>OY757311.1:48563892-49885509 GCA_963583905.1 Stenurella melanura
GTTTTCCTTAGCTCGAAATGTATGTATGTATGTATGTATGTATGTATGTGTATGTGTATGTATGTTCAAATCTGGTGATCGAATTTTGACCGCTTCCCGATATCCAATTATGCTGAAATTTTGCAAACGACTTTGATTCTGATGACAATACAATACAGTATATTCAATATTATGGTAGATCCAATATGGCGGCTACCTCAAAATGGCGGATTACCTTATTCTTGACAATCCCCTCGACATTGGTATCAAATGAAAGGGTATATAAAGTAGAATACAATAAACTGAGTAACGTCATTCTAAATCCAATATGGCGTCCGGCACAAAATGGCGGATCACATATATCTTTACAACCCCCTTGACATGGGTATCAAATGAAAAGGTATATAGAATAAAATACAATAAGCTGTGACTTTATTCTAAATCCAATATGGCGGCCGACACAAAATGGCGAATCACCTATTTTTTACAACCCCCTTGACATGGGTATCAAATGAAAGGGTATATAAAGTAGTATATAATAAGCTGCGTGACGTCATTCTAAATCAATATGGCGGCTGACACAAAATTGCGGATTACCTATTTCTTTACAACCCCATTGATATGGGTATCAAATGAAAGAGTTTGACAAGAGTAAACGAAATTATGGCGTTTGAATAAAAAATGAGGCAGACGGGAAACTAAATAGCAAAATATAAATAAATAAAAAAATGTTTTTAAAACAGTGGTTTTCTCTTAAAACTGAATTGCACTAGAAAGTAGAAAATAATTTTTTCAATGATTAAATTACAAAATGATGAAAAACACATATGTCCAGTTCTGATTGGAATTAAGAAGTGATAATAGTGGAACTGGAAGAAAGCAATCACAGTAACGAATTATCAAGTGAGAAATAGTTAGTGTTTTATAAGCGAATAAATAAGTAGTAGTAAGTTAATTGCTGAAATTCTGATATGTTATGATTAAAATAACTATATACAGTAAGGGTGAAAAGTTGACACTATTAGTTTAACTAACACACATTGAGTCTCAAGTGCTTTAAAAGGGTATTCTAATGAAGATTTTAAAGTAAGTTCTTTGTATACTCTCGTGACTTACAGATGTAACAAAAGCTATGAAGTATATCTACTGTCCATTTGAAAATTTAGTCTAACGCGTTGCTACCAGGATAAGTCATTACAAAGCCTGTTTGTGATAGAATAACACCCGAGACCGCCTACTTGATTATTCCAAACGATACCCGTATACGAATATAGTTAACCAGATGCAGTCATGCGCTTACCTCAAACGAAACCAGTCGATTGTTTACCTGGCTCACCATTACAAGTCCCTTGTCATAACTTAAAAGGTCTTGATTCATTATTAATATTGCCGGTAGCATAGCCGTAGGTTAAATATTTATTTACTTTTATTGAATAATTTATGGAGTTGTTCATTAAACACCAAATCAAACCTACAACATTAGTAAATAAGAACGTGGTGTTATTTTTGTGTTATAATTTTCTAACCCGCGGCTTGGGGTGCTTACTAAGGGGTGAAAACACGTAACAATATAGTATGTTTCGGTTTGTCTTACGCCATATTAGCCACTCCTTATATCCAAGAATATCTCGATGGAGCTCCCTAGAAACGAAAACACTTGTAGAATTTAAATTAGTAAACTATGCTATCCTGAAGACAAAAAAACATTCGGCATCGGATTCGAAGCTGCTTGGGTGCAATTATCACTAACATTGCGTTTTAACAAAGGATTACTCGGTTGACCCAGTTTTGAAATAAGCACACAAAAAATAATGAACGGTTAAAACCAACAAAAAACATTATTCGGAACACAGATGATAGAGGCTTTCTAAAAGCACTCCCTACACCGGATCATAATTCAATATAAACATCAGTTGAAATGTTATTAAATGGTGTTATTTGGATGTTCCGTGCCACATTTAGCCAAGGACGTCCTTGGGCTTCCCAAGGCTGCGTCCTCGCTGATACAGCTTATAACTAGGTCACAATTATGTGTGATGCTCGAAGTGATGCTGCATTAGAAAAATCTTCGACTCCAATAAACACACCCAGTTTGACGCAACTGGTTACTACGATCTCATCATTCTACGGTCTAATAAAATATAGCATACGTATCGTTATTGATCAATCTTTTTCACTGTGCGAGATGAGAAAATAAAAAATGCCGTCAAACGAAATAAAAAAAAATATTTGAGGTTAACCGGAACGGAAAATTGTGCACACCATATTTAATACTTCAGGTACTTCATTGTCTAATTTATGTAAAGTACCTTTATATTCTTCTTCTCAAGTACTTTACATCATTCGTATACTATATTGCGCAGCCGTTAATTTCCAGTTAAATGCGTATTTTATACAGAGTGGAGCAAACACGAAAAGATTTAAAAAAATCACAATGTTCTGTTTTTAATTCATTACAATTTTTTGGGAAAATAAAATTTCCAATAAGGTAAGAACTAAAATGACTTTGAAAACAATTAAATATTTGGCTTGTCAAACATTTGTTGGTATACCGGTGTTTTAGTTGTCTTCAAAATTTTGAAGAAAATTAACAAAAATTTCAAACAATATTAAACACAATATGAATACCGGTAAACCAATGTTTGACAGTTAAATATTTCATTGTTAGTTATTTCTTACCTTATAATATTGGAACAATTATATTGTATATATTTTCAGCGCGGCAGCTCAACACAAAGTCAAGTTTTCCGCGGGAAAAAGAGTTTTCCGGCCGTGGAAGGGAAGGGCCACGAGCTGCCGCGATTTTCGCTCTGTGGATACTTTTCTTTTAACAATAGGTACCTTTTGACCTATTTTCAGCGCAGTAGCTCAACGCCAAATCGAGTTTTCCGGGAGGAAAAAGAGGTTTCCTACCGTGGAAGGGAAGGGCCAAGAGCTGCCGCGAAAGTGGGCCAAAGGGTACCTGTTGTTAAAGGAAAAGCATCCAGAAGGAGAAAATTGCGACAGCTCGTGGGTCTACCCTTCCACGGCCGGAAAACGGTTTTTCCCGCGGAAAACTCGACATTGCGTTGATCTGTCTCGCTGAAAGTGGGTCAAAGGATGCCTATTGTTAAAAGAAAAGCAACCACAGAGAGAAAATTACGGCATCCACGGTCGGAAAACTCTTTTTCCCCGGAAAACTCAACTTGGCATTGAGCTGCCGCGCTGAAAGTGGGTCAAGGGGTACCTATTGTTAAGAGAAAAGCATCCACAGAGAAAAAATCGCGGCTGCTCGTGCCCCTCCCCTTCCACGGTCGGAGAACCCTTTCCCCCCGGAAAACTCGACTTGGCGTTGAGCTGCCGCGGTGAAAGTAGGTCAAAAGGTACCTATTGTTAAAAAAAAAGCATCCACAGAGAGAAAATCGCGACAGCTCGTGGCCCTTCCCTTCCACGTTCGGAAAACTTTTCCCCGGAAAACTCGACTTGGCAATGAGCTGCCGCGCTGAAAATTGGAAGGCAGTTAGTTTACACTAAATCACGATTATTGCCACAACCAGAATCGCGGGAGCTCTTTGCATGTGCATTTCAGAGCCGGAAATTTTTTTTACATCGAAAATTCGATCCGGCAACGAGCTGCCGCTTTCCACCACCGACAGGCCTCTTCTACTCCTTAAAACAAGATAATCCCCGCTAGCGGTGGCGCGGCCGCTCTTTACGTTGTCGTTTCAGACCTAGTGTGAATCTGGGGTGCTAACTCTAGGTGCCAACTTTATGTTCATATCTTTTAGAATGACCATTTCAACGCGTCCTGAAGATGTTGAGTTACCAATTCGATAGGGATGTTTGAGAGATAACTTCAAACGAATTTTAGGGAAAAATTGGCATATGCTCTTACACAAAATGCAATTGGGCCAAGACAGTCACCCTTGTTTATGAAGTACGCTTTTATATATTGGTTAAAGAACAAAATGAGAATTGTTTATAGTTATTTTTGGCGAACGCCCAATGTCCAAAAAAATCACATTTGCCAGATTTTAAATTTTATGAATGTGTCCCTCATTTGTGAAGAGTGTCTCCGTCAACAGGCTAGAAACCATTCAGCAGCATAAGAACCATATTCGAAAGAGAACTTAACGTAACATTTGTAATTCTTAAAAACTCGTTTCGGTAGCGAAAAACTTCAGTTTAGAATGGGAGAAGAGAGAGAGAAAAATACGTATTTTTTGTAAGACAAAACTAGTTCTCTTAATTTCCTAAAATACAGTTATTGCGAAAATCAGTTGTAGGTGAACAGATTGAACATCTGATAAACCAACGCTACCATCCATTGAGTGAGTTTGTGAGAACTCACTGCTACATTTTCGTTAAATTAAACTTTTTGATTGCTCTTGATTTAGTATTGTTTTATTTGAGGTAAATCTATTTTTGGTCTGTTTTTCTTTGAGATGACAAGCCTATACAAATGTAGATAAATGTTTATACCGTAAGACACAAGTGTCGTCTAGGAACGAACTAACTTTATTGAGTTCCACAAGCCGAGAAAAATCATTCATATTAATTAAAAACAATAGTCGCCTCAAAACAGCTCCTTGAAGCAAACTGTTTCTTCTCATATGAAGATTATAGAACATTTTTGTCCGATTGTAATATAATAGCTAAAAATCAATAGGTATTGACATAGTAACACGTCACATATCTTGAATATAATTAAAAACTTTTTTGCTATTTTGGCAATAATTACAATTAATTTGTTGTTTCATTTTTTCTCTGAGAGAACTTAAATCGCAGCAGCGGAACGCTTCCTAGTTTTCAAGGTTCGGCGTCACACATTCCCAAGTTAATACAAGCGAACAGATTTTCATAACAAATCGATAAAACAGCGGCATAAAAAACTTGTCTAAATGTAAATGAAATAACAAAAAAATATTACCATCAATAAATGCCAATTTTATATATTACATAAGTATATAACATATACAGTTTGTTCCACACTTGATAACTGGATTTATTGATTTCTCTATTGTTTATAACGTATATACCTACGTATTCCTAAACACGATCATTTTTCTATATTCTTGATTGAAGAAGTAAAACAAACAACCTAACCGTTATAATCTTCGCCGATTTACTGCACTTTTCATATAATTGTTGCACATTTTATAGGATACTCTTCGCAGTTTTTTTTGTAAATAGTATTAGTTTTAGATATTTTTAGTTTACAAAACAAAACAAATTATGTAAAAAAAAAATTATTTAAAAACATTTATAACTTTTTTATTTATCGATCGATTTTGCTCAAAAACAATAGGACTCTTCCTCTAGCTAACACTAACTTATTGTCCAAATTTCAATGCAATCGGACATTTCCTTCTTAAGTTATCGTGCTTACAAGAAATGTGACGGTCGGACAGACGGGCGGACGGACGGACAGACAGACAGACGGGCGGACGGACGGACAGACAGACGCACAGACGCACAGATGGACATTTTGAAAGTTGTTCAGAATTCGATCACCAACACAGTGATATGAAAATTTGTTCTCTACGAGCAATATTACCTGTTTTAGAAATGTGCCGATCGAATGCAATATACTCTTCGTTTTGTATTTGCGAAGAGTATAATAAGGGTGTAACTTCCGAAAACATAAATAATAATATGTTTCACTTGGAATGTATTTAAAAGATTGTTTTTACAATGTCAAAATGTTAGTCTCAGGCAGTCACAACAAACCAAAGAGCCGGTGAGGGCCGCAAAATGTCGAAACTGTAGAAAAAACAAGTAAAATTAATCAAATGACGCAAAATCTATGACAAAGTAACTTATACTTTGAGTCCAAAGATTTTTCAATGCTCCAAGCCGTTTTTAAGATATAAAGTATAAGTTACTTGAAGCCCAAATAACGCTTCGTCACAGACTTTACATCATTTATGTCAGTTGTACATTGTTAATGGGCTTGTTCGGCATTTCTTTAAATTTTATAAATCGAAAGTGCACGTATAAATTAATGGATCTGCAAAAAATCAGAATCTTATTCGCACGTTTAGTATCTTAAAAACTACTACAAATCTCCATCCCGCGAAAATGGGGCGTGGCCAGGCGCTACGTCACTATACCCATAGACTCGGCAATCTCAATAGACTTGATGCTTCCTACTTGTTATAATTATAGCTGTTTTCGAAGTATTGTTTGTTTTGCTTACTACTTGACAGTAGGGGAGTACAATTTGGTGAAATGTCAAAAAATTACAATTTTCTCTCGCTCCTGCCGGGACGAATTTTGGATTTTGACCCTGCAATTTACGATTAGAATTCATCGCCGACCTTCTCCTTTCCGTAGACACATAGAACGAACTTCCACTCGACGTATTTATTTAGTTACCAGCGTTTAAATATTCCATGTTTTTCGACTTTTCAGGTTAAATTTGAAAGGTCCCAGAAAGCCATTTTTCTTGTCACTTGCGTATAATGATGTCACAGATGAGCGCTCGGTTTTTGCAACTATTACTAATTTCAACTCCTTATATTTCGAGAACGGAAAAAGTTAATAATACGAAATTTTAAGTGTATAATGAGAATATCGAGTACTATATGAAAAAGTATAAAAACCATATAAAAAGAATATCATGGAACAAGCCCATTCTATTTTTCGTTGTATGCAGATGATGAAGTACTTCTTGATTCTTTGAGATGATAATCTTTATCTATTTTTGAGTTAAGTTATTCTTTCTTTTGCAACTTTTTTATTTGTTACGGATTATAATTTCATGTCTACCTTTCACGTTATTTTTTCTCTGCTTTATTGTGTTCTTAATATTTAATACAAAATAAGAAATATTTTACTATTTTCTACAAGTGTTCGATATATATCGCAAATATCGAAACCCTAATATTTATTACAAATATTACACCGTCGAACTTATTTTCCTAGCGTTTCGTGTTCAGTTTTCATCAAAACAACCTTTCAGTTAAGGCAAAATAATTGATACCGGGTATACGTAGGTGTGAAACATAATTCTTAAACTACAAATGAGAAACTGTATTAAATAAAATGCCTTATTTCAAGTAGCAAAAGTTATGATGAGATGTTGTTCGCCTTGAAAACAAGTGCCGTCACAGATCGACGGTCATGATCACGATTTTAAAAATTCCCTTGTGCATAGAAATGCTACACAGCTACGAGTAATAAATATAATAAATTATAAATCAAGAGATAATCTTGCGCTAGAATTTAACATCCGATTTTACTTATCATGTCATTCGGAGGGAAAAAGTACATAATGAAGACCAAAATGTGGTGAGTTTGATGTGACAAAGTGAACGGCGAGGAGGGGTGGGTTCACAAAAAGCGATCTTTTTCAAAAAAATCAGCAGAATATTTCTTGATGGTGTAATTTGCACTGTAAATGAACTTCAGTGAGAAGTACTCGAAATTGTATACAAATAGGGACACTACTGATTATATATATTTTTCCGAAATGCCTCAAGGGTATGTTTTCGGACTTGTTCAATATTTTATCAGATATATTGCATGTAACCATGTTCATTTTTTAATTAAATAAATCTTAACTAGCACTTGGTGGTCATTTTCCTGGAAACATTTTAACTTTTATGAATTTTATTACAGAATCGTAATTTGAATTTTATTATTATTGCAATCTATCATTAACTCGACTGTCCATATTTAAAGATCTCGAAGTTTTGTCAACCATATACATACATAAACGAAATAGGGCCGTACAATGACAGTATTTCTTTTTTCAAATATTTCACCAATGGTTTTTATCTATCTAAACTTGAACATGCGTCTCTCTTGTGGTAGCCCTACTATAACATACACACTAATACGTACAATAGGTACAGTCCCAACATCGCTATATTTGGTGAAATTTATATAAATGAAATCTTAAGAGTAGGTTTATATATTCTCTCACTGGGTTTTCGCAAAGCGATTTACTTGGAATGTCTTCATTGCATAACTGATTTGAAAGGTGTAATAACTTCGCCTCAAATTTCTCAAAGTGGGTCCATTAGGATATTATTTCCAATGATCATGATTTTATCAGATTTTTTAAGCGATACTTTTGGAGGCGTTTTTACGGAAAATTGATACAAAAAATACATGAAAAAACAAATTATATATTTTTGAATTCGTACTTTAACAATCTTTCATTTAACATCCAACACGATGACCCTGAATTTTTTTAACATCCCATTCCACCACCCACAAACCCAAAATCAAAATTCTACCTCACGGCTTCCACAACTTCCTACAACTGTACCAAATTCCAATATCGTGCATCAAACAGTATCTGAGAAAAATGCCAGCACAAACAGTTTGTGTTGGTAGAACTTCGTAAACTAAATCATTGACTACAATTTAATGATTTGCGATTTATTAGTTATTAGTGAATATCGGTGAACTGAGCATTTTGCTATTTAAAATTATCTGCAATAGAACGAACTGAAGAATGAGAATTTTCAGTTAGCGACTAGCGCCAACATCACATTATGTTTATAATTTGCAAGAAGACAATGACCAAAACATCCAAATCACCCGATCCCAGGGGTACCAAGCAAACAACCAGCTCGGTACCCTTACCCTGGCCCGTGCCGGCCACTGACGCTTAAATAAGCGTCTTTGGCCGAACACGATCCTTGAGCTCCACAGTTCACACTTCCTTTCGACGAAATCAGAGCACATGATGCCAATTGGCACCCTGGACTTCCGACTAGTCAACACCACCCAAACCCCTCCAAACTCCGAGAGAGCTCACGAGACTAAAGACGCTCCCGGGAGCCGACATGCCAGCGAAGAAAGAAGACCAAGGCGGAAGAGCGCCAGAAAAAACGACCCAGCTGACAGGGTCCAATAGCCAGGACCAAGGGAGGTCTGCTAATATCGCCAACACCGTCCGCATTTGCGGGGGGAGAAAGGCAAAAAAGCAGGCCCACCCCTTACGAGGCCAGTCCAGGTCTACAGCGATGATTGGGGCAAAGAGCTCAAGCTCGAACCCTAGTCATCCGAGACCGTCATCTTTAGTCAATGTGATGTGGATATTTTTCGTTAAATACCTCACATACTTCATCTTGGCTATGAGTTTTATTACCATATCCAATGTCCAATCATCAAAATACCTATTAGTTGTTTTTCACGACGCACCATAGTGGAAATTTAGAAATTTAAACATTTTATTAGAAATTTACATGTTCTGACGTCAATACATTTTCACTTTTAAACCGCTTACTGTGTTTTAAATCATGAAATGACCATTTTTGTAGTTTTTGTAGTAAAATTAAAGAAATAAAAACACAAAGTCCAACAAAAAACCTTGTGCGATACACTGTGCTTTAGAACATCACAATGATTTAATTATTTAGAAAAACTTTGTACTTCGATGGATTAAAACAACGAATCCGAGACGAGATATAAAACAACATAAAACAACATATTGAAAATGTAATTAATAGGTTCGAACATTGTGTTGGTCATTCTCAAATTGTTAACGTTGCACATTTTGAACATTTATGTACTAAAAATAATGTTTTGAATTGTAATAGTTGTAACAGAAAATAAAGTTTTTAAAATTAAGTTTTTCCTTGGATGTTTACAAAAAAAATATCCCTGATTTCCTTTGTAGAAAGCCTATAAATTTGTAGAATAAAATATAGAGTCTCACATGTGAAAAGTATCCAATTTTTTTCCTTACTAGTCTATTATCATAGGGCTCAAAAACGATCGCTCGCGTCGAAGTTTTAAAACGCTTTATTTTATGAAAATATAAGCCAACGGGATCACCAAATGCCTTGTTGGCATTTCTGAAAATGGATTTTTCTTCAGTAATCCACAATTCAAGATGGTGACTAGGCAGATCTTTCAAAAAATAATATCTTCGGTAATAATTGACCAATTTTCAATTTCAAAAAAAATAAAATGCCTACAAGAAATATAATTTACGGAAAAAAATATTTAATACCTAATGGAATATTCCCAAAAACACTTTTATTTTTTATTTTTTAATTTTATTTATCAGTTTTTTATCTTGAAAACAACAGGCCATATGGAATAAAATTTCAAACAAAAAATGTGCAGAATTTTATTCTGAATCCAACGATATACAAATTTATAGGTATTGGTTGAAAAATAACCCTATACGTGTGCAAAAATACGACGTGCACCACCGAGTCGTCCAATTTCAATTAGTATAGGCAAATCCATTCTTTCTTAAATAGCGCATGTTACGATCTGTCATTATTTACACTGCACTTTTTACATATTTTAATTTTTAAATAAAATTAGTTTTAGACATTTAATCTAATTACAAAATATTAAAAATTGTTTTTTTTTTTTTAATTTAAATAATTAATATTTTTTTTATTTATTGATCGACTTTGCTCAAAAACAATAGGGTTCTTCCTGTAGCTAACACTAATTTACTGTTCAAATTTTAATACAGTCGGACTTTTCGTACTTAAGTTATTGTGCTTACAAGAAACTGGCGGACCGACAGACAGACGGATGGACATTTTGGAAGTTGTTCAGAATTCGATCACCGACACAGTGATATGATTTTTATTCTCTACGAGCGATGTTATCGGGTCTTTTGTTGCTAACATGTGAGGCCGGAAAGTAAGATTCGCTAAAAAACAGCACAAAGTCAAAAAGATGTCAACAATACTTTGGCGCATCTTATCGTGTCATAAATGGATCATTAATAAAATATATTTCCCTTAAAGAATTTTTTCCAACATAAAAAGACAAAAGAATCTCACTGAATACCTCGCCCAGAAAGTTCGGAATTGAGAAAGATTTAAGCATAGTGTAACTTCATATATCCCGCTGATAAATAGAAGACAATAATCATGAAGATGCTGATACTATTCTAATACTTTGTTTAACTTAACAGTATGGAAAAGACATACAAATGTCTGTTCGCAGTCCGATGTGCCTGTGCTTCTGGTTAAAAACTTATAAAGAAATAGATATAGGAAAAATCGTCAAATCATTGAGTACCGTGCACATGCATCATTAATTTTTTCCATGCCTTTGCTGGGCAGATTCTCAAGAATTAGCAAAGAATTTTGCACGAAAGTATTTTTGAATCTGTAGGAATCATCAGCAATACTGAAATTACTTGCATTGTTGGCAATTCTGAACACAACTACCACATAACTTGAAGACAATTTTCACGAATTAGTACGTTTGCTCTATAAAAATGAATTAATAAAGAAGGTAACTGACTGGTGTCTTCCACCAAAAATCAAGAAGCAGATAACAGCATACCTCCCACAGTTGATGGGTTTGGGGTTGATTGTTATTTTATTTTAGGGTCCATTATATTACAACAGTATGGAGAAGTGCGAATGAAAATATCCAAAATTTGCCAAGGCTGGTCTCTGTGGGTAGAGAAAAAGTCACAAATATTTAGAGCCAGTCTCCATGCTTAACCCACAAGAGCTGTAAAACTAACCTTGTCAAACCTAGCTGCAAGGAGGCGAACA
Organism: Stenurella melanura; assembly: GCA_963583905.1. Lineage (NCBI taxonomy): Eukaryota > Metazoa > Arthropoda > Insecta > Coleoptera > Cerambycidae > Stenurella > Stenurella melanura. The sequence goes on from OY757311.1 coordinate 48,575,349, forward strand.
ATGATATGTTCCTGAAAACAAAATTGAATAATTTGCACAGAAGCCTTTCGGGCTGTTCTGCAGGAAACTTCTTTTGTGCAAATACCCCAGATTTAGTAACTCCATCTATCATGGAATATGAAGGTAAATCAAGCAAATTGTGGCATTTTTACTTCAACATATTGCGAATAACAAAAATATTTTTTAGAAGATGATGCAGATAACTTAGGAATTATTTTAAGTCGAAGAAGAAATTAAAAATGCAATTTGGGTCGTTACAATAAATAAGATTGTCAAACTATTACTTTATGATATTAATAATAAAAACACATTTATTAGATTCGTCGTTTTGAAAAAGCTGTAATTCTTTGCCACTAAAAAATTTAAACATTTCTGGCATGGCCTGAATGCAATTTTTAACTTAGAGAAGCTATATTATCGAATAAGTATCCCATTAATTAACTGTGTGCCCGACCAAATTCACCTTGCACACAGCAATATTCGTTTTTAAATTTTAGAGCATTATCGTTTAACCAGTACTCAATAAACATCGTTGCATTCAGCATTAAATTCTACACATTTTTTGTTTAAATTGCTTTTCCATGTAACTTATGTTTCTCGTTCGTTTTTCAAATAAAAAATATTTAAAAAAGTTAGAAAACCAAAATTTTCCTTCTTTTGCAAAATGTTCAGTTAGATATTAAATATTCTTAGATCTTGTATTTTTTTATAGTAACACATATACTTTTTGAAGTATAAAAGATCAGACAACTACGACGGGCGATACGATTTTTTTTCAAATCGCCCTATCCACCATCTTGATTTGTATATTACTGGAGAAAAACCCATTTTCAGAAACGCCAAAATGCCATTTTGTAATCCAGACGTAAGTAATCATAAAATAAAGAGTTTTCAAACTTAGCAAGACATCGACGCTAGCGGACCCTATGATACTAGACTATACGTACAAATAGAGCTATCAGATATTACTAATTGGCGTCTTTTTAAATTTTTGTGAACGCAAAACAGAAGATAAGTTACAAATTTTATGTGTTTCTTTTGGGACACACCGTATAAGGTCGTGACGTCACCACCGATAAGGTGGCGTTTTGAACTCCTTAGCAAGTCGAATTTTAAGTAATTTGATTTACTAGACATAATTATATCTAATGATATAATTAAGAAAACCGGCTTTAGGCTTTTATATTTATATTTCACGGCATATGAACGCATCATTTGAAGTGAATTCTTATATGCGAAAAACACCCCGCTAGTTAATAACGATAGCAGACGTAATGTGGTCGTTCAGGGCTAAAATGCAGTGAAACGCAAAGGATTGTATTACCGAGCGGATAACAAAAGCCGACGATAAAGCATTACGAAAATGAAAGGGGTCCACTTCCAGTGCATTGTTAGGACCCCGCTTGCATGTGCAACGGCAAACAGGCTAAAGCGCATTTGACTGACCCAGTTGCAGTATCGAATAGACGCTGGCCTTGACCTTGTCGCGTCCTGGCTTGCGTGTCAAGGTTTACTTAAATACTACACCCTTCTTCCCATAATCCTCCACTCCCAGAGCTCAGACCGTCCAACTTATACATACCAAGCTGTTATTATTATTATTACTGCTATAGTTAGCGATTAAATTACTCGCGAAATTAATATACACAAAAAATGTTTTAGACGCGATTTTGGACATTATAGACCAAGCCACAGAGAATTTATTGCGTCAAAATGAGGTAACTGGTTACTGTTTCTTTAATCACTAGATTTTATAATTCTGAACATTTACCAATAGTCGTCTCAATTTGTTTAATGCACGTAAAAACGACCATAAAAACAGGCAATTAAAATATCCAAGTCGGCATTATACCTGGGAATGAGGTTTTACAGAGCCGTACTTCAAATTTTTGAGTATTATAAACAGAATAATGCTAGAGATTTAAAAATCGTGCTCTCGGCAGAAATTTAATGACGTTTCTGGTAAATTAAAAAATCTCACTCTGTTTTGCGTTAATATAGGAATATCTAACGCATTGGTGGACGCATTGCTCGTCCTTCGCGGTATTGATAGGTAAATTCAAAGTACGGTTCTGTTTATCTGTTCCTGGGTATGACGTTCTAGCTAGGGGCAATTTGCGTAACTATTATCACAAGAGCTAGAAATTTTAATTAAAAGAGGCTTGTTTCCGTTTATTTCATATCTTAATTATCCCAGAACATACTTTACCTAAGAGTAATGATGTTTTATCTATTAACTAATACATTATATTTAATATTTAATGAATCATAAAAAACGGAAGCGTGCCCCGGTCTCCCTTTATATTAGCTCGGTGGGAAGCTTTGACTTTTTTATGTGCAGTGTATATATGGAGTAAACCATACTTAAATTAGAAATCTTTTCTGTTAATTTTATACAGCCAAGATAATTCTGAAAAAACAGGTTTTTTTGCTTCAAAGGAAGTTTATAGACGATAAAGGATATAACAAAATAAGTAAGGTAAAATCAGGAGCGGCTCTAACAAGTTATACAGGTGGTGCAAGATCTCATTGTGGCGCCCCCCTCCTTCAAATATGAAATGTCCTTTTCAACACTGATGCCATTATTTTAAAGAGCGGGGGTGGCTTTCTTAAAAGCAGTCTTTCTCTCGATTGAAATTTCCGAAGAAGGGGGAGGGCATTTCTCAGAATAACATAATTCCATCGGAACAAATTTCAAAAAGCGGGGGGTGGCATTCCTTACAGCACTATATATTATTGTTATGAATTACACCCCCTTGGAACTGGAAATTGATACGCCTATACCTAATATTGAGTGACTGGAAACTTGTAGAAAGAAATAGACTTTTTCTAGAGTATGGTGAGAAGATTCTCGATTGTTTCTGGATGGATCTAGAGAGGCGATTTCGGAGTATATAAGGCGCGATTACCAGCGCAGAGGGAGAAGTTTACTAAAGTGAAGTTAGAGCGAAAAAGTGAGGTTAAATATAAAGTAAACAAAGTGTAAAGGTTATTTAAGAAGTTTTGTATAATCAGTAAATTATTGAATAAAGTGTTAGTGTTTATCTCTTGTTGAAATTATTTTAGAACCCACGGATTCATACAGGGTGTTTCCTAAAAGGTGGAAAACACGCAACATTGGTGTCAGACGCGGAATTTTAACAAGAGGATTTTTCGGAAGTGTTGAGAAGACTGGGACAGTATTCTCGGAGTTAGTGCTAACACAGGAAGAACTAATTTACTGGACATTGTTCGAGGGTTATTTTCGAACAGGAAAATAGTGTTAAGTGCATTGTTTTGAGACATTTTTGGAACATTTTATTTGTAAATTTGTAAATCAGTAAATTATTGAATAAAGTGTTAGTGTTTATCTCTTCTTGAAATTATTTTAGAACCCACGGATTCATACAGGGTGTTTACTAAAAGGTGGAAAACACGCAACACTATATTATTTTCGGTCGGAATTTCAGAGAGCGGAGTGGGCGCACATTTCTTGCAATAGAATATTGAATAACACATTTATCTCGGTACATTTACACTCGAGGTCCGAGGGAAACCACCCCCCACCCATAGGTAACACCTTCTTCTAGTTCACCAGGAAAATACCAAAAATTCTGCTCTTATTTCGGTGGGTATATACAGTTGTACCACGATCGATCGTTGCATTTGCTATCACGGCGCCCGGTGCGGACGCACCGATCGCACCACCCTAGAGCCGCTCCTGGGTAAAATGGCCCCAGAAGCGTTTGGACTTAATTGGGTGTCAGTAGATCGAAAATAGAGAAATAAATGTTTTCCGCGAGTTTTAGCCCCCTGTCGCCACTGGTAACCCCTGTACCCAAAGAAATATAATTTTTCGTTTTCATTTTCTATCTTTGCAAATTCTGCGTTAATTATGAAAAAATGGAGAACGCAGATGTGACTTAAGTACATGTATTGAAAAAAATTATGCTGATTCTACTCCCCTTTCATTTAAAAAAAAATTGAATAAATCAAATTATTATTTATTCATGAACATAATGATTCACGTACACAGAATGTTTAACAAAAACACACCGCCATGAGTAGATTGTTGTCAATTTTTTTCAAATTTCTGGAATGCGTCTATATATCATACTTAAAAAAGATAAAAACTGTTACAACGCAATGTTTAGTGGTCATCATCATTTATGTATCCATATTTTTTTCGCTTTATTCGTGCGGATACTGCCATTCGGGAAGAGGATGACAATCTTCAAAATGTTGGTCAAATAATCGTAAAGGCCCCCTGTACACGTTTGGCCAACTAGTTGGGCCAATGAGTTGGGAAAACGTGTATAAGACCGCTTGGCGTATGGCGTAACTTCAGCGTTGGCCGGCCAGCCGAATGTTGCCGGTTTTTCGTTCGTAGTTGCCGTAAAGCGGAAACGGTAGAGATTCGGTTATAATAATTATATTTCTCATAAGTTCATATAAGTAAATATACAAACTGGATGTATTTTTTTTAATTCACCTTGTTCTGTTCCGATGAATACTTAGCATCCGCAATCTTCTTTTGCGCCATTTTTTTAATTACTCTTCTTTGGTGAACATTTATATAATAATTGAAAGAGCTACACAAGCAAATTGCCGCGGCTGAGATAGTTTTCAAATTCATCCTCGTCAAATGGCCAGTGCAAAATGAGCAACCCCATTGTGTAAACAATGTCCTTATTCTTGGCCCAACTCATTGGCCCAAATAGTTGGCCAAAGGTATACAGGGGCCTCAATATAAACATCACCACTCTAATATGGTTATTTATCTTATTATTCATTCGAAGGTAAGTTGTTAACAAAAAAAAATCGTACAAGAAAATTTAAAAAAAAAATCGCTTTTACTACAACCTGTATTATTTATGTTGATACCAAATTGTCTATGGAAATAGAAAAAAGTTTATGGTAAATGTACAAGGTGTCCCACTTAAAACTCCTAGGGCCATTTTCGTGATAAGTAAAACAGATATTTGCATTCTGTAGAAAGTGTTCACTAGAATATATGACTTCAGTTTTTAGTAAAAACGATTTTTCTACAAATTGAGGTATAGGTGTTGTTGCGATACAAAAACACTTTTCGATAGCAGGAACTTTGAAAAGGGACGCATGTGATGAAACAAAATTCTAAGCAACTTTTGTAATACTATCAATTTTAGGAAAATCGTCGGTTTTCTAAATATTTCATTGAAATGCAATTTTTTAAATAACAAAACTCGACATAACTTTTTAACATTAAATGAATTTAAAATATCTATATAATTGTTATTATAATTGCTATTATTATCAATTTGAAAAAATGCTCAAATTCATCATGAAAAAGAACTTATTTTCTAAAATGTATTGTTAGACACTATTTCAAACAGACATTTTTTTGCATAAAATTTTTTATTGAAGTTTAAGTATCTCGAAGCCCTCTCATTTTTCGAAAATTGTTCGTATTATAAAAGGTGCTTACAATGTATTGTTTCAACACATCTCTCTTTTTCAAGATTCCTGGGATCCAAAAATTTCTTTGCATCGCACCTATACCGCAATTTGTGGATAGATCGTTTTTACTAAGAACCAAAGTCCAGTCTATTCTAGTGAACACTTTTTACAGAATTCAAACATCCCTTTTAGTAATTGAGAAAAGTACCGTGAAACACCCTGTATATTTACCTAAAATGTCTCTTTTATTTCCATAGATAATCTAGTATCAACGTAGAGAACATAACTATGCAGGTTGTAGTAAAAGTGAAATTTTTTAAAAATTTTCTTGTTCGATTTCTTGTGTCAACAGTTTACGTTTCAATGAATAATAAGACAAGCATCCATAATGGGGTGGTGATGTTTATAATATTACGATTACTTGACCAACTTTTTGGAAATTGTCATCCTCTTCCTCAGTGGCAGTATTCGAAAGAATAAAACATAGCAGTGTATTTTTAGCAAAAATTCTTGTACACGAATCGTTATTTTCTTGTATAAATAATTATTTGATTTCTTCAATATTTTTTTTTTTAATATAAAAGGGGCAGCAAAATCAGCACAATTTTTTTCATAAGATGTACTTAAATCACATCTACCTTCTCCATTTTTTTCATAATTAACGCACAACTTGCTAAGATAACAAATGGAAACGAAAAATTATATTTATTAGGTGTTCAGGGATTACCAGTGTAGTGGCGACACAAAGCTAAAACTCTTTTTTCTCTTCCTATTTTCGATCTACTGACGCCGAATTAGGACCAAATGCTTCTGGGGCAATTTTATCTTACTTATTCTGCTATACCCTTTGGCACAAATCGCAATAATTTTTGGGACCGAGCCAGGGCCGGCGTGAGATTTTAGCGGGTCATCTGACCCAGGCTACGAGCTGGAAGGAGGTCCCGTAACTGTAGGGCTAATATGAGTTGAATCAAGTGATTTAAAAAAAAATGATTCAAAGAATAAAAAATAATTATCAGTAATAAAATGTGACAACCCTAATCTAACATTTAACTGTACAAGTGTACATTGTTGTATGTTTAATCCTACACGCACTAACGTTTCATATAACTATTAGCTTCGCGTAATATCTGGGCCCATAACCTGTTGTAGGATTGGGTTGTAATCTCGGTTGTAATTTAATAAAAATACCAATTTAATTTTTTAATTCACGACAGCGTAAACTTAACTAACCTTAAAACATTTTATTTTAGTAAAATGCCCTTTTAAAGCACTTGACGCTGAGAGTGCGCTACCCTTAACCAGGGTCAGTTCTCAAAATCATAAATTTAAATTAATAGTGTAAACTTTCACGCTTATAATTCTTGTAAACCTATTAAAGCGTAATTCATTTGGCATTACTTTCTGAGCCCGAACCAGCACGAAAAATTGATTTTACTGTCACAAAAGACTTTGCTACCCTGAAAGTAAGAAAAATGTTATAATTTAGCTTACCATACCATACACAGTGTATTGTGTTCAGAAGAGGGGACACTTTTCTTATTTGTAGTTTTGTGAGGAAAAGTAATTTTTTATAAAAAGTGCCTTCTTTTTAGGAAACGTATAAAAATGATGCTTTTTAAGAAATGTGTTGCTAAATATTTGCAAAAATGTGAAAAATTACAAAAAATAAAGTATCCTTATTTGTGAACATTTTAAAAAGTTATTAAACAGAAACATTACAGATTAAGTGTTGTGAAATCTTGGCCTCGTAGGGCGAAATTATTTGTATGCCTTTTTTCAATCATTGATACAGTTTTCACTGTATCAATGATTATAACATTATTGTATATTATGGTTCATTTAATATTCATAAGGGTTTGACAAAAATATGTAAATAGTTAGTATAATATAAAAGTGTGAAATCACCAACAGCCACACTTTAATGTAGGACTATAATCGATAAATTCGTGGCCATGAACAAGTTACCTTATTGAGGGTACTCACAATTAACGAATTGTAAAAAATGTAATGCAGACGTATGACAAATAATAGGATTAATTGTGTCTAACCACTGAAATCATTTTCAGCCCAGTTAAGGGATGCGGGGAGGGTTAGAAAATTTAAAAAAATCATAACTTTCTAACTAACATTGAACTGTAAAAATTTTAACGCAGATGTGCGACAAATGATAGGATTAATTGTTTCTAACCACTGAAATCAGTGACAGCCTGGTCAAGGGGCGAAGGGAGAGGTTAAAATAATTTAAAAAATAGTAACTTTTTAACCAGCTCTTGAACTGTAAAAATTTTAATGCAGACACACATGCTGGTTAAAAAGTTACTAATGTTTTAAGAATTTTAACTCCTTCCTTCATGCCTTGACGGGACTGTCAATGATTTCAGTGGTTAAAAACAACTAATTTTATTAATTGGCGTGCGTCTGCATTCAAATTTTTACAGTTCAAGGCCTGGTTAAAAAGTTACTAATTTTTGAAGCATTTTAACCCCTTCCTTTACTCCCTTGACGAGGCTGTTAATGATTTCAATGGTTAGAAACAATCAAGTTTATTATTTGGCATTAAAATTTTTACAATTCAAGAGCTGGTTAAAAAGTTACAAGTTTTTAAATATTCTAACCCCTCCCCGCACCCCTTGACCGGGCTGACAATATGGTTAATCACAAGTAATACTATTATTTGTCATATGTCTGCATTAAATTTTTTACAATTCGTTAACTGTGGGTACTCCCAATAAGCTAATTTTTATCGATTATAGTCCTACTTTATAAAGTGTGGCAGTGGATGATTTCACATCGGTATATAAAGGTACCGAGAAAGATACCTTATTGTCTATTTTTTTTTTATTATGATTTTATAAGTACTTGTTTACTTATTCCAAAACTCGGAGAGACCAGAGGCCAACGGGAGTAGGGGCTCCAAGACCGGGCCTCAACATTTCTCTCGCCGGCCCTGAATCGAGCGAATATATACCTATACCTAGGACGTTCTCAAGCTGAAATTGTAGGTTTCTATTTCTACTTTTACAATTCAAAGAAAAATTATTTTTCTACTCCGAAGAACAATTAGGTATTTATTCTGGGCTTTTTAACTTTTTTTTTTTTTCACTTTAAAAATTTTCGACAATTTTTAAATTGTTCTAAAATTCATAATTTTTTCAAATTTTGTTTCTTGTCCAAAGGTTTATTAAATTATACTGAAACAAATATTTTAATCTTTAGATTTTTTAATTCTGGCCAGAAGAACCCGAGATGTCGATATGTTTGAGAAATAACCTATTATGAAAAAAGTTAATAACGTATGGCCGTGGGGTTAGCTTTAAAACCTTCTTTCAAGTTTTGCCTACTAGAATATTTTTTTTATTTATCTTCCATCTACGGTACTTTTTAAAAAAATTTATATAATTGAGGGTAATTCTTCGTTCGCTCGGGGTGAAAGGTACTGAAGGGGAGGAGAAACATTGTACTGCTGCTATTGTGGATACAGAGCGCGTATATTCCATTATATTTAATCTACTTGAAAATAAGAAAACCATTATTTTTCCTTTTAAGTCGCACTAACTCAAAAGTTGAACAATCACTTGGTCTCAATTTTTCACCGTGTTATCATTATATTATACAAGGTGTCCCGTAATAACGTGCAAAACATTTAACTACAAATTCCTTATCGAAAATGAAGGTGGGTTCCTAATATAAAATTTTTCAAAATAAGGTTTTCTTTTCCAGCTACAGGTGTACAAAAAAAACTCGAAAAAAAGCTCTCGCTCTAGCTCTAATTGGTTAAATTTTCACATAAATTACTTTTTTTCCCGAAAATATTTTTGAGTTTAAAGGAGAAAGTTGGTTTCTCTGTTTCTGTTTTTTTTAAATTTGAAGTTAAATTTCATTATTTGGACATTGGGTTTAAACAGATTGATACATTTTATTGTTTACAACTTTTATCGAAAATATTTTTTACCAAGTATATTTTCAAGAAAAGTTATCGCAAAAAACTTTTTTATTTTTACGGTCATTTTTCGAAAATGGTGTCTCGAGGTGGCGAAAGACCTGCCATTCATTTCGATGCATCAAAAGAAACCCTTGTTTTTAATACATTCTCCACATTTTCTTAATTTATTGTTTCGGAAACAACGTCGATGTTTTTAAAGCTGCAGGGATATAAAAAAACGCTTTATAAAGAATTGGGATTAAAGCTTTTGACTTAAATCTCAATCATATGAATGTTTAACCCGAGATTTAACCTCAGAAGGATTTCTTTTGAGGTAAGTATTTAACATTTAAACACACCCCAATTATAAATAAAAATAAATAGTAGCGGCAATTTTTAACCTATGAAGGTTTTAATATTCTTTATTCCCGTTAAAAAAAATCACTCAAATTGCTATGTTTCCAGATAAAACGTAAAATACCTGCACTAACTACTTACACACCGCGTAAACCCATCACTGCACCCGAAAGGTAAGCAACAATAATAAGCTACAATAATACAATAAATTAAGTAATAATTACCTAATCAATTTAATAAGTAATTTAAATACCTTAATTTTGTACACTTCTATAAACTGAAAGACAGTTTTTTATAAGAATATTATTTTTAGTGATATATCATACCATATGTACCTAGTATATTAATAAATAAATATATATGATAGAAAACATATATAACTGAGCTATCGAGTTATGGACAAATTATTTGGTGCTAAATTATCCTAAATAAGGACCTGTCTCTAAACAGAGGGTTAAATACAATGACCAGCGACACCTGTAGTTTACTAGTATATATATGCACTGGTCTTGAATATTACAGAATTCTGCTCGGAATTATGTTTAATATAATTTTATTATTTGTAAATATTTCATTCGTTTATAATAAATGCTATTTAACCCGGTATACATCTAACTTTAAATTATAGTAGGGCGTCATTAAAATCCAAAAAATAGTCATTCACGAACTAAAAAGAAAACAAATTACATGTATGAATTAACCCTTTCCCTATTATTCTGCACAATCAAATAATATTAAAATGAATTGTGAATGTAATTAAGATATCAGAGAAAATATTTAAATCAATTTTAAAGACTTGGTGGTCTCGATATGTTGAGAAATGCGGTCACTGAACCAAATAGGCCGACCCTGACTTTGCCATTGCCCTTTCTGTTTGTAACATATTACATTTTTACCAAAATGATAACATAAAATGCTCACTTACCTCTATCAGTAGTATCCATGACTATCCCACAAAACGCACAACTTTGTTTAAGAACTACACCCAAAAGTTTTCACTCAAAAAGTACAAATAAACACACAGCCTACTTTCAATACGGTAAACATGGCCGGATACATGGCATATTTTATAGAGTACGTATAATATAATTGTTAACTTTCACAGATTACTTACACAGCAATATTGTTCCTTAAAATTAAAAGTAAGCGTTTTTTCAAATGTTGAATATTGATTGCACTACGGTAGTTATAATTTAATATATATTATAAACAATATACACAGTTCCAAGAAGAAACTACTTCTAATCTAGAATGAAGATGGCAGCATCTACTGAAGGTACCTGTTTAATGCAAATAATTTACAGTTATTTTATTGTCAAACGTTTCTTTGTTTAAAATTTACGTTTCTGTTTGTTTTTATTATTTCTATTTAATTCATTCTATTTACTCGAATGACTTTTTGAATATCAAATTATCAAATTTAGTTGGGCAAAATATTATTTGTTAGAAATAAGTGACGTGTGAAACGTATATGCGACATTCAGCCACATAGGTATATTCACCATTCAGCGCCATAAATGTTCAGTAAATATAAATAAATACTAATAATGCTTAATATAATAAGATATACCTGCGAAATTGCATTACAAAATTTCCGTTTAATGAAAAAGGTTAGCCATAGACGAGTAGATGGATACAAATTAGTTTAATCAATAGGTAATAGGTAGGTACCTACTAGGTATAGGTATACCTATGCATTAAAAAATATATGTATATGGTAGGTATTCAACGATATGGATGATACGATATATTACTATGAGTTGATGAATTCATTATTGGTTGTATCGGCTGAAACTGATTCGATGAACAACCATTCCCATTGAATAATATTCAATAAAATTAAAAATATTGTATATCCTGATCCTGATGATCCATATTTCACGAACTGTGACTTAACGTAATATCTTGTTTAAATGAATCGCTGTTGTTACAAAGCTGTGAGTGATCACGGCTTTCCGTTACCTTCATCGATACATTTTCACTTTGAATATCACGTAAGAACAACTTAAGCCTTTTGAAGTAAATGTTGCCTTCATCCAAACGTAGAGAAAGCGATTTTACGTTCTCAGTATGAGTAGTCTGCAAGAGAATATTATAATTTATTTTAATTGATTTCGTTATATTGCTCATGATCACGCCAGGCTCGCACGGTGTGATTAAGAAAATCACAATATCATGACAATATCGTCTATCACTACCGTCTAACAGGAGAACTAAATACTAAGCCAATATTTTACTTGGATGTGAGTTGCGACATCTCTGATTTAAAGTAATTATTATCTATAGATTTCTCTTTCGAAAAGACCATGAAAAAGTAAATAAAGTTGTGTCCAGAACATAACCTTTAAATAAGTTAATTGTTTAATTTAATTTATTTTAATCACAGTATGTAGCTTATTTACATTATTAAAATGTAAGTGGAATTCATTTGGGTTCTAAACATGTTTTATTTACCTCTAAAAAAACTAAAACATGTTTTGTTAGTTTTATTTATCTGCATGATACTCTATATATTTGGCATATTCCATCATGCCTTTGAAAGTAATTTCTACGAGGATTTTCACTACCCTTATGACGGTGATATTGAAACATTTGTACAAAAATTGAAAAATAATATTACTCCAGATGTGAAACCAATTAATTCGTACTACTTTAAGTATTACTCGAATTGTAGCCTGAAATGTGCAGGGGTACAAAACTTAAGACTGGTTTATATAGTAAAAACTGCTCCCGAAAATTTCGATCGAAGAATAGCAATACGAAGTACCTGGGGCTACGAACGCAGATTTTCAGATGTGGAAATAAGGACTGTTTTTTTAATTGGACTGAGAAACTCAGAATATTTACAAAAATCAATCGATGAGGAAAGCTACAAATTCTTCGATATTATCCAGGCAAACTTTTCTGATTCTTACTATAACAACACTTACAAGACGATGATGGGTATTAAGTGGGCTGTGAAATTTTGTTCCAATTCAAAGTTTTACATGTTTGTTGATGATGATTACTATGTATCCACAAAAAATGTGCTGAGATTTGTCCGTTATCCAACAAACTATCCTCAATATCTTAAAGAACCATTAGCAAATGTAAAGATGTTAAGAAATAACAGAAGACCCCTTCAGGTTTTAGATTTTGATTTAGAAGACGATGTTAGATTATATACAGGTTTTGCCTTTAGATCTGCCCCACATAGACATTATACTAGTAAATGGTATGTTTCATTAAACGAATATCCTTATCATATGTGGCCTCCTTACGTAACTGCTGGAGCATACATTTTGTCACGAGGAGCTTTAATTGATATGTATTATTCGAGTTTCTATACTAAGCACTTTAAGTTTGATGATATTTACCTAGGACTGTTAGCTTACAAGGCTAAAATAGAGCCCTTAAACTGTGATGAATTTTATTTTTACAAAAAGGAATATAATAAATTTACTTTTGAATATGTCATAGCATCCCATGGATATGGTAAACCAGAAGAATTGCTCCAAATATGGACTGAACAAAAAAGTTTAGGAAATGCATAGATATTTAGTTATTATGTAGGTATATATATAGATCTGACTAGGTTTAATAATCTCTAGCAAGAATACTTGTAATAAATTATTGTTATATAATATATTTCATTGTTTAAATAAAAATTCGTTTTTCTTGTAAACATATATTAAAAAAATATTTGAAAAATATAAAAATATACCTAGGTAACTAGAATAAATTAAACTATTTCTAAATTAGTTGCTAATAATTTGGCTCATTAACGTAATCCATTAAATTGGCATTTTTTGAATTAACACATTCAAGTTTATTAGATTCGTGTTGCGCTACATGTAAAAGTGCATGACTGCTTTCTAAGATCTAAAAAAACTAATTTTTACTTTCATCCAAGAAATACAAATAAATGATACCTACAACCTTTTTAAATCCTCTTTCGGTGTCTTTTATAATTTTATCGTAGCTTTCATACACATTTTTATGTTGCTCCAAACTTTGGTTTAATGACGCTAATTGGTTCTGCAATGTTTCTATTCTCTTTTCTAGAACTACTTTATCAGCTTCCTCTTTACATATTTTATCAACTATTTCACATCTTTTAGTTTTTAATTCTTCCAAACCTGAAATTGAGGTTATGATTTCAAAAATGGAAATTTAAATTAAAAATCTGCATGTACATTTGACTAATTCTTGATTATATGTCTGCAAGGCTGCCCCGTGCTCAGACATGTTATTTTTCTCTTAAATACTAATAAACATATAAGCAACACTTGCAGTTTGTTAAAAATATAATATCATATTCAGATAGATTTAGACAATGTCTGCGACTTCAGTGGACGAAGCAATCACTGGAAAATTGTGAAATATCCGAATTCTTTATGTTTTACTTTTTACACAGCATAATTATGCTGTGCTTTTTATATGTTTGAACTCATACAAAGTAAATAAGGTAAGTTTTAGTCCACAGCACTAGACATTTACAAATACAAATAAATATCTAGATTTTTAAATAACGTAACCGTCACTTAAATTAGGCAACCCCAAAGTCAACCAGTGAAGTTGAAAAAATTATCCTCTTAAGATGTTAAATTTCACTGCTTAAAATGCTTTTTACAGATATTTAACTGGCTGTCCCCAGTTCTAATAGCAAATGCAGATATTCAGTAATGCCTAATTCAAATGGACGCGGCACAATCATAATTATTGCAATATCTGTGTGACCGTGTTAATTTCAGTTAATTTGAGGTCTTGAAATACAAAGCACAGCATTCTCTCTGAAGCACAGCAACCAGTAATACATACATACATTCATTTAGAATCATGGAATTTAATACCAAACAACCAAACTGGAATGCTCACTTGAATAGAGAACACTTCGCAGAAAAAGATGGACGTTGCGAACCAGATCATGTTTTCTTTTATTAATTAAATTAAATATATTAATATCATTTAAGCATACACATTAAATGCTTTACCATGTGGTAATGCGAGGATCGAGCCCTGAATGCAGCGATTTATCATCAAGTGGTAATTTCATGGAATCCATAAAATTACCAATTAAAAATTATAATTAAAAAAAATAATCTACGCATCAACATAATAGATTTTTTATTAAATTAATTGACAATCCAATGATTTTGCCTTGTAGTTGCCTATACTTTCATTTGCGGCAAATTCTATATTAAATGCGTTCCTTGCATTGGACAATTATTGTAACAATTATATGGTCATGGTTATTGTCCCTTTACATATATAGGCCGTTTTATTTTTTCTGGCCATTAAAATACTGTCGATTATTGTTTACGTATTTGTTACATCACAGTTTAAGTTACACACAATAATACAGAAAGTCTCAAATCTTTTGTGCAATCATTTAAATTACTAAAACTAATACTGCTTGTGATATTTTTGTATAAAAAAGATTTAGCTACTACTAATGTGCAATTTTCGAGTATAAATATTCATGTATGTAAAATGAACTTTTTGTTCGCCATCGAAGGAATTAAACATTATTTATATTTATATGCAGTTAAATAGTTGTTATTTATAATATAATAGGTATAAAAGTATTAAAAGTGACATTTTATTTTATGAGTGGGAGGAAGTTTGCGGAATGAGCGAAGCGAAACAATCTCACAGAAAAAAATAAAACCACTTTTAACATATGTATATTCATACACTATATTTTTGTTTGAATACTAACACTAAGTACTAAAAGCATATAATTCAAAATCTGATTTTAAAGACATAATATTTGGATATCAGTGTTAGAAGGAACTCACTTTAACACTGCACTAGTGTTATAAAATGATATTTTTAACATAGAGTTAGCAAACGTTATACAATAGAAATATTTGTATTAAAGTACGAGTAAATGACGCCGTCTCTGGGTAAAGGATATGATTGTGGGTTTTATTATTCTGTGTTGTGGGTATGAATAGCATATTTTTGAGACCGGGTGACTTTACCTTCAACCGATTACATCTTATTAGACAAATATAAGTACCGTCCATAAACAATATGTTTCTTTCTAAAGACATGTGACACTATGCTTAAAGTATTGATTGAGTGAGCGTTCCAGCTTGATACCGAGTTCGATGATGTTAGTGTTTTGTGTTTTGCTTTTTGACAGAGAAACACGTAAACATAGGTGTCATAGGTGTTGCTTTTACCTTTTAATTAATATACCTGTACCTATTTTTCGATCATGTTATACGCTTTATAAATTTAATAATATGGTCTGTACTTCCTGATCATTAAGTAACAAAAATAAAAATGAGTGAAAATAATTCTCCAAAAAAAAATGAAGTTGGCCAAGGGAGTAGTGTTGCACCTGTTCCACAGCCACCTCCAGGGAAAAGTTGGGTGCAGTTTGAAGAAGAGTCGGCAGGAAATAAGAATTCGCCTGCCGTTATAACAACCGAGAGTGTGCAAGTTAACTTAGAACGAAGCTTTAACAAGTCCATGGACAGCAACAATGTTGCTGTCCTGGACCCAAAACCTTTAAGAAATGTGGAATTACCAATCGCTACAGTAGAACCAATAAGGCAAGGATTTTGTAAGTTTTGTGCTATTAGTTTTATGTGAATTATTGTTTATTAATATTGTAGCAAATGGAGATATTATTGTTACTCTTCTGCCAGTAAATACTCGCTTCCCATGGATTACTCCAGCATTATTCCGTCCTGAATTGGTGCCTGAAGAACTAATGGCCCAAGGCCTTACAGTAAGTCAAACTTAGCTAAATATATACGTGGGTATTAATTTTAATTTAGAAATCTTAAATAACAGTTTTGTTTAATGTTATGTTACATAATGCATTAAGTATACTTTTATATCGTTATAAACTCAGGTTTCATATTTCTCTATGTCTGATACCAACATATTTCAGAAGGTCAATCAACAATTTATAAAACTATTAGGAATTTGATAGATTTGGTCATTTTTTATTTTTGTAAGTACCTACATAGGTACCTAATATACAATAATGTCAATGAGGCAAGAGAATTTTTACTCTAAGTACTCAAATACAAAGAAATTACTCTACGTTTTATTTGCTTAAGGATATAACATCATGAATGCCGATAATTCGTCGTACTTAAACCTGACAAGTGAGAAAATGTTTAGTTTGTATATTTATATACGATTCCTGAAACCAATAGTAGCTCAAGAAGTAGTGTGGCAAATAGATAATAGATTTTCAATGAATGTTATCGATGATTAATAATTAATATTAAACACAGAGTTGAAACTAGGACACATTGCACTTTTGGCATATTTGATTCTCATAACTTTCAGTGCAATAGTGATGGGTCGTTCATGAATGAGTCGTTCAAAGTGAACGACTCACTTCAGTGAACTGTGAACGAACAACTCACATTTAAAATACAACTCGTTCAATACGCCATTACGACTCCGTATCATTCGTACTGCACTGCAGTTCAGTGAGCGCTAGCGCCTGAGTGGCACATGGCACAGATTATGTGGTGAATGGTAAGCTTGAGCTGAGGAAGTTTTGAATGGATCACGAGCTTGCTGTATCGTTATCGTTCACTCGTTTACAAACGACGCAAGTGTAGGTTACCTCTCATACATTTCTTCCACAAACTCGGCTCATTTTGCCATGCTATCCGCAAAATTATAACGTAAAGATAAATGTACTTATAGAGTTAATAAATCTTTTTTTTCATTTTTTTTTATAATAAAACGAATTTAAAACATTCTACAACCATAAAGAACAAAAGATAAATAAACTAAATAAAATAAAAAGATTAAACAGAACACAAACTCGTTGTAGATTTATACATAATATGTGACGTTCTCATATACCTCGTGCCTATAATAAGGAGTGCATGAACTTAATACGATACATATGTATTATCTGTGTAAAAGAATGAATGAAGTGCCGCCGTACATCGCGCTTCGTTCAAGTGAATGACTTTCGATGAACGACTCACCTCTGTGAGCTGAATGAACTGAGCGGGCTCAGTAAAAATAGGTGAGCGACCCATCACTACAGTGAAAGCTGACCTAGGATTTAAGGTAGTTATATCGCGAGAGGTACTACGTCTGTTAGCGAATTGATTAACTTGAGTCGCAAGAGACGAAGAGAGAGAGAAAGAGTTGGAAAAAATTTGGCAAGCCCACGTATAATTTCTGACGCAAGCTGATCAACTCGACTCGCCAATCAACTTTGAGCGAATGAATTTCGGAACCGGAACGGTAAATGGAGTTCAAATTTTATCAGAATGTTAATTGGTATGTGAATTAAATTTGCAGCAAGTTTCATGACTTTCTTGAATAACGTGAATTGCGATATAACATATAACTACCTTAAGTACATCAGTGAATAAAATTTTATGCCAACTCAAAAGCTTGTTCTCTTAGTGTGAGCCACTGTTGTTTATCCTATATCTTCAAATTTGCACAGAGTTTTCTTTATTATTAATAAAGTCTAGTAAAAAATGACGGACTCTTCAGACCTGGAAAACCCCGTGGCAGATGAATTTTATGTCTCATGATATAACGGCTGTTTTGTTTTTGAAAGTAAAATAAATAAATAAAGGAAGTGTCTACGCAACCGCCGCGGCGGATCTTTTGCACGACTTATTAAACCGCCGCACAAAGAAATTGGAATATTTCATGCAATTTTCTAAAAAACAAGGCAGGGGGACATCCCCCGCACCCCCCTTTTTGTCTGCGACGCTAATGCTGCCTGCAGCGCCGATAATTTATTAACAACTATTTAGCAAAATAAAAACCAACCTAACTAACCCAACTACCTAACAACTTAAAAGAATCACATGAAAGAGATAAATTATTATATTATATTAAAAACTAAACTATTCAGGGATGTCTTCTGCCCATCCTAGGACTGTTTCATATAGGGACTGTTCTGGAAATCTATTTCTGGAATTGATTTGTTGATTACGTATTCTACAGTGTGGCTGCAACAGTTGTGTGTTGTGTTGCTTGGTAGTGAACTTCTTCGATAGGTCTTTGATCCTTATATTAATGGGTTGCATATGTGTTCGCGCGTACAGTAACTCATTAGGTGGATCATGAAGTGGGTTAAGTGGATGTCTCATGTTTGTAATGGTTCTCAATAAAGTAGTCTCTGTTACTTTCATACGCTCCAACACGGGCTTTCTGTAATTTGAAAACAAAACATTTACATACTCTATTAATGGTCTACAAATTGATTTGTAGATTGTCGAGGCTGTCTTTAGTGAGATTCCTTCATTTTTGAAGGTGAGCGACCGCTCTGCTTATTACTTTTTTCTTTGTTAATTTAGTGTGTTCGTTGAAGTTGAGTTTGTGGTTTAAAGTTAGTCCAAGATTTTCGAAAAATGTTCTAGCAAAATGTATCAAATAGTTCTGACTTCCAATTTCTTTGAGTTTGAATAGTAAGCCATTGCGCCATACAAAATCAAAAGCTTTTTTAATATCTAGGAATAGTGCAGCAGATTTGAGGTTTTCGTGTTTGGCAGTCTGAATGTTCGATGTTCAAGTGTTAGTGGATGTATAGTAGCACAGTTTTTCCCTGACCCCAAATTGGTGTGGAGGAATTTTATTCCTAATAGTTATGTATAACTTGTTTCGGATTATTTTTTCCAACAATTTTTCTAGCACAGGCAGTAGGGTGATTGGTTTGTATCCTGATAGTTTTTTGTGGCCCCTGTTAGATTTTGGAATATTTACAAAAACTTCAGCGTCAGTAGATCGACAATAGGAAAAGAAATTTTTTCCTCGAGTTGTAGCCCCCCTGTCGCCACTGGTAACCCCTGTACCCTAATAAATATGATTTTTCTTTTTCATTTTTTTATCTCGGCAAGTTGTGCGTTAATTATTATGAAGAAAATTGACGATGTACATGTAATTTAAATATATCTTAGAAAACCGTCTCGGTCGCGCAATGCTGCGGTAGATGGCAATATCACAGGGAATGGTTGTTGTGATGTATAGTTAAGTTAAGCTAGACAACTGTCTGTAATTGGGATAATAATAATAATAATAATAATAACTTTATTTCATATATGCCTTACACAAGGGTATGAAACGTCACAGCAGTTACAAAAATTCTTAACTATTTTGTATAGAAATACCTATAACTATTTAAAATTGTATATAAACGAAAAAAAAACACAATTGTATATTTGTATAAAAGAGACAATTACATATAGAGGACTACGAATATTTAAAAACAAAAGTGAATTCTTCTACAGATCTTAAGTAATATTATGTTCATAAAATTCTTTTAGGGAGTAAAAACATTGTGTGCTCAGGAAAGAATGTAATTTCTTTTTGAATTTCATTACATTATTGGTAACTTTTAGGGATTCTGGCAGTTTGTTGTATATTGTACTGCAAGTGTATAGCGCACTCTTCTTATATTGGGATAATCGAAAATTATTTATATATATATTGTTGGCGAATCTTGTGTCGTGATTATGAATACTATTGTGCTGGTGAAATAATTCCAAATTGTTTTTCACAAATAAGCTTGCTTCATAAATAAGGATGGAAGTGACTGTTAGAATATTATTTGTTTTGAATATCGTTCTGCAGGATTCTAGCGGAGCATATGAGTATATAAGTCTTAATATTCTTTTTTGTTGAACAAAAACCCTGTTTGAGTCTGTTGCTTGACCCCAATACAAAATAAGATATTTAATATGTGAATATGCTAGTGAGTAATAAATATTTAAGAGATATTCAACATCCATTATAGACTTAAGATTGCGAATTACGTAATACGCAGAATTTAATTTAGCTATTACATGGTTAATGTGTATTCTCCAAGACAGGTTTTCATCTATGTGGAGCCCTAAAAATTTAGTATTAGTGACCTTTTCTATGGTAGAGTTATTAAGCTGAAAAGTAATGTTTTGTAGTTCTACAGTTCTATTATGAAATATTATATATTTAGTTTTTGAAGTATTGATAACTAATTTGTTTGAAGAGCACCAGTGATAAAAGCGAGCCAGTAAATTGTTAGTGATGTTTTCAAGCATCTCAACGGATTCTGCGGTGATACAAATAGTGGTATCGTCAGCGAACATTGTTAAATATAGATTTGATTTATTTAAAATATAAGATTCCAGGTCATTGATAAATAATATAAAAAGCAAAGGAGATAGTACACTCCCTTGAGGAACACCAAGATTAAGGTTGCAGGTATTAGATATGGTGTCACCTAATTTTACAGACATTTTTCGGTTCGACAAGAATGAGATAATCCACTTATTTAATGATCCTCTAATACCTAATGCATGTATTTTTTTTGACATAAATTTGGCTAGAACACAGTCGAAGGCACGGGTTAGATCGAAGAATAAAGCAAGGACTAACTTTTTTTTGTCAATTGCATTATATATAAAGTTTGTAAACTCAAAAGTAGCTGTATTCGTAGAGTGTTCGGGTCTAAAACCATGTTGTCGTTCTGATAGTAGCCTATAACTGTTTACAAAATTCATAATTCTATTATGGACAATTTTCTCGAATAATTTGGAAAAGCAGCATAACAATGTATTGGCCTGTAATTTTCTAACAGTGCAGTATCACCTTTTTTATGAATTGGTACCATTAAAGCATATTTCAGTTTATCAGGGAATATTCCTAGTTTAATAGATAAATTAAAAATGAAGCATAGAGGGTATATAATGAATCTGGATATATATTTAAGTACTTTTATGGAAATATCAAAACCTGTGCTTTTTTTATTTTGCATATTGTTTAAAACATTTGATATTTCTTCCGGCGTAATATCATAAAAAAACAAAGAAGAGTTGCACGTTACACCAACAGTACAATCTCCAGATAGGTTACCATAAGTATCAGTTAATAATTTTTCAATATTTTCGGTGTAGTATTTACAAAAGGAATTGGAAATTTCGAGTTTATCCGAGATAACTTTTTTGTTGTGATTTATACAACCAATCTCAACTGGTTTCTTTATTCTACCAGTATTGGTATTAACAATATCCCAAATTTCTTTCGAAACATTTGAGCAGTCATTTATTTTGCCTTGATAATAATCTTTTTTTTTGCTTTGACTTTTTCAGCATAAGCTACTTTGCTGTGTTTATATAATTCTTTGATATTTGGATCATTACTATTCTTTGAAAGCCAGTATAAATTTTTTAGTGCGTTACTTTCTTCTATAATGTTTGCATCTATCCAGTTGTTTTTTAGGTTTGTTTCAGTAATTTTTACTTTAATTAGTGGACAAGTTTTGTCCAAGCAATATAATAAATTTTGCCAAAAAATATTCCAGGCTTGATTTGGTTCTTGAGCATTATACAAATGGCTTAGGTCAGTGGAAGAAAGTAAGTTATATAAGTTAAAGAGATTATGCTGTGTAAAATTCCTTTTGTATACATACACTGGTTTATTTTTGACACTCAGGGAAAGGCTTGGTATATTTATTGTAAACATTTGTAATTTGTGATCTGATATACCTATATCTTCGTTTGTGCTTGTAACATTAGGAATATTCGAGATTACATAATCTAATGCAGATTTACAATTGTTAAAGTCTCTGGTTGGTTCTAGTGGCAGAGTTGAATTTAGATTAAAGTTATCAAAGAGATCGAATAGTAAACGTTTTGAGTTTGAGTCACTCAAGGCGTCGATATTAAAATCACCCCCAATAATAAGATAATTATGTGATTTTGATTTATTTTTATTTATTTATTTATTTATTTATTTATTTAATACACCATTCTACAGAAATCCAGCTCCAATTACAGAATGGGACAAATCTACCACTATATATAAATCTAAACCTAAAACTGTATATATACATAATACAAACAATACAAATAATACAAACAACAATCATAAATATAAAATACAATATATACTTAGTAGCTACTATAACAATATATTTATATTAATTAGATTCCATTCATAACAAAAAGCGAATGAAATATAATAATTATCCTTCAAGTTTAAGTTTCTTGATAGAGGCTACATTGTAATTGAATAGATCAAATCTGTTAACTAATGAGTTATAATTATCACACATCTGGTACAGTGGAGAATGTTTCTGAATATTAGTGCGAGGAACGGGAAGGTAAAAAAATATATTTTGTCTAGCAGATTGTCGAGGGATGTGGAAATTTAACTGGCTTAGTATATGTGTAGAGTCTATTTGAGCGTTTACTATTTTGTACAAAAAAATTAATTGTGACTTTTTACGTCTACAGCTAAGTGTATCAGTTGCGTGTCTTTTAGTTAATTCAGAATGTGGAAAACCAATATCAGGGTAAATTCCATCCTCTCTGAAGCTGAGATACTTAAGAAAACGTCGTTGGACCCTTTCAATGTTGTTAATGTGATTATTATAATAGGGGCTCCAAATAATAGCTGCATATTCCAGTCTAGATCTGACAAACACATTATACAATAATTTAATTGTGTCAGTGTTTTCAAAGTCCCTAGAGTTTCTTATGACAAAACCCAGAGAGCGGAAACTACTGCTTACTATTGTATTCATATGATCTGTAAAAGACAACTTGCTGTCAAATGTAACTCCTAGGTCACAGAAGGTGGTAGGTCTCTGAAGATTTATATTACTTAGGGAGTAGTCAAACATAATTGCATTTCTTTTAATAGTGTAGGTCATAATATTACACTTGGATATGTTTAAGGGCAGTTTATTTAATGTACACCACGACTGAATTTTATTTAGCGACTCTTGCAGATTAATGCAGTCTTGTCTATCCCTAATGCGGTTAAATAGTTTCATATCATCTGCATAGAGTAGACAGTGGACATCAATATCACGGACAATATCGTTGATAAAAATATTAAAGAAAAGAGGGCCCAAGATGGATCCTTGTGGGACTCCAGATGTTGCTAATATTTTGACCGATTCTACACCACAGCATTGAACGAACTGAGTTCTATTTTCTAAATATGATTTAAAGAGAATAAGTAAGTCTTTAGATAAGCCAAAATAATCAAGTTTCGAAAGTAATATGTTGTGGTCAAGTCGATCAAAAGCCTTTGTGAAATCTGTGTATATGACATCAACTTGCAAATTATGATCAAACGAGTCTGCAATATATTGCGTTAATGTAAATAAGTTGGTGGCAGTAGACCTACCTTTCATGAAGCCGTGCTGGTATTCTGTAATATCATTTTTTATTTGACTGTAGACAAACCCATGTAGTAAAATTTCAAAGGCTTTTGAAAAGTTGTTAATTATTGTAATTGGCCTATAATTCTGTATCAAACCTTTATCTCCTTTTTTGAATATAGGTATTATTTTAGAAAATTTCCAAATAGTAGGATACTAAACATATAATTGAATTCAAAGAGTTTAAAAATAAGTCTATTTCTGAATTTGGTGAGCGATATATAGCTAAAATGGCGATATTTGAGGAATTATGTTTGATACTGATGCCGGAACATTCACAAATAAACTCACTGGAAAACTGATCAATGTTATGGATTGGTTTGATATTTGTCAGATCGAATAGTAAACGTTTTGAGTTTGAGTCACTCAAGGCGTCGATATTAAAATCACCTCCAATAATAAGATAATTATGTGATTTTGATACTAAACATATAATTGAATTCAAAGAGTTTAAAAATAAGTCTATTTCTGAATTTGGTGAGCGATATATAGCTAAAATGGCGATATTTGAGGAATTATGTTTGATACTGATGCCGGAACATTCACAAATAAACTCACTAGAAAACTGATCAATGTTATGGATTGGTTTGATATTTGTCAGGTCGTTGCGCCCAAATATTGCTGAGCCTTCATGTATTGATGCAAGTCTGCAATAATATGAGTAGAGGGAGTATCCAGGTAGAGCTGTAACTTTCGCCTGTTCTGACTTCATCCAATGTTCAGTTATTAACACAAAATGAGGTTTTTCATTTCCCGTTAATAGTTCTAGTTGTGGAATCTTATTTGAAATGCCCTGTATATTTAGATGGATGCCTTTGAGAGGTAATGATATCTCATTTATTTTATTTGTAATGCACTCTTCCTTTCTTGTTTTTCCTATTTCAGAGTTTTTGGTTTGTTTCTGTGAACCTATATTACTAAAAAAGAATTTGGTTTTTGTTCACCAGCATTTTGTTTATTTTTTCCATTGCAGCGTTGGAAATCAAATCTTTTGTATCCTACGCCTTTTGGCCAGAATTTAGGATTATAAAAGTTTTCTTTATATTTAAAGTCTGCTGCTACCATAAAACAATTTAAGTGATACCCATTCTGTAGACATGTTCACCTAACAAAAAAAATCTTCCGATTTGGCTGCCTCCTTCGAATGAAAAAAATAAATTAAAACATGAAAATAATGATTCGCGTACACAAAACTTTTACCAAAAATACATTGTTATGAGTAGTTTGTTGTAGATTTTTTTCAAATTTTTAGAAGCGGTGCCCCATAATTAAAAAAAATAAAAACTGTTACGACGCAATGGTTAGGGGTGCTTAGCCATTAAAACATTATGTATCCATATGTCTTACCTTTAATTCGTTCAGATACTGCCACTGCGGAAGAGTATAAATATCTTCAAAAAATTAGTTAAGTAATCGTAATATAAACATCACTACCCTATTATCAAGAAAAAAATTGTCACTTTGACTACAAGCGGCATATTATGTTATTTATGTTGATACAAAATATCTGTAGAAATAAAATAGAAAATTAAACAAATGTATAA
The DNA here is from genome assembly GCA_963583905.1 of Stenurella melanura. Taxonomy (NCBI): domain Eukaryota; kingdom Metazoa; phylum Arthropoda; class Insecta; order Coleoptera; family Cerambycidae; genus Stenurella; species Stenurella melanura. Next base: position 48,600,736 of record OY757311.1, read on the forward strand.
CATTTCAATAATTTTTCCCCAACATATGAATTCTCAAAATAACTAATTAGATTATTGTGTTATTTTACATGTAATATGCACTGCACTAACCTCGGCACTAACCTTAATGAAGCTTATATAAATTAAACACAAAAATTAATTATATGGGACATACAGAGTTGGCGTGCTAGTATAATGAAAATATTTAAATAATGGTAGAGAGTAACACTAATAATATTTCAAGTTAAGGTATGAACAGTAAAATTTTGAGGCTACTCTTTGTATTAACAGTGATAAAATATATTTATATACACTTTAATGAAATCAAGAAAGTTCAAGCAATGGTGGACACTGATATGATACACAACTATGCAACTAGACAGCTGTTAAATCATTCTGTCCAAATTTTTCCCTTCTAAAATCTCTAATTTTACAAAAATAGTAACAAAATGATTGGTTGTTTAAAACTCAATCAGAATTGTTTATAGTACTGGAAAAAAAAACACATGGAGGAAGGTAGCGAACATCTTTGTAAGCGACATTGGCGGTTTCGGCTACTTAATCGGTAAACTATTTGATAACCCCTCTCTGTTTTACTATATTTTTTTATAGCAACCATAATAAGAATCGTAATAAATACATGAAGCCAACTTAAAAGCTACCGAATTTCATGATTTTCAAATAAATTAAAAAAAAAACTTAAAACTAGCTCAGACTATTATAAATGTAGGATTAGTTTAGCATGGCTTAATCGTGGAGCTGTCAAAATTCCGACAACGTTAATATTTAACTCTGAGTGACATATGCATTGCAATGAAGGTCAGTGCAGTGAATAATAATTATCAATAGAGGACGACAACGTATCGATAGATAATTAAAGTTTCAGATGTTTCAGTGGCTAAGTGCCACTAGCCGCATAGATCAAACTAGTATAACCCATCACTATATTTTGTTTTAATATGACGCACCGCTTCTAAAAATTTGAAAAAAAATTGCAATAAACTACTCATAACAATGTATTTTTGGTAAAAGTTTTGTATATGCGAATCATTATTTTCATGAAAAAATTAATATTTTAAATTTTCAATATTTTTTTATTATTCGAAGGAGGCAGCCAAATCAGCTGATTTTTCTGTTCTAAGATGCATTTAAATCACACGTATGCCGTCAATTTTTTTCATAATAATTAACGCACAATTTGCAGAGATTAAAAGTGAAAACGAAAAACTATATTTATTAGGGTCCAGGGTTTACCAGTGACGACAGGAGGCTACAACTCGAGGAAAACACTTCTTTTTCTATTGTCGATCTACTGACGCCAAATTAGGTGGAAACGCTTCTGGGGCCATTTACCAACCTTATTCTGCTACACCCTTTCGCATAAATTAGTCTGGTATCGAGTCACGTTGAAATTTTATCACCAGCTCTTAGACTATAGGTATACATTTTACAGCTGTTATAAGCAGAGATCGGGAAGTTTATCTCGGTGCCAGAGACAGCTCTCATATATACGTAATATTATCAATCAATCAATCAATCTTTTATTGCCATAGTTTACATCCAAATGGACGGGGCATCGTTAGGTACAAATTACAAATTTATAAGTTAAAACTTAATTACCTAGGGTTTACACACTAAAAACATAGGAATTGAGAAGAAGAGAAGTACAATATAACTATAAATTTACATTTTTCCAACAGTGGAAACTGTAAAAACATTTATCCTGTAGATAAATACTTACGGAGGCTCTGAACTTATGTTCACTATTTATGTTCTGTATTTCAAGTGGTAATTGATTGTAAGCAGTGAGAGCCCTATAATAAGGTCCCTTCTCGTAAAAGGCAGAGTTGTGCTGAGGCGTCCTCAATCTGTCAGCATTTCTTGTCACAACATTCATATTCTCTGAGTAGCTGTTTTTGTTTCTTGTAAATACATTCAGATATCTTTTGACAAACATTGCAAGGTTCAAGTAATACAATGATGGAATAGTCAGGAAGTTTTGCTCTTTAAATAAAGGCTTGCAAGAGGTGTTTCCTCTAAAATTACACATGCACCTTAGGATACGTTTTTGAGTGACAAATATTTTGCTGGCGATAGCAGAAAATGCCCAGAATATGATACCATATGAAATGATAGACTGAATGTAGGAAAAATAGAATATTCTTAGCGACTCGATGGACAACTGGTCTCTGAGCATTTTCAAAACTCCACAAGCTGCACTTAATTTAGAATTTAACTGGTGTACATGATAGTCCCAACATAGGGTAGTGTCTATCGTGACTCACAAAAATTTTGTTACGTCAGCATTTGGTATAGATTTTAAATCAAGTTTAACATATAAAGATTCAGTTGTATTTTTGGTTTTTGAAAATGTAACCAGTGAAGTTTTATCAGTATTTAGCTTAAGACTATTTTCATTACACCACTGAGTCATATTATTGATAACAAGTGAGGATTTACGTGATAGTGTCGGATAGTCAGGGCTAGGATAACCGATGTATCATCAGCAAACTGAAAAACCGAGTCTGCTCCTAGTTTATCACTTACATAAATTTAAAAAATCAAAGGGCCCAATACGGATCCTTGTGGGATGCCTTGCATTATTTTGTTTTTACCTGAGGAGTAGTGTTGACTGACACTTACAACTTGATACCTATTTGTTAAATACGACTTTATAAGATCCAAACATTTGCCTCTGATACCATAGCTTGCTAATTTTAGGTAAAGAATCTCGTGGTTTATGGTGTCGAATGCCTTCGACATATCAAAGTACAGCACAGTAATTTTGTTTCTTTTGTCTAACGCGTCATGAATTTGTTTTAATGCATTGAAGAAAGTTGGTGAACTTTTTTTCCCGGAATCCATATTGGTGTTTCACTAAGATGGCATGTTTACTTAGAAGGGATAGTATTTGATTATATATTAATCGTTCGATAACCTTTGACACAGCCGGGAGTAGTGAGATGGGTCTATAATTGCACATGTCATTTTTTTGCCCCCCTTTTGTAAACCGGTATAACTTTGCCTATCTTTAAATCATCGGGAAACTCACCAGACAAAAGTCACTTATTTATTAAGTTCACGAGTGGGCCACAATTATACTCATTAACAGTTTTTTATATTTATATACATTATATTACAAACATTTACCGAAACAATCAGAAAAACGACGAAATGGTGAAATATTTATTATTGCCAGCTACATGTGTGGCCTGTTTATTTCATTTTATGTTAATACGTATAACCTACTTTTATTGGAAATCTACACCATTTGTGAAACGTACTGACAATTACCTAAAAACATTGTTGATTTTTTATATTTGCAATGTTACAAGCATTCGACCACGACCGAGTGTCAACAATAAATTACAGTTTCCGGAGATACTTTTATGTTTTTTACGGCTTTATCACCTTTCATTATATGCCTCCGCCGAAATTGTGAAACATTCCAAAATTGCTTTTTACCTGCACTGTGGCAATTATTGGCATTTACGTCAACCTTTAATAAAGGGAAAGGGTATACCATCCCAGATCGCAGTTTTGCAAACCGTAATATAAATCTAGCCATATGTATGTACGTATGTATCTACAAACTTGGTGTGAAATTATACAGAGTCGGCGGTATACAAAAATGTCTAGTGCGTCTCCGGCTGCAATAGACTTGTGGATTCGCGATTTCCTAGAACTGCAGTTTGATGGAACAGATCTTTATTGTAGTAGTTGCAACAAAACAATTTCTTGGACATCTAAAACAAGTGTTAATAGACATATTTCCTCACAAAAGCATATTAGTGCTAGTGGCTCTACTGATAGTGACAGTCAATGCAGTTTTAATTTAGATTTAGTAGAAGTGATGGTGGGATGTAATATACCATGGTCAAAACTAGATAATCCCACTTTTTAGACAATTTTTGGAAAACTGTTAGTGGCAAAAATAACAACGTTCAGGTGCCGTCAGAAACGACACTCAAAAGAAAATATTTATCAACGGAGTGTGATAATATTAGACAAAAAATTTCTTCTGAGCTTACTGGGAATACATCTGGGTTAGTGCGGACGAAACTACCAATTCTTGTGGTGAGAAGGTAGCAAATGTTTTAGTGGGTGCATTGAAGGAAAATTGTTCAGTGCGTGGACACTTGATCACCTCTACAGTTGTAGAAACGACATATTGTTGGATTATAGTGAAGGCAGTGAATTCAAGTCGACAAAAGTTATGGGGTGACAAATATGTAGAAAATAAGGATAAGGTCTTATTATTTCTTACTGATGGAGTGAATTATTTGAAAGCTGCAGGACAAATTATGAAGGAAACATATCGCAATATGCTGCATGTAACATGCCTAGCAATTTCTGTAACTGTTAGAGGGTGCTACGCTAATGTTGATAACTTAATATTTAGTGTAAAGAAAGTTTTCCTGAAAGCACCACATCATGTATGGTTATTTAAAGAAATACTCTCAAATACATCATTACCTCCAGCGCCCATTATAACACGGTGGGGAACTTGGCTAGAGGCAGCATCATACTATTTTTGCCATTTTGAAAACGTCAGACTAGTAGTACTGCAGTTGAATCCGCAATTGTTATTGCACAGACTTAAGAGGCATTTATGATGCAACTGTTCAAAAAGATCTGAAGACCATACATGGAAATTTTTCGCGAATTCCTCTAGCCATATGGGACCTTTAACATATGCCAACGTCAAAATTTACTGCAGATGATGCAATAAACATCGTGTTCGATCTCCGGCAATATATTTTCAATTACCTAGAGAAATTGCTGAGAGGGTTCAAACAAAATTCCAAAGAGTATTAAAAACCAATCACGGATTTGTAACGAAGTCATCTGTACCAGACCAGCGAAGGTTAACTTCAGAGCATTTACAAATATTAATAATATACTTTTATATTCCTAATAGGTTGTGAAAAATTACATATGTATGGGTTACTTTAAGATAGTAAAAAATATACGTGTGTGTCTTAGTTCACTGTTACATCCCCCATTACCTCCTCTTCGAGTGAGTGTTTATAATAATCTGACCATATTAACTTTAGATATTATGGAATTCCCTAAAAAGAGTACAAGGTAAGATAAATTGTATCATACTTGCATACAAGTCTTTTTGCGCCGGCCGATCCAACCCTAAATCACCGAGATAAAATTCCCGATCTCTGGTTATAAGACACTTTTTTGGTCTAATGCTGGTGGGGAATTAACTGATCTTTAACCCTTATTTTGTATTAAATAATCAATTTGTAGTGAGTTTTCATAGGGGGAAAACACCTTATTTTATTAATTTTGCCTCGGTAGTTTCCATAAACACTTGCACGCTATATTAATTGGCGTGTATTTCGCCAAAACTCAGTTTTAATCTTCTCCAAGTGATGCCAACATGGTGGACGAAAGCCACGTCGACTGTAGTGTTTTGACGTTTGTGGAAACTACTTCAAAGGCAGTGTCATACCGAAGGTACCAACCAACCATCCCAGGATTATCAAATTAGGTTTTATCTTAGTCTTCACCCCATATAGGTTTTGAGGTAATTAAGGTACCTTGAACTATAATAATTTTGAAATTTTTAAATATTTTCTTATGTAAATAAGAGGAATCTTTCCCATTACATAGAATTGTGCAAAAGTAGGACTTCAATTTGGGTATCAAAATTTCAATCAAAGATTGTTGTTATGTACCAGTATAAATATACATTGTTTAGTATTCATTTAAAAATTGTGGGGCCATGATATTATAACATAATGTAAATCATAACGTAAATGACTTCAACAGTTGGTTATCTAATAGAAATTGCTCACTGTTAAAACAGGATCACAATAGTACATTTAAATTTTAATCATGCCGATAGTGTTGGTATGCATTCGTATATTAATAACTTTCATAAAGGAATTCATGACTGTAAAAGGAGTCACTAAATAAGATTCATTGCTTTATCTTCGTTCCTTTGTTTATGAATGAATTGGCTGAAGGAATCAATATTATTTGCAAGTGGTATTTTACTCGTATAGTATATACAGAATGTCCTGAAATTCGAGGACGTCATTAATCTATAGTGGAGTCTAGAAATAAATTATGACATTTAAACAATAAATACCTATATCCTAAAGCTCTCCATTTTTGAGATACAGAGTGATAAATGTTCGAACCATATGTAATATCTTTGGAACCTGTATAAATATTTTCCCCGATTTTAAATAGGTTAATATAAAGTCTTAAGTATTTCTCCAGGAAAATTTGACAGGTTATAAGGATGATGTTGATACACTGTATGTTTAAATTTAAATCAGTTATTTAATCTCCAATTTTTTTGGACACTCCAATGTTTTCTAGGAAGTCTATTAAGTATATTGAAAATCGGTGCGATCTGAAAATTCGTCTCATAAAATTTGTCTTAGAATCTAGATCTCTGATCAAAGAACTTATCCTTCTTTGTTCGGAGGTCTAGATGCAGAGCGCCATTTTAACAGTATATGATGGACGTGCTCGTACGCGTTTGTATGAATGTTTTCACTGTGATTAACACATAAACATAACCAAGTAAATAATAATTCTGTTTTTACAATGTGCCTTCTAAAGATGGATCGTTATTGTACTCTTATTTTGACAAGGTATTTTTAGATAACGTACCGTTGAGGTATTCAGTGATAAATTAACTGATTACGTATGGGCAAATAAGAAAAAATATTGTTTGCTTGTTGTTTGGGTTGATTTTTAATGATTTCAAGAATTGTATGTTCTGGTCTCCTGATATCTTTTTGGCTGAAATGGGTTATAATTCATTTATTATACTCTTCGCAAATAGAAAACAAAGAGTATATTGCATTTGATCGGCACATTTCTAAAACCGGTAATATCTCTCTTAGGGAAATTTCATATCACTGTGTTGGTGATCGAATTCTGAAAAACGTTCACTATCTGTCCATTAGGGTGGAACGATCTGACTTTTTTTCTTCATGAAATCGGCTGGGGTGCCAAAAGTTGCATTTGGAATAAAATTCATGTAAAAAAAATTTTAGCCAGAAATATTAATGGCATCATGTTGCACAAGACGAATGACGTCACCCCTTAAAATAGCCATTGTGCAATATGAAGCCGTAAGTTTTTTACCCAATTTTTTTTTTGCGTTACATTTAAACACAAGGGCACCTTTGTCAAGCCAGCCGATGAGGAATTAACAAAAAGAAATATCAAAAAGTCATAATTTTATCGGTTCTTACAAGTAAGTACGAAATTGTTTCTTCATAATTTGTTTCAAGTGTAATAATATCTACATTATTATTTATGAATTATCAAAAACGTTGCACAAATATTTCATTTTTTGGAAAATAGGTTTGACTTAACAGATGTGGGGGGTCTCGTTATTTCCTCTCCGCTTATGGATTGACACGAATGTAATTTAAGTGTTCGGATGAATAATGTGATATTTCCGTCCTTACAGAAGGTGTATACAGTATATTATAGAGTTGAGCTTGCTGTGCAGTTTTGTTTGTCTGTGTCATGTAGTCTTTTTGCTAGTTGCACGTTTTTTTTGCCATTGTATTTTATTGTATTGATAGATCCTATCAACCAAAGAAATGGATTCTTTGGCGATCCTGAAAACATTTTGTGGACAATGCTTTCTGATGACCGCCCTGCAATTCAATCATTGGCGTACAGACGGTTCTTAAAAGCAAGATCAAAAATGAGATAAGATCCTTTGTTATTCCTCAATTTTGAAGCCTCCGGCTATATTGAACTCATTGCATAGCAAACGGTTGAGGTAACTGGCTCGCGCTGACATTTCCAATAAACGACAAATCATTGTAAAAGAAGTACAACCACTCCAAATCTTATCTCGCTTTCAACGTCACACACAGACAGTTGATCGAACAGTAAAATTAGTTACAGGAGCAGCAGCTGCAGTATGTGGAGAGGACTCTAGAAACAGTTTTATTCGCTCAACTCTTAAGTCTCGAGCCATGATGCCAACCTTTAATACAACATTAGAGTATAGAATGCAATAACAATGTTCTATTGTTTAGTTAAGTTTTTATTCACAAGAATATATTTTGTTTAAAAATTAAAATATTTTTCCAAAAAAATTTTTTTTTTTCATCGTTGTGCTACAAAAGAAAATATTAACTAAAAATATAAAGTCACCTTTTCGTTTTGAGTGGTAATGTGATGTGTGCAATATGGCGCCATTTCTGTTAGTTTTAGTTAAAAAAAAATTTGTAGGAGTTTTTAGTCATTTAGCAACTTTTGGCACTACAGCCGATCCAAACAAAAAATTTTAAGAAAATCCCATATAACATAGTTCCACCCTACTGTCCATCTGTCTGTCACGTTTCTTGTAAGTACGATAACTTAAGCACGAAAAGTCGGGTTGTATTGAAATTAGGACAATAAGTTAGTGTTAGCTCGAGAAAGAACCTCATTGTTTTTTAACAAAATCGATCAATAATTAATCATTTAAATTCTATAAATTTATATATTTATATTTTATAATATTGTTACATTGCAAAACCGGCTAATTAGGTTTAATAGACCCTAATGCTTATCAACTTAGCAGCAATAAATTTGTCACAAATGAGAAGATTATGGACCAAGCTTTGGCGGCTTTCATTCATTTCACAGTTAAACAAGGCTGTCACTCGCTAATGCAAACTAACATTATTATTATTATTATTATTATACTCTGCAAATATTTTTTTATTTATGATAAAAATGCTGAGAGTATAGAATATAGAATGTGCAACAATTATGTAAAAAGTGCAGTAAATCGGCGAAGAGTATGGTTATGGTTAGCAGGTTAGCAGTTTCTTTTCCAAATAATATCAGTTTTAGACATGACTCAGTGCAACACAGTGTGCACGGTTGTTGGTCTCTGCATGTCAGTATCTTTCACTTTCATATCTGCCAGTTGCATATAATATAGTTTTAGCAGGATATCAAGAATACATAAACAAATTGGCCGAAATGTACCTTATGATGGATAGGTATAAAAAAGCGAAAGAATAGTGACAACAGTTATTGAGCCTTTACCATGTGTTTCATTCATTTTTTCAACTGTTTTGATATTGATCTTAAATACACGAACGGGCAGACATGTACCTTATCACATATTTTTCATTATTTTCTTTACATCCTTGATGCTTTTTGCCAACTCTTTATGCCAAAATTTTTCGTAATCTAATTTGGTTGTGTCCTAAAATTTTTCCTAAAATTGAAAAAAAAAAAATACAAATTAAAAATTATGTTATTTTTATATTAAATATGAAAAGAATTTCCCCATACATTTCTAGTAATTTTTTCCCTTCATTATGTTAACAAAAACGATATTTCTTCCGTTTTTTTTTCCTTAAAAATTTACATGTTTGACCTCCCACCCACACTTCCGTCCAAGATATAAAGTCCACATATTTTAATTCATAATAAACGCCCATAGATAATCGTAAATACTAGTTTTTTGAAAAAAAAAAATTAGCTTAAGTATACGTTTTTAAAATTTTAAATGCCCACATCTCGAGAAGGGTGAGGTTAGCTAAAAAATGTCAGGAGTCAAAAAATGCTTAGAATTGTCTATAATATAATAAACTCCACATGTTTTGATCCATAATAAACGCCCAAAAATAATCGTAAATACTAGTTTTTTTGAAAACAAAAAAACCTAAATACACGTTTATTTTTATACGCTTATATCTCGAGAGGAGTGAGGTTAGGTAAAAAAGGTCAAGAGTGAAAAAATGTCCAAAATATAAAATCCAATGGTTCTTTTTCAACTTAAAAAAAAATTGTTGGTGACCGGAAATAGCGAACTTCCAGTTTACGACCGGAGATCCAAATAGCACCAGTTCCCATGACCCTGACTTTGTTCTATACATATTTAGGAACATTTTGCGCCATCTCACATAAACATCAGGTGGGACGGAGTCTCATGTTGGGGTTAAATGCTTCATTTCCTCGACTATATAAAAGTTGGAGCTACAACTTGTTATCGATATGATTGTGTGATAGTGCGTACTCCAAATATAGATATATATTATATAATTCAATTGGTTGTTAGGTGTTAATTAGCTTCTATTTGCTTTAACTTTTAGTATCCCTTATTTAATATGAAAACATCATAATTTTGATATTTTGAAATATTTTCTTATGTAAATAAGAGGCATCTTTCCCATTGTACAGAATTGTGCAAAAACAGGACTTCAATTTAGGTATCAAAATTTCAATCAAAGATTGTTGTTATGTACCAGTATAAATATACATTGTTTAGTATTCGTTTAATATTGTGGGGCCATGATATTATAGCATTATGTAAAGTACCAGGTAAATCATAACATAAATGATTTCAACAGTTGTTTATCTAATAGAAATTACTCACTGTTAAAACATGATAACAATAGTACATTTAAATTTTAATCATGCCGATAGTGATAGTGTTGGTATGCATTCGTATATTAATAACTTTCAAAGGAATTCATGACTGTAAAAGGAGTCACTAAATAATATTCATTGCTTTGGCTTCCTTCCTTTGTTTATGAATGAATTGATTGAAGGAATTAATATTATTTGTAAGTGGTTTCTTACTTGTATAGTATATACAGCATGTCCCGAAATTCGAGGACGTCGTTAATCTATTAAGGGTATTCAAGTCACAAATTATTAGGGCCAGATTAACCCCAAAGCAGTAAGGCATTGCCTCGGGGCCCCCATTAAAATGAGGCCCCCACCACATTGTTTTGAATTTTTTTTTTTGAGAATTATGAAATAAAAAATATTTGTATATATTAGCATTATATAATTTTATGATTCACATCTAGATCTCATGTAAAACTCAAAATCTACCTATGTTATCCTGCGATTATAGAAAATCATAAACATAAAACTATTTCAAAACTATTGATAAATATAAATGTGTTACATTATAATAAAAGATCTTGATTATTTGTACGTCAGATTCAAAAAAGGTACTTATAAAAGTTTGAACGTAGATTTTTCGAAAATCAGCGGTCATGATCAGGCCTCCACCCCATTTATGCCTATAGGCCGCCATTCATGTTCATCCAGCCCTGCAAATTATGACATTTAAACAATAAATATCTGTATCTCAAAGCGCATCATTTTTGAGATACAGAGTGATAAATGTTCGAACCATATTATGTAATATCTTTGGAACCTGTGTAAATATTTTCCCCGATTTTAAATGGGATAATATAAAGTCTTAAGTATTTCTCCAGTAAGATTTGATGGGTTATAAGGTTGATATTGATACACTGTATGTTTTAATTTAAATAAGTTATTTATTCTCAATTTTTTTTTGGAAACTCCCAAATTTTCTGGAAAGTCTATATAGAATTTGCAACTCTTTTTAGTGGAGTGGACTATTTCACTTGAAAATCGATACAATCTGAAAGAGTGACCGCAAAATTAGCCAGTTTTTGCATACGTCAGAACTTTGCATCAGTAAAAGAAAATTGAACGCTAAAGGTCTTAAATTAAAGCTAATAAAAATGTAGATGACTGTATTTTTAAATTTTTCGATATGAGGGTTCCTACCCCTCTGAATGGGGGTTGAATCAAATATAAATATTTTTCACTGATTTTTTTTTTCATGGTGGTTTTTAATACAATTAGTTACTTCAGTTATTTTTCAGAGTATTTAAATTTAAAAGACTCCATATCTAAAAATCACCACTGAATAAGGGTTAAAACTACTCTTACATTAAAAAAATTGTAATAATGTATGTAAAATATATATATATATATTTATTTATTTATTTTTTTCTATTCACTTATTTAACGTCGGCCTATTTCCGCTACTAAGGCCAATCACAGACGCCAGAAGACGAGTTACCCCCAACCTGGAAATTTTGACTACCCTCTTCTCTATCGAAGAGTAGAGATCTTTTACTTATTTATAGGATTTTGCAAACAGCAGAAAAAAAACTATCTATGAGCACTAAAATAAAAACTATTTGTAAAATTATTGATTTACAATCAATTCTCATTCTCACACTAGTCCCCTATGGCTATGCAGAATAAACCAGTATCCACATAACCCTCTACGGCTATGAAGATTCAGTTAAAATGAGAACAAAGGTCTAAAATGAATTTATTTACATACCTCATCTTTTGGAACATTTTTCGTTCAAATGGATTACATTTTCATGAAATTGTACAAATAGTTTTTATTTTAGTTCTCATAGATAGTTTTTTCTGCTGTTTGCAAAATCCTATAAAGAATATGTTTCATTACAGGGAAAATAGTGTCACAACATCAATTTATTTTGCATAGTGTCTATAAGCCCCATGTTAAATGTCGATCAAAACTGCGAATTAATTTCAGTTTGCCTCATTTTTGAGATCATTCTCGAATAAGCATCAGTCATAAGAGGGAAAATAGTGTCAGGACATCAATTTACTTCGTATGGTGTCCATAAGCACAATGTTAAATGTCAATAAAAACTGCAAATAAATCTCGGAAACAGAATGGTAAATTTTACCATAATGTTTATTGATATGTGAATTAAATTTACAGCAAGTTTCATGACTTTCTTGAATAACGTGAATTGCGATATAACTGCCTTATGCTATCGTACTTAAAAGAAATGTGACGGATGGAAGACCATTTTGAAAGTTGTTCTTGTTCAGAATTCGGTCATCAACACAGTGATATGAGCATTCTTTTTCTGCGAGCGATATTACCAGTTTTAAAAATGTGCCGATCGAATGCAATATACTCTTCGCGTAGAGTAAAATTAGTGCATATAGCCGGTTTCATCCAAATAGGTATCAGGAGAACAGAATGTACAATTCTCAAAATCCCATAAAATCATTAAAAATCAACTCTAAACATCAAGCGAGCATTATTACCCATGTACTGGAGTGGAAGTAATAGTAAGTAATATCTAGTAAGGAGTAGAAATAATATCTAAAAATACCTCGACAAAATAATGGCCCATCTCTTATCAGCAGCAGGTTGTAAAAGAATAGTGATTATTTACAATTGTGAAATTTCGGTTATGTTTATCAAAATGAAAACATACTCATTGGCCCAAAGTTGACCTGGGGCCCATTTTCCGAGCTCCTGCAGGGCTCCTTCGTTAGCCTTTTTGTACTTCTGCAAAAGCACAGAAACCCTGTCCAGCAACGGGTAAACCGGAAAATTAAATTATAGTAATTATAATAAAATTATTTGACATATATTTATGTATTACATATTAATTCAGACTGGTTGTACATATAGTCTTGTATACACTTTAAGTTTACATTATCTAATTTTCAAAACAAAAAATAGGTACATTATGATTAATCGAAGCAACCCACAAATCAAATGAAATATTGAAATCAAGTATCAAGAACAAAGTATATCTGCATATTGTTACGGATTTCCACCTTTTTGGGAAACACCCTGTATGAATCCGTGGGTTCTAAATAATTTCAACAAGAGATAAACACTACTAACACTTTATTTAACAATTTACTGACTGTACAATACTTGTTTACTTAATAGTTAACCTCACTTTTCACTTTGTTCACTTTTATAAACTGCCTTCTTAATAAACTTCTTCTTCCGCGCTGGTAATCGCGCCTTATATACTCCGAATTTGACTCTCTAGATCCATCTAGAAGCAATCAAGAATCTTCTCCAACAACATTCCAGAATAGTCCGTTTTATTCTCTTGGCTTCCAGTCACAATCAGTAGGCATAGGCGTACCATCTCCTTTTCCAAGGGGGTGTAATTCATAACACTGCCCCCTCCTTAAGCCTAGATCGTCCCGATCAGGCAACTCAGAATCATCGATGTAGTTCGCCAGCCTGTCCAAATGCACGATCTTCATCTTGGACTTTTTGCTTCGTTGAATCCGATAGACGACATCATTAATTCGGGCAATAACAGTATACGGTCCATCCCAAAGCGGTTGAAGTTTCGGTGACCTTCGTTTTTTCCGCTGTGGGTTATACAGCCAAACCAGGTCTCCTGCCTTGAACCCTTCTGAACTACCCTTCTGGTCGTATCGAGCCTTCATTCGGTCACTGGCTGGTGATGGCTCCGCTATATTGTTAGCCAACCTCTTGAAAGGAGCTCCGGCGTTGAACTGTTTCTTTTCAACCTTACTCCCAGTCTGTGGTCCCTTACTGGCTGCACAAATCTCGCATTTGCGACACCAAGCCTCCACATCCTGACGACTTCTGATCCAATAAAATCGTTCTCGTATTTTCTTCAGGGTCTTATTAACACCGAAGTGTCCATCGGATGTTCCATTGTGCACTTCCTGAAGCACCTTCGCTACTCGACATCTGGGAATCACTAGACGCATAACCACCGTTTTTCCATCCGGGCTTTCCCATGCTCTCCGCAACAGCCCGTTCCTGACACTCAGTGAGTCCCACTGCGCCCATAGTGCCTTCAGTCCCACTCTTTTGTCCGAAACATCCTTCCATTTTGGACGAGTTCCCCTTTCTTTGGCTCTCAATATAGGCCCAATTTCCACATCGTTTAGTTGCTCTTGTCTGAGCGCTTCATCTGCCCTATCATCCGGCACTTCCACCTTGACAGTGTTGACTGCTCCCTTGACCTGCAGTTTCTCCTGGTGGTAGTACTTGCAACCTTCCTTGTACCTTCTTCCGGATGAAATGTTTGCATTTCTCTCAGGTTTCGTTTTATCGTCATATCCTTGTAGTGGTGGCCTTTCTGTAATGCTCCGAAGCTGGGAAATCTTCACTTCTCTAGGGGCACCACGTTCGTTATCTGTCACAGCCTCTCTGGTACCGGCTTCCTCTGGTTTTCCCCTTGGCTTCACAGCATCTCCGGCCTTCACTCTCTCCAAGCTCCTCTGTGGACATTCAAGCTGGATATGTCCTAGTTCCCCGCACCTGTAGCATTTAATACGCCGTCCACTTGGCCTTCCACTACTTTGTTTATTCTGTGTCTCTGCCCTGTTTCCAACATTCACTTTCCTCGAGTTCCGCTGTCGACAGTCTCGTTTGATATGTCCTATCTTGCCGCAGTTGTAGCATTTAATACCCCCGCTTGGCTTCTCTCTATTTAGATGTGATTCCTGTCTTTTCGGAGGATTCCATTTAGCTAGTAACTGACTAATCATTTTATTCGTTTTGAGAATCGCGTTCAAGATAGGGTTTTGGTCTCTCTTCTGGCTGCGATTCTTCAAGCGTCATAGCCCGCACTCTTGACTTTGGAGTATCCATATAGACAGCTTCTACCTCTAGTGCATGCACCAAGGCTTCACTACTACTTTTATGTCGGGATAGCCTGAGGACTCCCCTGATCTCCTCGTCCCTTATCCCGTCTAGGAATGCCCCCACTGCCAATTGCTCTTTAAATTCTTTTGGCGCATTAGGATATGCTAAGTGTGCCAGTCTTTCCACCGCAGCTTCAAATTCTTGCAGACTCTCTCCAGCTTTCTGAACGCGTAATTTCAGCTGGGTCTGGTATACTTGAGCAAGGTGTTGATCGCCATATCGTAGATCTAAGGCAGCTTCTAAAACTCTAAAATTCCGTTGTTGGTCTGCCGGAATTGTCTGGAGCAACTCCAATGCTTGGCCTCTTAAAGCCACGATTAACGCCTTAGCCTTCTCTTCGTCATTCCAGTTGTTTGCACTCGCTGCTGCCTCAAACTCTTGTAAGTCATCCAGGAACTTTGACCATCAAAAGAGGGAATTTTTAATCGCTGGCCTGATGACACCACTTGCTGGTTTCCTCTATCCCTCAACTGTTGTTTAAGCTGGTCTATTTCCCCTTTGACTTCTTCTTCGAACTTGTTTACTTTCACTTTGACTTCACCAACTTCTTCTTCGACCTTGCCTACTTTTACTTCGACCTCATTAACTTTCGTCTTTACACTACCCATATCTTCCTTAATCTCATTTTTCATTTCTTCCACGACTGTAAACAAGGCATTCTGTTGCATCTCTATAGCTTTCCTTAATTCATCATTTTCCTCTTGACGGCGTTTCTCCTCTTCTTGATGCCTTCGTTCTTTTTCTTGTCGTCTTCTTTCCCGTTCCTCTTTCTCTTCCTGGCGTTTTCTTTCCTGTTCTTCTTTCTCTTCCTGGCGCTTTCTTTCCTGTTCTTCTTTCTCTTCCTGGCGCTTTCTTTCCTGTTCTTCTTTCTCTTCCTGGCGCTTCCTTTCCTGATCCATCATCATCTTTTGCATTTGGGCCATAAAGTCGTGCATTTGTTGTTCTGATGCCATGCTTCTGGTTGTTACCGGCATATAATTATGATAAAATCAACAAAATTTATTAATCACGTCAATATCGGTAATGGAATTGTCCAGAGAAATCGCAAAACAGCACGAGAAAGTCTTTTATTTAAACTATTGTCCAAATAGAAAAGTTCTAGAAAGTTCACGAAAATGCAGTTGTTAATAACTACACGAAAGTCTTGTTCAGAGTCTCTATCACTTAACCACTAATGTCCAACAAAAATGTTCTACAATGTCTAAAAACGCACTTGACACTATTTTCTTGTTTGAAAATAATCCTTGAACAATGTCCAGTAAATTAGTCCTCCCTGTGTTAGCACAAACTCCGAGAATACTGTCCCAGTCAGGGGGAGGGCACTTGAATCCGATATATGACAACACGTTTTTCAGAGCCATCTGTAGTAGGGACACATCACCATATTTTTCAATTCCTTTCTTGTCCAAAAGATGACGCAATGTTATTTCCAAACTGACAGATCTCAGATCTGCCACATTTGAATTTCTCGCCTTAGTTTTGCGTTTTGGTGTACATTTTGGAACGTATACTGAGCTGTTTGGTGTTTTGTATAGTTTGTTAGCAGAATAGAAGATATAAGTTTTTAAAAGGTATAAGGTGTGTTTTTTTTTATTACTTAATATGTGTTTGTTGTACAAATTGTATGTACTTGTGTTCCAAGGAATCAAGACTTGTTGACCGAAATGAGTGAAATTTTTTGTGAAAGGAAATTAAAAAACATTTTTGTGGATATAACTTTTAATATATGTGTGTTTATTATTATGTTAACATTGTTAATAATATTGTCAATGGCAAAGTTACTGGTCGTAAAGATTTAGACCCCGTGTGTAAAATTGCATACAAAAAACGTGTTCCTAAGTAAAGTTGTGTCCAAAATATAACATTCAAAGCGGCATCCCTTAAGAATTGCATCACAGAGAGCCACGCGCTTGCAAACGAACACCTGCTTAATGCGTCCAGAATCGGATTCAAAATTTTTATGACTACATTCGTATTTTGCTTGTCGCATGACAACTCTCCATTTAAATATTTATTACCACAAAAACACTACTGGCAAATCTTCCAATTTAATCTCATTAAAATTCTAGCACTACACTACAGTTTCTTGGTTTCTTCTTATCGGCAGTTTCAACAGAAAGGGCACGCACCACAAAAATAACAGAAAATTAGGTTCATATTTATTCAGCGAATAAAAAATTGCCGTCAAAGGAGTCATCGTATGTGTTTTATAAATATGAACTCAGCTTTTTAGCATTTCTTTTATTACTGTCAAATATGTTTGGTTTTAAATGTGTTACTTTCCTCGCATACCGAAGGGAAGTATTGCATTCGAGAAAAAATCACCCTCCGACATTCTTTCAGACTTTCACGTTTCAGATCACGTAGATTACGAAAATATAGGTTTTCTAATTCCGTCAGTCAGTCAGTCTGTCTGTCTGTCTGTTGGTGTATTATCTAAAAAAACTGCTTGACGTAGAACAGTCAAAAATGACGCTGCTGTCTGAAATGGTTAAACATTCACTGGAAAATATACAGGGTGGACCGTCTAAATGGAATAAATAATAGAAAAAAATTTTTTTGCTCAAATTTAAAATTTCCACGTTTCATGGCATTCTAAACCTATTTCAGAAAAAAAAATTCAAAACTTTTTTTGGTCGGATGACACTTTAAAATGTTCTCCAAATGTACCTTCCTCGAGAGATAAACGTATAATAATAGTACACGCGGGTAGAGGTGTTTCAGAATCTTATGAACCGCGAAATGCGCAAAAGGCAAAGTTTGTTCTGGGTTATAAGTGAATTTTGAAAACACTGAGGGCTACCTTGCTGTATATATAAACAAGAGCTCAGGATAAATTGTAAACAATAAATCTAATATTTTTAAGAAGTGTAATTGAGTCCACAGGAGGGATTATGTCTCTGCGCATATGAAGGTCACAGCTCATAAGAATTTGAAACACCTCTAATGAAGATGGATTTGTAAAAGGGTGTTTAATGCTTTCCGCAAAAAACATAGCAAAGTCATCGGCCGATTACCACCAAGATATGAATGCCACTTTTTTTGAAAAATGTTTTGCAGAAAAACTATTGCGTTACATAAAGCCAAATTCGGTCATAGTGTTAGATAATATGCCTCTTACCATTCGCGACAAGCTGAGAAAATACCAACTACATCGACGCGAAAGTTTGAAATAATTGAATTTAAAAAAAAGCGGTGAAAAATGCCATTGCTAGGTAGGTTCAATATAATGTTAGAATTAAATCCTAGATAAAATGAATGTAGGGTTGTTATATTTTTATTTAACAGAAGCAAGAGTTTTTACATTAAAAAACAAAATACTAATGTATTTCTGCATAGAGTGTAAACCAGTGTTAACTGAAAAAATAAACCTAGCTAAACAAATTGTGCTATACAAAAAACTCATTGAAGATAAAGATATTATGATAAATGACAAACAAAAAATTATAGACATCCTTGAGAACAAAAAGAAAAACGAAAATATAAACAAAAATACTGTTAAGGAAAAAACCATCAATAATGAAGCTGTCAGCAGTCCCCAACCAAAAACAGATGATGGCAATAATACAAAAGCCTATGAAACAGAACAAATAAAAATTATGCAAGATATCATAAATTTGGCCAAACCAGTGCCAAATAATCATCCAGCATTGATGGAAAATAAAATTGATAATAAAAATACAACTGATCAAGAACATGAAAACTGGACCATCGTAAAGAATAGGAAAAACCCGAATAAGAAGAATTCTAACAAATCCAAACGAACTGTTTATATAGGCACAGGTTCAGTAACTGAGAATGACGAATTTATTGGCAGGGAGGAAAAAGACAAAAAAGCTTGGCTGTTTATATCAAGAATACCAGACAAAATTGATGAACTTATAATAAGTAACTATATAAAAAAGAAAACTAACATTAATAATGACCAAGATATAATAGTTAAACATATTCCCACTAAAATAGAATCAGAAAGATCAAACAGCAAGTGTTTTCAAATTGGAGTTAAATATGACTTGTTAGAATTGGTATATGATAGAAACTTTTGGCCTCGAAATGTAGCTTATGAACGTTTTAAATTCAAGAAACGTTACAACAATGACAATCACACACCCGAAGAGACTGAAAATGTTTTTTTAGAACCATAACTTCACAGAGTACTCCACAAGATATTAATGTTACAAATACATCAAGAGAACTATCCAATAAGAGTCTTTATAGTTTTAAAATATTGCATCTAAACATACAATGCATTAGAAATAAGACAAGTGAATTAGAGATATTTCTTAGGGACCATTATTATACATTCTTGTTAATAAATGAGCACTGGTGTACAGATGACGAAATTAATTATGTAAGTATGAATAATTATAAACTTGTATCTAAATATTCCAGAACCACATTATCCCATGGGGGTGTAGCTATCTATGCACTGAGGAACTGTGCTTGTATAGCTTTGAAGCATATTAATAAACTGTCTGTTGATGTTCATTGTGAACTTGCGGCCATCGAATATCAAAATACCAGACTGATGACATTATACAGATCCCCAAATGGAGATTTTGACTTATTTCTAGAAATACTGCATAAAGCACTCGCTTTGTTATTAGAAAATAATAAAATAATAATTATTTCAGGCGATTTTAATGTTTATTTACATAACGATAATGATCGACAGACTAAATTGCTAATTAACACCTTTAGCTCTTTCGGTATCTCTCAAACATATTTCGGATATTCGAGAAACACACACTGCCTGGACAACATTTTTACAAATATAGATAAAAATAACTATCAGACAGCCTTCATAGAAACGAGACTATCTGATCACTTAGGTATACAATTTGAAACAAATATTAAATTCACCACATCTTCAAAGAGAATTACTTATAGATCCATAACTGAACAGGGTCTCACAGCTGTAAATAATCTGTTAGTTAATCGAAATTGGGATTTCCTAGATAATAGAACTATTCAGATAGACCAAAAATTTGAAAAATTCATCAGTTTCATTACAGATGCAATTGAAGCATGTTTCCCTCTAAAATCACGTATAGCTAATAACGTAAATAAATTTAAATTAAATTGGTTCAATAATGAACTCCGGGGGATGCGAGATCATTTGAATTTCCTCCATGATTTCTACAAAAGCAATCCCACCAGAGCTAATAAGCTCATATATAATAATTATAGGTCTGTGTACAGAAGGGAGATAAATGTCGCTAAAACTACATCCCATGAAAATTTTATAAACAACCATGGAAATCCTCAGCAAGCAATGTGGAAAATTGTAAATAGCAATAAAAATAGACACAACAATATTACAGATAAAATATCTTGCGATGAATTTAATAACTATTTTGTTAATATTCCAGAGGACATTTTAAAAGCTATGCCTACAATAAACAAAGCATATTCGGATTTTGTAAAAACCGTAACGGAACATCAATTTAGCTTTTCCAAAGTAACACCGCAAGAAGTACTTGAAGCAACAATTTTGTTAAAAAATAAAGCATGTAAGGATGTGTATGATATAAACACCAATATCATAAAGTCTATAATTCATACAATAATATTGCCATTGACAAAATTAATCAATATGTGTATATCAAACAAAATATTTCCAAACTGCTTAAAAATCTCTAGGGTTGTACCAATATATAAAAAAGACGATATCCATGATCCTTCTAATCACAGACCGATTTCTGTTATCCCATATTTTGCTAAAGTATATGAAACTATTTTAAAAATCCAGTTAGTAAATTACTTTGAAAGTAATACTCTTCTCAACTCCAGCCAGTACGGTTTTAGAAATAAGTTATCAACCACATTAGCCATTGATAAATTAACTTCTCTTATAAATGCTGGTTTCGAGGATGGTAAATACATATCATCTCAATTCCTAGACCTCACTAAGGCATTCGACTGTGTGTTTCATGACATCCTACTGAATAAGCTGAACTACTACGGCTTTACTACAGAAAGCATATTATTATTAAAATCATACCTGTCTGGACGTCAGCAGTATGTCAGTTATAATGGGACTAATTCTAGACTACTTCCAGTGAAACATGGTGTTCCACAAGGGTCCATCCTAGGACCCATTCTGTTCCTTATATATATTAATGATCTTCCAAACTCGGTAAACCAAATAGAGACTATTCTATTTGCCGATGATACTAATCTAACAGACATAAACGGAAACTTAGAGGAATTGTTAAGTAATGTCAAAGACATACAGTCGAATGTACAAGATTGGTTCCTTGCTAACCGCCTGAATTTAAATACCTCAAAAACGGAGTTGATGATATTTAGTCTACGAAACATGGAGGAAATAGACAATCCAATATATATTAAATTCCTTGGTCTACACTTGGACCCAAAACTAACATGGGATGAACATACGTCACATGTTTGTAAAAAAAGTTTCTAAAAATATATACCTACTCAGATCTATAACAGGCAAAGTTACTCAAAATGTATTGGTAGCCGCATACCATGGTGTGATTCATTCGGTAATATCATATGGAATACTGGTATGGGGTCATGCTCCTACATCTAGTAGCGTGTTTTCTGTACAAAGAAAAGCTGTACGAATTATATCTGGACTTAGTTATAGAGACGATTGCAAAGAACAATTTATAAAATTAAATATACTAACTGTGCCATGCACTTACATATTACAATGTCTCCTGTACATAAAAAACAACCTAAATAAATACATGTCTCGGAATGAAATACACTCATATGATATTAGGAATAAAAATGATATTCATCAAAACTTCTTACGCCTAAAGAAAACTAGGGATGGCACTGGATATTATGGAATACAATTTTATAATGCACTGCCTCCAGCAATAAGACTTTGGAATGGAATTAAGTTTAAATCCAGACTTAAAAAATATCTTGTTAAAAATGCTTTTTACAGTTTTGAAGAATTTCTATCGAGTGATTTATCCCAAATTTAAACTTTTTTTTTTTTTTAAAGTGGTCCTTCATGTTTCTCTATTTTAACTTGTTAGTTCACATGTAATTATTAACTATTAATGTATTTTATAATTTTAAGTAGCTATTATATATTGTTTGTCGTACGATTGTGTCTTTTTAGCATTTAAACATTTTACGTAATATATCTAATTTAGTGTTTTAATTTTTTTTATGTATACATTTTAATCCTGATATACATGTTTTATAAGATTCTATTGTATCTACTATTTTTTGCTTTATATATATATGTGTACTATTTTTTGACTTGTGTAAACACTTTTGTGTATCTGACATTAATAAATGATTCTATTTAATAATAGGTAGAATTGTGAAATTCGACATTTATGAAAGCAGAAATATTTTACTTTCATTGTTTCATTACTTGCCAAACTCTGAAATTCTAACTCCGGCTCTGCAAGTCAACGTGGACTCTATATACTAGACTAATACGCATAATAAAATTCGACCAATCAGTAGATCTGTAGCAGAATTTGCCATCAATCAGATTTAGTGGGCGTACCTTATTTACTTAACTCTGTCGTAGTTTATAAAAAAACTACTTAATTTAATTTGTGGTCATTTTTTGTCACACCTCCAGACAATAGTAAAAAAAGAATAAAGGAAGCCGCAAATGCTCCTTATATTTTGGATTTGAGTTTACAAAAGAGTAAGAGAAATCTCTGTAAATTAAATAAAAAATTTAAATATCATTGCTTTTTTTTAAAGTAGTTAATACATTTTTTGTGGCTGTTACTTTTTTTTTTTTTTTCAGTAAAATTAGGTACATAAAGACGTCTCTTCTACCTCTGATTAGTTATCTATTCGGTACATTATTTGACAAGTTGACAATAAAAAAGTTGTTGATTTGACAGAGAATGTATAGCAACTAAATATCTAATTATTTGGTGATGAAAAGACCAGGTCTAATTGTATCCTCTGCCAAGGTAAAGGCCACCTCTTATGCAAATATATATTTTTTAATTAACTGAATTGAGTCTGCGGTAGGTTCTTGGTGAAACGTACTAAATAGAATAAGGATTAAAAACATTTGGTATTACTGTTTCACATTTATTATTCAGATTTCTCTGACGTGTGTTTCAGCCTTTCGACCATTATCAAGGAGCTATAACAACTAACCTAAAAGTAACCATTACAAGATATTTATTATAGGATTTGGGAGGCATAGATAACTTAATTAACATTTTATTACTTATTTCTAATATAGGTACTACTAGGAAATACCCAGAACTAGTAATTAAAATTTAAATTAAATTCCGAGTAGTACCTATATTAGAAATAAGTAATAAAATGTTAATTAGGTTATCTATACCTCTCAAATCCTATAAATATCTTGTAATGGTCACTTTTAGGTTAGTTGTTATAACTCTTTGATAATGGTCGAAAGGTCGAAACATATGTCCAGGAAATCTGAATAATAATTGTGAAACAGTAATATCAAGTGTTTTTAATCCTTATTAAATTTTTTAAACTTGCCGCTTTGTGTGGGCCAGAACCATTATTACAGTGTTCTGTAAAAATCATACCTAGTAGTTGTAGGTAAATGGGAGAACTGCAAATTTTAATTTACACATAGTAATGTGTCCCTGCAAGGGATGTCGCTACTTGATGTTTTGTGATTCAAAATTTTAACATTGAGTGTCCTATGTCCTATCTATAGTGTAGTTTATCTATGGTCCCAGTCTTCTCAACACTTCCGAAAAATCCTCTTGTCAAAATTCCGCGTCTGACACCAAAATGTTACGGATTTCCACCTTTTTGGGAAACACCCTGTATGAGTCCGTGGGTTCTAAATAATTTCAACAAGAGATAAACACTACTAACACTTTATTTAACAATTTACTGACTGTACAATACTTGTTTACTTAATAGTTAACCTCACTTTTCACTTTGTTCACTTTTATAAACTGCCTTCTTAATAAACTTCTTCTTCCGCGCTGGTAATCGCGCCTTATATACTCCGAATTTGACTCTTTAGATCCATCTAGAAGCAATCAAGAATCTTCTCCAACAACATTCCAGAAAAGTCCGTTTTATTCTCTTGGCTTCCAGTCACAAACAGTAGGCATAGGCGTACCATCTCCTTTTCCAAGGGGGTGTAATTCATAACAATATTTTAACATTGTCATATTTATACGCCTTGCATGCCTTGTCTAAATTTTATAAAAATTTTGTTTGTTTATATTTTTTGTTATACCTTTTATACCTGTATTGTCTAAAAGACATTTTTGACGTGCTTCAAATGTATTTTATACATAATGTTAAATAAAGCATATTATATAATATGGTAGCATTAAGACAATGTCATTGTTTTTTTTTTTCAGTTAACTGTGGAAGAATATGTTCAAGCAATGGAACTATTAGTGAACGACGTCCGATTCTCCCTTTACAATGTATGCTATAAAAGAATTTTAGTATTGTGGATAACGCTAGCCTTTCTAGTCTTGCTTGGATTATTATTTTCTGGGTTAACTGGGCTAGCCCTCTTCGGTTTAGGTATTGGATGGTTGATTTTAAATGCAGGTGCCATCTTCCTCTCGATGTACTTAAAATTCAGATTACAAAGAAATCTAGAAAGGTGCCTAGCGCATGTAAATAAACAGTTGCTCAGGCATAAAATCGTTATAGCACTTGACGATCGGGGTAAAATCAGTTGTCACAAAGTGAACTTGTGTTTTCTCTACATGGATTCGGCACCTTGTATAGCACATTTGCAAACGAGCATTGAGCAACAAGAACGAGACCCTGCAAGTGGTTGGGAACAGCGGATGGATATTACTTCACATGATATTGTCATTCAAGGAAGTAGAACTACTAGGCTGTCGAGGAAACAGGTGAGTGACTTTCTGAAACTTGTTTTTCAATAATGTGAAGATTTTTAAGTTAATTTATGAAGAAGCCTATATTTTATTATGTGATAACACAGAGATTTTCACATTTTAATCTCCACAACTAATTTTTACTGCAACAGAGTATTTTATGTGATGCTGAAGTGAAAGTGTAACTATTAGCAATATCGAAATAAGTACACTACTCAAAAGAATTATCGCATATTTAAAAAAAAAATCCTGTATAATAAAATTTATTTCTTCCTAATACGGTGTTAGATTAGGTTAATATGTAAGTGGGCTCTTGTCAGACCCTCCACTGTGACCATCAGGTCTATTGTGGCTCACTACTAGTTATAGTTCACCCAACAGGTTCAACTTTTTAATAAAGCCAATAATCTTGTTGGGTGAGGAAACGTTCAGGTTCTTTGGATCCAGTCGCCCTCTGCCAAGCAGTGAGAATTGTTACTGCAGCAGGACAGATATACAATACGTGTTCTGCCCTTTCATCATCCTCCTGACACAGACGGCATTCGACGTTTTCCACCAGTCCAATTCTGTGTAGGTGATGATTTAATCTGCAGTGCCCATTGTATGGGCTAATTAGAGTTCTTAGGTGTAGTTTATTTAACTAATAATTTTTTAGTTCTTGAGTTCAAGGGGTATGTAATAAACTCCTTTGAGTGAACTAGTCCTGGTAGTTCCTGTCAGTGCTGGATTGTTTTCAATTCAGCCTAGGCTAAAATAGCAGCTTTGCAGCAGAGTTTGCGAATGTCAAGTGCCGGTTCTGGTCCTATGAATTTGGTTGCCGCACCTTCTCTGGCCAAAGAATGGGCAACTTCGTTGCCTTCCATGCCAGCGTGCCCAAGCATCCAGATTGGTCAGTTCGTTGTTTCTTCCCAGTAGGATTAAAAAATAAAGTAAAATTTAAAACATTCCAAAGTTGTTCATTTAATTCTTAATAATAATTGAAAATATATTTTTGAGTTCACTTGTCCAACAGAAATATTACGAAGAAATAGATTTTCAGATATGAGATAAATACAAAAACTTGTTCGAATTTAATTAAATATATCCAGGTTTTGTCATGCAAGTACCAGTAATCTTTAAAAACTACTTTAGAATTAGATGGATACTAGATTCAAGTAGCATCTCTTGTGGCCAAGATGGCCTACAACTGGTTCAAAACTAACCAAGAAATACTAGACAAGGAAACTTGTACTTGCCAGGGTACATGTTAACCCGTTAGCAGAGTTTTGATAAGTCTAAGAAATCCAGTTTGATTCTATCAAATGATGGACATAAAGAAATATATAAAATCTTTGAAACAAAGTTTTTGTTAATGTCACATGTGGACGTAGTTGACTAGTTATATTTGGTAGTGGTGGATTATTGGTTTGAGAAGAAATGAATTTACATACGTATTGAGAGGTACAATTATATCCCATACGTCCCATTTATTGTCCAAAATTTCGTAAGAATTGTTAGAAAAGACTTGGGAGAAGCACAGATCCATCTTGACTATCATGCTTAGTACTTGGCATTAATGATTGGCCTTAGTCGTGGAAACAGATTGACGTAAATTATTTAAAAAAAAGACTTGCCTATATCGACACATTGGATTGTCCATTGATATCTCTGATCTCAATCCTATTGAAAATATGTAACATGCATAATAAGAGCTGCTACAGCAAGATATACTCATCACAAATCTTACAACAACTCTTGGAGATCCTCTTAAAGGAATGGGAGACATATTTGAATGATGTTTCAATTTTAAGGATAGGAAAGTTATGTAGGGTTGTTTTTTAAGCTGGTGGAGCAACACAGAATACGAATTTAACAAAATATGTATGTAAATAATTAATTTTTAATATTTATGTAAGTTTATTCTTTAACAAAATTCCGTCTATAGTTTTGTGACCTGGTAATTTCTTAAGAAAGGGCTCCAAATAATATTAAATAACATCTCATATTATAAACAGCTTTATTGTACCAAGAGATAAAATAACGCAATTGAGGGTATATACGAGTTTTCGAAATTACACATCTTTGACAAAACTAGGGGCGGATCCAGCAAGCAGTGGTAGGGGTAAATACTTTTGAAAATTCATAGATGCACTTGATCATGTTTCTTGTTGATCTCTCAGTATTTAAATATAGAATTATAGTAATATATTATAATTGTTTTGAGTAGTTTGTTATAGATGTTATTGCAGACATATTTTTGAGATTGCTAATATCCCAAATAATGACATTGAAATTCCCATTTATTTTGAGCAGTATTTTTAATTGGTTATTATTAATGATGTTTTATTTTTTTGTTACAAATTCATAAATTAAGAGTTGCTGTTTTTGCCAATATACACTCCCTTTAAAGTATGGTGTTATTTCTTCATATTTTATGCTTGATTTTAATGCACTAACACGTTCGATGCTATTAACCATTGTTTCTATATATGCAGCCTCAGGAATATGTTAAATTTAATTGTTTACAATTTGTTTGTCTTTTAAAGTGTTAATTATTTGCCTAATATATAAAAATAATGCAAAAATCATGCTAGCTACTTTTATAAAATATAAATCTTTTGAGTTATTGAATGATCCACAGGCATTCAGGCTCATTGATGTATGATATTTAGGATCACCTAAAATAATTACTTCCCATAAACTCTTGACACATTTATTATCTTCATTGTTATTGTGTCTAGATACACATATGATATTAGGTTGTACATACATAGTTCTTCTAAAATTGTTGGCCAATTTACCACTATTTTATAATGACAGATTAATGTGTACAAAAGAGAAATAAACAGATTACATCTCCTCTGCATCTGTAATGGTTTACGGGCTTACAGTTTAATTTCACACACAAAATGTATTGAAATTGTTTGAAAAGCTTACTTTTCAGCATTTTGATGTGTAATAATAAATTGTGCATCGAACGTGTTGAAAGTTATGAAATCTTTCCATTATTATTTTCTATTGTACTATATAGTCCTGCTGTATATAGGGTAGTCCTGAATTGAGTACATATATTTTAATAAAAGATCGACTTAAAATTCACTATAGCTTAGATGGTCCATCGAATGTAGTCCTCAAGATATACTATTCCTAAATGTATAAATTTAAACCTGCATTTTATACAACAAATTGGAATCAAAATTGTATGCTTTATGTGTTTAAATTAACAATGAAACTTTTTAATTTCGCCTAAAGTGAGATAAGTAAAAACAAAATTGGTCTAAATTTCGAAAGGCATTTGTTTTAGTGCTTCTCAATTTGGATTACGAACTTAACCAATTACCCCTATTTTCACAAAGTTAGTTACCTTGTCATTTTCTTAGGATTGGTAGTGATACTAGTTGGGGGAGGTTTGATGTGCTAGATAAATAACCATATTTTGATGATAGTCTACTTATTTTCTTTAGAAGGGTTTCAGTGCCGAGAAATGGTGTGAAGTGGATGTTTTTCATATTTTTCATTCACATCCTGTTCGAGCTGTAGTTTATTTGTTTGTAGTCTTCAGGTGTCCCTTTTAAGTTGTCAGTGGCCTGTTATAATTCAACCTAGTAAATAGGATAGCCTTAATTTGTTTGGCCTTGCCTTAAAGTCACAAGTTTGTATGAAGCCTCCAATTAGCTCCTTTGTAAATATATTTGTAATTTCGTCATGGCGGAGAAACACCGCTATTATTTGTGCATTAATGCCTTGGACTCAGATGGAGACTGTTCAGCCCCCAGATTTATTAGAAAACTATTATATATTTTTTTAGTTTAGTTTACTAAAGTCTATTACCGAATCCAGACTAATAATTATTATTTATGTCAATACTCGCATCCTTACCCAATTTGTGGTAGGATAGAGACCTTTAACGAGTTAATGTTGAAAATACATTACTAATATTAAAGTTTCAAAAGATGATGACCACATCCACTCAGCGTCGCCAATTGAATAATTGTTCAATATGCAGACTTTTTAGAGGTGATCGGACCATAAAATATTTTGGATATTTCACACTTTCCTCCCATCTCTACCTTCAGTATAGTCCCTTCAAATTAGTCAAAACGTCGCTGTTTTATGGAAAAGTTCCCACAGCTATGAGACCTGTAAAATGTGAAGCATTTGAGTTGTGTAAACATGATTTTCACCCCCCGCAGTTCTAAAAAAGGGTGGTTTTTGAAAAATATACACATATATATGAATTTTAGAGCTTTTTCGCCTTTTCCTTTATTTTGAGGAAAAACTGCGCATTTTGGTGAACAATATCAGGAGTGCAAAGTTGTAGAGCATAGAATTTCCTACAAATATTGTCTCCACGTTTTTGTTCGCATTCCGCATAGTTTCGTCGTTAGAAGGTGCGAAAGTTTATATATAAATATTTCTTTTGCACCCTCTAGTGGCGAAACTATGCGAAAACATAAAAAAAACATAGAGACAAAGTTTGTAGGAAATTTTATGCTCTACAACTTTGCTCTCCTGATATTTTTCTCAATGCACAATTTTGGCTGAAAATCTAAGTAAATGCGCAAAAGTCTATATATGTGTATATCTCTTTGGCGCCATCTAGCGGCGAAACTATACGGAACTCGGACAAAAACGTAGAGACAAAATTTGTAGGAAATTTTATGATTTACAACTTTGCTCTCCTGATATTTTTCACCAAAATGCATAGTTTTCCTCAAAATAGAAGAAAAAGCGAATAAGCGCTATAATTCATATATATGTCCATATTTATAAAAAACCACCCTTTTTAGAACCACAGGAGGTGAAAATCATGTTTAGACAGCCCCACATGCTTCACTTTTTACAGGTCTCATTGCTGTGGGAAAATGTCTTTAATTTTTCATAATTTAAAGGGTCTGGTATGAATATTTTGTTATTCTAATAGTTTTAATTTTGTGGACAAAATCCATAAAATCAATTTGACAACAGGGCATTTTGATCTGATAGAATCATATTCCTATGGATGGCACTATCATCGTTATTCTCTTAGGGTCCATTCAACAAATATGTTCGTTCATAAAAATTGAACGTTTTCACAAAAAAAAAAATGATTGGAAAATAGCTATATTCAATAAGTCATGACAAACCCATTAACAGATTTTTTTTTTCAGTCTTATTTTTATCTTTAAATGCAGTTTGGAGGGAGGTGATTAAAAATAGCCCATTTTTATAAAATTTGTGGTCTTATCAAGTTTTCGCAAGCCACCTAATGTCAGATGCCCAATTCATATTTTTGCGATATTGTACCAATGGCAAGACTATATCCTCTATAACTTATTGATTGGCTCAACCCAATCCTCTGGGTGTAAGCTCACTAAACAAGCTAATAAATGTTCATTTTTTGGAAAGAATTTATTAAAAATTTGTACCTATTTCAGGACTGTTCTGCTATTTTACCTACTAGTTTTTAAATTTTCAATGTTTATATTTTATTAAAGTAAAATTTGAGGGAGTGGCTTTGAGCATATTAATATGCATGCTGTATAATGAGCTTTTCTATCAACTGTTGCAAATATGAATAATAAATCACTCATTTTTGTTGTGCTAGATAATGGCCTTATAACTAGAGCTTCACAGGGCGTATATCTTATATATATTTATTATTGAAATATATAATAAATGACCAGTTAAATTAATCTACATCTGTTCAATAACGTTTCTGTCACCCTTCTTATAAAATATATCATCAATAAAAAAGAGCCTTTCTACATAACTTTTTTGTAGTAAACTTTTACTAACGAGAAACTAAAAAGAGCATTTTCTTGACGATAATTTTCTATTTACATCATATTTATCATATTTCTTAAGTATTTTTAAATGTCCAGTATAGTGTTCTACAAAATTTGAAGACAATCTACAAGCACAGTTGTTAATATTTTGTTTTTTGTTTTGTTTTTGTAAAAGGAAGGAAACTCCATAGACACTCTTGTATTTTTGGCAAATATACTTTATTTTTGACAGTTATTTCTACATTTTTCTAAATTTAAATATGTTGTTGAGATATTGAATAGCAAATTTGATATTAGAACAAATTAAACCCATTCATAACACAGACCTGCAAAAAAACACTTATTTATATTTTTTAAACCAAAATAGGAAAATAGGAAAAGTACAAAAAAATGAAGCTACCTCACCTGACCTCATAGAGCAAAATGGGTAAAACCATCATGTTCAGCACGTCAAAATCTTATGGAAATAGCTATTTAGGTCCGATTTACTTGTATATATACTCACAACAAAAATTCTAGTATTTCTTACTAAACTCAGAAATAAAATAATGTTTGCGCCATCTATAGTTGTTTTTTTTATTGTTACTATTGGTATTTGAAGATTTTTGACAGCTGAATAAGATGGTCTGGTCCATTTTACTCAATCTTGTGACGTGATGGCGCAAAACGCCAACGGTATCATGTCAGCAACCTTCGGAATCACTTATTTGCACTGTGATCATGCACTTGAAACTCTGTGGTAACTGTAAGAGATGCAACAATTTTGGAACAATATATTTCATAAATAATTACAGGGTAGAATTACATATAGAGCATTTATGCTATAGTGTATTATTTAATAAGGGTGGTAACTAGGCCTGTATTGCATGCCTTACTCAAATTGTTTCAAATGAAAGTTGTGAAATAAATTGTTGGCTATCTTGTTATATGCAGAATTTATGAACAATATTCAGTTGAATTTTCAATTATGACAAAATTTTTCGCCAAAAGAAGGTAAGAGTAATATTTATATTAGGTTTTGTAATAATCTCGGTAATAATCTTCAGTTTAGTTCCTACTAAGAATAATGTTTTTATCAGAATTATCTTTTTTCACTAGACAATGTTTTGAAATAGCAAAGTAGGTAATGATTGTATTTCCGTTGTAGTATTGTGTAATTCAATGAAATTGTCTATTGTATATAATTGTTCAGATTTGATTATGTAACATTAATTATTCTCATATATGATGATTTCATATTTAATCATTTGTTCTGTATGTGTCATTCCATAATTTACTTTAAGTACTTCCTTATCTACTTATTTCAATATTTCTTGTATATTGGTTGATCCCAAGAGAGAAAAAAAAACAAAAAACTTTGTCTTAATTTAATTTAAAACCATAAAGTACAAAAATTCACAGGGTTCTATAATAAATAATTAATACAGTTTCCAAAATCTTGGTAACATTATACTTATGGGATCATCTTGGTGTAAGTCCATCCATCCTTCTGTCACAGGCGTTCTTCTCAGAAGTCGTTAAATGTAGAAAGTTGAAATTGGGCATATTTGTAGGAAGATGTAGCCTAATTACAGACATGAAGTACAAAGAGTAGAATTTTGTTTTGGGGGTTAGTTTCGGGGATAAAATGGGAAGTTAAAAAAAATTCTTACAAATTACATATTTACATCAGTACGCATTTCAAAGGGACATTCTGCAAATTTACATTTGATAAAAATATTACTCATGAGTAATAATTTCATCAGAAGCAGAAATCTTTAAAATTTGTAGTGATATCACTCCACATATTTTTACAGTTTTAAATAGAATATTAAATTTAGCGTGGAGTGAGCTTAGATACATCTGCTTATACTTGTATTTCGATACAATAGTGCAGCAACGTCAAGCGCAGTTAGTACTTGAACAGGTGATCCAGTCCAGGCAAATACAGCATTCTCGTTCCATCCTCTAATGGCTTGTATATCAGCGCATAGGGGCTGTCCATAAAATATGTTCCCAAATAAGGGGGGGGGAGGTATTGCTTAGCGTGACGAGATATAACAAGGGGGAGGCGGAGGTCTAAGGAAATGTGACGTTCGCAGTTCATCAATTTTATTTTAATTTTTTTCTTAACTTGGCAGTTTTTAAAAAGTTTTCATTACGATAGAAGGTCATTCTCAAGAACTTAAAAGCCTGTTAATAAACATATGGATAGTCAAAAACTAATGTTTCAAATTGTATACACTTCTTTATTTACTTATGTGGTCACAATAGGGGCAACTTAATAATAGACTTTAACAAATATTTACTTATGCGTCGAAAACAGCGTTCATCGCAATCGATGACTCTGTAGATCTGTATGCTATTTTTAATCACAAGAAATCGGTGGTGGACCTAGCTTTTGTGACGTACTATTTGTTAGGGGGGTCGCTGAAAGTATGACTTAGCGCGACGAAGGGGGAGGGAGGGATCCAAAATAGTGAAATTCTGAGTGACGGCTCCATACGTAACTTTAGGCGGGGGTTACAGAGCGGATGTACCATCCTTCAGAGGGGGTATAAAGCAGTCGGTCCCTTGTCTATTAAATGTTAGGCAAGTACAGAATTCCTACTCTTCGATAGAGAAGAGGTTCAGCAAAGTTTCCAGGTTGGGGGGTAGCTCGTCTCCTGGCATTGGCAATAGGCCTCAGTAGCGGAAATAAGCGCTTGGCCATTGTTAGACACTGAGAGTGCTCTATACTAGTCATATATGTACCCCTAGTGTTGATTTATTTATTGTTTTTTTTTGTTGATCTATTCATTC
The DNA here is from genome assembly GCA_963583905.1 of Stenurella melanura. NCBI lineage: Eukaryota > Metazoa > Arthropoda > Insecta > Coleoptera > Cerambycidae > Stenurella > Stenurella melanura. Next base: position 48,634,326 of record OY757311.1, read on the forward strand.
ATTTGTTATACCACCTATGTATTTATTGCTGTAGCAGAAAGTTGCTAATAAAGATTTACTTACTCAGAATTAAGCATGTGTGTTACTAAATTCATTCGTTTTTACTTATGTTGTCATGACATACCATGACGTAGCACTTCTATTAATTGACCTTGTGAAAACTGATGGATACATCTTATTACAAATTATCCAGTTTAGATCTACACCTCTTAGTACAGGAGCATTCAATTACCTGACACATTTATCTCAGCTAGAGACATGGGTAACAAGATTTATCCCAATACCCCCTTGAGAGTGGATAGTAGAGATCGTTGCGAAGGCACAGCTGATGCCTGTCAATTATAAATTTGTTGTCGTGTACCTCAGAAGTTAAAGCATGGTGGATAACAAAAGTGGTATGAGAATTTTTTTTATCGTGGATTTTTTATATAGTTGGTGCAAGTATTTCAATAAAGCTAATATGTTTTTATCGACTACTTACTACTTTGTGAATACAAATAGGATTGGCATACATCTTGGTTACTGTAGTACTAGAGGCAGATATTCCGAACCTGAATGCTATGTCACTGGACATGACAAACCAGTATCGCGCTAATTTTTTTGTGATCGACTGACTTGCTTAGCAACTACAAAAGTATGATTGGCATACATCCCAGTTAGTGGAGGTCCAGTGACAGATATTTTTACCTGCAAGGTGTCTACTTAAGCCATGATTGGTAAATATCAAGCTGATTTTGTTATTAATTAACTTAATTTATTAAGTATCCACTGATAAGGAAAAATTCTCATAACTTTTGTTGTCTGCCATGCTCTAAGACAAAGGATTAATCATACCTCTAACTGATACAAATGCATTAGATAATTGTACTCGATCTCCTATACTATAAATTAAAATAAAAAGTTTCTCATGAATAGGAAGAAAGAAAATTCTATGAAAAAGAAAAGAACATAAGTTATTTGTTTTTAACATTAAGTCATTTATAATAATTAATATTATTCCCACAAATCATGTTATTTATATTTACTCCAGCTATTAGCAACAGCAAAAACACATTAGAGACCTATTAAATTTTTCCATGATAACAATGTATCAAATTTTTTCCTGTTACAGATCTCATTTTTTTTCTATAAATAGGTGTTTTTAGTATTCAAACATAAAGCTTTGTATGTAACTCATAAATAGTTAGTTTACTTGACTCGCCTTTCTTATTAATTTCGCTGGCCAGCCTTAGTCTTAAACAAGGGTCGACAGTTTTCGTTCGTCTTATTTTTACATTTTAAAAACTCGATTGCTTCATGGGCATCATAACAATCGTCCTCTGCTACGCATACTCTCATGTTGGTTATCTATGAAACTACTTATTGTAAGGGGTTTGAGGTTATTCTCATTTTTCTTATATAATTGTGCACTTTCATTCATTGTAAGTGCATTTGTGCATTATTCATATTGTTACTACTTTGGAGCTCGATGTCTCAAAAAGTAATAATTGTAGATAGTTCCACTAGTGCTAATATCATTTGGTAGAGGCTATAAATTTTCCCTTTTTTCAGATTTTCCCATCTCATGCATTGAAATCAATTAATGATCAAAAAAATGGTTGTAAAGGAAAACTATTGAATTTTTGGGCCTTGCTGCCAAATTTTCTGTTGTTAACTTGAAAACTATTTATTGTAGGAAATTATACTTGAATTCATTTTACTCATATTAGCTTTCTGTGATTCGTTTTATATGTACTTTGGTCATTTGACTTTTAAAAGTTCAGCGAAAATATAAGAGAGTGCATAATTTTTTGGATAAAAAATAAATTTGTCATATTTGGGTCATCTTTAAATGTTTATATAGTATGGGGATTTTTATTCATCACAGATAGATCTAGCAAAGCACAAGTTATGCATAATTTGATAACAAATATATAGAGGTACTTTTAAGCCAATATCGTGAAATTATGACACAAGCGAAAAATTGAAAATGACACCGTTAATGGTTAATAACTTCAAAATATTCCAAATATTAAGTATTTCTTAAATCTCTGGGAATGGGTATAACAGTCAGTCTATAATTTTGCAGATTCAAAGCCATTAAACAGCATGTGTTTTCATACGTAAAAAACTGGTTAAATATCATTTTCTATTAAAAACACTCCTCTTGTGCAGCCACTCCACAATTTCTCAAAATTATGGCCTTTCTTTTGGTATAATATGACTTTTTTTCTAATAGGGTCGTGCAGAGCAATTATTTCTGCGGTATCTGCAAAGGTGGGGTAAAGATTTTCTAAGGAGAAGGTTAGATTGGACTTTGGATGAGATGTTGGGTAACCCATGTAATCCAAGGCACATAAGTTCTGCGCTTTGTCCGTGTCAGTATATAGAAGAAATTCTTACAAACAAGCCTCCCAGAGCTGATAATATGAGAGACTGCTGTCCGATCTGGTCCAGATTGATGACTCGCTTGGGCATTTATTAAGTAATTTAATTTCTTTATTATTTGTTTCGTTTTATTTTGTGCACTTCATGCTACATAAGTGTTTATTTTTAAGCATTACATTACATCATTTATTAAAATTCCATCTCTCCTAAAATTCTTAATGGAAAAATATACCGGGTGTCCAAAAAGTCTGGACACGGTGTAATATTTTCAGGAAAGCAAGTTTTCATTAAAAAAATGCCCAGGCAAAAGTTGGTTTGTTTTGAGAATGACATCTTTTGAACACCAAACCACTTCCTACCCCCTCGCGGGTGTGGGGTGACTTACGACCGATTATGATTCTCTTAGAGAAAATATTAGTACTGGAAAATGGTTAGGTTTTGGGCGTTTTTGGGGCTTAGGGGCCCAAAAAAGCTCAAAATGACCTATAACGCCTCAAGACAGAGCAAACATAAAATGTGACATAAGCTCCTGTAATTTTTTCCGAAGAATCTAATGAACTAATTATACTTGGGATCCCATAGATACATTGAGGCGAATCAGGATGAATTTGGGAGAATTGGAGCTGTTTGTTTTCACTACTGTTGTCTCAGCCCAAAACCTAACCATTTTTTTCAGAGAATCATAATCCGCGCAAAAAAAACCAAACAACTTTTGTCTGAAACTCTTTTCAAGAAAACTCCTTGAAATATTAGACTGTGTCCAGACTTTTTGGACACTCAGTAGACTTAATAATATTCAAGTTACTTATTTTTTGGAACATCATTTTACTGTTAATTGGCAACATTGCATCTATATCACTGATTTGCATGAAATAAATACATGAAAGTTGAAAGGGGGGGAAATTTAATTGATTAAATTGAATTAACGGAAGAATGTATTTCAAAAAATTTTATTTATTTATTTAAGGGTCTTAATTCTATTAATTAAATTAATATTTATATATAAATATGATGAAAGGTGCTTTTTACATAATCGGGTAGCATCCGACAACCACGATAATCAACGTACATATTGTTAGTTTCGGGAAAGGATTGAACCCCCTTAACTCCTCCCACCCAGTCCACGGCCTTAGAGCTGTGTAAACAATTTTAAAGGAATAATTGATGCATTTCTGCATTAAAATATTCTTTACAAATTTCTAATTCTTTTGGGTATCATTACATACTTTTAAGGAGTGCCTCCACTGATTTAATAATTACCTGAAATTATTTTAAAATGATTTAAATAATTGCAATCACTTACAACATTTAAAACTTATTTGAATTATTTTTGGTCCGCTTTAAAAATTACTTAGTCAACTGACAATTAAGTACAAGGCAAAAACTGTCTTGTGTGCCGCCATGCTTGTTTTAATTTGGGGGTCGTTGAAATGATCACTCTCCATATTTCATCATTTGGCACAGTATAATATGTGGAGATGACACTTCCCCAAATACCAAAACGCTACACTCAACTTGCATTTCAGTACAAAAGTTGGCATCATCAGAAAATGCTGAGCTTCAATCATCTGATACTCTCATTTTCGTTGCTGAAATACATATTGAGTCTTGGATTCACTGTTTTGGGTTACAGTGGACCACTCCATTTATAATTTTAAGCTGCACAGTAATGTATTGGTTAGTAACGCACTGCACATTTGTTAAAAATAAGCACAACTTCCCAACAACTAATTTTAAGAACCACCATGTTAACCTAAATAAGTTTTAATATTTGAATGTGTTTTCAGGAAAGAGCAACGTTACTTTATTTACGCTATATATCACGTTGGGGACGAGATAGAGTTAGGGGTCACTTAGCTAGTCCTCCTGCGGCAGGCGGTCGACATTGCTCTTCTGTAACATGCCCATGCCAGTTTATCGAAGAACATTTGTATTGTAAACCTACAGGCAAGTTAACTGTTAAATCTTTTTTCTCAATTCCAGACCAACCAAGTGAGCCTAACTTATGTAGAATTCAGTGAAGGTAGTTTGTAGGTATGGTTAAACGGTGCCAGTTTTCCATCTGAGTTAATATTGGTAACAAAACTGATTCATGATACCTTTTTAGTATGGTGATTTATAGGTAAGCATAGTATAAAAAGACACCACATAAATTTCTAAAATTAGTAGCAGAATCTGTGTGAAACTTGGTTATCTCGAAAAAAAAAATGTGAACATGGCCAAACTTTATCATTAGTACTATATGTTGACGCTAACTGGAACCAGGGCAATAATTTTATTGCATTCGCCAGTCAAAGCCGTCTTACCATCCATTCTACCGAATTCGATATAAAGCTGCGTAATAATATGGTTTACTGTAAGGCAGATAATTAATATGTAATTTAAAAGAATTTAAAATCTTATTATTCAACTATTTGTATAGAAAGTTAAACAAACCAACAAAATTTAAATACAAAAGTCATAAAACAAAATATAGCGTCATATAAGAAGTAGTGTCACTGACAGCAGTGACCGGCACAATACGAAAGTAAAAGCGTAACTCCTAAAAATACTCGTTAACATGTTACTATGTGAATATTTTCTTATATTTTGACTTATTTCTACGCACTGATATGCACAATGGACTTGTTACCGATAATTCTTTTTTCGTTATTTTTTTATGGTATTCAATAGTACTCGACCATCTAGATACACTGTTAAAATTGCAGCTTTTTAAGTATATCTAATCTTTAGGTATTCAATGTTAAAGATTGGCTTTTAGTAGAAAGCACTTCACCGACTCGTGATGTCTTTCTGCATAAACACTACCTGCACTATGGCGAAAGAGTTTAAGTTTGCTACAGTATTATACCTAGTCAGTAGTTCATTATAATACGTCAAACTTTAATGTCATGAAATAAGTTAATCTGATGTTTGAAGGAAAGAATGTATTTATTTCCAATTTACACAATTATTATTATTTGGACTATTTATTTTTATTGCTCACAATATTTTCAGTGGATAGTGGTTTTATCAAGGCATATTCCGGAAATTTACTAGAAGTAGACATGTTTATGGTGTTTGACTATTTTAATAAAAATAAAGACTTTGTAAGTGCAGAAATGCAAGGAATAAAATTGCTTAGGTAAAATATTACTTTTAGAGGAATCCTAAATGGATGGTACATACCTGCCTACGCCTACTGCAGAAATGTAATTTATGTTAAAAAAAAGAGTATATCTAATCAGATCAGGTATACTAATTCTAATAATAATTTTAATATGTAAAAATGTGTTAACCTCAAACTCAAAAATTAAAGAATCTCGACTGTCACCCGACCAGCGTATCCAAAGTGATGTCACGCGAAGCTCCGCCCCGTTTTCGCTCGATCCCGCTTTGGTAATCTATTTAAGGGCTTAAACATTCGAATAAAAATCTAAAAATTTGTAAATTGTCTTAAAAGAGTGTTCCATTATCGATTTCTAAAATTAAAAAAAAATGCTGAAAGGGCCCATTAGAAATATTGCAGCTTAAATTTGATGTAGACGTTAGATTAGTTCTTAATAAGCTGTTATGTGATGCATGATGATCATTAGGTTAATTTTCTTACATATCAATACAAGAATCAGTAAAATTGTATTGACAGCATTAATTTATAGTAAAAATATAACAAAATTTTTAATACTTTGATTTAAATCCAACATTTTAACAAGAGTTATTTTAATTTTGTTTAACGTTCATTGTTTTGAATGATATTCAGATCTAAAAATAGTCACTAATAAAAATCCCACCAAGTCATTTGACAACTAATGTTGCATCTGGATAATAAACTTTAATTTATTCAAATCATTGTTAATTATTAAATAAATTCAAATAAATTAGCATCTAACCTATCTCGCATAGCGAAGGAAAGTATTGTAATTGTGAAAAAATCACTAACCTTTGCAGATTTAAGGTTATTTTCGCGATTTAGAAAAAATCGATGAGTGATGGAGCTAAACAGTCACCGGATTCGTGTTCAGAACGGCGAAATACATAGGGATTACTACGTCTGGTCCCTTGGTTCAGATCACTTTTTTTATGTGCCTGTGTAATTAATATCACACATATTAAAAGCCATTAAAAAAACACGTTATCATTAAACAAACTATTTGTTTGTAATCTCCCCACCTTCACTGCCCTGTTTCAAAAATATTGTATTAATTAATTTGCATAGGGGAACAAACAATGTCTTTTTTTTGTATGAATGTTCACTTTTTATGAACGTTCGTCTTTTATTTGGTCGCAAATCCTCCCCCCCTCCCCCCAAAAATCGAATATATCTTTTGAATTACCCCTTATGTATTTTATGCACAAGCAAATTTAAGTGTTGGAATCTCATATTGCTATTTTGAAAAAATTGGATTTTGTCACTCATCGTGTTCATATGGAGAGTTTAGATATTGAAAAAGTCAAGCCTAAACTTTATAAGAGTTATTATCATGGTGAAACTCCTTATACAATCATCATATTGTGTCATCAGTTTGCTGCATATTGTTTTATTAACTCAGAATGGATGAACTGGTGCCGAAGGCAATTTTACAAGTTTTATGGTAAAGGTCTCTTATTCTTATTCTTTTATTTATTTAACAATTTTCTTTATTTGTCATGAAGTTTTATTCGTGTTTTTTAACTTAGTACTTAGGTAAAACCGATTGTCAAATTTATTGATTAGGCTAAGAAAATAATTCGGATTTACAATTGTTGGAAATATTTGTGTTTAAAGTATTTCAAACATAAAATTATAATGAGTAAAAAGGGGGTGAAAAAATATTCTTAGAATGTTTCTGGACAAAACAAGACTGATGGTGATATTATGATCTTGTGTTGTTTGGCAACATTTGCACATAACTTTTTGGATCCATCAGAATTTCTATAATTAACAGAAGTAAACACCCCTCCCTGAATCCCTATAAAGACCTTGTGGGGACTACTCTTTCAGAGACTACGCACAAAACCCAGAATCCAAGTATACTGGAATTAATTTCTGAAAAAAGTTTTGTGCCAAAATGTCAAGTCAAATATGTTAATTTACATTATTGAGAGATTCTATTTCTATGTACTTTCAGGTCAGTGACAGTGGCAGTATGGAGTAATGTATCCAAATTTAATTTTCATTTACATCTTGGAAGGCGTTTTCTATGACCTTTCCATTGTTTACTTTTCTTTGATCTATGTTTATCTACTCCATCACGCTCCAAACCGTTAGTATGGATGGTTGTCCAAAGAATTCATCTCCAGACTTACATCTTGAATTCGTCCCACCGAATGTAGAGAATTTTTAATTTTTTGGAATGAAAATGGCACATGCTTAAAAAAAGTCAGATCCTACATGGATCTGACTTTTTTATGCATGTGCCATTCTCATTGTACTGAACTTTTTGACGGGTTATAAAGAATGGTATAAGCAAAGATTAGAGAATTAACAAGATAGGATAGCCGGCGGAAAACCTTTTATCTTTTAGCAATGGTGACGTTGACCTTAACATTTAAATTTGAGTTCTCGCGTAGTTGCCAAATGTGACAGTCAGACGGAGCAGGTAACATTAGAAAGAGAGGCCAATAGTGAAAAATGGACAACACTGTGTGATAGAATGATCGAACTCAGCTGACTGTCAGTACCCAAGGTCACTAAAAAAACAGGTTGCTTTGTAATATGTCACATGAAGTATTTCTATGTTCATATGTAAGGTATCTATTTGGTTAGGATAGAATTGCACATTGAAAGAATAATTTTGAAACTTTTTTCTATAAAATGAGGAAAAAACAGCCCACACGCAGCTGTCGTCGAGGTCTATACGTGACGTAGCACTTGTCGATTTTAATGAGCCAACCTATCTTTTAGTAAGCTCGGTCAAATTAGTTTAATGCGTAACCGACAAATCCCTTAACCGTTTCCGCTGGATGTCGTGTTCCTTTATATTGGAGTACACAACTGTTTCGTCTTCTCCGTCTGACTGTCCTATCTTGTTAGTTCTCTAATCTTTGGTATAAGTATAATCACAATCAGTGAAGGGATTAATTCCAGTATCGATAACATTTTATATGATAAATGTCATGAACTCGAATACCTAAGGTACACTTTCCTTGTCATGGGACAGCTACTATATTAGACAAAAAATTAAATAACAAACTGACAGTTAACACTATTTCCTTTAGAATGAAAGATATACACATATGTATGTACTTATGAGTGATATTTGTTAATGTACTTAATATATTTACATAGGTAACCGTACTCCGTCCAGAAGCTGTGGTATTATGTACTTAATGTTTTATATAATAAAAATATACACAAGGATGTTCTTTTATTTTTAGTTTTTATTTATAGCTTTCTTTAATGAGACTTTGGTGGGTATGCTAACACTTCTTTTTTATTAACGATTGAATAACATTTATTAATTTTCTTTCTTTATTTTTTCTAACTCGTAAGAGATATGCAGTGTTAAGAATAATTTCCTAAAATTCCTAGCTTTAAATTATCATACTAATTTAAAATGATTAATCCAAGGAGAAAGATCCAGCGAGCAATGAGTTTGATTTGAAAATTAGATTTTGGCGGGATGTGGTAACATGGGATTTTTATGCAGTAATTTTAATAATGGAATGGATATGTTTTGGCTAGTAGCTGGCATGTTGATCTAAAAATGCAAAGAAATTCGAAAGATCACCCAAGTTTCAAAACAACATCAATAGATAAAAATATATACAGATCTGTTCGTCCTAATGCGAACATTGTGAACACTTTATGTGCAAAGAAATCATATCAATTGATGCTCATACCAATTGACACACTGCAGCATACACAGTACATGGTGCGGGACACGTCAATGTAAAAAAACAAAAGTAAAATAGTAAAAATCATGATAAAACATACAAGCAGTAGATATAAGAATAGATCTAAAAAAAAATGATAGATAGAACAACTATTACACAATGTTAAAAACTAAGTTACATTTTGGGTCCACGTGAAGTCCTTAAAATTTCATAAAAAAAATTGAGATTTAGAGGTCGCTAGTGTGAATTTTTTTAAACTCGTTCAGTCATTTTAATTCTCATGGTTTGAATTCATTCGGATATGAAAATTTCAAATAAAGTACACGCTCCAGATACGAGTCCTTACGTTTTTGGGGCCGCTGACTATGGTGCATCTCTTCATATTAGCCAAAATGTGTTGGAAAATAGCTGAAAACCGGGAAATAGTTTAAGCTTAAGTGAGATAAACTTTGAGAAACTATTTTTTTTCTCAAGTTTAAACTAAATGACATTGTAGTGGGAAGATAAAATTCGAGATTTTGTTTTTGATTGGGTCACCCTAATGTACACCTAATTATGTTATTTTTTTCCGTTTTTAACTCAAATAATGGAAACAAAAATGCTTTGAAACTAATGCAAAGTCAGTTGGTTTCAGATTGAACTGTTCCTAGCAACATCCTATTTCTATATTTTAATTTATTCTTGGAATGTTCTAAGTATGTCGATTTCTAGTATTATCTTTTCAAATTAATGCTGCTAGTTTTGTGAATTTTCTTGGTTGCCTACCTAGCCAAATCAAAATTTTCTATCAGTTTCTAGCTGTTATGGCCTAAGAGCTGGCGTTATTTTTTTCCCATCATTTGTACCAAAGGATAAGCACATTAATGTCGAAATGTGGTTTAAAGTGAACAAATATCGCTACTTCTGCCATTGCAAACCGGCAGCGTTTGGCCGGAGGCGGCTCCTCTTTGTTTTTTTTTTTTTCAAAAACTTGATTTGTACCACTTCCAGACTATGAAATTCGGCTTTAAGAATACAATTTGACCACAAAAGTGAAATGACAGACAATAAAGTCGGTAGCGTTTCTTAATTACAGCCAATAATAGGTTCCGCCATGAACATCGTAGCGGTCTGTGAGTGCAAGCAAGATGAGTTTAGGCTCGCAAACGAGCAGCGGACAGAGAAGGATATGTTATTCCATTCAATACATTGGACGCGTGTTTAGTGGCTTTGTACCATCTGTATCGGGCGCTTTAATTACAATTTTCATTATGTCTGGAGGTAAATGTGACAAATGAAACACCATTCGGCTGTCTGCTTCTTCGTGGTGACAGTTAAAATGTTCTGAAGATTTGACAGAAGAACTCCGACCACACACAATAAAGAAAAGTAATGCTGCCGTTAATGAAATAATCAATGGTATTACACGTAATACAAATCCCTTCGATTGCGGAGTTCACAAAAACTGCCTATTTAATCTTAGTACTGGAAAAGAGGCCAGCAATGAGACTAAAGATTTTTTATTAAATATAAAATCTATAGGGGAAAACGCCAGGAAAATAAGTGACAGTGAAATGTTAACAGATAATCAAATTGCTTTGCTTTGCGATGTCCACCAAATTTAGATGACATCATAGAACGGGATAATGAAGAACCTGATGGTTTACTAACTTATGGTGACTCTAGAGATGAAGAAAAAATATTTTTTTATTTTTTTATATTGTTACGGATTTCCACCTTTTTGGAAACACCCTGTATGAATCCGTGGGTTCTAAATAATTTCAACAAGAGATAAAACACTACTAACACTTTATTTAACAATTTACTGACTATCCAATACTTCAAAATACACTTTGTTTACTTTAACCTCACTTTTTCCCGAACGTGTCACTTCTCAAATAAACTTCCTCTTCCGCGCTTGTAATCGCGCCTTATATACTCCGAAATTAGCTCTAGATCAATCCAGAATCTTCTCCAGCCATAATCTAGAAAAGTCCTTGGCTCTTTCTAGAGCCTTTCCAGTCACCATCAGAGGCATAGGCGTACCATCTCCTTTTCCAAGGGGGTGTAATTCATAACACTGCCCCCTCCTTAAGCCTGATCGTCCCGATCAGGCAACTCAGGATCACCAGTGTATCTCGCCAGCCTGTCCAAATGCACGATCTTCATCTTGGACTTTCTGCTTTGCTGAATCCGATAGACGACATCATTAATTCGGGTAATAACAGTGTACGGTCCATCCCAAGGTGATTTCGGTGACTTTCCTTTCCTCCGCTGGGGGTTGTACAGCCAAACTAGCTCTCCCACCTTGATGACCTCCTTTGAATTACCCTTCCAGTCATATCGAGCCTTCATTCGGTCACTGGCTGGTGATGGTTCCGCTATATCGTTAGCCAACCTCTTGAAAGGAGCTCCGGCGTTGAACTGCTTGTTTTCACCCTTACTTCCAGTCTGTGGTCCCTTACTGGCTGCACAAATCTTGCATTTGCGACACCAAGCCTCCACATCCTGACGACTTCTTATCCAATAAAATCGTTCTCGTATTTTCTTCAGGGTCTTGTTAACACCGAAGTGTCCATCGGATGTTCCTTCGTGCACTTCCTGAAGCACCTTCGCAACTCGACACCTGGGAATCACTAGACGCATAACCAGCTGTTTTCCATCCGGGCTTTCCCATGCTCTCCGCAACAGCCCGTTCATGACTTTCAGTGAGTCCCACTGCGCCCATAGTGCCTTCAGCCCCACTCTTTTGCCCGAAACATCCTTCCATTTTGGACGAGTTCCCCTCTCTTTGGCTCTCAATATAGGCCCAATTTCCACATCGTTCAATTTCCGATAATCGACACAAAATCTTAACGTTCCGTCCTTTTTGGCAACCAAAACTACTGGCGATGACCAGGGACTCGTTGACTCCTCAATGACTCCATCTTGTAGCATCTTATCTATCATTGCCGAGGCTTCTTCTTGTTTTGCTAGCGGAAGCCTCCTAGGTTGTTGTCGAATAGCAGGTGAGTCACCAGTATTTATCCGATGCTGGACTATATCTGTTTTTGTAAGGGCCTCCGTACTTTTGGCAAATACTGAACTTTCCTTTTCCAGGAACTTGATCGCCTCCTCTCGTTCGTCCTTAGATAAATGCTCCAACTGGGAACTCAGCAAGGTTAAAACTTCCTGGTCTATGTTTGTAGATGAACTTCCCTCTGTTTGTTCTTCGCACCTTGCTACCCACATAACCGGTTCATAGGAGCCAATCGGTTTGCCTTCTTTAATTGTTACTGCATGGGAATTTAAATTGACGACTCTAATTGGGATTTTATCTTTAGTCCGGGTTAAAGTTCTTGCCACAACAATATTGGTTAGGGACTTAATCGATTCGTCACCTTCCACCAGGCCAACACGGTAGCCTCCAGGATTTCCTTCCAAGGCAGCATCGATGATCTGTTCCGAATGAGCAGGAATCTTAATCGTCTTTGTTGTCACTAGCCTTGCTTTACGGAATTGGTCATCTGCAGTTGCCAGGATAAATTCCTCATTCCCAATTTTCAAGACTCGCTCCCCTACGTCAACAATAAACCTCTTCTCTTCCATGATGTCCAGTCCCAAAATGAAATCATCTGTAATGTCAGCCACAATGACCTTGTAATTGAATCTCAACTGTCCAACCTGCAGTTCCAAATTGACCTCTCCATGGACCGCAGCCCTGTCTCCCGTGGCTGTCCGAATAATTACTTCATTTTGCTTCTTCTTAATCTGCAAGCCTGATATAAACCCTGGCCGCACTATTGATGACGTAGCTCCTGTGTCAACAGTAAACACGCACTTTCTTCCATTCACATATCCTTGCAACAGCAGACTACTTGGAATTCTTCGCAGCTGGGAAATCTTTATTTCTCTGGGGGCACCGTGTTCCCTAGCCAGCACAGCCCCCTTAGTGCTGGCTATCTTTAGTTTTCCTGCTGCTCTTCTACATTTACAGCATTTACTCGTCTGTCCGAGTTCTGCTGTCGACAGTCTCGTTTCATATGTCCCATCCTGCCGCAGTTGTAGCATTTAATACCCCCACTTGGCTTTTCTCTATTTTGTTGGTTTTCCTGTCTTCTTGGAGGATTGAATTTAGCCAGTAATTGACTGAACATTTTATGTATATCGGCCAACATAGGGTTCTGGTTCTCCTTTTCTGACTGCGATTCTTCCAGCGTCATAGCCCGTACTCTTGACTTTGGAGTATCCCTATAGACGGCTTCTACCTCTAGTGCATGCACCAAGGCTTCACTACTACTTTTATGTCGGGATAGCCTGAGGACTCGTCTGATCTCCTCGTCCCTTATCCCGTCTAGGAATGCCCCCACTGCCAATTGCTCTTTAAATTCTTTTGGCGCATTAGGGTATGCTAAGTGTGCCAGTCTTTCCACCGCAGCTTCAAATTCTTGCAGACTCTCTCCAGCTTTCTGAACGCGCACTTTCAGCTGGGTCTGGTATACTTGAGCAAGGTGTTGATCTCCATATCGTAGATCTAAGGCAGCTTCTAAAACTCTAAAATTCCGTTGTTGGTCTGCCGGAATTGTCTGGAGCAACTCCAATGCTTGGCCTCTTAAAGCCACGATTAATGCCTTAGCCTTCTCTTCGTCATTCCAGTTGTTAGCACTCGCTGCTGCCTCAAACTGTGTCTTGTAAGTCATCCAGGAATTTTGACCATCAAAGGAGGGAATTTTTAATTGCTGGCCTGATGACACCACTTGCTGGTTTCCTCTTGTCCTCAACTGTTGTTTAAGTTGGTCTATTTCTCCTTCTACCTGATGCATTTTCTCTTCAACCTTGTCTACTTTTTCCTCGACTTTGTCCATTTTTACTTCGACCTCATTAACTTTCGTCTTTACGCTACCCATATCTTCCTTAATCTCATTTTTTATTTCTTCAACAACTGTAAACAAGGCATTCTGTTGTGTCTCTATAGCTTTTCTTAAGTCGTCATTTTCCTTTTGACGGCGTTTCTCCTCTTCTTGTTTTTCCTCTCGACGGCGTTTCTCCTCTTCTTGTTTTTCCTCTCGACGTCGTTTCTCCTCTTCTTGTTTTTCCTCTTGACGTCTTCTCTCTTGATCCTCAAACATTTTTCTTAATTCTTCTTGACGTTTTTGTTCTTGTTCTTCTTTTTCCTGTAGGCGTTTTTGTTCTGTTTCTTTCTCTTCCTGGCGCTTTCTTTCCTGATCCATCATCATCTTTTGCATTTGGGCCATAAAGTCCTGCATTTGTTGTTCGGATGCCATGCTTCTGGTCGTTACCGGCATACAATTACGTTGAAATCAAATAAGTTTAATATAATTACGTCACTATCGGTAATGGGACTGTTCAGAAAACCCTCAAACAACACGAAAAAGTCTTATCTAGAGTCTTCGTCACTTAACCTCTAATGTCCAACAAAATGTTCCAAAAATGTCTCAAAAATGCACTTAAACACTATTTTTCCTGTTCGAAAATAAACCTCGAACAATGTCCAGTAAATTAGTCCTTCCTGTGTTAGCACTAACTCCGAGAATACTGTCCCAGTCTTCTCAACACTCCCGAAAAATCCTCTTGTCAAAATTCCGCTTCCGACACCAAAATGTTACGGATTTCCACCTTTTTGGAAACACCCTGTATGAATCCGTGGGTTCTAAATAATTTCAACAAGAGATAAAACACTACTAACACTTTATTTAACAATTTACTGACTATCCAATACTTCAAAATACACTTTGTTTACTTTAACCTCACTTTTTCCCGAACGTGTCACTTCTCAAATAAACTTCCTCTTCCGCGCTTGTAATCGCGCCTTATATACTCCGAAATTAGCTCTAGATCAATCCAGAATCTTCTCCAGCCATAATCTAGAAAAGTCCTTGGCTCTTTCTAGAGCCTTTCCAGTCACCATCAGAGGCATAGGCGTACCATCTCCTTTTCCAAGGGGGTGTAATTCATAACAATATCATTTTCATATTTTTCATTTCAGAGTGTATAATGTTTAGTTTTTTTATTTCTGAATGGTAAGTTTCAATAAAATGTATGTTTGCTTATATTTATTTTCATAGAAATCTATTTACAGAGCCACTAAACATGCGTCCAATATGTAAATCGAATAATATACCCTTCTCTATCCGCTGCGCGTTTGCGAGCCTGAGCTCATCTCGCTTGCACTCATAGATAGCTACAATGTTCACGGCAGAACCTATTATTGGCTGTAATTAAAAAACGCTACCGACTTTATTGTCTGCCATTTTACTTTTGTGGTCAAATTGTATTCCTAAAGCCGAATTTCATAGTCTGCAGGTGGTACAAATCAAGGAGTTTTTGAAAAAAAAACGAATTTGAGTAGCCGCCTCCGGCCAAACGTTGCCGGTTTGCAACGGCAGACGTAGCGATATTTGTTCACTTTAAACCATATTTCAACATTAATGTGCTTATCCTTTGGTACAAATGATGGGAAAAAATCACGCCAGCGGCTATTAAGCATAATTTAAGATAATTTGGTTGTGGTTTTGGGGAATAGTTACAGCTAAATAATTTCTTCTGCTTAGCTTCAACTAAAAATTCTTCTTGCATTAGAGGTAGGTACATAAAAATTATAGAGTAGTTACAATATTTCTAATTTTCTGTTTTTCGTTTCAGGGTATCCCTGCATGCTTTGTTTCTATATGTCTGATAGAAATGTTCAATTTGATTCTGCTCCACATCATGTCCATATCCCTATGTAATTTTTATGTATTTTATTCTTTATTTTATGGAAATGAAAAATTATGCAACTATAGTATTTTAGAAGTAATAAATAAACTAAGTTTAACATTTTTTATGTAAAATTTACAGTGCATTCATATCTTTACCTCTAGAATTTTCTAAAAGACAAAAAATTAAGTAAAAATGGACATGAGAAACAAGTATTTCTCATTAATCTAACGAGCAAATTCTGTTTGTCAAGTTACAGTTCATAATTCTTTCCTGATTTGAGATAGCGAATAAAGAGATTGCTCTTAGATATTACAACAACCTTTATGGATGCATATATAATACAATACTATTTGTAAATAATAACTTTATTGAAAGTAGGCAAGCCTAATGTACATATAACAACTACATATTAAAAAGATCTTCATAACAGATTTGGTATGTCAAATCACTATTATAATAAAATACTAAATAAAAATATGATTGCAATTGACAAAAAATACGAGAGTCCAACAGAAGCAGCACTCATTATTTTTAAATTTATTACTTGCCGAGATCTTCTGAATAAAGAAGATAAGTAATAAATAATAATAAATAAATACCTTTATTGGTCCTTTGACTATAATACATAGTTATAGATAAGACATGTCATTAGAATGTCATATCAATGGTTTAAAGAAGAAAACATAAATTAAAATGCAAATACATTAACGTACAGAGTACCACAAAAAGAAAACGATACAATAAAAACATAGTATGTATATGGGTAACTACATGATAATATGGACATACATAAAAAGAAAATAAAAATAGATAACAAATATTTAAATTATTAGTCGAGAAGTCGGGCGAGTTTCGTCTGTAAAGAAAGTATGAATTCATTTATAGAATAAAATGAATTATCTGTTAAAAGTTTGTTTAGACTGTTTTTAAAACTGCATACAGATATGCGATCTTTTATTTCGTTTGGAGGAAGATTATAAATACGACAACCAGAGTTAATAGGTGACTTATAAAATTCATGTTTATGTGTACTTAAATAAATTAAATTTCTTCCTCTAGTGGGATAATTGTGAAAATCTCCATTAGGCATACATTTATTTTTATTTGCATGAATATGTGTCAACAATTTTAACAGATATATAGATGTCACAGTAAGAATTTTGTACTTTTTAAATACTTCACGGCATGATTGATTATACCCGACATTAAATATAAGCCGAAGTATCTTTTTCTGGAGTATGAATATCCTGCCAATTCACTGCACTGACCCCACACTACAATGTTGCATGCAATAGGAGAGTAAACGAAGGCGTAGTATACGTTTAAAAGAACATGACTATGTAAAGAGTTTTTTAGAGGCCTCATTACATAAAAGCTTTTATTTAGTTTTGCAGATAGTATTTCGATGTGGTGACTCCAATTTAAATTACTATCTAGGGTTATACCCAGAAAGCAGGCTGAGTTTGCAGTTTTGGTAACATGATTATTAAATGAAAATGTGTAATTGTTGTCCGAAATTCTCTGTCGGTTTTTAAATTCAATGCAAATTGTTTTAGCATTGTTAATTATTAGACGATTTTTATTACACCAGTCGCTGAATTCTTTTAGGAGTTCATTAATTTTATTCTTAAGAATTACAGAATTTGTATCAGACACTACAATCGTAGTGTCATCCGCACACATAAAAACTTTCCCATGAGTTATATAATTAGGAAGATCGTTTACGAATAATCCCAATATGCTCCCCTGGGGAGTTCCAATATTTATATCGTACGTATCAGACACAGCATCTTTCATCTTAACAATTATTTTTCTTTGCGAAAAAAAGATTTTATCCACTTATTTATAGGTCCACGTAGACCCATATCATACATTTTTTCACATACAAAGGTTTTGTCTATGCTATCAAACGCCCTAGCGAGATCAAACAGGACAGCTACTACGTAGTGGTTTTCATCCATTTTACTAAGCACATGTTGAATTAGGTCAACAGTGCCTGACTCAGTTGAGAATCCAGGTCTGAAGCCATGTTGAGAACTTGTAAGAATATTATTCTCTTTTAGAAACATTAAAATTCTATTATATACAACTTTTTCGAAGATTTTGGAGAAAGTGCTCAATAACGATATAGGACGGTAATTTTCGATATCAGTCCGGTCCTCCTTTTTAAACAATGGAATAACAGCTGCTTTTTTTAAGGAATCAGGAAACTTTCCCGTTGAAATTGATAGATTAATTAAATCAGCGAGGACTTCTGCTAATTCACTACTGCATTCTTTTATTAATTTTACTGGTATTTCATCCAGATTTTTTATTTGGTAATTTATTAATAAGTCCGATTTTATTATTTGTAACTGGAGTGAAGAACTTGGTTTTAGAAATGAATGTAGGTGATGTGCACATTGTTGAGACATTGTTACCAAAATGCTCTTCAAGTTTTTTGTTGACAACATTTGATAAATATTTACCGAAAGTGTTAGCAATTTCTAGTGGTTCATTAATTACTGCATTTTCGAAATTTATTGCTGTTATAGAATCATTATTATTAGAAGATGTTTGTTTTAACTTATTAACAAGATTCCATACAATTTTTGTCTTCTTATGAGAATTCTCAAGGATAGTATTATAATAAGCAGCCTTTTCATTACGAATATCATTCTGTACTTGGTTTTTAAATCTTTTATATTTATCCTTTAGACATTCGTCAACGATGTTTTTTTTTTGAGCCAATTCATTTTTTTTAGTTCTTCTATATCGTTCATTAGTTTTTGTAAAAATTTTATTTTACCAGTTACTTGTTTCGTATTGAGCTGGTTTTATAACCACGGTTTTATTATCTCTTCTATCATTACATGAATATTTAATAAAGGAAAACCGTAGACCATCCGAGATCACAGTTTCTTAAATCGTAGTGTAAATGATGTGTAAATCTAGCCATATGTATGTACAAATGTATCTAAAGCACATTCACCGAGAGCTTACAACTTGTCAAAACAAATACATGCGTTGTTCACGTGAAGTTGAGCGCTTGGCAATCTCCTGAAAAATGCAACCAATGGGGATGAAACACGTTGAGATTACGAGACAATCACGCATATTTGTTTGTTTTGATGCGCTCTCAGCTCTCCGTGAATATACCTTAAAGTGAAATTATACAGAGTCGGCATACAGAAATGTC
Organism: Stenurella melanura; assembly: GCA_963583905.1. Taxonomy (NCBI): domain Eukaryota; kingdom Metazoa; phylum Arthropoda; class Insecta; order Coleoptera; family Cerambycidae; genus Stenurella; species Stenurella melanura. The sequence goes on from OY757311.1 coordinate 48,653,344, forward strand.
TAGTGTTTGTCAGGCTGCAGTATACTTGTGGATTCGCGATTTTTTAGAACTGTAATTAGATGAAATAGATCTTTATTGTAGTAGTTGCAACAAAACAATTTCCTAGGACATCTAAAGCAAATGTTGATAGATATGAGTGCTAGTGGCTCTACTGATAGTGACATGTAATTTTAATTTAGATTTGATGGAAGTGATAGTGGGATATGTACATAACGAAACTAGATACTGTTAGTTCAATATTACATCCCCCAATACCTCCTCTTCGAGTGAGTCTTTACAATAAATTGATCATATTAACTTTAGATATTACCCAATTTCCTAAAAAAAGTACAAGGTAAGATATATTGTCATTGTTTTTTGCATCTCTCTCGAAGATAGGTGGTCACATGACCTGCCATTAGGGGGAAATGGTACCTACAGATACCTACAACATCTTCACCAGGCGGCGGCAACTGCGGTGCCCGAAGCCACTTTTGTCGATAGGCTCCCATACACATTTTTCAGTTTCTTATATTGTTACAACTACCTGTTACCATACTCATATAGGAAATGAAAAGCTACCTCGTGCACTCCGTTCTCTAACCCTTTTTTAGCCACCTAGGTCAAAGAAAGTCAGTAAGTGGTATCCGAGAAGGGCAAGGAACATTTGCTCCCTTTTTCCAATTTATATGATTTATTTAGTTAAATGAAATTAGCATCCTGTTAAAGATAATTATAGATTAGATAAATGTATATAGTATTATGTATTATAGTATTATTCGCTCAATTAATATTTCAATGTAGGTATTATTTGTCACCGACGTCTTGTGAAATTTAGATTGGTAATATCTTGGTATTGAGCCATAGGGCAAAAGGCATATTTTATATCATGACTACCAAGATGAAATAAAGCAATTTTGCGGAAAAAAAATTCCATGGAAATTTGCGAAAAAAGTTTTGAAAATGAGGTTTTTTTTTAAAGACTTTTTGAATAGTTAAAAGATTCGACCTTTACTTGGTGATAATTCATGTCAACACTATATAATAATTTAACAAATAAAACACTGAACTGTTTTTTTTTTTTAAATTTTAACTAATGTATTGTCAACACAACAATTGTTTCGCTAAACATTAGCTTATTGATTGGTTGATTGAAGTTTATTTATTGGATAGACAAGTCAAATACAAAATATACATATATGAACACATGTACATAAATATATGTCATACTAAAAAAAGATATAATCAGTTATAACAAGAATATTTATTTAAAAGTGAATTATGTATTATTTGTTTGCTTATAGTAATGAAACATTTTCTTTATAGGATTTTGCAAACAGTGGAAAGAAAAGCTATCTATGAGAACTAAAGGAAAAACTATATATATAAAAATATTAATGAAATCTTTGCATTCTTTCGATAACCTGACTTCTGGTTATGCTAGCAAGTAAAATTCTGATTTGCCATTCTCATTTTAATACTAGCATCCAACCTAGTCCCCTACGGCTAAGCAGGCTAAACTAGTATCTACATGATCCCCTACGATATGTAAATTCAGTTAAAAATGAGAACAAAGGCCTGAAATTAATTTATTTACGTACCTTGTCTTTAAAATTTTTTTTTTTTTCATTCAAATGAATTACATTTTCATAAAATCTCATTCAGTTTCTAGGAAATGCTTAGCCTTTGAAACGTTTTTCGTCCTTATTGGGTACTCTTCAGAAAAGCCTAAAGCCACTCATAACGATGTTCCATGTTCGTTATGAGTGGCTTTAGGCTTTTCTGAAGAGTACCCAATAAGGACGAAAAACGTTTCAAAGGCTAAGCATTTCCTAGAAACTGAATGAGATTTTATGAAAATGTAATTCATTTGAATGAAAAAAAAAAAAAAATTTTTAAAGACAAGGTACGTAAATAAATTAATTTCAGGCCTTTGTTCTCATTTTTAACTGAATTTACATATCGTAGGGGATCATGTAGATACTAGTTTAGCCTGCTTAGCCGTAGGGGACTAGGTTGGATGCTAGTATTAAAATGAGAATGGCAAATCAGAATTTTACTTGCTAGCATAACCAGAAGTCAGGTTATCGAAAGAATGCAAAGATTTCATTAATATTTTTATATATATAGTTTTTCCTTTAGTTCTCATAGATAGCTTTTCTTTCCACTGTTTGCAAAATCCTATAAAGAAAATGTTTCATTAAGAATATTTAGGTATTCTGTACAGCGGTAATAAATTCTTCTATTGAATAAAATGTATTTTGATGTAGAAATTCTTTTAACAATATTTTGAATCTATTCAGGCTGGTTGCGCTATTCAGATGTGAGCACAAGACTAACGTAATACATCAGTGACACGGTCCTGACTATTGTTTGCACGTTTTGGCACATGACTTGAACAGCCCATGACCTTCTGTCTTGCTTTATAAAGTAAGAGGTGAAAGACGGACGACGTTGTTGGCGCCTTTTATCTCGTCTTGCATCTCTTGTGCCTCCCTTTTACTAGTTACGCATACTATATATAGAAATGAATTAGCCCATATAATGGGTGTGCACATGTAAATATTTTTTGTTGTTACAATTATATTTATGTTTTGTGTTAATCATATTTTTTATATTTATACTTTTTTTTTAATCGTTTTTTATTTGTAAAGAATTAGCTTATGCTAAATAAATACATTATCATATCCAGAGGCGCCTTTAGGCCTAGGCGCGCGCCTAGGGCCCCACTTTTCCAGGGGCCCCCATTTCCCAATTTATTGAGGTAAAAAAGCGATGTAAAAATTTTATTTCTTTTTTATGTCGTTATTTATTTTCACTTTACTGATAGCAATAATGATATTTACAACTATCATAAAATGCATTTCTTCCCTTTGCCATATCATCCTCAGCAGATCTCAATTGCTACAAAAATGACAAAATAAGAATGGTTCATGCGAGAATGTGTTCACGAACATTTGTCGTTTATTTACATTTTATATCATTTGAACTTGAAATCATTTTATAGTTCTTCCTTTGCATTTCAATTTTTTTCATATTTCAATGTAGAAGTCTATAGGAATTTATTGTTTGTGTTTATCGTGTTTGAATATTCTTGAATATTCATTTTTTTAATCTTTATTCACTGTATCACACTGAAAAAAATATGTTCGTAATATTAATGAATCGGTTCATCGACTGAAAAGTGATGAATCCGTTTATTAATATAATGTACGTTTACATAGTAACAATAAATGTGTACATTGTATTAATGAACATATACATTATATCAATACACAGATTCATAAATTCTCAATGAACTTTCATTCACTGAACATATTTTTTCAGTGTATTAAAAAAAGATGCAATCAATTAACAGACCAATTTGGCAATTCCTCAGACGTTACTATTTAAGTTTCGGCAGTCAGCACGTGCCAGATGACGAATCAGCTTTTCGGTATATTTCACATTAATGAAAATAAATCTACTGATAATGATGATGCGAAAATTCAAGAACCTGAGACAAACAATCTAGAAAACCCGAGAAAATAACTGAGAAAATTTTGATTTTGAAACCAGTGATGAGGACTGCGAACAGGAAGAACCATTAGGAAACGATTCTAGTGAATCTGGCGATGATGAACAAATAGAAAAAGAATCTGAAAATTAAAAAAAATTGGAAAAAGAGTATGAGGATGCAAAACAAGCTAATAATCAGTGCACTGCAATGCAAAGGACCAGTCGATAGTTCTGAAACTTGGGGAAAATGTTGTCCTGGGCCCCCTGATTAAAATTCCCTTTGGCCGAATTCGATTTTTGACCTAGAGACGATTGAAACTGTGAACATCTGCGAAGGTCTGCTTAAATGTTCCATAAAAATTCTGAAAATATTTAGACTCATTTTTTAGAGAAAGTAAACATCTTTTGTTTCTTGGTGTTTTTTTTTAAAGTGCTTCCCTCTCCCGGAAAAAAATAATTTTTTTGCAATTTTTTTACGGGAAAAGGAAGCACTTTGAAGAAAAAGTTGAAGGGGCATAAGCTGATTATTTTTACCTAAAGAACTTGCCTGAATATTTTGGGATTTTTCTGAAGTAGAAAAAAATAAAATTTTAGGGAAATTCTTGGTGGAAATTATTTTTGTCTAAGAAATTCTGAAAACCGGTAGACGTGTTCTTTGAACAAAAATAAGCATCTTTTGTCTCTTGGTGTTTATCTTCAAAGTGCTTCCTTTTCCCGTAAAAAAATACAGAAAATATTTTTTTCCGGGAGAAGGAAGCACTTTGAAAAAAATGCCAAGAGACAAAAGATGCTTATTTTTATTCAAGAAATGAGCATGAATAATTTCAGAATTTTTATGGAACATTTACGCAGACCTTCGAAGATGTTCACAGTTTCAGTCGCCTCTAGATCAAAAAATCGAATTCGGTCGGACTGGTGGTCAGAGAGAATTTTAATCAGGGGATCCAGGAGAATATTTTCCCTAAGTTTCAGAACAATCGACTGAAACCTATTCTTACTATAAAAAACTGCGGAGTCCTTTATTCTCAATGTGTTGCAGGCGACATTTTTTAATGTTGAAACCCTTTTGTGTATTTACTTGACCATTCCTGTCAGTAATCCCTCATGTAAACGCACTTTTTCGACGCTCAAAATAATTAATAACTACCTACGAAGTACTTCGGGGCAACAGCGACTTCAAAATTTGTCTCTTCTGGATACTGTATCAGAGGAAACACAAAACTGTGATATCAAATGTTCAAATTGACAAGTTTGCTGACATATAAACCCGGAAAAAAATAATATGATAATATATGTATTTGTAAAAATATACTTGCCTTCAAATCTTGCATAATATTTTTTTAATCGAGGGGCCCTCAAATCTCACAGCGCCTAGGGCCCCAATTTACCTAAACGCGCCCCTGATCATATCATATCATTTTCAATTGCAAAAATGGCACAAATGTTCCTTGTCCTTCTCGGATACCACTTATTGACTTTCAACGGACGACGTTGACCTAGGTAGCTAGAAACTGTTAGAGAACGGAGTGCATGCTTTTCATTTTCTGTGAATGAAAAAATGCCCCCCATACTTACATCGATGGAAGTGATCCTAAACAGTTGGTAAGTAAAATAAATTACGATTTGGAAGTCATTTCTCCGGCTATGGATAAACATAGAGTTCAATGTGGCGGTGCTCGTAAAGATGCATAAATGAATTTTAATTATGTAAAAAGTGGTAGCTAGATGCAACCAAATTTTGGACAGACTTTAAGTAATTGTTGCATCAAGATGCCATGGCACTTGGACATCTGGGATTTTCAAAATCTAAGCGAATTGGAATTATGTTTCTCTAACATTATTTCAGAAACTGCAAATTGCACAACTAAAAACTGTGTTGCAACAAGTATCATTCCAACACACTATGCTGGAATAATACCGCACGGCTCTCGACAAATCAGAAGCTATTAAGCCACATTTAGCGATATGGTTGCTATTGTTACGTCCAGTGGCGGCTCTAGGTGCGACCGCATCCGGCGCCGTCATAGGGGGGTGCCAAAAATGCAACGATAGATTGTCTGCACAAAAAATAAAACCCAACCACCTTAATACCACCGAACCCTACCTACCAAAATAAGAGTAGAATTATAATTTTTATTTTGGACGAACTAAATATCAAACTTTTTACTGAATTTATTATTAAATAATAGTATGTGTTGAAAAGAGACTTTTCATATCCTCTTTTGAGGATATTAGCAATTTAAGGTGGCGCTTAGTCAGTTGCTTACTTATGGTGACATCCTAAGCATACCCTTCTGGCAAGCAAAAGAAGTCACGTGTCGAGGTACTATCGCCTCATTTCAAAAGTAAAAACTTGTAGCGTGAAATTTGCACTCAACTTAGAAAAAATATTTTAAGCCTAAATCCATTGTTGAAAGAGCTTAAATCAGCAGAAGCAATAAAATTTCTTCAACTTATTAAACAAAATGGTTGGCAGGATATATTCCCGAATTTTACTAATCATACCTGTAACTGTCGCTAAAGGAGAACCAAGTTTCAGAAAATTAAAACTTATTAAAACATATTTATGTTCAGCCATGTGTGTCAGGAAAGACTGTCAGATCTTGCGAGTTTATCTGTAGAAAATGATATTGCCCAGGAATTGAATTATTCTGACTTAATAAAAAAATTTGCAAATGCAAAAGCAAGAAAGGTGGCAATCTACCCTTTTTAGTAAATTAATGCTCAGTTAATTATTAATTAGTTATTTTCTTCATTTGTTTCAGTTTTAAATTAATTTACGATATAAATTTGGCATATGTAATGTGAGCGTTGTCTATGCCATAGTAGTTTAAATAAATCTTTTCAATCAAATATTGTTTCTTTTTTCTGTCGTTTCTCATCCATGCTACTACGATACTAATCTTTCGGAGGTTTGAGTTATTGGTATATAATGATGTAAAAAAAATGTATGTTATCTTCAGTCTCTACGTATAGCTTAATTAGGAATAAGCGATAGCATATTGGGAGGAGGGGGCCGCCACAATGGGATCACGCACCACCTGAAAAACTTGCTAGAGCCGCTCCTGGTTACGTTGAACAAAAGGTATTTATTTCTTGCTTCGCCTTTGTCGTTTTGAAGTTTTTTGTATGATTTCTGAAATCTTGTTAGGACGAATAGTCTACAACACGTTTGGAATGGCATATTCCAAAAACTTATTGTAGAATATACTATTATAGGACTTATATGTGTGTTGCAAATGTTTTTGAATTAACTATGGCTCAACACAAATACAATAATATATTATTTATCGTGCCCCATAAATATTAATACTCTTATGCATACAAAAATCATCACACCTCAAACTTGACAAATATTTTAGTGTATTCGAAGCTTGCAAGCTTTGCATCGACTTAGACTGCAGGTACTTCAGTGTTTGAGAATGAAAAGTAAAATGGCCTGAGGATATCTTATATATTCTAAGGGCTGGAGTATTTTCTACTCAGCATGTAAGTATCAAGGCCAAAATAAGTTACTGACATTTTTTAATTTTGGCCGCATAATTCTGATTTTAGCCCACTGTGTAGTGTAAATTATAATAAATGAATGAATGCAAACACAGTATAAATATAGAAATAGTAAATTATTCTTCCTTAAACTTAATGTATTCATAAGTTTAGCGGAATATTAGCACTGCTACCAAAGAGAAGATACAATTATCTCTACTCTGCTTCTACTTCCTTATTATGTCGACAATTTTAGCAACAGTATATCATGTCCATTTTGTTAGGAAATAGGTAGGTATTTAGTATGAGTGCTATTTCCAAACAAAATGGAAATGAGCAATACTCCCAAAAATTGTCTACAATAAAGTTGAGCTTGAACAATGGTATTCAGGGGATAATTTATTAAATAATAATTGATAGACTAGATGTATTAGGGTATTATTTTATATTTTTTTAAATAATAATTACAAAAATATAAAATATCACAATTTTTAAACAATACCTTCTATACCTAATTTGCCGAAAATTTCATTGTTCTTGTGGCATTATTTAAGATAAACTGCCACAGAAATAACTGATATATGTATAAAGCATCCGAATAAGACAATTGTTATTCTCTAGATTAAGAAGGGGCGGTAATGTTGAAATTCACTCCGAAGTGTATTTCCAATATACACCTTATCCCGTCTACTTTACTGTAGCTTAAATAGTAATGATAAGCTTAATTTTGGCGTATTTTATCATCAATTTTCTATAGATACCTTTTATACAAATGTGCATTGTTAAAATTATGAAAAGTGAAATAGATCATCCTACCTCTGCTATTTTAGAATCTTTAATAAATCTAGTCACAAGTTGTAAAAACGTATATTATAAAAATCTTATACTATTGCATATTAGCCTAGAATGGAAGTTAATATAATACAAAATAAATTAAATACATAATTTTAAATTTCATTATTTAGATAACTATCGAGTTACATTTACACTACTAGCTTGTTCTTTCAAATTAGCAATACTCTCACTAACTTGTTTTTTTAATTGCTGCAAGTCATCAACTAACTCTACTAAAGTCTCGGATATATCTTCTAAGTTGTTAGTTCCTCGAAGAAACTCCTCCAGTTTGGAGAATTTCTGATCTTGTGGGGGTTTTTCTTCTAAACACAAAAATAATTTATTACGTTCTTCCTCGTTGTTATAAAGCGTTTTAATATCCTCAATTATTTGATCTTTACTAAGATTAAATGGTTTTCGCTGTGGCACTGTATTCCTTTTAAACATTTTAAAAAAACGAAATTATGTGTATCACAAACTTATGTACTTTCAAAAACTTCTTTGAATATTTTAGGTTAAGTAGAAACAAAAGCTGCTTTCGTTTGCAGTGAACATATTAAACAGGATGTCAATGAACGATGATCATATGATACAAAATTTGATGATATTGACAGAGACAACACATGAAACAGGTTCCTTATGATTACGAATCAGTCTACTGAACATATATAACTCTTTCAGTTTGTTCATTTGTGTTGATTTATAGCAAATTTGAAACACGTTATCTCTCTCACACTCACGTTACTTGTGATAGCACTATCTTTATTTAACTGCTTGAAGCTGCTTTATATCAACAGAAATGAACAAACCTTTTAATCTATGCTACTGAACGAAAGCAGCTTAGATCTCTATAGTCTACATCCAGAGAGGATTAAAAATAGTAGATCTCAAATTCATAACAATTAATGGGGGTTTACGAAAATTCACTTTCTGCGGTTTAAAAGTATCATTCTCTTTTTCTAAATCCTTACAAGTAACAAGGACAGAGATAGTGATCTGAGCACTCTGAGAAAATTTTCGTAAACCCCTATTCAGGTGAAAATATAGCAGTCGCAGCGGTTCGGATGCGTAATGCTTTCACATTTTATATCACGCACTATTTACATTCAAGTTTACGCTAGAAATTTGAAATTATATATACATTTGCAACTGATACTCTGCTGATGCTGAAAACTTAATGGATGCTGTCTCAGGTCTCACTACTCTGTGTACAAGCGTCAACACAACTAGCAGAGCAGGATTTGAAAGCGTCAGAGCCCCGGGCGGGGAGTGGAGTGGATAGAGTGGAAGTCCCTTAAATGTTTTCTTCCCTAAACGATTAATCTCTAACGAATCAAAAAAATGTATAGCTTTAAAATTTTGTATCCGGAGATCTGTGGAGGCCCCGCTGGGGCTCCCGCCTCGACTGCCCCGCTGTGAATTCGGCCCTGTCAACTAGGAACAATAAACGACGGAATACTCAGCTGCATTAATTATCCTGGTCTTATAATTGAGGTAGTTTTGCTTGGAACAGTTGTGTAATAGTTATTTATTGTACTATAGTCTGTTTTTAAACCAGGAGGAGTAAATACGAAAGTTACATTCACACCATAAAAGTAACTAGAAAATACACTAAATTTCTTTTTGCGTTTTGGGCAACCAACAATACACGACTACAGTGTTTTTGTGTGTATTTTATTACATTATATAATCCAACGACCTCTATTTGACCTCTAAGTAGTTTATACAGTAGCCATACCATTTACGCAATATGAAGGCACCAAGTAATTAGCTACCTTTTTCTTCAGATTTATACAAAAGGGATTGAAACTGATATATAGTGTGCAAACGATAAAATAGAAATTATAACCAAATAATTTATGACATGAAATTAAAATTTTTACAATATGTCAAAATTTTCAACTATTGCGTTGTGTAAAACTGGCGAGGGCCTAGCCAATCACAGATGTATGATTTAGCGCGTTAAATTTAAAACGCTCCTCCTGGTTTAAAAACAGACTATAGTGTGTAATTATGCACATTATAGTCACGCAAGAAAAAGTTAGCCACGAACAGTGTCTGTTTTAGATATAAATTGCCCCTAGACCTAGGTCAATGTTAGCACCCTAAATTAGTGTTTTGTGACTAAATTATGGTAAATTTAGTCAGCTGTGTCAAAGCCACCATTCAGTGGAAATCGTTGAATTGTAAAAATACTTTGACGTGGTAGAGGCGTGAAGTTTTTTATAGTGCCCGGGGATAAGAGCATGTAAGTATGTTACTTTTGGCAAATTCCAATATTTTCATTTTTCTTATTCGTGTAGAAATAATAGTCAGAAGACGTCATTTCCCTAGCTTTAATTTGATTGAGTGTTGCCTGTTTGAGCACTCGTTGTTAATGTTTCTTGGTGAAACCATAGCATAAGTGAAACCTTCTAATTCACATGTTTTTACACTGGACCCAACAGATGGCGCTGTTATTGGTGTAGCTAACTTTCTTAATGTTATGTCAAAGATTAGAGAATTAACAAGATAGCTCAGCCAGCAGAAAACCTTGTATCTTCTAGCAATGGCGTCATTGACCTCGGCATTTAAATTGGTGTTCTCGCGCAGTTGCCACAATGTGACAATCAGACGGAAAAGGTAGCATCAAGAAGAAAGGCCAATAGTGAAAAATGGACAGAACGAAACTTTTTTCTATAATATGAGGAAAAAACAGCCACACGCAGCTGTCACCGAGGTCTATACGTGACGTAGCACCTATCTTTTAGTTAGCTTGGTCAAATTCGTTTAATGCGTACCCGACAAATCCCGAAACCGTTTCCGCTGGACGTCGTGTCCCTTTAAATGAGCTTGTTCCATGATATTTTTTTTATATGGTTTTTATACTTTTTCATACAGTACTCGATATTTTCATTATGCATTTAAAATTTCGTATTATTAACTTTTTCCGTTCTCGAGATATAAGGAGAAATTAGTAATAGTTGCAAAAACCGAGCGCTCATTTGTGACGCCACTATACGCAAGTGACGTAAGAGAAGTGACTTTCTGGGATCTATCAAATTTACCATGAAAAGTCGAAAAACATGGAATTTTCAAACGCTGGTAACTAAATAAATACGTCGAGTGGAAGTTCGTTCTATGTCTCTGCGGAAAGGAGAAGGTCGGCGATGAATCCTAATCGTAAATTGCAGGGTTAAAATCAAAAATTCGTCCCGACAGGAGCGAGAGAAAATTGTAATTTTTTGAAATTTCACCAAATTGTACTCCCCTACTGTGAAGAAGTAAGCAAAACAAACAATAGACCATTTTAGGTCACCTGATTTTGACACCGCCGTCTGGAGGGCACACAAACCTCATCCAATCACAAAGGCATACAAATGTAAACAATTAGAGATGAGTTACTAGCAGATGCAGTTTAAATCTGTTATTAAAAAATAACAGCTTTTACCCATCTCTAAAAAATAAAATAATGAATTGTGTGCCCTCCACGCCGACATAGTGACGTCAACCTAAAATGATCAATACTTTGAAAACACTTACAATTATAACAACTAAGGAGCATCAAGTCTATTGAGATCGCCGAGTCTATGCGTATAGTGACGTAGCTCCTGGCCACGCCATATTTTCGCGAGGTGGAGGTTTGTAATAGTTTTTAAGATACTAAACGTGCGAATAAGATTCTGCATTTTTTGCAGATCCGTTATTTTATACTTGCACTTTCGATTTATGAAATAAAAGAAATGTCGAACGAGCCCATTGGAGTTCATAACTGTCTTCGTCTATTTCGCCTTCTCCGTCTGACTGTCCTATCTTGTTAGTTCTCTAATCTTTGGTTAATTGGTTTTGTTGTTTTATTATTTTGTGGTTATGTATATCATAAACATAACTCAGTTGTCATAACATAACGCGGGAGTAGTGTGTCTGTGTACCATAATTATTTATTTAATTTAACTTTATGAAAATGACCATATTGTGTTTATTTTGTAAAAAAGTCTGTACGAATAATCCTGATCTAACATTTCACATGTAAGTAAGACATCATGGGCGTCACTGTAATGGTAGAAAAATGTATGTAAATAAATAGCGACTTATTCCATAGTATGTAGTATAAATAAGTACTTATTGACAATAAATGACATTCGATATATTCAATATTTGAATTACTTTATAATTGCCCCTTTTTTAGATTTCCCTCTGACCAAATTATAAGAAGACAATGGTTTCAAGCTATTGGTCGAGAATTAGAAGAAACGACGTTTATTTACCTGTGTTCTAATCATTTTTCAAAAGATAATTTCATGGAACAAATTTGTGGACGACGAATGCAACGATTTTTAAAAAATAATGCAGTACCTGTGATACATTCAGGAGGAAACCAACAAGAGATATTTGAAAAGTACGTTTTAATTAAATCCTTTTGTGATATTTCTTAGGTTATTTATTTTTGTCCACCTTTAGAAGACCTAATAGGTAGAGAGCCGGCTGTAAGTATAGATTTCCTATGATAAGATACACGAAAAACTTTGTATGAGTGCGTACTACCACAGACCTACAGGGAGCCACTTTTCACATAAGCAAATTTTGCCCTCGTCATGGAATATTACTGGAAGTGAGGATGCGGGCAAATAAGAAGAGGCAGCCAATTTTTTTTAATAACTAGAAGGCTTGTACTTTAACTTAAAAAAAAATGATTCATGTATTCATTGAATACAATTACTATTTTTAATCTTTTATCAATGATGTTACTGATTGTTTCCTTCATACTCAAGTATTGTTATATGCTGATGATTTAAAAATATTGAAAGAAATTACCGATACCACACACGATACACTTACATCGGTATGCTACACTGAAAACCAAAACACGTCATCTCCGCGCAGATGACGTCACTTCGAAGGAGAATTTGCAAACAAACGAGAGCTTGTCGTTTATGTTCAGTGGTTATTAAGATAGTGTCGTAGTGTTTATATATTATTTACTTTACCATGCCTGGCAATGCAGTTGTAGGATGTGGAAATTACAATACAATTACAAAAGGAACACAAATAAGATATTTTAAATTCCCCAAAAATAAAGAACTTTCAAAAAAATGGATCCGTAGCTTATAAGTTTAGAAATAAATACAAGCATTTAGGAAGCAAAACTAATGAACTGGTCCCATTAACTGAAACAAATGACTGGGTTTATTTTATTTCTAGAGGAGGGCTTTTAACTCCCAGTAATGACTTACTTCAAGCTGCAGAAATACTGGACTCGGAGTTTAATTTGATACATGGTACTTCGCTCTCTAACGAGAAGAAACTCTTTACATCTCTAGCTGAGCGAACTATGGACAAATTAAAAAACCACATTGATGTGCCGTATGAGGTTATTTATTGTTTAAGTCGCACAAGGATATACATAAGATTACGAGATCTTAATTGGAAAATTAGCTTTAAAAATTGTAAAAGGAGGCTACAAAAAAATGACAAAGTTTACAAATTGTAAGAAAAATAAAAATATATTAAATATTGGCTAAAGATATTTGAATTTTCTTTCAATGTCTAAACCACAACCAGGAGTAAACTACCTTAATTTTCGATTACCCTGTACAGAATATGGTAATTCTGAAAATGTTTGAAGTTTTCGGAATAAGTTTTAGGAAGAGTAACTTTTTACAAAAAAAAAAAAATTCAAATTGTTTAGTTTTTTAATTTTCCCGATTACTCTGTATGTGGTAAATCGTTAATTTTTGAAAGTGATTGAGGCCTTTTCAGAATAAGCAGAAGTTTTTATGAAGAAAGTTTTTTTATTAAAATGTGAATTAAAAATGTTTTCTAGTAACATCCATCCATGGACACACTGCGCCCTTCAGTGATTCTTAACTCCATAAAGGCATTTAACTAGTATTTGAAGTTCGAAAATATTCACGATTATAGTATTCTGCGTATATAACACTAGTGTACTTTAGGACATGTATATCATGCGACAGTAAAATTAGATATAAAACTTGATAAAAGTATTTCAGTAAACACATAATATACTTAACCCTTCAAATGTTTACAACGGTTGAAATTTATTTATTTAGTTCAAAATTCTTGCAGCGAAAATAATAAATTTTCATAACATTTGCATTGCACCTAGAAGACAATTCTTCGAAGTGACGTCAGATGTGGGTGGAGCCCGGCAGTCAATCGACGCATCGGCACACCGCTGTAAGTGTATCGTAATACCACACCTCCTTTATAGAACTACAAGAAGACATTGAGAGATTTCAGAAATGGTGTAATAACAAAAAAATGGCTCTTAACGTCACAAAATGTAAATATATTCAGTTTGATAAAGGGATTTTCCAATCACTAAACATGTACTTCATAAATGATACACCTATTGATAATGTTGATACAATACATGATCTAGGAATTTACTTTGAGTCTAAATTAACCTTTGTACATCACATCAAATCAATCTGTAATAAAGCTCTACAAACCCTTGGATATACAGGGTGTAATTAGTCTCATGTCATTAAAAAAACTGGTAATAGGGAACTCACTAGACAAACAGAAAACCGATATGACCTTTTTCTCTAGGGGCACTTACTGAAAAAAACTGACCTGGGTTTACATTTTTAATGTTATAGTAGGAAAGATTTGAGAACCACTGTTTTTCAGGGTCAATGGATGTTATAGTTCGGAATATTAGAAATAATAAAAAACTGTAATACCCGACTTGTGTTCCCGTTGGTAGAAGTGCGGCACTTTGATGGGATTATTTGTATCGAACTTTTTATACCACTAATTATGAAAATGTAAATAATTCCTTCTCTTTCGGCACAACGCAAGCATAGAATGGCCGCAGGGGTTTAAATAGGATTTGTTTACATTTGTTTTTTATTTGGAACAAAGCTATTGTAGCTTTTATTGTCGTTTATAAGAATTTATAAATTTTAAAAGTGGTTTATTAACATTTGTAACGTGGGCTTGTTCGGCATTTTTTTTTTATTTCACAAATCGAAAGTGCAAGTATAAATTAATGGATCTGCAAAAAATCAGAATCTTATTCGCACGTTTAGTATCTTAAAAACTATTACAAATTTCCATCTCCCCAAAATGGGGCGTGGCCAGGCGCTACGTCACTATACGCATAGACTCGGCGATCTCAATAGACTTGATGCTCCTTATTGGTTATAATTATAAGTGTTTTCGAAGTATTGCTTGTTTTGCTTACTACTTGACAGTAGGGGAGTACAATTTGGTGAAATGTCAAAAAATTACAATTTTCTCTCGCTCCTGCCAGAACGAATTTTCGATTTCGACCCTGCAATTTACGATTATAATTCATCGCCGACCTTCTCCTTTCCGTAGACACATAGAACGAACTTCCACTCGACGTATTTATTTAGTTACCAGCGTTTAAAAATTCCATGTTTTTCGACTTTTCAGGTTAAATTTGAAAGGTCCCAGAAAGCCATTTTTCTTACGTCACTTGCGTATAGTGACGTCACAAATGAGCGCTCGGATTTTGCAACGATTACTAAATTCAACTCCTTATATCTCGAGAACGGAAAAAGTTAATAATACGAAATTTTAAGTGTATAATGAGAATATTGAGTACTATATGAAAAAGTATAAAAACCATATAAAAAGAATATCATGGAACAAGCCCATTGTGTTAAAAGCTTAAAAAGTTAGTAATTGTTTTATGAAATTGGAAAACGAACCGTTAGACGTCCGAGATACGATAACAGAAAATAGTTGTGTATTTTAAGTTAGGAAAAATCTGATTTTTTTAAAGAATTGAGCGCATAATTTTTCCCAATCAGGTATCAAAAACTAAAAATCAAGTCTTTGGTCTCTATGAAAATCAATGTAAACAATAATAAACAGATAAAAACAAGACAACGAGTACTAATAATAATAATCATACCTTTAATGCCCAATAGGTAGCACCCAATAACTGAACAATTCTTTTGAATTGTTTACAAAAATTGTTCGAAATGACCTCCATCTCCACGTATACACATTTTGGTACGTCGAACTAATAACATACAATTAGGATCATTTTTTATGGTTTCTATGCACATTAAAATACGTCGTTGCAATTGTTCTAAAGCTCTTCCGCACCTGCTGTATTTCCACCACCTTCTCCATGTACCAAGTCCATATCCGCGAGCTCTGGATAAGTGTAATCTCCCATAATGTCCAAAATCTGCGTTTTAAAACACCACACTAAACTGTGAATTAACGTTATCAATAAAGAAAACAAAAAGAAAAACTTGGTCCAAAATCCAAAAAGTAACACAAAAAGCACGAACGAGAAGTAGTGTCTTACGTAACCAAGTACTAACGACTTGAACGATAAGTCAATAAAATAAATCTTAACATAAGTGGCACAAAATTCAAAAATAAAAGCAACAAACACAACCAAGGAACGGGTACGTCGCGTCATGCGTACGTTCTTTACCAAGTAAGGACAAAACTGAAATTATTACTTGAGAATATTACAAGGGAGAGATAGCACGCCTAATAGGATAATTGGCCGTGAAGAAGCAAAAAACATGACGATGTCCTCTGTCGGTCGCTTTTAACTGCTTTGTTGGCATACTTATTTGCAGGAATGTCAGAGTATCTCGTGCGACAAGACGCGAGGCAAGAAAACCTACCTCAATATGCCAGCAGTTCTCAAACTAGGTTATTAAGTATTTTGGAAATTTTTGTTTATTTTTTTCTCTGAAACTATGAGCTATTAGACCCCATATTATATAAGGTTTTTTTGTTTGTCTTGTCGTTCCCTACCACCAGTTTTTTTTAATGACATGAAACTAATTACACCCTGTATTAAAAGACAATGTACAGAATTTAGCAACATCAACGCCACAAAATCTTTGTATTACTCAATAGTTATATCTCAGCTCGAAAATTGTTCAATTGTTTGGTTTCCATATTACCAGATACAGATAGACAAAATTGAACGAGTGCAAAAAAGATTTCTGCGCTATATAGCATTTAAACTCCACATTCCCAGTGAGCAAATCTGCTATAATGAAATACTAACTCTTCTCAACACTCCGACTTTACAGCTACGAAGAATTAACTCAGACATTATCTTGGCATTTAAACTCTGTAATGGAATTATAGACAAACCAGAACTGCTATCTATGTTAGACTTCTATATACCCCCAGGACAGCTAAGGGATTCATATACATTTCACATTTCAAATCACCGTTCCTTATACGGTCCAAATTTGGGTATCACCAGGATTATGAAAAATGCCAACACTATACAGCTAGACTTGTTCAATGTATTATTATATAAGTTAAGAAACAGTCTGTTATTAAATAAGTCTATACATTCTTTGTTAATTATGTCATTTTACACCACACCAAACTATAATAGCCACTGTTATATATACATGTATTCATTCGGCTTTCCCGTAAATAAATAAAAAAAAAAATTATAAGCAAACAAATAATAATTCATTTTTAATTCATGTCTTCAATGACTAAACTTAAGAAAACGGAAAAAAGAATACTTTAATCGAGGGTGTCTCAGCGTTGCGGGCAAATTAAGCTTGACAACCCACTTCAGTCATTGTATACCTCAAAAACTACATTTTGACGTAAGTTTTATTTATGTATTCGATGACACAAAAAATCATGACCGGAAGTGAATGTATTTTATTCATAGGAAATCTATACAGCCAGCTCTTCACTTATAATTTGGATTTACTTTTTCTGTACTTAAGTATTTACAGTATGTCTCACTTTTCATGACTTCCATATCACAGCTCTCTTATTTACAATGAGATTTTTTTTTTAATTTGGAAGGAAGGTACTTATCCATCAGGAGATTATGTCACGATAAAATATTTTAAAATCCACCAGTCGCGTTCGTCGTTATGAAGAAAAATGTACGTAATTTTCCAAAGATGTTAGGCAAGTAGGAGAGAAAAAATTTTTTCCATTAAGAAATGTTATGTAATGTCTTTTTCTTGTAAAAAGGAAATGATTACATTCGACTATGTACTAAACAGTCATACACTTACTAGAAAGAAGTTTCAGAAAGATCTCGGTGTAATACTAGATGAAAAACTAAACTTTACGAACGAACAAGTTTATGTCGAAATTATTAATTGTAGGGCCATTTTATTTGTCATTAATATTACGTGCAGTTTGTATTATTTTCCTTTTGTGTGTCTATAGATAGATAGATAGATAAATAGATTTATTGATGTTTAAGATTATAAAATCGTACATATGTAATTAGTTGAGCTTAATTATGTTATCGTAAAAATTGTTTGTGTATAATGCTCTAGCCAGACCGCGTTTAGTTTAGTTTCATTATTTACTTTATACGGATTCCTGTTATGTACAATTTTGCCTTGTATTTTGCTATATGTCATATGGACTTTCAGTTCTTTAACTTTATTGTTCTGATGAAAGTTTTTTGTAGTCTACCCGCACCCTGATGTCAGTTGCTCTACCATTGTTTGTGTCTTATTCTGTGAACTATTAAAGTAGTTAAATTCAAATTGATTTGTCTTATTTCACTAAAGAAATTTTAACGTTTCAATTTTGACTGTTAAGTAAACTGATTGATGTCACGTAATTAATTCTAAATGGAAAGCCTGTCTTCCTCTAGCTTAATTAACTCTTAATTACGTCCGAAAATTAAGTTATGACTGTAATAATTGGTATTTTAAAAAGGGAAGTTTTGTTTTGCTATTACGTAAACACCAAGTACACTGTGTTATTAAAATTCGGTTTCGGTGAGTTTTTGATAACAGAAAATAAGATTATGAGATTGTTTTACAGTTAAAACTTTGCCTAATATCTTTTTTTGGAAAACATTTTTCTTCAGAACGACGGACGCCACTGGTGGATTTTAAAATATTTTACCGTTACACAATCTCCTGTTGGGTAAGTATCTTTTCCACCCAAATTTTAAAAACATTGCATTGTAAATAAGAGAGCTTTGATATTGGAGTCATGAAAAGTGAGACATACTGTGTATTTGGTATTTAGAAATAAATAATTTGTTGAAGTATTTGGTCAAAAGTTAAAATGAAAAAACTTACTTATGTGATATTAGTTTAATACTAACATACCTTTAGAATATGCTGAAAGTAGATGTAAACATTGTATACTGCTTGCTAGATTATTGAATTTTCCATGCTCTATAGTATACAGTGCGTCCCCAGATGGGACATCAAGCCACAGACCAAATCAATTCATACTTTGCACTCAGTATAGTACCTATTCCATATGTACAATTGTACAGTTTCATTTTTTGTCATGTGCGATATGACCTGCCTAGAATATGCGCAGATGAGAAAATATGAAAAATATGGATATAAACTGTAACATATTTTGATACCTAAGTATTAAAACGTGTTACATCGATGCGAACGGCAGCCGATTTTTGGTGGAGAGCACAGGGCCATGGTTTAGGATTGTGTGTGGACACTCAAAAGGGCACCACTTGCTGTACGTTACGTAATATGATTTAAATAATTTTGCCAGCACGGAACAAAATTAAGTTACTAGCAACCATGCGATGGAATTCTCAAAATATCTCTACAATATCAAAACTCTTACTTCACTCTCTCAAATCTCAAAATTTAAACAAATATCAGGTGTACCAGTGCAAATAATAAGAACATGTAGACATTAGACATTTATTACAACACACGTGAGATATACAACAATAAAAAACAAATAGTTTCACAATTGTCTCCTGAACTTAATGCAAAAGAAATGCAAAATATGTAATTAACCCCTTCTAAAGTTATTTCAGTGATTTGACCTTTTTCTATGGAAATGCAACTACGGCTTAAATGATACCAACAATGAATTTTAGATTTGCAACAGCGAGTTAAAGGTTTACAATGGATTAAAATTACCGCTCATCACTAAAATATTACGTAACAAACAAGATTCTGTGAGCAAATTTTCGCAATGCTCGCTGTGTGCACCAGAATGTTACAGAATGATCTAAAATAATTATGTTCTAATAAAAATATTGCATATATGACATAGTAGAAAGTAAATTAGTATCACGTGGTACCAGGCGTTACTCACAGTAAAAAATCTTAAGATACTTCATCATGCTAGGTATGTAGTTGCAAAATCGTTGTGCAATTTACTCTATGTTTCAACAAAAAATCACTGAATGAAACTATAATAATTTCATTAAAATTATTTAACTAAAATGAAACAATGAAACCTGGTTAGAGCCTTGGCGTTTTCTCTGACAGCTGCAGCGTGACCTGTCACCACTTCCTAAGATGTTCTCGACGTTGCTTACGACTCTGCGTCACTCCTAAATCTCTGCCTAAATCTCTTGGAGACTGCTGCAGGCAACTCTCCAACCAAAGCTTCTCAAAATGTCAGCCGGACCCACATAAAACCAAACGTCTGAGTAATAGACTTCCTCCTATTACTCCTTTAAATGCTGGGCCCCCTTATGTAACCAATATGACAGCACCAAACATATGCTCATCCCAATTGTAAGCCTTTCCAAATACATGCCTCTCCAACCACATATACCCCTCCAAAACATGTGCTTATACCAAACACTCTCATATAGAGAGTATTACATAACCTCACGAGACACGTGGCGATCAGATTACGACAAGCAACAGAATTCCTCCCTGGAATTTACAAAATGCTTCTGGCAGGACGGTAAAGAAACACTGGGTACATCAAATCAAATCCCTTTTCAGTGTCAGCGATGTAAAACCCAAATTCTTCACTACAAAACCGGGACCGCCGCCATTCCGCTATCTCGTCGCTGTCTAAAAAACCACCAGACGGAAATCTCCTTCTCCAGTTCTCCGTGTTGCCAACTTGAACATCTAGAGAACTCTTTCTCTAGCCAATAAAAATGCGCCAACAAAAGGGCTTGTAATATAAAGACTGAATTACACCATTGTGTAATATCCCAACAACAAGAACATGTGAGTAACACCTCTGTCTCAAAAATAATACATAAAAGAAAACACGCTTTCTTTCCTTGTTGAGAATTGCAGATATGCGACCTGCTATGCCCCTTTGAAGTACGAGTGGTTGCCTACCTCTCCACTCAAACAGTAATTTACAGTATTCAAACTGAAATTATTAATGTAGCTTTTTCAAATGCTACAAAACTATCACGGGCCTAAACGGAACGTTCGACGTTTAAGCAAAGATTGCGATTGGTACAATAATAGTATTGTACCAATCGCAGTCTTTGCCGTGCATAGGCACAGATCACTTCAGAAATTGGCACCTGCCAACCTGTGTGGAGTTGAAGAGAGAAAGACAGAAACTTAAACCAGTATACGTCATTATAAGTGAAAAGTCTGATCTGGTCTGTGTTCATGTTGTTATTGGTTTTTCGAGAAAATAAGTTTTGCTTATCCTTGGAAGCTATGAGAAGGGGTCGGATTTGTGATAAAATGTATAGTTGTCTACAAATATTTAATGCAAATAAAAATAGCCATAAAAACCGACTGTAAATCACTGCTTTGTTAGCTCCCACAGAACCGTACTTAAAATGATTGTGTCCAATAACTTAGAAATACTTACTTGGTACAGCGCGATAAATTAAAAAAATTTACTCTGTTTCGCTTGTCTCATGATAGGATAATATCTTGTATATTTGTGGAGCATTGATGAATTAGTAAGGGGTCCAAAGTTTTAAAAATTGAAATGACCCATTCCAACAAGGTAAATAATGAAACATATTCTTTATAGAATTTTGCAAACAGCGGAAAGAAAAACTATCTATGAGAACTAAAAGAAAAACTATATGTAAAAATATTAATGAAATCTTTGCATTTTTTCGATAACCTGGTTTCTGGTTATGCTAACAAGTAAAATTTCTTATTTGCCATTCTCATTATAACACTAGCATCCCACATAGTCCCCTACTAAGAATTTTTACTTGTTAGCATAACCAGAAGTCAGGTTATCGAAAGAATGCAAAGATTTCATTAATATTTTTACATATAGTTTTTCTTTTAGTTCTCATAGATCGTTTTTCTTTCTGCTGTTTGCAAAATCCTATAAAGAATATGTTTCATTACTACAAGCAAACAAATAATAAATAATACACTTTTAAACATGCATATATAGGCTCCAATACTAGTTAGCTAATAGATAGGTGAAGATCTGTTGTTTTCTATCAGTCAATGTCAAATATTTCATACATATATTCATGGATATTGTCTTGGTTTTGCATGGAACATCGTTATGAGTGGCTTTGGGCTTTTCTGATGAGTCCACAATAAGGACGAAAAACGTTTCAAAGGCTAAGCATTTCCAAGAAACTGAATGAGATTTTATGAAAATGTAATTCATTATAATGAAGACATTTTTAAAGACAAGGTAGGTAAATAAATTAATTTCAGGCCTTTGTTCTCATTTTTAACTGAATTTACATATCGTAGGGGATCATGTAGATACTAGTTTAACCTGCCTAGCCGTAGGGGACTATGTGGGATGCTAGTGTTATAATGAGAATGGCAAATAAGAATTTAACAAATAATAAATAATTCACTTTTAAACAAGGTAAATAATGTTTGGGAACGAATTCAGAAAGAGAGTCCTTAGGGACATCAGAAATGGGTTGAACTTTTGTTGGCGGTTGCACAACTTCTCCACAAGAAAAAGAGATGGCGAAATGTTATTTAGTGTTTTTAAATGTATACCTCTCACTAGAAAACTAACTACGTGTAATATTCTTCTGATTTTTTTATATTTATATACTATTGACATGAATGCATCTATCTGTACTGAATTTAAAAATCACTTACGGCCTTTTTCTAAATAAATTCAGAATCACAGGAACGAAATTTGTGTGTTTAAAATTTCGACCTGTGGGCAACTATTTTAACCCGGATAAATCTGCAAAAATTTTTCGTGCTCCCAGCGCGGGAACCGGAGATTTACGCAAGGCCATATTGACACTGTAGTTTGTATCTGTTTTTATTTTTAATTCTTTTTGTGAAAGTCTATGTTTTCTTATATTTTTGAAAAGAATAAATATTTATTTGACTGAATATTTGAATTTATATGGCTAACTTTGTCAATAATAGGTGATTTTTTAATGTGCGACTTATGGATAAATTTCTCTGAAAGGAACTGGCGTCTCAACTGCTGTCGTCGGTTTGTTATACGTGTTTCTTGTTGCTCTAAGGTACCGATTCATTGATTATATATATTGTATATGTTGGTGATTGTTGGGTAAATCACTCGGTTGTGCTGTTGCACCACATCTGATGGTTGATTACTTGAGGAAGCAGAAATAACCAGGATCGCAATATTTACAAGTATATTTACAACTGAATTTTACAAGGTTCGGTGTGTATCACAAATAGTAAGTGTTTCTTGTTTCGAGTCTACATTGTAACTGAGCTTGTGAGGGTAACAAAGTATTTGTATTATCTACCTGTAATGACCAGGACGGATCAAAAAGGTTCACATTAATAATATTGGGTATAATAAATTAAATCTAAGCAATTTGTATAACAATAACAGAGGATTAACGTAAATTTGCTTTCTACAAATTTTAGTACAAGATACCTAAATTCTAAGAACTTATGAATATTAAATGTAAGTGCACAAATGAACAATAATATTTGAGAAGGATGTTTCAAACCCTAATAAAACTTAATTACAATATTAATATGCACTTACATTATGAAATAAATAACTGTACAGATCAATAATTAAACGAATGTGAAATATTATTTAAAAAATAAATAAATAAAACTAGAAGCGAGGGTCCAAACATGCCGCCCGCCTTGAAAGAGTTTACTTTCAACTGGAATATGGATAATCATGTAAATGAATGAAGTCCCAATTAGAATATCGCTTAAACTATCATTAATTATTTTTAGCTTCGTCATATATGGGTAAAACACAGACCCTTGACACGGACCGTTTTATGACACTACCATTGGATGTTTTTATGGATATGACTCTTGTTATTCCATCCACTCCTGGGTAAAGCTCAATGACACGCCCAAGCTGCCATTTGAGTGGTGGTATATTGTCTTCTCATATAATTACTAGAACTCCAGGTTTCAGCAAGGTACTGAGATTTTTTTTCCACTTTGTCCTTACTTGTAATTCACATATATACTCTTTACACCATCGCGCATCGTTGCCAAAATTGTTGGGTAATTTTTTGTATATGTTGGTATTTGCTTAATCTGTTGTCTGATATTTCAAGCAAGTTATCATTAGGCATGGAATTAATTCTTCTTCCAATTAAGAAGTGTGCCGGGGTGAGAGGTTCAGGATCATTAGGGTCAAAAGACAGAGGACTGAGGGGACGTGAGTTCAAAACTGCTTCAATTTGCGTAAGCAATGTGTAGTATTCAGCAAAGGTTAAATTTGTATTACCAGCTACGCGTTTCAAATGAAATTTTACCGATTTTACGCCGGCTTCCCATAGACCACCAAAATGAGGAGATCGAGGTGGTATGAAGTGCCAGGATATATTAATTTCGGCTAATGAATTTATAATCTGCCCTTGATTATCGTTGTTGCATAAAAAATGGCTCAATTCTGAATTTGCACCTACAAAATTAGTGCCGTTATCCGAATAGACATTTAAAGGTGACCCACGTCTTGATATAAATCTGCGTAAGGCGGCTAAGAATTCTTGTGTACTAAGCTCGGTGACCAAGTCGAGGTGGACGGCCTTCGTAACAAAACATATAAAAATACAAATATATGCCTTTATTGCCTTACAACCTCGTCCCTTTTTATTCATAATCGACACCGGGCCGGCATAGTCTACACCGCAGTTATAGAAGGGAGGGGCGGGTTCTAACCGCGTACTTGGTAAATTGCCCATAATAGGGTTGCTGAATTTCGGATTAGCTCGAAAACATTTTACACATTCACGAATAATCTTTTTTATCATATTTTTGCCTGAAATCGGCCAATATTTTTCTCGTAGAGAAGCTAGTAAAAGATTTGCACCACAGTGCAATGATCGTAAATGCTCAGCCTTTATAATTAAATATGTTAGTTGGTGAGAAGCAGGTAAAATTATTGGGTGCTTTTTAGAGTAATTGAAATTTGATTGTTCTATTCTACCTCCAACTCTTAAAATCCGATTTTCATCCAGAAAAGGATTAAGAGACAGCAAGAGACTACTAGATTCTATTGATTTGTTTTTTAACAAATTATGTATTTCCGAGGGAAATGCCTCAGATTGAGCAATCCTAGTTATTTTTTCTAACGCAATGTTCAGTTCGAGAACTGTGAGAGGACCGGTAATTTTCTCGTTAGGAAATTTCAAATTATTTTTGAATCTAATGCAGTAAGCAATTATGCGTTTTAATCTATTCAGGCATGAATACCTGGAAAATATATCTAATTTATCAGAAAGCGTAGTAATATTCGCAACGGTTCGAGCTTCAATTTGAGTGTTCTCGATGTTTGGAACTTGTAGAGACCATTTTTGTTTGCTATTTGCTAGCCATGCAGGCCCATTCCACCATAAATTCGCGGTGTTTATTTGTTCCGGATATAGACCGCGGGATATTAAATCTGCCGGGTTTTCATTTGTTTTTACATGTTTCCAGTCGGAGGCCTCGGTTAAATGTTGAATTTCTGCAACACGATTAGCTACAAAGGTTTTCCACTTATTCGGACCTTCTTGGATCCAGCTTAAAGTAATCGTGGAATCACACCAATAAAAAATATTATTAAAGTTAATATCCATCGACTGTCTGACCTTCGTAACTAATTGTGATAATAGTACTGCCCCACATAACTCGAGGCGTGGCAAGGTGATGTTTTTTAAAGGAGCAACACGAGATTTCGCACAAAGCAAATTAATATTAACAAGACCGGATCTGTCTATACTTTTGATGTATATACAAGCCCCATATGCTCTTTCCGATGCATCGCAAACCATGTAATTCGATAATATGCGGGTTTATACACAAGGCATGCCTTGAAATCTTTAAAATCTGTAAACTATGTAATTGATCATAAAACCGCAACCAAACTGCATTTAAATCAAGAGGTATAGCTTCATCCCAAGATAATTTGAGTTGCCATAATTTCTGAATAATTAATTTTGCATTTATTATCACGGGACTCAGAAGTCCTAAAAGATCAAAAATTTGAGCTACAATAGATAAAATAGATCTTTTAGTTACCCCGAATTGCTTGGAGGATTTTTTAATAGCGTATAGTAGGTTATCTGGTTTAGGATCCCATAAAATGCCAAGAGTTTTATTTTGTAAACCAGAATCAGATTGAAAATGATGCCTTTCTTGTTCATTAATGCAATTAATTCTATTTAATAAATTAAAATTGTTGGAAGACCATTTACGGAGTTCAAACCCTGCAGTTAGTAATATGTTTGTGATTTCATTTTGAATATTCATGGCTTCGTCAAATGAATTAGCGCCAGTTATTAAATCATCCACGTAAAAGTCGTTTTCAATTATTTTGGAAGTACTTGGATATTTATATTTATCACGATTATCAATCGCTAATTGTTTTAAGCAACGCACTTCTAGAAATGAAGCAGACGCTGTACCATAAGTAATTGTGTTCAATTTATAACAATTTATTGGCTGGTCCACACTAGAACGCCATAATATTAATTGTAAATTTCTTTGGTCTTCTTCTATTAATATTTGACGGTACATTTTTGCTATATCCGCGGTTAAAACGTATGCATGTTTCCTAAAACGTAAAAGTATAGAAAATAGGTCAATAGGTGTATCATTTAAAGAAATTCCATTTGAGGCCTTTGCGGATCCGTCGAAAACTACGCGGAGCTTTGTTGTAGCGCTTGTCTCTTTTATTACCGCATGGTGTGGCAAATAATAATGCGGAAAACAAATTGAATTTTCATATATTTTCGTCATGTGACCTAATTCCTCATATTCTCTCAAAAAATTGGTATATTCTATTTTTAATTGAGGATTCTTATTCAATTTGCGCTCTAGTGAATATAATCTTTTTAAGGCAGATTCTCTCGATTCGCCAATTTCATTGATATTTTGTTTACAAGGAATATTTACAATAAATCGCCCTGTGTCGGTGCGTTTGGTTGTTTTTGTGAAGTGCTCTTCGCAGAAACGTTCATCAGGTGAATATTTATTAAAATTGTTAGAGCACTCTTCTAGTGCCCAAAATTTTTCTAACTGCTTGTCAATAGAGTTATCGCACGTGGTACTAAAAAAAGATAGTGAGTTATTTGAAATGATATCTTTGTTTTGAATTAAGGTTCCCCCTAGAATCCAACCCAGTTTTGTATTTTGTAATATAGGATTGTTTTTGCCTAAATTATGTTGTTCCACGCACAGCAATTCCCAGAATATGCCTGCCCCTAGTAAGAGATCTATTCTACTTGAGACATTACATTTCGGATCCGACAAACGAATATTTTCAGGTAAATTTAATTCTGATAAGCTAAATGAATTTACAGGCAAACAATCAGTAATTTTTTCCAATAAAAGACAAGAAATTTTTCCCTAGTAATTATTTATGCGTGATTTAAATTGCAGGTTTGTTTTGAAATTAATGTTTGAAGTTAATTGGCTGATTCCAGAGATCGTAGAATTAAAATTCATTTTTCGTAATCCTAGACGACTACATAATTCATTGGTTATAAAATTCGACTGTGAACCCGGATCTAATAATGCCCTACAAGTGTGGACATTGCCATATATATCATAAACTATAATGCTCGCTGTTGATAGTAAAATTTGTGAATTGGTTGCACAATGGTTTGCGTACGACAATTGCGTGGAAACATTTTCGGATTTGTTATTTGAATTTGCTGTGTCGTAATCGGTTAAGCTTTGGCTTGTACTGGGTTGTTCATTATTATTATTACTAATGTTTTGTTGCATATTATTAGCGAAATCAATGTGTAATAGTACATTATGCTTTTTATTGCATTTTCTACATGGTTGTAATTTACAGTCTTTAGTTATGTGATTTTTCTTTAGATAATTTAAACATAATTGCAAGCGTTTTGCCTCAGATATACGCTGATTGATGCTTAATTTTAAATACGATTCACACTGGTAAATTGGATGTGAACCCTTGCAAAAATTGCAACTAATCTTGTAAGTACTTAAATGAGCACTCGAATTTTTATTAATATTATATCGGTTTGATTTATTATGACTGTAGTTCGAATTAACTGGGTTTTTATCTGGTTTACCGGCCTCTAGAGAACCGAGGTGTTTGCAATGGTCTTCAATAAAATCCAGAAATTCCTGTAATGTAGGAATATCTTTAGCAGGTTTGAATGACTCCCATTTTTCCCGTACTGAATCGCATAATTTGGATGCTAAAATATAAATAATTAACGTGTCGGAGGTGGGCTGGTCATATACTTTTAGTGATTGTAAATTTTGCAATGCATTATCTAGAAATCTTTGCAAAGGGAGATAAGCATTTCTTTGAACATTTTCTAAATTAAAAAGTGATTTGATACCATTCTGAACGATAAGTTTTTTATTTTCATAGCGTTTGTACAATAGTTCCCTAGCTGCCTCATAATTCTCTGGAGAGATTTTTATAATTTGTATTGCTTTAGCTGCTTCTCCCGTTAAAGCTGTATTTAAATAATAAATTTTTTGAAAATTATTTAAATCAGGGTTTGTTTGAATTAACGTATCAAAGGCATCTCGAAAACCTACCCAATCTTCAAATTCGCCATTAAACGTCGGTAATTTTATTTTTGGTAAGGAAATTGAAATATTTCCCGTATTTAATGAGCCGATGTTAGCCTTATTATCATCTAACTTAGAATTCTCATTATTTTTAATAAAAATTTTAATTTTAGCCCTGACGTTATGAAATGTGCTTTCAAAGTCTTCTAACTCTTCTTCATGATCTTTATCATTTGCTAATAGTATTATTTTTGTATGAATAAGTTCAAATTGGGTTAACAGGGTTTCACTTTTAGTTAGCCGATCTTTTAAACCAACTAAATCTTACTCATTGATGATTTCGGTTTCTTTAATTGTATTAAAATATTTATTTAGCCTTGTTAAACTGGCCTTTAATTGACCCCTTTGGGAAATTAAACCTTTTAATTCTGCCATTGCAATAAGCAAACTGAAGTTAGTTTTTAGGAAAAAAAGGTGGGTAAAATGGTAAAATGGTAAGGATACACACTTACTTGAATGTTTTTGTTCGGTGGATAATCTTGATTGTAGATGCTTTCCCCGGTTGATGCGTTCCTAAATCGCGCTTCCAATTGATGTACTTCTATGTTACACTCGTTCTTGGTTTTCTTGATGCACTATTATGTTGCACTCGATTCTCTATTTTTATCCGGCTCGAAGGACCATGTATATGTTGGTGATTGTTGGGTAAATCACTCGGTTGTGCTGTTGCACGACATCTGATGGTTGATTACTTGAGGAAGCAGAAATAACCAGGATCGCAATATTTACAAGTATATTTACAACTGAATTTTACAAGGTTCGGTGTGTATCACAAATAGTAAGTGTTTCTTGTTTCGAGTCTACATTGTAACTGAGCTTGTGAGGGTAACAAAGTATTTGTATTATCTACCTGTAATGACCAGGACGGATCAAAAAGGTTCACATTAATAATATTGGGTATAATAAATTAAATCTAAGCAATTTGTATAACAATAACAGAGGATTAACGTAAATTTGCTTTCTACAAATTTTAGTACAAGATACCTAAATTCTAAGAACTTATGAATATTAAATGTAAGTGCACAAATGAACAATAATATTTGAGAAGGATGTTTCAAACCCTAATAAAACTTAATTACAATATTAATATGCACTTACATTATGAAATAAATAACTGTACAGATCAATAATTAAACGAATGTGAAATATTATTTAAAAAATAAATAAATAAATAAAACTAGAAGCGAGGGTCCAAACATATATATATATATATATATATATATATATATATATATATATATATATATATATATATATATATATATATATATATATATATATATATATATATATATATATATATATATATATATATATATATATATATATATATATATATATATATATGCTAATGACAAATTCAACTATCTATTTGAAATTTGGTGTACTCATGTAACTTATAAAGAGTTTTATACTGATTATTATTCTAATTTTAAAATATTCTTTGGTCATCTGCTTGGCACAAAGATTTACTTCATGGATATTTTTCATTACTTTTTGCAAAATAGGAGCAAAATGCTTACTTAATATAAATTTTTAAAAAGCTATTAGGCTAATTAATGTTTCATATGAAGTAAATATGTGTCAAAATCATACATTTCAAATATTAGCCAAAAATACACGTTTGTTAATTAACAATTGGCCCAAATGCTAAAAGTTAAATTTCTCGAGTTCAGATAGACGAAGATTAACTTTCTTTTTTAAATTAAAGTTCTCACAATTCCCGTTCTTTTCTAATAAAAACTTTTCAAAAATGCTTTCAAAATGGCTTTAAAAAATCCGTGTGTTGTCATTTGGTTTATAAATAAGTGTCAAAAAAGTGGCCAAAATAACTTTAAAACAAATTTTTTTGTGTCATCGGAAAGCTGGCATCGAGATCTACATTTTGAAAAAAAATTGATCCATTTTGGACTTAATAGCATAAAATTAGGCGGGCAATACTTTTAGATAAAAAATGTATTTGTGTCCACAGGGTTCAATATTTGGGCACCAAAATTTCAAATTGTTTTGTTTTCAACAAGAGGTATATTTTCTGAAAGTTTGAAACCGATCGGAACTCATAACGTCCCTGGGTGTAAAAAAAAAACTCTTTTCAGTCAACTTATTCAATTTTATATGTTATGTACGTACTCAAGTGATCCAGATTTGTTGTAATTACGAAGATTTGTTTTTTTTTTGTTTGTCTCGATCGGATCTCTAGAACAGCAGATATTCACCTTTTTATCTAAAAAAGACACTGTTCAAATAACTAAATTGTTTATAAAAAAACGCAGTAGACTTTGGAGGTCCAAAACTCAGATATATACTCCTGGTGATACCCCAGAAGGTATGAAATCATAATTTTGCAGTTATAAAACTATATGCATATCTCGTCGTTTTTTTGGTCTTCTGATATTTTTCGTTGTTTTTTTAATACCCTTGGAAAAAATCTCAGCTTTTTTGCAGAGATAAAGTTTTTTATTTGTTTGATTATATAAAAATTATAAACATCTGAATTTTTAAATTCACGATTTTTCAGGATTAAATTTTTTTTCAACTATACTGTCTTTTTCGAGAAATTTCCTTAAAAAAGGGTCCTTTACCTTTGTTTTATCTTACGTACCAACGTTGATATTTAAGTTAAAAAATAATATATACCGGATAAAGAATTAAAAGTCAAATAGAATCACATAGAAAAATGTTGGATGTTCCATATAAAAATAATTTTAGAATATGCCACCCTTGATTTCTCTCGATTTCTATCTGACATTTTTAAAAATTTCAAACCGTAAGGAGATATGACCCTTCACACGCTATTAACTCAC
Source organism: Stenurella melanura (assembly GCA_963583905.1). Lineage (NCBI taxonomy): Eukaryota > Metazoa > Arthropoda > Insecta > Coleoptera > Cerambycidae > Stenurella > Stenurella melanura. The sequence continues at coordinate 48,684,614 of OY757311.1, forward strand.
CCTGTATATCTTGTCTACAAATAAAAATAATAAAATCTCATGAAGTTTTTATTTATATCATTATATTCCGATATAATGGCATGCAAATAGATTTTTAGATTTTCGCAAATAAATGCAGTGATATTGTTTATATATTTTTTTAAGTTTTTTTTTTTGTAAATTTAAAATGCTGTAAAATTATTCAAAGTCCTAACTGAAGATAATTAATATAAAGCTTAAAGTATTCTAATTTTGATAGAAATAAATATGACAGTATTTTTTCAACATGAAAATTTTAAAAATGGAGAAAAGAAATTAACTCCCCCAAATCATTTCACATTTGCCAATAATTTAAATTACAATTTTGGAACACTTGTGGAAGGTCACCTGGGTAAAATTGAATAAGCCAAACCTGAGTAATTCAAACTAAAGTTTATTACTTAAAAATACACGGAATGATATATTCCATATTTTAATAATAATAATAATAGTAATATAGGTAGAAAGCAATAACAAGGAAGTTGACCACGTGGGAAATAGTAATGTTACAGTTACACAGAAACTGGTGCACGAGAATTATGCGAAGAGTATACTTTATCCCAAATTTATTGTCGGGTATAAAAAATGTCGGGATCTTTGTTCTTTACCGCACTATCAAAGGCGCCGACATTCTTTACACCCAGAATAAGTCTCAGATACATTTTACATCATAGTGGCTGTCGTCGTCGTGCTTCCTCGGAATCCTCTCTTCTCATGAGATGGTCCTTTGCGATATATCGGGCGGATGTCGATCGAAGTACTACAAGGCGTAGTCGTAGTCAGAGTCGGAGTCGAAGAAATTTATTTCGTCGCCTTCTTCGCCCAATCCACAGTAGTTCAGCCAGAAGAGCATCTGTTCGAAACCGTTTTCTAAGCCTAAAAGAAGATCGTGTCAAATTGGAGGAAGTACGACCATCAGGGGCACGAGCGGAACTATATTCATTGTATAACCTATAATGAAGGAAAGCCACAGTTCTTTGCTAGACGTGGTTGCGTTTAGCTACAGTGTGGGACAAAAGGTGCACAAAAATGGCGTACTTTAAGAGTTACGACCAGGATTCGGATGACAGCTTTATTTCACGATTTACGAGGAGCGGTATCGGACATGTTCGTAAGAATGTTTTTATTTTGAAGATATATTATACGCAAAAGTGATACATCTTGATGCTAACACTTGTCACCAAGTTACCATAGGTTATACAATGAACGTAGTTCCGTTCATGGCCCGATGGTTTGCAAAGCCCCTTATCTCTTAATCTATCACCTACCCGTTAATCTGCGTCTCCCAGGAGGACCGACGTCTATCGTTTGACCATTAGGTAGGGCGTGTTGGTAGGGGCAGGTGTTGCCGCGGGGGCACTTGCCTTTGCCCTTGCGGAAATATTTGCAGTCAGTTTCTTTCAATTTCTGCTTGTAGGATTCTATTAATTCGTCCTTCTCTTCCGTGTTCTCCACCCAGAATTTTGAGCGGCATACGAAATCTAATGGAAGAAAATTAGTGTTAATTTTGTTCGGTGGTACGGTTAAAACAAAGAGAAGATCAAATAAAGCTGGCTTTTTGCGCAGACTTTTAGATTAGACCCACAATGAATAACATTTGAATTCTTCAACCGAAACCATTAAGATCGCGCCGTTCTTTTGAGAAAATGGCGAAGTCACAATTTTTTGCAAATTCCCGGTACGGTCGCAGATTTTTTATAACCACGGCATCTCTCATTTATTATACCGAAAACAGAGGTCCTATTTTTGCTATATTCGGGATCAAAATAGACATAGCGGTGCGTTGTTTGTAGCATTTGTTGAAGTCGATTTTCATCGTGAAATGTGAGACCGAATAATCTATAGCCGGAAAGAGGTCGCAAACTGGGTTGAAAACTTCAACTGATGTAGGGTCCCCAAAAAACATTACAAATATCAACATTTGGCCTTTCCTTCCCGTCGCGTAGTTGCAATTACAGTGATATTTCACTCCATCTGATATGTGAAAATAAAGTTCACTCCCAATTTACAGATACAACGTGTTCCCGTATGGGGTACAGCACTTTTTAAAAATTTCTTATTGTTGGTTTTCGAGAAAATATTCTTAATAAAAGTTTTGCTCATTCTGGTAAGCCATGAACAGGGGTCATATTTGTGATAACACATACAGAGTATCAGAAATACAAAAAAATGCAAAATTTTTATTAAGCAAAATGCATTGTGCATTTATTTTTTAGTTGGTCTTTTTAAACACTTTATCAAACATAGTTGTTTAAACACTCAATGAGTGCTTAAATACTGCGTTTTGTTAAAAAAGGGCAATAATCACAGACTTTTTAACTATTTTATTTTATGTAGACAAAAATTATAAAATCCGATCCAACTCTTACTTTATTTGCTTTTAATTGACAAAGTTAAATATGATTTGCTCAAGGAGACACATTAAGAACTAAGAAGTAAAAAATTAAAATAAAGTAAAACTAAAATTACTCATTAATTTTCAACATTTTTGAACACCCTATGCATTTTATCAGAAATCTGACCCCTGCTCAGGATAAGCAAAACTCTTTATAAAGAACAATTTGTCGAAAAACCAACTAAGAAAGTTTACAAGAGTACCGTAGCTCATCCGACACACTGTATAGGGGAGGTATATTTTGTTTTATGGGTTTGTAGCTGTTGTAACAATTTCAGCCATGTAAGCCCCATGCTTTCTGAGAACAACACCCGTGACATACAGACGAACAGACATGACTATACAAGGGTTCTGTGGAACACTACCAACTAAACTTGACTCACCTGACGTGATTCGACAAACCGGGCAAGTCTTCGCGACCTCCAGTCCGAACTCCTTGGTCTGCCTCCACCTCATTATACACGTGAAGCAGAAGCAATGGTTGCAATTTGGAAGAATGCCAAAATATTGCTCAGTCCTATCTAATTTCTTCACTATGGTGTCGAGGCAAATGCCGCACGTTTTGTCTTCGGATTGGGCTATCTTCACCAAGGCGCCGGCACCGTCTTCATCCACTGAGGAGGTGCTAGACCCGAATGTGTTCTCTTTGTCGCTCTCCAATGCCGTGGATTTTCTGGGGGATACAGCACACGCCCCTAGTGCTGCAGCCGTTGAGCTTGTTGAAGTAGATTCCTGTAATAGCAATATGAAAAAGATATTAGGGGTAGGTTAAATTTAAAAAAAGTTTGCTTGCTAAATACGGCGCCTCAAAAAATCAAATTTAATTTTTTTTCTCGCCCTTTCACTAAATTTAAGCAAAATCGGGTAATATTAACGCGTATCTTCGAGACCATGAATTTCCACTTTTCCGTAAAATGTTTATCCATAGGCCGGTCGTCGTAAAGTCAAAATCATCGATTTTGGTCAGAAATTTAAAACAGCAATTTTATGGGTCATTTTTTTGCTTCATCCACTTCTCACTTACAGACAATAGCAATATTACATACTCTACAGAAGCCCAGATGCGGATTCTACACCATTATATGTTGCGCAAATGATTATAATTATAAACACATTTAATTAAATATCTAAAATTCATATTGACACTTAGTCCCGTCAAAACACTGACGGCATTCGGTTGTCAAAGTTGTCATTATTTTAAAATTTTCCAATAAGTTGTCAATGTTGTCGTTATTTTAATAATTCCAATAAGTGTTCATTTATTTGTAACAAACTGTGTTCGGTGTCGTCAACACGCCACTCCAGTGTCCGTGCCAAGTTGTGACTTTAATTTGTGTGACAATTGCGATTTCATTGAAACATATTCTTTATAGGATTTTGCAAACAGCAGAAAAAAAATATCTATCTATGAGAACTAAAAGAAAAACGATGTGTAAAAATATTAATGAAATCTCTGCATTCTTTCGATAACCTAAATTTTGGTTATGCTAGCAAATTAAAATCCTAAAATGAATTTGTCTAATTTATTCTTATTTGAAAATTCTCATTCTAACGCTAGCGTCCACACAGTCCCCTACGGCCATGCAGATTAAACTAGTATTGCGATTTTACCTACGCTACTTTTTATAACACCAAAGTATCGCAAGAAATGCCAATGAAATTTTATTTTCGACACGATGTTATTTCGTGCTATCAGAAGTGTCCAAAATGCAGTTCCACGTTAGTCCCCACTATTTCTGTCAATTTGTCTTTATTTAGGTGTCAAGTACTTTATTCGAAAAAATCTAAACGAAAGTGCAACACTAACATGGATATTTAGCAAACACCTTCTTTCCCAATATTAATCTTCAAGTTAGTACTGTTAGTGTTTTCTGTATTTTGCCGAACAATAAGTAAATAAACAAGTAAATGTTAATGTTATTATGAGGAGAGTACGATATCTGCGGCGTCGATGTTTGACATTTGTAGTCGATAGGGTTTTTTTATGCACAAAAATAATCTTACTATAAAACAGGGGACCAGGGGGCACAGCCGCCGGTGGGGTCCAGGCCCCACGTGAAAATAAAATGAATAGTTTAACATAAATTGAATTCGGAATAAAATATCTTTATTTTTCAAAATGATTTCAAAAGTATACTAATTTTTGTTTTGTTTTGATTTCTATACATTTTCGAAGCATTCTATTACTCAAGAACACTTAATAAACATATGTTTATAGCGTGTGTACAAAAAAAGAGGTAAAAGTCAAGAAGTGCAAAAAATATCATGGAAAGTCGCAAATCCTTAAAAACAAATTAGCTTATTTGTTTAAACAACTGCAAAATACGCGAGATATCGACACAAAATTTAAATTCTATGAACAAAATGCAACATTTTGACCACAATAAAATATCCGTATGACCTTTTGTGGAACAGAAAAAAGTTGTTAATTTAGAACCCTCAATTTGTTTATAATAATTGAATGATCAGATAAAGGGTCGCTTCAAGTCTCAAATGACGCTTATTGATAAAATTTTCATGTTTAATATCTTTTTTGTCCGACGCAGCATTAAAAAAAAAAAAAATTAAAATCTCAAAAAACATGAAAAAATGAGAATTTTCTCTAAAAACCATTGTTTTTAACAATGAAGCCTGTGTTTTATAATTTTTATAATATCACGACCACTGGTCTACGATGCTCTTTGCATTTAGGTTATGTTTGATTTATAGTTGTCTAATTTAAGGTTATAAGTTGTCAAAAATGTCACAACAGATGTAGTTAGCAGTGATAGAATGTACCGAACTGATGGTTAACGTACAATAAGAATATATTTCTATTAATTTCAAAGCAAAAATCTGCAGGAACACATATCCTTGCTAAGACTAAATCGCTCTTTTAAACACTGTTAGTTCTAAAACTCCGCCTTTAATCAACATAAAAATGTTACTTTAAACTTAAACTTAATAGGCATCAAAAAGCTGTACCTGTGTATAGATAAATTAAGTCTGTGCACCTAATTTAATTATGTTGCTTAAACTTGATCTTAGAAGCATCTTATGGTATTAGAAATTAAAAATGTACTGAGTGGACGAACACCGAGTATTAAAATTCCGTGTTGTAATAAAATCTGAGGTATTCCTTTTACAAAATATATTCTACAGTTAATCAACAAATAATATCTTACCTCGTTTTCTGGCTCAACCGGGCGTGTGGTGACTGTTGCAACATGAAGATTTCTACACGTCGTGCCGAATCGGCACATCCCTTGAAGATTGTACCAGCAGACTGTTCCTTCTCTCTGCATAACCTGAATGCTCATCTTAGTAAATACGTACGAACTTAGGATATAGTTGTCTACAGATATTTACTGCACATAAGGGACCATCCATTAATTACGTCACGCAAATTTCGTGGTTTTCTACAACCCCCCCCCCCCCCCTATGTCATTTGACTCCCCCCCTCCTCATTGTGACGTCTTACATTTTAAATATTAAGGTAGAATTTTTTGATTTTTGTTTTTTTTAATTGCATTCAATTAAAACGATGGTATATGTAGATGTAAATAATGTGATGTCACACACATTTGAGCCCCTCCTCCCCTCTTGTCACACTCTGTCACACTTTATGGACCTCCTCCTCCCCCCTAAAAGTGTGACGTAATTAATGGATGGCCCCTAAAAAACTCAAAGCTGCGGACCGAGCTAATATGGGACATATTTATTTTTTTTTAAATTCATTAAATAGTAAATATAATGTATTAATTATTAGATAAAACATTATTACTATTATGCAAAATATGTTCTTGCGCGATTAAGATAAAAAATAAACCGAAGCCTCTTTTTATTAAAATTTCTAACTGCTGAGATATATATGAAATTGCCTCTAGATTCATCTAGAACATAATCGAGAATCTTCTCCTACCACATTCTAGAAAACTCTACAAGTTTCCAGTCACTATTAGGCATAGGCGTATCATCTCCAGTTTCAAGGGGGTGTAATACATAACAATATACGAAAATGTCTGATTTTATATTTTCTATTTATAAAATTTTTCAAGTTTAAAAATCTGATGTTTTTGAGGTTCTACCTTTGCCACCGAGGTTATATTCAAATTTGAAATTGTTATCCGTCGTAGACGATCGCGTTAACCGACGACCACCCACGCGCTTTTCGGCTTCGAGTCCCATTACCGGAGTACTTTTTTAAAACTTTTTGGCAGCTTATTTATTCTAAAACTACATTTCGCTTATTTTTACTCGACTAATATTTAAAAGTTTTAAAATATTATTATTTTGTCTCTTTTCTCGCCGATAATTACGGGAATAGTTTTTTAAAATTTATTTCCAACTTTTCGGCAGATATTTTTTATTTCAAAATTACCTCGCGATTATTTCTACTCGACTAACGTTTAACAATCAGCCTTTTTTTTCGGCGATTATTAATTAGTCAAGTCCGTATTACTGTATTCAGAAATGGTACAGTGTATCTAAAGTCATCAAAAATCATAAAAAAAGACCGACAAATGAATAATAGTTGATAAAACGAGCGATGTCATGAACGTTGACCGACAATTTTTAGAATAACTTTTTAATTATTGTAAATATTGTTTTACTACTTTATATTAATTGATAGGCGTGATGTGAATTATTTATCTATAATAAATAATGTTAGTTTAATGAACAACTCCATAAATGATTTAATAAAAGTAAATATATATCATTTAACCTACGGCTATGCTCCTGGCAATATTAAGAGGGGTGTCTAATAGTATAACTACATCCAAAGTTAATAAGTATCGAAAAACTGTATAGATAAATTAAGTCTGTGCACCTAATTTAATGAGGTATTCCTTTTACAAAATGTTGTCACGCGTTACGCCCCCTAGGGGCTGGTGGCTCATGAGTAATAACCGAAATTAAGTAGCAATGGTGATAGGCAACTGTAACTGGATTCATCAAAGCCTGTAATGCACGCCATTTCTGAGACACTGGTAGTAGTACGTTTTCTAGAAGCTTATAGAAGAGGATCGAGATTTTTCAGTGAACTCTAGTTTGTATAGAGTTCACTGAGATTTTTACGTTATTCTAGATGTTCTGGACTTTGCTCTAGATGGTCCTAGAGGCGTTTTTAGAGTATATATGTATATGGGCGGAAAGGGGACATTTTTAATGAAAAGTAATGTTAGGAATCCATAGATACAAAGTGTAAATATCAAGCAAAAACATTGTTAAAGGTTATTTTAGTCAGTAAAAGTATATTTAAGTTAATAAAAGTATTGTGAAATTTTCAGTGAGTTACTAAATAAATAGTGTTAGTGTTTATCTCTTGTTCTAATTTTTTAACCCACGGATTTTAAAGGGTGGTTTCCTGGTGGTGATACGACAATATATTCTACAGTTAATCAACAAGTAGAAACTTACCTCGTTTTCCGGTTCAACCGGGCGAGTGGTGACTGCTGAAGCATGAAGATTCCAACACATCGTGCCGAATCGGCACATCCCTTGAAGATAGAACCTGCAGAGTGGTCGTTCTCTCGGCGGAAGCCGAATATTCATAATAGGAAATACGTATAAACTTGAGCTAGACATAACAATTCGAAAACGACACAATAATAAACTAAGAATGCAAAAATATACTTGGTTTTATGTACTTATACAATTTTTTCAAATTTAAAATGACGTTATTCGATCTAACTGGCTTTTGGCTTTACTGTTCGAATTTGAGAGTTATGGGTATCTGAAAGAAAAAAAAAATGTTGTAAAGGACTTGCGAATAAATGCCACTAAATCTATATTTGTAGAAAAATTGTTTAGTTGTCGCACTTTTAAAAATAAGTTCTGGTTTATTAACCTTCGTATTTACGTTTTTTATTTACTTTCGCCTTTTTAAAACTGCGCAGCCAATGTAGAAGTGTTTTTGTATGCGTATAATTATTTTGAGCACATCAATATGGGATGTGAAATTACATATATGTGCTCTATCTGCGTATAGTAGCTCCAAAGTCAGTTTGAAACTCATAAAAAAAGACCGACAAAGGAATACTTCATAGCACTAGCGATGATCATGAGCGTCGACAGTCAATTTTTAGAATGACTTTTCAATTATTGTAAACATTGGTTTACTACTTTATATTTATTGATAGGCATGAAGTAAATTATTTATTTATAATAAATAATGTTAGTTTAATGAACAACTCCATAAATGATTCCATAAAAGTAAATAAATTTTATTTAACATACGGCTGTGCTACCGGCAATATTAAAAATAAACCAAACGCAGATAAGGGACTTGTAATTGTGGTCCGGGTAAACAATCTACTAGTTTCGTTTGAGGTAAGCCCATAACATATCTGGTTAACTATTATTCGTATATGGATATCGTACAATATTCAAGCACGGCCTCGGCTTATTCTATCACCTCAAGCTTTGTAATGATTTATCCTGATAGCAACGCTTTAGAATTAATTTCTAAATTAAAAGTAGAATAGTATATTCTATAACAAGTTATGGAATGGCCCATATTCCACACGTACGAAAAGTTTGTAGGCCGAGCCGAAGGCGAGGACGACGGTTCGCGACTACGGGTAATTAAAATTTAATTGCGAAAATTTACCAATCCAGATATAAATTAGCGGCAGAAAGGCGGAGCATGCCGATTCGTGACTACTAGCGCTCGCGGCGGCCTAGTCAAGAAACTTACATGCAGTTTACGATGTCGACAGAATGCCAATCTTACTTTTTCCATAGAGACATCGTACGACCTTCCACTCAATGCATTTATTTATTAACATTTGAAAATTTGATGTTTTTGAGATTTCAGCTTTTCCACAGAGTTTATATTCAAATTTAAAATTGGACTTACTAATCCAGATATAGACTCGGCAGAAAGGCGAAGCTTACAGATTTGTGACTACTGGCGCTTGCGGCGGCCTGATCAATAACTTACGTGCAATACTTTTTACAAATTCAAGAAAAGCCGTTCTTGATTCGCTCGTGCCGAACGGAATTTCTGATTTCGCCGGCGCAATTTACGATGCTGACAAAATGCCATCTTTCCTGTTTCCATGCAGGCATCGTACGACCTTCCACTCGATGTATTTATTTAGATATTAATATTTGAAAATTCGACGTTGGGATCCGCCGCGCCGTAGCCGATCGAGTTAACCGACGACCACCCAAGCGCTTTTGCGGCTTCGAGTCCCATTACCGGAATACTTTTTAACACTTTTTGGGAGCTGTTATTTATTCTAAAATTACTTTTCGCTTACTTTTACTCGACTAACATTTAAAAGTTTTAAAACATTATCATTTTGCCTCTTTTCTCGCTGATAAATACGGGAACACTTTTTAAAATTTATTTCCAACTTTTCGGCAGATAATTTTCATTTCAAAATTATCTCGAGATTATTTCTGCTCGACCAACGTTTAACAATTATTGTAAATTTTGAACGATTAGCTGCTTTTTTCGGCAATAATTAATTGGTCAAATCCGTATTACTGTATTCAGAAATGTTACACAAATACACATTGTGTACAGCTTGACTGTTACAATACTATTATTTTTTTTTAGAATATCCTGTTCAATAAAATAAAAAATGATTAAAAACAAAAACACTTACCAAAATAACAGTTAGGTAGGTACATCAAACTGTAAAACAATCACATACACATTTTTCATTCAGTGTCTCTACACCTCATTTCAGTGCGACTTCTTTCAAAGATTGGAATGAACTGAACAATCATTTCTGAGGCAAATAGGTATTATATATGAAATCATTATTTATGGTTTAACCGAAAAGGGTAATTAAAATTGGATTTCGGAAAATTATCAATACAGGTATAATCATAAAATATAATTAAATGCAAATGCAGATTAACAGTTCTCTGAAATAGAAACTACATTAATATAAAAAAATACTAGTAATTATTTAAACCCTTACTAGAAACTCGTCGATAAATTCAGAAACATATGCCTATCATATTTTAGGCAAAGTATTTTGTTTTAGAAAGAAGGTTGATATAATTACTAGCATTTTTTGCTAGAAATATAATCATTATCTCATTTTCTATATATAAATAAGAACACTAGTTAATCCTAGTTAGGCCGTTATAGCATTGTTCCCATCATTTCTAAGCAATAAACATTCTTGTCCACGACAACTATTACATAATGTACTCATTTATGTTTTCTGAAGGATAATGGTATCCATTATTTCCTGTAGTGAATAATGATTCCATTATTCACTGCAGCGAATAGTCAATTGTTTATAGACGAGTAAAATTGGGAAGCAAAGTCGCTTAGTTTCCGAGAAAAAAAAAACTGGCGTAGAACCAAACCAGACTTGGTGCGATTCTTTAATTAGGTGATCGTGTACATGAAACCACTTTTCACGACATTTTCTGGTGGTCAGGAACTTTTTTTATTTCGAAAAAACTGTAAAAAAATGATTTTCCCATGAAACATGTTTTTTAACGTCCCCACCGTTATATCTTTAAAAATAATTGTGCTATGGAAATGATTTTTTTTTAAATTGAAGTAGACATAATAACGCTTCTAACTATGTACAATGCGATTGTAAAATATATTTTTTTTAATTGTTAAAATAATAGCAAACTTAAAGTTGTTATTTTCGTGAATGTATTTTTCAGCAATCGAGAAAAATTTTTATTTATGAAAATATGTATATACATGCTGTGAACAAATTGAAGCCAATATATGAAAAAAGTTTTTGGAATCATAATTTTTGATGTGCAGGTTATAGTATGTAGTCAGCGATTTTTTTAAAACGGGCTAAAACATATTCTTGCACGCCCGGCTCTCATTATACTGCTTACCGCCTGCGGACTACGGTTGTTGGATTCATGTGTACTAATCGGGCTTTTATTAACAGCTCCAAAATAGGTACGAACCTAAGGTATAAACCTCCCTTTTGTTGTTTTAAGGTAAAAATATATTTAAAACCAGGTAAATATAAATCATTGTTATAAAGTAAGTACCTACCTAATAAGTAGAGTATTACACATTTTTTATTGAATTAAACCAAGACGCAGGAATAAAACAACTTTATTTTTTTGCAACTATTTTTCTATTGACAAATGAGTATTTAGTTACGTAGGCCCTGCGTTAAAAGCATTCTAGTTCGTCTGTACATTCATCGAAACCTTTAAATAACAGTATTTCAAGTACGACATGTACACTCGTTACAACATTTTAGGCCTTCTTTAACACAATCATATTTTCGATTTTCACAATTTTTATCTGAACAATAAATACTTAATGAAAATATTGTCCAAACATCGTCACTTAAATTCCGTCCTGAACCATATGCATTTATAAGTGTAGTTGGCATATTGCTTCTGTACGATATTCTAAGTTGATACATAAACCTGCAATAGTTAACTAAATGTATTAGATAGGAAATCTATTATTTAAATATATGTTTACCTTAAGAATGGGTGGTAAAAGGTGCCTTCAGTTGAAGGAAGCTCCGTTTGTTGTTGTTGCTAATTTGATCCTTAGGTCATTTAATATCTGAATTTGTTTATTTTTATTTTTGTACAGTACTAGCATCAATTTTGTAAAGATTTTTAAAGCTTCATCTTTAGACAGCAATGGCAGTTCCGATAATTTTTGAAAAACAACAATATTCTTTAAGAACATCAAACGCAGATTTTTTAAATATTTAAAAAAAATCATTAGTGGTGTCGCAACCAGTAAAACAATGAAGACAAGAACAAACTGTAGTTCATAAACTTTGCACTACCTTCTATATTGACAAAAATTGTCTGCTAGTGCCGTGTCCAAGTTGCATAAATAAATTAGTTCCATTTAAGTCAGAGTCCGAAAAAAGGAGAGTAAGTAAAATTAATACATCTATATCAACTGATTTCACCAATGTTTGTTTGCTAAATTTAGTTTCGTACATTGCATGCCAAATCATCCTGGTATCTTCCTGTTTGCTAAATAGATTTTTGATCATTTCTGAATGACGTTTATGTAGTGAAACTCTTTTTCTGTTAATTTAAATCCTCCATATATTATTGATATTTCATATTCGATTAAGTACTGTGCAGCATCTGTCGCAAATCGGCGCGGCGGCGGCGCGGCGGCACTGTATGATTGCAAAAAACGTTCATGTTTTCAAAACTTGTCTACCTATATGACAGTCTATATGATATTTTAATTAAATTTCGTCATTTAAAATATTATCTTTTCTCACACAATATTTCCGCGATGTCGTCTTTTTTCAGCACTAGATATTAGTGACAACAAACCTTGCATCCTAGGTCTTGGTACCACAGATTTATCATCATCTTGCGCAATTTTTTTACAATTGATGCACTCCATTATTTTAGAAAACTAAATTGCTAATATTCTACAGCATCGTATTTATTTAAAACTATTTATACGTATACTCTAAATCCCGCAAATTACTAATATAAGATTCAAATGTATTGACCCCTCATTTTAACCGCGAAATCTCAAAAATGGCGGACCAGAGAAAATTTGAGAAAATATGTGTTCATTATGTGTCTATTGTAAATTATTCACTGAAGTTTGAATAATGTACATTGGCCGGTTTTGAGGTTCTGCTAAGTTATATTGAAAAATGCCCTACTTTTTAAGGAAATTTTGACCATACCAGTTTTAAATTCATTATGTCTTGAAAAATATGCCTACTATATGAATAATATTTTAGATACCGATAAAGCACGGCATTTTTTTGTACGAAGAAATTCTTTCATAATTTTTTATTCTAAAATTTGGCAGTTATTGTCAAAAACGTGACCTCATGCTTATTCGGCTATTTATCAAGGTATTTAAAAGATTTTTAATAAAATAGTTAATCATGTAAAATGTAAGGATTTTCAGAAAAAAGAATTGGTATATATCAAATATTAATTTAGTTATTAAGTGCAATAGATAATATTGCAGAACGCGGGCAATATTGCACTTGATAACTAAATTAATATTTGATATATACCAATTCTGTTGCCAAACGATACACATTGGGAAAAAAATAATTATATCAAAAACTTTTCTAATGTTTGGGCTACATTTGCTTCACTGTATGTGTATAAAAATTTTCAAAAATAAAAAAGTTTATCGATAGGTGAAAATTGCAATACGTAAAATTCAAATATCTAGTTCTCCTAATTTTTAAGGAAATGAAAATGCGAACTGTGTAAAAACCATTAGTACAGTTAAAAGCGCCATTGTGTGTACTTTAATTGAAAAAAAAAACAACGTCGATAGCAACATTAGTTTTGAAGATATGACGGTGGAAACAAAAAAAACACATTTTACTTAAAATACAATATTTTCCCTTTTTTTTTTAATTTAAAAAGGTCCAGACCACGAAAAAATGTCGTGAAATACGATTTCATATGCCCAGTGACATGCTTAACAAAACCTACCATGTTTGACCTGATTCTACGCCAGAAAAAAAAAACGGCACGATAGAGTCTCGAATTCGCTCCTCTATTATAAGAAATCACGTTAGTGACTTTTTACTAAAAATTTAAAATGCCAAAATTGGAACAACCAAAGACAAGTGTTGTCTCTGTAAGTTTTCTAGAACGCACTCAAATGGTACATGCTGAAGAGGTAGTTTAATAAATACTCAAAAACTACATTAGTAAGTTTTTTCAAAGCATCATCTATTAGCAACACGCGGCAATTAGTGCAGTGCAATTAGTCATTAATAATGAAAAATAACGTCTAATGTAGTACTATTTCCACCCCAACTTAAGAAAAAAAAAATAAATAAAATAGTTCATTTTTACGTACAATTCGAGAACGGTAAGAGATATGGAAATAAGTTTCAGATAAAAATTGTAGAGCTTAAAATTTTGCTTAAAAAAGGTCATATGCATTTACACCCTATTTCTGATAGTTTTTCTATAAGAACCGTATAATATATGAATGAAATATTGAAAGAAGCGTACAAAACCGGAAACTTGGGTATTTTTCGTTGTTTCTTTAATCTCCTTAGAATAATCTCAACTTTTTTTGCAGAGAAAAAGTTTATTGTTTGTTTATATAAAAGTTATAAATATCTGAATTTTTAAATTCGCCATTTTTCAGGGTTAAACGTGGCGAAATTATTTTCTTCAAGCTATGCTGTCTTCGTGAAATTTCCTTAAAATAGTCCTTCCCAGTTTTTTTTATCTCACATACCAACGTTGATATCTAAATACTTTAAATTACTATAATTTCAGATTTTTATTTCATTAATTTTTATTTCACTCGAAGTCACTGCAGTATAGTCTAAGAGCTACTGACCTTGACAACATTCCCATTTTCACACGGCTGGAAATATGCTACATTTTTTTTAGATATTAACGTTTGAAAATTTGATGTTTCTGAGATTTTACCTTTGCCACCGTGGCTATATTCAAATTTAAAATTGAGATTCATCGTAGCCGATCGCGATCGCGTTTCCGGCTTCGAGTCCATTACCGGACTACCTTTTTAAAAAACTTTTTGGTTGCTATTATTTATTCTAAAATTACCTTTCGCTTATTTTTACTCGAAACACATTTACATTTAAACATTTTAACATGTTATCATTTTGCTTCTTCTCGCCGATAATTACGGGAATACTTTTTAAAATTTATTTCCAACTTTTTGGCAGATTATTTTAATTTCAAAATTACTTAGCGATTATTTCTGCTCGACTAACGTTTGACAATTGAAGGGGCAAGTGAATGAAGGTATTATGTGACATTTTTGAAATTTTGAGATTTTCAGTGGAAGCAGTTGGTATGAGTCTCTTCTACCATACCTCTATCATTCATCTTCCTATTAGGTATATTTTGCAAGATACTAATGTATGAAGATGTTATGTACACTGGTCTTAAGTATAATAATAGTTGATGATCAGGTGTCAGTCCACATAACACCTTCATTAGACATTATTGTAAAAAATATATCAAATTGTCACTATATGTACTAACTTAGACAGAGGTTCAACTGTTTAGGTTATAAATTTGATGAGATAAAAACAACAAAAAATTCACACTACAATTTACTAAACATAAATTATCTCAGAACTTACAATGTTTAACGTAACACATTCATCCACTTACCCTAATTGTAAAATTTGAACGATTAGTCTCTTTTTCGGCGATAATTTATTTGTCAAATCCGTATTACTGTATTAAGAAATGTTACACAAATACACATTATGGACAGCTTGATTTCAATAAAATTAAAAAAAAATCAAAAATGATTAAAAACAAAAACACTTACCAAAAATAACAGTTAGGTAGGTACATCAAACTTTAAAACATTCACATACACAAGTTTCATTCAGTGTCACTACACATAATATCGGTGCGACTTCTTTCAAAGATTGGAATGAATTGAACAGTAATTTCTCCGGCAAATAGGTATTATATACGAAATAATTTATTTACGGTTTAACCGAAAAGAATAATTAAAATTGGATTTCGGAAAATTATCAATACAGGTATAATCATAAAATATAATTAAATGCAAAAGCAGATTAACAGTTCTCTAAAATAGAAACTAAATAAATAATTAGATATATTAATATGAAAGATACTAGTAATTATTTAAATCCTTACTAGAAACTTGTCGATAAGTAACAGAAACATATGTTTATTATATATTAGGCAAAGTCTTAGAAACAGGGTTGAAATAAATACTAGTATTTTTTGCTTGTAAGATAATTATTACCTTAGTTGCTATAAATAGGAACATTAGTTAATCCTAATATACGATTCTAATGTATTGACCCCGCACTTTAACCGCGAATATCTCAGAGATGGAGGAGCAGAAAATATTATGTGTTCATCGTGTGTCTATTCTAAATTATTCACTGAAATTGAATAGTATACATTGAACACTTTTGAAGTTCTGCTAAGTTATATTGAAAAATGTCCTACTTTTTAAGGAAAGTTTGATCATACCAGTTTTAAATACATTATATCTTTTAGAAAATATGCCTATTATGTAAATAATATTTTAAACGCCGATAAAGCACGGCATTTTGTGTACGAGAAAATTTTTTCATAATGTTTTGTTCTAAAATTCTGCAGTTATTCTCAAAACCGTGACGTCATGTTTATTCGGTTATTTATCAATGTATTTAAATTTTAAATTATTTCTTTTATTAAAATAGTGTATTATACAAAATGTAAACATTTTCAGAAAAAATAATTGTTATGTATCAAACTTTAATTTAGTTATCACGCGTAATAGATAATATTCTTGCAAACTTGCAATGATATTATCCTTTACGCTTGATAACTAAATTAATATTTGATATATACCAATTATTTGTGCTGAAAATGCTTACATTTTGTATAATTAACTATTTTAACAAAAAAATTTTAAATACATTGATAAATAACCGAATAAACATGACGTCACGTTTTTGAGAATAACTGCAAAGTTTTGAAATAAAACATTATGAAAAAATTTTCTCGTACAAAAAATGCCGAGGTTTATCGGCGTCTACAATAATATTTACATAGTAGGCATATTTTCCAAGATATAATCGATTTAAAACTGGTATGGTCAAGATTTCCTTAAAAAGTAGTATTTTTCAATATAACTTAGCAGAACGTCAAAAGTGTCCAATGTAAGTAGGATAATAATGAGAGCGCTGCTGGAGCGGAGCAGCTCCGGAGTGAACAGAGCACACTCATGTTCAGCTCCGCTCCAGCAGCACTCTCATTAGGTATGGCGTGCACGTGGGTGGCCATCTGGCCGAAGGTGATATATGGCATACACGTGGGCGAGCATCGATCGTGGGAAAGTATCGTAAGGGCCGTTCTCACAATGTGGGGTACACGTGTTCAACATCTGGCATGCACCTGGTGAGCATCGATCGTGGGAAAGTATCGTAACGGCTGTTCTCACAATGTGGGGTACACGTGTTTGAACATCTGGCATGCACGTGGGCGAGCATCTGGCTTAACCGTTATTTCATGAACATGTCTAAACATGTCTATGGAGATGATTCATAATTCAGGTATGCAGGAAGTGGACAGGTAAACCGGAAGTGACCGGAAATGAACCAGGTAAACCGGAAGTGAAACCGGAAGTGACCGGAAATGAACCAGGCAAACCGGAAGTAACCGGAAATGAACCAGGTAAACCGGAAGTGAAACCGGAAGTGACCGGAAATGAGCCAGGTAAACCGGAAGTGAAACCGGAAGTGACCGGAAATGAAACCGGAAGTGAAAATACATCGGATGTGATACCGGAAATGGCCAAAATATACCCGGAAGTGCCAAAAATTGGCCCGGAAGTGGTTAAGGAGGCATGTGAGCAAACCGGAAGTGGCCGGAAACGAAACCGGAAGTAAAAATACATCCGATGAGGTACCGGAAGTGATCGAAATGTAACCGGAAGTGCTGAAAATTGGACCGGAAGTGGTCAAGGAAGCCTGGAATCAAGCCGGAAGTGACCGGAAATGAAACCGGAAGTAAAAATACATCTGATGGGGTACCGGAAGTGGTCAAAATCTAACCGGAAGTGTTGGAAATTGGACCGGAAGTGGTCAAGGAGACATGGAATCAAACCGGAAGTGGGCGGAAATGAAACCGGAAGTCAAAATACGTCCGATGAGAAACCGGAAGTGGTCTAAAACTGACCGGAAGTGCTAGAAATTGGACCGGAAGTGGTCAAGGAAGCATGGAATCAAACCGGAAGTGACCGATATAGAAGCGAAAGTGAACTGTGAATCCGTAAGTGAAACCGGAAGTGACTGCATAAAGCGGGGACAGCCGACAACGGTGACGTAATGAACACCTGTCGTGCACGTGGGTGACCATCTGGCTTCCGGACATGTCTAGACAAGTTAGATCGCATATCCGGTATGAATTTTTATCGAGGACATCTGACGTGCACGTGGACGACCATCTGGCCGAAGGTGAATGACCGGGAACATCTGGCGTTCACGTGTTGACCATCTGGCTTCCAGACATGTCTAGACAAGTTAGATCGTATATTTTTATCGAGAACATATATCGAACATCTGGCGGTGATTCATAATTCGCGATCGTGGGAGAGCATCGTAACCGTCGTTCTCATGATAACATCTGGCAGCCAGATGGAACAGATCCAACGAATTTTATGAAAATTTTATATGAATTTTATTTATTATTATATGATTGAAAATTAAGAAAATATGTTGAAACCAGGGATTGAACCCGGGACCTCTAGAACTTCAGTCTAGCGCTCTCCCTCTGAGCTATTTCAACTTACATAAACATTAATGAAAAAATCCTATATTTGGATTAAGAATAAAACAACATATTTTACATTTATATCCCATAGCAACAGATGATAGGGAGACAAGTCTGAGCAAGTCTAGACACGTCTGTAAAAACGGTAAAAGGTGAAGGACAACGAAATGTTTCAGGCCATGTCCGCTAGATGATAACTATCTGAGTAGTGGGGGTAATGTAATAAATAAACAGCGATGTGCTTAAGACACATTAGTTTTCTAAAATGTCTGCGTCCTATAGTTTCTCTGAATATGTGCCACAGCAATATACTTCATCAAATGTACCGAGTGCAGTTGATCAATGCGTGTCAAGTGTATCCAAAGACAATATTCCAAAAGATGTATTGATTGGTGAACATCGATATAAGTTAAATAAATCAGAGTGTAAATTTGTTTCGGTGGGACTTTCATACGATTTTGGATACGCTCCCTGTGTGAAGCTGTCAGGAAATAAAGGTGTTCAGATTGTTTTCAATGAAGGCGATTGGAAGAGATTTTTATCCCACCAAGGAACAATAATGAATTATATGTATTACAACATAAAGCCTGATGTAATACATGAGGACGGCTTTTCCATACATTTCGAAGAGCTGTCAATAGGCCGTGCAATCAAGATTTCGAAGGAACAGAATTATATATATTTGGGATATGAATCGATGTGTGGTTTATGTGAAATACTGCCACTAGTGAAATACAGAGTGGAATTATTGAAAAATCAGCAATTTGTGAACTACTTCAAGATTTTACAAAAAGGGCTACAGAACCAAAGAGGCAATGTTTTTGAAAATGCTCTTAATATACTTAAAGGCAATCCAAATAGTGAAAATATCAGCATGATTATGGAATTGATATATATTCATCCTAATATCTTTGAAAAGGAGTGTAATGAAAAAAGTAGCGTTTAACGAAAAAAATCAAGTTCATCATCTTATAACATGGAGCTATGCATATAACTCATCTAGAAAAACATATTGGGAATTGTTTGCAGTGGACAGAATACGCTTCCATAGGAGAATCGAGACAGTCTCAAATATTCTTAATCCTATTTTAGATATTAATCACAGATGTAAAGTATTTCACGAAAGATTTGAAATAAAAGAACATGTAACAAATACAATTTGTTTTATTTTAAAAAATGTTTACAGGTTTATACTAATTCATTTTTATTAATCCAAGAGTTGTGTTTACTGCTTAACCCCAGCCATTTAACATAGATCTTCCTTCCTTTTCTTCTTAAAATCTTTTCAACTAGATAAATGTCGGGGTGTTTAACATTCTGAATTTCATATTCATAGAAACCTCCTTCAATCCGGGTTCCTTCTTGATCTTCCAAAATATAAGTTGTTGGATTAGTGTTTTGTACTTTCCATATCTTAAAAACTTCATTTGACCAATTCGGAGTATAGCCTTTCGAAAAAGCTTCTCGGTATTTACTTATTCTTACAAAGTCTCCTTTGCTGAATTTCTGTTTGCGCGGATCAACTGTTTTTAAATGTCCATACGCGCGCTGTAGTAAATATTTTTCATCTTTCTCTGTAATATTTTTCGGTTTCCTATTAGTGGTCCCATGTATAGTATCATTATATTGTTCAACTATATCAGGTAAAAGATTTAGCCACTTGTAGTTTCCTTGTAAACTGAATTGCCGCCACATCAAATTTTTCAAGGTGCGATTTACCCTTTCCACAACACTAGCTTTTAAATTGGAGAAAGTGCTGTAGTGGTTAATTTTAAAATTCTTCATTAATTCTCCAAATTGTTTATTGTAAAACTCTTTACCCATATCTGTCTGAAGGTTTTTAGGAGGGGTCTTCATTTCCGACAAAATTGCTTTCATCGCCTCGGCTACATCTTTACCGCTCTTTCTTTTAACTGGTCGAGCCCATACAAATTTACTGAATACGTTTATAACAACAAGAATATATCGATTGCCTTTATTATTTTTTGCATACGGAATCATTTCTACTAGATCAGCCTGAATTAGATCGTTTAATCCTTTGACAATCACATGTCTTCTTCGAAAATTTTTCCTGGCCGGTTTATGTAATTCATTAACAACGTCTTCTTTAATATTATTCATTTATTAACGGAACGCGAAGCACAATTTCTACAAAGAGAGGGGGTGCTGGATCCGACGTGAGTGAAAATGACACCTCATCTCCTTTGTTGAGGTTTTTATTATCTGGATTATAATTTTCATTGTTTAAAAACATTGTCACATTGTTAGGTAAATTTATACTTTCAATTATACCTGAAATAGGTAACGTGTACGATACAGTGCCACCATCTAACACATAAAAAGTGAAAGTACGAATATTTGTTGATATTTTCTGTTCAATACCCCGAATTTGTATAAGGCACAGGCTAGATAAAGTACTAGCAGAATCTACAAGTGTGGAATACGGTTTTAAATGGTAGGTAAACATATGTCTACCAAACTTGTCTATAGGCATGATGAACGTTTACTGGATAGATTTAAACTGAGCAGAAATTAATATGTGACTCTTATTTAATTATTTTTAATTCTTGTAATTCAGATATGATTGATGCAATCTCATTTTTATGTCCATCATTTCCGGCTATTTGGGAAGCTACTAAAAGCCTTAGTCTGTCTATCAACTCGTTGGGATCATCGTAATACACGTAATCTATTTTTTTATTAGACAAGTCCAATGTGCCTCCTTTCGTAGGCTGCTTAAATGAGTGAGATCTAGGACGAATATTACTTTGAGATCTAGTATTAGGAGGCGGTGGTTTACTAAATGAAGATGTCCTCGGAATCGTTGTAGGTTTTAATAAACCTTTATCTAATAAATAGGGTCTAATTATATTTTTATATTTTACGGTATTCGTAGCTTGAATTTGTTCATCAGGATCAAAATTTCTACGATAGGCATTAGTAAGTTTTAGTATATGCATATAATGATCTAATTCTGATTTTTTATAGGCTTTAGGTTCTTTCTTAAACAGTAACTCATATAATCCAGCAGAGCCAGGGTATCTGATATCCTTCACAACAATATCTTTGCCGACAATTTTTAATTCGGAATCACCTACTTTAAATTTATCTGTTTCAATATCATGTGTTATACCATATACACGATCGTATATTGTCTCATCTCCTCGTATGGATTCATCAATATATGTTCTCGGCAAGGGATCATATGCATCAAGATATTCTTTATAAGCCGCTGTTTTTGACAATTCTTGTATATGTATACGAGTTCTTTCTACATCCTGATTAATTAAATCGTCGCTATTTTGTTCAACTGTAGTAGAATTGTGTGGATCAAATTGATAAGTATCCTCCAAAAAACTGTGTCCAGTCATAGGTAACGTGGGCATATATTTATTTAAAATGTTAACATTAGATTTTTTTGGAGTAGAAGTTTCTGATTTAAACACTTCAGGCTCCTTTTTAACTGATACGTCTGATTTCATGTTTTGTACTAATTTTTCCAATGGTTCGATAATGGGCTTATAGCCTTTCACCAACTGAGCCTGTGTTTGTGCGACATCGGATTTTAGAGACTGATATTTCTGCCTAACTGATTTTCTAGTTTTTATTAGTTCCTTGGCTAACTTTTTATCCATCTTTACACCACAGAATATAGATGTGTACTGCATTTTGTACAAAGTATTTATGTATTATATATTACAACACAATGTAGCTATCAAATCCTTTTCTATATCTTCCATTATTTATTGAGCAGTCTTTATCTATAACGACAAACCCATATTGATCTTTCCAACATAAAGAACAAAGATCTTTAAATTTTTGAAACGACATGTCAACGCTCACGTGGTCGTCATAAATGTGTTTAAGGTTTGTATTATCCTGATGAAAAATAATTATTAAATTACCATTATCTCTAATCAATCTTTTCTCAATAGACGAATAAGTTTGACACAAGAATAAACAATCTGTGTTCTTATGACGTCCGAAACAAAAGTAATCTCGCATAATACTTTGATTACAAGAGGCAACATCATCAAAGATAATAATGGAATTCGGTCTGATCTCTTGAGCCGGTATAACATCTTCTCCTTCATCGAATTCAAAATAACCTATTTCTTTCATTGGTTTCAATAACTTTCTCAAATATTCATATTTTGGTTGGTATAAAGACTTTGAATATAGGTAGATATTCTCAAATCGGAGTCCATTGGGGTGTGTGAGTAATGTCACAACTAAATTTGTTTTACCGCAGCCGGAACTACCAACTACCAGCGCTCGCTTCGATAGACCCCGAAATAGTTCACCATGTTTTTGATAATTATTTTCCGCCAAACACTCATCTTGATTAACAATTGGTAATGTAACATTCTGTTTTTCAATCTTCATTGCGAAAGTATATATAAGGAACTGCATGATCAGCCATTCAACCATACTATTTATAAGGCTGCACATGACTAGAAAATCAGTTTCGCTTAGAATTTTCAACAGGCTATATAATGCTTGTGCACAACCCAACCATAGTTAATCGTAAACGAAGGCGTGCAAAGACAGGGTCAGGATTTATTAATAGTCTTATTAATAGTCTGCCGTTTGAATTGCATGTACCAGGTTACAACTATTGTGGTCCAGGAACAAAGCTATCGAATCGACTTGCCAGAGGTGATACTGGAGTAAATCCTTTAGACGAGGCTTGTAAAGAGCATGATATCGCATATTCGCGTTCTAAGGATATAACAAGTAGACATCAAGCGGATAAAGTGTTAGCAGAAAAAGCATATCAGCGGTTTAAAGCAAGTGACTCTTCAGTTAGAGAAAAAATTACTGCGTTAGGTATAGCTGGTACTATGAAAGCAAAAACCAAGCTGGGAATGGGCATGCGTAGAAAATTACGCTCCAAACGGAAACGTGGCATGGGGGTTCGTAAGAACACACTAAGTTTCAATAATGCAGTACAACGAGCTCGACGTGGTATTCAAAGCAACAATTCTAGTGATCTTATTAAAGTCGCAAAACAAGCATTATCATCAATTGGAACAAAGAAACTCTCTTTACCAAAGAAACGGATTATTCCTATCCCAAAAACAGGCGGTTTTCTACCGTTTCTTTTACCTATATTTGCCGCATTAGGTGCTTTAGGAAGTATAGGAGGTGGTGCTGCAGGTATCGCAAAAGCTGTTAATGACGCGAAAGCAGCAAAAGAAAAACTTGAAGAAGAGAAAAGACACAATTTAGCCATGGAGCAAGTTGCAGTAGGAAAAGGATTGTACTTACGTCCTTATAAAAAGGGCATGGGATTATATCTAGCACCGTTTAAAAAAAACTGCCAATAAAGCTACCTCGTCGGCCCCTAACCAACATAGATTTAATAAAATACGCTAAAGATTTACATATTCCAAACTTTCGGGGTGTATTTATGAGAGATGCATTACCAGTAAAGATAAAGAAAAGTGAGTGTGGTATAATTAATCTGGATATTTCATCGGGGCCTGGTACTCACTGGACAGCATATGTGAAGAAAAAGAACTCTATAATCTATTTCGATAGTTATGGAAACTTAAGACCGCCAAATGGAGTAATAAATTATTTCTATAGCGATGGTAGCTTGAATAAGGTTAACTATAATCATGATCAGATGCAAAAATATAATTCAAATAATTGCGGCCACCTGTGTCTAAAATTTTTATATAATCAATGTAAATAAAGGAAATGTCTTTATTGTACGTGTACTATTGAATTGTGCAACATGTCTCTAACTTTTTCACTTACGGGAATCTCACCCATCTTAACAGCAGATTTTAATCCACCCATATATTTAGAAGATAATTCGGATTATGTTATCGGTTTAACGAACTTTGAAACTTTTAATGTTATACCAAACATCGATGAAACAAACAACAAATTCACTCATGGTAATATGACCACAACTATCCCCGTAGGAGCCTATGAAATTAATGACATTAACAATTATATTCAAAAAACAATTGGTAAAAATATTAATATCACCCCCAATCGTAATACTTCGACAGTCAACATAGAAACAAATGTTGATATAGATTTTACATCAGAATACTCTATAGGCCGCCTCTTAGGATTTGGAAGAAGGATTCTTAAAGCTAATGAACTAAACGAGTCTGACTTTCCCGTACAAATAATTAAGGTGAATGCCTTGTGCATTGATTGTAATATCGCCAGTGGGTCTTATTCTAATGGGCTACCTGTACACATAATCCATCAGTTCTTCCCAACAGTAGCCCCAGGATATAAAATAGTAGAATCGCCCTTAAACATTCTATATTTTCCAGTAACTGTTAAGACGATCAACTCAATTACCATTAAAATACTCGATCAAGACGGAAATCCCGTCAATTTCCGTAAAGAAACCGTCACGGTCAGACTACATTTAAAAAAGATAACCTAAAAGATGGTTGTCCGTTATAATAATAAATACCATATTCCACGTATGGCGGCTAATCGCAATTATAAAAGAAAACCAAAGAACACATTTTCAGTCAGTAATAAGAAGAACGTTAGTCTAGTAACACCTGAAAATAAGATATTCTTAAAATCTCTTGGTTTTGAAGTACTCATATAATGGATATATTAAATGTTACAGAACAACCTCTTATCGATAACTCAATTATTGATTTCGAGTATCACAATTATCAACCTTTCGTAACCGCCAAATTCGATTATAATGATGAAATTAGAATTCCAATCCAGGAACTGGATGCTTTTACCTTACCGTGTGAAAGTAGTCTATACTTAGAGGGAAATCTAACAAAAGATGATGGAACACCGGCTACTAAGTTAAGCCTAATAAATAATGCTTTCAGTTTCCTCTTTAGAGAAATCCGATATGAGCTGAATGGTATTGTCGTTGATTCAATTCGAAATGTTGGATTGACTTCCACTCTTAAGGGATATTTGTCTTTTAATGAAAGTGAAAGTGTTAAACTTCAAAATGCTGGCTGGTTTCCTAAAGATAGTAAAATACCGGATACTAATAAATTTAATGTATGCATACCACTTAAACTGTTAATGGGCTTTTTTGAAGATTACAAAAAAATAATACTAAACATGAAGCAAGAATTGGTTTTAATTCGAAGTAGTAATGATTTAGATGCTGTGAGTAGTGTCGATGATACGGAGAAACCTAAGATTAATATTGATAAACTTTATTGGAGAGTACCACATGTTTCCGTGGGAATACCACAGCAATTGGTTTTAACTAAGATTTTGGACAAAAATGTTGAAATACTACTTCCATTCAGAAGTTGGGAGCTTGTAGAATATCCTTCACTTTCTCAAACTACAAGACACACATGGCCCGTGAAAACTACCACTAAGCTGGAAACTCCTAGACATGTAATTGTTGCCTTCCAAATTAACAAAAAGAATAAAGTAACATCTAATATGAGCACATTTGATAACTGTAATCTTACAAACATAAGAGTATTTTTAAATTCTGAAAGATATCCTTACAACGATTTATTTCTTGATTTCAAAGACAATAAATATGCAACTTTATATGAAATGTTCTCACATTTTCGCCAATCATACTACGAAACAGGGAATGAGCCTATATTTACACCTAAAGAATTCAAATCAATTTCACCAATAAGCCACATCGATTGTTCTCGTCAAAAGGAAACTATTCAGTCGGGCTCTGTCGTTATGCGCATAGAATTCGAAACAAGCGATAATATTCCGAATGATACAACAGCATACTGTTTAATTTTACACGATCGTTTATTCCGTTATAATCCACTGACAAAGATAGTTAGACAGGTCTAACCTACATAAGAGGGTAATGTTAGCTAGCAAGTTAGTTTGCGATGATCTCTAGCTACAGAAAGGCTCTGCGAGAGCACCAAAAAAATCTTAGAGATTTAAAGAAAGCTGTTGAAATATATAGTTTAAAAATTTATATAACGAAAAAGTTGGCAAATATAAAAATATGCCATTAATTTTGGATGTCCAAGGATTCAAAGGAGAAAAAAATAAGTTCATAGTTAAAGAACTTGCAGCATATAATGGTTATAAAACGGCCCACTATATTTTCAAACCACCATTTCCTGTAAAACTTCTACCACCTGATTTGGAAAAGCAAGTTAATTGGTTAACATATAATTACCATGGTATACATTGGAATGAAGGAAACACACCATTTTTCAATTTTGGAAAAGTTGTCCGAGAGTTAACCGAATGTGAAAAAGAAATTTATGTAAAAGGAAGAGAAAAGGTCGCATACATAAATGAATATTCATCAAAACCTGTGTATGAGTTAGAAGAACATCCACCACTCCAATTTTCTGAACCTCGATGTTTTCACCATTTA
This sequence comes from Stenurella melanura, assembly GCA_963583905.1. NCBI lineage: Eukaryota > Metazoa > Arthropoda > Insecta > Coleoptera > Cerambycidae > Stenurella > Stenurella melanura. Next base: position 48,711,568 of record OY757311.1, read on the forward strand.
AAATCTAAATGTATGTGTTCTTTATCAAATGTATATTACCTTTATGAGAATTTTATAATGTCATAATTTTAAATAAAAAATTAAACATATACCATGTATTTTATTTATCAAACAAGTTTAAACAGGTCTAGACATGTTCAACACGTGTACACCAGATGTTGTCGTGGGAACAGTAGTTTTAATTGACTCCCACGTGTTGTTGATCGTTATGATGACTCAATAAACATCTGGACAAAATTAAATAGTGGGGGGATAATGATATAAAAGCAGAAATTGTCTCACATTTTATTAGTTTAAAGAAACACCATGCTAATTACACAAGATAGGCTTGTGGTAGTGGAGAGAAAGCGGTGTTGTGTTTGTGGTGGACTAATTAGTAAACAATACTACTTCAGTGACTTCTTGCTAAATTGGAATAAACTGTTAATAGGTTATTGCATATATTGTAGCCAGACAAGACCAATTAAACTTACTAAATTTTGGGTAAGAGCAGAAACCCACTTCGGGAAAGATTTTAAAGTGTAACATGGTGCAACAGGAAGAAAACAGTTATACTTCCAGCTACAATCCTAGAAAATTTAGTGAAGACAAGGATGTGATCAGTGGCCACATACCAAGGGAGAAGGTATTCAAAAATAAACCAGACAAGATCGACCATAACAAAGAAAGACAGGAAAATCAGCAAGCTTTCATACCTCGCGAAGTGCTTAAGATGTGGCATGAGAAGGTATTCAAAAATAAACAAAGATTCTGTAGTAAATAAATTATTGTTTAATAAATTAAATTTATAAAAATTCTGGTTTTATCCTTTACCCCCACTCCTCTTTATAATAGGATATAAATTCATGTTAATTTAATGAAGCATTAGTGTGTTTATGAATATTACGATGATAGCCTCGCAGTTTTTAGTTTTGCACGCCATTTGGCATGGAATTCTCTACATACAACAATCTTACAATACTAAAGAGGCATTTATTTGCTTCGATAGCAACGGTACAAGAAATGATAGTTGGCCATCAAAATGGAAACGGATGATACCTTCCACAACAATCAATGAGTCGGTCCTTACATCTTCAATACCCAAAAATAGTACTATGTATAAATTACGAGTAAGGCTGAATGATAACTCTACTAAAGAAACAAAGTGGAATCAGCTCTTCAGTAAATGCCCCCCACCACTATATGTTAATAGTATAAAAACAGACCGTGATGTGGAGTTAGGCTCAGTTTCTTACCTGATCTACTACGTTACACTGTGTTCCTCGTTGCTGGTTGTTGAATCGATTGTTAGGATTATACATAAAATATGGATCCAGAACTGAACTGTTCACTCTGTCTAGCAAACGAATTAATAAAAGAACACAAGCATGGCAAAAATTTATACGATTTTACTGAGGATGAGCTACAATATTTCCCATTAACGTATCTGATTGAAAATGCTGATTCCATTGAACTTCTTTACACATGGCCCAAATTACCAAGGAAATATACCCAAAATTTTGAACTTAGGATTCAACTACCTTGTTTTGTACATCACAACAGACCAGAGTGGTATAGTCACGTGGATGGTCCACCAGACTCACAGTCCAGATGCCATGTATGTAAATGGGGTCTTCAAAAATGTGGTTGATATGTTACAGTAATTGTAAATACCTTTTATGTGGTGGAAAAATAAAAACAATGAATAATGTATAAGTTTTTTATTTATATGTAAACAGTGTTTTTTTTAAATATAAACCTAATAAATTACAAATCTAATAAATCAAAATTATCTAAATTCAAATTATCTTCTGATTCAGAATCATCCAAATTAACACTGTCCCATCCTGCTGCAGGTTCTTCCATGTCCAAACGCCTAGCATATTTTAGTAAAGTATCTAAATTTTTATTACTATCAGTAATTAAATGGTGCCCCCAAGCCAAGGTTCTTACATCTCCAGGCACAATATATCTTTTGTCATCGGCAGCTGACAGAGCTACTTTATTTTTTAGTTCTGTGTGAATAGTGTGTAAAGTGGATTTAAATATGGACATTTTACGGAATATTAAACCACCGTTTTCGACAACCTGAACATAGTCAGAAAAGTCTATTTGATGTTTAACAACGCTTCTGGAAACACCTTTTGCCTTCTTCATTACATCACCGGCTTTAACGCAATATGCTTTTGCACCAGTACCATAAAAACTCTCTATTGGTCTCCCAGCGTATTCATCCTTCATTTTCCCTACCACGGACTTTGTTTTGGGTATGTTATGGATGTTATCGACATTATAGTTTGAAGTATCGAAAAAATTAATGTTTTTCTTGATATCATCATAAACATTGTCTGTGAAAATTTCCAAAATTAGGCTGTCGGTGTCTGTGTATAGGACTGTTGCATCATCTCCATACATTGATTTTATGTAACCATACAAAAACTCGTAGATGATTGTCTTGGAAATATCCAAAATGGAAAACCCTACATAGAGCGGTTTGTCATATACAACTTTTAATTTGTCCAATTGAACTGCTACTAAATTTTCATCGACGACAGAACAGGATTTAAAATGTGGTAAGGCTATTAACGCTCTGGCACCCAATATGCCTTTCTTATTTTCCCAGCATGAGCACAGTTTTATATTTTGCCTTTTGTCGACGTTTTCCATGGTTTTACCGAATATTGAATTAACCATTAACTTAAATAAGTCCTTTTCAAAAGCATTTCTGGCTGAATTTCTTAGTTTTGTATTTAAATTAATATATGACCCCAACCAGGGTGATTGGGAAAATTCTATTATCCTATGGATTTTCTTCAATTTGATGCCATATTTCAAACACTGATTCAAATTCTTATAGTGAATGATATATTTAGATTTATTTCGTAAGTTTGGGATTAACTTGGAATATTTACTTTTGGGGGGAGTCATACTCTCGGGACAGAACGGCAAATCATTATGGTCATCGTGTAAGTCTGACGGATATTCCAAGTCCACTTCTAAAACATATCCTTTTTGTGAATTTTTTTCAACTAGGGAACAATCAAATGTTTCAATTTCTTCTTTGTCAAGCCACCTAAAATCACCTGTGGGCAGGTATTCCTCCATTGCGGCTCCATATAAATTTGTGGCGTCTAGGTACATGATATATGATGTTGGTTTACTGGGATCATAGTTCGGTAAAAATGTATTGTTTGCCACAGCTTTTCTTTTGCTGCATTGAGCCACTCCTCCTCGAATACCTTTTCTAAAGAAATGCACTGTATCCACATCGGTTAGAAGTTTAAGTTCAACACTTGTGTGACGTAACATGGCATCCCAGCTCAGGGAAGGTGCGGTCAAATAATGGGCTGGATCTAATTTATATTGTTCTAAACACACTTTCCTAAAGTTTTCAAACACATCGGTTAATAGTAAAATGTCTGATTTCAGGTACAAATCTGCATATTCTCCCAACGTTTCGCACTTGAAGGTATTCCACACTTTGATAGCTCGTTCATAGTCCTCATCAGAAATGGCCTCATTTGTTAATTCATTGTAAAACTTGTCTTTTGAAGGTAATTGTCTTTCTTCTAATTTTTCAAACGAGTCTACATAATTATAAGGGAAAACACCTTTCTGTCTGATTAATCTGAATTCTTCCTCATCTTGAAAATACTTTCTAATCTCAGTACACTGATTAGATTCTAAACTTTGACTCAATTTATCGAGAGATTTGGATAAAAATCTAAAAGAGTCCACAAATTTTAATCGCAGGAATGTGTGAGGTTCCTTGGGATTAGCAGATTTTTCAACGAGGATTGACTTAGAGAAAGATATATATTTTTCTTTGGTTTGTGCGATCACCGAAATGCTTTCCTTTTTACATGCCAGCTTCTTGATAAATAGGTGACTGTCGTAATTTGTTAAGTTGTGAAAAAACACAGGTAGGAATTTTGGCACTTTATAGTTCAAGTTGCATACCGAATGGGCAGCGGCACGGAACCGACCTGTCAAGTGACAGTGATCGCGAACTTTCGTGTCACTTGGCTTGAAGGGTTTCTTGCAAATGTGGCAGTAAATCGCGTTTTCATATTCGGCTTTCTCTTGATCTGTAAGCGGCAGCATTTGTTTAACATGTTTCAGGTGAGTATTATACAAATGTAGGGCTGTTTCATCCAACTTCTCAGCAAATACTTCAGCAGCATCATGTCCTCGATATGTTATGAATTTTGAATACTTGTCATCGAAATTGCATTTCACATAAAAGGCGAAAGAATAAGGCTGGTGTTCACATACTTTAACCGTGAACGATTTATCTTCACAAGGTTCATTATGGTCAATTGGTTTCAGCAAGCTCTCGAAATCTGCATATATCACGAACGGGACGGGTAATTGTCTTTCAAAGTTTATGAACTTAAGGATGTTTTCAGGCATCGATTCACCATACTTATTAATTTTCAGCTCTGTAGATGGGAGTTTCGTATATGTATGGTTACAGTCATTTTCTTCATGTCTTCTCAGCTGCTCTACAGTCGTAAACGATTGTAGACATCCATCACAAATATATAAACGGTTATTATGTTTGGATTTTTGGTTTGAAACCAATCTTGATAAATCTTGTATAAGGCAATAATGAGTATTGCCTGCATTATCTGATATAAGTAGTAAATTGACGTGCGTGGCTTGCCGACATGAAGTAAAGTGTAATGGCCCAACCACTTCAGTAATAGTTTTCCCATCCTTGAACTCTGATTCAAGACCAAACACATTTATGGAGATATTATTCAATTTTTCAAACTTCACTATATCCTTTAATTTCATCGGGAATTCTAAGCCTCTAAAGTTCAGCAAAGTATCATAATGCGGATACGAACTCGTTTTTGTTGGATCCCCTTCTGCGGGGAAAATAGCTGCATTGATAGACCATGCAAAGCACGCATTATCCTTGTTTTGTATGTTCAAAACAGCATGTTTTAATGATATGGCTTTGGGCAGCTTAATATATGATGAAGCCCCCATTGGTGTATACTTATTTATGTTTACGTCAAGGAACATTATATGTTTTAATGTCCAACCCGAGTCTTTCTCTTGAAATTCAGATGCTTGTATGGTCATCTCCTCACTAAATTCTTCAAAAATCTGATGCAAGTCCGTTGATATAGTGATTATTTTATTTTTTGTGTTGAATGACTTAATATCAGTCAATTCCTTTTCGGGTATTTCATAAAGCCCAAATACTTCAAAATTAATCTTGATGGTGTGGTATTTCTCCAAATATTCATCAATTTTATCCAAAACTTTTTGTTTAACTTCTTTCAGAAAATCGGAATATGCGATGTGACTTCTAGGGCTGCTAAAACGGTAACTAGCAATCCTGTTTTTAAATGCACAATGTAGTTGGTCAACACCATCCCCCAAATTGCTCAGAATAGGGCGATTAATTTTTTTTCTGTCAGTTAATATAAACAGGTCGTTCAGGACAGGGCATCTATTATTAATATGTCGTTGTAAATTGAACGATGTTGAAAAGTCTTTTCCGCAATATTCACAAGTCTTTGAACCACTCGATGTATTTTGTTTTCTGTTAACGCCGCTTGTAGAAGGTGCACTTGTAGAGGGTATACTTGTAGAAGGTATACTTGTAGAAGGAACACTTGTAGAAGGTACATCATCAGACTTTTGTTTCTTGCTTGGTGGCTCATCAGCTACACTTCCATCACTTAGAACAAATAACTTGTTCAGGACAGGGCATCTATTATTAATATGTCTTTGTAAGTTGAAAGATGTTGAAAAGTTACTTCCACAATATTCACAAGTTTTTGAACCACTCGAAGAATTTTGTTTTCTGTTAACACCACTTGTAGAAGGTACACTTGTAGAAGGCACCGCATCAGACCTTTGTTTTTTGCTTGGCGGCTCATAAGCTACACTTCCATCATTTAGAATGGTACAATATTGACGAATATGTCGAACTAAACTGCTTTTGTTTGAAAGAACTTTCTTGCAGTGTTCACACTTCATTGTTGTACAATAAACTGCACATTACTGGTGAATATTATTTTCTCTGCATTATATATAATCTGTTGCTGGGAGAGGGGGTTGCCAAGAGTACACCAGATGTTATGAGAACGACGGTTACGATAGCTTCCCACGATCGCGAATCATGAATCACCGCCAGATGTTCGCCATATGTTCTCGATAAAAATATACGATCTAACTTGTCTAGACATGTCTGGAAGCCAGATGGTCAACACGTGAACGCCAGATGTTCCCGGTCATTCACCTTCGGCCAGATGGTCGTCCACGTGCACGTCAGATGTCCTCGATAAAAATTCATACCGGATATGCGATCTAACTTGTCTAGACATGTCCGGAAGCCAGATGGTCACCCACGTGCACGACAGGTGTTCATTACGTCACCGTTGTCGGCTGTCCCCGCTTTATGCAGTCACTTCCGGTTTCACTTACGGATTCACAGTTCACTTTCGCTTCTATATCGGTCACTTCCGGTTTGATTCCATGCTTCCTTGACCACTTCCGGTCCAATTTCTAGCACTTCCGGTCAGTTTTAGACCACTTCCGGTTTCTCATCGGACGTATTTTGACTTCCGGTTTCATTTCCGCCCACTTCCGGTTTGATTCCATGTCTCCTTGACCACTTCCGGTCCAATTTCCAACACTTCCGGTTAGATTTTGACCACTTCCGGTACCCCATCAGATGTATTTTTACTTCCGGTTTCATTTCCGGTCACTTCCGGCTTGATTCCAGGCTTCCTTGACCACTTCCGGTCCAATTTTCAGCACTTCCGGTTACATTTCGATCACTTCCGGTACCTCATCGGATGTATTTTTACTTCCGGTATCGTTTCCGGCCACTTCCGGTTTGCTCACATGCCTCCTTAACCACTTCCGGGCCAATTTTTGGCACTTCCGGGTATATTTTGGCCATTTCCGGTATCACATCCGATGTATTTTCACTTCCGGTTTCATTTCCGGTCACTTCCGGTTTCACTTCCGGTTTACCTGGCTCATTTCCGGTCACTTCCGGTTTCACTTCCGGTTTACCTGGTTCATTTCCGGTTACTTCCGGTTTCACTTCCGGTTTACCTGGTTCATTTCCGGTTACTTCCGGTTTGCCTGGTTCATTTCCGGTCACTTCCGGTTTCACTTCCGGTTTACCTGGTTCATTTCCGGTCACTTCCGGTTTACCTGTCCACTTCCTGCATACCTGAATTATGAATCATCTCCATAGACATGTTTAGACATGTTCATGAAATAACGGTTAAGCCAGATGCTCGCCCACGTGCATGCCAGATGTTCAAACACCCCACATTGTGAGAACAGCCGTTACGATACTTTCCCACGATCGATGCTCACCAGGTGCATGCCAGATGTTGAACACGTGTACCCCACATTGTGAGAACGGCCCTTACGATACTTTCCCACGATCGATGCTCGCCCACGTGTATGCCATATATCACCTTCGGCCAGATGGCCACCCACGTGCACGCCATACCTAATGAGAGTGCTGCTGGAGCGGAGCTGAACATGAGTGTGCTCTGTTCACTCCGGAGCTGCTCCGCTCCAGCAGCGCTCTCATTATGTATGGCGTGCACGTGGGTGGCCATCTGGCCGAAGGTGATATATGGCATACACGTGCACGCCATACCTAATGAGAGTGCTGCTGGAGCGGAGCTGAACATGAGTGTGCTCTGTTCACTCCGGAGCTGCTCCGCTCCAGCAGCGCTCTCATTATTATCCTACTAATGTACATTATTTAAATTTCAGTGATTGATTTAGAATAGAGTCATAATAAACACAATTTTTTCAATACATTTGAATCGTATATTAGTTAGGCCGTTATAGCATTATTCCTATCATTTCTAAGAAATAAACATTTTTGTCCACAACTATTAAATAATGTAGTCATGTATGTTTCCTGAAGGATAATGCTATCTATTATTCCCTGCAGTGAATCATGATTTTATTATTCACTGCAGTGAATATTGAGGACAGTCACTTGTTTATAAGAAATCGCGTTAGTGACTTTTTACTAAAAATTTAAAATGTCAAAATTGCAGCAACCAAAAGACAAGTGTTGTATCTGTAAGTTTTCTAGGAAGCACTCAAATAGTACATGCCGAAGAGGTACTTTAATAAACACTCAAAAACTACATTAGTAAGTTTTTTTCAAAGCATCATGTATTAGCAATACACAGCAAATACTGCAGTACAATTAGTCATTAAAAATGAAAAATGACCGAACACAGCCATAGTGAATGAATGTTCATGAAACTTTTTGCAGTAAGTTTCTAAGACTGCATTCAAAAAAAGTTTACCCTTTATAAATTTTTACTTGGTGGTGGTTCCCACCCCCTTTAGAGAGGTGGGCAAAAAGGCAAATAATCAACACAGAATCTGATGTAGAATCATATTGTAAGAGAAGAAAATGTGGTTTACAATTTTTCATGAACATTTATATTTTCCAAGTTGAAACGATTTGAAGATTACGATTTTAGCTTTAAAAAATTGGTAGCTGGAGACGGTTTTTCGTAAGTAACTCATAAGTCTTACATTTATGGAAAAAGTGGTATGGTACAAAAAATAGGATTAAGAAATCACAAATATTTTATTTTTTGTTTATGCGTGTACGAAGAATAGGTCTAAAAATATGATAGTTTAAAAATGACGCTCGAACGTTTATCGGTCAAAATATATAATGTTTAAATCTCAAATATGTCAGAAACAAGCAGTACGTTGCGCGATGTTAAAAATACATATAATAGAAATAAAGGGCTAGAAGTGCTCTTTTATATGATTTTTTTGGACAATTTGAAATATAACAATGTTATATGAGTGCTTTGTAGAATTTTTTTATAGAAAAAATTTGGGATTTTCCTGGTGCCATTGTCCATAGAATAGAAAGTAAAAAAATCTGTACCAGTTTTTATTAATATGTATACCATTACCAACATGCTCTAATTTTTTGGCATTTTTAAAGCAGTCGTTTTTAAAAATATGCCTACTTTAAATTAAGACATTTTACGATTTTGCTGAAGAAAATTCATTTTTTTTTAAATAACTCCAAGACAGTTGCATTAAAGAAAAATATGACGATATGGAAAATAAAGCTTAAGAAGCGATATATTAATTTAAAACATTTGTAGAATTAATAGTTTCGGAAATATGACAGTACAAATGTGGGGGCTTGAGCTTTTAGTGGCAAATAAATACATTTATATTTCATATTTCTTCAAAACTTTTGGTAAGTTCAAGCTCTCAAAGTTAGACCATGTTGATAATACTACAAATTAATAAAGATTGGTACAGATTTTTTGAAATTCTATACTTTGGCCAATGACAGCAGGAAAATTCAATTTTTTTTATTTAAAAAAATTACTCATTGTTTTCCAAATAACATATGCTGTACGGATAGAAAAGAAATCCTACAAAAGAATTCTTCAAGCCCTTTAATTTCTGTTATACATGTATTTCTAAAATTATACTGATTAGTTCAATAGGGGGTTATGTAGATGCTAGTATGATCTGCATGGCCGTAGGGGACTGTGTAGATGCTAGTTGTTGAATGAGAATTTTCAATAAGAAATTATACAAATTCATTTTAGGATTTTAATTTGCTAGCATAACTAGAATTCAGGTTATCGAAAGAATGCAGAGTTCATTAATATTTTTACACATAGCATTTCTTTTAGTTCTCATAGATAGTTATTTTTTCTGCTGTTTGCAAAATCCTATGTAGAATATGTTTCAATTATAAAGATTTCCATAATAAAAAATGTTATATGAGATTTTGCGTCAGTAGCTGTTAGTTGAGGGATTATACATCACAAAACCACAAAAATAAGTTCTGGGGGTGCCGCGAAACCCCCAAAAAAACACCCCTTCGGTGAAAGAAGTCTTATTTTACTGATAACTCGTTAACCGTTGAAGATATAAAAAAATGCTCATCATAAAGAAGAAAGCTGAACTAATGTCCTGAAAGAAAGTCCTCTTGTAATTTTATTGTATATGCCATGATTTTTGAGAAAATCGATATCGAAAAAATTGCAACATTTGTGTTTTTAATGCGTACGAATTTTCGTTTATTTGAAATTTTTGCGCACGGCCTATAGGAAAAGTTGAATTGCTCGAAAACCAAACAAGCTAGGAAGAAAATCAAAATGGTTTTTAAAGAGGATGTAAAATCTTTTGTGTTTCCAATCAAATATTCGGAAGATGGAATAACATTTTTAATTATTATTTTCTTAAATATGTAAATATTTGTGGCGAAATAATGTTTAACAAAATAAATAATGTTTGCAGTATATTTTATTGTACAATTTATTATTTTTCAACTTTGGGTAAATATTCAAATGAAGAAATAGCTCAATAGTATACTAATAAAAAGTAAGTAAGTAATTTATTCTTATAACTTTGTTACAATGATTACAGTTACAATGAATAGTTGATAATGTTATTGATTATATTTACAAACTATATATTTTCTTTAAGTGAGGGTGAGTTACCTAAGCAAAGCTTGTGTTGCAGGACTCAAGCTCATCTTAGAACGTTACTTGTTATGTACTATTTAAATAGAACTATTATTATTAATAATTATTAGTAAAGTAAAAGTCATGCACTTAACATAAAATAACAGAAGATACTAAGGACAATTTTAATTAATTATATCAATACTTAATATACTTATAAACATAATTATGAACAGGGAGAAAGAGACAAGTGTGCAAAATCGTAAACTATATAATTTAAAAGCAAGAAATAAGAAGCTATGTTAGGTAAGTTTAATTGATTTTTACATATATTTAGGATCCATTATTATTATTATTATTACATTTGCTATATATCAAAAATAAATTTTATATTAGTAAAATTTTCTCTCGCATATTTTTTTAGTTCCCTTTTTATTATATGTGTTTTTGACAATATCTTAATTTGTTTGGGAAGTATATTAAAAAGTTTTGGCCCAAAAAACGATATGAATCGTTGAGTGTGACTTTTCCTACATAATGGAATATCTGTTATTTGGTTGGCTGTCGCTCGAGTATTAAACGGATGAGATACGCAGCATATTGGTTTGTTTAGCATCCATAGCAAACATTGATAAGTGTATGTGTCCAGATATTTAATATTATATATTCTTACTGCCTGAAACTATAAGTTGCATAAAAAGATTATTAATTGATTTCTTTTTCTAATACCCTGGCCGAAAGTAGCATTTTCGCTCACGACGCCCTAACCAAAAATTCCACTTTTTGCCATTTGGGATTTAACTCGCCTGCCTATAATTTTACGAGTATTGATTATTGAATTCGCTATCCCCCGGGCATCTGGGGTTTAACTCGCCTGTCTGTGGTTTCACGAGAATTGCAAAAAGGCCCCGCGCCAAATTTAGCCACCCTCACAGAGTCTTAATCCGCCCCTGCCTAATTGTATTGAAAACTTTGATCTGATTAGTATAATGGTCATACTTATTAATTTTTCCGGCAGAATTTCGGAATTCGCCAGATTTACCTTAAACAGTTTGATGCTCTTTCAAAATACTGGGTGGGCACCCTACTCTTGTCCACCCCGAATTACGCCTATGACATATGTTTAGCACTATTCATCGTACAGAAATAAATAAAAAACAAAATACTTATAATAGTACAAGCAATGAAGGCAAAATTTTGTAAAAACCTCGCAAGAAATAATAAAAGGATCATCTCCGAGATTTAAATAAGTACTGTAGAATCAAATGATGCATTCTTTGCACTTCCAAGTTCCGAGAAAATTAAAAAAAAAATGGAAAAACTTTTTAATTTACGGTTTTTTTGCTCTAGCGGCTAAAATAATGAAAATGGAGAAAACAGTTTTCAACAAAAGTTGTAGCTCGTCTCTTTCTCCACAAAAAATGTTACAAATTTTGTCTTAAGCCGTTTAGGAGATAAATCTAGTTTTCCACTTATAGTTTTGAGTCTCTCCGAAACACGCGGAAAATGAGAGTTCTCCGGGAATTTCGTACGACCAGATACATCGATCGATAATTCTTACTATTCAAAGCCGCTAAAAAAAATTAAAATAACGTGAAATGTAGAGAAAAGTCTCGCCGTTAATGTGGAACTAATCAGAAAATTCATACAGATTTTTATCACAGACAAAATTTGTTGGAAGATGGCTTAGTACACTTTATACAGTTGATTTATTCATATCTTTGAGTTTTATGCATCCTCCCTATTTCTCCCGGAATAATATATGCTTTTTCACTGCATGGATTCGATTCCACGCACTTTAATCTATATTTCGTAAAAATCTCATTGAAGAATGTTGAGAGAGAATTGATTGATTTGCCAGCGTATAGTGGGCATTGCTGCCAATTCCAGGCATCCATGGAGGTTCGTTCCAACACGCAGCTTGGTCATCCGTCGAACACGCCCAACGGACGCGACGGCCAAACCGCGTGCCGGAACCAAATCTCGGATGTTTTGTATACCGCTGGACCAGCTGCATACGCCAGGTTGGACATTGGACGTGCTTGTTGTCAGCAGCGAGAGCCGCATGACACAAGGGGTGGAAATATAGGATAGGAAGTGTAGGTGTTTGAGAGATGCTTCTTTTAAGTTTCCATGCTTCTGTTAGGTTTCCATTTGTCATCATCGGCTGGGTTGTGGTGCAGTTGTTTGCGAGATGCTTCTTTTCAGTAGACAAATTCAAAGCACTGCAATAACTCTAAAGTCATTCGAAAGAATATGTTTTATTGTACTTATAATCCAAAAATTAAGACTGTGCTATTATTATTAATTAAGATATAGCGAATTGAACTCCAAAATTTGGAGGTGACTGATCGATGAGAGATATACCCACTTACCCTCTACTTAGATCGCAAGGCATATTTTTCCAACAAAAGTAATTGCAATAAAATGTTATTTGGATTAATATATCACTATATAAGAACATATTAGCAAAATGAATTATCATTCTAACGACTCCCGGCAAAGATATGAATAAATCTGTGGATCAACTGTACAAAGTTTATTAAGCCTTCTAACACTTTTCCTCTACGATAATTTTTTTATGAATTATTTATGATTAGTTCGACATTAAAGCTGAGACTTTTCTCTACATTTTATGTTATTCTCATTTTTTTAGGGTCTCTGAATAGTAAGAATCATCGATCGATAAGTCCGGTCGTACGAAACTCCCGGAGAATTCTCATTTTTCGCGCATTTCGGAGCCGGCTCAAAACTATAAGTGAAAAACTGGATTTATCCCCTAAACGGCTTAAGTGAGAAAAAAAGTAAAGAGGCGAGCTACAATTTCTGTTGAAAACTTTTTTCTCTATTTTCATTATTTTGGCCGCTAGAGCAAAGAAACCGAAAATCAAAAAGTTTTTTCAATTTTTTTCCCGGAACTTGAAAGTGCAGAGAATGCATCATCTCATTATCCAGGTTATTACCTACTTAAATACCGAAAATCATCCTTTTGTTGCCTGTATTATAATTTCTCTAATCTTATTTTGTGTTCCATGCCACTATTTCTATAAATGTAAGACTTTTGGAGTTTTTTACGAAAAACAGTCTCAAGATACCAATTTTTTAAAGCTAAAATCGTAATCTTTAAATCGTTATAACTTGGAAAATCTAAATTTTCATGAAACATTGTAAACCACCTTTTCTTTTACAATATGATATAAGATTCGGGGGTTACTGTTTTACTTTTTTACCCATTCCTCTAGAGGGAGTGGGAACCATCTGCAAGTAAAAGGCGACAATTTTTAAAGGGGAAACTTTTTTGTACTCACAGCATTAGGAACTCAATGCAAAAAGAATCATGAAAATCCATTCATTATAACTGGGTTCCAAGGTAAAAACCTAATTGCACTCGACTAAATAAATGACCAACATTGTTTTTGAATCCATTTACCGAAGTGTCTACAAACTGTATTATTTTATTAGTAAGCCATGACAATCTGTCAAAGCCTAGATTTGAAACGTCAAAATTTGTGCGATTTAAACGTCAACATTATTTACAATAATTTTACATATTAAATATAAGAAATAACGATTATAATTAAATAAATAGATACTGACAGTGAAAACGAGATTTCTTTGACACCGCCACAGGTAAGGGAAGCTGCAAAAGTCGCCTCTTTAAACTTGTTATCCAATAATGTGAGAAAATTAGATATGATGCCGTATGAATCATTCTTAAATTGGATAAATGAAATGAAAATGAATTAAATAAATATTAAAAAATAGTCGTGGACAAAGTATAGTATTCTACTCGCATACAATGGCTACTTCACTCTGGTGATTTACTTAGCTACTTTAAACTTCATCCTCATGAATAACTGCCATCGTTATATGCTCGTTGAATAATATACTGTTTCCTTTCATTTTAGGACCCAAAAAGTAAGTTTTAAACATACATTCACTTTACACTCGGGTGCCGAAATCAATACTTCTTACACATCCTGCATTTCAATAAGTATAGAGATTATGATTTTTTTTGGTTGTCAATAAAGCATGAGAATTTGGAAAGGTACCTAAATATAGCAAGCGGGGAAACTTTTTTATCTTCCAAAATAGAGACCATTATGAAAAGATAGAGATTGAGGCAACTTTTTTTATTAGGATTACTTAGTAGTTTTCAAGAAACTACTGTGGAAAAATTTTGTCAATGAACTGATGTCATACGCATAGCTTAGTGCATGAGTAAAACTTTTTAATATTTTTTTTTTCAACTTTTTGGCAGATATTTTCGATTCTATAATTGCTCTTCGCTCATTTCTATGCAACTAACATGTTAAAATTAATTTTTTTTTATCATTTTCTCTGATGTTTTAGACCACAAATTTATGCGCCTCATCTCTGATTCGGGCAGATACACCTCTCTCAGAGATATATATGATCGTTGTAACGACATAACACCATTAGCGGACTACGTCCGAGACACATCCCAAAAATTCTACGCTTTTCGACTGGGCGATGCACACAGGGGCCAAATTACAATTTAGCTGTCTAAAAATATGTTTTCAGTTTATCTGGTAATTTCAGGTATAAATTAGCTCATATTTGATTTAAATACTTAAAAGATAAGTTACAACTATTATACAGGGCGAATCATAAGAATTACCTAAATATTTAATATTTCCATTATTTTTATCCTAATTTATCGGTTTGTATATTAAATGAAGTGGATGATAAATATAAGGAAATATTTATTTACAATTGTGTTTATTTCTTTTAGTAAAACAAGCATTTTATATGGGTATATATTTATTACACTAATAAGCTTATTTAAAATAAAGTAACATTTACAAAATACTACCAATTTTCATCGGAATCTTCGGTGTCAGGCGTACTGTCACCTTCGGTTTCTGTTTCTTCTTCATCCTCTGGAACCAATTCTTGCGTTATATCGGGTTCTTCTAAAAGGTCTAAAACTGATGTGTTTAATGCTGATCTCTTTTTGGTCAGTTTCCGTGAAACTGATTGAAAATGTCCTGCATCGTTTGTTGACGCGAAAATATCCTTGAATGCGACAAGACCTCCGCTTTCTCTTCTGTTACTGTGATGTTTTCAGAGTAACATTCGTGTTTTGCTTTTTGCAATGTTTTGTAAGGGGGATAATCTCTTGTGCTAATTCCCTTGTTAAATTATATTGATGCCTTGTCAATTTTGCTTCAATATATACTGATAAAGCTTTAGCAGACGACACTTTTATATCTGAGGCTCTTGAAAGATTCTGTAAGCTTTTTTATATTTTGATGCACGTGTCGGAGCTATAGTTACCACTTCTTTCACTACTGAAGCTGCATCTCTTTGACCTTTGGAACGAAGATTCATTCCAGCTGCAAATACTAATTCTTCTGTAGACACATTTGATCTTAAATTTTCTGTCTTTCGACTCTTTGATCATTCACTGCTTTAAGTGGACGAATCTGTGCTTCTTTCGCCTTTCACTTTAATATAAAACACTACGTATTTAAAATAAACAGCTTAGAAGATAGGAGCACTTTTCCAAAAACTCGTATGTAGGATGTTCCATTAAAAAAAATATAGGTTTAATGGGACATCCTATATAATTGTTGCTTATTTAAAAATATATTTTCTATGGCCCTATAATCTATATGAGACCAGGTCCAAATCTAATTTAAATATTTACTATTATGAGCGCGAAAATATTATGTTGAGAGTAGGCCACCCTGTATAATAAATTTTGAGAACACACTGCCAAAATCTTAGCAGAAAGTGCAAATCTTCCAATTTACATTCTTAATTAACTGCAGGTTTGCAGTTCTCCCTCACTTTAATAGAAATATTATTCACAAATTTAAATGCATTTTCAAAAATAGAATGGCTTCTGCAAAGAAATGGCGCAAATAAGCGCAAGTTTTTATCGTTTTGCCAGCGAGTCCTAGTCAAATACAATATGTTAAAAAATATATGGCCCTTTAATTAACCTTAAAACAGAACTAAAAGTTAATACTAAAGTCTGGTTTTTCCTCGAAGGAGCCTAAGTTTCGACAGAGATTTTTAACAAAAATACTGAATTATTCTAAAATGTATTAAGTGACTTAAAGAGTACTTACCACCAGGTATAGAATCCACGTTAAGCTCACTTCTAAATAACAAAAAATCATTTGCATATGAACTCTTCAAAAGAAACACAAAATTAAACACCTCTTGCACTTAAAACATCCAAGTTTAAACTGATGCTCTAGGAGCATGTTTTGCGTTTTAAACATTAGGAAGGGCCATTCCAGGTAGGTAGGTACATCTTTTACAGATAAGCATAATTGAAATTATATTACAGGCAAGATCGTAAAATCATTTTTGGCCAGCTAAATTGTAATTAGCCCCTCTGTGCGATGGTCCGCTTACGCGCAACTTTACCCAAATCAGAATGCATAGGGCCCCTTTCCAAATCAAACGCCCCTTACCATACCAGGCGTTGCCAATCTTTCGGAAACCTCTCTAGCCACACTCTTTCCTACCATAACTTCTATCTATCATACACTTTTCACCATTTTTATTCTATACCTATCCCCTTTCCCCTTCCTATTGTTTATAATCTGTTTGTACTTTTATGTTTGTTATCTCGTCATTTTTGTCATTAAAATTCCTTTTTGGCCGATAAACTTTGTAAAAATTCCGATCTTAAAACTCAACTTTCCTTTCCAATAACCAAAATTTCCCAACGGCGAACAGACTGTTGGGGCACAATTGCCTTGAACGGGTTTTTCCCATTGAGTTTATTCTCGTCTCAGCAACCAAATTAATTTCAGTGTTCTCCCCAAGTTTAATTTTAGTGCCTTCAAATTCAGTGTTTTAAAAATCTATTTTAGATATAAAAATTTTAATGTTAAATTTAAGCCGCCACAGGCGGCAGGAGTTGTAACCTATTTTAATCATTGCTTTTTAAGCCAAACCGGTCACGATCCATCCAACCGCACTAAAACCACGACGCTGCGCGACGTGGTTGTACGGTTGGCTCCGGATCATGATCCGGGGAGGCAAATCTGTATGTTAATTATTAAACAAATTTGTTAAGAAGAAGAAGAGGATTCACATTCAAGAAATCCGGGTTAGAAGCACGCGTCCGGAATATATTTTTAACTTTTTGTAAATTTTCGGCCGTAATCTGATGCTCGAGTATTATCTATATATCATGCTCGTATTTTTTTTAATTTTCATGTTCGTTTAATCAAATGTTTATTGGCCTTCGTTCAGTTTCAAACTAATTCTTTTAGAAATTGTACAAGAAAATTTATCATTCAAATTCGGATTATTTTATGAATCGATAGAAAAAAAACTGGGTATACACGTTTGATTATTATTGCAAGATTCCTGTGCAAATATAATATAGAATGGCATTAAGTTAAACGAAACTTATGGTCCCAAGCATTAATTGCATTTAGTCATTTTCTAAATATTATGATGGAAAATATATTGTTGTCACTACACAATGGAGCACATACAATGTTTATAATACTTTCTGTCACATAATAACTACATTCTGATTATCCATATATTTCAGGTACGACACTTTTATTTTGCTAAAAACAATTGATTTTTGTAGTGATGACAACGGAAATATCTTAACATTTTTGTACAGTACTGCAAGATAGTGTCAAATTTAGTGTATATTTATTTAATAAACGTTGTTTTCACAACGATTTGCACTAATTTTAAATTGCTTTCTTCTATTAATTTATTGCTTTATTACGTATCTTTGTTTTGGAATTCTTTACCATAAATAGCCCATTTCCGTCCAATATTTTAAAAAGTCGTTTTATTTTAATGTGACATTTACACTTTGTCAGTTCTGACAGGGAGGTTATTACTTCCACATCCACGTAGTGGATTGGAATACTATACTTCCAAACCACTACGTGGATGTGGAAGTAATAAACTCCCTGTCAGAACTGGCAAAGTGTAAATGTCACATTAAAATAAAATGACTTTAAAATATCGTAAAAAAAATTTCAATTTCATTTTTTTTTTCTTGAAATAGGTTTAGAAGGCCATGAAACGTCGAGATTTTAAATTTGAGCGTCTGTCGGTCTGTCTGTCCGTAACTTTTTTTGTCTGCTCGATTTCTCCAGAACGGTTCAAGATATTGACTTGAAATTTTATACACGTATATACCATAACGAGATCTGGAACTGGATAGTTTTTTGAAGATATCCGGTGAAGGGTTGGGGGTTAAATAGGGGAAAATAAGTAAAGCAAGCTGATAAGAGTACATACATTTGGGATTTGGTGTATATACCAGAAGCGAAGGCTTCAGGTTTTTTTATAATATTTTGCAACCTCCCACCACTCCCACTGCTTTATTAAAAGAGTTGATATAATTAAATTTAGATTTTAACTTGAAATTTGGTACGCCTATGTATTTTAACGATATCCGAAACTAATTGTATTTTGACATGATTGCGTTGAAGGAATGGGGGGTAAGTAGAGGAAAATATGGAAAAATAAATAAAGCAAGCTGGTAAGAGTACAGAAACTTGAAATTCGGTGTATGTCCTAGAAGCCAAGGCCTCAGATTTTTGAATAATATTTTTTAAAACCCCCCACCACCCTTACTCCATTATTAAAGGGGTATTAAAATTGAGGTATTCACTTGAAATTTGGTAGACATAATATGTATTATAAGGAAATCTGGAGCTAGATTATATTTTGAGATGATTCCGTTGAAGGGTTGGGGGTTAAATAGGAGTAAATAGGGGACAATAAGTAAATCAAGCTGGTAAGAGTCCAGAAATTTGGGATTTGGTGTATATACTAGAAACCAAGGCGTCAGATCTCTTTCTAATA
Source organism: Stenurella melanura (assembly GCA_963583905.1). NCBI lineage: Eukaryota > Metazoa > Arthropoda > Insecta > Coleoptera > Cerambycidae > Stenurella > Stenurella melanura. The sequence continues at coordinate 48,730,848 of OY757311.1, forward strand.
TTTTTCAAACCCCACCACCTCCGCTCCATTATTAATGGGATTGATAACATGAAATTGAGATATTCACTTGAAAGTTAGTGCACGTATGTATTGTAATGATCTGATTGAGATGATTCCATTGAAGGGGTGGGGGGACATCTGCCCCAAATATTAATAAAATTATATGACGAATAATTTCCACATAGTACAGTGTGAATCTAGTCATGATGTTTCCTTCAAAGTGACTTGGATGAAAAATCTGGATGTGGAAGTAGTGATTCCTTAGGCAGCAGTTTTTTAATAGGTTTTTAAATATTTGACGTTACAAATCAGTCAGCTTAATTTTATAGGTTATATGTAGTGTTGACATTTAATAGACCATTTTCGATTGACGTCATGCTGGTGGCGTGGAGAGCACACAACGCATTGTTTTGTTTTCTAAAGATGGTATTTTTTATAAACAGGTTTAAATTGCTTCTGCTAGTAACTCATCTCTAATTGTTTTCATATGCATTCCTCTGTGATCGGATGAGATTTGTGTGCCCTCCAGACTGTGTCAAATCTGGTGTCAAAATCAGGTGATCGAAAATTGTCAATTCTGTCATTAATTTGAAGGTGTCAGGTTTGGACATTTTGGGTGTTTTTACCTTTTGACTTATATAAAAAAAAACAAGAGTGTAAAAAGAAATAAAAGAAGGAGATATAAGAAAAAAGTGAAGAAAGAATCGGGGTGATAGAATATTTTTGGTTTTGGACAGGAGAGACATTATTATTCATCAAAATATATAACTTTATTATTCCAACCAAACCTCCTTAGCAATTTCAACAAAACTATCTTTAAAACAATACACAATATTGCACGTATATAAGGACATATATTTCTCTATCTTTTTAAATAAATTATTATGTCACATAAATTTTATGGTTTCTGTGTTTTTTTATTGTCCTAAACTAATAGTATCCGGATTTACAAAAACTGGGTATACCCGTGTGATTATTATTGCAAGATTCCTGTGCAAACATGATATCATAGAATGGCATTAATTTAAACGAAACTTGCATGTTCCCAACCATTAATTGCATTTACTCATTGTCTAAATTTGAAATTTCTCTTTCGTCAACAACGCCACCCCTCCCTCATTATTACAACTACACCCTAAGTGTGGCAAGCCTGCTACTTACTGATTATGTGGTGCAAGCATGGTGCAAGTGAGAAAAAAGTGCAGAAGTTTGCATGAGGGTTTCTTTAGTGCTCCAAAAGTTCTAAAAAGGTTATGGTTGAGATCGGATTATGTTTAGTGCCGTTATGGCACACAATTAAGTCCTCTTTTCTGCTTTAAAGATACACTGTGGGGAGGTTCCAGCCACTTTTTTAATCAGGATTACTTAGTAGTTTTCGAAAAACTCGTATGTGGAAAGATTTTTCCAATGAACAAATGTAATACACATAGCTTTTTGAATAAAACAACTGGCGGGCTGAACACATAATTTTTTCAATTCCGCTCTTTAATTTTTGAGATAAAGGAGGTTAAAGTCAGGGCTCAATACAATTGAATCGCATACCCCCACTTTAGGGAAAAATGCAAAAGGTATATATTTTTTTTGTTCCTGGTCGAGAAACCTGAGAACTGCGGCCAATTAAAATTGCCAAGTCAAATATGTTTCAATGTCTGTCGTGGGCCCAATTTTCGAAATTATTCCAATGAGAAATTGACACTTTTTCCCGTAGGAACGTGGAAATTGTATTCTTGACTGGTCCTATCAGATTATTTTCCAATAGAATTATAATTTCTCATTGAAACATGAAAACTTAACAACTTGTCATTTATTATATGTCATGTGTATCATCCGACATCATAACTGTATAATCCAAGCAAATAGGTAGGTTAAATCGCAAAAATGTGTCCGAAGGAGAGTTTAATATAGTATTATTCTCACCCCAACTTAAGAAAAAGAGAAGGAATAAAATAGTTCAATTTTGCGTACAATTCGAGAACGGTATGAAAATAAGTTTCAGATAAAAATTGTAGAGCTTAAAATTTTGCTTAAAAAAGGTCATATGCATTTACATCCAATTTCTGACAGTCTCGCTGTAAGAATTATAACATTTAGGGGAAGAATGAAGTATAAAAAAAAAGCGTACAAAACCGAAAACCTGGTATTTTTCGTCGTTTTTTTTATCTCCTTAGAAAAATCTCAACTTTTTTGCAGAGATAAAGTTTTATTGTTTGTTTATATAAAAGTTATAAACATCTGAATTTTTAAATTTGCCATTGTTCAGGCTTAAACATGCCGAAACAATTTGTTTCTAGCTATAATGGCTTCTTCGGGTTTCCTTAAAAATAGTCCTTTACAGTTTTTTTTATTTCACTCGAAGCCACTGCAAAATAGTCTAAGAGCTACTGGCCTTGACAACATTCCCATTTTCACAATGCTGGAAATATGCTAAAATTTATTTAGATATTAACGTTTGAAAATTTGATGTTTCTGATATTTTACCTGTGCCACCGAGGTTATATTCAAATTTAAAACTGGGATTCGTCGTAGCCGATCGTGTTAACCGACGTCTGCCCTAGCGCTTTTCCGGCTTCGAGTCCAATACCGGACTACTGTTTTTATTTATTATTTGTTCTAAAATTATATTTCGATTATTTTCACTCAACTAATATTTAAAAGTTTTCATCTTGGGGCTTTTCCCGCCTATAATTACGGGAATATTACGATTAGCCTAATTTTTCGGCGATATATGGTCCAATCCGTATCACTATATTCAGAAATGTCACACAATATCCATTGCGTACAGCATGCCTGTCATAAATTATTATGACATTATCCACAAGTAACGTATGTTCCTTTAACTTTGAAACATTTTGTATACTCCTGGTGATACTCCAGAAGGTATGGAATCATAATTTTGCTGTTATAAAATATAAAACTGCATATCGTCGCTTTTTTTTAACCTTTTTTTACAGCACTAAATGGAATATTTAAAAAATCGTACAAAATCGAAAACTTGATATTTTTCGTTGTTTTTAATCCCATTGGGAAAAATCTCACCCTTTTTTTCAGTGATAAAGTTTTTTGTTTGTTTGATTATATAAAAATTAGAAACAACTGAATTTTTAAATTCACGATTTTTCAGAGTTAAATGTGCCGAAATAATTTTTTTCAACTATACTGTCTTCGAGAAATTTCCTTAAAAAAAGTCCTTTACCGTTTTTTTATCTTACGTACCAAGGTTGATATTTTAGTTAAAAAATAATATATACCGGATTCTTTAGAATTAAAAGTCACATAGAAATATAAAGAAAAATATTGGATGTTCCATTTAAAAATAATTTTACAATATGCCACCCTTGATTTCTCTCGATTTCTATCCGACGTATTTTTTCATGACCCTCCACACGCTATTGACTCACCGTGTATATCTTGCCTACAAATAAAAATAATAAAATCTCATAAAGTATTTATTTATACCATTATATTCCTATATAATGGCATGCAAATAGATTTTTAAATTTGCAGACATAAATGAAGTGATATCGTTTATATATTATTTTTTTAACTTTTTTTTTTGATAATTTAAAATGCTGTAAAATTATTCAAAGTCCTAATTGAAGATAATTAATTTAAAGCTTAAAGTATACTAATTTTGATAGCAATAAGTATGACGGTATTTTTACTTCCGCATCCACGCGGTGGATTGGAAATATAGTAATCGTAAAAAAAATTTTTCGTGAAATAGGTAGAACGTCGAGATTTTAAATTCGGGCGAAAAAAATTTTTCTGTCTGTCTGTCTGTAACTTTTTTTGTCCGCACGTTTTCTACGGAAAGGTTTAAGATATTGACTTGAAATTTGTACACGTATATATTATAACAGGATCTGGAACTGGATTGTTTTCTGAAGATATCCGGTGAATGGTTGGGGGGTAAATAGGGGGAAATATGTAAAGCAAGCTGGTAAGAGTACACAAACTTGAAATTAGATGTATGTACTACGAGCCAAGGCCTAAAAATTTTTTATATTTTTCATCCCTCCACCACCCCCAATCCATTATTATAGGGGTTGATAAAATAAAATTGAGATACTTACTTGAAATTTGGTACACGTATATATTATAATGACACCAGGAACTAGATTATATTTTGCGATTAATCTGATGAAGGATTGGGGGTTAAATAAGGGTAAATAAGGGAAATAAGTGAAGCAAGCTAGTAAGAGTACAGAAACTTGAAATTCGGTATATGTACTAGAAGCTAAGGCCTCTGATTTTTTAGAATATTTTTCAGCCCCCCTACATCCCACCCCTACTCCATTATTGAAGGGGTCGGTAAAATAGAATTGAGATATTCACTTGAAATTTGGTACACGTATGTATTTTAACGACATCTGAATCTAGATTATATTTTGAGATAATTTAGTTGAAGGGTTGCGGATTAAATAGGGGTAGATAGGGGAAAATAAGTAAAGCAAGCTGGTAAGAGTACAGTAATTTGGGATTTGGTGTATATACTAGAAGCGAAGGCCTCAGGTTTTTTTTATAATATTTTCCATCCCACATAGATTATATTTTAAGATGATGGTAAGAGTACAGAAACTTGAAATTCGGTATATGTCCTAGAAGCCAAGGCTTCAGATATTTTAATAATATTTTTCAACCCTCCACCGCCCTTACTCCATTATTAAAGGGGTTCATAAAATGAAATTGAGATGTTCACTTGAATTTGGTAGATGTATGTATTATAACGACATCTGGAATTAGAATCTTTTTTGAGATGATTCCATTGAAGGGTTGGGGGTTAAATAGTAGTAAATATGGGAAAATAAGTAAATCAAGCTGGTAAGAGTACAGAAATTTGGAATTTGGTGTATATACTAGAAACCAAGGCCTCAGATTTCTTTCTAATATTTTTCAAACCCCACCAATACCGCTCCATTATTAATGGGATTGATAACATAAAATTGAGATGTTCGCTTGAAACTTAGTACACTTATGTATTGTAATGATATCTGATTGAGATGATTCCATTGAAGAGGTGGGAGGTGGTAGGTTTTGAATAGGGGAAAATATGTAGAGTAAACTAGAAACTTCATTTCTGACGTATATGGTAGAAACTAACGCCTCAAACTTCTCTTTGAGATCTGCCCCAAATATTATTATGTCCTATAATTTCCACATACTAGAGTGCAAATCTAGTTAAAATGTTTCCTTTAAAGTGACTTGGATGAAAAATCTGGATGTGGAAGTAGTGATTCCTTACGCATCGGTTTTTTAACATGAAAATTTAAAAAATGGAGAAAAAAAAATAACTCCCCCAAATCACTTAACATTGTATCAATAATTTAAATTAAAATTTTGGAACACTTGTGGAAGGTCACCTGGGTAAAATTGAATAAACCAAACCTGAGTAATTCAAGCTTAAGTTTATTACTTAAAAATACACGGAATGATATATTCCATATTTTAATAATAATAATAATAATAATAGTAATAGGTACAATAATAAGGAAGTTGACCACGTGGGAAATAGTCATGTTACAGTTACACAGAAACTGGTGCACGAGAATTATGCGAAGAGTATACTTTATCCCAAATTTATTGTCGGGTATAAAAAATGTCGGGATCTTTGTTCTTTACCGCACTATCAAAAGCGCCGACATTTTTTACACCCAGAATAAGTCTCAGATAAACTTTACGTCATAGTGACTGTCGTCATCGTGCTTCGTCGGAATCCTCTCTTCTCATGAAATGGTCCTTTGCGATATATCGGGCGGATGTCGATCGAAGTACTACAAGGCGTAGTCGTAGTCGTAGTCAGAGTCGGAGTCGGAGTCGAAGAAATTTATTTCGTCGCCTTCTTCGCCCAATCCACAGTAGTTCAGCCAGAAGAGCATCTGTTCGAAACCGTTTTCTAAGCCTAAAAGAAGATCGTGTCAAATTGGAGGAAGTACGACCATCAGGGGCACGAGCGGAACTATATTCATTGTATAACCTATAATGAAGGAAAGCCACAGTTCTTTGCTAGACGTGGTTGCGTTTAGCTACAGTGTGGGACAAAAGGTGCACAAAAATGGCGTACTTTAAGAGTTACGACCAGGATTCGGATGACAGCTTTATTTCACGATTTACGAGGAGCGGTATCGGACATGTTCGTAAGAAAGTTTTTATTTTGAAGATATATTATACGCAAAAGTGATACATCTTGATGCTAACACTTGTCACCAAGTTACCATAGGTTATACAATGAACGTAGTTCCGTTCATGGTCCGATGGTTTGCAAAGCCCCTTATCTCTTAATCTATCACCTACCCGTTAATCTGCGTCTCCCAGGAGGACCGACGTCTATCGTTTGACCATTGGGTAGGGCGTGTTGGTAGGGGCAGGTGTTGCCGCGGGGGCACTTGCCTTTGCCCTTGCGGAAATATTTGCAGTCAGTTTCTTTCAATTTCTGCTTGTAGGATTCTATTAATTCGTTCTTCTCTTCCGTGTTCTCCACCCAGAATTTTGAGCGGCATACGAAATCTAATGGAAGAAAATTAGTGTTAATTTTGTTCGGTGGTACGGTTAAAACAAAGAGAAGATCAAATAAAGCTGGCTTTTTGCGCAGACTTTTAGATTAGACCCACAATGAATAACATTTGAATTCTTCAACCGAAACCATTAAGATCGCGCCGTTCTTTTGAGAAAATGGCGAAGTCACAATTTTTTGCAAATTCCCGGTACGGTCGCAGATGTTTTATAACCACGGCATCTCTCATTTATTATACCGAAAACAGAAATTCGCACTGCCGCACCAGGTCCTATTTTTGTTATATTCGGGATCAAAATAGACATAGCGGTGCGTTGTTTGTAGCATTTGTTGAACTCGATTTTCATCATGAAATGTGAGACCGAATAATCTATAGCCGGAAAGAGGTCGCAAACTGGGTTGAAAACTTCAACTGATGTAGGCTCCCCCAAAAAACATTACAAATATCAACATTTGGTCTTTCCTTCCCGTCGCGTCGTGGCAATTACAGTGATATTTCACTTCATCTGATATGTGAAAATAAAGTTCACTCCCAATTTACAGATACAACGTGTTCCCGTATGGGGTACAGCACTTTTTAAAAATTTCTTATTGTTGGTTTTCGAGAAAATATTATTCTTAATAAAAGTTTTGCTCATTCTGGTAAGCCATGAACAGGGGTCATATTTGTGATAACACATACAGAGTATCAGAAATAAAAAAAAATGCAAAATTTTTATTTAGCAAAATGCATTGTGCATTTATTTTTTAGTTGGTCTTTTTAAACACTTTATCAAACATAGTTGTTTAAACACTCAATGAGTGCTTAAATACTGCGTTTTGTTAAAAAGGGCAATAATCACAGACTTTTTAACTATTTTATTTTATGTAGACAAAAATTATAAAATCCGATCTAACTCTTGCTTTATTTGCTTTTAATTGAAAAAGTTAAATATGATTTGCTCAAGGAGACACATTAAGAACTAAGAAGTAAAAAATTAAAATAAAATAAAACTAAAATTACTCATTAACTCAACATTTTTGAACACCCTATGCATTTTATCAGAAATCTGACCCCTGCTCAGGATAAGCAAAACTCTTTATAAAGAACAATTTGTCGAAAAATCAACTAAGAAAGTTTACAATAGTACCGTAGCTCATCCGACACACTGTATAGGGGAGGTATATTTTGTTTTATGGGTTTGTAGCTGTTGTAACAATTTCAGCCATGTAAGCCCCATGCTTTCTGAGAACAACACCCGTGACATACAGACGAACAGACATGACTATACAAGGTTCTGTGGAACACTACCAACTAAACTTGACTCACCTGACGTGATTCGACAAACCGGGCAAGTCTTCGCGACCTCCAGTTCGAAGTCCTTGGTCTGCCTCCATCTCGTTATACAGGTGAAGCAGAAGCAATGGTTGCAATTTGGAAGAATGCCAAAATATTGCTCAGTCCTATCTAATTTCTTCGCTATGGTGTCGAGGCAAATGCCGCACGTTTTGTCTTCGGATTGGGCTATCTTCACCAAGGCGCTGGCACCGTCTTCATCTACTGAGGAGGTGCTAGACCCGAATGTGTTCTCTTTGTCGCTCTCCAATGCCGTGGATTTTCTGGGGGATAGAGCACACGCGCCTAGTGCTACAGCCGTTGAGCTTGTTGAAGTAGATTCCTGTAATAGCAATATGAAAAAGATATTAGGGGTAGGTTAAATTAAAAAAAAGTTTGCTTGCTAAATACGATGCCTCAAAAAATCAAGTTTAATTTTTTTTCTCGCCCTCTCACTAAATTTAAGCAAAATCGGGTAATATTAACGCGTATCTTCGAGACCATGAATTTCCACTTTTCTGTAAAATGTTTATCTATAGGCCGGTCGTCGTAAAATCAAAATCATCGATTTTGGTCCGAAATTTAAAACAGCAATTTTATGGGTCATTTTTTACTTCATCCACTTCTCACTTACAGACAATAGCAATATTACATACTCTACAGAAGCCCAGATACGGATTCTACACCATTATATGTTGCGCAAATGATTATAATTATAAACACATTTAATTAAATATCTAAAATTCATATTGACACTTAGTCCCGCCAAAACACTGACGGCATTCGGTTGTCAAAGTTGTCATTATTTTAAAATTTTCCAATAAGTTGTCAATGTTGTCGTTATTTTAATAATTCCAATAAGTGTTCATTTCTTTGTAACAAACTGTGTTCGGTGCCGTCAACACGCCACTCCAGTGTCCGTGCCAAGTTGTGACTTTAATTTGTGTGACAATTGCGATTTCATTGAAACATATTCTTTATAGGATTTTGCAAACAGTAGAAAAAAAATGTCTATGTATGAGAACTAAAAGAAAAACGATGTGTAAAAATATTAATTAAATCTCTGCATTCTTTCGATAACCTAAATTCTGGTTATGCTAGCAAATTAAAATCCTAAAATGAATTTGTCTAATTTCTTATTTGAAAATTCTCATTCTAACGCTAGCGTCCACACAGTCCCCTACGGCCATGCAGATTAAACTAGTATTGCGATTTTATCTAGGCTACTTTTTATAACACCAAAGTATCGCAAGAAATGCCAATGAAATTTTATTTTCGACACGATGTTATTTCGTGTTATCAGAAGTGTCCAAAATACAGTTCCACGTTAGTCCCCACTATTTCTGCCAATTTGTCTTTATTTAGGTGTCAAATACTTTATTCGAAAAAATCTAAACGAAAGTGCAACACTAACATGGATATTTAGCAAACACCTTCTTTCCCAATATTAATCTTCAAGTTAGTACTGTTAGTGTTTTCTGTATTTGGCCGAACAATAAGTAAATAAACAAGTAAATGTTAATGTTATTATGAGGAGAGTACGATATCTCCGGCGTCGATGTTTGACACTTGTAGTCGATAGGGTTTTTTATGCACAAAAATAATCTTACTATAAAACAGGGGACCAGGGGGCGCAGCCCCCGGTGGGGTCCAGGCCCCACGTGAAAATAAAATGAATGGTTTAACATAAATTGAATTCTGAATAAAATTTCTTAATTTTTCAAAATGATTTCAAAAGTCATTTTTTTTTTATTTCTATACATTTTCGAAGCATTCTATTACTCAAGAACACTTAATAAACATATGTTTATAGCGCGTGTACAAAAAAAGAGGTAAAAATCAAGAAGTGGATAAATTAAAAAATTTCCAAAAAATTAATATTTTATCAATAATCGTCGTTTGAACTTTTCTTCATAAAATGACCTTAGGAATCACACCCTGAAATATTAGCACATCATTAAGAAAATTAAAAAATAAAATAAAACTACCTTTAAATGACTCTTTAAGCCACTTTAAACCCCTTACAGCGCATTTAAAACCTACTCGTTACTGCGCAAGTCATTCGGAGCGTAAAAAACTAGTTTAATATACTAACTTTATGTTGTCACAATATTTTTTTCAAAAAATTAATTAATAAACAATTGATAGTCGTAAACGCAAAATTGTCCATATCTCCGGTTCTAGTTAACGGATCGGGGTACTAGGGCCAGTAAGTGTAGGCAGTAGAGCAAAAAATCAGGGCATTGTGGTTAAAGGATAGTAGCTGTTTTGTAATACTTAAGCGGCACCTCGTTCTACTATATAATTCCACATAATCTAGAGAAATGTATTAAGTTTTATCCGCCTACCCGAGAGGAAAACCACGACTAGGTCTTTATGCGTAATTGGTACAATCGACTAAATTGAATTGAATTGTTTGAATATGGTGCCTTTAATAATTTAGTCAACTACTGCGGACCTCTCATAAATGAACTTTACGACCCTAACCTACCGAATTCAGTGGCGCCACATATATATATATATATTTACAATAGTAACGGTTTCAAATCAACTTGCAAATATTTGCAGCTGCGCTGCTATAATACGTGAAGATGTTGCCAAATTTAAGCATAATGTTTTAAATTTAAGACATATGGTATAATTATTAATCCGAGTGCTTTCGTTTCTTCGAACTATGTACGTTCGAATTTAGTAAATTCATAAATCCGTACGCCCCTGGCACTACTGCCTACACTTATTGGCTCCACTGTAGGCTCAAAAATTTCCATTTTTTATTATCTTTCATTTAGCGACAAACTTGCATTTCGATATGACGTTCTTGAGCTGAGATATTTCATTTGTTTACTAATAGTTTTTTTTAAACGTTGGCGAAGGGTAAAAAAAAAGAAATAAGGGGCAAGACCATACAGAAATGGTAGTTTTTATCAATATTTATCGATTGCCATGGGTGGAGAGTTCAAAAAATATCATGGAAAGTCGCAAATCCTTAATAAACAAATTAGCTTATTTGTTTAAACAACTGCAAAATACGTGAGATATCGACACAAAAAATTAATTCTATGAACAAAATGCAACATTTTGACCACAATAAAATGTCCGTATGACCTTTTGTGGAACAGAAAAAAGTTGTTAATTTAGAACCCTTAATTTGTTCATAACAATTGAATGATCAGATTAAGGGTCGCTACAAGTCTCAAATGACGCGTATTGATACAATTTACATGTTTTATATCTTTTTTGTCCGACACCGTTTTCGTTAAAAAGTCAAAAAACATAAAAAATGAGAATTTTCTCTAAAAACCGTTGTTTTTAACAATGACGCCTGTGTTTTATAATTTTTATAATGTCACGACCACTGGTCTACGATGCTCTTTGCATTTAGGTTATGTTTGATTTATAGTTGTCTAATTTAAGGTTATAAGTTGTCAAGTCAAAAATGTCACAACAGATGTAGTTAGCAGTGATAGAATGTACCGAACTGATGGTTAACGTACAATAAGAATATATTTGTATTAGTTTCAAAGAAAAAATCTGCTGGAAGAATGAGGAACACATATCCTTGCTAAGACTGAATCGCTCTTTCAAACACCAATGTTAGTTCTAAAACTCCGCCTTTAATCAACATAAAAATGTTACTTTAAACTTAAACTTAATAGGTATCAAAAAGCTGTACCACCTAATTTAATTATGTTGCTGACACCTGATCTTAGAAGCATCTTATGGTATTAGAAATTAAAAATGTACTCAGTGGACGAACACCGAGTATTAAAATTCCATATTCTACAGTTAATCAACAAATAAAATCTTACCTCATTTTCTGGCTCAACCGGGCGTGTGGTGACTGTTGAAGCATGAAGATTTCTACACCTCGTGCCGAATCGGCACATCCCTTGAAGATTGAACCAGCAGACTGTTCCTTCTCTCTGCATAACCTGAATACTCATATTAGCAAATACGTACGAACTTAGGATATATAGTTATCTACAGATATTTACTGCACATAAGGGACCATCCATTAATTACGTCACGCAAATTTCGTGGTTTATCTACCCCTCCCTCCCCCTATGTCACAGGTCACATTTGACTCACCTCCCCCCCATTGTGACGTCTTGCATTTTAAATATTGAGGTAGAATTTTCTGATTTTTGTTTTTTTTTTAATTGCATTCAATTAAAACGATGGTATATGTAGATGTAAATAATGTGATGTCACACACATTTGAGCCGCTCCTCCCCTCTTGTCACACTCTGTCACACTTTATGGACCTCCTCCTCCCCCATAAAAGTGTGACGTAATTAATGGATGGCCCTTAAAAACTCAAAGCTGCCAATCGAGCTAATATGGGGCATATTAATTTTTTTTTTAATTCATTAAATAATAAATATAATGTATTAATTATTATAGATAAAACATTATTACTATTATGCAAAATATGTTCTGGCACGATTAAGATAAAAAATAAACCGAAGCCTCTTTTTATTAAAATTTCTAACTGCTGAGATATATAGTTACGCACATTACCCCTAACTAGAACATCATACCCAGGGAACATATAAGCAGAGCCGTACTTCGAATTTATCTATCAATATCGCGAGTGACGACAATACGCCCACCAATGCATAAGATATTCCTATCTTAACGCAAAACAGTAAGATTTTTTAATTGATCAGAAACGTCATTAAGTTTCTACCAAAAATACTCTTTCTAAATCTCTAATGTATTATTTTGTTCAATTTAATACGAAAAAATTTGGTACACGGCTCTGTAGTACCTTGTCGGCGGGTAATAGTGCTGTCCTTGATATTTGGATGGCTGGTTTTATTGCCTTTATTATATGCAGTAAATATGTGTAGACGATATTACTGAACAAATTGAGAGCAATGCAATAATAAGCATAAACAATAATATTGTTACGTGTTTCCGCCTTTTAGGAAACACCCTGTATGAATCCGTGGGTTCTAAAATAATTTCAACAAGAGATAAACACATTATTCAATAATTTACTGACTATACAATACTTCAAAATAACCTTTACACATTGTTTACTTGAAATTTAACCTCACTTTTTCGCTATTAATTTCACTTCAACTTTAGTAAACTTCTTCTCTCGCCGTGGAATCTCGCCTTATATACCCTGAAATTGCCTCTAGAGTCATCTAAAACAATCGAGAATCTTCTCCTACCACACTCTACCAAGTGTCCAGTCACTATTAGGCATAGGCGTATCATCTCCAGTTTCAAGGGGGTGTAATACATAACAATATACAAAAATGTCTGATTTTATATTTTCTATTTATAAAATTTTTCAAGTTTGAAAATCTGATGTTTTTGAGGTTCTACCTTTGCCACCGAGGTTATATTTAAATTTGAAATTGTTATCCGTCATAGACGATCGCGTTAACCGACGACCACCCACGCGCTTTTCCGGCTTCGATCCCATTACCGGAGTACTTTTTTAAAACTTTTTGGCAGCTTATTTATTCTAAAACTACATTTCGCTTATTTTTACTCGACTAATATTTAAAAGTTTTAAAATATTATTATTTTGTCTCTTTTCTCGCCGATAATTACGGGAATACTTTTTTAAAATTTATTTCCAACTCTTCGGCAGATATTTTTCATTTCAAAATTACCTCGCGATTATTTCTACTCTACAGTAATAAAAATCTGAGATATTCCTTTTACAAAATGTTGTCACGCGTTACGCCCCCTAGGGGCTGGTGGCTCATGAGTAATAACCGAAATTAAGTAGCAATGGTGATAGGCAACTGTAACTGGATTCATCAAAGCCTGTAATGCACGCCATTTCTGAGACACTGGTAGTAGTACGTTTTCTAGAAGCTTATAGAAGAGGATCGAGATTTTTCAGTGAACTCTAGTTTGTATAGAGTTCATTGAGATTTTTACGTTATTCTAGATGTTCTGGACTTTGCTCTAGCTAGTCCTAGAGGCGTTTTTAGAGTATATATTGCTGTGTATCCACACTGTGGAACAATACCTAAGTATCGTGTTTGAAATCATAAATAAAATTCACAAATTTGTATGTATTTTAGAAAATAACCATAACAGTGTTACTTTAACGGATCATACAGAAGCAGGAATATCTGTGGTTTATTTAATTGATTCAAGTTCACTTATTCTCAGCGAGTAGGATGCAGAGAATGAAACTTGATATTGAATACGAACAAAATATTTAAATAAACATAAAATGAAGTTATTTTATTTTAACAAGGTTATTCTAAATAATATATAATAAAACATGAACTTATAGAGAATCACAATCTCATTTAAAATGAGTTAGAATGAAATTGGAAAACAAAAAGTAAATTTATAAAATCTGACATTTATGTCAAAACTTAGGGCTGAAAATCATAAATTGTGTAGAAACAATGTAAATCTACACAAAATGAATATTGGATGAAAGACTATTAACAGTAGTTGCATTGCAGCGTGATTATTTTAGAAATAGTAAGTCCATAGATTACAAAACACTGAATGACATTTTAAGTTTTCAGATATTTTCAAATATCATTGCAGAAAGGTGTTTTGTAAATGATATTTCACATCATGCAGAAAGAAAGGACTAATAGTATGATGTTAAATGTTTGTTGGCGTATCAATTTCTTGTTTTAGTTTATAATATCAGTATTATGTCAGTATGAAAACTGCAGTACGTTTTTAACTACTAGCATTTTGTGTTTATCATTGCTATTCATCTAAATGTATGAATTAGTATTTATTTGAGATTGGAATTGTTAATTGTAGTTATAAGTAGATTTTAAGAAAGTGTATGTATTATGTCAATATATTTCGAGTAATTACAATTATTCACTTAATCCTGAAAAGTAGAATAAGAAACTTATCAGGAAAATTAAAGAATTAAAAACAGTATTCAATTAAGGTAAAGAACCAACAAAACTGAATAGTTTAAATTAAAATTAAATTTTGAAATATTAGATCAAAATAGAAAAAAACAATTGAAATATTGGAAATTAACCCATTGAAACGACTAAAAATAACAAATCAGTTGATCAGACACCGCTGAACAGCGAGCTGCGAAAAATATTCATCCTCGAATAATTAATAAATTGAAAAGAGAAGAAAAGTGGTGAATAATTTGAAGGTTAGAAAATTACAATCCAGATATATTGATATCAAGAATAAATTGTAAAAGTTGATTAAATATAAGAAGTGAGTATACTTTTAAAGTATTAAGAAGTAGATTATCCGGAAAGCAGATTTAGAAGAGGGAAGTATTTGTTAATCCAGTTAGCAAATTTATATGGTGAAGAAATTTCAAACGTCAAGCAAGTGATAGAAATACTTCAAGGAAATCTTGAAAATAAATTGGAGGTTAGAAACAAACGTCAATCCAGTAAAGAAGAAGAAGAAGCCTTGAGAGGTTAAAAAGTCAGTCAAGTGACATAATATTTCAAGGATCATAATAACCAGTTAGAGGTTATAATATAATATTACTCGAGTCGAAAGAAAGACAAGGTAAAGCTTTACAATATCCCAAATCCATGGTACATATTTATTTTAAATAAAGGCCATATTTATCATTTTAGTTAAGTTAGATTTTGTTATTTAAATTTGTTAATTACATTCCAAGTTCAAATTTGTTAATAAAATAATACTTTGTTCGTTCAATATTGAGTTTGATTTATTTAGATTGTTATCTTGATCGATGAGCATTTATTGAACCGACTTCGTTGGACCTTGAGTAAGAGTCATTCTATAGATTGTAGATAGTCATGCTAATGGTGTTCTATAGTCTATAATATTAACAGCTTTTAAGAAACTGTTTGGCGCCCAATAAAATCATTTCAATTTACTTTCAAAGAGTAATTTCGAACGTATAAAAAATAAAATAGATAGCAGAAAATAGAACAATATGTATATGGGCGGAAATGGGACGTTTTTAATGAAAAGTAAAGTTAGAAATCCGTGGATACAAAGTGTAAATATCAAGCAAAAACATTGTTAAAGGTTATTTTAGTCAGTAAAAGTATATTTAAGTTAATAAAAGAACTGTGAAATTTTCAGTGAGTTACTAAATAAATAGTGTTAGTGTTTATCTCTTGTTCTAATTTTTTAACCCACGGATTTTAAAGGGTGGTTTCCTAGGGGTGGTGATACGACAATATATTCTACAGTTAATCAACAAGTAGAAACTTACCTCGTTTTCCGGTTCAACCGGGCGAGTGGTGACTGCTGAAGCATGAAGATTCCAACACATCGTGCCGAATCGGCACATCCCTTGAAGATGGAACCTGCAGAGTGGTCGTTCTCTCCGCGGAAGCCGAATATTCATAATAGGGAATACGCATAAATTTGAGCTAGACATAACAATTCGAAATCGACACAATAATAAACTAAGAATGCAAAAATATACTTGGTTTTATGTACTTATACAATTTTTTCAAATTTAAAATGACGTTATTCGATCTAACTGGCTTTTGGCTTTACTGTTCGAATTTGAGAGTTATGGGTATCTGAAAGAAAAAAAAATGTTGTAAAGGACTTGCGAATAAATGCCACTAAATCTATATTTGTAGAAAAATTGTTTAGTTGTCGCACTTTTAAAAATAAGTTCTGGTTTATTAACCTTCGTATTTACGTTTTTTATTTACTTTCGCCTTTTTAAAACTGCGCAGCCAATGTAGAAGTGTTTTTGTATGCGTATAATTATTTTGAGCACATCAATATGGGATGTGAAATTACATATATGTGCTCTATCTGCGTATAGTGGCTCCAAAGTCAGTTTGAAACTCATAAAAAAAGACCGACAAAGGAATACTTCATAGCACTAGCGATGATCATGAGCGTCGACAGTCAATTTTTAGAATGACTTTTCAATTATTGTAAACATTGGTTTACTACTTTATATTTATTGATAGGCATGAAGTAAATTATTTATTTATAATAAATAATGTTAGTTTAATGAACAACTCCATAAATGATTCCATAAAAGTAAATAAATTTCATTTAACATACGGCTGTGCTACCGGCAATATTAAAAATTAACCAAACGCAGATAAGGGACTTGTAATTGTGGTCCGGGTAAACAATCTACTAGTTTCGTTTGAGGTAAGCCCATAACATATCTGGTTAACTATTATTCGTATATGGATATCGTACAATATTCAAACACGGCCTCGGCTTATTCTATCACCTCAAGCTTTGTAATGATTTATCCTGGTAGCAACGCTTTAGAATTAATTTTTAAATTAAAAGTAGAATAGTATATTCTATAACGAGTTATGGAATGGCCCATATTCCACACGAACGAAAAGTTTGTAGGCCGAGCCGAAGGCGAGGACCACGGTTCGCGACTACGGGTAATTAAAATTTAATTGCGAAAATTTTCCAATCCAGATATAATAGCGGCAGAAAGGCGGAGCTTGCCGATTCGTGACTACTAGCGCTCGCGGCGGCCTAGTCAAGAAACTTACATGCAGTTTACGATGTCGACAGAATGCCAATCTTACTTTTTTCATAGAGACATCGTTCGACCTTCCACTCAATGCATTTATTTTTTAACATTTGAAAATTTGATGTTTTTGAGATTTCAGCTTTTCCACAGAGTTTATATTCAAATTTAAAATTGGACTTACTAATCCAGATATAGACTCGGCAGAAAGGCGAAGCTCACAGATTTGTGACTACTGGCGCTTGCGGCGGCCTGATCAATAACTTACGTGCAATACTTTTTGCAAATTCAAGAAAATCCGTTCTTGATTCGCTTGTGCCGAACCGAATTTCTGATTTCGCCGGCGCAATTTACGATGCTGACAAAATGCCATATTGCCTTTTTCCATGCAGGCATCGTACGACCTTCCACTCGACGTATTTATTTAGATTTAATATTTGAAAATTCGACGTTGGGATCCGCCGCGCTGTAGCCGATCGAGTTAAACGACGACCACCCAAGCGCTTTTCCGGCTTCGAGTCCCATTACCGGAGTACTTTTTAACACTTTTTGGCAGCTGTTATTTATTCTAAAAATTACTTTTCGCTTGCTTTTACTCGACTAACATTTAAAAGTTTTAAAATATTATCATTTTGCCTCTTTTCTCGCTGATAATTACGGGAACACTTTTTAAAATTTATTTCCGACTTTTCGGCAGATAATTTTCATTTCAAAATTATCTCGAGATTGTTTCTGCTCGACTAACGTTTAACAATTATTGTAAATTTTGAACGATTAGCTTCTTTTTTCGGCAATAATTAATTGGTCAAATCCGTATTACTGTATTCAGAAATGTTACACAAATACACATTGTGTACAGCTTGACTGTCACAATACTATTATTTTTTTTTTTAGAATATCCTGTTCTATAAAATAAAAAATGATTAAAAACAAAAACACTTACCAAAAATAACAGTTAGGTAGGTACATCAAACTTTAAAACAATCACATACACATTTTTCATTCAGTGTCTCTACACCTCATTTCAGTGCGACTTCTTTTAAAGATTGGAATGAACTGAACAATCATTTCTGAGGCAAATAGGTATTATATATGAAATCATTATTTATGGTTTAACCGAAAAGGGTAATTAAAATTGGATTTCAGAAAATTGTAAGTACCTACAGGTATAATCATAAAATATAATTATATGCGAATGCAGATTAACAGTTCTCTAAAATAGAAACTAAGTAAGTAATTAGGTACATTAATATCAAAAGATACTAGTAATTCTTTAAACCCTTACTAGAAACTCGTCGATAAATTCAGAAACATATGCCTATCATATTTTAGGCAAAGTATTTTGTTTTAGAAAGAGGGCTGAAATAATTAGTAGCATTTTTTGCTAGTAATATAATAATTACCTTAGTTTCTATAAATAAGAACACCAGTTAATCCTAGTTAGGCCGTAATAGCATTGTTCCCATCATTTCTAAGCAATAAATATTCTGGTCCACGACGACTATTACATAATGTACTCATGTATGTTTCCCGAGGGATAATGATATCCATTATTTCCTGTAGTGAATAATGATTCCATTATTCACTGCAGCGAATAGTCAATTGTTTATAAGAAATCACGTTAGTGACTTTTTACTAAAAATTTAAAATGCCAAAATTGGGACAACCAAAGACAAGTGTTTTCTCTGTAAGTTTTCTAGGAAGCACTCAAATGGTACATGCCGAAGAGGTAGTTTAATAAATACTCAAAAACTACATTAGTAAGTTTTTGTCAAACCATCATCTATTAGCAACATGCGGCAATTAGTGCAGTGCAATTAGTCATTAATAATGAAAAATGACGTCTAATGTAGTACTATTTCCACCCCAACTTAAGAAAAAGAAACGGAATAAAATAGTTAAATTTTACGTACAATTCGAGAACGGTAAGAGATATGGAAATAAGTTTCAGATAAAAATTGTAGAGTTTAAAATTTTGCTTTAAAAAGGTCATATGCATTTACACCCTATTTCTGATAGTTTTTCTATAAGAACCGGATAATATTTAGGGGATGAATAAAATATTCAAAGAAACGTACAAAACCGGAAACTTCGTGAAATTTCCTTAAAAATAGTCCTTTTTTTATCTCACATACCACCGTAGATATTTAAATACTTTAAATTACTATAACTTTTTTTATTTCATTAATTTTTATTTCACTCGAAGTCACTGCAGTATAGTCTAAGAGCTACTGGCCTTGACAACATTCCCGTTTTCACAACGCTGGAATAAGCTAAAATTTATTTAGATATTAACGTTTGAAAATTTGATGTTTCTGAGATTTTACATTTGCCACCGAGGTTATCTTCAAATTTAAAATTGGAATTCGTCGTAGCCGATCGCGTTAACCGACGACTACCCTAGCGCCTTTCCGGCTTCGAGTCCATTACCGGACTACTTTTTTTATTTATTATTTGTTCAAAAATTATATTTCGATTATTTTTAATCAACTAATATTTAAAAGTTCTAAATTTTCATCATTTTGCCTCTTTTCCCGCCGATAATTACGGGAGTACTACCATTAATCTACATTTTCGGCGATATATGGTCCAATCAGTATCACTATATTTAGAAATGTTACACAAATGTCCATTGCGTACAGCATGACTGTCATAATACTGTTATTTTAATGTTAGAATATCTGTTAAATAAAATAAAAAACGATTAAAAACAAACACTTACCAAAACTAACAGTTAGGTATATCCAACATTAAACATATATGGTTTCAGTGCCACTACACCTTATTTCAGTACGACTTCTTTCAAAGCTTGGAATGAACTGAACAATCGTTTCTCGGGTAAATAGGTATTATTCATGGTTTAACAGAAAAGGGCAATTGAAATCGGAAAATTGCCAATTCAGGTATAGACTATTGGTAGAAGGGCGGAGCTTACAGATTTGTGACTTCTAACGGTCGCAGCGCCCTAATCAACAACTTACGTGCAGTACTTTTTACAAATTCCAAAATAGCCGATATTGATTCGCCCGTGCCGAACCGAATTTCCGATTTCGCCGTCGCAGTTTACGATGTCAACAAAATGTCAACTTTCATTTTTTCCTAGACATCGTACGACCTTCCACTCGACGTATTTATTTAGATAGTAACGTTTGAAAATCCGATGTTTTACCTCTTCCGCCGAGGTTATATTCAAATTTAAAATTCGGATTCGCCGTAGCCGATCGAGTTAACCGACGAACAGCCAAGTGGTTTTCCGGCTTTTAAAATTACCTTTCGCTTATTTTTACTCGAAACACATTTACATTTAAACATTTTAAAATGTTATGATTTTGCCTCTTCTCGTCGATAATTACGGGAATACTTTTTAAAATTAATTTCCAACTTTTTGGCAGATTATTTTCATTTCAAAATTACTTAGCGATTATTTCTACTAGACTAACGTTTGACAATTGAAGGGGCAAGTGAATGAAGGTATTAAGTGACATTTTTGAAATTTTGAGATTTTCAGTGGAAGAAGTTGGTATGAGTCTCTTCTACCATACCTCCATCATTCATCTTATTATCTATATTTTGCAAGATACTAATGTATGAAGATGTTATGTACACTGGTCTTAAGTATAATAATAGTTGATGATCTGGTGTCAGTCCACATAACACCTTCATTCGACATAATTTGTAAAAAATATATCAAATTGTCACTATATGTACTAACTTAGACAGAGGTTCAACTATTTAGGTTATAAATTTGGTTAGATAAAAACTAACAACAAATTCACACTACAATTTACTAAACATAAATTATCTCAGAACTTACAATGTTTAACGCAACACATTCATCCAGTTACCCTAATTGTAAAATTTGAACGATTAGTCTTTTTTTCGGCGATAATTTACTTGTCAAATCCGTATTACTGTATTCAGAAATGTTACACAAATACACATTATGGACAGCTTGATTGTTCAATAAAATTTAAAAAAAATTAAAATGATTAAATACAAAAACACTTACCAAAAATAACAGTTAGGTAGGTACATCAAACTATAAAACATTCACATACACAAGTTTCATTCAGTGCCACTACACATCATATCGGTGCGACTTCTTTCGAAGATTGGAATGAATTGAACAGCCATTTCTCCGGCAAATAGGTATTATATACGAAATAATTTATTTATGGTTTAACCGAAAAGAATAATTAAAATGGGATTTCGGAAAATTATCAATACAGGTATAATCATAAAATATAATTAAATGCAAATGCAGATTAACAGTTCTCTCAAAATAGAAACTAAATAAATAATTAGGTATATTAATATGAAAGATACTAGTAATTATTTAAATCCTTACTAGAAACTTGTCGATAAGTAACAGAAACATATGCTTATTATATATTAGGCAAAGTCTTAGAAACAGGGTTGAAATGATTACTAGTATTTTTTGCTAGTAATATATTCATTACCTTAGTTCCTATGAATAGGAGCATTAGTTAATCCTAATATACGATTCTAATGGATTGACACCGCACTTTAACCGCGAATATCTCAGAAATGGAGAAGCAGAAAATATTATGTGTTCATCATGTGTCTATTCTAAATCATTCACTGAAATTTGAATAGTATACATTGAACACTTTTGAAGTTCTGCTAAGTAATATTGAAAAATGTCCTAATTTTTAAGGAAAGTTTGATCATACCAGTTTTAAATACATTTATATCTTGGAAAATATGTCTATTATGTAAATAATATTTTAAACGCCGATAAAGCACGGCATTTTTTGTACGAGAAAATTTTTTCATAATGTTTTGTTCTAAAATTCTGCAGTTATTCTCAAAACCGTGACGTCATGTTTATTCGGTTATTTTCGGTTTATTTAAATTTTAAATTATTTATTTATTAAAATAGTGTATTATATAAAATGTAAGCATTTTCAGAATAAATAATTGGTATATATCAAATTTTAATTTAGTTATCACTTATCACGCGTAATAGATAATATTCTTGCAAACTTGCAATGATATTATCCTTTACGCTTGATAACTAAATTAATGTTTGATATAAGTATACCAATTATTTTTTCTGAAAATGCTTACATTTTGTATAATTAACTATTTTAACAAAAAAATGTTAAATACATTGATAAATAACCGAATAAACATGACGTCACGTTTTTGAGAATAACTGCAAAGTTTTAAAATAAAACATTATGAAAAAATTTTCTCGTACAAAAAATGCCGAGCTTTGTCGGCGTCTACAATAATATTTACATAGTAGGCATATTTTCCAAGATATAATCGATTTAAAACTGGTATATGGTCAAAATTTCCTTAAAAAGTAGTACCATTTTCAATATAACTTAGCAGAACTTCAAAAGTGTCCAATGTACATTATTCAAATTTCAGTGATTGATTTAGAATAGACTCATAATAAACACATAATTTTTTCAATACATTTGAATCGTATATTAGTTAGGCCGTTATAGCAATGTTCCCATCATTTCTAAGCAATAAACATTTTTGTCCACAACTATTAAATAATGTAGTCATGTATGTTTCCTGAAGGATAATGCTATCTATTATTCCCCGCAGTGAATAATTATTTTATTATTCACTGCGGTGAATATTGAGGACAGTCCCTTGTTTATAAGAAATCGCGTTAGTGACTTTTTACTAAAAATTTAAAATGTCAAAATTGCAGCAACCAAAAGACAAGTGTTGTATCTGTAAGTTTTCTAGGAAGCACTCAAATGGTACATGCCAAAGAGGTACTTTAATAAACACTCAAAAACTACATTAGTAAGTTTTTTTCAAAGCATCATCTATTAGCAATACACGGCAATTACTGCAGTACAATTAGTCATTAAAAATGGAAAATGACGGAACACAGCCATAGTGAATGAATGTTCATGAAACTTTTTGCAGTAAGTTTCTAAGACTGCATTTAAAAATGTTTACCCTTTATAAATTTTTACTTGGTGGTGGTTCCCACCCCCTTTAGAGAGGTGGGCAAAAAAGCAAATAGTCAACACAGAATCTGATGTAGAATCATATTGTAAGAGAAGAAAATGTGGTTTACAATTTTTCATGAACATTTATATTTTCCAAGTTAAAACGATTTGAAGATTACAATTTTAGCTTTAAAGAATTGGTACCTCGAGACTGTTTTTCGTAAATAACTCATTAGTCTTACATTTATGGAAAAAGTGGTATGGTACAAAAAAAATATTAAAAATTCACAAGTGTTTTGTTTTTGTTTATGCCCGTATGATGAATGGTTCTAAAAATGACGCTCGAACGTTTATCAGTCTAGATATAATGTTTAAATCTCAAATGGGTCAGAAGCAATCAGTATGATCTTAAAAATACATATAATAGAAATAAAGGGGCTAGAAGAACTCTTTTATATGATTTTTTTGGACAATTTAAAAAATAACAATGTTATATGCAATGTTATATGCAAAACACAACGAGTGCTTTGTAGAATTTGTTTAAAGAAAAAATTTAGGATTTTCCTGGTGCCATTGGCCATAGAATAGAAAGTTAAAAGATCTGTACCAGTTTTTATTAATATATATACCATTACTAACACGCTCTAATTTTTGGCATTTTTAAAGAAGTCGTTTTTAAAAATATGCCTACTTTAAATTTTACGATTTTGCTGAAGAAAATTCCTTTTTGTGTAAATGACTCCAAAACAGTTGCATTAAAGAAAAATATGACAATATAGAAAATAACGCTTAAGAAGCGATATATTAATTTCAAATGTTTGTAGAATTAATAGTTTCGGAAATAAGACAGTACAAATGTGGGGGCTTGAACTTTTAGTGGCAAATAAATACATTTAAATTTCATATTTATTCAAAACTTTTAATAAATTCAAGCTCTCAAAGTTAGACCATGTTCATAATACTACAAATTAATAAAGATTGGTACAGATTTTTTGAAATTCTATTCTTTGGCCAATGACAGCAGGAAAATACTATTTTTTTATATTTAAGAAAATTACAAAGCACTCATTGTTTTCCAAATAACATTGTTATCTTTCAAGCTGTACGGATAGAAAAAAAATCCTATAAAAGGGTACTTCAAGCAGCCCTTTAATTTCTGTTATATATGTATTTCTAAAGTTATACTGATTAGTCCAATAATTATAAAAAACTCCATAACAAAAAATGTTATCTGAGATTTTCTTCAGTAACTGTTAGTAGAGGGATTATACAGGGTGTTTCGTGAGTGACTGGCCATACGCTAGTGAGGGGTACAGAACCCTAAGACGATTTAAGAATGACCTTTATTAGATCTCTAATGCCGCTCGTTTCTGATATACAGCATGTTTTCTATTTTTTGCCAAAATTTAGATCGGCAGTATTTTTTTAATGGCTGTAGCAAATTGTACCAAATTTAGTAGATATGTTTTACTTATAGAGGTCTACATAATTCAGTATCGAAAACAAAAAAAAAGTCAGGGCCTGCGCCAATTTTTTAAATTTTGGATCTTACCTAAAAACATCATCCTGTATATGGATTTTGGCAATGTACAATACAGATTTTCAAAATAGTCTAATAGTGTGCCTGAACCATGTAGTTAGTTTTTTTGGCACACTTTTAACGTCTCGAGAATTAACAGCTGAGATTCACAATAAATCCATTTGAAAAATATTTGCGTGACTTTCGGTCACAAAAACATCAGTAACTACATGGACGACATTAATTTTGTTGGGAAAGATTTAATTTTACTGTCTGTTAGAATTTGCAACTACGATAAAAAAATGTAAAAATATGTAAATGTCAACAAATTAAAAAAAATATATTAAATATGTAAAAATGTGAACAAACAAAATTTTTATTTACTAGAACAAATACAAAAGTGTAAAAATTATATGGAAGTGAAGTAACTGAGACAATATAAAGCTCCTAAATAATTAGTTAAAAAGAATTTGATCCAATACAATTACACGAAATTAAAATAACACACCTAAACTGTAACGAACAAAAAATAATTAAAAAGAAATGATTAATACAAATTTTCAAAATGTCTGCCTCCCACTTCAATACACTTTCTTGCGCGTAACTGTAAATTATCTATAGCATTACTAATCATCTGAGGAGGGTTATTTTTTTATTTCAGTGCATTCCCGTTCTATGCGTTCTCTTAATTCCAGTTTAGTGGTAACTTCGATAGAATACACTTTTTGCTTTAAGTGGCCCCATCGTGTTGGTAATGAAGTCCTCTAATATTTATACCTTCTAATAGTTCTGGTAATGTATCTCGCAAAAAACTTAAATACATTTCACCATTCAATGTAGTCTCGAAGAAATTGGGTCCAATTAAATTATTATCTAATACTCCACACCAAACATTTATAGAAAATTTTTGTTGGGAATTAATTCTTTTGAGATATGCCGTGAGGATTTTCTTCTGCCCATAAGTGCATATTTCTGTCAAAATCCCGTCTCTGGTAAACTGAGACTAAATAAAAATCTTGAACTTGTTCTTCTATGATTCAACACCCAACGATAAAACGTTCTTCGGGAAATGTCATCTCTTTCTTCAGGTCTTTGAACAATTTTTAAGTGGAAAGGATGCAAATGGTTGTTATTAAAAATTTTTCCAAACATGAGGGACTTCGTGTACTAATTTGAAGAATTTTGCAGCACTATCCCCAGAATTTAATTTTCTTCATTTACATCTTGTCGAATAGGACGTTCACGTCGCAAAGGAACTAAAGGAAATTTCCCGTGTTGTTTTGCATAATTGTGAACAGAAGAAAATGTTGATTTATTGGGAATTCGTCGATTGAGAAACCGTCGACTATATTCTGTAACGGTGGCCCTGGAGTTCCCATTACAAAAACCATACTAATGTCAACGTACTCTTCATTAAAATAAGACATTTTAAATTTAAAAAGTGCTGCTTCAAACAAACAAGAACAAAGTTTTTGACAGGTACTTTGAGTATTGTATGTGGCAAATGTTTATCAATGCTCACGAGATTTTTTAAATGGATTTATATGGTTGTTAATTCTCGAATCATTAAAACTGTGTAAAAACTGACTAAATAGTTCAATTACATGAATATAATATTATGTTGAGGTTGGAGGCAGACATTTTGAAAATTTGTTGTAGTCATTTTTTTAAATTATTTTTTGTTGTTTGTTAGGAGCCTTATTGTCTCAGTTATTTCACTTCCATATAATTTTTACTCATTTGTATCTGTTCTAATAAATAAAAATTTTGTTTGTTCACATTTTTACATATTTAATTTTTATTTTTACTGTTGTTGACATTTACATATTTTTAAATTTTTTTTATTGTTGTAGCAAATTTTAACAAACAGACAGTAAAATTAAATCTTTCCCCATAAAATGAATGTCGTCCGTGTAGTTACTGATGTTTTTGTGACCGAGAGTCACCTAAATATTTTTTAAATGGATTTATTGTGAAACTCAGCTGTTAATTCTCAAGGTGTTAAAAGTGTGCCAAAAAAACTAACTACATGGTTCAGGCACACTATTAGGCTATTTTAAAAATCCGTATCGTACATTGCCAAAATAGATATATAGGATGATGTTTTTAGGTAAGACACAAAATTAAAAAAATTGGCTCAGGCCCTGACTTTTTTTTTGTTTTCGATACTGATTTATGCAGACCTCTATTAGTAAAACATATCCATTAAATTTGGTACAATTTGCTACAGGTATTAAAAAAATACGGCCGATTTAAATTTTGGCAAAATATAGAAAACATGTATATCAGAAACGAGAGGCATTAGAGATCTAATAAAGGTCATTCATAAATCGTCTTAGGGTTCTGTACCCCTCACTAGCGTATGGCCAGTCACTCACGAAACACTCTGTATACATCACAAAACCACAAAAAAATCAGTTCTGGGGGTGCCGCGCATCGTAAAAAGGAAAGCTGGACTAATTTTCCGAAAAAAATCCCCTTGTAATTGAATTGTATATGCCATGATTTTCGAGAAAATCGGTATCGAAAAAAATTGCAACATTTGTATTTTTAACGCGTACGAATTTTCGAATTTTTTTTGCGCGAGGCGTATAGAAAAAGTTGAATTGCTCGAAAACTAAACAAGCTAGGAAGAAAAATCAAAATGGTTTTTAAAGGGAATATAAAATACTCTCTTGTGTTTCCATTTTTGATGGCTATTGATATCTATTAGTATATAAAAATAACAATATAATATAGTTTCCTCTTGATTTTTTGCACTTTTAATTATTCACAGGCCCATAAAAAATAACTGACTTTGATATAAGTTATAAATGCATTATCTTTTAGTTCAGGGTAGTAACTTCAATGCAGAAAAGTTAGGAATAAAAATATTCACATTTACAAATTTACCAGCATGTTGAATTTAGCCTAATTTTGGCCAACATTGTATTGTTTCCGAGAAATAAAAAAAGATCCAAACATCTTGAAAATTTAGTTCAATTTTTTTTTACCTTTATGTATCATATAACTGTTGTATCTAATCATTTAATAGTTACAAAAATTGCATAAAAAAATATCGTCAAAAAATTGAATATGCAGCCCATTTTGGATTTTTTTGGCTAACTTACAGAATTTGCAGGGGTACCTAAATATAGCAAGCGGGGAAACTTTTTTGTGTTCCAAAATAGAGACCATTACGAAAAGATAGAGATTGAGGCAATGTTTTTTAATAAGAATTACTTAGTAGTTTTCGAGAAACTTGTATGTGTATTTTACAAATGAACTAATGTCATACGCATAGCTTATTGCATGAATAAAGGAACTGGCGCGGTGGAGTGAACACATAATTTTTTCAGAATTTCACTCGTCCGTCTCTAAGATAAAAGTGGTTAAAGTGGGGGCTCAGTACATTTGAATCATATGTATATTAGTACACCCTAAAACTGCCACTTTACGGGAAAGATGCAATAGGTGTATAATTTTTTTGTTCCTCATTGAAATACGTGAGAACTGCGGCCAATTAAGATTTAGACCAGTGACTTTAATTTAAAAAAGTGTTGTTGCTCTTAGCACGTCGATTTTCTTTCTAAAAGTAGTAAAATATTAGGCATATTACGGAAAAAATACTCTTGATGTAGTTCACCCGCCGCTAAATTTGTTAGTGCAGATAATGTTGCCAGATTTAAACATAATATTTTAAATTTAAGACATGGTAGCTCATGCATAATTAATACAATCCCAGTGCTTTCATTTCACGTACGAGCGAATTTACGAATTTCGTAAATCCGTACGCCTCTGGCTCTATTGACAAGACTTGTTGGCCCTAGTATATACCGTATATCCGGTGATGTGGTAGACAAGAGGCAAGAGGACAAACGGACCGAAAATTTCATTTTTCGAGGAAAAGTCATTCTTTATGAAAAAATTTGCTTGCTGAAAAAATACGACTGTCGATGAAAAAAAATAAAAATTGTATACAGTGTGTGCAAAATGTTAAAAATTCAAATTTTTTGCAACAGTAAAGTGCCCAAATTTTAAAATTTTTAGCAAAATGCTATTTAAGAAAATTGTTTCCAATCATCGCATCTTCTAAGACATAACAGAAATAAATGATTACAGTGACAATCAAGACGTCATTGTCAGTAACTTTTAAAGATTTTGTTAGTTTACAATGTTAACAACGGAGTAAAGAACACATTTAATACAATGTTATGATGGCGGAGATTTTTCATACAGATACGTTATTGAAAAATTTCATGAAAGGTTCTCCAATGTACCAGTAACCAAATGGGCGGTCTGCAAGTTGCTCAAGAAATTTCGTGAAGCAGGATCCGTATTAGACAAAAAGCAAGTAAAAAAATCCTACAATAAAGATGATGCAGCGACTCTACTCGTACTGCAGTCTGTTAGAGAAAACCCCACAATGTCCTTGAGGAAACGAGCTACGCAACTACAGGTGGTCCAAAAAAGGACTATTCAAGAAATTTTATAACAAAATAAGATACGTCCCTACAAACCCCATCATAACCACACTTTAGAAGAGGGTGATGATGGCAAAAGGTTGGATTTTTGTTTGTGGGTAGGGAGTAAGATTTTAGGTGGTAATAGGGGATTCCATAAATTTATAGTGTTCTCGGATGAGTCCACGGACAAATGGAACTGTGGCATCACAACATGTCCGCTATTGGAGTGATGTCAATCCTATGTTCAGAATCTCAACCCGACGTCAATATTTTAAAAAAGTGAATGTTTGGTGCGCTGTTTCCTATTATGGTATAATAGGACCATAT
Organism: Stenurella melanura; assembly: GCA_963583905.1. Classification (NCBI taxonomy): domain Eukaryota; kingdom Metazoa; phylum Arthropoda; class Insecta; order Coleoptera; family Cerambycidae; genus Stenurella; species Stenurella melanura. Next base: position 48,760,343 of record OY757311.1, read on the forward strand.
TTCTTTGATAATACTTGTAATAGAAATTCCTATTTTAATATGTTAAATACTTTTTTTTCTGATCATTTGCGACAACTGCCAGCAAATTACAGAGATAACATGTACTTTCAGCAAGATGGATGCCCAGCTCATTATGCTGCAGAAGTAAGGGGGTGGCTTGATTTGGAATTTGGACACAAATGAAACAGTTAACTTATGCCAATGCACTGCCAAATGATGTGGACATTTTAAAACAAAGAATTACCCAAGCTGTAGAAGCAATGTCCCTAGAAGAAGTGCGGATGAGTTATGACTATCTTAAAGCCCAACTAGAAAAATGCGTCCTTCATGGTGGAGCGGTGTTTGAATAATAATTGTTATGGTCTATTTTTATGAATGATACCTTAAATTATAATCTTGTATTGGTTGCTGTTTATAGTATCTTGTTAAATGTTTTATTTAGTAATTTGAAATAAATAATTATGTATTCTTTGTCCCGTTTTTTACATTGTAAACTAACAAAATCATTAAAAGATATAGCAAAAAAATTATTGGAAAAAATTCTTTTAAAATTATTTAAAAAAATGATTTGAAACAAAGAAAAATATGATATCCAAATTTAATGAAAAACAATATCTTAGAAGATGCGATGATTTGAAACAATTTTCTTAAATAGCATTTTGCTAAAAACTTTAAAATTTGGGTACTTTACTGTTGGAAAAAATTTGAATTTTTAACATTCTGGACACTCTGTATACAATTTTAATTTTTTTTTCATCGACAATCGTATTTTTTCAGCAAGCAAATTTTTTCATAAAGAATGACTTTTCCTCGAAAAATGAAATTTTCGGTCCGTTTGTCCTCTTGTCTACCACATCACCGGACATACTGTATACAATTTTTATCTGATTTTTTTTCCATTCTCGAATTATACGTAAAAAAAACGCCGCCTAAGGAATCACTACTTCCACATCCAGATTTTCCATCCAAGTCTCTTTAAAGGAAATCACCTTGACTATATTTGCACTCCAGTATGTGTAAATAATTGGTCATAGAATTTTAATAATGTTTGCGGCCGATGTCATAAAAAAATTTAAGGCGTTGGTTTTAGCATATACATTTGAGAAATAATATAAATAGATCTAAGGCCTTGACGTCTAGTATATACACCAAATGTCAAATTTCTGTACTGTTATCATTTATCAACCCCTTTAGTCATGGAGTGAGGATGGTGGGGGAGATGGAAAATATTACAAAAAATCTAAGTCCTTGGCTAGTATATATACCAAATCATTTCCATACTCTTACTGGCTTGCTTTACTTATTTCCCCTATTTACCCCTTTTTAGCCTCAACCCTTCAACGGAATAATCTCAAAATATAATCTAGTTTTCAGATGTCGTTGTAATATATGCGTGCATTAAATTTCAAGTGAATATCTCAATTTTATTTTATCATCCCCTTTAATAATGGAGTGAGGATGATGGGAGATGGAAAATTTAAGGCCCTGGCTTCTACCTTATACACCAAATCTCAAATTTCTGTACTCTTACCAGCTTGCTTTACTCATTGTTCCCTATTTACCTCTACTTACCCCCCAACCCTTCAGCGGAATCATCTCAAAATATAATCTAGTTCCATATGTCGTTATAATACATATGTGTACCAAATTTCAAGTGAAAATCTTAATTTAATTTTATCAGTCCCTTTAATAAATTTAGTGGAGGTGGTAGACGGATTGAAAAATGTCATAAAAAAATCTGAGGCCTGAAGCCAAGTTTCTGTATTCTTACCATCTTGCTTTACTTATTTGGGGGGTAACCAACCCTTCATTGGATATGTTCCAAAAATCCAGTTCCAAATCTGGCTATAATAATACATACGTGTATAAAATTTCAAGTCAATACGGACACAATATGTGCTTAGGATAGGACACATTTTTGCGTCAACCTACCTATTTGCTTGGGCTATTAGAAATATGTTGATCAAATGCAATGTACATTACTTCCACAACCGCGTAGTGGATCGTAAAAAAAAATCGAATATTTTTTTGTTGAAATAGGCTTAGAATGTCATGAAACGTCGAGATTTTAAATTTGATCGAAAAAAAAATGATTTCTTTGTTATTATAAGGAGATCTGGAACTGGGTAGTTTTTTGCACATATCCCGTGGTGGGTTGGGGTTAAATAAGGGAAAATAAGAGAAAGTGAGTAAAGCAAGCTGGTAAGAGTACAGAATCTTGGGATTTGTTGTATATAGCACAAGCGAAGGCCTCACATTTTTTTCATTTTTTAACCCCTTCACCACACTTATTAAAGGGACTGATACAATTAAATTGAAATATTCACTTGAAATTTGGTACGTGTATGTATTGTCTGTAATTAGATTATATTTTGAGATGATTCTGTTCAAGGGGTGGGGGGGGGGTAAGTAGAAGTAAATAGGGGAAAACGAGTAAGGCAAGCTGTTAAACTAGAGAACGGAAACTTGAGATTTGGTGTATATACTAGAAGCTAAGGTATCACATTCCTTTATCATGTTTGTCAAGCCCCTCACCACTTCCACTCCATTATTAAAGGGGTTGATAAAATAAAATTGAGATATTCTCTTTAAATTTGGTATATGTATGTATTGTAATGACGTCTCATTGAGATGATTCCGATAAAGGGGAGGGGGTGGAGGGTGTAAATAAGTAGAGCAAGCTAATCAGATTCTAGAAACTTCGTTTTTGGCGTATATGCTAAAAACCAAGGCCTCAAATTTTTTTGTGACATCTGCCTCAAGGATTATTGAATCTCTATGACCAAAGATACTAAAGTGCAAATATAGTCAAGATGTTTTCCTTTAAAGAAACTGAATGGAAAATCTGGATGTAGGAGTAGTGATTCCTTAGGCAGCGGTTTTTTTGTTATCATACTTGTGAAGAGTACAATAATTTACATTTTATCACTTACGCAGACCGACAAAATTTTAAAACAGACTATACTCCTCTGAAGGTTATTGATGCGACAGGGTTCAGACTTTGCGAAGCAGAAAAGATTCCCTGAATTTTCCAAGTTTTCCATAACCAAAAATATTAATTTCCATATATTTTTTAGTGAAGTAATTTTTTATTTGACAAAATAATTCCTTGAATTGACTTGAATTAGTGAAAATTCTTAAGAACTCTGATCTATGATTTTCCATATTGAGACGCAGAATTCCCTGATTTTTTATACAATTTCAAAAATTCCCTGATATTTCCAGGTTTTTTTTAAAGATTTTGAATTTCCCTGAGTTTTCCAGGTTCTCCAGGTTTTCATACGAGTCTGAACCCTGTGCGATGAATCTGACCTCAGAATTGCTCCATATCGCATTAGATTTTCAAGAGATTCCAACTGGAAGAAGTCTGTTTTTTGCTATATTTGTATAGTTGCCTTCATTCGTTTAGTGCAGGTAAAAAAAGCTGTAAAAAACTGACCATAAATTTGGCTCATTAAGATAATTGATGTCTCACAGAGCCGTACTTAAAATTTTTAATCTGTTGAGCAATGATGAATTTTGAGTCTAAATTAGAATTATCAAATATTGTCTTATTGCTCAGTTTCGGCAATTATAATTTAATCTATTGAATTATTATTATTGCCAAGCAAGGACCACGAGGAGATACGAGCAATTCCTTGCCAAAAAATGTGGGTTTAGAGTTGGACGGCATTAAACAGAAAGGAGCCAACCAACAAAATTTCAAAAATTTGTTTCTTAATTTATTTAAATGTGGAATATCGTAATGTGTGTTCAGCTGAAAGAGTCCAACTCATTTTCCTTATAAGAATTTAATGGTATAGTTTAAATATTGTAATTAAGATGCAAAACCTTTCTTTGCAAGCTTGTTTCTTGATTTTAGCTGAGGGTGCTGGTTCCTTTCTGTTAAATGATGTCCAGTTAAGGTTATTGCTATTTATATCAATAATCCTAACTTGATCTAATTAAACCAGATTAAATAAATACGTTCAATTCTAGAAAACAAATAAACAAATATCAAATAAATAAATTCAATTCTAGAAAACAAATAAACAATTATTAAATAAATAATTCAATTCTAGAAAACAAATAAATAAGTATCAAGGCATTGAGGGGAGATCAGGGCATGTCGGTTTTCGAGCTAAGTCCTCTATAACATATTAAATATATTATACTACTTAATGCATAGAACATCATTATTCACATCTAAAGTATGTTCTGAAATGATTAAAGTAACAAATTGACGAAAACACACCCGTTCCAATTATTTAATTAATTTATTTTGTTCATATTTACCAACTCGCACCTACGGAAAATATTTTACGACCTAGCGGGGACGACAGAGTCGAACTTTTAATATTGTCAGTGTCACGGAATTTCAAATTACCGCATCAGTTAAGAATATATCACATACAAATATATAAAATAAATATAGTTGGTGATCTGTGTTTACATTATATTTAGATTGTGAGATCTTAAAAGGGTAATATACTTTAACAGGTATGTGATTTTTTTTTTGTGTTTTAGCGTATTTTATGCAGTTGTGTTTTTATAAATATTTTGGCGGATAGTGAATTATTCGGGTGTTTTGTGTTTATAAGTGGGTGTGGTAAAATAATATCGTGAAAATGTTTAGGCCTTAGGAAGTTTCTTTACCTAGCACTAGCAGAGAATGACAGGAAAGTATGGGGATTATTAACAGCTCGCAAATTACAGAGAAAGTCTCTAAACAACATTTATGTGAACATACCCAAAAAGTAGTTTTAAATGTTTATAAAAATATAAGTGAAAGTGAAGAAGGAACCGGAGCTGTGGAAAAACCACCTACTTAACAGAAATTTCAGAACAAACTATTTATAAATTAATTAAGGATGGACCATATAATCGAAAAGCTAAATTGGATAAAGGAAAATCACGAGCATTAGATTCGTCTGTGGTGAAGTTGTTAAGAGATTTAATTTACAGTAAGTATAAGGAAAATGAGATACCAACAGTACAATCAGTACATATGGAACTAAGCACAACAGATGTAGTGACATTTAGTGAACAAACACTTAGGCGATGGCGATTAAAGATAAGATTTAACTTTGAAGTGATTCATAAAAGAGCAAATAATATGGAAAGCTACAGAATTGTACTGTGGCGTAATGAATGAATATTTGCAACGTATTAAAAAATTTCGAAGTTCCTCGAAGTTCTTTAGAATCGAAATTATTTATTTGATACTTATTTTTTGTTTTCTAGAATTGAATTATTTATTTAATAATTGTTTATTTGTTTTCTAGAATTGAATTTATTTATTTAATATTTGTTTATTTGTTTTCTAGAATTGAATTTATTTATATAATCTGAGTCAATTAGATCAAGTTAGAATTATTGATATAAATAGCAATAGCCTTAACTCTGAACCCGCAATTTTTGACAAGAAATTGCTCGTATCTACTTGTGGTCCTTGCTTGGGGCAACAATAATAATTCAGTAGAATAAATTATTATTTCCGAAACTGAACAATAAGAGAGTATTTGATAATTCTAATTTAGACTCAAAATTTACAGAATTAAATTTTTATCAGTGTGCACAAAAATTTTAAGTACGGCTCTGTGAGACATCAATTATCTTAACGAGCCGAATTTATGATCCGTTCTTTACAGCTTTTTTTACCTGCACTAAACGAATGAAGGCAACTATACTCTACTTTTCCCCCTTTTCCACTTCCACTTTAGGTTAGAATCTCTCGAAAAACTTTTGTGATGGAGTAATTCTGAGATCGAATTCCGACTCAGTGCTTCAAGAACCTTCGGAAAAGTGTAGTCTGGTTTCTAGTTTAATAGGTTGGTTCAATTTTGTTGGCCTGTGTTATTATGTTGATATACTTAAAGCTGCTAAATTCATTTCACTATTTCAGACCACCTAGTGTTCCACAGCCTTCTACTGTAGTTCCAGTTTCAAACCCGCCTCGAATTCCAACCAAAAAACAGAAATATTCAACTCAAACGTTGTAAGTATTAGGATTTTTTAAATTATTTGCCAACAAATTTTTCGCTAGTAAATAAATGTCAAAAATATTGAATTGATAGTTAGCATTTTTTGATATATGTACAGTGTCACTTAAAAGTGTAACAGCGTAATAATTCTTTTGATCTTAAGACATAGAGGTCACCAAGATTTATTTAAGACCACACAATCAAGTCCATCTACGATACTAAATCGCTTGATTGATTTGCCAGCGTATGGTGGGCATTGCTGCCAATATTCCGGGCATCCATGGAGGTTCGTTCCAACACGCAGCTTGGTCCTCCGTCGAACACGCCCAACGGATGGCCAAACCGCGTGCGGGAACCAAATCTCGGATGTTTTATATACCGCCGGACCAGCTGCATACGCCGGGTTGGACATTGGACATGCTTGTTGTCAGCAGCGAGAGCCGCATGACGCATGGGGTGGGAATATAGGATGGGAAGTATAGGTGTTTGAGAGATGCTTCTTTTAAGTTTCCATGCTTCTATTAAGTTTCCATTTGTCATCATCGGCTGGGGTGTGGTGTAGTTGTTTGCGACATGCTTCTTTTCAGTTTCCATGCTTCTTTTAAGTTTCCATCTATCGTCATCTCCTTATTGTTCTTCTAAGTTTTTTGCTTCTTGTGTCTCTGAATCTGGCAGCTTTTATTTTTGTATTTTCCCCCCTTTTTTTTTCCTTTCTTTTTTTTAATTATTTTTTTATTTTTTTTTTATTTATTAACCGCTCCACAAGTAAATATCCATCTACGGTGAAGTTGCTGGTAAGGGCCCTCGTAGTAACATTTTTTTTTGCGCGTTATGAGAAAAGAGGTCCGAAGGGATAGTTTGCTCACCCTGTATGTATTTTGGGCAGTTTTTCCATTTCATCACCTGTATATTATGTTTATTACCGATATATTATGTTTAATATCTTTTTAATTTTGATCTCCAAATCTTGTTTAAAATTTAATAAAGACACAAATAAGCCAATGCTAATGCTATGTGAACAAAAACTTATCTGTTTCATTCACACATCTGGCGTTGCTTATTTTATATCACCCACTTCAAGAAGGGACGAATCCAGGTATATATTTTACGAATAAAAAATCTCCTGCCTTAACCGGTAATCAATAAACAAAATCCCCATATAAAACTAATAATTCTGCAGCGAGAAACAAAAGTTTATAGTAAATAAATTATTTCTTAAACAAAAGTACCCATTCCACATGAAGAATTCATTCATTCGCGTATATGTGAAACAATGGATTTTCGAATCACAACATTCTTCCCATCTGTGAAGGATTAATAAATATATCTTGGAAATAACACTTATCTTTCATCCTTTGCTTATGTTACTACTTCCACTCGTTAGAAGCCAGTCCGTTACATTTCACTTCGTACTAGCCATTTTGGGGGAGGGTGCTCGATCGTCTTAGGTACCTGCACTTGTGGATAATTTACGAGTTTATGACCTGGTCCCATTCAACGTGTTTATTTTCTTTTTATCCGATATTCAAATATCAAATATCAGCTATATGAATTAGCCAAATTTATGTTAATATATATCAACTAATGTAGTAGGATTTTCCACCCTTTAATTCAACACATTTTTTCGCGTTTTCACACCGTGTTTACTCTAGTTTTTCAGGATTTCATGGGATCCACTTAAAAACGCGTCTGCCTTCGTCGACGACCGAACTTCTACGATACTAAATTGTATAAAAAATAATCAAAAATCACAGTAGACAATTTTTAATCAAAAAATGTTGTTAACAAAACTAGTTCGAAACCATTCAAAAACCCCGAATCCGAAGTTTAGTTAAATTCTAAAAAAAAATGAGGTCTTGATGAAAAAAATCCTTTTGAGGTTTTTAAATATAAATTATTTCCAAATTTATTTTTTTGAAACAATTTATACAAATGAATAATAAATACAATCAAAAGAATTAAATATTATGTTCCATCAAACCGCCATCAGCCCTAATGTACGAGAAATTTGAGACAGGAATTTTTTTCACCTCATTTTTTTTTTAGAATTTCGAACAAGTTTTGTTAAGATGGAGTGGGGTAAGTGGGACTCAGAATTTTAAAAATTCGGTTATGACGTTATATAAAATCAATTATAAGAGTCCTGGAGTTTTGTTAACAAAATTTATTGATACTGATACTATGATTTTTTGATTTTTTTTCGTATAATTTAGTGTCGTAGATGGCCTTGCATTCAAAGATGGAAAGTGATTTTTGGAGTCTTAAATTGACCTTAGTGACCTCTTTCTTTTAAGATCAGTTTGATTCATATCGGCCAAAAAACAAAATAATTATTACGCTGTTACACTCTTAAGTGGAGATACAGTGTATACTTGGTGTTCCTTAATGTGTGGTAATATTTCAAGGTGTGATTCCTTAGGCCATTTTATGAAAAAAAGTTAATATAAACATATGTCCGCAACGGGTTAACTTGTTTGCTACAGAGTGTTGAATTTTTTTTTTAATCTTCGCAAATACAAAACAAAAAGTATATTGCTTTCGATCGGCATATTTCCAAAACCGGTAATATTGCTCATAGACAAAAAATTTCATATCACTGTGTTAGTGATCGAATTCTGAACAACTTTCGAATTATTCGACCGTCTGTCTGTCTGTCCGCCCGTTCTGTTTCTTGTAAGCACGATAACTAAAGAACGAAAAGTCGGGTTGTATTGAAAATTGAACAGTAAGTTAGTGCTAGTTAGAGGAAGAACCCTATTGTTTTTGAATAACATCGGTCAATATACAAAAAATTATAAATTTTTTAAATAAAAAAATATATATTTTGTAATTATACTAAAAATGTCTAAAACCAATATTATTTACAAAAAAAAACTGCGAAGAGTATCCTATAGAATGTGCAACCATTATACAGGGTGGATGGATATTAAACAAATCACCACAGTCACAATCATGGCTTTAAGAAAAACTTATGTGAATACCAGTTACGAGACACCTAATTAATGTTTTTGAATCATTGTCATTTCCTAAAACTGTACAGGGTGGCCAAACATTATTTTTCAATTAAGAACTTTTTAAATTGAATTTTCTCAATTTATCCAAATTTAACACCCTGTATATTTTTCAACGATGTGATGTAGAAATGAAAAACGAACATTTTTTGTAAGTACTTCCCTATGGCTAATTGCGACCATTTTCGTTTTATAAATAAATGTCAAATTCAAGAATGAACTTAAAAAAAGATGTACCATCAAATAATTCATTAGAAAAATTTATAATAGGTGTTCGACGTGGTGCCCATTTTGATAGACACACGTCTTCATGCAATTTTGAAATGAGGTCATTTAGTGGAACCATTTCTTCCAATCCACTGAAATGAGTAAATAGTATTTAACAGGTCCTTTACTGTAATGTTTTTTTGTACATTTTTTGCCGTTTTCATTATTCGACAAGCAATAAAACCTCAGTTTGGTATAAATTGTCGTGTACAACGGAGCATTTATCACACGTATAGGGTCGTTAGTTAAAATTTTTATTTAATTTAAAATATTTGGAATTATACAATATGAATTTTAATAAAGCGGAACTTGTAGACATGTATTTGTTTTGGGCGAGTCAGACAGAAATTGTTTACTTGCCAATAGAATTTATCACCAATGTTATCCTGAAAGAAGGATTCCTGATTCTAGCAGCTTCCAAAACCCTCTCGATAGATTTCTGGAAACTGGAAATGTCGAATATAAAAAAAGTGAAAGAATAAAACGTGTTGTGAACGAAGAAAACGAGTTTTCTGTGGTGCTGGCAACGGTTGAGAATCCCCATGTTAGTCAAAGAAGAGTGAGCTCATTAGTAGGAATAAGTAGACGGTCTGTGGGTCGAATCTTAAAAACAAATAAGTTGCATGCATATCATATTCAAATGCACCAGGAATTATCTGATGACGATTTTCAAAAGCGTCTACAATTTTGTAATTGGGCCAGAGGTAAAATGCAATAATGTTTTATCCACTGATGGGGCAACTTTTCATAAAAATGGATTTGTTAATAGGCACAATTTACATTATTATGCTTCGGGAAATCCTCACTTTTTTATGCAAGTTGATAACCAACACAGATGGTCTATAAACGTTTGGGGAGGAATTATTGGAGAACATGTATTAGGACCACATATCTTTGATGGTACATTGACTGGAGCTATTTATCTTAATTTTTTGGAAAACTATCTGCCACAATTATTGGTAAATCTCCCTGAAAGAATTCGAAATAGGATATGGTTTCAACAAGATGATGCTTCACCACATTATTTAAATGCAGTTAGAGACCACTTAAATAATACCTACCCTCATCAATGGATTGGAAGAAATGGACCCACTAAATGGCCTGCTAGATCCCCACATTTTACAAAAATGGATTTTTTTTTATGGGAATACGTGAGGACACACCAACAACAGTACAAAATATGAAGGAAAGAACAATAACTGCCTTTAGATCTACCACACCAGCAGTTTTAGGAACAGTGGGAACCTCATTTCAAAAGCACAGAGAGGTGTGTGAATAATCAAAATGGGTAACATGTGGAACATTTATTATAATTTTTTCTACTGAGTTATTAGAAGAAACCTCTTTTTTTAAGTTTATTTTTGAATTTTGTAATTATTGCTCAATAAAACGAAATTGGTTGCAATTAGCCATAGGGAAGTACTTACAAAAAATGTTTGTTTTTCATTTCTACATCACATCGTTGAAAAATGTACAGGGTGTTCCATTTGAAAAAAATTGAGAAAATTCAATTTAAAAGGTTCTTAATTGAAAAATAATTTTTGGCCACCCTGTACAGTTTTAGGAAATGAAAATGATTCAAATATATTAATTAGTAACTGGTATTCACGTAGGTTTTTCTTAAAACGCAAAATTGTGACTGTGGTGATTTCGTCTTGGCTCGCCCTGTATGTTCGAAAATAATTTCCAGTTATAGAATTTTGTATCTAGTTTACTTGTAATTTTTTTAAATATTTCTAGCTATCATAGAACTCGAGATATCGAGGTCTGACGCACTATTGCCCCACCCTGTATAAAAAGGGCAGTAAATCGGCGAAGAGTTTAATGGTTAGCTTGTTTTTTAATATCTCAGAAGATATATACTTTAGATAAGATATTATTTTCAATTTTGGCATGTGTTAATAGGATATAAAACCACATATTTTAGTTCCAAAAGTTATTTTATAACTCCACCAGTGGCGTCCCTGCAAACATGTCCCCTGATATTTTTTATCAAAAAAGTGGTTGGCCACTGACATTTTTCTATGTGGATATTTTTTCTAATTAGCCTAGAATAGAAATAATAAATAAAGTAAGACCTATCAAGAATACACACTTGTCTTCCTAATAGCTACTGTCCGAATCGATGTCGTCATCAGAAGTTCTGGTTTCAGAGGTGCTTTCCTGTGGTGTTCCAGATATTTTTTTATAAAATCAAATGGTACAGTTTGAATCCCCCCGCCTGCAGGTCTATCTTGCATCATTTTTCACGTTAAACATTAAATGCTTAAATGGTACAGTGGTGACCCTGACAAAGAAAATAAAAATGCAAAAGAGTTGTAAGTGCAAGCAGCTAATTTTTTTACTGGATAAACTGTACATTTGACAGATATTTTTAACACATATCTCGTGGCATGAAGCCCGACTAATTTTGTAAGCCAGCAGAAAATTAATTTTTGACGAAATTAATGCCAAAATAAGTCAGAGATTTAATTTAGGAAAATTAAAAGCTTCCACCAGACCATCTAAAAACATTAGCAAATATAAGTACATACCTATATTAGGCTGGTCCATATTATTTTACTTCAAGTTTATTTAGCTAAGAAAGTATTTAAAGCGAGATGAAGATGCACTACACTACAGAAATTGTGAATTAGCACGCTGAACGTCGCAACTTCGACTGGTTTGTACCTTCTTATCTCTACCTGCCTAGGAACTTTTCATATGAGTCAAGTTGCAGCCTATGGTTATCTCTTAAAATGGCAGTACTTTAAATTTAATTTTATGACTATTTCCAAAATCGACTTTTGGCCAAGTTTCTCTGCATTTTGGTCCACTGTGCGTTCCAGAGAAAACATGCGGACAAAAAAATGACAGACAGACAGATTTTTTTTCGCTCAAATTTAAAATCTCGACGTTTCATGACATTCTAAACCTGTTTAAGAGTGGATATGCCTCGACAAGCTGCTAAAATTTGCAACAGTAGAGCAGAAACGGAAACTCCAGTGGGCGGTCCTTTAAAAACGATAAAATATTATTTTATGTCTTTATAGTACTATGTAGTAAAACGAATGACCGTGATTCAACATACCTATAAGCTCGTAATTAGTTCATAAGTTGTAAATAAATTCTACCTGCGAAAGCCCAAAGGTTACGCCGACACATCTATCCTATCATTCTAACCTAAATGCGTTTTTAAACATTATTATTCCTTCAATAAATACAGTATTTATAATTTAGGCGGTTAGGTATTTCCCCAGAATTTTAATTTGCAATATGGAGTATACGAGTATATCTATATTTTTGCATGATGAAAAAAATATTCAATAATTATAATTAGTAATCTGCATTAATTAATAATAATCGTCAATAAGGAAATAATGATATTAAATAAAAAGAATGAAAGAGTTGACGAGGTCCGATAAAAATTATAAGCAAAAATTAGTGCTATACAAGATTGCAGCTATGGACACACGTCTCAGAGTTATTGCTCCTCATCAGCGTAGCATAGCATAAAGAATGTTGTTATATGAAAAGCAAGACCAACAAAGGTAGGAAAGCACTGTACACAGTAAGTACTCTATTTTGTACCTTCGTACCTCATGTGCCATATATGAAAAACAATAACTCCGAAATACGTGTCCATAGCTGCAGTCTTGTTTGCTATTGGGAGTATAGCACTAATTCTTGTTACTAAATTTTGAAAAAAAAATATAGTATAGGTTTTGCATTTTTCCGGTGTACCATCGAAACTCGAAAAAATCGTCATCGAAAGTCATATCTATCGACTCGAGGGCGAATTTAGAAAATTCCGTCAGTCGGTGTGTTGGTTTGTCTGTCACGCCCAGGCCCCCTAATCCGTTTTCGAATTTCGATGAGACTTGAGTGGTTAATAGGAGGTCTTTAGAAAACCTTATCGCCGGAAGCTCGGTTCCGTTCGGAAACAGGAAGTACCCGATACAGACTTTCAAGTTTTTCGGGAAAAATTGAATAACAGGTAGTCGGATCGAGATATTTCAAAAAAGAAATGTTGCCGCTGGCAAAGCTCTACAAATAAGTATATCAGAAACTATGCCGAAAAACAAATGAAAATTGATTTTTTTTGCAAAAAACTGGTTTTCTCGAAATCGGGCGAGGAAGCACGACAACTATCCAGAATATTGATCGATTTCGATGAGACTTGGTGGGATCAAAGGTACACGGCCACAAATGAAGCCTATTGCTGGCGGCCCGAATCCGTTGACCGCAAGTATTTTTTCCAGGGCCGAGTATGATTTTTCAAAGAAATTAATAACTCCCGAACCGAAGGTCCGATTTTGATTTTCAAAAATGACAATTGTAGGGCTCGATTAGGTCTATTAGTTGACGTTTGTGAGAAATTTGACAAAACAAAAGCGAATCTACAAATCCTAGAAAATTTGATTTTTTTGATAAATTCTACAAATTTCGAACAGTTTCCTAATAAAAATTGAAAATTAACTATTCCGTCGATCAATCTCTATAATCATTATAAGACACGGACCTTTTTGGACAAAAAATCCGATATAGAGTTTTTTCGAAAAATTTCAAATAAACGAGTTAATTACGAAAATGCATTCCATAGAATTATTTTAAAAAATATTACAAATTGATAAATTCTCCGTGCGATATAGGTGCAAACAAATAATGTAATGTAATGTAATTTCCTTATTTTCATTTATTAAATAAAAATAGAACCGATGGTCTTTCTGTCTTTCAAAATGTAGTTAGCCTTTACTTCAGTCAATGCAAAAAGAAAAGAAAAAAAAAACATGTCAAAATGTACCGAGTCATCTTGCAACCCTCTGCTGAAAATGTACTGAATCATCCCAACAGCGATAAAAAGAATATCAAAATGTAGTTTTTTTTTAGCTTGTTTATAACTAAATAGAAAACTTGTTAACATTTTAATGTTGTTTAGTTTTCGTATGTGTAAAGCTTTAGCTGTCACATCATTCAACAAATAAAAAAATTAAACTCTTGGATCCTCAGGGGATTCCTTAGGACTTCTTGAATTTTTATTTTGTAGTCTCCTTCAAATAATGGTAGTTTACCAATAAACAAAAATTAGCAACCATTGTCAAAACCAAAAATATACACCACGCAAGTTGTTTTATCCAATAAGCGTAGGTATAGTATTAGTTACTTATTGGTCTAATTTGTCTATACGCGATTTTATTAAAAACTGTTAAACTTATAAAAAAGTTTCAAATAAAAAAGGTGTCTCCATCTTTATTTCTTCTCAGCATAGACTTGGTCATTATTTCAGAGGATAACACGGTTTTCCGTTCGCTAACTCACCCCTGCAAACGCTCACATTTTATCGACATGGTCTTTGAAAAAGAATCATATTTTTTACAATTATTAAATTTTGAAATTTTTTTTTGAATTATGGCAAGTTAAACAAAAAAATATTGTTTTCTAATTTTAATTATTATTGCTATGTATCCAATAGACGCCGAGAATAAGAGAAATGGTCCGCAGAAAGTCAGTGATAAGCAATTATTTATTATCATTAAACTATCCAAAGGATCATTATGAAATTCAGTAGTTGTCTATAGCGGGGTAAACCACCGTCGGTACTCGTTCTCCGAATTTTAGGTAGGCTATCGGCAGCCATGGCAGTCGCGGTAATATAATTAATAACCCCGCATGTACGTCTTCCTAAACGGAAAATTTGCAGGCGTAAATGTAGCAAAATGGGAAACTTTTCAAATTTTCGAAGTCAGTACCAATTAAGTATATCGAGAATAAATGAAGATCAAGGTTAGATGCAACCTTTTACTTGAAACTTAACTTTCTAGGAGTAGTAGTTCTCGACAAAATCACATATCAAGGGATTTGATCAATGAACGTTATATACTCAGCACATATCACATATTAGCACATATTAGATAAAATAACTTGTGTGGTGTACACTTTTAGTTTTAATAATTATTATTCATATTTTCTTAAAAAAATATATGGATGGAGGAGAACTTATAAATTTACTTTTATAGTAGGCAAAAGTTTAATGGATGTTTTAAACTAAACGCCGCATCAAAATTTTATTAATAACTTTAGACATAATAGGTTATTTCTCAAAAATATGGACATCCCTGGTTTTACTGGTCAGATTTAAAAAATCCAAAGCCTCAATTATTTGTTTCACTGAAATTTTAATCCATTGTAATATTAACAATTTTTTTTTAAAACACGAATTTCAGAGAGATTCTAAAAATTTGTAAAATTTTCAAAGTGAAAAAAGAGGATTAAAATTTGTATTCAAAAATATTTTTTCTACAAGTTTTGAAAGCAGGGATAAAAACCTGCAACTTGAGTCTTGGAACGTTCTGACTAACATTGGAGCTCGATCTCAAAAAGAAAATGTTTAGCTCTAATTTGTTAAATTTTTTTGAAAGTTGCGTTTTTTTCGAAAATATTTTTGGGGTTTAAAGGAGTTTTCTCTGTTTCTTTTTAAAGCGTCTAGATTTCATTATTTTGACAGATAGATAGATAACTTTACTGCCCACATTTTTTATCTCAAACATTTGTTTCTATTGTTTCAATAAACAAAAGTTATTACGAAAAATCCTATTTTTTCAAAATTCTCTTGACTGTAGGTACTTATTCAGAATCATGGTATCTAGCGGCCTTCTTCCTAAATTTGACGCAATTCGGTCCGTTTTCGTCTCTGGCACTTGGTCTATTAATGCAACAAACTGACTTGATGAAAAATTGGGAAAATATGCGCTTTATATACTTTTGTGTTTCTAACTCCTTGAATTGAAAATCGCATTGCCCCTCATAATTCGATATTCATTTGTTTAAGGCACTAAGACATCTTTACAAATTAATTAATATCAATTTTATTGCCCTATAAATGTTTTCAAATATACCAGCATACCTACCATAATTTGTAAAAAAAAGAATTGGAATACAATTAAACATTATTGTTAGTGCATGGGTGACTACATATAGTTACAATATTGTTATAATTCGGTACTTGTAATATAATCAAAGAGTAGAGTACCTATTAAGTATAATAGTAAATTAATGGAATTTGGTATTTTATTGGGGTGTTATTAGAAATGGTTTGGTTTAATTTCTTATTTCATTCCCTCGTTATACTTTCTCATTCACAAAATAATTCTGGGTGAAGGGCGGAGCTTAAACTATTATAAATCCAGAGGGAGCTCGTATCAGGTAATATTTGTTGCAAAAAGTGTGTTTGCACGGTTCCGTGCTATACATGTTTTTGCAAAAAGTATTATGTTTTTTGGAACAACAAAAATAGTGCGAAGAAAAGATAAATGAAGGTTTGTGTCGAGTCCTTTTTCTCATATTTTGATTTTAAATATTAAAAAAAAATCATGAAATCTCGCAATTTACTGCTAATTAAAACAAATCTTATTAATTGAATACTAAAAATTTTTTCAAAATATTGAAATGATAGAAACCTAGATTGATATGTTTTCTTCTGTTTGTGCCTTTCTGATGAGCTCAGAATAAGGGCGAAAAACGTTTCAAAGGCTAAGTAGGTATTTCCATACAGCTGAATGAGAGATTTTATGAAAATGTAGGATGTAGTTAGGATTTTTGATTTGCTAGCATAACCAGAAGTCAGGTTATCGAAAGAATGCAAAGATTTCATAATATTTTTTACATAGGTATAGTTTTTCTTTTAGTTTTTTTTTTCCATTGTTTGCAAAATCCTATAAAGAATATGTCTCATTACTATAAGCAAACAAATAATAAATAATTCACTTTTAAACATGCATAGAGTATATAGGCTCCAATACTAGTTAGCTAATAGATAGGTGAAGATCTGTTGTTTTTTATCAGTCAATGTCAAATATAAATATTTCATACTTATTCATGGATATTGCCTTGGTATTGCATGAAACATCGTTATGAGTGGCTTTGTGCCTTTCTGATGAGCTCAGAATAAGAGCGAAAAACGTTTCAAAGGCTAAGCGTTGCCAAAAAACTGAATGAGAGATTTTATGAAAATATAATCCATTAGAATGAAACAAATTTTAGGACAAGGTAGGTAAATCAATTTCACTTTAGGCCTTTGTTCTCATTTTTAACTGAATCTTCATACCATACGGGGTCATGTAGATACTAGTTTAATCTGCTTAGCCGTAGGGGACTATGTTGGATGCTAGTGTTATGAGAATGTCAAATAAGAAATTGGACAAATTTGTTTTAGGATTTTTGATTTGCTAGCATAACCAGAAGTCAGGTTATCGAAAGAATGCAAAGATTTCATTATTATTTTTTACATATAGTTTTTCTTTTAGTTCTCATAGATAGTTTTTTTTTCCGCTGTTTGCAAAATCCTATAAAGAATATGTTTCATTCTAAACCTATTTCAACAAAAAATTTTTTTAAATTTTTGTACGATTACTATATTTCCAATCCCCTACGTGGATGTGGAAGTTATAATGATTAAAAAATAAATAAATTCAACACCCTGTAGCAAAAAATTTAAGCCGTTGCGAACATATGTTCATATGAACTTTTTATTTTATAAAATGACTTAAGTAATCACACCCTAAAATATTAAGGAATCACACCCTAAAATATTAAGAAAAACTCTGTATATCTAATAATCAAACTTTAAGCTTCAGTATATTCTGGAAGTGTACATATTTAACAAAACTATAAATAGTTTTCTTCTAGAGAAAGGCCTTCTTCAACTTCATCTACCAAATCTGTGAATTCATCAATTAACTTGTCAACAATAGAAGTACATCCTTCATCAGTAATGGAGAGGATGGAAGATGCCAGTCAAAGTTCTGCAAGTACAAATTCAGCAAGTGAGCCAGAACATGGTACTGAACCAGTTTCACAAAAAAAAAGGTAAATTTATGTGCAAAATGTAGTGGTAAAATATTTCTACTGTGAAATTTTGTCGCCATATGTTATAAAGCGTTTTAGAAGTTAATAGTAAGTAATAGCAATTGATATAAGGATTATTGTATTCCAGGAGATATCGTAAACCTAGATTTTTTGGTGATTGTGATGAGCTGGACATGCATTGTCCAAAAAGGGCTTTAAGAAATTGGAGAGTAGCAAAAAAAACAATAGACCGCCAGAGAAAGAAAATTCAACTTCTTCAGGGCATAAACAGAAGAATAAAAAGTAGAGTGACTTGTTTGCAATCCCTATTAGCATACATAAGATCAGAATTTAATATAAAAAAATCTGAATCCGTTATTAAAGTAAGTATACATATAGTATACATCTCTAAAATGGTGATAATTTTTTAAATAATTTTGTAAAATATGAAATACAGGGTGTTTAAAAGTTAAAGGTACTACATACGTTACTTATGGATAGAGGGCACTTTCGCGGTTCCAAATTACCCGGCATTAATGCATCCATCGTCCTTCCTTACTGAGATACAGGATGTTTTATTGATTTTGGCCAAATCTTTCTTTGATCATAACTATTGAACCATCCTGTATTTATGTTTTACTTATTTTTCTTGATAGAACTTCATAATAAACCAAAAAGAAATCCAGGTCCGGCTTAAAAAAAATTGACAATATGTTGTATGTCATAATAGTTCACTTACCTAGTCTAGAAGTGTAAGAATTGTCACTGCTGCAAGTAAAATTTATTTGTTAATTAAACCCTGAAATAAATATTCAAATTCCAACTGCCTCGACCATTTTAATGAAATGGATTTACAGCAAGTAATTAAGGTTGATGAATGAAATACCCAAACAAATTAAGTGAGCTACTCTATTCAATTTTTTCCGCTCTTTTCGAATATCGAAACAGATCTACAAAATTTTGTCATATAGGGTGTTGATTTTGACATACAACATATTGTCAATTTTTTATTAAGCCGGACCTGGATTTCTTTTTGGTTTATTATGAAGTTCTATCAAGTAAAATAAGTGAAACGTTTATTCTAAGTATGAACCGCTTATACAGGGTGGTTCAATAGTTTTGATCAAAGAAAGATTCGGCCAAAATCAATAAAACATCCTGTATCTCAGTAAGGAAGGACGATGGATGCATTAATGCGGGGTAATTTGGAACCCTCTATCCACAAGTAACGTATGTACCTTTAAGTTTGAAACACCCTGTATAAAATTAAGCAGAAGTTTTCACAAAATTTTACATTATTTTGAGTAATCAGTTTCAAAATCTGTTTAACTGAATAAGAAATTCTAACAGTGTATTTAATAGATTAAAATAATACAAATATTTACAAATATTACAGGAATCTATACCTAGGAGTGCTGCAGGTGTAATGAGGAATGTTAAAAGGCAACAACTACATTCCAGAACTTCAGATTTGTAATCATTTGGTCTTACACTTTATTTGACGACAGCTTGTAAATATGTAACGAAAAAATTTAATGTGAGCGTACGAAAACGTTAACTCTATATGGTATGGGTCTATCGATGGAATTTACTGAAGAGGTAGCAGAAATGGTAAAAATTAAAGTTGCAGAGAAGGCAGCAAAAAACACATACTCTTCGCCGATTTACTGCACTTTTTATCTAATTGTTCCACATAACATCTCGCAGGTTTTTTGTAAATAATGTTAGTTTTTGTTTAATTACAAATAATAAAAAAACAGATATTTTTTTAAATTGAAATAATTAACTTTTTTATTTATTGATCAATTTTGTTCAAAGACAATAGGGTTCTTCTTCTAGAAAGGAACACTAACTTACTCTCTAAATTTCAATACAATCGGACTTTTCATTCTGAAGTTATCGTGCTTATAAGAAACGTACCGGATGGGTGAACAGACAGACAGTTGTTCAGAACTCGATCATCAACACAGTAATATAAAATTTTGTCTCTATGAACGATATTATCAGTTTTAGAAATGTGCCGATCAAATAATGCAGACATATGCCGTAAGGCCATCGGTCGTGCTGTACAGCAAAGAGAGACCAACTAGAACATTGCATAAATCACAAAGTGTCTGTCATGAACCGAACAAGAGGTATATATAGGATTAAAAGGCCCATGTAATGATTATGTAAAATATAATTCTCCACTCATAGTTATTAGTATATTAAGAGCAAAAAATACTCTATTACCCCTTGAGTTTGATTATTGTTGGTTGAGAAATTAGCC
Source organism: Stenurella melanura (assembly GCA_963583905.1). NCBI lineage: Eukaryota > Metazoa > Arthropoda > Insecta > Coleoptera > Cerambycidae > Stenurella > Stenurella melanura. The sequence continues at coordinate 48,780,676 of OY757311.1, forward strand.
GCAACTAGCAATCTTGCAAACGTGGCATGAACACTTTCTGCTCGAAATGTAAACTCTATTTTTTCCTCGACTGCAACAAAATTGCCAAAAAATTTTATTAAACCTCTAGCAAATTGTAACACCCTGTATATATAATAATAATAATAATAATAATATAAATCTATTCATCTTTAAATATTGCACAATACAAATTATCAGTATATGTGATACGACGGCCAAACTGAAAGATGCTGATATAGCAGACGCTAAATGCCCGAAGAATTCTTTTTGAAATTTAAAGTAAATACGCGTCTGCTAGTACCGAAATTTATTTTTTTAATTGCTTTTAAAACAAGTGTATGATGCCATAGGGACAGCGGGAAGCCTATAGCCATTTTATATTGTGGTGCTTCATAGGTGAAGGCCCGTATTATAAGAGGCAACGCTGCTAGGTCGGGGAGGTTAAATGCTCTCTACCATGATTTTGTGAATAGGTATCTCTTTAAATATTGTTCTAGTTTCTTGAATATTTTTTTTATGATTGTCTGTTGCTCCACAGAATAATATAGCCACTATTTTTGATTATTGTTAGAGTCAGGTGGACTCAGACAAAAGTATATTAAATATTCCTAATTATTTTTATTACAACTTTTGGCTTATTTTTCTGTAATAATTGTTAAGAGTCAAGTGCATTCAAAAAGAATCATATTCTTTATTTTCTTTTTTAATATTTCTAATTTTGTAGGCACACAAAAGAAAAGTCGAGTGCGAGAAGGCAGACCTATGTATTCCCACAGGGCCGTGCGGTAGATTTTCTTAATATGATGGGAGTCTTTGAAATGCCGCCCGTTATGCGAAAAGTAAAAAAAACTAACCTTAAATTGTTATTTAAAAAAACTACATTATGATATGTCCAAGTACTTTTATTTTCGAAAATAATAACAATTTAAAAATAATTAACATCAGCAACCTACAATCACATTAACTACAGTTTTACTCTTCTAACTTTAAGTTTAGCAAATTCGTCAATTAAGGATGTGTAATCTACAGTGGCAGCCAGTTTGGATTCAATTGATATCCGTGATAAATCTTTAAGTTTTGTTTGGCTCAATAAATTAGACAATTTTTTAATAACTTTAATTTAGAAAAGCTTCTTTTCCTGCTGGCTACACTTGTTAATAACCTGTTAATAAAATCCTCAGCGCCATAATTGTATTCGGATATAGTATAGTTGAGTCATTTTCACACAAATAATATAAAACATCAACAGATTTCATAGGTGATGATAGCATTCGGGATACATCATGTAATTCTTCTTGAAGATCAATTGCATTTAAATCTGAATCATTTTCGAGAATATTGACTGGACATTCGTACAATAATTTTCATAATTTTGTCATCTAAATTTTTTAATTTTGAAATGTCATATAAAAACTGAATTTTGTTGCTATGGGTTTCCAGAAGCGAGAATCGTTTATTCAGAGAATTAAGGGTAATGTCAAGAACATAATATTAAAAAAGTTTATTTTAAATTTATTCTCTGTTAAGGGTTCGTCGACAGCTTCCTATTCAAGTTGACGCTTTTTTCTTGTGCCATCTACTTTCTCCATCCATTTTCCAGTCGACCAATTTATAATTACGAATCGCTCTGCCGAACGAGAGCAGCTGTATTTGCAATGTTTAGTGGTTAGTGCATTGAGTGGCACCGCATTTAAAATCAATTTCTTATTGCATACACTATAAGAAAAACACGTATAATATACAGGGTGATTCACGTAGGCCATTCATTAGAAGTTTTTCAACTTGCAGTTGGATTAGAAACTTGAAATTTGGTATGCAGCCATAATCAATCATGTCCGTTTTATCTAAAATATTTTCAGTCCTCCAACTATACAGGGTGTGCCAAAAATTGGTACCAACTTTCTTATTTTAAATGGAAACCTATATTTTTCTTTACATGGTTCGATTGGTCTTCTAATTCTGAGTTTAGAGGACCTAAGTTATGTTAACTTATCTATTACAATTTTTGACATATGTCCAATTTTTTGAAAAAAATTGCCGCTGTAGTAGTTTACGAACAAATTTGTATCTCGCAAACCTTTCAAAATTATGAAACCAAATTTGTGAAGCAATTAGCTGGAAGTCCAGGCTAACTTTTGATATCCCATCGGTGGTCCCATTTTGTACCATATGGGCGCAGTCGATTTTCAAATGTCGCAATCAAAAATTGTCAAAAAGTCAATTTTATCAAATGGCACCTACTATTTTTTTTTACACCATTCGAAAGAAAATTGAATTTTAGGGTGAGTTACTTAAGCATTCCCTATACCTAACTTCACCCCATATCGAGTTATTCCAAAAAAATCAAGAAATACCTTATTTTGCCCAGAGATTCCTTACTTCATCAAGTATGCCATGGAAACAAAAGACAGTTGTAATAATTTTTAAAGAAAAATATGGATTCTTATTTAATTACACACAACACCAACAAATTATTATTAACGAACAAGAACAATGTTGACGAAATTCTGTCAGTGAAAACGGTGCACACATTGAGCATTTGTATTGAAATAATTATTTTGTTAATCTGTTTATTTGTTGTTATTTTGTTATTATTATTTATTATTGCAATACGATTTTTGAATAAAAATTAAAATGAAATGATTGTTTCCAAAGCCTACTACCCTTGAGAAAAAAAAAAATATTTTTTTCAAAAAATGCCAATAACTCAAAAACGACTGTAGATAGATATACACAATGTTAATAAAAGTGGCCCTAAAATTCAATTTTGCATTGATTTCTGGCGTCAGAAATGGTAGGCGCAAAGATGTGCTACGCAATCTGTTGAAAGTAGAATAATAGAATATTTGAACAAAATATGGTGGTCACATTGAACATTTACGTCAGAATTTCGTCAATATTGTTCTTGTTCGTTAATAATAATTTGTTGATGTTGTGTGTAATTAAATAAGAATCCATATTTTTCTTTAAAAATTATTACAACTGTCTTTTGTTTCCATGGCATACTTGATGAAGTAAGGAATCTCTCGGCAAGATAAGGTATTTCTTGATTTTTATTGAATAACTCGATATGGGGTGAAGTTAGGTATAGGGAATGCTTAACCCACACAGCACAAAGACATCCCCAGGACATACTAAGGATATCATCCTTGGATATACGGGATATCCTCGGCTAATCCTGTAATATCCTCAGGATGTTCATAGGACATCCAAGTGGGACAGCCTGGGATGTACTCATGATGTCCTGAGGATACCTTTCGTAGCGTCCTGAGGTCATCCTGAGACTATAATTGGGTTATAGTGAGAGGCATTGACAGGACATTTGGAATGCCTTTTAAGGATATATGGGACATCCTGGGCTGATCCTATAATAGCCTGGAAACATACCCATGATGTCCTGAGAATGGCTTTAATGATGTCCTGAGGACTTAATTAGGTTATGTGTGAGGCATTTATAGGGCTTATCCATAGTTTGGTTTTCGGGTTTTCTTCCGTATTGATTGTTTTGAATGCTTGACGATTCGACCATCTTGCCGTGGTCTTCTTTTGAAGAAGAAGACCACGACGAGATGGTCAAACAATCAACGCAGTAGAAAACTCGAAAACCAAACTATGGATAATCATCAGCTCCACGAAAACCTTATAACCAAAATATTTATAAGGCTTTTTTGGAATCCCTTTTATGAATATACTTCTCGAAAAAAAATATATTTTATTTTTCTCATATAACACGCTAGCATGTCCTAAAAGTATCATAATTGAGCCTGGCTTCCCTAAGACACGTGTAGAGGTTATTCTAGTATTACCCAGGAACTTCCACATATACTTATACCCTTTAGCGGTAATTTAATTTTTAAAACTTCTGGCCAAATATGATTCAGAATGTCTTAAAGCTGTGTGTCACCTCAAAGAATTTTTAAAATAACTTACAAATAAATTATTTCAACAATTTTTCATAGTTACATACAGCAAAGTTTCTAAAAAATTATAAAAATAATCTAAAGTTAGAAAGTGGCCAAACTAAACAAATTAGCGATTAAACAATAATATACGGTGATACAAAACAACTTGAGCACATGTTTCTTTAATAATTTTGTGGTTAAATTCATTGCGATTGCATAAATTAATTGTGGTGTTTTGTAAATTTTAAAATTAGTTCATAAAATAATTCATTTGTAAATTATTTTAAAAATTCTTTGAGGTGACACACAGCCTTTAAAGAATTCTTACTAATGCAGTATATTTATTATACAGTCGGGTAGTTATGCAATTACATTACGTCCTAGTTTTATTCCGTAACTGCCCCTATAAAGCGTAAGATGAGAGAAAAATAAAACTGATAAAACTAGTCATTAAAAGAAAAAAAATAGTCATCATACCAAGAGTACTATATGCTATCAGCATTTTCAAAAAAATAAAACAGACCACATAAAAACAAACTACTTTTAATACATCATAAAATATTCGACATAAAATATAAAAAATAAAGAAATCAAAATATTCGACATAAAATATACAAAAATCGACGATTTTCACCACAGTGGAATAAACAGGAGCATTTCTGGAAGCTTCATATTAAGTGTCTAATTCACATTCCGAATCCAAATTATCTGGATTTACTTCATTTAAGTGATCGTTTGATAGCTGAGGAACATTTTCGGATACATGTGTGGGACTATCAGTGTCGGTGCAGCCGTAGCTTACATCAGTTGAATTGGAAACGGAACCAAGATCAGAATCTACCATAGAAGAAAATAATTTAAAATTTTTATTAAGTCGTCTGTAGAAAGTTGTTTTTTTACTACGATCTTTAGGCATTTTGCAAAGAAAACCAATTAAACAAACCTAACCTAACACAGTGATTACGTATATTTTTCAAATCTATATATCTATATACTTTATAACTATAGGTATTTACCTTTGTTTTATTATGAATCACAAAATATTCACTGAAAATCACTGAAAACGTTCGTTACCGATTTATCAATAGCGTATCTCGTACCGTACTGATAAAGTTGGCGGGCGAAATGGCGGAAATCTTGGTCACGACGGTCACATGAGCTGTATTTCTTTGACATCAGACATCATGACATCATATTTTAGAACAGACCAGTGAATTCTAGTTTTTGATTGGTTGGAACAGTTTATACGACGGCAGCACAATGAACTAAACAAATCTAGTTCATTTCGGCAGCATTGCATATCTTACTCAGATACAATAGAGATGACACTGATCTTATTTCACCTGGCGGCAAATCAGGCGGGAAAAACAAATATTGTCTGAGATTACACACCAGGCATTATCTATGAAAGTATTTTTAATAGTACCAAAGATCATGATCTTTGATAGTATTATATTAATTATTTATTTAAAATAAATAATAAAAATAGATATGCTATAACCAGTGTAATATTTTTTTCTAAATAAAATATATATAACACCAGTTTATTTATTTACCATTTTCAGTGTAGGTATATTTAAATAAACATAAATTTATATTTTTAAAAAATAACATTTAATGTATCCTATATCAAATTACTACATCCAAAAAAATATTTTCGAAAACAGTTTCGAAGTACTAGTGATGTCCTCGATGGATATATTTAGGATATCATTTTATGATTTACCTGGGATATCCTCCAATGGGACATTTTCAGGCTGATGTTATCCCTAACAGATATTTATAGGACATACGTATGGGATATGTCAAGGATATCCTATCCGGGATATTTTTAGGACCAAGCCGAGGACCAACCAGATATCCTGAGGATGTCCTGAGGATGATCGTCCTCAACTGGGATAACAGGATTTAATTAGGACATCCTGAGGATATCTTGTGCTGTGTGGGAAGTAACTCACCCTAAAATTCAATTTTCTTTCGAATGGTGTGAAAAAAAATAGTAGGTGCCATTTAAAAAAATTGACTTTTTGACAATTTTTGATTGCGACATTTGAAAATCGACTGCGCCCATATGGTACAAAATGGGACCACCGATGGGACATCAAAAGTTAGCCTGGACTTCCAGCTAACTGCTTCACAAATTTGGTTTCATAATTTTGAAAGGTTTGCGAGATACAAATTTGTTCGTAAACTACTACAGCGGCAATTTTTTTCAAAAAATTGGACATATGTCAAAAATTGTAATAGATAAGTTAACATAACTTAGATTCTCTAAACTCAGAATTAGAAGACCAATCGAACCATGTAAAGAAAAATATAGGTTTCCATTTAAAATAAGAAAGTTGGTGCCAATTTTTGGCACACCCTGTATAGTTGGAGGACTGAAAATAATTTAGATAAAACGGGCATGATTGATTATGGCTGCATACCAAATTTCAAGTTTCTAATCCAACTGCAAGTTGAAAAACTTCTAATGAATGGCCTACGTGAATCACCCTGTATACATGCTTATTTTAACCTCATCTCTATCAATATATGTAAACAACTGTCATATTCGCTTCTGGGCTAGGGATTTTATCTGCTACCAACGGAAATTTTTTAAATGAAACCATGAAAAGAGGGAGATCCGCGGGAATGCACAGCGTATTCTTAACTCATATTTGTGCGGCAATACGGGATCGGTGGATATACCGGTAACCAGAGATCATTGCACCACAGAGAAACCATGGTAGAGTATATGTTTCTACCATGAGAGAAACGACAGTAAGGATTCCCAAGTTAACCGTTTTCATATACGCATGTGAGAGCTATGTTGCGTTGTTGTCAGTTCCATGCGTTTACATTTCGTTAAAAAACCAACCACCGTTGATCCTCTGCGGTGAGAGAATATAGCACCAGTGGTGTTTTCTTTACTGTGAGAGTTACTTGTGTTTTGTTATTGTGTAATTCGATTGGAGCCGAGTGCACTTCATAATTAAGCTGAAAATAAAAAATAACCCGATTATTATCACGATTGTTCTTCGTAAACCGGCGAAGGATTAAAAACAACAAATTGACAAAAAAGTAAAGAAAAAAGTTGAAATTTTGTCATGCTTATAAATAATCTTTTTTTGTAAAACGTATTTGTTTAATTTTTTAAAATATTCTGTAGCACATTAAAAACAAAAATATATTAAAATAGGATAAATTGTATTATTGCACAATATATTCTTCTAAAATATGTTTTGATAACGTGTATACAATATATGTATTGAATTATTATATGTCAATGTAACTAATTGATATTTTCATATATAAAGGGACGTTTTACTGCCCTTAAGTCACCAACCTGCATACAAATAAGGAATGTTGATGAAAACAAAGAAAATAAATTCGTACATTCGAACCTTTCTTAGAAACCAATAGTGTTTAAAATATAAAATATAATTTAATCAGGTGTCATCACAAATTATAAATTCTCTTTGAGCGTAAAGAGTACTTGATTAAAAACACTTGGGTTTTGAGAATCAGTCGAATAGTACTTTAAAATAAGCAATTTTTATTTTGAATTGAAGTTTTACCTCCAAAAACACTACACCAATTTCACTACCTACTCATGACGTCATAAGTTGCATTGTCAGTAAACAGGCGTCATTGTGCATGTATTATCATATACATATTAACTATCGTCTTGCGTTAGTGACGCGAGATTGTGTCAGTTCAACTGGATATAGAAGGTAAATCGTCACAATCTAATCAGAGAAATTGGCCACATGGCCACTGGCCTATTACAAGAGAGTGCTTCCTTACTCCTTCATCAGATTGTGTCGTCAGAGCGTGCGTGTTGGGTCCCAAGTTCCCAGCAGAGATAGAAAACTATCTCCTTCTATAGCCTCAATTCCGTACATAGTGGCTTATAGCATGTTACCAGTATATAGTTAATAGGTATATGTCTATTATAAACACGCAATATTTTGCAGCCTTACCATTTTTTAATGAAAATAACTAAATGTTGTTTTGTGCCAAGCTGTAAAAATACATCCAAAAACGTACCGGGAATAGTTTTAATGACAGTACCAAGACAGATAAATTTCTATAGATAGCTTTTACAAATCCCGTATTAGACATATTATATTTATTTATTCCCATATAAAACATAAATAAAGCGAATAAAATGTGTTCAACACTATTAAAATGTGATGTAAGCCACCAATAAAATCGATGACGTCACCGCCAGTCATAGCGTGTTTTGCAGTTATTAATACCTACTTGACTTTAATAATATCAAAAAAGGAAATTTGCACCTAACATGGTATAGTAACATAGTGCATTGCGTTCAGTGTACAGCAAACTTAAAAGTTCTCTCAGTGTAAGCGGTTGTGTTTCATTCATGTTTAATGCCATTAGAACCGAACCACAAAATACTGTCGCTTCTCTGCGGTGTAATGTTCTCCTCCGGTAACTTTTCGGTATGACAATCTAAGGGCCGCCGGTTCATCCATGCAAGGATAAAAGTTATCCTATATGAAGGCACAGTTTAATAATGTAGTAGGGTCACTTCCAATCATTTTTGTCCGTGACCCTTTACTCCTGCCGAAGATTAGGGAATTAACAAGATAGGACAGCCGGCGGAAAATCTTTTATTTTTTAGCAATGGCGCCATATTGACCTCGACATTTAAATTGGAGTTCTCGCGCAGTTGCCACAATGTGATAATCAGACGGAGAAGGTAACATTAGAAACAGAGACCAATAGTGAAAAATGGACAACACTGTCCTGATTGAACGACATTACTTAGCTGACTGTCATCAGTACCCAAGGTCAATAAAAAAACAGGTTGCTTTGTAATATATGTCACACGGAGTATTTCTGTGTTTATATGTAAGGTATCTATTTGGTTAGGATAGAATTGTACATTGAAAGAATAATTTTGAAACTCTTTTTCATAAAATGAGGTAAAAACAGCCGCACAGCTATCATTCAAGTCTATACGTAACGTTGCACTTGACGATTCTAATGAGCCAACTTATCTTTTAGCAGTAGGTTTGTTCTGGTTTTGAGAAATACTCTGTCCGAGGACGACAGGCACATGCACAGTTAGTAAAACGCGTTCTGAACTTACTAACTGCGCATGTTCTTGACATCCGAAGACCGGCATTTCTCAAAACCAGAACAAACCAAGTAAGATTGGTCAAATTTATTTAATCCCGAAACCGTTTCCGCTGGATGTGTCCCTATAAATTGGAGTTCACACCTGTCTTCGTCTATTTCGTCTTCTCCGTCTGACTGTCCTATCTTGTTAGTTCTCTAATCTTTGCTCCTGCTATCGACGCGAGGGCACGTTATAGGAGAGAAAGTGATCTTACTGTATTATTAAACTGTGCTTTAACAAAAGGATAACTTATATCCAGTGATTAGTGATCCCATCGGCCATCACCATATAAGCTGCTTTCGTTTGCAGTGAACATAATAAACAAGATTTCAACAAACAGAATCATGATACAAAATTGCATGGTAGGGACAAAGACAACACGTGAAACAGGTTCCTTATGAGCTATAGTTATGGTTGTGTGATGGACATAACCGAATTATTTCAATAACCGATACTTGGTATTCGAGTGATTTCAGTAACCATATAATCATTCGAGTGATGGTCCGACGAATAATTTCTAATAGTGGCAGTACTGATTGTTTGACATGAAATTAGCTGCTCTCGCTTACAATGAACAGGATTTCAATGAACAAGTGGTAGCGACTAGGGACAGAGAGAACACATTAAACAGAATCGATAAATTACTTAAACAGGTTCCTTATGATTACGAATCACTGCCGAACGAAATCAGCTTTTGTCAATTTGTTCGAGATATTGAGTACTGAGGTACACGAATTATCATTTAATTAGTTTAGAGGTGTTTTAAAACCTCATGACTTCATGAGCCGTGACCTTCATATGCGCAGAGGCATAATCCGTCCTGTTGACTCAGTTACACTTCTTAAAAATATTATATTTATTGTTTACAATTTATCCCGAGCCCTTGTTTATGTATACAGCAAGGCAGCCTCCAGTGTCTTCAAAAACATACTTATAACTCAGATTAAACTTTGCGTTTAGCGCATTTCGCGGCTTATGAGATTCTGAAACACCTCTACAATGTTTATTTGCTGTCGCGTTGAATTGTCGGATAGGTATCTTGCGGATTGAAACATACGCCCCGGCATGGTGCCTAATTCAATAACCGTTTAACATTCCATTTTTTTTTTCACTTGAATTCTCGTTGGCGATAACCGAGTGATGCATGTTATTTCAATAACCGGATAACCGATTATTTTTCATTCGAGTGATCCCATCATCCCTATATAAGCTGAAATTTTGTATCATTTGATCATTGTTCATAGAAATCCTGTTTATTATGTTCACTGCAAACGAAAGCAGCTAATCGACGCTACCATTTTGAGTTTAGAGATGGGTAAAGCGGTTCCACTTATATAGCGATACAAACGCGATCGCTCCAGAAAAATACCGCGACAAAATAATGCGATTTTGGAACTACAGAAACGAAATGATTCGATTAGCTCCGTCAAACGCAAAGCGATTAAAAGAGATCACACGTTGGTCGCGTAGCGTTGTCCGAACTCAGTTACATCAGACGGTAACGTAACCTATTCGGTCCTTATATCGCCTAGTCGCGTTGGCAATGCATATATAGATCACTTTTGTTAGTTTCTATTTGTATGGGTTCTTACATTTTTTTCTAAATGGTAGACACCAATAGTATTATGTTGTGTATAAGGTATAGATAATATATAAATATCTTGAACTTGGTTATACAGTATGTCTCACTTATAAGTACCTTCTATCCAAAGTTTTAAAAAAATCTCATTGTTAAGAAGAGAGCTGTGAAATGGGAGTTATAAAAAGTGAAACATACTGTATATTTATACAACCGCACCTTGGGTTTGTGTGTAGTATACCGAGTGGTTTAGCCAATGAAGGACACTCTTGTAACAGTTGAATGGGTCAAAGGATCATTTTCAAATCAGGAGTAGTAATATAAAAAAGAATTAAATTATGTGATGTACAAAACCCAAAATTGCCGATTTCCGGTTACGATGTCATTTACATGAAAATCCGATTTTCAAATGGGATAACCCGTATATTTCGATCCCGCTAGCCAAAATACATATAATCCAACCTTCAGATGTTAGAGTAACCGATTACTTTAGCCCGTTGCAGAGACAAGGCAGGTCCGTTGTATACAACGTGCAGTCGTTACTTGGCGAGAGTGATGATGCTCGTTGCGAGTAACCGGTTATTTTGGCATTTCGTAGCGCGACGGTACCTTACCTAAAAATACCGCGACAAAACAACGTTACAGAATCAGAAATAACGAAACGACCCATCTCTAATTTTGATCCGTGAGTTGACATTTTATTTCTCAAAGTTGTGGTGAATTTTAATTTCGATTCAAGAAAATAATTAAAACAGATAGTCTCTTAAAATTAGCAAATAGGCGGTTTGTGTATCGAATTAAAGAAAGATTACAATACTAGAAACGTTCAGAAGGGTGAAATATAGTAACCATTAAAAATGTCAGTTTTGTGCCCTGAAATTCCCAAACCAGGCTTCTCTTTTGAAAATTGCAAAAGGTAATTGTGTCAACGACACCGTTCATGTATTACAATATTTTGTTATTGTGCATTCGTGTAATATTTCCATTGATTTTCCATAATGCTTTGTCATGTAACATAACCTACAAATCGATTTAATATTTTAGAAATGCTTTACTGGAGAACAAAGGCTTTACTGTTCCGAAAGCTACTAAAACTGGAACGACCATTGTAGGAATTACTTATAAAGATGGAGTTATACTTGGTGCTGATACAAGAGCGACTGAAGACACAACAGTAGCTGACAAAAATTGCGAGAAGATACATTATCTTGCGCCAAATATGTAGTAAGTTTAATTAGAAAGAAGCTAACCATTATAAACTTAGCCGATTCACTGCACTTTTATATAATTGTTGCACATTCTATAGGATACTCTTTGCAGTTTTTTTTTTTCTTGCAAATAACATCAGTTTTAGACATTTTTGTTTAATTACAGAACATAGAAAAATAGATTTTCTTAAACTTAAGTAATTAGTAACTTTTTAATTTATTTATCGATTTCGTTCAAGAACAATAAGATTCTTCCTTTACCTAACATTAATTTACTTTCCAAATTTCATTACAATCGGACTTTTCGTTCTTAATTTATCGTGCTTACAAGAAATGTGACGGACAGACAGACGGACGAATGGGCATGAAAGTTCAAAATTCGGCCATGGGCATAGTGATATGAAATTTTTTTCTCTATGAGCGATATTATTGGTTTTAGAAATTTGCCGATCGAACACAATATACTTTTCCTTTTGTATTTATGAAGAGAATAATAAATGCACATGCATTCTTCACTTTATAAATTGTAGTGCAGTTGATGACTTTCGGCACGCAATCATTTTATGTTGTATCACAGTCGGGGAGGTAGCATTGCATTTTTGGTAGTGTTTTTATGCAGATTGATTTTACTTTCATTAAACATGTGACATAAATAATAAGTGCAGCAAGATGCAGCAGATGTCGCACCAGCAGTGGGGGTTGTTGTGGGTAAACTTGTAGGAAAAGAAATTCTGTGACTCATTTCATACCACTTCAAATTTTATATTATTAATGGGGTAACGAGTAACTGAAATCGATTTGGGAAATGTCATAGACATTTTTGAATTATTCATGCTTAGTTGAATTTACGATTTCTCCTGTGCAATTTACGATGCCGACAAATTGCCAATTTTCGTTTTTCCATAGAGACATCATACGCCCTTTCACTCGGATGTATTTATTTAGTAATTAATGTTTGAAAATTTGGTGTTTTTGAGGTTTTACCTTTTCCGACGAGATTATATTCAAATTTAAAATTGGGATCCGCCTTAGCCGATTACCGCAGTTTTTTTACTTGAAATCCTGCACCGAACTACTTTTTAAAATATTGGTTTTACATTCTGGCATATATTTTTTATTCTAAAATAGTCTTTCATTATGCGACCAAAGTTTAAAACATAAAATTTTATCATTTTACGACATTTTTTGGCGATAATTACAGAAATACTTGTTCTTTTTAACTTTTTTGCATATATTCTTTATTCCAAAATTCCTTTGTGACTATTCTATTCGACTAACAAAAATTGATTAAATCAGTTTCATTGTATTCAAAAATTTTCAGGTCTAATTAGGGCAGTCGTAATGGCACAGAGGCCTAAAGTTCGAACTCTCATCTGTTCATTACTCCAGCTAAAGGTCTTAGTCTCGCTATAAACCTAGCTGATCGTTGTTTCCACACTTTTAATGATTATATTAAGAGTCACATGAATAAACTTCATCCAGTGTAAAATTACTTTACAATCTTACTGACGTATAAATCCCCCCCTCAACAATACAGCTGATTATTATTATTTTTTAATTATTATGTAAAAATTCATAATGTAAAATTTTAAGTGATATGAATAGGCTTGCAATTTTTTTTCCCATAATCCCCACCAGTACATAACAACTCACGGTCGAATTTCTTACCAGTTACACGAGAACAATTATCGACACTAATTAATCAGCCAGTATGAAATTACTTTTTCATTTGCAACGATGTCTTACTCTACTATCAGATATGTTTATCGTTTTATGAATGATACCAATTTATAAAATCAATTTCTGACACAACACCTCCCATCGGGTACTTCACAAGTTGTCCAAGTTGTAAAGAAAATGGAATTATAGCACAAGATTGTTACAAGATTTTTTTTATTGGTAATATTTATTTAAGTAAACATTTTAAACTCATAAAAATATTCCAGGAAAGAAACTCCTGCCAGTTAATTAGGCGGAAAGAAAAATGATTCCAAATTCAGAAGATATTAAAATTTTTATTGTATACTTTATCTTCGAAACTCATCATTTCAAGTTCTTTCTATTTTTAAAAATGTAGATATATGTTTCCTTAATGACAAAATAACCTTCCTAGAAAATTATGGTTGTAAACGAAGGTACTACACACTACATGCACCGCTAGTCGGCCACTTTTGTTAAACATCGACTTTCGAGTATCTACAAAAATTAGATTATTATCAAGGGTCGGAATCTTTCAGCGACAACGGTTTCACTCAGGAGCATTAAATAAAATACATTGAATTATATTAAAATTACATTGAAGAATAATATCACATAAAACATAAAGTAATTTTCGGTTGATAAAAATGTAAATCGAAAATATTTATTAACCAAATTACAAAACCAGCAAATCCATGTAGACATGAAGTAAAATTAGCTGTTGTCGTATTATTTACATACCTACTAGCTAATACAATGAATTTAACTAAAATATTATTACAACTTACAACCCATATTTATATTTGAAAAATAAACTATTAATTATTAAATAACAAAAACGCGGTTAATATAGAAAACAAACGATTAAAAAATATGTAGTAAAATACCAAAATAACATTTATGCTGTGGCCGTGTGTTTACTGCTCATTGATAGTTTCAATGACTTGCGCCTAAAGTTATACGAGTCAACCAGTATTGTCTATTAATCGTGGGCTGGATTTTAGCAGTTAAATGGGACGCGTATTGCCTATCTATCTATCTATCCATTGTACAGCTCAGAGCTGGCCATTTTCTACACCACTCAAAACTTTACCAATGGTAACGCTTAAAACAGCCTACCAATCTGTCGCGCGATACAGAGCATCTTATAATATACGCCCTCTGACACACAATATAATGCAATGGGTTTGTTGATGTTCTTAGATCTAATCTATGGTCGCTTTCAGCAAAGAAAATTATAGATTAAAGTTAAGTCCTCATAACAGTGAATTGTGAAATACTTTTCCAGAATTAATTCGAAGGGCTGAAAAAGTTGAATATTATTTTTGCGCGAAGTTTCCACGGAATTTTGTGATGCTTTGTGGAGTAAAAACAAAGTTAAATATATTTAACTATTAGCGAATTTTACAGGGCATATTTTTGCCATCTTTATTCATTTTATTTCCTTACTCAAAAGTAATAGTAAATTTGATGCTTTCCGCGAGTGCGTCACCAATTACATTAGAATTATAAAATTAAAAATGTATAAAATAACTTTATTTACAAAGAATTGCGAAGGGTGTCCTATAGAATGTGCAACAATTGTATAAAAAATTCAGTAAATCGGCGAAAAGTATAAAGGTTAGTTTGTTTTTATGCTTGGAATCGCTTTGGTTGTTCTTATTGTTGTTGACACTAAATATACATACCATCGGAATGCACTTTTCGCTAACTTTAATATAAGCACTAATGAATTGAATTTAATACGTGGCGTAACAACTACAATGCTTATCAACCATATTGAGTTGTCATAAAACATTGAAAACGACTGTAAATAATAAAAATAAAGGTGGGAGTTTATTAAAATAGCTGAAAGCGACCATAGATTGGAACTACAAAATGCCAACGCCCATTACATTATATTGTGCATCTCAGAGCGCTTATACTATAAGATGCTCTGTATCGCATGACAGATTGGAGGACTCTTAAGCTTTACCACGGGCAAAGTCTTGAGTGGTGTAGAAAATTTCCCGTTCTATACTGTACAATAGATTGGCAATACGCTGCCGGTACTAGGCTGGATTTTAGTATAAACATAATTCGCATAATTCATTAGCGAAACTATTTCTCTAGTAATTTTCTTCGTATCTACATAGTTCTTATTGTGTTTACACAAAATGTCAAAAGTTAAAAGACCTTTATGACGTATTAGTTCGTGAAAGAATAGAAAACTACCCCGGGTTGGATTTTAATGGTGTCACCGTGCATTGTGATGCTTGTTGATTTTAAGAGAGTTCTCTACTCAATAAGACAATTTTACAGAAATATGAACGGTCGTATGTTAATGTTATAAATATAACATAAAGAGATAAATTACAATTACAAATTCACAATAGCCAAAACAAAACATTGTTATATTATAATATTCCTTGAAAAATTAAATATCAAGTCGAGTCCGACTCTGTTAACGCTGAAGAAATTCTGACCCTTGATTCTTATAATAATATGTAACAAAATAGAAACTTAGGCATACAATTATTTTCTTGTATTGTGACATCCCAATTGCTTTAGCCTCTCCCCTTCCCTGTCACAAAGTATTATTATGCCAGAAGTCTATTTTGTCGTGATTTATATTTCATAGAATTAATTAACCCACAAACTTTGCGTAACAATGAGTTTCCAGAGAAGCTATCTAGCTTCCAGGCTATAACATTAGCGTGGGCTTTAAAATAACCTTAGATTTTCTTTATTTTATAGCATTTTTTGTTTTCCAACATTTCCATAGGGTTTAAAAAATATGAATTTTAGTTGCTGTGGTGCTGGAACTGCTGCCGATACTGAAATGACAACTCAGATGGTCTCGTCTCAGTTAGAACTCCATAGATTGTACACGAATCGTATCGCTAGAGTAGCAACTGCAAACCAGATGCTGAAACAATACCTTTTCCGTTACCAAGGATATATAGGAGCTGCTCTTATCCTTGGTGGTGTAGATATAGATGGCCCTCACCTCTACCAGATTTATCCTCATGGATCATCTGATCATTTACCATTCATAACGATGGGTTCTGGTTCTTTAGCAGCAATGTCTGTTTTTGAATCTGGCTGGAAAGCAGATCTAGAGGAAGCAGCTGGAATTAAGTTGGTTAGGGATGCTATTGCAGCTGGTGTTTTCAATGACTTGGGATCTGGTTCCAACATCGATGTTTGTATTATTCGTAAAGGAGGTACTGATTATAAAAGAACTTATGATGAAGCCAACAAGAAGGGTATTCGCCAAAAATCTTACCGTTATCCTAGAGGTACCACACGAGTATTATCAACTAAGGTTGTGGATGTTGAGGAAGTTTCCGTGCAGAGTATTGAACCAGAGAGAATGGATACAGCTTAATTTAATAAGTACAGGTTTTTGGGATGTAAGTTAATATTAAAACAATTTAACATGCTTATACCTTTATTACAAAATATATAATTTCTCAAATACTGTCTTTTTAATAATATTCAATATAATATAAAAATATTTAATATAAGATATAGATAAATATAAATAAAGTAATTTAAAAATAAAACAATATATTCTTTTATATAATATCGATTTCACAAGCCTTTGATATTTGGCTGTCTAAATAAAAAAGACTTGTACAACTTTGAAAATATCACAAAAAAGTTTCATGTATAGATAATAGGGTACCATAACTAAAGTGATTTATACTTATATGAATATACCTCATAAATATTGGACACTAATATAGGAATGTTTTGTTCTTTTTGCGTATTATTTGGGTATTAAATTCAATGACTAAGTTTGCTCACGTTGATCATTGTGAACTTTTCCAGGAAGATTTTTTTAATCTAAAATATTTGATTAAATTTGCTGTAATTTATTACTAAAGAGTAGAGATATATTGAAGTGTATCCATTTTAATTACCACTCCGTTACCAAAAATTTATTGACGATTTCACAATTTACTTAAAAATATTTAAAGCAAATAAAAATATGTCTTTAAATTTGCTGTAATTTGAGACATATCGAAGTATATCCATTTTATAGTACATTCTGTGAGTTGGATGGAACCTCAAAAAACACAGATTTTTCTTAGCCTAACTATTCCACCCCCCCTCGAGAATGCTGAACACGATGGCAGTGATTAAATGTCTCTTCAAGGTCACCCCACCCACCCAAACGGCCAAAAACGACCCGCGAAAGGGGTAAACCACAGATAGGCTGTCTCCTACCAGCCAAACCTGTGTTAACCCCCCGTTTTCGAGGATGCTGAGCTCGATGGTGATGTTTTTTTCATGCTCAGCATCGTCGAAAATGAGGGATAACACAGGTTTAGCCGAAAGAAGACCTATCCATGTTTCAACCCTTTCGGGGGTGATTTTTGGCCACTTGGGGGGATGGCGGAGGTCGAGGAGGGGTCTCAACATCACCATCTTGCTCAGCATCGTCGAAAACGAGAGTAACACAGGTTTGGCTGATAGCAGACGGCGGATACGCGGTTTACCCCTTTCGGGAGTAGTTTTTGGTCGGGTGACCTTCGGAGAAAGATTTAACCACTGCCATCGTTTTCAGCATCCTCGAAAAACGGAGGGTGGGGGGCATAGTTTCGTTAGGCTAGAAAAAATTCATGTTCCTGTCCGACTTGATTTACAGAATGCACTATTAATTTCCACTGTTACCGAAAATTCAATGAAGATTTCACACACTTAAAAATATTTAAAGCAAATATTTTAAGATCAATTTCAAGTAACATATGTTTTAAATCAAATTTTCTCAACTTATAGTCCAGTGTTTGACGGCTTTTCACTCAGAATTCTTTCGGAGAAAACCGATTGGCGTGAAATTTGGATAGTAAGTAGGCAATGGCTCAACGAACAAAAGTTATATAGTGTCGATGTGCGTTTTTACCCTGGGGGGTGGATGGCACCTCTTCTCGAGGGTGGAAATTAACGGTACTCAGAATGACCAAAGTTTAAGTTTTATCAAAATTCATCAGGAGCAAATATGATTACAAATCAATTGGTTTTTTATTTTTGTAGAAGCAATATGAACCAAGTTATAACTCGTTGAAGGTGACTGTTTGCTTACAGAAAACTGAATTCGAACCTTTCAACGTTAAATAACGGAGAAACAACGAATTTTTTGAGGAAAACTTGTTAAACCTTTTTTTTAAGTACTGGCAAAGACCTTTAAAATGAGCTTTAGTAAAAGTCGTTAGCGTAAAACCTTATGGAGCTATGATGAAAATAAAAGGTTTTCTCGTTTTTTCGGAAGAAAAATCAGCAATGAAACCAATGGCTTAACTTCCTAAATTTTTAAGATATTTAATCGCTCCAAAAGCCATTTTGCAGGGAATATCAAGGACTACAAGGCCTGTTGCTGTGTTGAACTTCCTTCAACCCTTCGTTTTTGAGATTTTGAGTTCAAAGAGAAGGTGGTCCTCGCACTCAAATGCGAACTTAAAACGGTGATATCTCAATTAATTTTTATCCTAAACAAAATTTTAGCAAAAAAAAAAACAATTTTTTTTTTAGTTATTGTGAAAAAAAGAAATTATTTTTAAAATTTAACCAATATTTTTTTTCAAATCTAGGCATTTTAAACCATTTAAACTTCTAGAACATATTTTTAGTAGTCATGAGAAAAAAAAAATTGAACAAATATTTTTTTCTAATGTAAATCTAAATTAAAGTTAGATGTAGATTCTAGAAAAAATACGTTATAAGACTTGCCCTATTTTTTTTTGCTCATGACTATGAAAATAAAGTAAACTGTTAATGGATTACGTTTAATTTCAATTCTTGTGGTTAAGCCGTTGGTTTCATTGCTGATTTTTCCTCCAAAATAATGACACAACCATTTTCTTTCATCCTAACTCTATAAGTTTTTATGTTAATGACTTTTACTAAAGCTCATTTTAAATGTCTTTTCAAGTACTTTAAAAAAGGTTTAACAAGTTTTCCTGCAAAAATTCATTGTTTTTCCGTTATTTCACTTTGAAAGATTCAAATTCGGTTTTCGGCGAACATTCCCCTCCAGCGAGCCATAACTCGGTTCATATTGCATCTACAGAAATAAAAACAAACAATTGATGTGTTATTTTATAAGCTTCATTCTTGCTCCTAGTGATTTTTTTTGATAAAACGCAAGGTTTTTGAGTTATTCGTGAAAAATCGCTCAAAGACATGCATTTTTTAGATGAAAAATCAACATTTTCAATCGTGAATAACTCGAAAAATATTGATTTATCGGAAAAACTTCATAGAACATTCTTTGCCTAGAATCTCCCTATCGATATTTCTGCGGTTATTTTGAGTGTACTAATTTCCACCCCCGAGAAAGGGTGGCATCCACCTCTAGGGTAAAAGCGCACATCGGCAATATCTAACTTTTGTCCCTTGAGTCATTCCCTACTTACTGTCTAAATTTCACGTTAATCGATGTTATCCGAAAGAATTCTGAGGTAATAACTTATTTTTACCATCAAACACTGGACTATTAATAGAGTTGCAAATATTAAAAATTAAATTATCTTATTTTTTTGCATAATTAATGTCTGTAAGTACCCTATTCTATTCTGTGTAAGTAGATGCATTTTTCAATACAAATCGAGGTGTGCATGTGTGCAAACATTACATCCGAAATAAATTTTATACATGTGTAAATAAAGGTTGTAAATTATGTTGGAAAAAATATGAGACAATATTTATATTTTTAGACGTCCAAGGATGTTGTATTCATGAGGGTGAAAACGAATAAATTTTCAAAATCAATAATCACAATAAGTGTTTAAAGAACTTCTGGTATAAATGAGATTTAGACATGTGTTTTTCTTTAATATGTAAAGTATACAGTTTTAAACTTGCTTTTTATAAAAAAATATTTAAATATTTGTCTTTAAAAAAATTGTACTATAATTGTACTTGTCTTACATTAGGCATTGCCAAAGTATAATTTCAAGCGTACCATACTAACTTCTTTTTTTGTGCGCTCATCATAGATATAGAACACAAAAAAAGCTCCATTTTCCATGAAAATATTAATTTTATATTCGTTTCTTTTTGGACATTAAACCTTTCATACATAATATATACACTGCATGTTGTGTCACAGAGAAGCTTGACATTATTATCAGTGAGGTGGGTAACAAAACCTAATACTCATTTTGCAGCTCTGCCACAAAAGAATGGGATCATTTAGTCAAATTTTATAATGCATTTTTTAGTACGTTTATACGAATTAATCGTTGAATGATTACAACACTGAAAATTTGAGATCAATTTGGTAAGTACTGTCAGAAATATACTGCTTTAAACATAAACCGATGCGCAGAAAAGTCTGATGTCATTTACTCCCAAAATTTGTCTCGAAGATACGTTTAATGTGCCCGTTACTTAAAAGCGGACTCACCTATCAATAAAAATACCTGATCAATAAAGACAAGCAATGTTAAAGCTGTACAATGAATAAGATGTAAAAACACATTTATTTTACATAAAAAATACTGACACATGGAGAATAAAGAGAAAAGTAAATTTCATAAGAAAAAAACATTCTAACATTAAATCATATGTATAGCAGTTAATATTATTCACACAATTCATGTTACTTTACATCACATTTATATCAGCTATTAGCAAAAGCACACTTTGAGATATATTAAATTACCATAGGAGTAAATGATGTCACACAGCTGTTAATAAGAGAGCACACGCGTTCGTGGCCAATTTTGAAGTCTAGAGACTGTAGAAAATTCTACTTTTTTGCATTTCGCTCTAAAATCAAAACATCTTTCAGAAAATATAATAAAGAAAATATGCTAAATGAGCCCGTTGAATTACTTTGGTAATAGTATGTATTGAAAAGAATTGTGACTGAATTTAATAAACATAGAAAGTAGATCAAGCTCTTGAATACAATCAACCTTAAGTTTCTATATAATAATGCTACACCCATACAGTATGTTTATTTTAATTTTGCAATTATAATTCTATGAATTTTCATATATCCATTCTTGTCAAGGCCTGAGATTTGGCTACAATATAAAATTTCCAATCCCGAATAGAAAAATATCATGTTAAAATATCTACACTATAATAAATAAAAGTTAAATGATACTTCTGGTCTCTAAAAATTTCTACCATACTTAAGGTATAATTTTACCTCCTAATTTATTGAACAGAAAATATCATAATCTAAGTTGGTATAATCAATAGCTGTATAAAATTGTCTTTCATTTGTCTAAGTACTATTCTACATACATCAAGCATTCTATCATCCTTAAATACCATAATAGTGTCAAAAACTAGAGAATTAACTAGGTAAGACAGTCAGACAGAGAAGACGAAGATCGTTGTTAGCTCCAAATTAAAAGGACACGACATCTAGCGGAAACGGTTTTGGAATTTGTTGGGTATACATTAAATTGTCTTGATCAAGATAACTAAAAGATAGGTTGTCTCATAAGAATCAGCAAGTGCCACGTCACATATTATAGCCCTTCATGACAGCTGCATGTGACTATTTTTTCATTTTATAAAATAAATTATAGAAAAGTCACATTCAATTTATGCACAAAAAAGGATTCTACTTTGCAAAAGTTCTAGTTCTAATTTTCTAATAAGTTGTTAGGACCTATGTCAATAGTAAGAAACCAAGTCTGCAGCTCCGAAAGACCTGTACACTACCCAGAAAACAGCGAAATTTTTGTACGTTTCTGTTTTTCCTTGGTATCTCCTAAATTATGCATTGTGCAGAAAATATTATTACTCCTTTTTTAAAGTAGATTAAATTTGCTATAATTCAAGCCCAAATAGAGTTCCGTGCATCCATAATTTTCCGAGATACACCTCTTCAAAAATGGGCAATTGTCTCCAAAAAGTAAAAAAAATTCGTTTTCGTCATATATCTTGCCAAATATCGGGAAAAGTACTTATCCCAGAAGGAAAGTCGTAGGTAATGATTTTGAGGTAAATTTATTTAATAAAAATCCATTATCTATGACTATAATAATATTAATAATGATAATATTATCCCAGTAGGCCAAA
The DNA here is from genome assembly GCA_963583905.1 of Stenurella melanura. Classification (NCBI taxonomy): domain Eukaryota; kingdom Metazoa; phylum Arthropoda; class Insecta; order Coleoptera; family Cerambycidae; genus Stenurella; species Stenurella melanura. Next base: position 48,803,224 of record OY757311.1, read on the forward strand.
AAAATTTTAAGCATTGGATGTGTCAATAGAAAATACAGAAAGTTTATAAAAGTATATAATACAATCACAATAATCCTAAAAAATGACTAAAAACTACAAAAAAAACAAAAATGTACGTACGTCAAATTCAATTAAAAAATGAGACAAGAACACCAAGAAAACACACTAATAACAAATATTGTAAAAACACCCAGCGAGCAGTAATTACAGAGATTCAGACCCAGGGAGATTTAGCCATCAAGATATTCGTTAAGTGAATAAAAAGCTTTATAAGGTAACTCTTTAGCTTCTTTTTTTCCAGATGGTGGGATTCATATTGCAAATTGTTATTACCTGTAGTAGCGTAATTATGATTATAGTTATGTCGCGTGAAATTAAAATTCTTTTTAACAAAGCATAACACACGGTATAAATACAAACATGGAGTAGTTAGCATATTATGTTCTTTAAAAACTGTACGGCAACTATCTCATAAGTTCATTTCTAACGTTGCTCGTAGGGTTCGGTTTTGTAATGTAAAAATTCTTTCGGCTGATGGTGATTTTCCCCATAATATAATTCCATACGCCATGACAGATTCAAAGTTGGCATGATAAGTCTTCAGTACTTGGAAGTCAAAAAATCTGCTTCATTTGTCTCAGCGCAAAACATGTACCGGCTAGTTTAGAGCTAAGTAAGTCAATGTGTGAGCTCCATTTTAGGTGTTCATCCAGCGTAGGTTGACGGATTCTCAGCTTGTTGTTGTTATTTACTTTTATTAAAGCACTACATCTGCATTTGTTGGTTGAGGAGCAAAATGCCATACTAACGGTTTTATTTCATTCACAATTAGCTTGCTGTTGGAGAGGTTTCCTTGTGAGATGAATACTTTTTCCGATATTTGGCAAGACACATGAATAAAACGAAATTTTTTCACTTTTTGGAGACAATTGCCAATTTTTGAAGAGCTGTATATCGGAAAGTTCTGGACATACAGAACTCGGCTTGGGTTTAAATTGTAACAAATTTAATCTACTTTAGGAAAAATATAATGACTTATTCGGTAGGATATACACTTTAGAAGATATTGAGCAAAAACCAAAACAGGTGCAAAAATTTCGCTGTTTTTTGGGAATTGCGCAGCTCCCACAAGTCTTTCGAAGCTACAAACTTGGTTTCTTACTATTGGCATAGGCCCTAACAACATATTAAAAATTAGAACTACATGACCTTTTGCAAGGTCGAACCCTTTTTTGTGTATAAATTGACTGGCGTAACTATAGACTTTTTGAATGTGTTATTTATTTTTATTTTTTAAAATCAATATCATAATCTTTTTCAGCATGAAATTTTCTGTAATTTGATACCACACACGATGGCTGCCAAAAAAAACGCATTCTGCATTTTTCTAGACTTTTAGTATGTCAAAAAGATAACAAGGAACTAAAAAATTCAAACCCCGTCTTTGTGGGAATTAGTTCCACTTATCACCTATCTTTTTGCATATATCTACTGTGCTAAAATGTGGCGTATATTAACAAGCATAACCTGTTTCTTTAGTAATCTTGGGTTTAGAGTGTTTAGACAATCAGCTGAGTTAGGTCATTTTATTAGAAGAGTGTTGTCGATTTTTCACAATTGGTTTCTCTCTAATTTTACCTTTCCCACCTGATTGACACATTGTGGCAACTGTTCGATAATTCCAATATGGTTAGGTTAATGTGTGAGTGGGCTTATCAGACGATCTACTGCGACCATCTAGGTCTATTATTGTGCCTCACTCCTATAGACCAAGAGCCAGTCTCTAGTACAAATTAGGTAGATCTGTATTAACAGGCATAGCGTACGTGACATTGCGCAGGTCGCAAAGAATATTGTAACACAAAATTTAAAACCGTTCGTCCGTCCATTCTCTTTATCGACACAAGTGTTTAAAACTTAAAATTTTAATGCGTTTGCATTCTTGTACATTTTTAGATGCCAAATCATAATTTCATATTGCCAGTAAGTAGCAACGCGTTAAAATTTTGAGTTTTAAACATCTGACTGGATAAAGCGTTAGGACGGCCGAGCACGTTAATAATGTGGCATAGAGAACTTCTCTGGGTTTGCGTAATAATATGTATAATATGCCTGTTAGTAGCAATTCGTACCACTTTTATCCTAATACAGGCTCTTGGTCTACTAGTTATAGTTCACCCAACAGCAACTTCAATGGCGCCATTACTAAAATATCAAAGGTTTTTCGTCGGCCGTTAATTCTCTAATCTTTGATCGTGTCTTGAAAAGAGTTCTACTATTTCAATAGTTGCCTCTTATAATATTACTATAAAAGTAAGTTACCAACCCTTATCAAATTCTGTTAGATTTACCAAACTATATATTTTTTTTCTACTAAAATTTACTACATTATGACTTCTTTCAAGTGTTAAAAATCGGTTAGAGTCGAAAGAGAATCAATGAAAATATACATGTTAAAATTCAAGAGACGATTAAAGGTATGATCCTAAAAAAAATTGTCTGACTGAAGGCAACTATAGTTGTGAGAAATATGAAAATAATTATCAGTATTTATCATTTTTTGACAAAAAGTTACTTTTACAATTTACCTCTTTTAATAAAACCAATCGATTCTTGTTCTAATAAGAATTATAAAATGAGGAGCATCCATGCAAAACCGGACATGTCCAGTAAAAGTCATTTCGAGATAATCGCAAATTTTCTTGCATTAAGAGTCTGCATGTTCAAGGCTCGAAATTTCTATTGCAATATATTCTCAGCTTGTACTGAACGCGAAAGTCAAGTGATATTTTTTGTAAACAACCAAAATAACGCCATTTTTTGTTTGGACATGTCTTGTTTTGCTCGGACGACGTGGACATGTCGTGTTTTGCTCGGACTGATCAATGGACATGTCATGTTATGCACAGACTAATTAATGGACTTGTTTTTTTTTCTGGTTTTATTTAATACAACTGTAATATTTAAGTCTTTATAAAAAAAGTATCAGAAAATTCGCAAAAAGAATGAGAAAACGAACTTACAGAAGACAACTTAAAACAACTTAAAATTAAAATGAAAATGCATCCCTCCGCTTTTTTTTCTCGAACCCACGTTTATTGATAGCACGGACACATTCATAGTTTATTTATTAATTAAATTTGTTTTTTTTTTTACATCAATTGCACAGAACACAAAAGATCGCACACACTAAAACACTAGAATTTGAAGGTTATATTGATGCTTTGAGACACGGGTAACTATTAATTTTTAGTAGCACAAATGTTTTTATAAACATTTAGTTACTATTATTGCCTTTTATCGAGACGACCCAGAACCATACAGAAACTGAAAAGCGACATTACAGATATATTTCATATTTGGACAAGTCTGCTTTTGGTGGCACATATATTACTCCCATAAGAATTATCACTGGACATGTACCATTTTGAACGAACTTTTTGTGTACTTTGTAGTGTTTGGACATGTACTGTTTTGCTTGGACTTCATGTTTTTGCTATGATTTTATCATATAATATATCCGATTTTGCACGATTCTGACTGCGGCAATGGATTTTAATCAAGAAAATACTTCAAAATTCATCACTAACTCATTTCAACTTAATTATGGACATGTCTGGTTTTGCATGGATGCTCCTCAAATATCACAATTTAAAGTGAAGGGGTTAGTAACGTGTGCGAAATAACCAATTGAAAATCATATTCAGTTTAAATTCACATTGAATTTTGGAAAGCTAAATGACATTAGTTACTTATTTCACTTAACTGGACAATGGAAGATAGCAAAAATAATTTTCGAATTTGGGGTTATATACCTAGATAGAATTCTTATATTTATTATTAGCTTGGTCGATTACTAACGCTTTAAGTTACCTGTGTAAATTTGAACTGTGATTCCATCATACACAGACCAACATACAATATTGTACACACATTTTATACTTATACTTTTTTATGCAGATGGATCTATTTTGTTTTATTCAAGTACAGAATTCGAATGGCTTTCAAGGAATGGTTCCGTTATTTATAAAAATTGACACGCGGCAACTGAAATATTTCAACTCAGTTAAGGCACAATGTAACTATTTACTAATTCTGTAAGGTCATATTTAATTTTTAGTGCATTCTTTACTGTGAACATAATCCATCTTAGTACAGGAGCCAGCTTGCAATTAATTACCTGACACATTTGTGCAAGTTAGAGACAGCTCATTGCCTTAGAGCAGGGCAGACAAAAAAAGTGATATGAGAATTTTGCTAACAGCCGTATTCACCAAGAAATACTTAACAAATCATTTAGTAACAGTTTGTTAAATTTTAAATGGCCGTTAGTGCTATTATGTATTCACCAAATGAATGAGCAACATGCATGAATTTTAGAAATGCAGTAATTTATTATTTTTTCGTTATATATGTTATATAAGTTGAGAAAGGTATAAAAAAATGTGTAGCCTAAATAAACGACTTTGAAATTCAAAATTTTATGGCAACATATTCACGTGACTGAAAACACCACGCTATTGGTCTGACGTCATTCGGCATATTGTCTAAGTCTAATGGTCTTCTATCTGCCAAGGGGTTAAATCGTAAATTGTTTTGTGTTTTGTAAATGTGTATTGATATTTTCGTAAAAGAAATCATTCATTTATTTATTTATTTTAATTATTAAGTGGTAAAAATGACTGACAGTGGGTTTTTACGGGGCCAGAGTGACAATTTGCCCGTTGTTGATGTGTTTATGATGACAAACTTTTTTGCTACTAATACTGATTTTATTAGTGCAGAAATTGGAGGTACTAAAGCAACAAGGTATGTGTCATTTATTATTCTAAACATTAATGCAATTGTGCCCATTTTTATCCTTTTACTGTAGTTGAATATAACAAATTATTTATGTACCTAACCTCAAAACAGGTAAACAAGGCAATGTTTTAATGTTATATTAATTAATATTTTTCATCTTAGAATGCTTTACTTTTTTATATAATAAATACCTCCCGTCACTTACTAAGTATATGTGCTTTTAGGTAGGTAGGTACATTAATAGTAAAAATAACTGTTGACATACATAGGTATATATAAATATATAACTGGATAATATGTAGAACATCGAGAAGTTACATTATTCCCACCATTCTTATACATTTTAATTAAAGGTTCCTATTAACAGAAATTAGTAAACTTTTGTATTCCTATAAATAGGAAAGTGACCAAATTCACCATGATATGTAAACAAATTATCACAATAATATTAGGGTTAGGTACATATTTTCATATTATTATAAAATAATTAGTTTTAATGGGTAAATTTACATCAAAATGATCCTGGCAGCAATATAATCTTGAGGATGACGATAATTCTGCATTTTGGTCGTCTCGTCTCATAGCTCTGCACCATTTCTTCCTAACTTTATCGCATCTAGGCACATTAAAAAATAACTTTTCTAGAGTTTTTATTGTAGTATTTGTACATTTGGGCACAATACAATATTTATAGCTACTTTTCTTTGTATTTTCCATAACACAACATAAATAATGTGTACACATTCGCAATACGTTTTCCGTCGGTGCGATGTGCCCGATGACGTCACACACAAGTAGCGCGGAAACTTCTCCATTTAAACGCAGTTAAATTGACAGCTGCAGTAAATAATTTTTTTAACCTTTAATTAGAACATAAAACAAAAGTAAAATACTGGAAAAATAATGTTTTTTAGTGATCTATTCATCTGTGATGTTTAAAAAAATTATGCATTTTGCTCATTAGAACAATTAACAAACGGTTATTTAAATATGAATTTTGAATGTTTTCCTGGCGGGTAGTAGTAATGGATCCCGAAGCACATGCGCTCGCATGGAAATAATGGAATGTCAATGTCACAAGTTTGTTTATTATATTTTCTTTCCATAACTTTTCAACTAAAAAATAATTGGTTATTTATTATTACACATAAAAATATGCAGGCACTTATTAAATTACCTAGGTATGTGCACTGTTGTGATACGCTTTACTATTTATTAACAAACAAAAATATCCAAATTATCCCAAATAAAATTGTAGCTTCACTTAACAATTGTCAACAAATAACATAACCTCAACCTCAAAATGCCAACGAACCGTTAAATTAGTTGCCTACCCGATATTCGTCAGTCAAGTTAGCGAACCACTTACAGACGTATTAAACGCTAACTAAGGTCGATGAATACATAGAGATTAATTTAACAAAATCCGTTAGCAATTTAACGAACCGTTATCTAGTTAACTAGCATTGGTGAATACGGCTGTCAGTGGTGGAAATTTAACTTATAATTGAAATGAGATTTATTTAAAAAAATATCAGCTGGACATTTACTAATCATGGCTTAAAAGTAGTCACCTTGCAGGTGTAAAATGTTTGCCACTGTATCACTCATAACTCGGACTTATACCTACCACTAGACTTCCACTAAGTGGGATGTATGGCGATCATATTTTTGTAGTAACTAAATGGTAACTAATCGATAACAAAAAAATCGGCTTGATACTTCTTTCTCATGCCCAGTGATATAGCGTGTAGGTTTAAAATGTCTGTAACTGAACCTCTACTAACCGGAATGTATGCTAATTGTATTTTTGTATTCAGTAAATAATCGATTAGAAAAAAAAATCGCTTGATACAAGTACTTGTAACATTTTAAGTTATTTAGTGAAGTCTTCATCATTAAGAAAATTTCGCATATCACTTTTTTGTCTGCCATAATCATGTCTCTAGCTTACACAAATGTGTCACGTAATTGCATGCTGGCCCCTGTACTATTAATTTCGACTTAAGGCGGCCATTTCCAACAAAGAAACATCTGATAGGGCAATATTTATTATTTTTTGTCATAACTTTTTTTTTACTTATTACGTATATTTAAAAAAGCTATAAGCAGTGATCGGAATTTGGGTTTAATTCCAGTGGCGCTCATATATCAAAATATTAAATGTAAGTTTGTTCTCTCTTACAAAATTAAATGTAATACGAACCTACCTTATGAGTTTAAGACGTGTTTTGCCATAATAAATGTATGTACACATATTTCACACATAAATTGTTATAAATTCAGACAGCACTTCCAAGTTTGAAACTTTATGCGTTTACTGAGTGTTCATTTTTTCAAAATTTTTGACGATTTCTAAATATCCACTGTAAGGTCGAGAATGATCTTTCGCATTTCACAGAAGTAAGTGAAGCATATCTAAAGATGTTCATAGGCACCTAATCAAGGAAGGGATCTGGTTCTGTCACAATTCTTGTGCTAATGGCAAATACGACCGCCAAGTCTGGATTCCTATGTAAAACTGCAAACCACTTTTTTGATATAATCTCACCAGTTGCACCAGGAATTTCATTAATTGTTTTTTGAACAGTATCTAGTTTGTTAAATTTTTCTTCCAAGGACAAATTTGAAAGCTGAAAGTTTTCTATAATTCTTGTTATTATTTTAAAATGGTCGAAAATACATTTTAAATCATTTTTAATATTTGGAATATTCATTAAATATTCTGCATATTTATTCGCAGTAGCATCTTCATTTAAGGTTTCTACAACTTCCTTTACTGAGTTGAAGTTAACATGGTAGTAACATGCCACGTTTATCCATGTTTCCCAACGTGTGATCACATTTTTCTTGGAAACTAGGAGCTTTTAGAAAAATGTTCTTTATATTAGCAATAAGTTTGTCAACATTTGTGAAACAATCATCTCATACTTTTTCGCATACGTGGTGTAACGCATGCGCTAAACAAGTAACATACAACACTTGAGGGTATTTACTTTTAATTTTTTTTCCAGCACTTAACAAATACGACGCTGAATCCCTAGTAAAAACAACAATTTTTTAAAAAATTTTGTTCAGCCAATGCCAAAGCCATTTTAAAGTGTTTTCTAATTGTTTCTAAAACCTTGGAAGCTAGTAAATGGCACTTGCCAGGACCACCATGTAATTTTGTAATTAATAAATTGGCAACTTTATTTCCCAAAAAGTCTGCAGTTTCGTCTATTGTAACCCAAAGCCAGCCATTTTGAAGATCACTCTGAATACCTTCCAATTTTCTTTATATAATTCGCTGAGAATTTTTTTACGAAGCAGGCTTTCACTTGAAACATGTTGCCCCACGCAATATTTGTTTAGAAAATGTGTAAAATGAATGTTATTTAGTACACTCCATTGAAGATTTAAATATATTAACAAAAGAGCCAAATCGAAATAAAACGCATCTTTTGAAATTCTCTTTTCCTTTTTTGTATTACACTCGTGTGTGTAGCTATTTACATTTTTTAAAACAACATTTCTCTGTATACACCTTATTGTGACATCACAAATATTACAAATTATTTTTGTCGCCATCAAAATGTTCTTTATAAGGCTTAATCCATTTTTCGACTGTAATTTTCCTCGCACTACAATGCGGCATATTGATAATAAGTCATTCTTTCAGTAAACACAATTATAAATAAAACTAGGTCCTGGCCTGGGCTAAGTCCATTCAGTTTAAAGGCGAGTAAATAGTAAATAATGTTTGTTGTGTATTGCAAGCATGTCGGCCAAGTGTTGCAGGTGTGCATTGTTTACACGTTCTGTTTCTTTAACTTAAATAACGTTGTCTAAATAGATTTTATAATTTATATTACACAAAAAATAAATCAAAATTTATTTTTTTTTCAGTGAACTAAAAATGTGTGCTTATTTATTTTATTTCAATAAATCCTTGTAACGACGCACCTGAAAATTAAACCCAAATTCCGATCACTGGCTATAAGACTACCTAAGTAGAACCATAACAAAATTATTACTATGAATTTTCACTCAGTAATTCTAGTCGTTTTCAAAATAGTTAGATTTAAAACTAAGAAATAGGAAGACTAGCATAATCTTAAATCTTTAAATTTAACTATTTTGCAAACCACTGAAATTATTGAGTGAAAATTCATAGTAATAGTCTTGTTATGGTTCTATTTAGGTAGTCTTAACTTTTTTATATACACGTACTAAGAAAAAAAAAGTTATGGCCAAAGTTAATATCCCTATCGGATGCCTCCTTCTAAGAAATGGTCACCTTAATACGAGTGTATTAAAGGAATGCTCGACTTGTATTTATCTACTATTATTCATTTATTAGACAAATACTTAACTGAAAACATGTACGTGACTTCACAATCTACCAGGTTTTACCAATTTTTTCACATGAAATAGTTTACTTGTATAAGTTGTATACACGTATACATTACTAAAAAAAAAAAAAAGGAAATAATATTTGTGTTGAGAACTAAAATAACCATGTCACCCCAAATTTATAACAAGTACTTAAAAAATAAAACCTGACTACATTAAAAACTTTGACAATGATTCTTACATTAGGACAATATGCGTCTAACATTTTGTTTCTTCGGAGCAGTCATTGCGGTATCGGATTCATGGCAATAAAAATAGCTACTGTTATGGAATTACAGAAACACAACATACAAATAAAAGAACATTAGAAAAATGCAAGAATTTGAAATCATTGTCATTATATGAGTTATATTGCCATTTCATACTTACGCTTTGGTTAGTTTGTAGATATATCCCCAAACTAGAGAGGATTTGGCCTAATATCAAGCTATAGGAGCCATAATATAAGCAATGAGTGGGTGGGCTTATCGTCTGGTGATCATTACCCACGGTAGTCAAAAAGTTGGTAAAATCAAGTTTGTTGTAACATCACGCACACATTTTTTGAATCTAATGAAGAGAAAACTAACGCTAATTGAGAGATTCTAACCTGAATAATATACATTAATTATTATTTATAGTTAATTCAGTCATTTTAGCTCTTATGAACAATAAAGTCCCACGTATCTTTCCATCTCAAGCCTATTATGTCATTTGTACTCAAAGCAGTTGTGCCATAACTGAGGACACTAAATTTCTTGAATATGAAGATAATCGTACCTAGCCAAATAATTAATATTAAGATGAATAAATTGGCAATAAGTTTAACTTTAAGTACGTCATGCAAAACAATGTGTATGTGTTCCAATGTGGCGGCCAAGAGAAGCGTTTTAAATGCAAAAGCGGGCAAATAATGGTGTAGAAATAATGTACGTTCGATGAAAAAGTAGGGAAGGTAATGAAACAAGTAACCCGTTAAAAATACCTCGCCAATTACTTTGAACTGGTTCCAGGTTTTCTCGTCTATATCGTAGCATAATCTTCTTCGCCTTATTAGGTAAAATATTAACAATGTACAATACAATATTAGGCTTAGCGTTGCAGAATACCAAATGACGATGTTACCTAAGAGATGAACCTGGGCCTGAAAAAAAAAAAAAAAATGTCACCACTGTTATTATATTTTTTGTTTATAATTTTCAGAACAGTAAAGTAGTACATTTACAAATGAACTAGTCTAACTTTCTGTTTTGCAAAATTGTTAATCAGATCGGAATAATCTAATTCAGCTGTTATTTTCGATTCTGTTGGAAGAAGAGTTAAATATGATAGCTTGGTTTGGCTTAAAGTTGATCTTAGATAGGTTTTTATTAATTTCAACTTTGAGAAACTTCGCTCACCACTGGCAACAGTTACCGGTAAAGTTACTATGATGTGCAAGGCAATGCCAGTATTCGGATATAGGACACTTTACCCCGTACTGTTTAAGTAATTTAAAACCTCCATAGGATCCTTGTTGCAGGGTAAACACTTTGACAAGTCACTTAATTCTTTTAACTCCGCACCATCTATGTTGAAGTCTTCACCATCCTTCAACACAAGATGCAGATCATCACAATTTGCTTTTAGAACTGCTTCATTCATATCTTTTATATTGTAAATGTTATACAATAACTGAAAATTATTACTTTGGGAGAGTACCCGCAAATAAACAAATGACTAACAAATTATTCAACACTAAACGTGTCGGAACAGCATGCAGACACCTGCTAAAATGCCACCCCTGAATTGTGCCGCCTTAGGCGGTCGCTTTGTTGCCTCACCTCACCGCACGGCCCTGTTAATGATTAATAAGTAATTGGGCTTATTATATTCACACCCTCCACTGCTATCATTTTCGAAGAAAAGTACTCAAAGAAAAGTACTCAAAGAAAATATGATGACTTACACCTATATCATAAGTGGCCACATATCCTCTTAAAATCACATTTCTCCATTTCATTATCTTATCATAAGAGGTGATGAGTAATTCACGTCAAGTTGGTGCTCTGATCAAAATCAGCACTAGAAAAATTAAGCTTAATTTACATAAAAATTACTTACGTTGCTAGAAGACGATACCCAGTATGCTATGCCTCGAGACAAGAGTGGCCATTCAAAAGGTTCCGAGCTGTACATATGATTCTGGACACTGTCCGTATTGACAAACATCATTTTGTAGTGTAATTCAAAGAATTTCTCCCAAAATGAAAGCTTAGTCGCTGTGGTTGGAATCATCTCTGCAGTAACCAAATCTCGCTCACGTTCCTTTTGATCATCAGCTGAAAAATGTAATGATTTAGTTAAACCACTACCTATCTTTTCACATTCTAAGAGTGCTGTGCATTCCTTTTTTAGTTCAATTACGAGCTTGGACCACCTTTCAGCGATAAGTTGGCAAAATTTTTATCAAGATATCGTTTTGGGACAGGATTTTGACAAATTACAAACAAGAAATGATGAAACTTAAATAATGATTTAAAGAAATCGATTTTTTATTAAACTTGCCCACGCTACATCTGTTGTATTCCCAAAAAGCCTCCCCCAGCATGCACACCGCCTCTATAGGGCATAGTTTTAAAATCTAGAATATTTAGTCAGAGAATAATAAAAACTACATACATTTTGTATATCTGTGCTCCTCAACATTCCATATGGTATCATCCTGCTTTACTATACGATCAGCAGCAACTTCATGTTGGTGAAAGCCCCAATCGGGCAACTGTCGACCAGTAAATTTTAAAGCTGTATTGGTGTCAACATGTACAAGCCTAACCAAAGATTGAATTGTATGCCAAATATCACCATTCTGTTCTCTATTAATTATCTCAACTCTCCATAAATTCTGAGCTGGCATAGATATATTGTAATCAATGTAGCATGAGACTTCTTGACATTGTGGAGACACTGGTGCAGCGACGTCGTGTGAGTTTAAAGCACGACTTGTAATGCCTAAAAGTTAAATATCTAACATAAAGTTTTTGGCATACTTAACAGTTAATTTAGTTAGTGTCACACATACCATGGACAAGTTGCACGACATCACCATGTTTAATAGCATCAATAGGTTGTTCCACAACAAGGTCATTTTTACCGGGTCTTTTCACAATCCACCAGTTATTCACATCCTTAAATGAATAGCAGGTTACCTGTTGCTGATGACTTGAACCCCTTTTATCCGGATATCTTATGGGGTATACAGCATTATGTGAATGAAGCCAGCAGGTTCTACCATGAGTATGACTAGAAACATTAACATTCAATGTTAAATATACATAATAATTATTTACTACCAACCGCAAGGTTATCTGTGATCCATGTGCAACTAAGAGTGGTTGTCCTTTTGTAATACTTGCCAGTCCGCCTTCCAAAGAGGCTTGGAATGCACTAGTCATAATACTATCATGTGGTCCTGCTTTGTAAAGTACATTTAAATGAATATAGAATATGCCCAGATAAATTGCTACACTTACGGCTATAGCAACAATCAATTGTGTAAAAAATCTTAAAAATAATGACGCATCTGATAATTTTGAGGAAGCCAACAACTTCCAGAAGTCCCTTATTAATATAGCTGCTCCTAAACAACATGAATAAAAACCGACATATTTAACACATAATGCACAAGTTAATGACATTGATGCTAAGATAATCCAGAAGAACCAATACACACTGTAAGGTCTTGCAGAGTATTTTTGAAATTTTAATAAACATAAAATGCCGAATAAAGCAAAAAATAACAAAATTGACTCCATTAATATAAACCTGCTCTGTGTTAATAATGCATTATCTAGTAAGAATAATAAAGCAGCGAGTAAAGCTGTCCACTGTGTTAGACCAATTTCTAACATTAAATGATAAATAGTAGGTATTATCAAACTGCCAAAAAAAGCTGGAACAAAACGAAGTGCTAATAAAGGTACAGTTTCAACATATGGGCTCCCTATTTTATCGAATTTGAATTTTCCATCAAAACCAGATAAATATGCTACAGCTGCCACTAACTGCTTGCCTAGTGGTGGATGTGAGTCAAAGAAAAAAGTGTTTTTCATATACAGAGATACATACTTGCCGTAGTGGAGTTCATCAAACCTACAAAATATCGAGCTTGCTAAAAGTCTTAAACAAAACTGAAATCCCTTTCAATAAACTTACACAATATTCTTTGGTTCTTCCAATTTGTACATTCTTGTTAATATGCCACATACCAATAAGCAAATGGACAGGAAATCTATTTCGAAATTAATTCGAAATAGCCTCTTTTTTTCATTGTATAGCGACGTCTCTTCATCTTTGGAAAACTGTTTGGTATTATTTAATTTCAAATTATTTTTTCCACCTTCATGGGATTTATGTAGCAATTCAATTTCTTCTTTTAAGTTTTGTTCTTTTTCTTCAATGAAATTTTCATTGTGTTTAATTTTATTCTTCGTTTTTCTGTTTCTCAAAGTTTCCATTTAGGTAGGTATATACAATATGTATAATCGAACTGAATATTAGAACACCTATACCATTGTATTGACTGTATTTCTATCAACATAAGTGTTTACAAAACACAGTTACAAAAGCATTAAAAGCACAAATGACGACGTGGACAGATAGAAGATAGAAGTGAGATACAAAACAAACCATAGATAAAATACATCGGTAGAAGGTAAGAAAGCGACATGCAGTACAAATTTTCAATGCAGAAACGGCACCGGTATAAGCATTCTTTACTGTCCTACGGATATGGCAGTACTTACGAATATTTAATTTTCTGTTTCAAGGCTACTCGTATAACTTCTATATACCTATAATAATATCATTGAGGTTCTTTCTAACTCAATGAATAATATCTACCCCTCCTGGACTTCTGCCAACATTGAATTTTGCTTGAAATCTGAAATAAATCAGATTTGACCTCTAGTGCCATCTATCGGCATCTTTATTGTTTATTAGAACACACTTGTAGAATAACCAAGGCCACGAAATATATACGATATGTATTATGTAAAGCAAAGCCATGTTCATGTAATTATATACATTATTCCTCAACACATATACATAGATAAATATATGAACTTTTTAAGTCAGTCTAAAATTAACTGTTTAGTTCACTTATTTCTTTATGTAAAAGCGATATCAAGAATTTTTATGTTGTCTTAATAAATTATGCATATCCTCGTCGCATTCTTCAGAGTCGTACGAATATTGGTGATGACACTGATGACTGATGTAAGTAGTATTTGCTGTATTTACTATTTGCCAGTATGTTATTGGCTGTTTCAAGGCTAGAACAAAGATTAGGGAATTAGACTAACAATCTTATTTGGCTACAGCTTGGTTCCCATGTAAAATATATTTAAAAACGAATTTGACTCGTGTAACTTCTACCTACAATAATTTTTAAAATATAATAATAGGTTGCATGTAACATAACAAAGATGTTTTCTTTATTATAATGTTTCTAAATTATATGAAAGTATATTTGGCGGAATGTTTTGGTTGCCAAAGTTTATAAGGTAAGTCAAAGTCGTCTGTTGAAAGTCGGTGGTATCCAAGAAGGGTAAGGAACATTTGCACCGTTTTAGCAATTGACAATAAATTACGAATGCTCCTTGCCCTTCTCGGTACATAAGTACCACAGACATAAGTACCGACACATTTCGTATAGTTCCGAACGAAAAGAAAATAATTATGGAGAAAATTAATAAAACGAACCACTAGAAATATATCGTCAAATGTCAATAGCTTCTGCGCTACTTCAGCGCGTGTGGACTTTGAAACGACCAATGAAATTGACGCAAATACTGCCATATTCGTACAACTGTAAAGAATGCTTGCCTATATGCAACCATTGCAACCTGAACCAAGTTGCTGCATTTTCAAAATTTGTCGCGAAAAATTGCCTAGTATGAAATTAGTTTGAAAATTTTAAACTAGATACTGAGATCACTAACTGAGATACATTATAACCTTTAATTTAAATAAAAAATGAGTGATAAAGACCAACTAACGTCTTGTCCAATTTGTAACAAATCATTTGCAATAAGTGAGATACAACAGCATGCTAATAAGTGCATATTTTTAAATTTTCCGGATGATTCACCAAAAAGAAAAAGATCGCTTTCACCACAAGGTAATCAACGAAAATTTGAATTTAAACAAAAATCTCTAAGGGACAGAACAAATTATACTGTAAACGATAGAAACAGCGTTGGGCCAAGTACAAGTACTGGAACACTTAAAATACATAGGGAGGAAGAAAATGACGGTTTTTCCTTCGTGGTACCTCTTGCAAAACAAGTTGAACCAAAAGAATTGGATGATTTTTTTGGTCAACATCAAATACTGGGCAAGAACACCGTGTTGAGGTCATTGTTAGAGAAGGGAGATATACCAAATATGATATTATGGGGACCACCAGGTTGTGGTAAAACATCCCTGTCCAGTGTTATTAATGAGATCTGTAAAAAAAATCCGGGGAAACTGAAATTTGTCTCACTTTGTGCTGCCTCTAGTGGAGTAAAAGAAGTACAAAACGTTATTTCCATAGCTAAAAATGAAATGAAATTTGGCCGAAGAACAGTAATGTTTATGGACGAAATTCATCGATTTAATAAACGTCAACAAGATATATTTTTATTGAGTGTAGAGAAGGGTGAAATGACGTTAATAGGAGCCACAACTGAAAATCCTTCCTTTATCATGAATTCGGCTCTGTTAAGCAGATGCAGGGTAATTGTAATGGAAAAATTAGAACCTAGTGATTTGTATTCAATTTTAGAAAGAGCTGCTGAAACACTAAATATTGATGTAATAGATCTCGAAAATCCATGTGGTGTAATCGACGCTGATAAAGGGTAATTTCTGTTAATTTAAATACTACAAATGTTGACAATTTATTTCTTTTGATTGTTCCATTTTAGTGTGGCATTAGAAAGTTCAGCTCTAAAATGGTTAGCTGATATAAGTGATGGTGATGCTAGAATAGCTTTGGGTAATCTACAATTAGTGATACAACACAGTAATAATAATGGAAAAATTATTGGTATTGATGATATCAAAGACGGTATAAAGGTAAGGGCAATGTTAATAAAACTATAGTTGGTCTCAGTTTGGAATGCAGTTGTTTACTTTATGAGCGAAGCACTTTCATTTCATCTTATAAATAAATTGAATTTATTTAATTTAAATTACAGCAGCTCTTATTTTATTGCAGTAGGAATAAAAATGCGCTATTTATTTAGCACATTTAACATGGTTCGATAATAATTAATATGTTAACTTTTTAAAAATCGTTAAAAAATTGATATTTCGGATTCAAGAACTGCAATGAATATTTGTGATATTACAGATTTATTATATTTAAATAAAAAGTTGCCAATATATAAAATTATGTTGTCTAAATGTTATTTGTGGCATTATGTTATTTTTTTTTCCTTCAATTCTTAGGGACTTCCTGCCACATGTATTTTTTCTTTTTAAGTGGTGCTCGGGAAATCTACAAAATATCACAATTAACCAGTATATTACTGGTAAATAACCTCTACACCTGTGACTTTTACGTCAAAGGATCAGTTAGAGGTTACTTTTTTTTTATTAAATAAACAATACAAATAAGTATAAAAACTTGAAATTAAATATTTCGCCGACGTTTCGGAAATCTAATGTTTCCTTTTTCAAGGCTTTTTTGAAAAATCTTTTTTGCTGTGTGTGATAAATACACAGCTCTAAGAATGTTTGTTATATTCAATATCCATAGATACTTACTATTTACATAGAACTGTTGATATAGTTAACAGTTTTTTAGTTTTTATACAATGGGCTTGTTCGGCATTTTTTTTTTATTTCATAAATCGAAAGTGCAAGTATAAAATAATGGATCTGCAAAAAATCAGAATCTTATTCGCATGTCTAGTATCTTAAAAACTTTTACAAATCTCCACCTCGCGAAAATGGGGCGTGGCCAGGCGCTACGTCACTATACCCATAGATTCGGCGATCTCGATAGATTTAATGGTCCTTAGTTGTTATAATTATATGTGTTTTCGAAGTATTGTTTGTTTTCCTTACTTCTTGACAGTAGGGGAGTGCAATGTGAAGAAATTTCAAAAAATTACAATTTTCTCTCGCTCCAGTCGGGACGAATTTTCGATTTTGACCCTGCAATTTACGATTAGGATTCATCGCCGACCTTCTCCTTTCCGTAGAGACATAGAACGATCGTCCACTCGATGTATTTATTTAGTTACCAGCGTTTGAAAATTCCATGTTTTTCAACTTTTCAGGTTAAATTTGAAAGATCCCAGAAAGCCACTTTTCTTACGTCACTTGCGTATAGTGACGTCACAAATGAGCGCTCGGTTTTTGCAACCATTACTAATTTCAACTCCTCATATCTCGAGAACGGAAAAAGTTAATAATGCGAAATTTTAAGTGCATAATGAGAACATCGAGTACTATATGAAAAAGTATAAAAACCATATAAAAAGAATATCATGGAACAAGCCCATTGTTCCGTAGATGTCTGTACAACTTGGTTGCCGATGTTAAAAGAAGAACTTCACAAACTTAGCCTCGAACTTAGCATTGTATAAAAACTAAAAAAACTGTTAACTATATCGACAGTTCTATGTAAATAGTAAGTATCTATGGATATTGAATATAACAAACATTCTTAGAGCTGTGTATTTATCATACACAGCAAAAAAGATTGTTCAAAAAAAGCCTTGAAAAGGGAAACAGATTAGATCTCCAAAATGTTGGCGAAATATTTAATTTCAAGTTTTTATTCTTATTTGTGTTGTTTATTTAATTAAAAAAAGCAACCTCTAACTGATCCTTTGACGTAAAAATCACAGGCGTAGAGGTTATTTCCCAGTAATATACTGGTTAATTGTGATATTTTGTAGATTCCCCGAGCACCACTTAAATAAAAAAAAAAAAATGCGTGTGGCAGGAAGTCCCAAATAATTGAAGAATGAAAAAAATATAAAATTATGTATTGAAATAAAGAATGCAACAAGAATTATTAACTTAAACAACTCAAATTCAAAATCATTTATTAACTAGGGCTATTACAATGAATAGATGTGGTCGTCAACATTAAAAAAGAAAAATAATAAATTTAGACAGAAATAACATACCTACACAGAATAGAAATATAAGCATATAAAAAAATGCATATAACATTAAATAATATACTACAAATACAAAGAGTGTATAATAATTCACATCACTTAAAATTTACAAATGCAATAAAACAAGTACGTGCTACTTAATACGAAAGGAACTCATTGACACTATGAAAACAGTTTTCCAATAGGCAGCTTTTTAGCTTTTTCTTGAACGTAGATATACTAGTACAGCTCTCCATGGACAATTTACTATACATTTTAGTAACCGAGTATAGCGGGAACTTTTAATAAAGAGTAGTGTTGGGCGATATCGTGATTTTTCAATCACAACGTGAATCGTTACTGTGATTTTCTGATATCAGTGAATTCAAAACGTGATGTGATCATGACTTTTGATAATACGGCCTATGGGAAAAATTGTTAATTGTTCTCTATTCCTAAATAAGTGCCGACAGATGGTGAATAGTGAATTCACTACTTTGGTAATCTGTTCAGCCGTACATATGTGTAATACTTGATATTGTGTGATATCCTGGGTCATCGAGAAAACATCGGGGCCCGGGGGTAGTAACATACGGCCCCACCAATCTTCGATATAATTTCGAACTTATCTCGGTACAAATTTTCAGAAAGAGAGGGGGTGATATTCCTTAAAAATTTCCTGCAAATAAGCATTATAAATACTCTTCACCGATCTACTTTACGACACTGCCTCTGATATCTATACAGTATAAGATGCGTACCTACATAATGATATTATTTATATCGTAAAAAAATGTAATGTATTTGTATATGGAAAGTCGTGATCATGTCACGCTTTTCTATCAACTTTATTAACAGTTGTTACCTGTGATTTTTTAATATCGGTGATTAAATCACAGTTCGTGATATATCGCCCATCTATAATAAAGAGCAGTAGAATGGTTGACCATTTTAAGCAGATGGCCATGTCTTGTGTCATAATTATGACAGTCTGAATTAATGGGGACTTGACTAAGGTTTTGTTTAATATACACTATAGTTGAATAAATGTAAATTGAGGGTAATGACAATATTTCATTACATATAAAATAAGGCTTACATGAGTCTCTAATATTTATATTAAACATTGGACGTAGAAGTCTCTTTTGTAAAACAAACACTCTATTAATATGTACAGAACGACCCCACAGCACAATATTGTACGAAAGGCGAGAGCAAGCAAGAGCATAATAAACATTTAATAAGCATTTGTCATCTAACGTGTTTTTTAGTTGACTGATAGCATAGTAGGCTTTTCTAATCTTTTTACAGAGTTCCTCAATATGAATATCCCAACTTAGTCTGTCATCCTAGTAGGTACCTAGGAATTTAGTGCTACCTGAGAATGTAACACCATTATCTAGCGAAATACCATGGGGTATAGTTTTCCTTCCTGAAAAATACAAACATTGGGTCTTGTCAGTGTTTAACATAAGCATATTTATGTGACACCAATTTTGAAAATCACCTATAATTTTATTAAGAATTTCATTCAAAATAATGGTTCGGTTGCTGATAGAGACATAGATCTATCGTCAGCAAACAACAATTTTGAATTGGTTTAAATATTCAGGAAGGTCTTTAATGAATAAAAGAAATATCAAAGGACCCAAAACTGATCCTTGGGGTACACCTATATTGATGTCATGATCACCGGATATAACATTACCGTTTTTGACATGTAGTTTACAGTTCGATAAGAGGGATTCAATCCAGGCAATATGTGAAAGATATGAGTTTTACATAAAATGGTTATATATTATTAAAACTTATTCCGGGAAAATATCAAATTCATCTAAATCGGAAAATTCAGCGTCTTCATCAGAAGAACCTGTATTTACTATAAATTTCATTTCCCATCTGTTCCACAATGTTATCCAATTTATACATATTCTCTTCTTCCTTTATTACGTGTTCCACATATTTCGCTCAATTTTTGTATTAAAACTTGCTGTGATTTTTTATAATAAATACAAAAATATTCTAAATGACTATAATTACTTAGGTGTTTTCACAAATTTTAAATTCATTTTCACTGTGAAGATAATGCTTTATTATAGTAAAAAAACACTTTAATTTTGAGAAATGGTCGAATAATACCTTAAAATAGGCCATTTAATTTTGTATTGAAATTTTTTCGCCAAAAACACTACATCAATTCACTATGCACTCATGGCGTCATCAGTTATATTGTCAGTGTCATTTTGTGTTATAAACACGTTATTTTGCAGATAAATTTCCTAAAGTAGCTTTTACAAATCCCGTATTAGGTAGGCGTTACTTATAATCACATGTAAAACCTAAATGTAAAGAAAATGTTGTATGTAACAATTTTTAAACGCGATTAAGAAACTAATATAACCGATGACGTCACCGCGAGTTTTGTGTCATTCGATAAGTAAAACTTTATGTTATTTATTTGTTGAAATTTTAATTGGATGGACGATAGAATGCTGTTTCAATATCAATAAGTGCTTTAGTATAACAAGTACTTCATTTTAATAATATCAAAAAAGCAAATTTGCACATAGTGAAAACACCTAATTTTTTTTATTATTTAAATAACAACATATTTCCCGGACCTGATAAATAAATCTGTTCTGATTTACCAATTTTCCCTGAGTAAACTTGGCTTGCAAATTTACCAATCAGAGACACGGCACATATTCCCTACCTTTGCAAGCACTGCATTTTAAACTGAGATAAACTAGTCTGATTTTTTTACCACTGCTTTCTTCAGAAATCTCATATGTTGTATGATCGTGCTGGTGAAGAACACTATAATATAATATCAGCGATGCATAAGTCGATAAGAGGTTCAGATCCAAATGCCGCTTTGTATTGGACCACAAGGATGATTGTCAGTGGTGAAGACCCTAGATTTATTGCTCGTAGATTAGTTAGAGCAGCTAGTGAGGATATTGGTTAGTATATAGGTATAACAAATTATCAGTAAGACAACTTTTTAAAATATCTATTAATCATTTAGATATACTTACAGGGCTGTCGAGAGCCACGGGCTCTAGGACGTTTGAAATTTCCGGGCTACACTCCATAATAACAAAAATAAAATTCACAACTTTTAACGGATTGTTTTTTACAGATTAAAACAAAATATATATTGCAAATTGAAAGTAATATGTAATCCAGTTATCAAAAGTTTTAACCAAGATCGGCTGAAGTTTGGTATAGGATATTTTCAAAGTATACACATTTAAAAAAAAAATTTTACATCACTATGGGACAAGAGAAAAGTTACGTTCTTTTCTAGAGAGAATATTTAGAGAAAATAGGTCATTTGATTATTTTCTGTAGGATGAATAGTTTTTATGTAAAATGAAGTGAAAGTGCACTTTAACTAATTAAGTGAAAAGCTTTAATAAAACTGGTTGTACAGTAATGGAAAATTAAGGCATGCAGAAATGTTTATATAATTATTTTGTAATGGTTCCAATAGGGTTAGAAAATATGAATAGCGACTGAAATATTTTATAGCATGGTGCCGATTTTGCATTGATAACTGTTGTGAATATGCTATAAAAGTGTTTCTGATAGTATATTGTTGTTTTATAAAATTCCTGTCAGAAACATTTCTACAACTTTTATAAAACATCAAATTACTAGTGGGGTTAGGAGTGGCCCATTCCCGGCTTCCTAGACAATATACGAATGGCTCCATACCTCTAAATCAAAGATACACTTACTTAATATTTACACTCTCCAAATTTTATTACCATCAACAAAATAGTTTCCAAGATATCAGCAAAAAACATTTTCAAAATTCAGTTTTTAAAGGTGAATAGGGGCGCCCTAGGAAAATAAATTATAGTTACTCTTGGTGTTATTTTTACCCAAACTATATTCTTCCAATGTATTGTTACATAGTCCAGGAACACCCTGCATATTTTGATTTAATAATAGTAATAGGGAAAACCATCTTTATTTACTAATTTTAAAAGAAAACACTTTGTAAATTTCGACCGTCAAAATGAACTATAAATTTTCAATGAAAAATATCTGTGAAATCGCAAAAAAATAATAAATGGAAAATGGTCTAAAACTATGTACTATTTAGTGGGTAATATAGTTTTTAATTTCACTTTTTTTTTTTAATTCACTTTTATGTGGTCATGCAAAAATGCGAATTTTTTAACTTGTAGATTTATTTGTCCATGAATCCCTATATGATTTCAACTCAAAATGAGGAAAATTAAAGTTGAACAAAAAAAATCTTTTAAACATTTTTTTTACTTTTTACACATTTTTATTCAATATTGTATAAAATATAAAATTTACAAGCTTACGTATGTAAATGTTTTAAAAAGGAAAAAATAATTGCTAATTTAATTTTAGTTCCATTTTAAGTTTCATGCATTTTACTCAAAAATTACTCATACGAATACATTCCATGAGACCTTTCTTCTAAGTCTCCTCTTTTTCCAAAAAGAATTAATTTTTTTTTTATATTTCTCGAGATTAATTTTCAAAATTGAAAACATACATTTTTCAAAGAAGCACCTCCAATAATGTACTTTGAAAATATTGTATGAATGTTGCAGTTTTTGTTTTTTTCTAGGTTCAAGCACTATTTCATTTTGGGTAACTGGACTATATGAAATAATACTTTCTCAAGTCATGTCCAAAAATTTGGTTGTAGAAATGTTTTTTAGGTTTCTGTGCTAAGACTAAACTATCAGTTTTTTAATTTCAAAGATAAAATAAATAAAAAAGTATAATTACATGATAATCCTTTAATACTTAAAAATAAAAGGTGACATTTACTGAGCCACAGGCCCCTTGAATTTGCAGCGTAATTACCCTGACTGATCAGGTCAGTATATTTATGAAATGAAGTCATATAATAATAATAATAATTCTTTATTCACTTGGCTATACATTTGTATAGATGTGACAGGTCAGTTTTGAACACACGTTGATATCATAAAATAATATTTAAAAATTGTTACAATAGTAAATGTTATTAAAAATTACAACAAATAATAAGGGAATATATAATATACAGCATAATTAATAAAACTCAATACTTATGCACTACAAAACATTGAACACTGAACGACGCAGAATATGATGCTATATTTTTAATACAACCATTAGTTGCATACATTACTAAAAACCCCTTGAATGGAATAATAACATTTATTAGGTATTTTTTAAATTTATTTTTAAAAACTGAAAAATTCTGTTGTTTTTTTTATCTCAATATGAAGTGCATTAAAAATGCTGCCACAACAGACATACAGGCTTTTTCTAAAAAGTGACAGGTTATAATTATTAATAGAAATCTGATTAGCTACACATGTGGGTTTATCTGAATTAAGTGCAAATTTATTTTTGTTTTGGTAGACAAAAATGGCTGCCTCGAGTGCAAAAATTGAAGGTAAGGTTAGGATTTTATTTTCTATGAACACAAATTGACATGAATCTAGTGACATGAGTGAAAACATAAGGCAAATATTTTTTTTTTTGTAATAAAAACTTTGCGTTTCTGTGCCCATATCCCAGAGAATAATTTAGTATCTGAGATGAGAATGCACGAGTCCATAACATACATTTATTAGTTGTCCTCTCGATAAGATCGGTTTTAGATTTTGTAATGCAAAAAATGCAGAGTGTAGTTTTTTGCATACTGATTCTATATGATTCGTCCAAGGAAAATTTTCGTCAGCTACAAGACCTAAGAAATTAATGAATGCCGATCGTGTAATAATGTCTTGATTTATAATTAGTTTTAAAACAGGTGGCTGTCGTCTTTTATAAAACTGTATGTAAGTTATTTTATGTAAATTTAGAATTAATTGATTACGTGTATACCATCGCATGATGAGAATTCGGCTATCAAATTGTTAGCAGAATTATTTAATTCTTCTGGTGAGCCAGCCATAAGTTTAATTGTAACATTATCTGCATATATAATTAATTTGAAGTCTTCACTGAGATGTGTTTCCAAGTCATTAATAAATGTTGTAAATAGTAAAGGAGAGAGGACTGCACCTTGAGGCAAACCAATATTGATGTCCTTTTTTGAGAGTAATCAATATAGATAGATAGATAAGATAGATAATTTATTTAACTACTTTACATACACAAGAGTACATTTGTAGCAAGTCAGAGAAACGAAAATTAAATTAAATCTGAAATTAAGTTACTGTAAAAGGGTAACTATAAAAACAGAAGAAAACATATATAAATATAAAGTATCACGTAAGCCTAAATATAGAAGGATCACATAAATATTTAAAAACAATAAATATGTTTTGTCATGACAAAGTATAATAAAAAAAATAAACAAAAACTATAATATCTAATACTACATTAAAATCAAAATTATTTAAACACCTCGTGTGCCTGCTTCATATCAACATTAATGTATTAATTATCTGTCATTAATTTATTTCAGTCTGAACTGAGTTTGTCATAAAGTCATCTACAGAATAGTAGCATTGTTTAAATAAAATTGCTTTCAGGGCCTTTTTAAAAGAGTTTGTATTTAATGATTTTATACTATTTGGCAAGACATTGTACATGTTTAAATTTAAAGAGTTATTCTCAGATTTTTGCAGTCTAAAACGGGGAGTTCTCAATAGATTTACGGATCTAGTATTGTAGTTATGAATGTCAGAGTGCGTGTTGAAAGTGCTGATATTTATGTGTATTTCAATTAAAGAATAATATATAAATAAAGATGGTAACGTCATTATACCAAACTTCACAAACAGTGGCTTACAATGTACTCTATTATCATTAATTCCAGCCAGCACTCTGATAGCTTTTTTTTGAAGCCGAAAAATTTTTATGGCGTGCATTGAATTTCCCCATAAAATCACACCATAAGTAACTCAGGAATGAAAAAGGGCAAAATATACTGAGAGCAATGTGTTGCTTCCTATAATTAGCCTCAAAACATTGCCAAAAAGGAATGTGAATTTTCTGTTCTATACTATGTGTTCTCATGAGAATGTCTCATGTGCAATGACATGTTTAAGGAAGGGGGTACATCTTCCTATTTTTAAAAGATTAAAATTAAGAGCAAAACAGTAGAAAAGAAATAGGGACTAAAAATTAATAAAAACAAATTAATTGTACAATAGAACTAATGCACCTCTCCCCTCCCTCGACCTCTAGCATCAATCCTAAATCCGCACTTGTTCATGTGATCTGTTAATAATATATTTTGCTTTAGGAAATGCTGATCCGAATGCGCTCCAGTTGGCTGTATCTACAATGCAAGGTTGCCAGCTTTTAGGCATGCCGGAGGCTGATGTTCTTCTAGCTCAGTGTGCAATATACTTAGCCAGGGCTCCCAAATCTCGAGAGGCAGATTCGGCATTGGCGAAAGCAAAACGAGTCATAGCCGCGTGTAAGGGACCTCAGCCATCAGTTCCAATGCATATAAGAAATGCTCCTACTAAGCTAATGAAAGAGTTAGGTATGTTGTATTCATACATATTTAGAATTATTGAGCAATAAGTTGCTCAGTTAGAGACTATATTCTAACAATTTTTCATGCGTTGTCAGTGCTATCATCAGTTGCTATGAAGCTTAAATATACGGAAGGATATTTTCAGTGTTAATAAACAATTTAATAAATGTCTTCTGTCATTAGAAACATTTTCAGACTTTCAAATTCAATGTTTATATAAGTCAACTAAGGAATACCATTGTTTTTCTTATCTTTTACCCATGGATAGGCCGTTTTATTTTCTTTCAATAAAATGCCTATAGCCTATCGTCAATAATAATAATTACTTTTCCTTTGTTTCTGGGGCTATTCAACAAATATGTTCACATAAATAGGCTGTTTTTACCCCCTCTCCCCCTTTGTAACACTAGGTATGTTTTTTGATCCACGACTGGTGGCAATAGAATTACCAGAATGATATTTACCAATAAAACAACAAAACTGAAATTATAAGTAGGAAGTGATCTTCTTTTGAGAATAGGCTATGTTAAATCGATGATGATACAGACATTCATGTATATAAATAAATATTTCTGATGTCAGTAAACATAAATAAATATATATCACAAATATTAACTGAATATCATATACGTTAAGCTATCTATGCTACCGATCCTTCTGTCCTATAAGAGAATAAAAAGTAGCAAACTGGGACCAGAATGGTGAGCAAAAAAAAACGGTAAATTTTGGTAATCCGGTGGCAGAATTGTAACAAGAAAATGCACCCACTGTAACATTTACAAGACGCCCCTTACAAACGTTCATTTGCAAACTTCCTCCCTTCCTTCCTCCCTCTAAATTTAAGGATAAAATATTATTACACTTTCTTAATAATATACTGTGTTGTTTTTTTGACAACGATCACAAATATTTACTACTAATAATGTATAATATAGTATAGTAAAGTATGACATAAAACAAAACTATACAATGCAAAGCCTAACATATATGTCTCTTGCTTTTCCACTTAAGTACTACTCTACATAATAATGATGGGTATTTTTAATTTTTTTTTTAGTAGGTATCTCTTCCTCAGAGCTTCTCTGAACATTTCTTTATCCTATTATCTTCTCTTTTTAATTCAGATCTACTACAATTTGTTCCTTCACTAAAAAAAACCAGCCCCATTAAGATATTTGACAAAATTGTTATCACTGTTCCCAGTATTTTTTTTTAGATATTCTGTTATATCCTGTTCTGATATATCAGGTTCAACTTTGTATAAGTTCATCCAAACTTTCTGTTTAGAACCTCTGAATAGTTGAGGAAATTTAGCACAAAAATAGGCGAAACTATTGAAAACCTGTGCAGTAAGGCGGATCAAAATGCAATTTTTTACATTCGATTCTCTGATGCATTTTTTCAATTTGTTACCTATTTTGATGTTATACAAATGGAAAATTGCACTTGTGCATCGAAAAATGCATTTTTTCGCGTGCAGTTTTTGAGGTAATTAAAAAAAATTCATTATTCGGTAATCCATGGTGGAAATTAGCCCCATTTGGTTACTCGGGGGTTTTTAAGGTCGCTGATCATGAATATAATGTTCAAGAAGTTCCTCGATGTACCTGGAGCCTCAAAAATATTCCTCGATTGGTATGCAGACAAGGGAGTTCTTGCTGTCTAGGTCACCTTTGTAACTTTATAATGAATTTTTTTATCTATTTCATTTCTATTGTTTATTGTTATCATTGATTTCCAACATGATTATAATATATCATTATTTAAAATTGTTAGACAAAATTAATAAAAATTTACCTTGTGTTTTTCACTTCTATTTGAGTCAGGCCCAAAAAATGTATACGTTCCTTAGCATCATACCCATACATCATGCTGATGTAAGTATGTTGCTATGTGTCTACATAGTAAAGAGTCTTTGGCAGACCCATTAAATACTACGATCATACATATTTCGGTTGAATTGAGAGAAAGACCACGAGGATGAGCTATACTAAGGGGAGGTCGTGGGCTCCAGGTACATCAAGGAACTTCTTGAGCATTACAATCATGATCAGCGGCCACGACAACCCCCGAGTGATAAGTTCTATTCCATTTTAAAACAAATTTCAAGCAAATTCCCGCAGATGTCTCGATAAAAGGGTCATCCTGATCCCCAGGTACGTCGACAAACACTTTTGACATCGTATCCATGATCTACGACCTCGAAAACCCACAAGTGAATAAATTCATTTCAATTGAAGCGGATTTGAAGAAAATTCCAGGGGATGATTTTATTACCTCGGTCGTCCTGATCGCCAGGTGAATCGAGGAAGTTGTTTGATATCATATTTGAAATCAGCGACCCCAAGAAACCCCAGTGACAAAATTCGATGCGTTTCAATGAAAACTCGTGTAAATGTCCAAGGGATGGCCTAGACAGCCAGGATGCCCTGACCTCCAGGTATATTGGGGAAGATTTTGAACATCAAAATCGTGATCAGCGACCTCAAAAACCCCCAAGTAAAGATTGTGGTTGGGACCAGGACTTCCTGGTTTTCAGGATCATCGAGGAACTTTTTGAACATTATATTCATGATCAGCGACCCCGAGTAACCAAATTGGGCTAATTTACACCATGGATTACCAAATAATGATTTTTTTTTAATTACCTCAAAAACTGTACGCACAAAATGCATTTTTTCGATGCACAAGTGCAATTTTCCATTTGTATAAGATTAAAATAGGTAACAAATTTAACAAACGTATCCAGGAATCGAACGCAAAAAACCACATTTTGACCCGACTTACTGCACATTTTTCGACAGTGGAATGCTATATTTCCTCGACTAATTATCTTCTGCTTGACTTGTTTTAGATTTCCGATGTCTATTACTTCTTCGGTATATTTAACAGTCATTATCATCAGTATTATTAAATCTTGTTTTTTATGGTGTTCAATGATCATTTCTTCAGTTCTAACCTTTCGTGTTTCATTCACTTTTTGACACTTGTTAGAGCTGCAGACTACTATTTGTCGATTTATTTATATTACATTTTTTTGCTACATCAGAATATAGTTTATTTTTGGTCTCCCTGTGCATACAGGATGATGTTCTTTTTGGACTCTGAATCATTGGTTTTTTGTATCTTTCTTTATGTATATCAATTTAACTAGCATTTCGTTTATTTGCATGAATATGGCTTTCTTGCAAATTATTCTTAACACTTTGGTATTTGTTAAAATAATGTTCTAATTATGGGCGTATCATTACACCCTTCGCAAATACAAAACTAAGAGTATATTGCATTCGATCGGCACATTTCTAAAACCGGTAATATTGCTTGTAGAGAAAAAATTTATTACTATTACTGTGTTGGTGTTCGAATTCTGTACAACTTTCAAAATGTCCGTCCGTCTGTCACGTTTCTTGTAAGCACGATAAATAAAATTAAAAAAAAGATATTATGTATTTTGTAATTAAACAAAAAATGTCTGAAACTAACATTATTTAAAAAAAAACTGCAAAGAGTATCCTATAGAACATGCAACAATTATATAAAAAGTGCAGTACATCGGCGAAGAGTATAATGGTTAGCTTGTTTATTTTAATTTTGCCATATTAATTTCTTGTCAATGCTTGCATTTTTATTTTTATGGGAACTTCATTCTCCTAACGTTGCAATTTTTTCTATAATAATTGATTGGTTAATCCTGAATTTAATTGAATTATAAGTTTGTTTTCAGACTTCATAGCTTCAAATAAAGCAAGCAAGTAAGCATTTATTTATTTATTTATTCGTTTCCACTCCTTAGGAGACCTCCCTTAAAAATCCGTGGGTTCCAAAATTATAACAAGAGATAGGCACTAACACACTTTATTGGGTAACTTACTGAAACTTCACAATACTTTCATTAACTAAAATACACTTTTAGTGACTAAGATAACCTTTAACACTGCTTATTACTTGATATTTACACTCTAGTGTTCACTTTGTATCACTTCGGATCGATATAACCTCAATTCACTTCAAACCTCCCTCCCGCATGTTTACATTGACTTATATACTCTACAAAAGGTATCTAGAAGCATTCCAGCAAAGACCATAACCTTTTTGCGCTACAATCTAGAAATCTTGATCCATCTACAAGCTTCCAGCAGAAAACGTACTACCAGTGTCACAGAGGTGGCGCACACTACAGGCTTTGATGATATTGCAGTTGCCTATCACCATTGCTATTTAATTCCGGCTACTACTACTCATGAGCTATTAGCCTCAGGCCCTAGGGGGCGTAAACGCGTCACAATATTCTCAGAATCTGGAATAATTTCTTGTTTATTGCATAACACTTTCCTATTTGAACAACTTTTATGATCAGAGATCGGGAATTTTATCTCGGCGCCAGAGACGGCTCTCATAAAGACGGAATATTATGTTGCTAACATTTACTGAAACAATCAGAAAAACAATGAAGTGGTAAAATATTTATGGTCAGCTACATTGTATTTTTCGTAATAAATTTAACTTAAAAATGGTAATAGTTCTTACAAAAACATGTAAAACATATCTAGCCAATAAAGAGACAATCTTGAATCAAACACACACTTTCCTATTCTGTTTAATGTGTGGCGTGTTTATTTTCATAATAATTAAATATGAAAACCATTAACATAGAACATTTTCCCCAATAATATAAACCATATTGCTATATAATATTAAATCATACATAATAACGTTAAAGATTAATGGCATAAAACTGCCATGTACCGTGTGCATCACGTGATAAAGTGAATTTTATTTCATTTTAAAATGTATAACCTACTTTTATCGGAAATCTACTACATTTGTGAAACGTACTGACAATTACCTAAAAACATAGTTGATTTTTTATATTTGCAGTGTTAAAGGCATTCCCCGACCGAGTGTCAACATTAAATTCCTGTACAGAGGTACTTTTATGTTTTTTCTTATGCGGCTTTATCTCCTTTAATTATATGACGCTGCCGAACTTGTAAAACATTTCTAAATTGCCTTTTACTTACACTGTGGCAAATATTGGCATTTACGTCAACATTTAATAAAAGGAAAGGGTAGACCATCCCATATCACAGTTTTGCAAACCGTACTATAAATCTATAGTCCACAGTACAGCGCCGTTTTTTTTATTACTAACAGTCTGAATCTTCATGAGTAGCTTCATTTTGACATACAAAGCATACGGAATAAAATAAATGAGCTGGAAGCGTACCTAGCTGCTAAGGAACCTAATATGGATGTCATATGCGTTAGCGAACACTGGCTACAAGAATTCGAAATACAACATATCAAACTCGGCGAGTTTACAGTAGCAAGCCATTTTGCAAGAACTGAATCTATTCATGGGGGCACATTAATACTTGTGCATAAATCGCTTGAATTCTACCCACTCATAAATTTAAATAAATTCTCTATTGAAAAACACTGTGAAATAGCTGCAGCAAAAATAAAAAACCTTAATGTCACAATTTTAACTATCTATCGCTCTCCACTTGGAGATTTCAATGTTTTTATAGATACCCTAGAAAAACTACTAAACTCTGTCACTAGCAAGCAATTAATTGTTTGTGGGGATTTCAATGTAAAGTTTAACACAGGGAACTACCAAGAAGCAACACTAACCGACCTTTTTAAAACTTTCGGCCTGCAGCAAACCAATAGGGAAAGCACCAGGGAGGCGAACTGTATTGATAATATTTTTATTAATTTCTCAACAGATGACTACAATTCCTACAGCTCGGAGAGTTCTTTATCTGACCATAAAAGTGTAATTCTCGAGGTAAATACTTTTAATCATACTATTAAATATAAAAATTACTGAAACTGGGAAATACATTTTTTACGAACAGCTAGCCTGTGTCACATGGGAATTCATTGATGACGGCAACTTAGATATAAATATGAAATGGAACATGTTATTAGATACTATCCTATTGGCATATTTTGAATCATTTCCAGAAAAACTATTAACATTTAAAAACAATAATTTGTCAAAATCTACATGGTTCACAAATGAGATTAGAACCATGAGGGACCATTTAAATTTTTTAAATGAGGTGTGCAAGCGGGCTAACACAGAAGAAAATAAAAAAATAAGAAACCAATTCAGGCTCAAATATAAACAAACTATTAAACGCGAAAAAATCAAAGCAAACGATGACATCATAAAAAAATCAGGAAACCCCGTGAAAACTATGTGGAGTATAATAAATACACAAAAAAGCAATAAACTCACCGAAAAACCTAACATCACTCCCACCGAATTTAACAATTTTTTTGTGCATATCGCGGAAAATATTACTAGCAATCTACAAGCTACTAACATAGATCCATTACAATACATGGAACCCGTTAACACCAATCAGCCATTTAGCTTCCACGAAGTCAGCTACATAGAGGTTCGAGATATTATCAACAGTTTAAAAAACAACAATAGCAGGGACACGTATGGTTTAAATATCACCCTCCTAAAAACTGTAAAAAATCTATTTCTTATTCCCATAACTAAACTTATAAATGAAAGTTTTAGAACAGGTGTATTTCCTGACATCCTAAAGGTAGCATGTGTTATACCTATTTTTAAAAAAGGCGATAAAGAAGATCTTGGTAATTACAGGCCTATCTCTCTCCTCCCAATAATTTCAAAAATATTTGAAAAGGCAATAAAAAGCCAAATTGTCAAATATCTGGAAAAACATAAGATATTAAATAAGTATCAGTATGGGTTTAGGGAAAAATTGTCCACATCTGACGCCATTCTAAGATTTACGGGACACACTTTAGAATGTTTCGAAAATGGCATGTACTCAGCTTCACTGTTTTGCGACCTCAGCAAAGCTTTTGACTGCGTCTCACATGATATTTTAGTAAAAAAATTAAACACACTTAACTTTAACGCAATTAGCATAAAACTGATCAATTAGTATCTAGAAAATCGCAAGCAATCAGTCCAGATGGAGGGTGAGAACTCGAGCGAGTTTTTCGTCAGGGCAGGCGTCCCCCAGGGTTTGATTCTGGGCCCTGTGCTATTCCTGTTGTATATTAACGACCTGCCAAACGCTCTTGGCAACATTGCTTGTTTGTTCTACGCGGATGATACAACTCTTTCGATGTCTCATCACAACCTAGAGCATTTAGAAAATCAATGTAAAGAGGCACAGTCAATTGCAAAAACTTGGTTTGCCGTAAATGAGCTCTCATTAAATGAAACAAAAACTGTAAAGATGATTTCGTCCACGCGTGAGATCAATGATGCAGTGAACAATCCTGCTTGCACCAAATTTTTGGGTGTATTTCTTGACCCGACTCTAAAATGGGATGCTCATGTTAACTATATATCAGATATTCTGACGAAAAATATCTATGCCCTACGGCAACTTTCTAATTCCGTATCGATAGAAGTACTTCGATCGGCCTACTTTGCTCTATGCCATTCTAGACTGTCATATGCCATTCTTGCATGGGGGAATTCTACAGGAAAACGAAGACTTTTTGGTTTGCAGAGGAAGGCGGTCCGAATTGTAGGTGGGGCTGGGTACCGCGAAGACACTAAAGTTTTGTATACACGCCTAAAAATTTTAACTTTCCCTAGTATCTATGCACTACAATGTGTACTATATGTTCATAACCATCTAAATAATTTCCGTACACATGCCGATTGCCATGATTACAACACACGAAATAGAAACAATCTATACTCGAATTACACTCGATTATCTCGAGGCCAAACTGGCACCTCCTATCATGGTGTTAAGCTTTACAATGAAATCCCAAACTACGTAAAATCGCTTTCCCCAACAAATTTCAAAAACAAAATAAAAGAGTTTCTCCTAAAGCCTGCCCATTTCTCAGTGGATGAAATAATTAGAGATTTAAAAAATATGTAAGCCTTCTGGCATTTTAAAATTCAGGTTTACCTACGTAGGTGAAAATCTTTATTTGTGTGAGTTACTAATCTACTATATGTATACATATATCGATGTACAATGTTTGTCCTTTTAAATCCAGGATTTAATATATTCCCTGTTTGTGATCTATTTTTATAAATTGTCTGACTTATGCATGTATTTTATACTTTTAGCATTAATAAAATTTCTATTCTATTCTATTCTTGACTAGACGCCCAACTTCTCTTTGCGAAAATTCTCGATAGTTGTAGCTAATACAGTGTGTAAGCGTAAAACATGTCAATGAGTGATTGCCCAAATTTTGTTCATAACAGTCCCCATTCGCAACATGTTCAAATAACGAGGTGATGAAAGTTATTACTAACCAGCTGATTTTTTTACTGTTGCTTATAAATGTTTTATAAATGTTTGTATAATTAACGAGGTTGAGGCGTTACAGTCCCAACTAAAAGTAAGTCGAATTCTAAATTGGAACTTTTCCATAATAAATGTTACAAAAGGTTGTAAGTCGATGATACCAATAATTATTGTCATAAAGGCATAAATAAATCATCTTTCATTATTAATTAATTATTTAAGTAGATTTAATTACTTTACTTCTTTCAGTAAATAATTTTAAAAAAAATGAGAAGCAGTAAACATTAAATAATTGAAAAATCAGCTAATAATCATTAACAAAAAGAGAAATTTGACAGTTTACAAACATTTAATCATTTTTTTTATTTATTAAGTCTCCTAATTAAATTAAAACAATATTAAAATATGCGTAAGACATCAATGCTTTACATAGTTAGTTTTCGGAACTGCTGACATTGTTTGGTTATTTGTTTAAAGAAATGCTTCCAAATACCTACCTCCAGCGACCATTTTAACAAGATCTGGAACTTGGCTAGAGGCAGCATCATACTATTTTTGCCATTTTGAAAACGTCAAATTAATAGTACTGCAGTTGAATCTAGATGACGCAGTTGTTATATCACAGGCTTTTATGGATCTAACTGTTCAAAATCTGAAGATCATACACAAGTTTCTCACGAATCCCTCTAGCCATACGGGACCTTCAACATATGCCAACAATATTAAAATTTACTGCAGTTCTGCAATACACATTGTGTTCGGTCTCCGACAGTATATTTTTCAATTATATACCTAGAGAAATCGCCAAGAGGGTTCAAACAAAATTCCAGAGTTTTAAAAACCCATCCCGGATTTGTAACGCTGTCATCTGTAATAGACCTTTTAAGCAGTAAAGAAGTAGACTTTTCTACACCAGGCGTCAATAGGACGACTTTAAGAAATTTCACATATTTTAAGTACGCCCTGATGACATCTGTTGATGTTGAGCGGTCTTTTTCTCATTATAAATGGATTTTTAATGACAGGCGGTGAAGGTTAACTTCAGAAAATTTGGAAGAAATATTAATAATACTTTTATATTCGTTACAGGTCATGAAAAATTACGTGTGCGAGTTACTTTAAGGTAGTGAAAAATACCTGTGTGTGTTTTAGATGTTACATCCCCCAATACCTCTTTTTCAAATGAGTGTTTATAATAAACTGACCATATTAACTTTAAATAAATATTACGGAATTCCCTAAAAAAAGTACAATGTAAGATAAATACTTGCATAAAAATCTTTCTACGCTGGCAGAGCCAACCTGGACCTTTACGTCACCGAGATCAAATTCCCGATCTCTGTTTATGATTAATACTTCTAATGTAGGCGAGCTAGCTCTTCAGGAACCCAGATTTCAGACAAACTGCAACCTCAGCAAAAAAAATCCTCACATGTAGTTTACAATGTCTGGAAGATGATATTATCTTGGAAAAAGAATCTTTGGTAGAATTTGCAAAAAAATGCAAAAGGTTGCGAAAAACGGTTTTTCGCGTTTTAGTAGAAAAGTTGAATTTATATGAAAAAAAGTGTTTAGGTAAATAAAATAAAAAAACGAACAAAATGAGCCCCGATGGAACTCAATAGGGTTATTTCATGTTAAAGAAAAATTTAAAAATATCTATCAATTTGAATAGTAGAACATACAAGAATAATGTATTGGTAAATACTGTTTCTTTATTATTTGTTAATTATTCATAAATCAATAAGTATCTCAATAATTTCAAATTTTATTAACTTCTGATGTCACAGTTTACAACTAAATCTAGGAATATTTGTTTTTGTTAAGATTCCTCACTGGCAATATAAGAAAGGTAGAAGAAGAGTCACACGTATGACAGTTTGCTTTGTTTATTATTGAAGTTTATGTTATCATTTTTTACTAATTATCACATTAAGGAGCCTAATTTCATTAAAGCTATCACTGAAAATTTACCCGAAGTTATGATTCAGGAATTCCTTGCGAAAAATATGGACTATTTCAGTATAGAGTTAAAAGTGTGAAAAATGTGAGGTTAGTTTTCTTGACATTAGAAATAAAACATATCTATTAATTATACTTAAAACAGTATATTAATATTAAATTGAAACAAATCTGAATCACTATTTGGATTATTTTAGAGTTTGATGCGATTGTCGATAATACTTTTTAGTTCAGCCATCTATCATTTACTAGGGGTGGCAACGATGTATCGATAAAAATAAATATCGATGTATTAATCTTTGTTGCAATATATCGAGTGCAAATATCGATATTTTTCTAGCTGCTAAACTCAATCTTCTGCGTTGAATAAAACAAATATGAAATGATCAATTAATCGCCACTGTCCGTTAGCACACCGTAGCAGATTAGTAGAGACTGCTACTTCGGTGTTAAAAAAATTTCAGTCTTTACTATTTGGTAAAAGAAAATCTTGCTGCAGATGACTCCTGACAACACAATAATACAATATTTATCTCAATTAAAATTTCGAAAATTGAAGGGTGATATGCATTTCGATAAAAAATATCGATATTTGAACACGATATATTGCAACAAAAGAACAATATGAATACATTCATATTTTAGTATTAAGGCTGTGTTATCAATGTCAAATTCATATTTTAGTATTAAGGCTGTGTTATCAATGTCAAAATACCGCGTTCACGGTCGTAAATCTTTCAACATATTGTTCTCAAAAACAAACCAACAAACATCGGATTTGATTTAAATATTAGAACTAGTTAACTTAAATCTAGTACGTATCATATTTTATATTTGAAAACTAAATCAAATTAAATATTTCCTTTGGATTATTACACGCGAACGTGCCACTGAATCGTCCGTAATTCACCATTAATTATTTTATATTCTTTAATGGGACTCAAATATTCAAATAAAATATGATACGTACTAGAATAAATATATTAAATGTAAAAAAAAGTTAAAACTCGGCATAATATTTGCTCCTAAAGGAGATTAATATGTTAGAAAAAATGTATTCAATTTTGCCAATTTAATTGGACGGTTTACTAATAGAGGGCGAAGCAGTAGCTATTCGAAGTACCAACTATGCTTCAAATCACTAAAAACTGCAGGGTCGAACTTTTTGTTTTCTCTACCATTTGAAATATAGCTTAAAATAATTTAAATTTACTTACCAATTGAATTGTTACATTTCTAGTAGCCCGGGAGGCAGCGACAGATTTTTCGCGTTAATATCTATAAAGCTAGATTTTTTTTCAAAGAGAGTTTAGATAGTATCTATAATGAAGGCGCAATTCTACCAAACTCTTAGTTATGCATAAATGAGTAAAAAATTAAATATTTAAAATTTCGTTTTTCGAAATGTCACGAATTGTCAAGAAATGATGATTCGCCTTCGCTCCTGCCGGCCCCAATTTTCGATTTTCACCTCGCGATTCATGTTGTACGGTCATTGCCGACCTTCTCCTCGCCATCGAGATATAGAACGGGTCTCCGATTGCCGTATTTGTTCAGTTCTTACGTTTGAAAAAGTGACTTGCGGTCGTGCCAATAGGCGACTATTTTTAAGTGGTTTCCCGAGTTCGAATCCCGCCCGGGGATATTTTTTTTTTTTCATTTTCAATTTTTTGGCACATATTTTTGATTCTATAATTGCGATTTGCTCCATTCTATTGCATTTTTCGGAGAAGTTTTGCATTTTCCGCCGCGGAATATTAAGATGCTCTATTTGGATCAAAAATCACATTCTACTTCCGGGTGGCTAAATCTTTGGTAGACATTGCAAAAACGGCAATACGTAGTCAAATCACGACAATTATATTCCTCATTAGTATTAATGAACAGACAGTATTTTTATAGATCTGTTAATAAGCTTTTATTTACTCCATTATGTTATATTATTTAGGTAAGGAAATTTCTAATTTTTAATCGAAATAGTGCAGATTAATATTTCGCGGCGGAAAATGCAAAACTTTTCAGAGAAATGCAATAAAACGGAGCGAATAGCAATTATAGAATAAAAAATATCTGCCAAAAAATTGAAAACGAAAAAAAAAATTATCCCTGGGCGGGATTCGAACTCGGGAAACCACTTAAAAATAGTCGCCAATTAGCACGACCGTAAGTCAATTTTTCAAACGTAAGAACTGAATAAATACGGCGATCGGAGACCTGTTCTATGTCTCGATGGCGAGGAGAAGATCGGCGATGACCGTACAGCGAGAATCGAGAGGTGAAAATCGAAAATTGAGGGCGGCAGGAGCGAAGGCGAATCGTCATTTTTTGACAATTCGTGACAATTCCAAAAACGAAATTTTCGTCCATCTGTTTTTTTCTTTAATTTTTTAGCCATTTATGCACCACCAAGAGTTTGGTAGAATTGCACCTTCATTATAGATGCTATCTAAACTCTCTTTGGAAAAAAATCTAGCTTTATAGAAATGATTTCAGTCGCTGCCTCCCGGGCTATAGTTTATTCTACATCTTCAATAACTTTTTGTTATAGTCTGTACGATGAATGTTTGCGCGTGTATGAAATTAGGTAGGACATATGTGCGGTTGCTGAACGCATTGAAACGAGCAAATATTTAGTTACGTATGTCTTCTAACCGCTCGAGCATGCTAAGACAGCCGAACGATAAATTCAAGTGGAATTAAAAAGAGACGTCGATATGAACAGTTGTCGTAGTGAAGTGCTGTCAACGGCTATAATATCTGTCATTTTAGATCAGTGGCGTTCTTGCGTTTTTGATGAAAATACATTTTTATGTTTCATTGTTATAACCATAATTAGTGGTAAATAATATATCTGTTATTATTCTACAAAATTAATTGTCATTTCATGAGTATTTACGAAAAAAATATGGCTTCTAATTTGTCGGATGCTGACTGAGAGTAAAAACAATTTTCTCATTTTTTCTATGCACGTCACTGCTGAAGAGAAGCAATGACCTTCAACAGATTACTTCATACAGTTCTTGTTTATGACGCACACGCAAAGATTCATCGTACAAACTATAGTAATATTGCTAATAAATCAGGAGCATATCTAATAATAACATATCATTACTGTAAAAAGTAATTTTTATATGGAGTAAATGTACCTACCTATTTGTAATCCAGATTGTGAAAAATCAATGCCACGCGGGATTAAAAAGAACTTTGATCTTGTGGCATATAGACAAACTATCTTTGCATACACTCTAATAGTGTAGATTGTAGATAATCAATTATTATTTTGAAAGAGTAAAATGTCTCTTACTCCCCGAAGGAGAGCTTACATTTTTTCTGGGAGCAAAAATGACACGTTAGTCTTTGAAAATGATAACTAAACTAGCAGTACAGAAATATTGTTTTGAAGAATTCCGATTTTCTGATTTCCTCAAGCACGCAAAATGTCTTTCCATTGTTTTCCTCTGGTTTTTGTAATTTCCTTTTTCAAACATTATAATTTTATGGTTATTCATTGCTTGTCGTGTGTATGTGTTTTCGTGATATTTCACTTTCGGCGTGAAAGTGATCATCATCAAGTGACGAAAATTTGATGTTTAAGGAAAAGCCTGCAAAAGTTCGCACCCGCAGTGCGTAGGAAGACAAGAGAAATCGATTGG
Organism: Stenurella melanura; assembly: GCA_963583905.1. NCBI lineage: Eukaryota > Metazoa > Arthropoda > Insecta > Coleoptera > Cerambycidae > Stenurella > Stenurella melanura. The sequence continues at coordinate 48,842,918 of OY757311.1, forward strand.
CGGACACCTGAGTGTTCCATCTGCGTTCTTCTTCTGAATAGGGCCTTCAGAAATTTGAAAATTTGTCACATTTTCCATGTTTAGGTGTTTTTCGTTGAATTTTTCTTTCGGTGTGAAAGTTACCATCATCGGGTGACAAACAATTCGATGTTTTAGGAGAAATCTAAAAAAAACAGGGATACGCAGTAAGCGGAGCAAAATCGAATAGTGGACACCGAAGTTTTCCATCTGTGCTATTTTTCTGAATAGGGGCCTTCGAAACAGTTTCCCAATGGAAAATGTCAAATTTTCCGTGTATACGAGTTTTTCGTGATATTTTACTTTCGGTGTGGGTAGGGGTAGGTATGAAGGTGAGAGAAATCGAATGGCGCAAACCGCTCTTTATCTCGTTTCGTTTTCGAGATACGATCGCGGGAAGCGATCCTTAGTTTCCGAGATACGGCCGCTCAAAGACTCCGGAAGGTAAAAATCGAAGTTTCTCACCTCTTCCCGAGGTCATATCTCGAGAACTAAACGAGATAAAGAGCTGCGGTTTACACCATTCCATTTCTCTCGCCTACCTAGTTACTAGTCCAAATAGGTAGGTTAAATCGCAAAAATGTGACCGGAGGGGATATCTACAGGAAAAGTTGTATTGAGCTGAGATGTAAAATAAAAAGTCTAATATATTATTAGTCCTACACTTTCCTTAAGGGTACAAAAAGGATGAAATTGTTTATTTTTGCGTATAAATCGAGAACGATGAGAGATATGGAAAAGGTTCCAGATAAAAAAATGTAGAGCTAATAATTTGGCTTACGAAAGGTCACATGCGTTTACATCCTATTTCTGATTGTTTGGCTGTAAGATCTGTCTGACTTTTAGGGGATGAATGGAATAATAAAAAAATCGTTTAAAATCGAAAAGTTGATGCTTTTTGTTATTTCTTTTCTGAATCCCCTTAAAATAATTTCAACTTTCTTTGCAGAGATAAAGTTCCTTTGTTTGTTTGGATAGAAGTTATAAACATCTGAATTTTTAAATTCACGACTTTTCAGGGCTAAACGCTTTACTTTAATTTTTTTCAAGCAACACTGACCTCTTAATGAAATTTCTTTAAAAAAATTCCATTACAGTTTTTTTTCTCACGCATGCCAACGTTGATATCCAGATATAATTACTACGATTTTTATTTCACTCAACGCCACTGCAATATAGTCGTAACTTTTTCTAGAAAATTGATCCCTCTTGTACGCTTAATTGATTGCTGATTAAATTTCCAATCCGATGATTTTCCGGTAATTTTTGCGTGAGATATGGACCGCTAAAGTGAGTCCAGCTTCGAGGACCAATTCTCCCAAACAAAAAATCTTACGAGCTCGATGGCATATTTAGCTATTTAAAATCAAACGAGAAATCGAGTGGCGCAAGCCGAAAGTCGCTGCGGTCCTTCGTTTCCGAGATACGGCCGCTCAAAGTTAGCGGAGAATGAAAATCGAAGTTTTTCACCGCTTCCACCGAGAACGAAACGAGACACAGAGCTGCGCTTTGCGCCATTCCATTTCTCTCACCTTCCTACGTCCTCCTGAGTTTCTTTAGATTTTTTCTGAAACGTCGAAATTTTGTCACCCGACGATAACCACTGTCATTCCAAAAATGAAATGTAATAAAAAACACCTACTCATGAAAAATGTAACATTCTTTCACGTTCCGAGGGTCCTACCTACATAAAGAACACAGAAAGAGAACGCCACTGTGCTCTATTCGATTTGTCTCCCATTACTGCATGCCCCTTAATTTTTTCAGATATTTACTAAAACATCGAAATTTTGTCGCCCGATGATGACCACTTCCATACCGAAAGTGAAATATGACATTATTTCACTTTCCGAGGGTCCTATCCACATAAAGAACGCAGACGGAGAACGCCACTGTGCGCTATTCAATTTCTCTCCCCTTACTGCGTACCTCTGATTTTTTTCAGATTTTTCCTAAAACATCGAAATTTCGCCCGATGATGACCACTTTCATACCGAAAGTGAAATGTCACGAAAAACGTGACATTTTTTCACTTTCCGAGGGTCCCATCCACATAAAGAACGCAGACGGGAACGCCACTGAGTGCTATTCGATTTGTCTCCCATTATTGTATACCCCTGATATTTTTCATATTTTTTCTAAAACATCAAAATTTTGTCACCCGATGATCACTTTCATACCGAAAGTAAAATGCCATGAAAAACACCTATACATGAAAATGTGACATTGTTTCACTTTCCGAGGGCTCTATCCACATAAAGAACGCAGACGGGAACACCACTGTGCGCTATTCGATTTGTCTCCAGTTATTGCATACCCCTGACTTTTATCATGTTTCTTCTAAAATATCAAAATTTTGTCACCCGATGATGATCACTTTTATACCGAAAGTGAAATGCCACGAAAAACATCTACACACGAGAAATGTGGCATTTTTTTTACTTTCCGAGGGCCCTATCCACATAAAGAACGCAGGCTGAGAACGCCACTGCACGCTATTCGATTTATTTCCCCTTGCTCTGTACCCCTGTTTTTTTTTTCAGATTTTTCCTAAAACATATCATTTTTGTCGCCCGATGATGACCACTTTCATACCGAAAGTGAAATGCCACGAAAAACACCTACACACGAAAAATGTTACATTTTTTCACTTTCCGAGGGCCCCATCCACATAAAGAACGCAGACGGGAACGCCACTGAGTGCTATTCGATTTGTCTCCCATTATTGTATACCCCTGATATTTTTCAGATTTTTTCTAAAACATCGAAATTTTGTCGCCCGATGATGACCACTTTCATACCGAAAGTGAAATGCCACGAAAAACACCTACACACGAAAAATATGACATTTTTTCACTTTCCGAGGGCCCTATCCACATAAAGAATGCAGACGGAGAACGCCACTGTGCGCTATTCGATTTCTTTCCCCTTACTGCGTACTGCTGATTTTTTTCAGAATTTTCCTAAAACATCGAAAATTTGTCGCCCGATGATGACCACTTTCATAACGAAAGTGAAATTCCATGATAAACACCTACACACGAAAGAAGTGAAACTGTTCTATTTTCCGAGGACCCTACCCGAAGAAAGAACGCAGATGGAGAACTCCGGTGCGCGACATTCGATTTCTCTCCCCTTACTGAGTACCACCCCTAATTTTTTCAGATTTTTCCTAAAACATTAAATTTTTGTCACCAGGTGATGACCATTTTTACATTGAAAGTGAAATGCCACAAAAAACACCTACACACGAAAATCGATGAATAACCATTAAAATTTGAAAAAGAAAATCACAAAAAACAATATCTAACAATAATTGAAACTATTACTGCGTTATTAGATTTTGTAGATAGTTGCGGTGGCTACCGCCTAACGTAACCACGAATTGTTTAATTATTTACAATCATCAAATCATATTTCAAAAGTTTAATAGGAACTGAATCATTTTTTATTCACTGCTGTAAATCTAGTCAAGGCTTCCAATAGTGTCCGTACGGCCCTGCACAATTCTGTTGCCAACAACTGATGATGAAATCACTACTTATAGCTAGCCAATTTATGATTCCTATTATATCGGCATAACCATTAGTTCGCTTTTTCTATATACGAATTTACTGTGGCGTGCAAACACATTCTTAATATATCGATATTTATTTTAAATCGATACATCGTTGCCATCCCTACGACAAAAATGTAACGCTACGGAAAAGAAACTCTAGTGCAGAAAATGACGCTTGAATTCTCAACTTGTCGAACGTCGATAATTGGCAAATATCGATATTTTTAACTCGATAAATATCATATATCGATAGTTTGGTTTGATGTTACCATCGATATATTCACTTCGATGTCGCATCACTAACCTAACTGCTCCTTTAGCTGTCATTTTTTCTTAGTGAAGTTTGAAACTCAGTGCTGCCACACAAATATTTGATCTACGCTATACTGCACATGCAATTACATGCACGTTACAACTGTCAGTGTGAACTAATATTTTCAAGTTACAAACCGAATTTAAAAATACGTAGCCGCAAAAAGATGTTTCCCAAATATATTGAGTTTTTAAGCGTTCCTGATTGTACATTTAACATAAACATAAATTTTGAAATTTTCCTTGAAAATTGCAAAAAACCACTTACTCGTTTTTTCAAAAATTTAAAACTGGTTGAAATACATATTAAAGGCTGAAATTTGCACGAGTTTTAGTAGTGCTTAACATACCCTCAAAATTTCGTGTAATTTTACAAAACCTTGTTTTTTGCAAAAAAGCACTTTTCACCACGCCGAGAAAGCCCTGTGGCGGTCGGACTGATATTTAACCAACATGGTTGTATTCTTCGAGATTTACTCTACGTTTTTTTTTATTTTGCTAAAAGTCAATTGAAATCACGTGCAAAACGCGTTCGAAACTTGGCTACCCCCACTCTTCACCCCTTCCAACAGCGCTGAAATTAACTGTTTTTGATCGCAATTTTTTCATGCTTCCAATTGACTTTTGGCAAAAAAAAAGTAAATCTCCAATACAACTGCGTCGGTTAAATATCAGTCCGACCGCCACAGGGCTTTCGCAGCACCGTGCAAAATAGTAAAATTTGCAAAAACTACACGGTATTTCCGATTGAAATTTTGAGGGTAGCGTAAGGATTACTAAAACTCCAGTGTGCAAATTTCAGCCTTTTGATATGTATTTAGACCGGAGTTATGAATTTTGGAAGTGGTTTTTTGCAATTTGCGAAGGTACCACTGGACCAATGGAGTTCCACCAGGGCTCATATTTTCCAATATTTTATTGTGCACATTTTCTATGTGAACACTTTTTTTCGTATAAATTCAACTTTTCCTTTAAAACATGAAAAACCATTTTTCGTAACCTTTCACATTTTTTTTTTTGCAAATTCCACCAGTTTCTTTTTCCAAAATAATATCATCTTCCAGACATCGCAAACTACAGGTACGTACTTTTTTTGCTGAGGTTGAAGTTAGTCAGAGCGTAAAACCTAGCTTGCCTACGCTAGTATTTATTTTACGGGACAGGATTATGAAAAAAAGTTTGCTTTATATACAAGTGGTTTATTAATACTTGATATTCTAATGGAAAAAGTCGATTTCTTACATCTACTCATTACGAGTTGAACTAAAACATTCATAATACTACTTCACAAAATTATGTTCTGAAAAACTATTTTTCTTTTAGGATATGGACAGTTGCAGCGAGGGGAGGACTTCCATTTCATGCCTGCCACACTGCGGGGTGTTGATTTTTTTAAATAGATTCGTAATATTCTTTTAAATAAAAGCTATATGTACATGTAGTTTTTATTTAATAAAATCTGTAATATACAGACCGCTACAATGGTGTTGTAATTAAACAACTAAAAAATTGGTCAATTACCTAAAATAAAAACTAATACCCCAGACTCTCACTTTGTAAATTGAATACAAACAACAATAAAAATTAAATGAGGAATTATCTTCATAACTGATACAACACATAATGATACTATTTATTTGTACAAAGATATTTCATATCATTCTCACGATTACACACGGCATCACCAGTCACTGAATAAAATAAAAATTTAAAACATTATTATAAATAATTTAAACTTATAATATAAAAATGATCTACTAGGTTTTTATAAATTGCAAAACACAAGGTTATAAGAGTCTGCCTTAGAACAAAGTCTTTGTGACGAATTAAGTAATTTAGAAGCGATACTCGGGCCCAGCCATATCGATGGCCCACCTAAACTTATCACGCTGAGTTTTGTTATAAATTTTCTCTATGGGAACATCGTACTTTTTGCACCAGGCTACACTTATACGAGGATCCAAGTAGTTCAACTTGGACGTACCGAGAGCAATGGTTTTATTTTCGTCCCTATCAGTCTCTTGGATTTCCAACTTGACGAGCTGCTCCTTTAGTCGCTGCAACATCTTCTTTTTCTTATCGAATATCACCTTCTCCTTCACACTTCCATGCTTTGCATCCCTCTGAGCATCCTTAACTTGCCTCTCTCCGTCTTTTATCAAATCCTTCTTGGCTTCGATTTTCTCTTTCAATTTTTCCATAGACTTCTCATGACCTTTAGGCACTGACCGTTGATGGTTACATAGAATGGCGACGGCACGATTCGCACGATTATAAGACAGAATTTTTTCAGCTACACTATCATCCTCATTGGTGAGCAAATCCAATTGTTGCTGCAATGTCCAAGATGCATTGTACGTACGGAAAACTTTCGCTGTAAGGCCTTCCATTAACTCGTTCAGATGCTTGTTCATGATTTGTGTGTTTAACCGGTCAAACAAGTCATCGCTGCCTTTCTTGTTTTCCATGAAGAGTTGCAGATTCTTGAAAACACGTTTTTCTACGGGTACCTCGTTGTAGTATCTGATGGAATCTTTACCGAGAAAATCAAATACAACCACATATTCCTTATCATCCTTTTTCTCGTGTAGTTCGATGTGCTCCACACGGAGCGAACAACAACCCACTGTGTCCGCTTGGTCCTCATCTTTCTCATTACCAGCTCTCAAGGCTAACTTATCAATGAAGTAAAGGGCGACGGCACGCTGTCGAATTTTCATTTCTTTTGACTTCCAGTCTTGTTGGTATTCTCTTCGAATTTTGTCTATACTTTTGGCAAGTTTTCGCGCAGTTTCATACTTCTGCCAATCTTTTTCGCCTTTCAGTTTTGAACTGGGATTCAACATAACATACTTCACTTGATTTTGCACGTTTTCAGTCCACGATGCTAACCACGTTACTGTATTAACATGCCTTACCTCCTTCCACTTGTGACCCTCAGGAGGCTGTGGGATGTTAGAGTCCTTACTACAATTAATAATTACATCTTCTGCTTCGATGCGCTTCTTCAATTTTCCCATCTTCGGATGTTCACCTCTACCACGAAACAGGCCAGGAGGTTCAATTTTGAAGTTGCCTATTTTCTCTTTGTGTCCATCAATAGTGCAGAAGCCGTATTCTTTTATGATGGCTTCATTTTTCTCTTTCAGGCTCTGCTTTTCTTCTTTAGTTCTGTTTCTGTTTTTCTCTGCTAAATCCATGAAGTAAGCATGCATGGATTTAAAGTTACACAGGCTTAAGTCTGTGATTAAATCACGCTCCTTTTCCGTCATAGATTTTCGCCAGTCTTTGAAAAAATTCTTATTAAATACGTCCTTTGTGGTATAGTCATGATCCAGCATTTTTGCGTAAAAACCAGCGATCTCTTCCGCATCTTGAGATAACTTGATTTCTTTTCCATTATAGTAAAATTTGACGTTACTGGGTATTGGCTCATATGGTGGTGCAAAGACAGGTCCTTTATGTTCAAGAAAATTCCATTTAACTCCGTCATCTTTTTTCTCTTCCTCCCACCTGAAACAGGGAATCAGATAATTAGGAATCATGAAATGCACTGTCATTATTTCATATTCTTATAAAATATCAACATTTTTCTGCGTAAAATATGAATCAACAGTTGAACGAAATTAACTTCTTTCAGAGCTTACTCACTTATTAATTACTTTTGTATTTCGTAAACAATTTTAATTACAATTCTCACCAAAATATTTACTAGGAACTTAAAAATACAATCAGTAAAAATTAGGTACAAGTTATCTCACCACTGAGATCATTTTCAAAACGTACACAGTTTTGGAAATGATTAAAATGAATTGCATTTTATGTTTATTAAATTTAATTATACCATATACCATAATAATTATTATTTCTCAATGCATTAACTAATGTTAATTTTAATATTGCAAATTTTAATTATTTAAACCTTTGCAAAATAATTATTAAAAAGGGGGATTTTCAAAGGATCCTTTCGATTTTTATTGAAATCACGAAAAACCCTCTAAATGTGGTGGTTTTGGCATTTTTAGGGGTGTTCCCTAACTTTTAGGATTGCGGGACCTCGATTATCATACTCAGCGACCCAAAAAACATATAATCAAATTAGCTTCAGACCGGTGTTCTTCTAAATATTTACTACTTTGATCTTTTTATAAGATCTAAATTACAGTTTTGGCAACAACTTGATGCCTTTTACTTAAAAACTGCAAAATGGCACATGGTTCCTTTTAGAAGAGCGCTATCCATTTATTGGCTGATAACGTGAAGAAATGATCTATTATTTTATTCTAGTTTACTTTTAGAAGTAATTCTGGAAGAGACATTAGCAAAAAAGGTAGAACATGAGGCTAGATTATGCACGAATAAAACATGCTTTTACCGATGAAAGTATATCTTTTCAGATTTTCTAAAATGAGTCATAATTAATGTCGTTAACATAAACAAATTTCAAAATATTCAGGTTATTCTTTCTCATAGCCATAATTATGGAAAAAAAAAGTATGTGTAATCTATAGGTACTTATATTATCTACATAGTTAATTTATGTCGTCTAATGAAAATGAGATGATAATTATAAATTTTGCCATCCATTCAATTTCCTGAAACCACAATGGGATTTTTATAAAATATGAATCAATTCAACTATGCTTTTGATACACTAATTGATCAGAATAATATATTAGATACCACAGAATGTTAAAAAAAAATCTAAATTATTGACTTATCAGTACCTACTTATGTTCATTTCATATAATTATCTATGACCATTTTTTAAAAATTTTACATTCAAGTGATTTATAAAATTTTATTTGACCCCTATTTTTTTTATTCATTCCAAATTTATTTTAATAGTGAAATTATTTAAGTTACGAAATTTTGACATGGCACCTATTGCGACGTCAGATGTGAGAGCATGCGCAGTTAACAAATAGGGGAATAATCGACGAGCGTCGTTCGTTTACTGTTATACTATCGGCATGAGTCATTGTCACATTAATTGTCTTCAAACTATTGTTATTGTTATTATTTAACTTGATTACAATATGAAGTACACTCAGTGATGCAAAATTTCAAATTTCATTTTGAAAGTTTCAATTTCAATTTGAAACTTCTGAAAGTTTCAACGTACCCTCATAAATTTCTGAAATATCTGAATTTTATGAAAGTTTCAGATTAATCTGAAAATTACCACATTTTTGAAACTTTCGTGAAAGTTTCAGCTGCAAAATCTGTATTTCCGTTACATCAAATGAAATTTCGCACGTTTTTAACTTGTTTTCAACCAATGAGAATTAAAGTCTGGTTTTGACATTTATTTTAGGGGTGAGGTAAAGTAAAGTAAAGTATATCTTTATTAGCTCTGCTAAATAATACAAATGATATAAAAAAAGAAATGTATAAATGGTATATGATAAAATGTATAACACACAATGTAACAAAAATTTACTCAACATAACATTACATAAATCAAAATATAAAAACACAATTCTGTTATATTGGCCACTTTTCCTTTACATACTCTGCACATTTACTCTTGAAAACAACAATATTGCAGGAATTTTTTATTTCTTGGGGCAAGTCATTATAATATCGTAAACCTTTATTAAACAAGTGATTTTGTCCATAGTTTGTATTCACTCTTTCTACATAGAAGCGAGAAGAAGAGGTTAGCTATTCTTTAAGAATAAGAATCTTACTTTTCATTTCATTCTAAGTTCTTAGGTTCTATTGTTTTTTGCATTAGTAAGAAAAACTTTTATTTTATCAATAATATAATTTCACTGAGGTCATTGATTAGTGACGTTGCAATGGTAATGTATTGTGTTAGAGTTTGGACTTTAATCTGAATCTACCAGGGATGGGGACCATATTCTTGAATCAGGAAGTGGAAGATGTGAATGTTTTATTTCTTTTCATCTCGCTACATTTCTTTCTTTTCTTTTCTCCTGAAATGAGCATTCTCTCCAGTGGAGAATAGGGGTCTAGGAGATTTTAAAATATATAGACAAATTGTCTACTCGTTTATTTTGAAAAATGTAATACTATTTTTACTTTTAATACATAATATAATTTTAAGTTCTAATCTTATTAAGGCGAAAACAAATTATGTTTTTTATATTAAAAAGACATATTGAAAACAAAAAATTTATGGGACTAATTCCAAAGTAGGATTTATTAGTTATTAACCCTCGGAAATTAAAAAAATTAGGTACGAATGTTATACAGAACATAAGTTTCATATCATTTCATAAAATATTTGAATGATATTTCACTTAACTTTCATAATATTAGGGAAATATATTCAATTAAGTTTCATAAAATGAAAGTTTCATTGAAATTTCACGAAAGTTTCATGATATTTAATATTTAATTTTATATTTTAGAAATTTCATAAATTTCAGATGAATTTCGAAACTTTCACAAAAATGTCATTGAAATTTCACAAATTTTAAATTTCATGAAATTTTGCGTCTGTGAATGTTATACAGAACTTAAGTTTCATCACTTCGTGAAATATTTCAATGAAATTTCACTTAACTTTCGTAATATTATGGAATTATTTAATTAAATTTCATAAAATGAAAGTTTCATTGAAATTTCACGAAAGTTTCATGATGCTTAATGTTTAATTTCATATTTCAGAAATTTCATAAATTTCAGATGAATTTCGAAACTTTCACAAAAATGTCATTGAAAATTTCACAAATTTTAAGTTTCATGAAATTTTGCATCACTGAGTACACTGCAAGCTAAAGTAAGTATGTAAATGATTTTCTATTAATATACGGTTGCAGATAAAATATAAAATAAAATTTTAAAATTTTTAGGTTATAATTTATAACGGAAAATCAACACAATGTAAACAACAAATACACAAAAATCGACCGAGCACTACCACCAACATGATAAACAAAAACATGAAAATTCTCTAAAATTGAATTCTCATTACATACGTCATCATTTACCGCCTTGTTATTTTGAAAACCAATTTATTCTTGCATGTGATTATTAGGACTTTCTTTAATATGATATAGGAAATATAATATATTTAGTATATTTTTTTATGGTTTAATAACATTTTATAAATTTTGTTGAAGGAAACGGCCCTATTTCATTAATTTATATATTTTAAAGTAAATTTGTAATGTTCATCCATATCCAAATCAATTTTCAACTTTTGTTAAAAAATGACATAAAATAATTGGCTTACTTAAAGTAAACTAGGGCCAATATTTTTAACTTAAATTTAGTGAAAATGATGGTCCGGTGTAACATTCCGTGGAATAAACTGAATAGTTTGCTGTTTAGGGAATTTTTGCAAAATAGTAGGAGTAGGAAGTATGAAAATGTTAATGTTCATGAGGAATTGACGAGAAGGATAAATTATTTGTCATGTACTCTCATTCATTGTTATATTTGATATTTATAACAACTCCAATTGGTCAGCTTTGATTATTGTGCCACCACAAATTAATAGTTTTGGTGTACTTAGAGTTGTACTGCGTATAATCCACCAAGTTTCTTGCACCGTCATATTGACAAAGTATGATTGTATAATTTTTGCACATGAAATATTTATCAAGTAAAAACGTTTTTACAAGCGCGTTTGCTCCCATAATTATAAAAGTGCTTGCTTAAATACGGGCTCTGGTCATAGTCAACTTAAAACTATATGGACATATGTTGCTGTCAAATTCATCGAGTTGAATAATTTTGTTATTGTCTTCAGTAACAGGGAGGACAAGGCAATTGCCATTGCTATGCAATCAACAAAAGGAAATTTTCTGAATTAAAAATTATAAAATATATATTTATTAGATATGAAGGTATATTTTTCTGATGTACCTAAGCAGACGTATTATTGAATTTACAAGTTAAAGCGAGTCACTAATAGATATTTTCACATCTTCATTAGAGAATAAAGCGAAGTTAATAAATTGTCTCTTGTAACAGAAAAATTGACTTGTCGACTAACAAATTGATAAATATAAATTGGTAAACCATTTACCTTTTTAAAACAGTCATTGTTCTTTTCAATTCATCTAATTGAAACACTTCAACACTATCTTTATTTAAAAGTTCTTTGTAAATTGTTCTATTAATTTTGTCAATTCCTAACTTAGTTTGTGGGTTAATACTCTTTACCCTAACTTTATAATACACATCACAATTTCGCACTACACATGATTTATGTATGTGGTTAACACAACCTAATTTTAAAAAATGTCTATAATTACACCATACTAGTTTTCTATACATAATATTTTTCTAATAGTCTTGTTTTAATCAAAATGAAACTCTTTGAAGATTAAAAAATTGTTCTTTTTGACAGTAGACAGCATTAAGAGTAACCATTACTACCAATATTGCAACACAAATTGTTTCAGGCGGGAATTTTGAACTTGTCTCTATCTAGTGCAGTAAAAGACCAAAAAATATACTATGAGATATGCCATTTTTGTAACAGCATTATTATAATTTCATACCTTCTGGGTAGCTATTCTGTATCGATCTGATGTGATGTGAGCACATGTTTTCATGAGAAAGTGGGCGAAGTTCTCTTGAAAACCAAAATAGCGTATTCTGTAATTGTGGGAGCGGTCACATCATGCCAAGAATCGGGGAACTTGTTTCTCTTGGTAAATTGTAGGGAACGGAACTGTTCACACTTGAGAGGATGAAAGTATAACCTCACTTTCGGGCAAACTGTCGTTTTATTTGGATGTCGGTGGCATGGTATTTGTTTATTTGTGTTAAATCATACACTGAGTTTTGCGTTACTTAAAGTACAGGGATTAAAGGGCGATGAATATTGTCGATGGACTAAATTATCAATAAGGCACTATGAGACCTTCAGATTGCTGGAAAAATCCTCAAAAAGAACGACCACTTCATTGCATGAGCAATCCCTTCGGCTTAGCAGATAATAGGGCTTTTATAACTAAATAAATAAAGAACATGCTTGGGGATATTATACAAGTCAGATTATGTATAATCGAAATATTATATTACAAATTTACTGTTACTGATTTGCTTTTCTCCATTGCTCCGAAATATTTTTATTAGTTTCTAGTGGCAGCATTGAAAGTGATAGTTACTCTTTCCCAAATTTTTTGGCATCTTTTTGTGAATTGATTTGTAAATGTTCACAGAAGCTGTAGTTGTTTTACCCATTTAATGAAAATATTTTAAGGCACTATTCATCGGGTTGAAACGGATTTTTTACGTTGTTATTCCTAGCCTAACAGAAAATTATGTGGCTTTTTATTTGAATGTCAGAATGTCGCATTTTGACAAGATGCATTTCCTATCATACAACGCACGACCTTCGATCATGGCGTTGCGGTAATTCTATTGGTTGAAATGTAGAAGCAACTGTTGGCAACACTGGAAGGATCAGTTCAAGTCCCCGCGTAGTCGCTGTAGTTACAGAATAGTAGTTTTGTTTCCCTGGGAAGGGATCGTGATATGGGTTCTCTCCTCTCACGACAAATGCTCACGTTCACTGAAATTACAGAATAGCCACCCAGGGGTATCACCAGGAGTATATATCTGAGTTTTGAACTTTCAAAGCCTATTGCGTTTCTTTTTATGAACAATTTTGTTTTTTGAACAGCATATTTTTAGGTAAAGATGTGAATATCTCTGGTTCTAGAGGTCCAATAGGGACAAACTAAAAACAAAAAACCTTCGCAATAAAAATTCCAACAAATCTGCGTTGGTTTTGGATCATTTGAGTGTGTACATAACGTACAAAATGGAATAAACTGGATAAAGAGGTTTTTTTTTCATTTTAACGCCCAGGGATGTCGAGAGTTCCAATCGGTTTCACACTTTCAGAAAATATACCTTTGGTTGAAAACAAAACACCCTGAAATTTTCGTGCCCAAATAAAGAACCTTGTGGACACAAATGAATTTGTTATTTAAAATTTGTATTGTCCGCCATTTTGTGCCATTAAGTCTAAAATTGGATCTTTTTTTTTAATGTAGATCTGGATATCAGCTTTCCGATGACATTAGAAAAGATTTCTTTTAAAGTCATCTTGGCCACTTCTTTGGCATTTATTTATAAACCAAATAACAAATGGATTTTTTCGGCCATTTTGAAAAATTTTTATTAAAAAAAAAATTGCGAAAACTTTAATTAAAAAAGAAAGTTAATTTTCGTCCATCTGAAAATGACTACTTTTGGCTAATATTTGAACTGTATCATTTTGAAACAAATTTTCTTTAATGCCATCGGAAAGCTGGCGTCTAGAACTACATTTTGATAGAAAAAAAATCTATTTCGAACTTAATGGAACAAGGTGGCGGGCAATTCAAATTTCAGATAACAAATTCATTTGTGTCCACAAGGTTCAATATTTAGGCACCAAAATTTCAGGATGTTTTGTTTCCAACAAAATGTATATTTTCTGAAAGTTTGAAGCCAATCGGAACTCTTGACGTCACTGGGCATCAAAATGAAACAGAAACGCTTTTTAGCCACTTTATTCCATTTTGTGTGTTATGTATGTACTCAAATGACCCAAAACCAACGCAGGCTCTTCAGCGAAAAAAATTACGAAAACATTAAAAAACGTATAGGGGCAAAACGCCACTTACTGAAGAAATGGTAAAATATTTATTAGATTCCGATGATGAATTTGTTGATCCCGACTACGTAAATTCAGAAAACAATGATTTTGAGGACAGTGACTCAGATCTCGAGGAGGATGCTCCTACCCACGATGGAGACGTTCTGGACAGAAATTTAGCTGCTCCATCTCAATTCACAGTCCCTACAACTCATACTCAACATACAATAGCTGCATACTTCCAGTGCACCACACATTTACTTTTACTAAGAAACAGGAATTGAAAAATTATCCAATGGTAAGAAGACTCTAAAATTATTTTCTTCTCCTTTACTGGGGTCATTATACAATAAAATAACCGTTAGATTTTGTTTCGAATTTTGTGAAAATAATTGCTGGTGCGTATACATCCAACATCAGTATCTAAAAGAAAATGTTTGTTACAGGAAACAGACCTAATGCTTTCTATTCAATGGAAGAATTCCTAAATCATCATAATTAATTTAATTCTAGTGTTTCTAACATATCCACCATCTTGTGTATTATATGATTTATATGTTTATTGTTTCATATGGTTTTATACATAACTTTTAATTGTATTGTATTATTTTATATAAAAAGAGGCTATTTTAAATATATATTAGTGATGTTGTAAGTGTAGGTGAATGACTGTTGTTGCTGGTATGTAAGGATGAATGTGCATAACTTGACTAGTCTGATAAGTGTTACAATGTAACAACTGTAATGCTTCAATGATGAATAAACATTATTATTATTATTATTATTATTATTATTGATTATTTAAATTTATTGATCGATGATAATTTCTTAGTCCTAATTGTTTGAGAGACGTACCTGTGGAAGTATTTCAGTCTGACAGAACAAGCGAGTTTTCACGAATTACCCGTTGGCGTGATACAACAGTACCGGAAATGCGTAAATTTTTTGGATTGTTGTTGCACATCGGAAAAATACAAATCAATCGAATGCAGGATTTCTGGAAAAAGGATAGACTATTCAATATTCCTCTTGTTCCGCACATATGAGCCGGGATAGATTAATGCTTATCTTGAGATGTTTGCATTTTGTGGAAAATCCAAAAGAAAATGTTCCTAAGCTTGATGACAGGCTGTACAAAATTCGCCCTTTGATATTTTCAATAATAAAATGCCGCACAAAAATCTTTCTCTTGATGAGTTAATAGTCCTGTGGCGGGGAAGACGTCTTCAGGCAATATATAAAAAAATAAACGCCATAAGTATGGCATCAAACTTTACATACTTACAGAACCAGATGGAACCATACTCAAGTTTGCTGTATACACCGGAACTCTCGGTGATTTCGGTGGCAAAGGCCATGCAGCCAATGTAGTATTGCACCTCACGGATGAAAAATTAGATGCAGGCCGTTCCTTGTTTATGGATAACAATTATAATAGTTATTATTAAGCTAGTAAATTATTAGAACGAGCCACATACTGCACTGGGACTCCCAGACTTGATGGCAAAGATAACCCTGTCGATGTAAAGAACTCCAAGCTATACACGGGCCAGACTATTGCTCGTAATCCAACGGAATTATGGTAGGAAAGTGACATGATAAGCATGATGTTTCCTATATTTCCAGTGAATTTTCAAATTATTTAATGAAATACAGCAACAAGAGAGGCCAAGAAAAGCAGAAACCTAAGGCTATATTCAACCATAACAGGTTCATGGGTGGTATCGACAAGCAAGATCAGATGCTCTCTTAATATCCCTATTCCCGAAAAACTCTTCGATGATATAAAAAATTAGGAACTCACGTATTGCAGATGTTGCTAATGAATTCATATTTTTTATACAAATAATATTAAAAACAAGGAAAATTTCTTTGTACGATTTCAGATTACAGGTAATAGGAGAGCTTGCTCCACCCAAGGAAGATAAACCACTACTCAGACCAATTGCAAACCAACACATTCCCGAGAAAATTCCTATTCCGCCAAATAAAAACATTCATCTTCGTAGAAGGTGTCAAGCTTGTTAAAAAAAGTAATATAAGAAGACACAATTTATTATTGCCCAAAATGTCCCACCAAACCAAGATTGGTTTGATGATTGTTTTTCAAGTTTTCATGAAGGTTTATAAATTCAGTATTATTTCTTATGTTTGCTTTTTTGTATTTGTGAAGTTTTATCTACTTATTTTATTTGTTTACTCCAATATACATACGTTTGAAGCAAAATTTAGTATAACGGGAAAACATGTCATCAGCATGTTATGAATTATTTACTGCATAATGCTAATGACTCGTTTTCGCGTCATCACGTGCTTTACTGTAATTTTACCCTTTTTCTGTAAAAAAATGAGCAAATTTATTATATGGAAAATATAAAAGATCATACTGAAAAAATACACCTTTGCCTGGGGGTGTTCGCTACCAATTAGCATGAGCAGCGAATGTGTTAAGAAGGCTAGTCTGGCGAAATAAACTGTTGAAGATGCATATTTGTCAGGTGTTGCATTTTACGTTTTATTGTGTGATTGGTATTGCTATTTCTTGAATGCTCTCATGAAAACATTTTGAATTTATGTTTTAATCATTTCCAAATGCAAGCAGATTTGGGAATATACAACAAAACCAAAATGATCTAATTAATTAATAAATGAAGGATAGGGGGTTTATTAAAGCTGAAACGTGGTAGCATGATTCTATTTTGTTGCCCTCGAAAATGGACCAGTTACTTAAATATTGCCTTAATGTTGTGGCATCCTGTTAATACTAGGTACTTCCTGTCAAATGTATTTTTATTTCTGACGTCCGAGGAATCTACAAAATAATACAATTAACCAGTATATTACTGGAAAATAAACTCCGAACCTGTGACTTTTACGCCAAAGGATCAACAGAGGTTATTGCTTTTTTTGACAAATGATACAAATAGGTAAGTATAAAAAATACAAAAATGAAGTATTTCAACAACGTTTTGGGAACCTATTCTGTTTCCTTTTTCAAGGCCTTTTTGATAAATCTCTTGTGCTGTGTATGTTAAAATCCACAGCTCTAAGAATATATTTGTTATATTCAACATCCATATATACTTACTATTTACACAGAACTGTCGTTCTCCAAGAGTGTTTGCAAATCTTTGACCTCATTCTTCCGGATGGAATTCTTGTGTTACCGATTGAGTGAACACAATAATTACATTAGGAAAAATGAAATTCAGAGGTTGAAGATTTGTGAACACCCTTGAGAGAACAAACAGAATAAACTGGGACTAGGCAAAAATTTTAATAAAAGGCAGATAGCAAAAAAAAGAAAATTAAAGTATCTGCAATAGTATTATTGAATGAGCATAGATACATGTCGAATTGTTCTGTAGATGTTTGCAAAATCTGGTCGCCAATGTTAAAAGAATGAAGATATTCTTATAAACTTAACATTGTATAAAATAAACCTGTTAAATATATCAACAGTTCTGTGTAAGCATCTATGGATATTGAATATAACAAATATATATATAAAGCTAAGTATGTAACACACACCACAAAAGATTTCTCGAAAAAAGCCTTAAAAAAGGAAACGGAATAGGTTTACGAAATATCAAGGAAATGTATCATTATTATACTTATTTGTCATTTGTCAAAAAAAGCAACCTCTAACTGATCCTTTGACGTAACCGTCACATGCGTAGAGGTTATTTTTCAGTAATATATTAGTTAATTGCATTATTTTGTAGATTCCTCGGATGTCATTAAGAAATAAAAATACATGTGGCATGAAGTCCCAAAAAGAAAAGTAGAACGGTCATTTCATTGCTAAAAAAAAATATTCTTCCTCTTTAACTCACCATTTCCAAACTTCTTGTTCCTCCACTTCTTTCTTTTTCCTACCACCTTTCTTCGGGCTCTCAGTTGTAGTAGATGCTGTCTCCTTTTTCACCTTTGTTTTTTCTTTTTTAATTTTTTTCTCAGGCTTAAAGTCTTCTTCGTCCTCTTCATCTTCGTAGCCTCGCTTTTTCTTCTTTTTCGTTTTTTCTTTCTTTTCCTTCTTCGGCTTCTTTTTGGCCATCAGAGGAAGATCATCGTCATCATCAGATTCTAATTTTCTCTTACTGGAACTCATTCTTGATGACTAAGCATAGAACAAAAAAAAAAAGTTTACATATGCAGAACATACGGACATATCTTATTTATGGAGGTATTTGGGAATATGAAATGTTACCAGACATTATAAAAAACTGTACTAATTTATATACAAGATGAGTTGGTAGTATGTGGATGGCCAGTATCTCCTCTTTGAAAGAACATCTCATAAAAATCGTAGATCGTATATTAATTTGTTTTTTAAAATGTACAGGGTGTTTTACAGTGTGGTGGCAAGAATTCTTAAAATGGAACACCCAACATTTTTTTATATATTTATTGTCGACTCTTAATTTTCTATCCTCGAAAAAGTGGAAGCGCATGGCAATGCCGTAATATAAATTCAAAAATGATGCATATCTAGATAAAGTATTAGGAGTCGAATATAAATATATAAATAAGTCCAAATATTTATTAGATTGTCATCATTAAATGAAACACCATGTAGTTTTACAAATAATTTTAAAATATACCACATTTGATCTCAAATTTTATCCAAGACATTTTTTCTTACTTAATCTGGCAGCCGAAATGTTTCTGGTATCAAATAATGTAATATACCAAACATTTAGAAAAAAGTTTTATTAAAATCATCTGTTATAGATTTCGAAGTAAAAACATTTATTGACTCAACTTCAGCATATCAGATTGACGTAACTTTGCACCTTGAAGTAAATTTTTTGCATTTTTATTATACCTTGCGCAAATACAAAACGAAGAGTACATTGCATTCGATCGGCACATTTCCAACATCGGTAATATCGCTTGTAGAGAAAAAAATTTCATATCACTGTGTTGGTGATCGAATTCTGAACAACTTGTCGCTCAGTCCGTCATGTTTCTTGTAAGCACGATAACATAAGAACGAAAAGTCAGACTGTAGTCAAATTTAGACAGTAAGTTAATGTTAGCTAGAGGAAGAACCCAATTGTTTTTGAACAAAATCGATCAATAAATAAAAAAGTAATTAATTATTTAAATTTATATATTTATGTGATATAATATCGTTACATTGCAAAACCAGCTAATTAGGCAATAGTCCCTAATGCATACCAATTTAACTGCGGATATTTTATTTACGATAAAAATGCGGAGAGTATTCTATAGAATGTGTAACAAAATATAAAAAGAGCCTAATGAGCGAAAAGCATAATGGTTAGCTTGTTTTTAGATACTGATCCACTCATTGTTTATTAAATAGTTATTGACGAAAATTAATTGTATTTTATGTTTTAGATCAATTGGATGTCATAAGTTCTATATACAGTGTGCTAATGAAAGTTGTTAAAAAAATATTACATGAAACTATATTGGTGAAAAAACAAATCAACATTTTGGAAATTTTTTACTTGTTTTTAACTAGTAGAGAATGCACATGGTTTTTGAACTGTGCCGATTAAATGCAATATACTCTTCGTGTTCGTATTTGGGAAGAGTATAATAATAAGAGTACAACAATCATTAAAACAACTTAACAACTCTATTTATCTATATTGGATATTTCAAGCTGTCTCATTCTTATTATCAATATATAAACGCATTCTTTGTTTAATATTATTGTACAGATAATACAAGTGATATATTACCAGTGTATTAACATACTATGTGGAATTCATTTAGGCATAAATTAATAACTGAAAATCAGTGGCATCTTGCCAAAATGTTCGAACAAAAAATTATTTTTCTTTTCGTGGTACTTATTACTTATTTGAACTGTTCAAATGTTCCAACTTTTTATTGGGTATTTTGCCACTGAAAAATAATTAACAACATTAATGTTGTCGTTCACATCAACAATTTATATTTTTGTCAGTCACGAGATTTTTCTATCAGCATAAATAACACAGCATTAGAATGTAAATAACAAAAAGTAACGTCTGATGGGGCTACGACAGAAGTTCTAAGCGTAACGATGCGTTTTAGAGATGAATAATACGAAATTTAGAACTTAAAAGATGATGACATAAGCGATTAGTATTATAGATGTAATTTACTATATTACATTACCTGTAAGTGGTAAAAAACATTTATTCTACCCATTTTTGACACGAGCAAACAGTAAACCTGATAATTTATTAGTACGCCAGTCAATTTATACACAAAAAAGTGCTCGACCTTGCAAAAGATGTGGATATTCTAATTTTTGAATGTTGTTAGGACCTTTGCCATTAGTAAGAAACCAAGTTGCAGCTTTGAAAGATCTTTGCGAGCTGCGTAATGCCCAAAAAACAGCTAAATGTTTTCACTTATTTCGGTTTTTGCTCAATATCGCCTAAACTATACGTCCTACAGAAAAGATCATTAATCCATTTTTAAAATAGATTAAATTTGCTACAATTAAAGCCCAAGCCGAGTTCCATAAGTCCACAACTATTCGAGATACAGCTCTTAAAAAATTGCCAATTGTCTGCAGAAAGTGAACGCCAAAACACTATTTGCTGTAGAAACAAGTATTCGGACGGACATTCACTTTTTGTAGATAATTGCCAATTTTTTAAAAACTGTACCTCGAAAAGTTCTGGACATACAGAACTCGGGTAAAGATAGATGGCAGTGGTAGAATTCCCAAATTTTTAAAAAGGGCTCGACAGCTCACTGCATTTACACCAGCCATATATCTGATTGCTTTCTTTTGTAGTACAAATATCCTTGAACTTTCACTGGAGCATCCCTAAGAAATTACCCCATATGAGGCAATTGACTGAACATGTGCATAGTAGTACATTTTTAATAATTCTGAATTTTGCTTTGTACCGTAGTTGACTTATACAATAGCAGATTGGTGCGATTTTTTTGCATAACATAGCGATGTGTACTTTCCGGCTACAATCCTTAGATAAATGTATGCCCAAGAATTTTGTGCTAGTAACCTGTTTTAAACAACTCTTATTAGATTTTATTAATAAACTTTTATCAACATTGTTAAGATAGTTAAAATGAATAAAGACTGACTTATTATTCAATACCGATTTATTGTCAACTAACAGTGTATGAACATCTGATAGTTGTTTATTTATGTTTGTGATAGTGTTATTTAGGTTTTTGCTGGCACCAAGTAGTGACATATCATCTGCAAACATTACAAGATTCGAAAATTTTAAATCATTAACATAAATTATTAATAGTAACGGGCCCAACACTGATCCTTGTGGAACACCCACATCAGCTTGCAGATGAAAGGATCTTATGTTATCAATATCAACAAACTGGGTCCCTCTTTTTAGGTAGCTTTCAAACCGGTTTAGAGTTTTGCCTCTTAAACCGTATCTTTCCATTTTATTAATTAGTCTCATGGCTTACAAGGTCGAAGGCTTTGCTTAAATCCAAGAAAACACCAACAGGTTTTTTCACTGGCATCTAGATGTGAATAAAGTAGATTTAACCCATTAAATCCCAAAGGTGCGCTAGTGCACCCTTGTATACACTAATTTTTTTAAATATAAAATTGTTAATTAGAATGACATTGATAGTCTTCATTAATTTCTCTTGTCTGTTTCCTAGATGAAAAAAGGTCCAACCATTATATATAATAAATTGGTTAGTGGTATTTTATTTTTCAAAATATATTGAAATTCATGTTTTGGGCAGACTTTACTTTGATTTATGTAATATCAATTTCTAAATAAATTGCAGCAATTTTGCGTCATTGCATAATTGAAATATGGTTATAGAGTAAGCCCGTGTATATGCAACTGTAATTTGAGTTATAGTTTTAGCAAAAATGCATTTTGAACCTAAGGGTGCGCTGATGCACCTTTGGGACTATATACTTATCTGCCGATGCGCATGAAATATGCGCGCACGTGTCCACTTGTTATTTACAATGGTGTTTGGAGTTGATACAATTCGTTTGGGAATTTTAGTACAGCTGTCGCGTCTTTAGTATGAGCGTCGCCGCTTGTTGTTTATATGTTTGAAGTTTATTGTTTATTGGTGAGTAAGTACAATACGCCTTTCTATCACCTATAATAACACTTATTAGTTTTAGCAAAGTGTATAAGTACATCATGTCTCAGTCACAAAAATATTTTACTAATCGCCCGATGACAGCCAAGGAGCTAATGGAAACCATTGAAAATATATCCGATGATGAATTGGATGCAGTTCTCATTCCTCCAGAAGTTGATACCCTTACTGATGAGGAAAACCTAGATGACGACCAGATCGTGGGAGATGATATATCCAAGGACTTTGTGGGCACTTACGAGATACATACTACCAGTTCCAATATAATGGATGAACAACTGTCTGAGTACGAAGAAATTTTGGAACCTTCTACCAGTTGTGCTGTAAGCAAGAGTTCTGCTAAAAGGAGAAAGATTGAGAAAAAAAACCTCCCTCCAGCTCCACAATGGAAGAAAAAATGTGACATTGAAGATCCACCTCTATCTGTCGATAACGAAGCTAAACACAAAGAAGACATAGTGAACCGTGCCAGTGGAAAGACTCCTCTAGAAGTGTTTTCTCTGTTTTTTGATTCGGTAGTGATAAATAAAATTGTTGAATTTTCAAAGAAGTATGCCTCTGACAAAAATAGACATGATTTCTCTTTGACTGAAACTGACCTAAAACATTTTATTGGTATATTGCTACTATCTGGTTACCATACTCTCCCAGCTGTGAGAATGTACTGGTCAAAAGATGATGACAAGGGTGTGCCTCTTGTGAGAAATTGCATGAGCCGCAACAGTTTTTGGAGCATCAAACAGAACATTCACCTATCAGATAATGATATTTTAGATAGAGATGACAAATTCGCTAAACTTCGTCCCATATTTGATGTCATAAACAAAAACTACTTACAGTTTGGCGTATTTTCTCACAATTTATGAATAGATGAAGAAATGGTGCCGTACTTTGGACGGCACAGTGCTAAAATGTTTATACGAAACAAGCCGGTCCGATTTGGATTCAAACTCTGGTGTCTTTGCTCTTCCGACGGATACCTATTTCAATTTCTGCCTTATGGGGGAGCACGGGACAAATCAAAAATACACAAGCTTTGTTTGGGATCTGAAATAGTTGTAAACTTGTTGTCAGTGGTAACAAATCCGGAGGAACATGAGATATTTTTTGACAACTTCTTCACCTCCTACGAATTATTCCAAGTACTGAAGGATCGTCGGTTTTTAGCCACAGGAACTATAAAGGACAATAGAACAAATAAATGTCCTTTAAAAGAAAGTAAAAGCTTAGGGAAAAAGGCAAGGGGTACATCTGACTATGCATATGACATGAAAGGAAAAATTTGCATTGTAAAATGATAATTCTATAGTAAATGTAGCCAGTAATCACTTGAGTGTCCTCCCAACTGTCAATGTAAAGCGATTCAATCGAAAAGAAAGAAAAGACATTCTAGTTCCCTAACCTAAAATGATTGCTTCATACAATCAACACATGGGAGGTGTTGATTTGCATGATAATGGAATTGCCAATTACCGTATACGAATTCGTGGCAAAAAGTGGTGGTGGCCATTGTTTATCAATCTCATCGACAGTTGTGTTGTAAATGCTTGGAGAATATACAACATTGCTAATAACAGCAAAATATCTCAAATAGAATTCAAATCATCGTTGGTCCTAACACTGATCAAATCTGAAGGTTCCATGACTAGAGAAAACAGAAAAGAGAATAAAGAACAGAACATAAGTGAAGAAGTAGAAGGAGTTCTAAGATGTTCCAATCATGGAAGACCTTCCAAAAATAGTCTACCTGATGATGTTAGATTGGACAATATTGGACATCTCATTATTCAACATGTAAATAAGAAAAGGGTTAAGTGTCGTTACTGTAAAAGTCATACTATATATATGTGTAAAAAATGCAGTGTACATTTGCATCCAGACTGTTTTGAGACATTTCATACAAATTAAATAAAACAATATTTTTCCATTTATGGCAGTTATTATTCTATTGTCCCAAAGGTGCGTACACGCACCCCTCGTGATTTTGAAAAGTTCACATAAAATTGTTTTAATTTTTTTAATTTTGGGTTCATTTGGCACATAATAAAAATGCCGATTTTTCCATAAATACTAAATTTATGGAAAAATCGGCATTTTTATTTTTATTTCAATGCTTGGGATTTAATGGGTTAAGAACTGATTTATGGCATGTAAAGTAGATAACCCTTTGCTGAAACCAAACTGATTAGAGTTAAAAAGTTTATATATATTTGTTGTACATGAAAGTACTATAAAACAAAATGTGGTTGAGGTCACCCAATTCGATTGCTTAAAGATCAAAGGGGAACTTGGCAAGCTATCTCCTCTCCTTTTCTTTTCTGTGCCCTTATTCTTTTAGAGATTTCTAGGCTACATTATTGGTCAATTGTTAAATGCTGAATCAACTATATAAAAACTATGAAAATTAAATTCTGGTTTTAATTGATCCAGATTATCTCGGCACTACTGTAATCATTCACTTCAGGCAAACAGCGTGCGAGTCGGTTTAAAAAATAGTATGTAATGGATTGGTTCAGTCTACTTTATAATGTGGTACTTTTTTGAGGCTCCTTGGCACCTTTAAACAAAGCATTTATCACTCACATATTGACGTTACTATGTTTATATATCTTACAGTTACAGCTAAAAGCATGATGCTCATGATTATAACACAAAAAATTGTCACATGATATACCAATCCTTTACGAGAGTAAATGTAACTCAGAATGACTGCATATATGGGGATTAAATGCAATAATAAAATAAACTTATTTAAAAACACCGATACTGTTGCTATTTGCAATAGAATAAGTTTTTTATTACGTGGATGAATTTTCGAACCATCAGTTTCAAGCTATTATTAATATGTTTAAATACGTTCATCTCAAATTATATATTATTATTTTCTTGTGTATTTTCATTTATTTAAAATTAGGATGTATTACTTATCATATTGACTAGGTAAGTTAACTTTATATTTATAATACAGTGTAGCTTTGTCGACGAATAAATGATTTGATTTGAATAACTCAACAATCATTTGTTAGAAAAGTGATGCAAATATAGACAAAACACAGGGAAATACAATCCAGAATTGAATACATACCAAAGGCATGTCCTCATCACTTTCCTCTGGTTCTTGCTTAGGCTTGAACTCATCTTGTGACTGTTCTTCCTCTTCTGATACTTCAAATTGGGATTCTTCTTTCTTGAATTGTGTTAGACTGTAATCACAACTACTGGCAGCTGACACATTGGCATCGTCTGCCTCATCTTGACCTGGGGGCTCATCCTTAATAACTAATTTATCCTCATCGTCATCTGTGCTATTCTCCTCCTTCGCAGAATGGTTAACAATTTCCATAGGCTCATTCTTTACCTCTAGCTCTAATTTTACCTTTTGACTGTCATCTGCAAACAACACTTTGCATTATAATGACTGCATTAATTATTAACCTGCAACTTGTTTAGGAAATACCGTAAAATGAAGTTAGTTTGAACAAGTAGGGCAATTTTTATCACTTGTGCCTTAGACTATATTTAATTGACATTTACTTATCGTTTAGTCTCGAACACATTACCCATGAATTGGATTAGTCAGTAAGAGAGTAGATGTGCCCTCGGAGTACACATAATATAAGCTGTATGCTATAAGCGTATGCCATAACACAAATCAACATACCCAAATTTATATGTGGCAATATCCTTATTGCAGAAACTGGACTTGAGCCTCTTATGTCATAATTTTTTTAAATTAATATTATATTATGGAATTGTTCTCTTGTTCAAATATTGTAGTTGTAAATAAAGACGTTTTTATTATTATTATATCACAGGCTGTTTCAAAATACACCTTGTTCCTATTTTATCCGTTATGCTAACAAAACCGCAGTAAATTGGCATTAACATTTTTTGACGAATCTTATGTTGAGTTAGTAATGTTACAAGATGTACAAGGTTACATAGAACCCATATAATAATAATAATAATAACATTTATTCAATTTTAAGATTATGATACATAAAATTCCATCTAGAATTTATGAATAAATACGTCTTGTATATTACGCCTTATGAAGTATACTAATATACTTGTTGTAAGGCACACATGTAATATACAACAGAATAAACCTAAAATTAATTTTAATTATTCTTTATCTACTCAAAAGTTACATTAGACGAATAAATTAAATAATAATCTAAACAAACATACATATTAATATGTCTTATACATACACATATATAAACACAAACATACATACATATATACACATATATATTTTTATTTGCATTTCCTACTTCATTTTGTATAAATTTCTGATAGTGAACCAAATCACAATTTTACAATTCTATTAAATCGTGAATTTCTTTTCTTGTGAATTTATGTAAATTCGATTTTATTCCTCTTTTAAATGAATGTAAGTTTTTTTCGTTTTTCATTCGTCGGGTAGAGTGTTGAATAGTTTTGGACCAAGGTATTTATAACATCTTTGACCCACCGACTTATACATTAACGGGTTTATGTATTTGCTTTGTTGACGAGTTTTATATTTATGGCTAAAGGCAAGTAGTTCGTTTTTATTTGTGTACTGTGCTACATTTATACAAACATAAAACAATTGCCTAATATCCAATATATTAGATTCCTTATACAACAGGTCACTGGAATATAGGTTATCTTTAAGGAGAATTATTCTAAGAATTTTTTTTTTAATGACTTCTAAAGAATAGAGGTAGGTCTTTGATACACCGCCCCAACCGATAATACCATATAATAAATGGCTTTCCACCAAACTATGATAGAGTATCTTTTTTTGCGTCACATTTAACATGCTTTTTAACTGTCGAAATCTGTATAGTATAAAACGCAGTTTTTTTATTATATAAGTAATATGCAATTCCCACCTTAAGTGATTGTCTAGTATTATACCCAAGTATTTTATTTGTGTTGCAAGCAGTATTTTAAAATGTTCTTGTACAGTTATGTCTTTAAAGGATGGCAAAGATGTTCTACCTAAGTAGCATTTTAAGGAACATTTTGGCAAACGTTTCTAACAAATTGTGTCTGTTACATGTATAATTTCTTATGGTTATACAGTACATGTTTCTATTGTGGTGGCACTAGGAGTTTCTTTGCTAGTTTCGAAAATAAAGAGAAACATGTTTCAAATTTGTAGCTCGCCGATTTATACACAGTTTCGCAAATGTATCGATACATTATTATATTTTATATTGATTCATTTCCATACACACGTTTTTACAATGGGAACAACTGTGTGCAGTCAGTTTCGGAAATTTTTATTATCTTTCACCTAATACGAATATGTTTCCATATTGTGCGTATTTTTGATTACTTTTCAATATAGAAACAATTTGGGTACACATAGGATAATAAAAATAACATGGTTGGTGTACTACATAGGTATAATGTGTAAACTTTGTCATCATTTTAAGCCATGTCTGGCCTGAAGAGACGTAGCGGAAATAATTGTATCGATTATTCGGCGGAGATACTTCGATATTTTCAATGAGCCTCACAAATTCAAACATTTCGAATATATTTTTGTATTAAATATAAAAATATATAGGTTATAAAATATATTTTTTTCGATTATGTCGGTGATAATGATTATACCAAATTATATATTTTTTTCCTAATTATCGTAATTAGTGATCTTCAATATTAAGCCTTTGTCCGAGTTTTTTTTAAGATTGCCCATAATGGCCGCTAAATAGCAAACGTCAACATTTACAACCAAAATGGCTACAGAAACAGTTCTGCATATGTTTCGAAAATTTAGATCATATTTGATGAAAAGAAACTTGATTCTCTAAATGTATCCACTCAGTTCCGATTACTGTAGCATATTACCTCTGAAAGAAACTTGTTTCGAAATTGTTTTGGAAATGTTACACAATCATTTTCTGACAGAAACAATTTCTTTTGTGTTTCGGTCTGGTTTCGGAAAGGTTGGCAGCATGTAAACAAACGGCCGCGCACATTTCGGCATTTCTGGCGGTTTTTGTTGAACAGTTGTTTGTTGTTGATCACTATGTACCCCAAATACTATTTATTACAACTTTTTACCTTCCTCAATATTAGTAGGAATTTCTTCTACTTTCACCACATTATTTGATGACCCCGTTGTAAGTGCATCAGTCCCAAGACTTGTTAATTTATTATTTGTATTTTGACATTCCACAGCAACTTTTTATAAAGTCACACATGGTTTCACAATTCTTGTATAGTTTAACAGATTGTAATACCTGGAAGAATGTTTAAATTGTTTGGTTTTTCCCAACTTTTCTATGGTTTTAATAATAGTAAAATGTGAGGTTAATAACTATTAAAAAAATTTACATGGTTTCGGTTAATAATCTACTTCGTGGTGACATATGTTCCCATTATATTCATGGAAAAAAATGGAAACAGTTTGAAAACATTTGGCGACAAGAATGTTCCATACAATTTCAATAATGTATCGACACAAGTTTACAATTTAGAAATGAGGTAACAGATGCTGCAGTATGTTTCGAAAATGTGTTCAAACACTTGTTTCGGAAAAAATTATATCGAAAGGTGGTAACAGTTGCTAATAATATTGTTGGGCTATCTGTAATAGGTGAAAAATGGTAACAATTTCAGAAAAAATGTTGGAAATGTATGTAAACCCTTGTATCTCACATAAGTATCGAAACAGTTACAAAACTGTTTCCCATTACACTAAATTTGTTCCTAAACTGTGTCTAAAAATGCTACTTGGGTATAGCTACAAAACGGTAAGCAAAATGTTTTCTTAAAGTTTATTGACAATAACTTATAATCCAGATAATCTTTGATGATGTTCATATCATTTTCTATATTAAGTTTTATTTCGGTCCAGTTATTACCACGGTCGAAAATTGCCATATCATCTGCAAAACTTATTATTTTTCCATGAGTTTCTAGTGAGAAAAGATCGTCAATGTATATTATAAAAAAGATTGGTCCCAACACTGTTCCTTGTGGCACCCCACATGTAATAATTTCATCTTCACTTGGGATTTCGCTTATTTTTACATATTCTTTCCTATTAGTCAAATATGTTTTAAATAAATTTAGGGCATTATTTATTATTAGTATATATGGACCATACATTGTAAAAAGGGATAAGGCCGTATATTAGACTGACCATAAAATAAAAAAAAGGTCATAAGGGCCATCCATAAAATACGTCACTCAGAATTTCACCTTTTAGGATCCCTCCTGCCCCCTTCGTCACGCTAAGTCACACTTTCAGCGACCCAGCTAACAAATATCACGTCACAAAAGCTAGCCCACCCCCTTATAAATGATATCTTGTGATTAAAAATAGCACATAGATGAATAATTCAAAATATTTTTTATTTTGACAAACAAAAAGTGTCTGCATTTACTGAGCGCTAAGTAACGAATAAAATAAATTTATAAAGATAGATAGTTTATTGATGGTATAAATTATAAAAATTTTTGCACAAGTCAAAACACAAATGTAAAATAGTAAAAAAACTTGAAAAAACAATTCATGCATAATATAAAAACATTAGTATAAATGCGACTTGTTTTTTTACTATCGGTTCAAAGTGCCTCGAGTCAGTTTGCATTCAGTTGTTATTGTTTCGACAATGAAGAGTACGTGAAAGCGCTATTTTCTTTGATATTGGATCTAGAGTCATCGATCGCGATGAACACAGTTTTCGACGCAATATTAAACATAAGTAAATGTTTGTTAAAATGTATTATATTAAGTTGTCCCTATTGTGACCACATAAGTAAATTAATAAGTGTACACAATCTGAAACATTAATTTTTGACTATCCATATGTTTATTTACAGGCTTTTAAGTACTTGAGAATGACTTTCTATCGCAATGAAAACATTTTAAAAACTGCAAAGTTAAGAGAAAATTAAAATAAAATTGATGAATTGCGAACATCACATTTCCTTAGACCCCCGCCTCCCCCTCGTCATATCTCGTCATGCTAAGCAATACCCCTCCCTCCCCCTTATTTGTGAATGTGTTTTATGAACGGCCCCATACATTTTGGAGACCCATTGGGAGAAAGTTTCTATTTGGTGTAATTAGAAGATCCCAAATTGTGGTGCAAAAATTTTTGGTGTAATAGGTCGCTAGTATCGATTCTGTAACAAAAATGGATTTTTTAAAGGTGGCAAGGGATAGAGCGTGTCAAATCGTATACGAATCTCGGGTAGCTTCCTCCACCATTAGATTTTATGTATTTTATGATGGGGAATATGTTGATACTGGTTAAAAACCAAGATTACACAATCATATGTTCTTTGGTCAAAAAAATTTAAAAAACAATGAAACCACAATTTTACCATTTTTATGGGGATACTGTAAAAAGTTGCTTCTTCAAATTTAGTACTATACAAAGGCACCTGCCAGGTGATAATCCCATACGCATCATCGCAGAACACTTCCATCTCATGGAGCAAACACGAAAAAGAGCAAAATTACTGAATTTTCTCCAATGATCATATTTAGAATCTTCGCATAGATGCAGAAATAGCATGCTTTGTACATTTGGAGCAAACTGATATATTAGTAAGTAAATTTTCCTCCTCACTTATTTTGCCATTACATGTCTCTACTAATCAAATTGCACATTCAGCTACATCATTGGTGAATTTTAACCCTTTAACTTTTCTAATTCCTCCTTGAATTGAGCACTTTTATCCCACAAGGATGGATCTTTATCAAGAAAACACATCGGGATATTATTCATTATAGAAAAATTATAAACTTATAAGCTAAGCACAACTTTTTGCAATGAAGTCTAATTGATTTCAGACTTGGTAGACATCTCTTGCGATAAAAAGTAGAAGTGCGTGGCAGCTTGAAACCAACTGAAGCTGACTGCAAAGGGCTATAAGTTTATGCCAAAAATTGAAGAAGTTTCTTGTTTTTGTCGGGTCCCACTTTCCATGAAATAATCATAGCTCGTTGCGGTAGAGGGTAATCAAATTCACACTGGACCGCCATCTTTTCAAATGATAAGCAAGGATGCCAGCCATGTTTAGAACCACTCGGATCAGATCCGGGAAGTCGTAATGGATCAGTACAGAGAATTCAGTAATTTTGCTCAATGGGTTTAAGTGTTCTTCGATGATGTGGATGGGATTATCGCTTGCCAGGAGCCTCCGTATCTGATAGACAACGATTTTGTACAGTTCTAAACATGAAGAAGCAACTTCCTTTTCTCAATATCCCTGTAAAAATAGCAAAATTGTACATTTTCCGTTTTTATTTTTTTGACCAAAAAACATGTGATGGTGTAAACTTGGGCGTATTTAACCAGTGTCAACGTATTCCTCGTCATAAAATACATAAAATCTAATGCTGGAGGAAGATACCCGAGGATGGTTTGCGATTCGACAAGCCTGCCAGCTTTAAGAAATACATTTTTAGGTAAAAAATCGATACTAGCGACCTGTTACAACAAAAAATTTTGCACCAAAATTTGGGGATCTTCTAGTTACACCAAATAGAAACTTTTCCCCAATGGGCCTCCAAAATGTAGGACCTTTTTTAATTTTGTGGGCAGTCTACCGTATATGGCCTTATGTAACCTTGAAACGAAACAGAGTTGTCAACCAACTACCAAAAACGGTTAATAACAAAAAAAAAAAAAAATAATAAGACATTCAATCTTCAGCTCAGAAAGAACATTGCTGCCATTAACTTATATAAGCCAAGCGAATCAAGTGAGCTTTGTCCCTCTGACGAAGGTGAGTTAAAGAATTGATTGGGAAGACTATTCAACAAATATGTTTGTAAAACTGAGTTGTTTTTAGCCTCTGCAATATTTTATAATATTTGTGAGACCACCTTTATACAAAAACTCCACATGTAAAGATAAGATAAAAAATTACACTTTGTTGATTAGTTTCCAATGAAAGAACTAATTTAAATGATCGAATAGAGCTATTTCTCAATCAACTTTTTTTGAAAGAACGTTAAGT
Organism: Stenurella melanura; assembly: GCA_963583905.1. Taxonomy (NCBI): domain Eukaryota; kingdom Metazoa; phylum Arthropoda; class Insecta; order Coleoptera; family Cerambycidae; genus Stenurella; species Stenurella melanura. Next base: position 48,875,464 of record OY757311.1, read on the forward strand.
TATGACCCTCCACTGCTGTTGTTTTTCGCATCCGTAAACTACCCTTATGTAAATTTTCCGGAGAAAATCACTAATGGCATATTGTCAGATTTGTAATGTACTCCTTATGTACAATATTTGAGCAAAAAATCGTTACAGCCTCGTTACAGAAAGTCGACGTTAAACTTCTGCTAATACATGGAAATAATGCACAATATTCCAAGAGCCAGTAACACCCAAAAGTTTGTTGCATGCTAACTAAGTCATTCTTATAGGCCGATTCCTTGTAGCGGGGATTATTTAAAAGTCTGCTTTTAATACAAACTCCAACTGAAAGGCATTTGTGAAATATCTTCATGTAAGAAAATATACGAATTTCTGTAAAAATGCTTGCCTCTTATACCGAAGTGATTCCATCTAAAAGCCGAAAGAAAAAAGTAAGAAATATGTCATACCCCAACCACATGATATTGGTGTCATTTGGTTGGATTTATTATCCTGTTACGCCAAATCAAATGCCTGCTCAATCGGTTAACTCTTTTATTTATTCAATATATTATGCGATGAAAAAGAATTTTTCTTTTTAATATTTTTTAAAAATTTGAAAAATGAGGTTAAAAGGTTCCAAAATTTGGATACATGTTGAGAAGTTGGGCAATGACAATTTTCAAGTGCCTTCCTCATTAGTCATTAGCATCACTCCGACAACTAAACTAATACCCCCCCCCCCCCCAACACAGAAGGGGAGTATCGATACCTTTCTGAATCGGCCTATAAGAACGACTGTTAGTTAGCATGCAACAAACTTTTGGGCAAGGTTGATAAAAATCATGATTAAAAAAAATAAATAAATAAAAAATCACGATTTAAAAAAAAAATAATTTTAAAAAATCATGATTTTTTTAATTTTTATTTATTTTTTTACATAAACATCCTACAAATTGACATTAACAATGTATTTAGTACTTATATTAACAAAGATAGTTTTTGTTTAAACTTACAAATGGAATAAATTGTGTACCTTGTATCCATAATTATTGTAAAATAAGTTAGAGCGTATATACATGAAAATTCCTGTCAGAACTTGAAAACTCGCCTGTCTTTATAATGCGGGGATGATGCAAATTGCCATTATTTGCTAATATGCCGCATAACAAGTGAAAAAGCGAATCTGAGTGATTATATTTATAGCATTTAAATATTAAATAATTTTTTAACATGTCCTCTTAACAGAAATGGAAGGAAAAATGATCCTATTTGGCAAAATTTTATTGAAAAATCAAGTAAGCTTGATGGAAAAAGTGTAAAGTAGAAATGCAAGGGCTTGTGGACCGATTGAAAGTTCAAGGGAAAAAATGTGCTTCGCGTAATGTAGAAAGTGTAGAAATAAATAATGAGGGTCCGTCTACTTCAGGAACAGTGTCCAATGTAGGGGTAGTGTTATTTTATTCATATTTATAACTTCTTAGTAAGACAAAATATTAATTTACATATTTCACGTCGGTCTATTTCTGCGACTAAGGCTAATTATGCCAGGAGACGAGCTAGATTCAAATTTTAAAATGATCTAGCGCATTTTCTAGATTTCTAGTAACTTTCCATGGACAAATGTGACTTTTTCATTCATTTAGTTTTAAGAATAAAGTTTAGTATCTATGCCTGCCTGTGTGTAGCTGGATTTAAAAATGAACAACATAACAACCTTGTTTTTTATTACAGGTACAATTGAACACGTTAATGCAAGATGCAGAGGAAGATAGTGCCCCACAGCCACTCCTATCTTCTACGCCATTAAATAAAAAAGAAGTAGTGCCTAACTCCAGTTCTGGATCTTTATCATCTTTTGTTGTACATACGACCAAGTCTAATAAAGAAGAAATAGATAAACAAATTGCTAGAGCTCTTTATGTGACAGATTCATGTGTATTAAACAACCTGAAGTAAAAAAGGCTATAAGGCTCTTACGACCTGGATATGTACCACCATCTCGACATGATATGTCCAACAGACTGCTCGATGAAGTGTGTAACGAGAAAAAAAGTAAACGTTTTAAAGATTTATCAGGAAGTTCAGTTTGTCTGTCATTGGATGGATGGTCCAACATACACAATGAACCAATAATATGTGCAACTGTAACTATGGAAAATGGGTCTTCCTTTGCAGTAGACACAATAGACACATCTGGAAATCCACATATATCTGTACATTTAACAAAACTTGCAACAAATTTAATTAAAACTCTAAAGACTGACTGTACCTGTACAGTAAGCAGTTTTGTGACGGATAATGCTGCCAATATGAATGCTATGATAAACCAAATTAAAGAAGTAAATGTTATTACTTACTGTTTTGCTCCACACATTTTAAACTTGTTATGTAAGGATTTGGAAATTAGTGAAATTAAGGGAACACATTACGTTCGTTGTGAAATACTTCCAAAACATTCATTTTGCCTCTGCAACATACGCAAAAGAAGGAGGAAAAAACTTACTTTGCCTTCTGATGTAAGATGGAACTCACTTGCCGACTGCTTAGAGGGTTTCATTAAATTATGGCCCACACTTTTTAAAATTAGCGAGGAACATAAAAATGAAATTGACAGCATAGTACCTAATACAGACAATTTCACATCACATCAAAAGAACTGCTGAAGATTACTTATCACTACTAAAACCTATATCTGTTGCACTTTGTCAAAGAAACGATGCAATTTTATCAGACGTCGTAGAACAATTTAAAATAATTGGGTCGCATTTTGACGAAAATGAAATTACCTTAATGCAAATATTTAGATACCGATACGACCAGTGTATCACATCACAGCATTTGCTAGCCTTCATTTTAGACCCTACGAAAATAAAGCATAAACTAACAGAACGCGAAAAGAATCGTGCTTTAGAAGCCGCTAAAAAATTATATCCCGAAAGTGGTTTACTACCACTGATTATTAAATTTCTGGCAAAAGCTGAGCCTTTTCCCGATATCATGTTTCACGAAGAAATTCTTAAAAACACAAACCCTTGGACTGGTGGAAATTCCAAAGAAATATTGATATTATTGACAAATTATTCCCGATTACCAAGCAATTATTTTCTGCTGCAGCTAGTTCAGCAGTTGACAGAATATTTTCAACATTTGGTTTGATTTATTCTGATTCGAAATCGTTTAGGGACCGAAAAAGCAGCTAAATTAGTTTTTTTGTACAAACTTTACAATAATTAACCTAATTTAAAATTTTTGTTTTGGAGTAAATCATGTTTTATTTACTTTTACAGTTGGTTCTATTTAATTTGTTTACTTTATGTTTCTGCTTTTAAGTAGGCATCTAATTTAGAATGTACATTTAAGAAGGTAACTTTTATATTATATGTGTAACCTAACTTTTCTTTTCTTCTTTTTATTTGAATTTTTTGTAATTTGTATCTAGCTTTTAAATAAACTGTACTTTTTATTTGAGTTTTCTGAACTTTGATTGACTTAGATTATTGGCTTTACACAACTTGATTTAAATCATGATTTAAATTTTAAAAAATCAGTTGATTTAAATCGTCGCAACCCTGCTATTGGGTGTTACTGGCTCTTGGAATATTTAATTTCAAGTTTTAATACTTATTTGTGTTGTTTATTTAAAAAAAGCAACCTTTACTTATCCTTTGACGTAAAAGTCACAGGTGTAGAGGTTATTTACCAGTAACATACTGGTTAATTGTGATATTTTGTAGATTCTCCAAGCGTCGCTTAAAAAGAAAACATACATGTGGCAGGAAGTCACAAAGAATTGAAGAAAGAAAAAAATTAAGATGCCACAAATAACATTTAGACAACACTTCACTACCTTTTTAAGTGTATTTATTTATTGTTATCTATACAAAACACTCAATATTAATAAAGCACCACTCACAAAGTTGGAACAATGGCTTCCGTTAATTTAGCTTATTTTGCAATATGATGTTCTACACGATTCCAATCAAAAGTCCCAATGGATACAAATCTCAAATGAATGGGGGATGGGCTGTGGAGTGGCGGCCGGGTAGAAGGGTAGAGAGAGAAAGAGAGATACTTGAGTTAGAGGGCAGAATAGGGGAATAGTAGCAATCCGTATATAGTGAACCCATAAAAAATGTGAGAGATTTTCGAGAGCTCCACAATAAACTGTATGTCAAATGCAAAAAGGAGATTTTCCTGAAAAACCCTACGAACACTTCTTAATAGAAAGCACCCAAAACGATATTTTTGAAGATTTTTCAGTGAAGCTCTAAAAAGGACGTTTTTTTGAAAACTGTCAAAAAGATGATTGTATTAAAATACTGACAAAAAGTTGTTAACAATTAGGAAATTAAGCCTATTTCTTTATTTCAAATGGGTAACAAGTAAGATCATCAACATGAAATCAAATCAATCAGGAATTCTTGATCAGTCCATGCATAGTAGTACCTGGCGAGTTCAGAACAGGCGAAGTAACCATCTACAAGGTCACAGCAAGGGCAATGGCATTATCTACGGCTGAGGCATGTGCAATGCGTCCTACAGGGGTCAACCTATGCACAGTACCCCAACAGATCGTAATATGCATATTATCATATTTTTATGAATATTACGTCATTTCAAGTTATGCAGCATTGAACCTCCCACAGATTTAAACATGAATGTCTAGTCATGGGGCATAAGAGATTTTAGGTATGGATTGTAGCCGTTATATCTATCCAAACCCCATATCCCCTTCTTCTCAGTATGAGAACCAAATCAAAAAACCTCTAATTTCTGATCAATGGCCTGGAAAGCCTTCTCCGAGTACCGACTCAACAAAATGAATCGATTCTCGTGTTTAAAGTTTTTAGGTTCACAGGTTAGAGGTTTATGGGCTCACGATATATTTTTCTACCATTCTCCTACTCTGTTTGCCCTCTAACTCAACTGCCCCTCTACAGCCCATACCTCATTAATATGAGTACTGAATCAGTGCATAGAGAGACCAAACGGTCGTTTGAAAAACTTACCTGTGCGCAGCATACCCGTGAAGAACACATATACAGATAATAATAGGTAATAGCATAAGACTTGGAGAAATAGAAAGTTGTATGCCAGGTATTTGGCACAGGCATAGACGTGGCACCCATGTTTTTCTAATAGAACAATGTTAAAACTTTAATTTGATTGTAGTTTGAAGTTGTTGCTCGATAGGTACAGCATGCACAAAAAAAACAAATTAAAAAAACTTGGGTGCCGAGGCATTAGCACAAGATTTAACTAGGCATCCAAATATACACATAATTTTTTATTCCTTAATACTAAATTTTAAGAGTAATTTCAAGCTGTTACTCCAATGGTACAGTTACAGTTTGGCAAATGTTCCGAAGAGGACACATACCAAACTTGTGCACAAATTCTGCCCGGCATCCAATGATTTTTGTTATGGTCCCTGTGAGTACTAACATTTAAAAAACATTTCATCCTGATACTCGATCGGCCAGGTTTTTTGCAGCCAGCTTCTGAGCTAATATTATCAACTTTGGACGCTCTGTATCTTGGATAAATTTTATTTTTGGCACTTAAATTAAATTTAAAGGGTCCTCGGCTATTACATGTAAATATTTCCTTTTCAACGAGTTTAACAGTAGAAAAAAGTTAGAATGGATTAAAGGCAAGAAATATTTTTATTAAAATCCAACAATTAAACTTAAATTTGTTGTACCAATAACATTTAGTGAAACGTGGAAGTCAAATGACTACCTACGATGTCAGTAGGCAAGTGCACAAAACACCACACAAGACTTCAATGTTAATGTATTTACATATATGAACCTTTTGAGAGTTAACCAACTTAAACACGAAAATATACTTGCAATTAATGAGATGTACACACTATTTTTATTTCTTTAGCATTCATTCACTTAATTCAAAAATAAATTGTTTATTATTTTACTATTTATATATAGGCTACCTCATACATAATACTCACCATCATCAAGTTCGCAATTTTGGCATTCGAAAAAATCAATAAGATATCGCAATGAATACATTTAACTTCTGATGCTTCATACAGTTTCCGAGAGTTCAATATGAGTCAGATTGTTTTTATTAATTATGAACACTTCTTACATCTGCATAGTTCTCTCATCAGGAACAAAAGTCAAACTTTAATTTGTTTTTATATATTTGTGACTGTGCTCTTAAATTTGTGTTTACCTTTATTACCCCAGCTTCTACATTATTAATTTGGAAAGTACTGTGAATTTAGATGAAATCAATAACACTTTTGTTACACTAAGATTTTTGACAATTTTGACATTTTGGACTATTCTCCTAACCTGCTCATAAACAATATATAAATATTTCAACATTTTCCTTACTTTGAATATCTAATTTTTATGTGTATCACTTTATTTTACTAAATTCCATCTTACTTCTGTTTGAGGCAAACAATTTGAATTTACTTAATAATCAACTGCATCTCAATACAGTAGTAACAAACAAAATATTGTGTGCGAACACTACGAACAAATATTTTAGAGTGTATTAAATCTAAATTACCTGTATTTTTTTCCTTTTCAGATTTTCTTTCCTTCTCCTTTTTATCTTTATCTCTCGAGCTAGAATGGTGCCTGTCCCTATCTTTGTCTCTATGTTTATCTTTTGAACTGCTGTGTCTCTCCTTCTCTTTATCTCTCGAAGAACTGTGTTTGTGTTTATCCCGATCCTTTTCCTTGTCTCTTTCTTTATCTTTATCTCGTTTTTCTTTATCCTTTTCCCTGTCTTTATCTCGGGAACTGGACTTATGTTCTTTGTCATGCGAACTCTTATGGTCTTTGTCTTTTTCCTTTGAAGAACTTGATTTCTTTTCATCCCTGTGACGGTCTTTATCCTTATCCCGATGCTTATCCTTGTCACGATCACTACGCTCCTTATCCTTGCTGGAGGACTTGTGGGAACTGCTGTGACGGTCTTTATCCTTCGAACTAGAGTGATGTCTGTCTTTATCCTTACTGGAATTCTTGTGCTCTTTGCTTTTACTTTTATCTTTATCCTTATCTCTGTCTTTATCTCTATGTTTCTCTTTGTGGTCAGACTTGTGGCTTTTATGCTTTTCCGAATATCCGTTTATGCCATTCACATGGTTTGATTCCGAATTATTTTCTTTGGCCTTGCTACTCTATATAATAAAAAAATATGTGAAAGGGTTTTATTAAATGTAATTCAAATAAAGCAAAATTAAAATTATTTTGCACCAAACTACTCATTATCAATCATATTATAGCCCGTACAATCGCGTGCTCGCACTCACATAATACGTGGGACTTAGTCTCTGACGCCATTTTAGGACTTAGAAAAATTTTGCTTTGTGATAGAATGCTATCAGTAAACTACCTTTACTTTAAATAAATTCAACAATTTATTAAAGTAGATCGTCAGAAAATAAAATTTAATGAACAATTTTGTACTTACAGGACTTGAATTACCATCATTTGCAGAGTTTTCTACGTCCATAACGACACAGATTGCACTTAGAAACTATAAACTTTGCCGTTTCTCGAACAAGCCAGCTAGCTCGCTCGGGAGAAAGCAACGCTTTCCGCCTAAGTACCAAATTTAACTAATGCGCAGGCTTCAATAAAGGCAATAACCTTTTCCCCGCCAATATTTAAAATCAGTAATTCCTCTGTCGAGATCGTTCAACTTTGAACTTGAAATAACTAATGTCAAAATCATGTGGCCTAGAAATTTCATAATTTTTCATACCTACTGTTATTCTTTCTCTTTTCATATTGACGTAATTCCTAATTCCATCACAACCTATTGTTGTACTTAGTTTACCTTGCCCATATGAACAAATTTGTAGTGAGAAAGCGCGTGTAATAGGTGTATATTATACCTAGTATTAAAGTAATTTTTTCATATTTTTAAAAATTGTTCAATTATCGTTTTGTTCGAAATAAAATGTCTCCAGAAATTTGCAAGATATAAATAAAACCCGATCATTACTTATAATGATTAAAACAAAAATATATGTGGCTGAAGACAGAATCAGAAACGAGAAACGAATTTTTAGAGTGGACCAGTTAAGTAATGCATATCCAATTAAAATAGATGTTTTCATTGCGGTAACGTTCATTTGTAAGATTGTGCAATTGTTTAAAAGGTTGCAGGGTGAATACTGGGTAAATATAAATTACAAGGGAGTAAATTTCCTAATTATTTTAAAATACATTGTATAACTAATATACCTACTAGTTTGTCAGGCACTCGGCCATAGTAATAGATATTAGTAAAAGGTTTTTAAACACAAGTTGAAGGAACAATATAAATTTTATAAACTTGCCGGGGCCTAGGGGGATGATACACCTTATCATCATTATAAAAATTCATAAAATATCAGCCGGAGTTTGATACACATTTATATTCAGTCAAGTGACAGATAATAGCATGAGAAATGACATATATTTCAGAAACGCAAAAATTCAGGGGATGAGGGTGTCTACGGCGACACTAAAGAGGAAAAAAAATCGTAAAAAATCTATGTATTCAACTTAAACATTAGGAGAAATGTGTCTGTCTGTATTTGTTTGTACATAAACAAGATCGTTATCTACCTATATAATAATCTTTACCTATTATGTCAAAATAATTATATATATGTACTTTAGGTATAAGTACCTACTGCGGGTATACCTATATATGTGTGATGTAAATGCAGATTTAGCAGTAATTAAGAGCTAAGAAAACTAAAGTGATGATACCTTGCAGGATCAGTTTTATTAAATAGGCATATGATGGGAAAACATATAGGTACCTAGTTAAAATACATTTATAGACTGTGAAAACCCCATTAGAAGACATATAGATATATGATCCACTTTGGACCATATGATATATCCATATTAGGATCTTGTACCTACTAGAATATCGTGTTTACTTAAGGCCAATTTTCAAATCTAACAATTTTAATTCAGGTAGGTACTTAATACCTATGTAGGTATATGAAATTAATAAATGAGTGGATATAAAAATGTATAATATGTATATACTTTTGAAGTAAGTGTAGTAAGTTATTGTTAAAGTTAAACAATTATTTTATGAATACTATAAAAAAATAGGTATTTATTATCATTGCAGATATATGTTTACAATCAAACAATCATAAGTAAAACTTAAAAAATTATAATCTACCAATTTCCACCAGGGTCACCAACTGTATAATTTCTGTAATTAAAAGCTGGTGTTGTGCAAGGAGGGATAGTTGACATACACCAGAAAAAAAAATCCCCAGAACATTCAAAACAAATGCATGGCGTTCTTTGCCCCAATATCAAAATGTTCTTTAGCAGTAACTTTGCCTCTTAGTAGCCACTTATCCATTTTAACAAAAACCGCATTGAAGTAAGCATAATCAGTATAAATCACTATTCAGTTCAATAAAATAGTATTATAGCAATATGGCGAATTTGTGAGAGCGGAGACACCATACCTAGTGTTGCAAGTTGTAATATAATTACTTTTCCACTTATACTATTATTTAGGCCAAGCAATAGAGGACGCTAAAGGCAGTGTAAATATAAAAACTGTAAAATTGTAATTACTGCTAGAGCGCATAAAATAATGCTTTCAATTAATATTTGTAAGAACGATAAGTTTTTGATAAATTATCAGATTTTCAGAGTTTTGCTACCAAGAATATACATTGTCCTCCCGATTACTCACAATTGCCCGTTACTCGCAAAATTACTTACAGACCAGTAAATTACCCACAAATTGGCAACCTTAGATGTCTATCACCGATGATCGGATTAGTTCAATCTTCACTTTCAATTTAAAAAACAAATGAAACTTTGCTAAACAAAGTGGGAGGGGTAGACTGACAAGCAGACACATACCTAATAGTACGGGAGCCCTCAACAAAAGTTTCTTGTCACCCCGTCATGGACAAATCAATAAATAATGTTTACTTTAAGGAAAAATAAGGAACTTTGTTATGTAAAGTAAATCTCTGGAGTGTTGTGATTGCGGTGGAAAAACATTTTCCGTCGGTAAAAAAAAAAAACTTGAAGTCTGTTTCTAATGACATATTCTATTTAAAATGTAAAAAACCACACCAACCCGTGAAGAACGGACATTTTTTGCCTTGCAGAAACCTGATAAATGCAGTATTAGTTGTTAAAAAAAAATTACTTGACTGTGTTACAGCGACATGTCTAAATCCTTTTTAGATGGTTCACCAGGGTCTATACATCCTTAAACAAGTCAAAACCATTTTCTGTGCATAGTTGTAGAAAATTAAATGCAGTTGTCTCTTATGTTGCGTGTTCAGGCCATCATGCACTATAGAGGTATGAAGATAACTGACCGTGGGAGAAAAAAATAGGAGATCTAAACGATGCACAGTGGGACAGAATTGTAGTATTCAACCCAAATTAACTTTTAGATCGTAAAATAAAAGATTTTAATATGCAATTTTTTTAACGTTCGTTATGAAAATCTCTACCCATTCCTCCAGCCAGATTTCCGAATTACAAACACGAATAAGGAAAAATCAGGAGACAATATAAACCAGTAAATTATCTCTTGCTCTTCCCTCACCATCTTGGATCCCCGCACCTTACGGATTCGGAGATAGGGTCGATAAATACGAAAGTATAAAATATTGCTTCACAAAACGCCAGGTAAGAGACAATGACATCAAGGAGTGTAATAATATCATCAAGTATATACGAAAAAAGTTCGCTGGGAAAAATTTGAAGTTTGTACCCAAGGAGTTGATCTCTTCTCTGCGTTACGTTAGGTAGATTTGCATCTGTATTTTTACTTCCCATCGATCCTTCTATGTGTAAGTGTGATTGTATATGTTTGTGTGTGCGTCTATTCACTCACCCAAATTACATTTACAAGGTTCTGACAAATTATAGAGAACATGAAAACGCGAAAACCTCTTATTCCGGCTTTTCAACGTGACGGAAAATATTTTTTCTGGAAACAGGAATGCAGAAAACGTCCGTTCAAATTTTTTTTACGTATATCTAAATCCTACAAATAATTTAATCAATGACAGGGACATGTCGTGATACCTCGTGGGAACCGAAAAAATTACATTTTACAACATCACTCACTCTTACGGGCAATGATCAAATTGTTTATATTTTTTCATGATTGCTTCGCATGAAAATCCTCATAGAAAACGGACGTGTCGCGATGACAAAATTTTCCAAATTAGTCGATACGTGAGTTTCTTGTGAAAAATAGTTCTAAGAGTTCAAAAAATATGAGCAATAGCTCATTCGATTCGGAAAGATACTCCGAAAAAGACGTTTTCTTATTTTTTTTCGTCAACAAAAATTGCATTTTTTATTAACAAAAAACGAAAAAAAAGTCGCTCAGATTTTTAGCAATTACTCAAAAACTATAAGTGATACCGGAAATTGAAAAAAAGATTTTAAAAGAGCAGAAAATTTCCAATAAAAAGGTCCCACCTCCCGGAACTCTATCTCTATTATTTATAATTTTAATTTAATGTTGAAAATCTGGTTCCGTGCGGCCGTTATAATACAAGCGCAGCACCGCCTCTTGAGAGAATACAGCACATAAAATAATTTTTTTGTAGTATTAAATAACAGTTTTAAAATTTGAATAAATTATGGTATCATCTTAATACTTGAAAGAGTAAAGTTCCGTTGGAAAGAAAAAATTAAATTAATTTTTAAAAAATGATGCTGTTGTTAAGTAACTATATTTTTTTTTCGAACCTCCGTTTCCATTGAAAGCAACAAAAAATGTTTAAATAATTGTCCTATAAATTTTTTGCCTCATGGAGCCCTTCTTACATATACGTTCAACAAGATTACGCCATATAAATATTTAAAAGTATTTTATTTTGTTTATTATAAATTTTTAAAGTTAACAAAAAATGAAAAATCTATTAAATGTTGTTAAAAAATGTTTTTATGTATATGTTATGATATTGCTGGTTTCATGTCTAATAAAGGCAATAAGAAACTTCGTTCTTAATTTTTTAAAGTCATTTTTTATAATTTATTTATAAACAACTCGACTACTTGAATATTTTGAAAAAAAAAAATGTTTTTGCTAGTTAATAGTCTAGAGTACACAATGATTTAAAAAAAAATCTTAAACAAAATTTATTATTGTTTACAATCGTTTCATTTTATATATCCACCATTTAAATAATTAGTTAAGAAACTGTTTTCTCTTTAAAAATCATAATTGGCAATTCCCAATGGAATAACAGAAAAATATTTTTTATCAATAATTTCTTTGTGTTATAAGTTAACAATTTGCTATAAACAATTTCAGATTCTCGTGGTACTTTTTTTTCTAAAACTAAAAAAAAATACAAAAACAACCATATGCAGCCAAATGCAGGAAAATCAATTTTTGTGTTTTTTATAGCATTTGTAAATATAACGCAATACCAAAGTTGAAGCGGACACTGCATTTGTCAAGTAACAAACTGCTGTAATTTTTAAACTATGGAAGATACAGTAATCAATATTCAAGATTTTTCTAATTTTTTCTTCACTCGCCGCTTGCACAAGGCGGAAAATGTCCGTTTAAATTTTTATAGAGTTCCATACATCATTCTTCAACACAAAAACCAGGAAACGGACACATGTCGCAATAACAATTTTAGCCAATTTTTATTAGCATGTTCATTATTGTTTTACGATCGTTTAGCAACCCTGAAAACTTTCGCCATAAAATAGAATAGAGTATAATATAATAGTTCATTATTGGCCCAAACTAACATACACAGTACAAAGGGCAGGTCACAATATTCAACAGTACTACTACATAGATAAAAGCTCAGTTTATAAAATAGCAATCACAAAAACAAAATAAAATATTAAGGTAAGGTTATTTTTAAAAAAGAGAAAAGAGAAAAAAGAAAAAATGACTAGTTACTATAAGCAGTTATAAAATAGATAAGATTATATGTGGGACAACAGACACATAATACACAATTTCTATTTCCTTTCTTCCTAGCACATTTTTACTTATTTAAGAATTAAATTTATTTACAAACTCATCCAATGTGTAGAAATATTCATCAATCAAAAAGTTTTTTAATTTCTGATTGAAACTTTGTGTAAGATGCAATTGATTTTAAATGTTCATTCATTCATTATTATACAGAAATATACTACTATAATGTGGCGATTGTCTGAATGTAGTTGTTTTATATTTATTAAGCAATAGCGTATTGGAATATCGTGTCTCATAATTATGTATATCTTTTTGGCTTTTTTGGTTCTTATAATCTGAATAGTTTATAATTTTTTACATAAGTAACACATTTTAGAATGAAAACGTTAATGTTCGCTTTTCTCTAAATGTACTTCTGCAGCTTCCTCGAGAACTTAGGTTAAACAATAGATTATTCTTTTTTGACAAATATATATTCTTTCCCATCCTATAGTGTGTCCCCAAGATGACTATACGCAAAGGCATAATATAAATTCGTAAGACCCTTTTGATCCAAACACGGTTTCATTTGTAGGATGACATAATATGCTTTATTTAATTTGGCGCAGACAAAATCCAGATGTGCAGTAAATGAAAGATTAGAATTAAGCCAAGTTCCAAGGAATCTAAATTATAAATAATTTTTTTTTTTTTCGTGTCAAAAAAAAGTAACACCCACTATGATAAAGCATTAATTTGGCCGTTTCCTATTAGTTCGGATTTCTATCCCCGATTCATAAAAATGGGATTACAAATATAATTTTTCTCCTATTTTCATTTATTAAATTCCACTAAAATAGGTGAAAAATCCCAATGACCTAGTTTAATTCTATCTATCTATATTCAAAGCGGTGGCTAGGGTAGCGTGACCATTGGCACAGTGTCATGTTGAATTATATATATGTATATCCATACATACATTCTTAAATATCACAATATGTAAAATTATGTAGAAGTCTACTGTAGATCCAAACCTTAAGTGCAAGTGGTAAAAGTGCCGTATATGTCGATAGTATTCCCCATTGATTATTATTATAAGTTGTCATTAAAATTATTAATATAACGATTTTTTTTTAAACCTCTAGCATAATAAAACAAACATCAAAGTCAAAGAAACATCTATAGACATGAAATATAGATAATATAATATTCGAGCAAGTGGTTTGGACCGCAAAATGAAAGAAAAAAGTAAAAATATTTTTGCAGGCATCTAGGATTTGAACTCTGGACCTTTTGCGAGTGAAGTGTATCTCCCTCCGCTACTCTATTCACCATCTACAGCAGCAATCTTTGTAGAGGCGAATAAACATTATAAACTTAAATGGTAACCACATTCAAAAATTCCCACCGATGTCCTTTAGCCATACCGGCTATTCCCTCTTTGGAGAGATCTAAACTAACATTTTAGCATATTTGCAGCCTCATGAAAATGGGCATGTTGTCAAGTTCAGTAGCTCTTAGACAAATATATATATATAGTTCTTGAACCAGGGGCAGTATGATACCCCATTTAGATTTCAGATTATCCGTTAATTTTATTTCGATTTTTATAAATCATTGTTTCCTCATTGAAAATATGACTGTTTTTATTATCTCTTATTTTCTTACCACTCACACTTGGGAGATTTATTTTGATCTTGTGTACTTTTTTCATTTATTCTAACAGAAAAATGTATTAATTATTCTTGTGTTAGTAAGTTCTGTTTTTAATCAGCTCACAATCATATTAAACCAGTAGCGAACCTACCGAGGGAGCTAAAGTCAAATTTGTTACCACAAATAGTTCACTTCACTTTTATAAGAAGTCATAAATTATATAAATAATATTATTATGCTTTATTTATATTACTATAGTAACTTGATGTGAATTTGTCCTGTTTTTGAAATATTATGCAATAAACTTTAAAATGCCGAAATCACATTTTATTTGAATATAAGATGAACTTTTTCCTATGTTACACTATACATCAGTATATTCTTAATGCAAATTAAAAATTGAAAGCTGACTGAGCTACTGGCATGGTAGCTCAGTCGGCTAAGCAGCTTAGTGGCGAGCACGCTTGGTCAGACGACTTCGTTCGTTCCTCAGCACTGGCACCGGCAATGTTGGTGGGTAATGGATGTTGTCTGCGTTTTTTCAAATGTGTAACTCCCTTCCGGACAGCCTATGAGAAGCTTTAGATTTGGGGGTTGTCTACTATGTGTGGTGTTTATGTTATGGTGTTATTTATCATTTCGATAAAAAATATGTAAAATCGTGTTTTTAAAAATTTTGAATTTTAGAGCTTCGACCTGCTGTATTTTTAAAATAAAGAGGTTTTTGGAACTTTATCCAAATTGAGATTGAGATTTTTAATCAGCATGGTTTGAAGTTCAGCACACTACAGTTTTATTAAATTTGACTGATACCATATTTACATACAGAGGGTCCATTGAAAAAATGTCTCAGATAGAAATTGTAGTCAAGAGCGGCATATTTTAAAATTATTTTTAAATCTACAGTGTATTTTATATAGCAGTGACAAACAAATACTGCATTTTTTTATATAGGTATTTACATTTGAGTCTTAATTCTCTGTCCAGCTATATATAATTTTTGAACTTAGATGACATGTAATTCCACTTTTTCCAATAAAAAATATTTCCAATCAATCAAGCACAAAAAGGGGGATGTCTTTTTTGTCTAGAAAAAGTTAGAGCGGTTTATGCGAAGAGATGTCGAAATCGAATACATTTTTTAATCTGTAAGTTTGGTTTTTCCAAAAAAATGAAAGTGCTTGCAAGAATCTGAAAAAATTCAGCGGTACGTAGGAAGGCGAGATAAATCGAATGGCACAAACAGCAACTCTGTATCACGTTTCGTTTTCGAGATTGAGCCATCGGATGAGATACAGAGCTGCGGTTTGCACCCTTCGATTTCTCTCGCCTTCCTACGTACCTCTGAATTTTTTCAGATTCTTGTGGACACTTTAATTTTTTTGGAAAAACCATAAAATAGTATTGAAAAATTTATGTGATTTTGACATCTCTTCACATAGACCGCTGTAACTTTTTCTAGAGAAAATTGGCTCCCCCCCTTTTGCTTGATCGAATGGAAATTAAATTTCCAATCCGATGATATGGGGCACGATATGTTCCGCTAATTTTTAAGTGAGATAGCGGCCGCCAAAGTAAGAGGTTCTAGGATTTCACTTCTTCAGTGACACCGGTCCCCTTCGAAAATGAGAGCTGACTGCTCGCTGCTCTATCAGCGGCTGACCACTATTTTTGAATAAACTAATAAATAAATATTAGATTTTACAAAGCTCTTTCACCCTCGCTGTCGTGAACTCTCGGGCTATTACTTCAATGAAGATAAATGAAATATCATTAATCTCTTAATCTACCAACACAACTAATACACGATTCAAATGTATTGACCCCTCACTCACTCACCGCGAATATCTCAGAAACGGAGGATCAGAAAAAATTAAAAAAATTATGTGTCTATTCTAAATCAATCATTGAAATTTGAATAATGTACATTGGACACTTTTGAAGTTCTGCCAAGTTATATTGAAAAATGTCCTACTTTTTAAGGAAATTTTGACCATACCAGTTTTAGATCCATATTATTTATATCTTGAAAAATATGCATACTATGTAAATAATATTTTAGACACCGATAAACCACGACATTTTTTGTACGAGGAAATTTTTTCATAATTTTTTATTTTAAAATTTTGCAGTTATTCTCAAAAACGTGACATCACGTTTATTCAGTTATTTATCAATGTCAGTGATTGATTTAGAATAGACTCCGTTTCTGAGATACTCGCGGTTAAAGCGAGGGGTCATTACATTTGAATCGTATATTACTGATGGGCATAATCAGATGATTTTAGGAATCGAAATATCAGTATTCTGATGATTTCTAGTCAGAATATTTATCCGATATCAGATTTCAGATACTAAATTGTTCATTCTCACCGTAACTGTTTTATATTTACTTTATATACAAAATATCTGAAAAATAATAATTTATTAATAAAATGTTGATTTATGTTACAAATGAAATCTACTAGTAAAAGTAAAATAGCAGCTAGCAGGTAGATATACCTATAACTAAAAAAATTAAGAAAGCATGAAATAAATAAAAATATCGAGTGAGAATATATCGTTTAGTCTCCGAAAATGCATCTAGCAACTAAAGCAATTTAATTATCTTAAGTTTTATTTTCCTTTATACAAACATACGATATACCTATTATTCGTCAATTGTGTGTACTCGGAACTTGATTCCGGAATGTCATATCAACTGTGCTCGTGACAAGTATTCGTTGCTTGAAATATTATTCCATCTATCCTCGCGTAATTTACTACTGTCTAAGCATCGGTTTCCAAACATTCAAAATCATCCGAAAAATTTACTAAAATAACCGGAATGTTCCGAGAATTTCAATAATCGAATACTTCTATTATTTTCATCCAGATAGTTCCATCACTAAACACAGCATACAAATTTTTCTTGTCAGTTCTGTTTCTAATAAAACCACAGTTGGAACCTTGAGTGTTTATTAACTATTATTGGATAAATAAACAGTATTAAATATTATGATACACTTTGAACTTGGGAGTGTCGATAACTGAGTAACTGAGGATTGTGTTTTACTTGTGCTATATACTCTTCTGCCATACAACAAGCTTGTTCGATTTCATAATTCTGTGAAACTAATGATACCCATTTTGCTTCCAATCCTCTTAATTGTTCCCCACCCTTTGTTTGCAAAGACTTTCTTTGCCAATTGACTTCTTGCAGTTGCTGCCTTAATTCCGCTAACTTCTTAGATGCTATCTTTTCCAAATCAGTTAAAGTCTGCAGGTAGCGTTGCCACGCAGGGCAACAATATTCCAACATAAGTTGTAAATTCAATATTCTCACTGCTTGATGCTCCAATTGTGCTTGAGAATTATCAACACATTCTGTCCAGGCACTGACTTCGTTAAGTTTTCCACTAGGTGGTGGAGGTAGTTCATAACGCTTCATTGAAAGAGTTTCCATTGGTAGACGATTCTGAAGTCTTTCAAATTCATTATGCATTATAGGTGTTTCAAATGCAGAAACATTCAGTGGAGGCAAGTGCTCCAAGTAGTTCTTTGTGGGCCTATACCTTCTACATTCTTCTTCAACCATAGCAAAAGCCTAAAATTTTAATTAGTCAAAAAACTATAACCTTACTATTGCCTTTTTACGTACCGCTTCTCGTACACCAGGTTCATCATATCCTTGATCAATATATGGCAAAGCATCAACAACTACTTCTCCGGCCATTAGAAAAGTGTTTAGAAAATACTTAAAAATTACAAATAAGACGATTATAAGTACCTATCAACTAAAGTGAAATAGTAAAATAGTAAAAGTAAACATTCCCATCATTTCGACTTTCGATTCATTTGTCATGAATAAGATTAAAATTTTAAGAATTTTTTCGCCACTTCCCTTTTGATCAACGGTAACAGTAAAATTGAAACCATCCCATTTCTCCGAGTGACGTCATTGCGCGCACAACGAGAGGTATACTTCCCAATCCCAACTGCTGACAACGTGAGTTACTAGCGCTTATGCTTATGGTTAATATAGTCTATACTTTGAAATATTTATTTCACCATTCACCTGTGATGTTAAATAATAATAAGAATGTTTTCAGTCCGGCCATGATGTATGGACATAGCGCCGTGGCGACCTGTCATGGGGTGTCCATATTACTAGCTAGAGTGGGGCTCATTTTTATATAAGAAGTTCGTGAGGTGCACCCCACCTGAAGTTGGACCGAATTAGCAAATGCAAAACGAAGAGTATATATTGCATTCGTTCGGCACATTTCCAAAAACCGGTAATATTGTTCGCAAATAAAAATTTTCAAATCAATGTGTTTGTGATCGAATTCACTTGCAAAATTTCCGTCCGTCCGTCTGTCTGTCCGTCACGTTTCTTGTAAGCACGATAACTTATGAACGAAAAGTCCGATTGTATTGAAATTGGACAGTAAATTAGCGATAGCCAGAGGAAGAACCCCATTGTTTTTGAGCAAAATCGATCGATAAATAAAAAAGTTATACATTTCTTTAAATAAAACAAAAATTATAAATTTTTCTTCATATTTTGTAATTAAACTAAAAATGTCTAAAACTAATATTATTTACCAAAAGACTGCGAACAGTATCCTATAGAATGTGCAACAATTATATAAAAAGTGCAGCAAATCGGCGAAGAGTAACGGTTAGCTTGTTATTCATGTATCCATTCTTCATTAGCGAGACGGTCAAAGGTAGTCGCGTGTGAAATTGCTTAATTTCAACATAGAATATAGGAAGAAGAGGTAAAGTGCAATAACCTCAAATAAGGATTCTGTTTTTTTAGACCCGTTTCTTGGTGTTTGTTTTTGGTACTGAGTTGCTGACGATAACCGTTAATAAATATTATACATACAAGTAAAATGGCACATTTTAACTTGTCATTGAAACATTGAAAATAGTAACCATTAGGTTTTGAAAATCATTCTGAAGACTGAAATATGGGTGAAATTGCTTATTTGGAAGATGCTTTAGTGTTAGCAGCTGCTGATGCGGATTCAAGACAGTGTAGCGAACAAATCCTCCTAGAGCAAGGAAGGGACCAAGATGATGAAAAATGTAACGAGACTGAAATTGTGCAAAATATTTTAAACACCAAAGTTAAGAAAAAAATTGATCACGATATTAATGGATCCGTTTCGAATGTTTCCAAAAAGGTACGTGTCGAGGAGAATAACTCTAAAGAATTGGTTGCATCTGCTGATGGTTATGCAGATATTGTTGCTACACATTATAATCAAATTGAAGAAAAAGGTTTAGATGAACGTTCTAAATCGCGCATTGTATATTTAAGGAACTTTCATAACTGGATTAAAAGTATGCTCATAAATGAGTACTTAACAAAATTAAAAGAGGGAAAAAAATACAATGCTCCGATTCGAGTGCATGATATGTGTTGTGGTAAAGGTGGAGACTTGTTAAAATGGAGAAAAGGTGGAATAACTCATCTCATATGTAGCGACATAGCTTCCGTATCTTTAGACCACTGCAAAGCTAGGTATAATGACATGAAGAATCGTAGAGATAGGAGTGGCAGTATATATTCAATTGAGTATATATCAGGGGATTGTACTAGGATACGTTTACGAGAGAAAATTTCAGATCCCTCGATGAAATTGGATTTGGTTAGTTGTCAGTTTGCATTTCACTACAGCTTTGAAAGTTTATCCCAAACCGAATGCATGTTAAGAAACGCAGCTGAATGTCTTCAACCGGGAGGATATTTCATAGGTACAATTCCTGATGCTTACGATCTCATTGCTCGAGCGAAAAGAAATGGAAGTAACACATATGGGAATAACGTATACCGAGTTACACTTGACTTTGATTTAAATAACCCTGAACTATTTGGCTCGAAATATAACTTTCTCCTAG
This sequence comes from Stenurella melanura, assembly GCA_963583905.1. NCBI lineage: Eukaryota > Metazoa > Arthropoda > Insecta > Coleoptera > Cerambycidae > Stenurella > Stenurella melanura. Next base: position 48,895,900 of record OY757311.1, read on the forward strand.
ATGGAGTAGTTGACTGCCCAGAATTTTTGGTACATTTTCCAATGTTTGTTAAATTAGCTAAGAAGTTTGGCTTAAAATTGGTGAAAAAGGAAAAGTTTTATGATTTCTATGAGAGGATGAAATCAGAGGGTAAATATTTATTAAGTAACATGAGAAGTTTGGAGGCATACCCACCTCCTGATGGTGCAACATTAGTAGGCATGGAACCCGATGATTATGTTCATGCAGATGAATTTATAAAAACAGAGGGAAAGAACAATTTGCGCATTGGCACTTTATCCAAGTCTGAATGGGAAGCTTCCTGTAAGTTATTAAATCAATTAGGGCCAGTTTTTCTTTGTCCAGTTAAATAGCTTAACTGTCGGATAAAATTTATGTGGCAGCTAAACTGTTTTTCAATGTGCAGGTAAAATTTACCGGAGGGTTAAACTCACTATCTGAAAGTAAATTTAGCAGAGAGTTGAAAATGCCAGTTAAGAATTTATTCTACTGTTAGTGGATTTGCACATGCGCATTTGGTTCAATTTCTGACAATTCTAAAATATTCTAACCTAAAAACCAATGTGATTGATATGTTCTTTTTTAATTTGTGAATTATATTAAATATATTATTGCCAATAATGAATAATAATAATAATAATAATATTCTGGATAGGAGTGATGATGATGACGATATTATATAATTATAAAGTATGAAAGGAGACCCTATACCATAAGGGAACGAGAAAATAATTTTGAGAATTATGATGATAAAGATTTTTTGTAAAATTTTGACTACCTAAAGAGACTGCTTTACATATCGCTGAGATGATAGATGAAGAAATTGCAATCATTATCGACAGGTAGGAACCTCTTTTTCTTTTTACGCTATCCATTGCAATTATTGCTGATTCACAAACACACAAAATCAAAAAGAGAATATCAATCAGCACGCTACAAGACGCAATGAATTTTGAGGTTAAATTAGATAAACTGTCACCAAAACACACGCGCAGTTTGAATTAAACCAATTGAAAGTAACTTCGGGTGGAGTCAGTAGCGCCAACATAGCTAAGAAATTATTAAACTGATGGATATGTAGCTGGCAGTTAAATTACTATTGATAAACACTACCATAGATATAACTGCCAGCTAAGCGTAACTAGCAGCTACCTGTACCAGGCACTTTTAACTGGACATTGAAAAACCAGCCCTTAGTAGTTGTTTTATATTGATAACTTTTTTTTTGTTTATATATATATTTTATCAGAGCCCTCAAGGATATCTCGCATAATGCCAATTCTGCAAAAAAGTTATTTGCACAAAAATTGTGTGGATTTTTATAAGCTATGGCTATCAGTTTATGACGCAATGACTGTTGATGACGTGGACGTGTAATATTTTTATTAGAATTTTACTAAGCTACATTAATTCACCATTTCCTCTAAAATCAATTAAGATTCAAAATAGTAAAAGATTAAATGGATATCGGAGAATATTTATAATGCTAAAGAAACATTAAACTTATTACATGAGTCATAGGTATCAGCAAGGGAAGGTTACAAAACAAACTTGTGTAGATTATAAAAATTATTATTCGACTCTTCTTATACAGGAAAAATAAATCTTATTTTTATGAAACTCAAATTAATAATTCTTGTAATAAATCAAAAACTATTTGGAATGTTGTAAATACTGAAACAGGAAAAAAAAATGCAAATAGAGTCAGTTATTTAAGGAAATTAATGATATGGTGTTATGATCACTTCTCCCCAACTTGCAAATGAAATTTTTAATAATGCTTTTGTAAATTTTTCTACAAATCTGGTTGGAGCAATTTCTCTAAAAAACTACAAAACAATCAATTACTTTTCCTGTAATCCTAATTCAATTTTCTTATCGAAAGTAACACAAAATGAAATTTTGGACTAATTAACGATTTAAAAGATAAATATTCCATTGGTGATAACAAAAGCAATATCATGTTAAAAAAAAAATGTTATATAGTTGAACCTCTGACTTATGTAGTAAACAAGTCTTTATTGGTATCTTCCTGTCAAGATTAAAGTTAGCTGTTGTGAAACCTCTATACAAAAAAGGCAATCCTTCTTTAATAGAAAACCACAGACCCATCAGTATGTCATTTTCTTTTTCTAAGTTGAAATTGCCATGTGCAGAAGATTAATTTCATTTTTAGAAATATAAAATATCACTAAAAGTCAACATGACTATAAGAAAAACAAATCTACAACAACAGCTATCTTTGATTTTGTTAGAAGAATACTCGATTACCTAGACAATGGATATATTGCTCTTATTCCTTGATATATTCAAAACTTTTGATTGTGTTGATCATGGTACGCCTCTTAATAAATTTAATATGATGGGCATAAGAGGGGTAGCTTAGGACTGGTTCAATTCATATCTTAGTGAGAGACATCAAGAGACGTGTATTACAACAAATTCCTCTGAGTATTGTTGAAGTACTCGAAGAGTTGTATTGGGTGTGCCCCAGGGCAGTGTGCTTGGTCCGATCCTTTTTTTATCATTCATTAATGATTTGCAGCAAATCCTGAATGATGACTCAGTGTATATAACTACTTATGCTGATGACACGAACATTTTAATCTTTAATAAAGATTATAATAGAATTGTGATGAAAGCAACTAGTGAGATGCAAAATATATCGGAATGGTTTCGGTGAAATTCGTGGATATCAAATAATAATAAAACAAACTGTATTATATTTAAACAGAAATAAAATAGAATATCCAACAGAAATAAGCATTAGCAATGTAAATGCTAACTACACTGAAAATACAAAATTTTTAGGAGTAATTATTGATGTACACTCGGGTGTAAGGAATTCTGTACGCTTACAATGCCTTATTGTAAAGAAGGCTTTTTTAATGTCACTGTAAGTGTCATAACTGTAATTGAAAATTCTGTCAAGAGTAACATGCCTCGAATATTTTTGTCTGAAGCCCAAAAGGCCAGAGCAATTGTAAAAATTGAAGATGGGTGGTCTTATAGTGCCGTGGCAGACGATCTAAATATAAGCAAGTTTTGTATTGCTTATATTAAAAAACGCTGGGATGAACACCACATGTATCGAAGGGCTCCATGATCCGGTGGAAAGCGAGTTTCCACTCTTCAGCAGGATGATGAATTGGTTAATCATATTGTAAATACTCTTTTTGACACGGCAATCAGAACCAAGAATGTAAATCAGTTTCCAGGATCAGTTTGGACAGCTTGTAGAAGATTAAAAAATTAAGTAGGGTAGCGGAGAAGAAGCCTTATTTGACGCACTTAAATAAAGAGAGGCGCTTTGCCAATGAACTTATTAAACGTGACGATGAGTTTTGGCGTTCCGTGGTATTTACGGATGAAAAATGTTTTCAATCTTTTCACGATGGAAAAATTCGGGTGTATAGGCCAAAAAATCACTGCAGGTGTCAAGAAGAATATGTTCATCAAGACAGATCTAATGGAAAATTTTCATTAAATGTTTGGGGTTGGATAAGTGCTGAAGGATCTGGGGTTTGCTTCAGAATTATAGAACGGCTGACTGCAAATGGTTACCAAAATATTTTACAAGATGTAATGCTACTATTAGTCATTGCAAGACTCCCGCGACAAAAATTTGTATATCAGCAAGACAACTGTCCCATATACACTGCAAGAATTATAAGGAATTAGATAGATGAGAACAATATTAACGTTTTACCTTGGCCGGTGAAAAGCCCTGATCTCAATCCGATGGAGAACATTTGTGGCTCTTTTGTGAAAAAAAATTACTCTCGAAACTTTAAGCCTGCAAATAGATATGATCTGTGGAATACTGTACTTGCGGCATGGCAAGAGATGGAGGACACATATAATTTCAGAAACTTCATGTTTTTCAATGAGGAATCGCTTACAAATAGTAATTGATAGTAATGGTTCATCAACAGGATATTAACTTTTTTTTAGTTCTTAACTTAAAAATAAAGGCTTCTATAGTTTTTTACGTTGAATTATTTCGAACATGTTTTCGGTTAAGTATTTTTTGTAACTTATTTTTTAATTGTTTTTATAAAATTGAACAAACAATTTAGATTGACATCTGAAAAACCATTTTTAGAATATCAAAATTAATTAAAAGGAGATTTGTACAATAGTACAGAATTCCAAGCACCCGAGTGTATATATGAATTGGATGGACCATGTACAGCAACAGATTGCTATAATATACTTGTTAAAAGGATTCAAGAAGGTAGAGAATTATGATACTTTCCACACAGCTTACTATGGACATTTTTACAGTTTAATGTCATATGGAATTATATTTTGGGGTAGTTCTCATATCGAAAAATTTTTCATAGTTCAATAAAGAGCATTACAAATCTTGTCCGATTTAAGAGTAGATGAATCATGTCGTCAACACTTCAAAAAGCTCCAGGTTTTTTTGTTTACGAATGTCTTTGTTTCATTTTCAAGCATATGAATGAGTTTAAAGACAATGTCAGAGACCACAGCTATGATACAGCAGGACGCAAAGATACTCTCTCATACCCCATTCATAATACAACAGTTCTAGAAAGATACTGTTTTTATAAATGTTTGCATTATTATAACTTTTTGCTCACCCAACTGAAAACAATTACATCTATAAAATTTAAAAAAAATACAGTAAAAAATCTCCTAATACTTGCAGAACCTTATACTCTAGAGGACTTACTTAAAAAACAAAAAAATGTATTAATTTTACTAAGTTATTATCATTATTATTATTTGAATTCTTGGAAATTTTGGGACTTGGTAACAAACATAAATTGTAAAATTGTTGTCACTGTTACGCAATAAAACTCTATTCTATTCTATTCTCAAAATAACTTTTAGAGTGTCATATTAAGCATTCGAATGTCCAGTGCGATTTCTTATGTACAATCGAGCACGGGGAGGTATCACGTTCAAAATATTATTTAGTAGCTGGGGGATAATTATATCACATACTTGTTGAATTCTAACTATTTTGGACATTGCATAAGACATTGTCATTCTTCTCTAAAATTTTAGTTAAAGCCTTGTTTTTATTTCTTGTTAAGCTTATATATATTTTTATTCCTTTTTTTTCAGCACTGTACACTACCTTCGTCTTCGAAAAAGTCAAAAATACTTGGAATAAGGATGGAACACCACTTTATGACATTTAGTTATAATTTCATAATTACTTAGTTCTTAATAGATTAGAGCCCAGTTTTTCATAATTGGACTTATCTGGTGAATATAATTTATGGAAATAAGAAAATAGTCAGAATAGTATCCAAGAAAGTTATCTAGCAAATGTAAACCGGATACAAACGAACTGAACATTATATGGTCTATTTAATATTTATGTTTGAGAGGATGAGGATTCTTCAAACATTAATTTAAATAGTATGATATTAAGTACTGTAACTGTAATTATATAAAAAATAAATTATGGCTAGCTCATATAAAAAATGTGCCCCGAGGTATGCCCATTTGACATGACGTGTGACAAATATGGTTCTTTGCAAAAATCTTACAACTTAACTCTTATAGCTCTCTTCACTATTCTCATCTCCCGTATCTGTACACTAGTGAATCTCAACTCTTCCATTGTTACTAAATAATGCTAGAGCTGTACAACTGACAGCCTATTCACTAGGTTTGCTATTTTGTTCTTGCCTCTTCCAGAGATTGAAAATGGTTCCCCTTCGGTACACTTTTGATTCATATACTGTTTATCCGCCAAAAACTGTTTCACAGAAATGGTGCTGCATCTCTGACTATTGAAAAATTTTGTATTAATACTTGAATATGTGAGATGTTTTCTGCACTGAAGACTCCTGTTATAGATGAAAATGATCTGTCAGAGATTTTTTTCAGTTTAACAAGAAAAATGGTGTGCTATTTTTAAAAGCAGCTGAAATCTGGTATTGCAGCATGGTAAAGTGTAAAAGGGGGTGACTCCAGGCACCATTAAGGGAGGAGGATAGAGGAGAAGCTGTTAATATTAATTTTTATTCAAAATTTATTTCTTATTAAAAACCAAATCAACATAGAGAATCATGTTCCATTGACTATCATACATCATATTGGTATCTTTTAAATAATAAATTATTTCTTAAAAAGAATTTAGTGTAATATACAGGGTGTTTCGAAATCTATGCATTCGCTTTTAGGTGTTTATTGTACATGAGAAATATTAAGAAAAGTGCCTATATTCATGTGTCTGGAAATGCTTACTAAGAGAGCTACAACCCTCTGAGGACGTCCCCTTCCCCACTCTCCCTTGAATTCACCCCTGAAGTCTTAGGTTAATGTTTCCCATCCGTTCCAACTTTATTTTGTTTAATGTGCTTTTATGGCTTTTAACACACTCTAGACTTTGAAGCATTTCCGAATTTCAAATAACTTAATGGGTTAATTTAATATATTAAACAGTTATACAATCTCAACCTTTATTGAAGTAAACCTATTTATGAAGATGCAAAAGGAAAATACCTATATTTCAGAGCTGTCATTTGTTTCTGGTGTTGTTCTTTATAAATTTTGTTGGCATACGTTGTACTTACAGTATTGACCTATAGTTTAGTTATAGTTTTAAATTTATTTAATAATAATAATTGCAAAAATAAAAGATACATTTTCTAGAGGACTAATCTGTATAATGGAATTTTATAATTATACATATATATCTTGTTAAATAAAATATTTTGGACAAAATGTAATTTAATTAAAACCTCATTTTATAAACCCCAAGTTCCAAGGCACTAAGTGTCAAAATTCAATGACTTAAAGGTTCAATTTTCAATTGGATATTTCTAATTGGCCAGTGAAAGTAAAAATAGGCAATACATTATACTGTAAATATATGTATTAGAATTGCCTAACGTACTAATTACTTTAAGCGTTGCATGCATACAATATAATAGATTTATCGTTCTAAATAAAAACAAATATAAATCTGTTTAGCAAAACCCAAACTAGGTTGTACTGTTTTGATAAATATTTGACGCACAGGATTAAGCAGAAATCAAACTATTATGGTATCGATCCAAGGAATAGGAAATATTCTGGTATTTTGTTCTGCTACCGATGTGACACAAAATTTTATTTCATTCCTGTCTGCTTGAATGTGCACAAAACAATGAGAAAGAAAGAAGTTACATTTATACGCTGGTTGCCAGTTGATTGGGGCAAAGAGCTCAAAGCTCAACCCCTAATCATCCGGGACCGTCATCAAAGTCAAGAATATTGGCGCTGGTTGCCAGTACCCATTCTTGGTTGTTCTTTTTGCAGACAAGGAACTCTTATTTGTCTCAGGTTATTTCTAAGAGCTGTCCAAGAGAACTCAGATTTTCAAACCCTGGGCCTGTGCCCAGGGTTTGAAAATCTCACGTATTCAGAAAGATCATTTAAAACTTTTGTTTTGCCTCCTCCATCGCAAATCAACAAGACAGTTATATAGCTTGCAATAAAACTTTAATCAAAATATGCAGTTGGGTAGAGCGAAAGTGGGGCGAAAAAAAATACTTGAGTAGATGATGTGTGAGGTCCACAGTTGAAATCCTACCGAAAAAATATATATATTTTTTTACATTCTTCGCCTGAATCTGTTGCTCGAATATTACCTATCGCGTCTATAAATATTTTTTAAATTTTAATATGGGTTTAAAAAATACAAATGCTAACTTAATTTTCAAAACTAATATTTGTTAAATAATATTGATGAATTGTAAAGATATACACAGTTGTCTTTTAATCTTAATAAATATGATCGTAGAGAAAGTATCGTTCATAATCATAATTCGAGTTGTAAAGCAATTTTATGTAGGTATCATAATCTTAAAATTGAATAAATATTATTATTATTATAATTACACAGTCATGGAAATACGCACTGGACGTCACACGGCTTCGTGCTTAACTTTTCCATTCGTGGGTAATTTCAATAATATGCTCTTTACAACACTTATTCTTATTAGGTAATATACTATTATATACAGATTAAATTTAAGGTGGCCATTCCCTAGAAAGAGACATCCGATAGGGAAATATTTATTATTTTTGCCCATAACTTTTTTTTCTTAGTACGTATATTTAAAAAATATATAAGAGTACCTAAGTAGAACTATAACAAGACTATTACTATAATTTTCACTTAATAATTTCAATGGTTTGCAAAATAGCTCGATTTAAAACTACAAAATAGGAAGATTAACACAATTTTTAAATTTAAATCGAGCTATTTTGCAAACCACTAAAATTATTGAGTGAAAATTCATAGTAATAGTCTTGTTATGGTTCTACTTAGGTACTCTTATAGCTTTTTTTAATATACGTACTAAGAAAAAAAAGTTATAGCTCAAAATAGTAAATATTTCCCTATCGGATGTCTCTTTCTAGGGAATGGCCACCTTAATAGTACTGATTTTAAAATTTAATTTCGGTGACTAACTTCTCACCATTGTTTATTATAACATTGTAGTAGTATAACCTTATGGAGATTTCGTTGGATGTGAAAGGACACTAAATGTAGATGGCATTATGATCGAGGGATGCCAGCGATTTAATTGGTAGAATGAAATGATTATTATTGGTTGAAATCTCTGGTCTTGACGTTCACGAATCTGAAAATACACAGGTCCGCATTTAGCTTCATTCTCCGTCCAGTCATTTTGAGTAATAATAATATTCCATATGCAAAATTAGGTGCCTGTGTTAATATTTTCGTGTTTCGACTTTCTATTTAATGATCAATTTGTCTCAAATTTAGTTGAATTTGTGTAGTTTTTAAACTGATTCGATTCGATTTTATTAGCAAGTTTCAATATTTGTACGAATTATATGTCCGTGCGTTGCCACATGCAAAAAAAAATTCTTTAGTGGATATAAGATATACTTATGTTGGAAATTATAATTATAAATATTACCTAATTACGTGTAAAATACAGCTAGAATTTGGTTAGGTAAATTCGAAAGTGGAGGTGAGCATAATGCATGCCGTGTACAGCTAATATATAGGGATATATTGTATAAATTTTAAAATTAAGTACCTAGTATTATTTTAAAATGTAACCACATTATTAATTTTGAATTAAATAAGAAACTTTTATCAAAATTATGGGAACACATCAAAGTTTTGTCTCGGTTGTAAATATGTCCTTGAACGTAATAAAATGTGTAGCTACTTGAATCCTTTGATGTGCCGCCCACCAATTAGAATTGTTGTCATCAGATAATCGGTTTACTGTAGTTTATTGGTATAATATAAAATACTCAAGTTTGGTAAATTGAATATATAGATACATGCATTTTGGAAATGTTCTTGTCAAGTATGGTTTCGGTCTCAGTGATTTATATTTCTAATGTTTATTGTGTTCCTTATAATTATTATCAGCATTATTTTAGCGTGGTGCATAATATGAGTACATTTTATATTTGTTTTACTTTGTTTTGAGTGAAAACATGAAATAGGGTAAGTAGTTAGGGAAATGGCGTGCAAAATTCACGACGAAAAGTTACTGTCTGCCACTTGGTAATCGAAAAGAGCATATAACTACAAACATTTTTTCTCTGAAAATTTTTGGTATGGTGGGAGAATATGGAGAGGGGGGGATATTTTTTTAAACGAACGTTTATCGATATCTGTCCCCATAGGTAGTTAGTCAAAGAATTTATATAAATAGAAGCAGATACACATTTACAAGTGTGTTGACAACATACCTAGTTTAGACATTACATTTTATAATCATCTCTTTCTTTATGACCAAAATTACCATAACCCCATCTTTGTTGCAACCACCGTCTAGTCATTTTGACGTGGCAAATAAATGTAAATATAACCTTATTCACTCAATTTGCGAAGCATTTTGATCTCTAAATAAACAATTTTCAAGTGATTAGGAGCTAAAATATGACTTAAAATTGCATCAAATAACGTTTATATGCTGTTTCTATAAAGCGACGACAATTTATATAAAGACAAAATATGTATCGGTTGTCAACCTATTCTAAGCTGTATACCTACATATTTATTTTCCTAAAATTAACACTTTTATTTACCATCAAACTACAGCAATACAATTAATTTGAAGGGGCCATGGATTCGGAAAAGAATGTGTACTAGAGTCGAATTAAGTAGAGGTTGTTTCATTTAATAAGCCGATTCAGAAATTTGTTTACATTTCTTACGAATCAGAAAAAAAGGAAGTAATTTATAGGAAATTATGCGGCAGTTCATTTCTTAGGATTTTAAGTAAATGACCCCTTATTGGTTCATTTATAGGCTCAGGTGCACTTTAGTTCTTAATAAGGTATTTGTTGTTTTCACTTCAATTCCATAACAATGAAGTACAAGTTCACTTACGAGTCTATTTAGGTGAGGATGAGGATCACAATTATAATGGTTGAAATAAGTATACAAATTTTTTTATATATTTTCACAATGTTTTTATATGTTGAATACGACTTCCATGTTGACATTTGACATTGTAACAGATTGCACCAGTTCGAAAATGTTCGTTGGTTATTTCGGATATTGTCGTTATTTCTATCTTGACATTTGCAAGGATGCCAAGGATTACTTAGATCGTATTTGTTCGGATATTTACATATTTCAGAGAAATATACCTTTTAAATTAAATTTTTCTTGCTTTTTTTTAATAAAGAACGGGGGGGTGCGGGGGGTTCTTTCACAAAATAATTTGAAATTAATTTCATTCTTTTCTGTGATTTCTTTAGGATAGGTTAGTACGTTTTTATTGGGATATCTAATTGTTCATATTTGCGCTGCAGGCACTATTACCGCCGCAGATACCGCCTTTTTTTCACTAAATCGTTCGAAATATTTCCGACATTTGCTATGAATATAGATTGTTGCGCGATTTTGTATTGCCTCTCTCGGGTTTTTTTTTTCTCTCTTAAATTCATGGTTCATCCAACAATTTTTTTTAAAATATATTCTATTCATCTTATACTCTTCATTACCATTTAGAAAATTTTCAAAATCGCGACGAACTAAAGTGCACCAGACCCTGTCTAGTAAAATGGAGTTCTACCCGGCCACAAATTGTACTGCGAACTTGAGCATCTGCAAGCAGGAATGTTAAGGGGAAAGGGAATAGAACAATCGTTTACAATACTTATATATTTTCGTACAAAAGTATTTGCACTAAACATGAAAATAATTTAAAGGTTGGTGAGTAAACATGAACAGCTGTTATTAATAACTAGATGTAGATAGACATATGTCTATGCTACTATACGCTCATATACCACGGCCTTGGACAGGCTGCAACAGAGATAGCGTTATAGGCAATGTTGTATCATCTTAGAACGGAATGGTGAGAAAAAGGTATGTTGGACATGTTGGCAACAGTATTGTATAACTTTTACACTTTATCTCTGCTTCTATTTATATAAATTCTTTGTAGTTAGTATATGTACTTCACATGCCCCAGTTGCACCGGCAGACGAAAATTCCGCTCGGTGCGTGATAGAGGGTAGGTATTTTAAAAATAAATTTTTCTTCTCTTTAAAATCCCCTTACCTTATAGCGTTCAATCTTAGTACCTATATATAATAAAACGTTGTATTTCTCTTAATTTTAACAACTGTCTTGTGTTTTAATGTATGTATACATATCACTTTACTTTTATTTTATTGTTAGCTTTAAATTACAGACACGTTCTACATATTTTGGGTATTGTATTTTTTTGTACATGTGAACTAGTAAAGTTTATCCTAATTCTAATTCTTTCAAATACTTTCTTTTGAGACAATCAAATTCTTCGTTGTATTTCTGCAACTAAACATATTTCTAGCACATATCTTAAAATTTTTAAATTCATGCAACTAAACTTCTAAAAACTTGTATATTTTACTCATAAAAATTTAAAAACTTTAAGATGTGATAAAACAATTTTTATTTGTAGAAATGTAATAAATAATTCTGTTGTAAAAATAACCAACCAAAAGTAACTTTGTTAAATATCACTAAATTTAGCAAAGTAACATTTGTTTTCGTTATTTTTAAATTTCCGATTACGCATTTTCATTTAGCTTGCACAACGCACAGTCACCTGAAAAAACCTTAATTCGTTCCTGACTCGATAACTACTAGTTCAAATGAAGGCTGCATAGGGGTCACATCTGCATAGGTTAAAAATCCATTACTTTCATTAGGTCCGTGTAGATGACGCTTGACATCGCATCCAACAGTTGATACACGCGTATTATACTACTAGGTAGTCTATATACAATGATTATAATGTTCTCACATTGTGACATCTATGAGTCAAAATGCAATAATTAAAGCATGTTTTCTTACAGTGTTCTATTACGATATTCCCAAATACTCATTCTCGGTGTCAAACAGATAGGATATTTCCTGTCTTCTGTGTTTAGACCAATTCTGTGGTAAAATATTCTACCTATAGATGGCAATACAGTCTCTATTTTTGAAATAAATGAAATTTTACTTTCATAACAGTATACAATGATATTTATTATTCATACATACACCTTAAGACTTATGAGGATTCATACAACATAATATATAGCTACTTAATAACTCCAGATTTTTCTATATTTTAAAGATTTCTTGCATATATCTACGGAGCGTGGCGCGTGCTCTGTTGTGACATGACTTGTGTCAGGGGATGTCGAGGGGGTAGAGGAGAGCGAATTAGTTTGCTGTTTGACAGCTGTCTACGGTTTCCGTCAGAATTTCGCCAGAGTAGTATTTGTTGGTGCAAAATGGTAAGAAAATGTATTGAAATAAGAGTAAGTAGTAACTGAATTCTGTTTCAGTCATTACAGGATAAAATATCTTCGTTAATGGCCCGACCGGGTCAAGATCCGGTAGCTAAAGATGATGTCCCATGGTGGATGAAAGTTGCAGGAAGAGGAGTTGGCACAGTGGGAGGCTTTAGTTAGTGTTAAATGTCAAAATTATTTTTACATTGCCTTTTTAACAAATTCATTTTTGCAGTTGCAATTTTCTTGGGTGTATGGAACTGTGTAGGAATATTAGGAGGTGATGTTAGTGCTTTGACAGCTGGCCTATGGCAAATAATAGCAGGATTTATTGTGATATGTTGTGAAGCACCTTGCTGCTGTATGTTTGTAGAACCCGTGCAAAAATTTAGTGACTTAATTGATAGAAGGCCCTACTGGAATAGAGCAGTGGGATATGGGATGTAAGTAGCTATATGTGTATATCAATAAAGTATGGATTTATTGCCTTCATAAATATATATATTTGATAAAATGTTTGGGTTGGTTATTATCTCGTTTCATCGATTTTTATTAATTTGTTAGTAACGAGCAGTACGTGATAAGTTGAATAATGTATTTTAAACATAATGGTGTGATCGTGCAGTTCTTGTCGTGTTCAAATTGTGTTATATTCGGGTAGTTTACTCGAGTTCATTTGTATTTCATGCACTTTGTCTCATAACTATATAGGTACCAATAAAATTACAAAAACGATGTGATATACTTGTTAAATATTGATCGAGATGTTAATTGAGGGAAATATTTAGGCTCTCCTCCATAGAGTGTTTACCGTAGGTATATAAAAATTGATTCAAATGATTCAGCCTCATTAATAAACAGTAAAACAAAAGATAGATAGATAGATAAGATTTATTCATCCACAAAGCTATACAAACATATAACTTATCTGACTAGTCAAAAAAGAAGAACAATAATGTGAAATAGGGTACAAATATAATACACAATAAAAAGAACATTGTAAAAATTTAAGGATTTAAGTTATAATAAGGTGACAGGTATAGTGAAATTGATCGTACGATGGCGCGATGTGCAGCAAGACACCGAAGAAAGAGAAATGCATATCTCGCCCTTCTCCAGGCGAAACCCACACCCCTCCCTCCCGAATGGTTCACCACACATCCCACCACCATACAACAATTGCACTCCACTATTTAGACACAGCTACAAGTATACATATAATAAATACTATTATTTTCGAATTAGTCTTCACACAGAGACACTATAATATAAAATTGATAAATTAGATATAGGTGAAACGAATTCAACAGTTTAGGAACTCATCAATATCATAAAATGCCTTATCACATAAAAATTTGAATACTTTATTCTTAAATGACATGATGCTGCCGGTATTAATACACCGATTAATTTTATTGAAACATTTAATGCCGATGTGTCTTGGAGAATTTTCTCCTAATGCAAGGCGAGAATATGGCTGATACAGATTTCCCTCGTTTCTCGTATGATGCGCACGAATGTCGCTGTTTCTGAGGAATTGAGATTCGTTTTCTTTGATGAACATTATTAATCGGTAAATATACAGCTTGGTAGGGTAAGTATTTGCAAATCTTTAAATAATGGTTTACAGCTAGTTAAGGGGTGAGTTTTACACATGTAAAAGTAAAAGCTTATATCCATATTAATTATGTTTGAATAAATAATTACTAAACAAAATTGCTAAATCTAAATGTTTAGATTTCTAAAACGCTACCTTACTGGTTCTGACGTACTGTCTTATATGAATGACAGATTGTTTACATCTAATGCTAAGGTGATTGGATGTACTATTTGAATTTTTTTTTTTTCATAAGGAACTGGCTTTGGAAATGTAGTCCGTATAGCCATGACAAAGTGTATAGAAATTACTTGTACTACTTACCTAATCTAAATGTAAGATTCATACATTTTTTGTCATGAAATACTTTTGCTTAAAAATGCTTTTTGGTTGGTCAACTGTAACTTCCTGTCAGTACTTTCCATTATTCGACCTAAGAAAAAAACGTGAAACCCTATGAACATGGTTGCAAAGCAACAGCATCTCAACAGGTAAATCACATTAGAATGTTATCATTGGCTATGTTTATATTTCAGATTAATCAGTGAACACATTAAAATACAAGTTATTGTCTATTATCACCATTATCTGCCTTGGCAAATACCTTCTGAGCAAGTAGATTTTTTTTAATGACGCAGTATTAGAGAGCAAATATTGAATTTATGACAGCTTATCGAGAACACAGAAAAATTACGTGCCTAAATGTTCCTTCGTCCCGTAAGCTACCATAAGGCTTTTGAAAATGTGGAAGAGAAGGGAACATATATACATCTGGGATCTATTATTCACCGGCACTGATAGGTGTAGGGCCGGCAAGGGCATCACACAGGACTACGTTCTGACATCATTCCTTTTTAACTTCTACAGTGAACACGTAATGCAATATGTGCTGGAGGTCTAGTAGACAGTGGTAGCAATTGGTGGATATAAGATTAGAAATATTGGGATCTGCAGATAGTATCATTTTAGTTGCAGCAAACGAGGATGAGCTCATGTTACACTTGTTAGGCAGCCTTTGAACAATAAGCTCTGAGTATTATTTAAGCGTGGTGTCCGATGATTCAGAATCGGTTGCTGTGTGACCATTATCTACAAATAATGTGTTAAAATAAGATTACTCTTGGCACTGTAGCATTTGAGTCTAACGTTTGACAGCTGCAGGTATACCTACCAAATTCTTTGGTACAATTGTAACCTGAACCTGATGAAAAATCCTATTAGAATGCTGTCGGACCACAATAGATATGCCAAATTTATGTACTTTTTGAAATGTTACTGATGAAACAAGAGAGCAGTATAAATTTAGACTTTTCCATCTGCGGAACACTATATAGGGGAAGGAAGAAATTACACGTATCTTGATAACAATGTCTCCAATCTTCGAGAGGTCTCGGCAACAGCCAATTCCTCTCACGACAGACGAAAGACGCTCCCGGGAGCTGACATGCCAGCGAAGAAAGGAAACCAAGACAGAAGAGCGCCAGAAGAGGTGACCCAGCTGGCAGGGTCCAACAGCCAGGACCAAGGGAAGTCTGCTAACCTCGCCAACACCGTCCACATTTGCGGGGGGCAAAGAGCTCAAGCTCGACCCCTAATCATCCAAGACCAAAAACTAGTCAAGAATATTGGCGCGATAACAATGTTATGCCATTCCGGTGCCATTTGTGGCTACTAATTATGAAAACGTCGACGTCCCCAAATTACAGTTAGCTGTGCTATTTGGGTGTACTCTATAGAAGGGTGCGGGAGTTCAGAGATGACTTCAGGGATGGTGCTAGCATGGAATCTGGAAACAGCTGAATTATTCGAGATTTCTATTCCAGAAGGAAATCTGAAAAGAAGTTATAGATAGATAGATAGATATATTTATTTGTGTTAGACAAAGAAACATTGTATACACACGTCAAATAGTACATGATAAAAAAAACAAAAATAAAATATGATTATAATACATAGGTCACTTAAATATATGACAGATGTTGGAATCTGTAAAACAGACAATGAAATATATAATCAAAAAGATAAAACACCTTAGATAATAAGTAAAAGCCACATTAAAATTATTAAAATGGAGGTCTAAAATGGTCAATAAATTCTTGGATTTCATAAAACACATTTTCTTTTAAGAAAGTCTTAATTTTTTGTTGAAATTTTTATACTGTTAAGTTTTTCCATTCGGTAGGTAGTAAGTTGTATAATTTTATGGAAATGTATCTGAATGAATTTATATTTTTTGTGAGACGGAAGTATGGGGCAATTATAAGATTAAGTCTTGTTTCTCCTCTGTTTCGATTCTCATAGGCTGTGTGATTTTGAGCATAATTTAAGCACATATAAATGTATTGATTTGTTAGGGTAAGTATCCCTAACTTTTTGAATAGAGGTCGACAACTTTCATTATGCTTGGCATTAGTAATAACTCTTACCGCCCGCTTTTGGATGCGGAATATTTTTGAAGCATGAGCTGAGCCACCCCAGAGAAGAATGCCATATGACAAGACGCTATGAAATATGGAATGATATGCTAGCAGAATCGTGTTTTGGTTTATCACGTTAGTAAGATTATATAAGAGATAGACACTGCTTGAAAGTTTTTTTTGTAGGTATTCCGAATGTGCTTCCCACGTCAGTTTGCTATCTAGAAAAACGCCAAGACATTTTATAGGATTTGTGTCAGGATTTATGTGCGTGTTAAGATTAAAAATTAAGGTTTGTGTTTTATCTGTGTTTAGACCTAATTTGATATTATTGAAGTAAACGTTGGCCTGTGATTGCATTTCATTAGATATGTTCCTCAGAGAGTCTACCTTATTGCTTGTTGACATTAGCGTTGTGTCATCAGCGTATCCGATCGATTCAAATTCAAGAGACTTTGAAATGTCATTTATATAAATAATGAATAGTATTGGGCCTAAAATTGAACCTTGAGGAACTCCATGATTAAGTTGCTTAAGAGATGAAGTCTTACCGTTGACTTGTACACACTGATGTCTGTTAGATAAGTAATTTTTTACAAATGACAACGCAGGCCCCCTGATGCCATACATTTCTAATTTTAATAATAGTATGTCATGTGAAACGCAGTCAAAAGCCGTCGACAGATCTAAGAAGGATGCAACTGACATATTTCCTTTTTCAAATTCCTCCATAACCGATACTATTATTCTCGTTAATGCTTCCACGGTCGACTTACCATTCCTATAACCATATTGACTGGTATTTATTAGATTTTTCTTTTCTAGATAGTCCATTAGTTGGATCTTATAGGCTAATTCTAATAATTTGGCTAGTATCGGGCTTATGGATATTGGTCTGTAATTTTCGACAGCATCTTTGTTTCCTTTTTTAAAGATAGGAGTTACCTTGGATATTTTGAGATTTTCCGGATATATGCCATTTACAAAGCAACTATTTATAAAATAAGTGATTTGAGTTAGGAGTTCCTCTTTAGCTAATTTAAGAGAGTCGCTATTCAAGCCATAATAGTCCCTAGATTTTGAATAACTTAGTGAATCAATGTTATAATATATGAGTTCGATGGTTTTCCTGCTTTTATAAAGGTACTAAGGGCATCGAACACAATTATACTTTTTTCCATCGACTCGCCTTCGAGCGATTAGTATGGCGTTGTCCGCCTGAGCTGGGATAAAAAGTATTTTGGGTTCGTCGGAATCGACCCTCCGACTTTGAATTCTTTGACTATTTTTCTGTACGTTTTTGGGATTTGGTATGAGGTTTATGCTCCAACTCCTTGAGGAATATTAAATGAGGATTTTGGTTTTTATTGAAAAAATCGTCCCATCGATTTTTTCCTAAATTTTGACGTTTAAAATAGCTACTCGCTACATCCTGACTGAGGATTTCGACTTGTGTACCACCAAATTCGTGGTACTTTCGAAAAACCAAATTCGTGATACTTTCGAAAAATTCATCTCGAGGAGCGGTTTTCTGCTTTATTTACGTCTGGTTATTGTATTTTTATAAAAATAAATTTTTGAGATTTTCAAAAAATTTAATTTGTTCCGAAAAATTTTAATTTTCCGTCTTATGCGATTTTATTAGATAGATAGATAGATAGGTATTCTTTATTAGTTCTCATAAGTGACCCATATAGGTATAGAACATGTCATAATAAAAAAATGTGATAACAATTAAAACAATAAAATATTACATTTCACAGCGTATTGTAGCATAGTCATATGTAAACATGCACATATAAAAGTTACCATATACTAAGTATTACAGTAGGTTTTAATTAATTAAACATTATGAGTATAAAACTTAAAATATAATGTATATAATAAATAAAATTTAAAAGTATACATATTTTTCATGTACAATTTTTGTAATTACTACAGTTCTATTTATATCACAGATATTGAGTCATTAAAAAAATCCTTTAGTTTGTAGTATGCTTTATCGAGAAGAAAGATTTTTAGTTTATATTTTAATTTGTTAATTGACAAGTTCCTTAAGGATAGTGGAAGTTTGTTCCATATTATCTTTATAGAATGTTGAACATTTTTTTGTATAAAACTATATTTTGTCCGGTCTAACGTTAAATTGTTTTTGTTCCTCGTATGGTAATCATGCTCTTGATCATGTCTGTTGAACAGTTCATAGTTATTTTTTATACAGATTGTAGCCTCAAGGATGTATAAACTAACTACAGTAAGAATTTTTTTCTCAATAAAAATGTTCTTGCAACTATCCCTTTGTTTTAGATTAAATATATTTCGCAGGCACTTTTTCTGTAATATCAGAATTCTTTCTACATGTCTCGAATTGCCCCAGAAAATAATCCCATAACTGATCTTGGAGTTAACATATGCATAGTATGCTGTTAGAGCTGTTTTAATGTCTACGCTTCTAGATAATATTCTCAGTGCGTAGCTGTATCTTGCCATAGCTTGGGAAAGTGATTCATGATCCAGCGTTACTCCTAGGAACGACAAGGTTGATTTTGAGCGTATCTCAGTATTTTTGTATGTTACAGTGAGGTTTTGATCTTTCCTTCTATCAAATTTAATTAATTGTGTCTTTTCAATATTTAGTGTTAGATTGTTGTTAGAGAACCAGTCATCAAGTTTACTCAAAGAGTCCCTCATCCGATATATAAATGATTCTAACGCTGGCTCACTATAAATCAGAGACGTGTCATCTGCATAAAGGATCATGCTTTGCTCAACTACCTTTGGCAGCTCATTTGTATATAATATATATAAAAGAGGTCCTAGTATGGATCCTTGTGGGACACCCTTTTTTATTACTTTTTCTTCTGATTTTATTAGATCCCCAATTTCATTGAACTCTACTGTACGTTGTTTTCTATTGTGCAAGTATGATTCCAATAAGCGTAATGGCACATCCCTAATCCCATAGTTTCAGTTTTTTACATAATACCACATGGTCTACACTATCGAAAGCCTTTGAAAGGTCTAAACAAAGAGTTAGTGTACTTTCGTTGTACTTTCGAAAAACCAAATTCGTGGTACTTTCGAAAAGTCAAATTCGTTGTACTTTTGAAAAAATCTGTTGGACGGAGCAGTTTTCCGTCCTGTGGGATTATATTCGTTGTATTTTCGAAAAACCAGTTCGTGGTACTTTCGAAAAGTTCGTCAGGCAGAGCGGTTTTCCGCTCCGTGCAACTTGAAATTTTTGGAGTACTTTTGAAAATTCGAACGACGGAACCCAAAGGCGACTGACCATCGTCCTCGAGATGAAAAATTTTTCCAAGTCAATATTTTGGTACTGAAATAATTTTTTACGTAGATTTCGATTTAATATGATGCCAAAGGTGTTTAGAAGTCTTTTTACTGGTTTAAATATTATTTTTTCATGGGATTTTTGTCTGAATTTACTTTTTGGATATTTTTTCAAATGGATCATTTTACTTGGTTCAATAACACACAAAACACTTAACAATAATATTTATTTATTTCAGAAAATAGTAGGTACAAAAAGTTTATACATTTAAGCATCTTTATTATTCTAGATAAAAGTGTTCATGATTTAAGAAACATTTATTTAAAACTTACAAGTCAATGCCATTATAAACAAAGCTATAGTTGAGTATAATTAAATATATAATAAATAACAAACAGTTAAAATAAACACAGTGTAACTATAAATAAAACTAACAGCTTGACATAAACTTTTGAACAGTTTCTTTCTAAAAAAAATAATTTTAATGCAGTTGTGAATTATATAATTTAAATAATAAAATAAATAATAATAAATTTTCTCTCTGTCGGTCTGCCTGTCGGCCTGTCTGTTTGTCTTGAAATTTTGTACTCGTATATACTATAATGAAATCTGGAACTGGATTGTTTTTTAACATATCCGGTGAAGGGTTGGGGGATAAATAGGGGGAAATAAGTAAAACAAGCTGGTAAGAGTACAGAAACTTGACATTTGGTGTACTTATATGTACTAGAAGCCAAGGCCTCAAAATTTTTTATCATATTTTCCTTACCCTCCACCACCCTCCACTCCATCATTAACATGTTGACTGCACCACAGAGCCCCGGGGTCATGTGCCTCTTAAGTTCAGTGCTGCACCAAAAACAAATAGAACACAGCTCCGTGTGGATGCGATAAAATTGTTATTTTTCTGTTGATTTTAGTGAAATAGGTAGCAACACGTAGGAATTTCAGAGTACTATCAAATGGTAGTAATACCAAGAAACATGCCTCTGGAGACACACACAGCACAAAACTAATATTTCCTGCATTGTGGGCAGCACATGCCTTCTGGGGCTTACATATCTGCATTACAATAACGAATATTTAGTTTATTCCTCTGCGCGTAAGTGAAAATATTGGTCAGAAATTCAATCAACACTCCACATACACCTGAAAGTTTATGAAAAATTTGTTATTATCCCCTGTGCTGCACGAGGCGCTGGAGGCATGTGCTGTTGTTATTGAATATAGATTTCTACTTCAATAATACTTTTATACATTTATTATTTGTAATATTGTTGCCTATTACTGTCAGATGGCACTAAACACTTATCTTGGCACACATGCCATTGGAGGCATGTGACTCACATATGTTAAGGACCATCTCAAAAATCTTTCATAGCAGCCAATGTGTTAAAGGGGCTGATAAAATAAGATTGAGATATTCACTTGAAGTTTGGTACATCTATATATTATAATGACATCTGGAACAAGATTATATTTTTGTATTTTTCCGTTGGATTTTTCCGAAGCCAAGGCCTCCATTATTAAAGGGGTTGATAATATAAAATTGAGATATTCACTTGAAATTTGGTACACATATTATGTATTATAACGACATCTGGAACTAGATTATATTTTGAGATGATTCCGTTGAAGGGTTGGGGGTTAAATATGATACAAAGGACCAAGCTGGATGAAGAGCTCTAGGCAAAACAATCAGTAGCACCACAATAGATCCATGGGGGTCGCAGTAATCAAGGCCAATCAGCCAGCTCCTCCTTCCTAATCTATTTTGATTATCAAATGGAACATTCTACATATTTATTGTATTTTGAATTCTGCACAATTTTCTGAATTCAATGATACCACATAAGTGATATTTCAAATGTCAGTATATTTTAATTTCATTTTTGATTTTCCATTTAGGTGTGCCATGACTGTTCCAATTTATTCAAATTATTGACCCATGTAATGCTAGAAAAATCGAAATCCGATCGAAAATATTAAATGATGCTGTTTATGAGCAAGTAAATGGTTAAACAAATCAAAATGGTTTTTGGGACAAAACGCATTTTTTTCAATTGGAATCATATTGGTACCATGGTACTGTCGTGAGCAAAAAAAAAAAATAGAACTAGTTCTATTTTTTTCTGATGTAAATCTGTCTCTATTGGAATATGTAATGAGTAGCCGAAACAAAACAGTTAGCACATATTTTTTATTGTAATGCTGTAGTTACTTATTGCTAAAGCAGAAGATGGATTGTCAATGAGACATATTGCACTGCGTTATAATATTAACAAAAATTCTGTGTTTAACATTTAAAAAAAGGTAAACGGCACAATTAGTAGAAATCCTAGATCAGGGCTACAAAGGATATCCAACTTAACAAGAAACTAACTATTAATATTTTGTTATTGCACCATTTCTGTTTATAACTTCTATAAGTCTGTTTGGTATAAAATTAAATAAACTTATGCAATAATCATTAGTAATAATATTTTCCCATTATTTACTACTTCCAGTAATTCTCGGGCATTCCGTGGTCTCACATTTCGTTTTTGGATACTTCATACGAGTAGTCCCCATACGTCTTCCACAGGGTTAAAATCTGGACTATGACTGGGCCAGTTAAGAACATCAGTGTTGTTATCTTGAAACCAGTTAGTCACGGTATGAGCAGTATAAACTGAACAGTTATCTTGTTGAAATATGAATTCATTATTAGGTAATAATTGTGACACAGAAGGGAGCATAATATTGTCTAAAATCCTAATATACGTTTCACTATTAAATCGTTCTTCAATATGCCACAAAACACCAGGACCACGTGCCGATCCAAGCCTAGATGTTAACGGAAAATCTACCATTTTTGTCATTCTTAGATATGTACTTCTCATCGAATCGAGTATTTGGAGGTGGATAAACACGAATACGACTGCTGTGTGTACACTGCAAAGTTTTTTCATCTGTAAAGATTACATTGTTCCAAAAATTTACATCATGCACTAAAAATTTAAGCGCAAATCCCAGTCGAGCTTCTTTATGGTCAGCTTTAAGTAGGTATTTCTGTGCTGCTGGATGACAGCGTAGCTCCGATTCTCTTGCTTGCCGGCAACCAGTACTACTCGCTCCAGGAAAATTCGTTTCTTCAGCAGCCTGAATTACTGAGTGAAATGGATTTTTACTAATTTATTTACTAATTGCAAATCTTGCTGTTGAGTTGATATCCTTCGTAGCCCTGATCCAGGATTTCTACTAAGCGTGGCGTTTATTCTCTACTTTTTTAAAATGTTAAACACAGAATTTTTGTTAATATTATAACGCAGTGCAATTTGTCTCATTGACCATCCATCTTCTGCTTTAGGGGCCATCCGTTAATTACGTCATGCAAATTTCATGGTTTTTCTACCCCTCCCTCCCCCTATGTCACAGGTTGCCACAACAGTTATTATAAGAACAAAATTGAAAATAGTAAGAATAACATTAAAAAAATCTACAAAATTATATCTGACGCAACAAATGCACCAACTACAACTACTAATAGTAATATCCAAATATTAAACAAAAATTCACTTCCATTTGGAAATGATAGTGAAATGGCCGACTATAGTAATAATTACTTTGCTGATGTGGGCTTGGAAATGGCTAACAATATAATACCCCCTGTAAATGAATCTGTAATTAGTTACAATAGTATTTCATCCATGTTTCTAAAGCCAATTACCATTAATGAACTAATCCAACATATACACTCGCTCAAAAACGACAGCTCCCCGGGAATAGACGGAATCCCAGCTAAATTAATAAAAGATACTCATCTAGATATTGTCAAGCCTCTTGTCCATATCTTTAACTTAATATTTAAAACCGGTATTGTTCCAAGCAGCTTTAAGAATACAGTAATTTCTCCAATCCACAAAGCAGGTAGTAAATTAAACATTGAAAATTATAGACCAATCAGCCTTATTAACAACTTTGCAAAAATTTTTGAAAAATGTCTGAAAGACAGATTAATAAACTACCTGAATGTTAACCATCTATTAACAAAGAATCAATATGGATTTTTAAGAGGACTGAGTACAGGCGATGCCATATACCAACTGACGAAAGAAATAACTGAGAATCTAAATCAAAATAACAAATGTATTGCAGTATTCCTAGACCTAGCTAAGGCATTCGACACAGTGCCCCACGAAAAGCTCTTAGATGTATTACATCATTATGGAGTACGTGGAACTGTGCTGAATGTCTTTAGAAACTATCTATCGGACAGGTTTCAAATGACTCGTGTTAGAGAAGCTATCAGTACACCAAGGAGAATCCAAATAGGTGTTCCTCAAGGCACTGTGCTTGGTCCAATTCTGTTTTTAACTTATATGAACTCATTAACTAGCTTAGACATAAATGGTACTATTATTTCTTTTGCTGATGACACAGTCTTATTATTCCAAGACTCGTCTTGGAACCTCGTTAAAGAAAAAGTTATAAAGGGTGTAACAAAAGTACACAATTGGTTGAGTACTTTCAAATTATCACTAAATATTAAAAAAACACATTACGTAGCTTTCTCATTAACGTCAGCTAATAGACCTGACTTCTCCAATATTAGATTTAACTGTACGGAGGAAATTCTAGAAGCACCGCAAGCAAAATATCTAGGCATTATAATTGATCAGAACTTAAAATGGGACAATCATATTAAAAAACTAGCATCAAACATAAGAAAACTAATACATAAATTCTACTTAATGAGAGAATTTCTAGGGAAAAAACTTTTAATAATGGTGTATAAATCACTGGTGGAATCATTAATTAGATATGGCATTATTGCTTGGGGAGGGCTTTACAACAATACACTAAAGCAGCTAAATGTAATTCAAAACTTCATCCTAAAAATAAGTTTCAAAAAGTCTAGCCTCTATCCTACAAATTTACTATATACAGAAGAGATTCTTAATGTCCGTTCACTGTACATCTTAGCTTGTTGCTCATTTTTACAAAAGAATAAGCACTTAAAAAATTTCATATCCCATCAGCACGAAACTAGGGGTAAAATTCATCAAAACCTACAAATACCTATTGTAAATAAAAATATTGGACTAAGATCATTTCAATACTTAGCCCCTAAGTTTCATAACCTATTACCAATTAAAATCAAGCAATTGATTAATCTTAAAAAGTTTAATAAAGAATGTAGATATTTTATAAGTGCTAACTTTGATTCATTCAGAATCTTTTTTTAGAAAAAAAAATTTTTCTTTCTTATTTCTGTAATAAATAGAATACAAATCGTTCGATCCTCTGAGTACTTCATAAGTTTTGGTTCCTAATTTTAGTTTTAGTTTTATCTTTAATCCCATAGTATTTAGTATCTAGTGTAAGATGTATTCAAATTAAAAAATCAAGGCACATGCAAATGTTAAGTCATTTAGGTGCCTATCTCCAATTTAAAATAATTATAAATCTATTGTTTATTACCATTGTATTAAATGTAGTGTATATACTAATTTGAATAAAATTGAATTGAATTGAAAAATTGGAGTCACCCCCCCACCTGTTGTGACGTCACATATTTTGCAGCATTAAATATTGAGGTAGAATTTTCCGATTCTTGTATTTTTTTGAATTTCATTCGATTAAAACAACGGTATACGTAGTTGTAAATAATGTGATGTCACAAAAGTTTGACCCCCTCCACCCCTCTTGTCACATTGTCACACTATGTGGGCCCCCTCCGCCCCCTTCAAAGTGTGACGTAATTAATGGGTGGCACCTTAGCAATAACTCCATCTTTAACTAAATCGCTTACATGGGGCATATTAGTTTTGGCACACTTGCAATGAATTTTGACAAGTAACTGACAATGTCGCAAAAATTAAAGTTAGATGTACACAACTAGATTTTAGAAAAAATGCGTTATAAGACTTGTCCTATTTTTTTGCTCACAACAGTACCCTTTAAAGAATTTATTCATATGCCTTATTAAAATGTGCTATGCGAGTTCAGAAGTGGATTGGCGTTAATGGACAGCATTTTGAATGTAATGTGTAATATTGTAATGCTTTGTATTCCTTTTTTGTAATGCAAAGCCACCTTATGCATAAATAAATTGCTTATGTATAAATAAATTGTTTTTTTTATTTTCTTTTAGATATCATTTTGATTATATTTATCACACATTTTGCTATTCAGAGGATACACTTTAACTTGAATAACAAATTGTTGCAAATCTATTAATATGCTCATTAAATCTGTACCCCATAAGCATAGGTTGTTCACCTTTGTCTCCTATTGAATAGTCTGGTTATTTAGTTCTACGATTAAATTTCCTATGTAAAGATCACTAGGGTTAAATGATATAGTTTTTGCCTTGCTAGGAATTAGCATTAAGGAATGGTCAGTTGCATAATTGTATCTAAGTAAGCCCCCGTTCACCTGTTTAATAGAGAATTAAAATATTAGCCCAATTGTCAGAGACAGAAATTGATAAAAACCGGTTGCTAAATGTTATATGGCTGAATTTTTCAGAATAAGTATTTTTGTTGGCGTAGAATACGATATAAAAAAAGTTTACAGCTGGAAGGTACCGGCGACCCCTAAGAAATCGAAAATATGGGCCGAAATTCGGTTTTTGGTCAATAATTCGAAAAATAAAAAAATGTACCAAAAAAACTAATAGCACTAGGCGATTTTTTTTTTCAAATTGTGACTGTTATCAATCCTGGCTGCATGGCAACCAATGGTTAAAGGAAAACACTGTTCTCCAAGCATTTGAGCAGCAGATACAATATTAACTAACACTGTTCGTAGCATACTGTTATGAATTACACCCCCTACAAAGTAGAGACTGTTACGCCCATGACTACTAATAGCTGAAATTAAGTAGAAATGGTTAGGCAACCAGTAATGCATGCCATCTCCTAGAAACCTGTAGATGGCTCTAGAATTATAATTTGTTCTGGAATTGGAAATTTCTAGATGACTCTGGAAGCATCTTTAGAGTATATAAGGCGAAATCCATGGCGGGAAGTTCAAAGTTCAGAAGAGAGAAGTTGAAAAGTGATAAGTGAGAGGTTAGAAGTCCGAGGTGACAGAAATACAAAGTAGTAAACATTGTTGATGGTTATTTTAGTAAAAGTATAGTTTATTTAAAGAAAATATTGTGTAGTTATCGGTAAATTATTAAATAAAATGTTAGTGGTTACCCAATGTTAAAAGTATTTAGAACCTACGGATTTTTACAGGGTGTTTCCCAGGGGTGAAAGTACGCAACAATGTGATACTGATGACATTCAATTCTACTTACCATTTAATCCATATAGCCCAGTCGTCAGGGGTTTTAAGGCGTTACCAAATGTTATATGGCTGAATTTTTCAGGATAAGTATATTTTTAGAGTACGATAAAAAAAACTCAAGCCGCAAAATTGAAATTATCACAAGTTGGGAGAGAAAGAACAGTATCTAGCAACATTGTATAAAAAAAGAAATCACTTGATCTAAAATCATGATTTTAATGATTTTAATAATTGATTTTAATCCATTAATTTAAATTATCTCGACCCTGTATGCAGCTAAGAAGAGTCGTACCTTTACCAGACTAGAAAAGAGCATTAGACCACTTAACCACTTAAAAGTTGGGGCAGAAAGAACAGTATCTAGCAAAATTGTATAAAAAAAGAAATCGCTTGATTTAAAATCATGATTTTAATGATTTTAATCATTGATTTTAATCCATTGATTTAAATTATCTCGACCCTGTTTGCAGCTAAGAAGAGTCGTACCTTTACCAGATTAGAAAAGAGCATTAGACCACTTAAAAGTACCATTAAATCAGTGTCGTTTGAAGTGAAGATAACAACCAGTAAATAAGTGTTAATGATCAATATGTTAACATCATTAACCACATTAAGAAATGAGAATAACGGCGAAACCTAGTTTATTATTAAGCCAGTATAAAATTAATAATTATTAATGAATAGATAAATATTTGAACTCGTTTTATTTTTAGATTGGCTATACCACCAATCCTAATTGATATTGGATTCTCTACAATGTTTGGAAGTGGGCTAATTTTCGCCACTGGTGTTATATACGGAATGATGGCATTGGGAAGGAAGTAAGTAAAGCTAAATATTATATATCTTATACATTGTAAAATATCATCCTCATCATCATAATAGATTAGAAATTGGGCCATTTGCAAAATAAAGTGTTATGCATTATTTGTTTAATACATGTGCTTAAATAGAAAATATTTATTTATTTTCTAACATAGATGTAAATAACAGAAGTTTTGTGTATTTAGGGTGGTTATTCATACGAGCTTGATGAGCTTAAAACTTTTGTGGTGTACGTTTATTTATTGTGGATCAATTTTACGCCCAAGAATGTAATGCCGATGCCGACAGCTAACTTGGCAGATACTTTCTATTGTGATGCATTCATTCACAATCTACATTTATTCTCAATATAGTCTTTAATGTCGGAAATAACTAAATAAATAAGTAAATTATTTATATTTTAATAGAGCTAGCTAGCAACGGATTTAGTTAAAGTATTTCAGCAAGTGAAATGAGTGGGACGACCCTCGCTATGATATTTAATAGTAGGCAGGTCTTACATTCGAACATAGTCGGATGTGACAACCCCTAACCCTGGAGGGGACTCAATTCAATAGCGTGTGTGCAATATATAACAATTCATTTCAAATTAAGTATTAATATGAAGTAATACATAAATATGAAAGCCTAAACGCCTTCATATTAATTATATCATCAGATTAAAATAAATATTTAATAAACAAATCGACCTAATATTCAAATATTTAAATTAATTTGAAAACGCAACCTTATTGGGTAACGATCTTGGTGACGTTGTCTAGTATATCAATGTGTGGGAAGATAGCGATGCGTTGCTCGCAACGGCAACGGGTGGCAACGGAAATAAGTTTTGAGCCAATGTTGAAAACAATGAAAGGAATGATAAATATGGAAATGTATCACGTAGAATTGAATATGTCAAGCCATCATCTTTTACATAAAATTAAGAAATTCAAGTTTGAAACGAAAACACATCACATCAATTCAATAAATTTTGAAAAAAAAAATGAGACGGCACAGACACATTCTACTATCTTTTGCAACCTTTATCGGGTGATAGCTGATGAACACTAATACAGTCGCTAAAACCAAAAAAAAAGAAGAATATTAATATTTTCTCAGACCTCAATCGCTGTCCATTAGCAACGATGCAAGCACTATCTCCTGTTTTTTACATCGCCTATAATGTGAAATTAATTGCGACGGCGGAATAAAGTTTTTACATCTAGAAAATGAAAAATATTAAAAAATTAATTTCTTTAACCTCAGGTGCTGTCCGTTAGTAACGATGGTGTCACATCATCAAACTCAAAACTTGTTTCCATTGCCAAGTTAATTTGAAAATGTGAAGTTGGCAATGAGTTGCTAAATGTTCCTCTGGACAATATATACAAGTATATTTGATTTGATTTGATTTGATTTGATACTGTATGTACCATAAGTATTTTATATTTTTCGACTTAAAAAAAGGCTATTCAATTCAATTCTTTATTGACGTTAAGATACACCAAATGTATACACATGTCAAAAAATATAAAGTATAAAGTATTAAATGTGTTTGTTTGTTCTATTTATTTAATGTCCATTTAAAGTTTGTTTTTAGTAACTACATTTTATTTATTAACTTTGTAATTTTTTGACATATTCTACACCATAAAGGTATTTTTGAGAACTAATAAAGATAATCTATCTATCTATCTATAAAACAGATATAAGGTGAAATTGAAAATTTAAACCAACAACAGTGAACGAAACATGACATTTTCTAACTTTCGACGAAATCTAATTGACATTTTCCTGTTTCATTTTCCAATATGGAAGTTTCTGTGTTCTGTTAGAAAAATGATGATTGACTTTTGTACGTTAATTACCAGAAAACCCCAGCTTTACTGCTATAACTTAAACTATTCCATATGCAATTTTATGATCATCTTACAACAACAGCGACCATTTTGTCTAACAGATTTTTTTAATGAAATGAAATAAATGTAAAACTGACATTTTAAAAAATCATACTTGATATGCATTAAGTCATATGTTTTCCTGCTTGGAAAAGTAAGAGGCTGCTACTTTTGACTGCGCTCGAAAGTTAGACCTGCCATTCTCTATTCAATACTTTTGCGATGGTCTTCTTTTCTAATTTTCAAGCTTGCTAAAATATCTAAAGTAAATTCTTCGCTAGCTCTTAGTCCATATCCCAATGCTTATAGCATTGGGATATGTCAAACTCAAACATCAAATAAAATCCATTTCAACAGGCACCCATATCTTTTGGAAGAAACAGTAATTAATATAGTATATTATGTAACATTAATTGCTCTATCACTGATGATGAATGACCACTGATTTTTTGTCTATTAATGTCAGCTATATACGCCCACAATTTTCTGTAATATGGAGAGGATAGTACAAGAATTCATAAGGGTTTTGTTAATGAGATAGTATTACATTGCACATTTTCATTCTCCATTTCTAATCTAATAATTTAGAGCCTCTAGACAGGACATGGCAGCAGCTGCTTCTCCACAAATGGCCACCTCTCCTTCTGGTCTGAGTCAGACTGACCACCGCACTACTCTTATGGAAGATCCAGACGTGTGGCGCCCCACATAAGCATTTAACCAAAAGTATAATCATTTATAGCTAGTGTGTTGCTGATGCCCAAAGGTCCGATTGCATGCTGATGTTGCCATGCATGCTGTTTCCAATGTCTCTTGCACTTTATTGTGTAGATCACCTCGCATCCATTTACTTTCCTTTTGATATGCATGACTTAAGTCACTGCTATATGTTGCTAGTTGTACCTACTGTAGAGTAACCTTGAGATGTTATCAAGTTTATGTTTTTTTTATGTGATTCATACCAACAGGTCTTTAGTATGGGAACAGTGCGTGTTGTTGAATCTATCATTAGCAATGTCGGCTTGATAGGTTTGATTGATTGTTTTCACAAGTGCCTTTAATTAACTTTAGTTAATGATTGACATACCAAAACAGAAAATATTTCCTTCTCCACTTATTAGTTAAATTTTGGAAAAAAGTAGCAACAAACAACTTTGGCTTGAGCTCAGAGAATTATACTCAAGCTATCGTTCAAGATGGTCATGATAATCGGTATACTTAATTGAAAATCATATCACCTTGCCGAAAATCAGCCAAGGGACTAGCCAACTAAATACAGAGGGCAGTTTTCCTCCAATCGGAGCCGCAGGAAACTGGGTAATGTTAGGAAACCGAGAAATAGTGCAGTCAATGAAGCTTTAAAAATGGCAAAAGCTCGAGTAGTAAATGGATTTTCCTGATTCCTTCTGTAATGTTTTTAAAAGTATGTAAATCAATGTTAACAAACTTCCAATGTCGGCATTTTATTTGGGGGAGGTTCTTACACCTTCTAGGAGGGTGAGCAAAAAATAAAATACTATCTAATGGATCTGACAGATAATTAAATTGTAAGAAATAATAGCTCAATCAATAGGTAGAAGGGTATACCAAAATTCATACCCAGAAACAAAAAATATGGTTGTATAGAAAAAGAAATTCTAAGAAAGGTTTGTGTTTCGATGGATGCGATTTCAAGTGGCGAACTTAACCTAAAAAATTTGAAAAGTGGAGAAAAGCTATTTTTCGCAAATAGAGAAAAAACTATAAGTCTAATCGAAAAAAGTTGAATGAGAAAGTTGTTGGTGCTAAAAAGTTCTTTCGATTGCTATTTTTTAAGTATCAATTGCACACTTTGCGAGATATAACCGTCCAAAATTGGCTTTTCTTGTTTTCGCTGTATCTTTTTCAAATCTACATTGAAATACTTACTATCAACCATAGCTCACGGCAAGCCGAAAGAGTACGTTTTTGAAAAATTTAAAAATATCTTTTATTTTTCGAGATACATCGATTTTTCGAAAAAAAAGACGTTTTCGAAAATAGGCTAGATTTGCTCAACGTAGGGTTCTACAGTAACAATCTTTTGCTAATTTTCTTTATAAAGAGTTGTTCTATCATACTGTAAAAGAATTGTAACAGTTTAATTAATTTTAAGGGTAAATAAATTACTCTAAAATAATTCCGTTTTTTTAGTTTTTAGGTGTTTTTTAAGTAATTTTGCCAATTTCAATTTCACAGAAATGACTTATACTAGAATCGATTACTGACATTTTTTAATGAATTTACAACAAAAAATGTTTGTTCTGCAATTTTCTGAAGTCCAGTAGTTTTTTTTTTAATAGTAGAGGGTGCAATTTACAATGTACGGTGAGAGCCTTTATGGAGGTTAATGATGAATACCTCTATTTATAAAATACCGAAAATGGTAAAAAAGTGAAAAGTAAAGATAATTAAAAATGTTTCGGAAGTATTGTGCTTATAAGATGAATTCTGATTTATCTTCTCGAGCTACCACATGTAAAGTACAATAGAATTATGGTATGTAGTCCGGTGTCATGAACCACACTGTGGTCCACGTATTTAATTACTTTCAAATATACACAAAAGTATTTTATATAGCTTTATTACAAAACACGTTACAACAATCTTGACTAACATAACTGTCATCCACTATCTGCACTGCTGCCAACTTAACAATACTTAAATATCTAAAATCAAATCTCTGACATCCCCCTTTCTTTCACATTTTTTTTTTTTTTTTTTTAATTAACATGTATAATCAGATAAATAGTAAGGTTGCCTCACTATTCTTCCAGATCTAGTGACAGAGGTTTTACTGTCATTGGCTTCTATTTGTAAACTGTTACGACTGTCACTACATCCAGATCTACTTTCATTGGACACATTTGTTGAGTTATCAGAACTCTTTAGCGACAAATTTAAATTATGATTAGTAGACTCAGGTAAATAATCAGCCTCCTTTACAAACTCTTCACTAGGAGAAGCTTTATATATATTAAACCTATTTCTTTCTGTTACTTTACCACTAGGCATAGACAATCTATAAGCTCTAGGCTTATCACTTTCACCTAAAACCCTAGCTGGTGTCATATTATTAACAGAATCTTTTACAAAAACTACTTCACCTGACTGATAGTTTTTTAAATTTGCATGATTTTTAAGGTCGTGATAATATTTATCTTTTAACTTTCTGAATTCTAATTTATTCTTTGTATCATTATCTCTCATTTTTATAAAATTTTCACTAGTTGGTAAGAATGCATTCACATTTCTCCCAAACATAAGTTGACTAGGAGATTTTTGAAGATTTGAGTCAAGCGGGGTATTCCTATATTCAAGCAAGGTTATATAGGGATCTTTTTTGGAATATTCTGCCTTTTTCAGCATTTGTTTGCATGTTTGAACATATCTCTCTACGAGTCCATTAGACCTGGGATAATACGGGCTAGAAGTAATATGTTCAAACTTCCACAGCTTAGAAAACTCACTAAATTTGTAATTTTTGTATTGTGGACCATTGTCACTAAAAACTTTGTATGGTATTCCATATCTAGCAAATGTTGACTTAAGGGCTGCAATAATGTGATCAGCTGTTTGACCCTTTAACTCTTTTAGCTCTATAAATTTACTAAAATGGTCTACAATTAACAAATAAGGTTTTTGCCTGAAATAAAAAATGTCTGTACCAATTTCTTGCCATGGGCCATCTGGGGCATTTCTTATTAACAAAGGTTCGTGAGTGTGACTCTTTTGAAATTTAAGACATGTTCTACAGCTTGTAACAAAATCAGAAATATCTTTAGATATGTGTGGCCAAAATAAAACTTGTCTCGCTCTATTCTTACACTTTTCTACACCAAGGTGACTATAATGAATAAGCTCTAACATTTCTTTTCTCAAAGTTTTGGGCACTACTACACAGTTATTTTTAAATAATAAATCATTGACAATGAACAACTCATCTTTAATAGAATAATAAAAAACTACGTTAGTAGGAATCAAGTCTTTTTTGGGCCAACCATTTTTTACATAGTCAATAACTAAATGTAAATCTGAATCTTTCAATGTTTCATTTCTAAATAGTTCCAGTTTCGAATTTGATATAGGCAAGTTTTCCGTAACAAAACAAACATGGAAATCAACTTGTTTTTCTAAATCAATGATACTATCATCATTTTTTAAATATTGCCTAGATAAAGCATCCGCGACCAAAAGTTCTTTTCCAGGTTTATATTTTACAATAATGTCATACATTTGTAGTCTAAGTCGTAATCTTTGTAATCTTAAAGGAGTTTCATTCAATGGTTTTTTAAAAATATGCTCCAGTGGCTTATGATCAGACTCAACAATAGTTGTTTTTCCAAAAATGAATTGGTGAAATTTTTCACACCCAAAACATATGGCTAAGAGCTCTTTTTCTATTTGTGCCCATGATTTTTGACAATCAGTAAGGGCTTTCGAAGCATAGGCCACTGGCAACCCATCCTGCAACATTACCGCACCTAGTCCTGAACTACTACTATCAACTGATAACACAACAGATTTATTAACATCGTAGTACTTCAAAACTGGTGTATGTGTTAAGACTCTTTTTATTTTATTAAAATCATTTTCTTGTAAATCAATCCAAATAAATTCTACGTTATTTTTTAACAAGGTTCTTAAATTTTTTGTTATGTCTGACAGATGGGGTACAAATTTACTAACATATGTCACAATTCCCAAGAAAGTTTGAAGTTCTTTCTTGTTTTTCGGGGTATCCATACCTAGGATCGCTTTCACTTTCTGATCATCGGGTTTCAAACCATCACTGCTAAACACATGTCCCACATATTTCACTTCCGGAACACTAAATTTGCATTTCTTTTTGTTGAACTTCACATTTGCACTTTTCGCCGTTTCTAGTAACGCTTCTAACCTCTCCAAATGTTGCTGTTCATTTTCACCCCACACTATGATGTCATCAATATATATTTCCACTCCGGGTAAGCTTCCAAATATGTCTTCGAATGTTCTGTGAAACACCTCAGGAGCTGAACATAATCCATAAGGTACACGTAAGTAGCAATAACGACCATATTTTCCAGCATTAAATGTTGTTAACAATTCACTTTCACGAGCGAGTTTAATTTGATAGAAACCCTTATTGGCATCCAGAATAGAAAATACTTTGGCCTTCGGCATTCTGGCAGCTATCTCTTCAAATGTGGGCAGTTGATATCTTTCTCTGACGATGCCTTTGTTTAGGTTTTGAGGATCCAAACATATTCTTAGTGTATTATCTGGTTTTTTAACCACAACCATTGAACTCACCCATTCCGTAGGCTCTGTAACTTTTTTTATTATTCCAGAATGTTCCATTCTGTCTAATTCTTTCTTTACATCATCCACAATACCAATAGGAATTTTTCTGGCATGTTCAGCTACTGGACAACAGTTTTCTTTCAGTTTAATTTTATAATCACTGCTTAATTCTCCTATTCCGCTGAATAAATTTGAATATTTCTCTAAGAGTTGCTCTAATGCTCCTTTGCTAACTGCATCTACTCTCTGTAATAACTTAAACTTCTCAATAAACGGTAATCCTATTATACAAGGAGCTTCAAAATTAATAACCTCAAACTTCATGTCATACCTAAGGTTATTTACGATACAAGGCAGTGTTGTTTTTCCGCTAGTCTCAATTGGTGAACCATTGTAATTTTTCAATTTTATTTTAGAATACTCAATTTTGGCTCCCACCTCTTTGGCAGTTTTCATATTTAATATATTCACCTCTGCGCCTGTATCCATTTTACAATCAATTTCTTTTCCATTTACTATAACCTTTTTGTACCATTCCGATATGCTATTTACTTCATATTGCTTTTCCTTATTTATTATTTCTATGAAAAAATCCTGTGATTCTTGTTCACCACCAGCATCATTTTGTTGTATCATATTCATCTTTTTATAACGACACTTCTTCGCAAAGTGATTATATTTTTTACAATTATTACAAATTTTATTATAGGCTGGACATTTTCTATACTCGTGTATCATGCCACACGATCCACATTCCTTGGGTTTTTCTTTTCTAGGATCTCCATTTTTATGTTGTCCTTTATTCTGATGGTTTTTTGTTTCGTCTACTTTCCATCTATCTCTGGTATCCTTTCCCATTTTTTGATTTTTATACACTACTTGCACGCTACTATCATCTGACAACTGTTTCGATTGTAAATCTGATATCTCAGCAGCTTTGCAAATATTTATACACTGTGTTAAGTCCAACTTAGCTTCTCTTAATAATCTGTCTCTGACTTTTTTATCTTTTATTCCACATACTATCCTATCTCTTATTAAGCTATCCCGTAAAGTTCCATAATTGCAATTTTTACTAAGTTTCCCAAGATCGGTTACAAACATGTCGACAGTTTCACCCTCTTTTTGATTTCTTGTGTTAAACAAATGTCTGTTAACAGTCTCATTCGATGCCGGAATAAAATAATTTTCAAACCTTTCGAGTACTTTCTTCCAATCTTTTTTCTCAGCCTCGGGAATTTCTAGCGTGTCATAAATTTCCAATGTTTCAGGACCTATACTATGAAGCAATATAGCAACTTTCCTTTCTTCCGATATGGTTTCAGCTGCCATACCTGATGCATCCATGAAAATTTGGAAACGTTGTTTCCATTTTCTGAAATTGCTCCCTACGTCTCCAACTAACGATAATTCTTCTATCTGTTTAATATTCTCCATTTTCTATTTTTTTTGCTTGGCTTCAGCAGGACCTTCAGGTTCTATGAACACAATAGTTCTATACTGTTTTTTCTTCTCAAGATTGTATTTTTTTTTACAAAAACCGCAGCGCCATGTCATGAACCACACTGTGGTCCACGTATTTAATTACTTTCAAATATACACAAAAGTATTTTATATAGCTTTATTACAAAACACGTTACAACAATCTTGACTAACATAACTGTCATCCACTATCTGCACTGCTGCCAACTTAACAATACTTAAATATCTAAAATCAAATCTCTGACAGTCCGGAAGTCGAGATATCAAAGATATTAAGAATAAATGCAATTATTTTAAAGCCATTTATTTACTCTTAAAATTAATAAAACCGTTACAATTCTTTTACAGCATGAGCCCAAGATCATTATTGTGGAACCCTCCATTGAGCAAATCTAGCCGATTTTCGAGAATGTCTTTTTTTCGAAAAATCGACATATCTCGAAAAATAAAAGATATTTTTAAAACTTTCAAAAAACGTACTTTTTCGACTTGCCGTGAGCTATACTTTACTTACAGTTGATAGTAAGTATTTAAACGTGAAGTTGAAGAAGATAGAGCGAAAACAAGAAAAGCCGATTTTTGAGGTTTTTTCTTGAAAAGTGTTATCGCAATTGATACTTGAAAGATCTTTTTAGCACCTACAACTTTTTCATCAACTTTTTTCGATTAGAGTCATAGTTTTTTTATTTACGAAAAACTGTTTTTCAACTTTTCAAATTTCTTGGGTTAAGTTCTCCACTTCAGATTGCGTCCATAGACACACAAATCTTAGAATTTTTTCTATACAACCGTATTTTTTGTTTTCAGGAATGAATTTTGTCAAATTTAACATTAGGCCGTGACAGGTTGATTGGGCTATATAGTATACAATTTTTCATGAAAATTGATATTTTCTGAGTTATAATGATTTGAAAATTGAAAAGTTGATACTTCGAGACAGGTTTTCGTAATTACTCAAAAAGTATCACATATAAGTAATGAGAAAGTGGTATAATGCACAAAAGAAGGCTATAAAAACAAATCGTTTGTTTTTTTCCTTATTTCTGAACAGTGGGTCATGGGTTCAGAGCACTTTTTTTGCGTGCCTATGAATCAGTTTGATGTTAAAAATGCATAAAATGGAGATTAAAGGTCCGAAAATTCTCTTTAAAGCAATTTTTTTATATCTCTACAACTTAAAAAAATAGTGTTATGCGCGAAACAATCAGTGCTTTGTATTTTTTTTTAAGTTTGAGATTTTTCCGCTGCTATTGGTTGTAGAACAAAAATTTTAAAAATCCCAATAAGTTTTTGTTGATACATGGTATAATTTTTTAGTATTTTTGAAGCACTTGTTTTAGAAAATATACCTACTTATTATTGAAAAATTTGCCTATTTTACTGGAAAGAATCTTTTTTCTGCAGAAAGGAAAAACGTATTTATAGTCTTATTTGTGTTATACCATTTTCTCATTATATGTAATACTTTTTGAGTTGAGTGCGAATAACTGCCTGGAAGTACCAATTTCTCAATAGTAAAAACGCAATTCTCCATTGTTATAACTTGGAAAATCCCCATTTTCATGAAAACCTATATACTACCTTTGTTGTTACATTTTAATCAGAATTATTAGTTGGTTCTTTATTTTTTTTGTCCACCCTCCTATAAGGGTTGGAAAGACCCAACATTACTAAAAGAGGTTACCTAGCAAGAATCGGCAGCAAGTGCTAGCAGTGTAGCAGCTAGCAAGTGTAGCCCTCGATGATAGCCACATGTAACAGTTTTTTCTTCATTTTTATACTAAAGTGTAGAAAGAAAGTTTCAGAATCGTTATGATACGTATAAAATTCATTTTTTATTACACTTTTGTAATTTTTTTGACAAAACCTGTTGTTTTAAGTAACAAGATTCGTGGTTAATAAAATCTATTCTATTCTATTGTATACTATTCTATAATGATTTGCTTTCTGTCAATGAATAATTCTAGATACAGATTAAAAAGATACCTAAAATGTGAAAGTAACCATTCTGGAGACTGCATTACAAAAGTAATCATGGAAATCTATTCACTGACTCCACCAAAAGAATTGTGTTTAATACATCCACAGTTAGTCTATCGCTCAACCATATCAAAATTTTGAGATGGTACGAGAGCTGCCATCTACGGTAAAAATGTATAACCATTCATTTAGTAGGAGCTTATTGGGAAATATCTGAAGAGATATGTACATAATGGAAATCCAATTTTAGTAACTTTCCACAACTTTGTGGGGAGGTTAAAATATGCAAAGAATACATCTGTACTTAATGTCGAATACTTATCTACACTGGTTTAACAGAGATATGACAAATTTGTGCCCAATCTTCTTTCTGTTGAGTTAGATACTTATATTAATCTACTATGATGAATGACTACAGGTTCAAGAAAATCCGATAACATAGGAATTTTATCTTGCAATGTTAACTTTCAAACTACCAGTATTTTAAGCTGTAATCGAACAATCCCCGATTTGTACTATGAATTGGATGACTGGATAATTTTCAATTATTTTGTGTCCTTTTACGTATTAGGTTAAAAGAAGTTTAAGTGACCTGAGTTAGATTCGAATATTATAGCCTAGTCGTCAGGGGTTCTAAGGTGTCACTAAATGTTATATGGCTGAATTTTTCAGAATAAGTAGTTTTGTTGGTGTAGAATACGATAAAAAAAAGTTTATAGCTGTTTACCCTTTGGCATCACCTAAAAGCGTAGCATACAAATGTAAACCTGAATATTGAAGAATTAAAAAACAAAATGAGATTAGAATGGAACAGTATTTCTCAAGAAACTATAAATAAAGTTCAGCAAGAATTCATTGATCGTTAAGGATACTGCCAGACACAAGCAGGGTTGGCAAAAATTGTATTTTTTTTATTTTAATCAAAAAACACGTTTTTTTAAATTTAAAACAATTCAATGTGTTTTAAACATGGATTTTTAATTGTTGACAAAAAACATGTTTTAAACAATAAAAAATATGTTTTTAAACTTAAATTTAAACGGGCGCGTCGACCCAATACATTATTTATTCTATAAGCCATGCCCATATTACGTCATAACAAGACGAGTACGGTACTTGCAACGGCTCGGCCAATTCGGAAAATAAATACGTCAAGTTGTGCAACAGTGCAATAATTGTTTGGTGATTGGTTATTGACTACACGGCCACATAAAAAAAGTCGAGTGGGAGAAGGCAGACCTAAGTATTCTCATGAATTCTGACTTGCTGAACACGAATCCGATGTCCGTTTTGCCCGATTGGCTCTTGTATTCTTCCTAATTTCAAAAAATACCGTAAGAATGCCCGAAAAAATGAAAATGTAGCTAAAAATCTGAAAAAAGTCAGGGGTACATAGGATGGCGATAGAAATCGAATGGCGCAAACCAGGCATCCCTGCGGTCCTTTGTTTTCGAGATAGAGCAGCTCAAAGTCACCGGAAGGAAAAAATTTGTTTTTTTCGCACTCCTCAAGGCTCTATATCGGAAACCAAACAAGCTATAGAATTATAGTTTGCGCCACTCAATTTCTCTCGCCATTCTACGTACCTCTGAATTTTTTCAGATTTTTAGCTATACTTTCATTTTCTCGGGCATTCTTACGGTGTTTTTTTTTGAGGTTAGGAAAAATACAAGAGCCAATCGGGCAAAACAGACATCGGATTCGTGTTCAGCAGGTCAAAATGCATGGGAATACATAGGTCTACCTTCCCGTACTTGATTTTTTTTTGTGTGTACTTGTGCTATTAATCGCTTTAAAATTAACACTTAAGAAAATAAAATATAACAGGTATATCTTCTATATAATAGTAATATGTTTCGTTCGATGTACTTATACTACTATATTATTATAACTAGTTTTATTGCATTACATAAAAGTTCATATTTTTTTATTTTTTTTATTTTTTTTTTTATCTTATCAAATACAACGATGTTCCAAAAATTATCCATCAAACACACTGAATAAACGCATTGAAAAAAATCATGTTTAAAACAAATGTGTTTAAAACAGGTTAGTGTGTTTTAAACACTTAAAAAACATTTGTTTAAAACATTTTGTTTTAAAACTGCCAACCCTGGGCACAAGAAGGTTTTCAATTTGAACAGTTCATTCCTTATGCTATTATTCACTGTTCATTTGCTATTTTATTGTAAAATATCACAATAAAACAGAAATTATTTAATTTCACTATTTTGAAATGTCTGTAGCTCCGAACTTATAAACTGTAGATTCTAAGTAGAATAGGTTTTTAAATTTAGATTTCCATAGAGAGTACGAAAATGAAAAAATATACAGGGCGTTCCATTTAAAAAAGGAAATGACGTCATAACCGAAGCAGTGACGATGTCATAGCTAAAAACCCAAAGCAAAAGTTGCACAATTAAAAATAAAAATCGACCTGTTCGAGTTTTTTGCCATAATATTTTTGTATTCAGAAT
Organism: Stenurella melanura; assembly: GCA_963583905.1. Classification (NCBI taxonomy): domain Eukaryota; kingdom Metazoa; phylum Arthropoda; class Insecta; order Coleoptera; family Cerambycidae; genus Stenurella; species Stenurella melanura. The sequence goes on from OY757311.1 coordinate 48,937,182, forward strand.
TAATGAATTTATTCCATACTTTATGTTACCCAGTGTATATAAATACTACAGGGTTGCCGAAAATAATGTTTAGCGAAAATATCCTTATTAGGATGATGTCCCTTTATTTGGCGCACTTATCTAGCCGCCCTGCCCACTATTAAGCAAATAAAAACCTTTTAACGTCTTTTTGCATTAAAGAAAATTCTAGTTTTTATGTATATAGGTGCTCTAATCTAGGGCACACTAGCATCAAAGTCAGATAACAAATATTAGATACAAATTATACATTAATTTGTATCTAATATTTGTTATCAAGACAACTCTCCTGTAACTTGTACGTAGAAGTACTGAATTATATGTTGTTATAGTTAGTTCAAAGTAATTTAAAACAATTCGAAATGTACTTAAAATATTTATTGTCTTCTCGTTTATTCGCAATAAATCAACGTCGCATTCTGTTATCAAACAATTTCAATCCTATACTAATAACTTTTTACTACGTAGTTGTGCCATTCAGTAGATTACTCACTAGTTCTCGATGGATATTGTAAAATTCATTTATTTGGGGATTAATATTCGAACTTGACCCAAGCTAGTTTTTTGTTTTGAAACAAAGTAAGATAATAGTTCCAGGACATGTATGGTGCTCGGGTAATGCAAAAACTAAATATAAACTCTAATTGCCTATTACAGCACAAGTTTTTAACATTCATAAGCAACAAACAGGGCAACTATGGCTTGTTTCAAAATGAAGTAAATTTATAATCGAACGAGATAAGTAATTAGTCTGTCTTCCTAAAGGTACCACTTCCTTTAAAATAGTATGCAATTTTATGTTATGTAGAATAGATGTAATAATAGTATTTTAAGTAATCGTAGGTCTGGAAATTTGAACAATGCAGTACCTGCTGCATAAAATAGTTTTGTCGACTCTTTAAAATGATTTGCTGATAATTTCTCTGTACTGTGTGTAGTCAGTGTCAGCTGAATTGTGGAGTATACAATTTTATTTTTTTATTGATTCATTTGCCAACTATCACATTTTTATCTTATCTACGGTGTTTATTTTGATAAATAGGACTATTTGTTTTGTCTCGTACAAGGTCTTCCTGTCCTTCTTTGTCAGTAAACAAAGGGAACAAATATGGGCCATAATACATTTATTTGACGAAAAGTGGACAGGGTCTTTGGTAGAGCTATGCCGCCGACTCTGAACAGGGAGGTATAGGATGCCATTTGGCGTCTATATGACTAAACATAACTGTATGGAAAATGCTACGGTTTATTTATAATGCTGATTTTGTACTTTCTTTTTAAATTCCCATTTTTATCATTTGTATAAGTACCTATTACGCACTTAGTTTAACTTTGCATATTCTGAGGAATTCTTTTGGTTATCCAAAATACATAAGCTTTCAATAAGAAAAGAATTTATATTTTATCCTCTTTATGTGGTATTAATATACCATCAAGCATGTTACTAAAAACCAGTTAGGTACCACTAACTAAAAAAAGACAAAAGAATATCAATTAGTAATAATTTTTTATTTAATTGAAAGTTAAATGTGTGGGGGTTTTCAATAAGAAGAAGGCTGTCATCTGTGATCCCGGATAGTTTTACTGATACTACCCCGTGCGAAGAATAATATTTTGTCGATGAAATTACAATGTTGTAATTAGTAGCATCTGGTCACATAGATGTTTGGCTAGTTGGGATTTAACATTGTGCCTTACTGAAGTATCCTAAACGTACCCATACTACCACAAAATTTTTATTTCAATTATGTACAATTAATGTTGAAAGAATATACCAAAAAATGTTTTATCAAAAAATCACAAGAAAAAATTGATGACAGTTCTTAGATTATTGGAACAAATTTATAGGTTATATGTAGAATTTGGCAGTGCATTTGCCTGAATCGGTAAAATTAATATTATGCTATGCAGTCTTCACGATTCAGCTGATAGTGGTGTAGTGAGTAATTTTGGCTAGAGTTGCTTGGTGACATTTAACCTATATAACTTTTCATGTGTAGTGGGTATCCCTAAGATATGGTCTATCTCTTTTTATTTATTTTTAAATTAGAGATTAGACGAACATGCAAAGTACAAAAAATTAAGTTAAAGTGAATTTAGTTTCGGGTCTAAAGCGTTTAAATCATTCAAAAAATGGCTATTTATTCTACAGTAGTAAATTAATACAACAACGGTAAATTGGAGGTAATTTTATGACCTCACATTTTATGTTAATGTAGTTATCACATGTGCAAATCTTAGCAAAAATGCTAAGAATATACACATTTTGTTTCATTTTAAAACTTTTGAAGTTGTATGTTAAGAATCTATAGTAATGTGTTTGTTAAATAATGTTGCTAAGAGATCACAGTAGGTTTTCGTCAATATATTTTTTTAAATATGCCGTTCTTGAGTCATAAAAGGATTTTTAAGTGGTCATGTCCTGGCTTTAAAATATAAATCAATATCAGCCACGGAATTAAAAACTTCTTGTCTTAAGGTAGTTATATCACGAAAGGTGTGATATCTGTTAGCGAATCGATAAGCTTGAGATGCGAGAAAGAGAGTAGAGAAAGATTTGACAATGCCGCATACTGACACCAGCTGATCGACTCGTCAGTAATGTTAGCCGGGTAAGAGCAGACAACACGTGCAAGATTTCATTGTACTTTTACCAATGTTTATTATGTAAATTTTATCATTTAAATGATTTGAAGATAGGTTATTTAACAATTTTAGAATGCCAATTCAATTTAATAAAACAATTTATTCAATCATCAAAATACATTTTACTATGTTCATTCACTATTCTACATATTGGGAGTCGGGTATCTACATTATTTTTGACAAAATTTAAAAAATATTTGTACCTTTTATAATAAATTAATGGAAAAATATATTATTACATATACAAAAATAAAATCGGAATGAAAATTTGTAAATCTTCTACTTTCTTAAATGATATTGCAATTAAAATAAATGTAAAGTATTTTCAAATATCCGCGCCAAGTATAAGAAATATTGCGACGTTGCCACACTTGTACATACACACGCTATTATCGAGGGTTACATGTGACGTAGCACTTTCCGATTCTTGCGTGGCAACCTGTTGTTTGGTAATCTTTTTCAAGTCCATTTAATACGTACCCATCAAATCGCGAAACTGTTTCCACTGTCTGTATCCCTTTCATTTGGAGTTATTAACGATCTTCGTCTATTTTTATTTTATTTACATTATATTGTTCAAATAAATTATTTTACAATTTTTGTAAACTCTCGTTTATTTCGCGCGAATTTGTTTATAAATTTATCATCAAAAACAGTATTAGCTATTTCATTATACTACTGCCATCTTTTTCCATCTTTTCCATATGTTCTACATTCATAATTTTTTCTCCAATAACATAACAGTGAAAATGACTTGCTTATTGAAATACATTATCTAATTTTAAATGTATTTAAATGTAATCCAACTTTTGCACTACTTTGATGCCTTATCGATTATACTCCTAGATCGTTTGGAATGGGATATAGTTACTAAACTGTAAAAATGTAAGTTGTGTCAAAGTGGTTTAATACCTCTGTTAAATGTCACCAAGGATCTTTAAATTTAGCATTGTATTCCTTATGCTAGTAAGACATATATTTTCTTATCTGATATCTTCCTGCATCTTTAAGATATAGATCCAATGTAGGAATGTTAGTAACCGGAGATGGATGAGTTATCTAACAAGTTTTGTGTTATCTAGGGCCACTGCAGAAGAAATGCGACAGGCTGCAACGGTGGAGACCAACACGACACGACCCAATCCCAATATGCGTTCCAATCTCGTCGCCAACGCTCAACCCATTAGTTTTACAGGAGCTCCAGTCTTCGACAGCAATGTCTGATCAGTGTCTTCGCAGTATTTTTTTTAAATCGTCTCCCTACTCATAGACTATTTATAGATGATATGCAGTAAGTGATTTAGTAGTGAAATATATATAACTTTTAATTTATTCCTCATTTTAGATTTTTAATATTGTCTCATGCTATGGTTTTTTGTTAGGAATCATACTTTTATTGATACGGCCAATACACGACCTTATTAACTTTTGACAAGTTTTTATTTAATTACTGTTGTTTCAAACGGAAAATAAGGTTTTGGATATCGGTTATAAGCTATATTTTGTTTGTGGACGAGTTGTTATATTAATTCTTCCCTTCCTATATTAAACTATTCTAGTTATTTTACAGAAATTTTCAACTGTGAAGTGCACCTGAATGTTGCATATGAAATTTCAAGATGTATTTATCCATTTACCTTGATTGTAGTCACAATTTAATGGTATTTTATTTGTAGAGATTTAAAGACATGTCAGTAATTTAAATATGTATCTGAAAAATTCTGTAGGAATTCATAGATTTTTAGCAAAATTACATACATATATTTAATAGTGTGAATATATTATATCTGGCTGCTTTGTTATTTGATTGTGATATATCTATATGTGTATTTAGATTTTTTTTGTTATAAATACTATCATTATACAGATTGAGTACTTTTGTACATACACTAGCATATTTTTCAAATTTGGAAAATATAAATCGAAGTAATTGAATTGTTCTTAAACTAAACAGGAAATATTAAGTATTGACTTTGCCCGATGTTGTACTATATTAACGTTGACCTAATTTAAGGACAATTCAATTGCTTTGCGTTTATTTTCACAATGGATAATTTTTTCTATAATTTAATTATTTTATATACATTGCATGTAATTTTGCATAAATAGTCTATAGTTAAAATTAATAATAAGTTAGTTAAATAAAATTAGGTATTTTTTCGTAAACAGCCTCTCTTGTGACTTGTTTGAGGGGGAAAATGGATCTTCAGCCTTGATATGTGAGTAGAGAAAAATATTCCACCTTGTGTGTTTTTTTATCACATCATTTGGAAAAAATTCGGTTTATGAGATATTGTATATATTTCACCGAATGTATCAATTTATGTTGTTTAAAAGAGAGTGACCAAAAAAATTTACCTGTTCAAACTTTGTAAATTCAATTCGATATCTGAATACCACGCATTGTTAGCGATTGTTTTCAAGTTGGCTATTTAAAAGTATTTGTAGCTGTAGTCGTACTTATAACTTGTACTAGGACAGGCCAGTGTAGTCCTCATTGAACAATAGGTGTTTCTTCGTTGGTATTTATCCAGCTCTTTTCGATATAATTAAATTATAGTTTGTGTTATGGGTTTACTAGAAGTTAATGTTTTAAAAATTATCATGTATAATTATAATGACTGTACATTCCAAGAACTCTTAACTACTACAATACTATAATGTATTTATTCCAAAGTAAAAGAGCAGCTGTTGATTTGTTGTATGCATTCAGACACTGAATATGTCTCATTTTAAATTATGTAATCTTAGATGCAAAAAGCTTAAAACGTTGACTACAGACAATACTGATATTCCACAGCCTGTACAACCTACTTTACAGTCAGTGCAGTCTATTTTACTTCTTAGCCTGTGTAGTCTAGAACATGTGTAGTTTCATTTACAGCCTGTGCAATGTAGTTTACAGCCTGTGCAATATAGTTTACAGCCTGCGCAATCTACGCTACAGCATGTGCAATTTACTTTATAACAGTACAACCTTTTCTGTACTCTGTGTAGCCCATGGTTTATAGCATGTGCAAACTACTTTACAGTCAATGCAACTGTATATAATGTATCTGACACAGTATTTAAAAACAACACCGGCGTCTTAGGTTTGGTGTAAAATGTGATTGACAGTCAAAGTGATAAAAACTGAAACAAAATAGTTTATATAAGATACCTAAAGTGTTTGTAGTAAGGCAATTAAAATTGCAGAATTAAATCATGTTATGATAACTGCTTTATTTGATCACGTTTTTTCAGTTTAAGATTTACCAAATTTTCAAAACATGAGTACACTATTTAATAATATAAACTTGCATAATATACAGAAGGCAACAATCCAACCATGCATATTAATCATGAGTTCAAGTGAATTAGTATAATGCAGTATAGTGCATACAGGTATAGAAAATTGATGTATTTTCACATAAAAACGTAACAGGATTTAAATGCATCCAATGTTGTACAACACCTATTAAATTACTGTGACAGCAACTTACATGAGTTAAATTGGGCACAAGTTCAATGATAATTTTGAAGAGTCTCCCCTGTTTACTAGTAAAAGAGAGGTTGTTTCGGTAGTGGACTATTCCAATTAAAATATGATTCTTGTTATTTTAAGTACGTAAGACTGTATAATTTTATTGTTTATATTAACTTTACTGTAGCAAATTTTATATATTAGTCCTGTCCATTTGATTTTGCTCAATTTCTCCACTGTTTCCAAACCTACATATAAAGAGTAAAGTAAGTCGTAAAAAATAGGTCAATTGATTGCTAGGGACAAGTTATAATTGTTAGAAAACGTAGCATTCCAGTGATCGTGGTTGTTGAAATAAAAATTTTGAAGTTTTTGTTTTGTAGGTTAGTAATTGATAAATTGTGTTGTATCATTGGTGACGTAACATATCATTCTTTATTCCATGTGGTACTTGACCACGTTAGATCAAATTATTCCAAAAAAATGTACAGGTTATATTTTTTCTGTGTCCGATGTTAGTCTCCGGATAAGAACAACTGTAAATGTATTCGTCATTAGATTAATAATTAATAGCTTGCCTTTGAAACAGTAATAATTCAGAACTATTAGGAATATATGAAAATGTTACTGTATAGACGGTTGCAATAAGGAAAATTTAAATTTAGAATTGTTTTAGATTTTACGTTTTTGACCAGAACATTTTTGACGAAGTTCTCAGTTTACTGATATCAATCACTTGTAAAGATATTTTAATTGCAAAGTTTTAGGTAAAATAGAGGAAAAAATGGAATAAAGCTGAATTTTTGCAGAATTGGATTTGTAGTTTAATATACTAAAAGTCCTTATTGTTGTGTAGCTTGCATTCACTATTATGGCCTCGATATTAACTTTTTTACAAATATTTCGTATTCCCAGGGTTCACAGTGATTTTTTTTTAACAAATGTTAATTTGATGCTCTACAAAAAAGGTATTTATCATTTTCTTCGTCAGAGCAGTCTTTCCCTCCTAAAATTCAAAATACAAGAAATTTACTTTGGAGAAAAAGAGTTGAATTATGAAAATAATCTGCTTAAATGCTTGTTATGTCTTGTAATAGGCATACTTCCACAACACCCATTGGGTAAGCATTTGGCAAATTTTCTTCTACTAATTGCTTATTAGATTCTCATTCATTGTCCTCACTATGTTCCATTTGATTGTCTTTAAAGATTCGTTTATTCTGGTAACTTTCCGTCATTTCCATTTCAATTCTTAGCCTTGGTCATACCTTGTGCATTCCATGTCCGCTTTAATTTCTTTTTCAGTTAAAATTTGTTGGAACTCAGATTGGGTGATTTCCTTTACTCCCTCAATCTCCTCTTCATTTTTTTCAGGTTGCACTCTGTTGGCATCGTCGCAAGAAGCTCTGTTGAAATACCAACATATCAGGACATAGTGACCCAGTTTTGAGGCAGCCATACCCATTTCTGCATACCGTTTTGCAGCTACAGAAAGTGAACATTTTATGGTGTATTAAGTTCAGTTTGTCAATCTCAAGTTAGTGTTTTGCCATAGTTGTACCTGATAAACCCAAAAATTGTGCAGTATGATAGTGTTTTTGTTAGTGGTAATGAGGATAGGTGTTTTTTTCTACCACTAACCCCTTTTTTGATACGGAGATAGCTATGTTTGTTTAGAGAATCACTTCCTGTTGAGTACTAAATAATCCTCATTTTGATACGCAATGTCATTTGTCGTTGATTTGTCTTGACTACATTTTATGTTTACCCTAAGAGAGGTGTGGAAATATGCATATTATTACGAGATATTTACATGCCTTTAGGCAATTTTCTCATAAGTTCGATATTTTCTTTCCCAGCAAATTTTCTGTTTCTGAATTTTGAGATGAAGAGTTGCTGTTACAAAGAAAATAATAACACCTCCTTTTTAGAGAATAAAATTTATTAAGAACATTTCATGTTTAAAAAATTTCTCATTGTGCCATGATTTACATAGTTAACTAATTTTTGAGGTAATTGAAATTTATAGTTTCAGCAGTAAATACTTTGGTTATATTAAAATTCAATTTTGTTCTATTTTTTTCTTGGATTATCTGGCATAAAGACTATACTAAATATGTTTGGTGGTTGCAGAAAACGCTAGTCATTCGAACCAAGAAATTAACTTGTGATTTATTTTATTTAACCAATTTTTCCTTATTTAACAAAACGATTTTATTGGTGTTATTTCTGTTATTTCATGTTAGTTGCAAGCAGAAGTCATGTGGTCATCAAGCTATTTATCACATAAACTTAAGAAGTAGTATATCATGTTAATTTTTGTTACTGTATTACCGTTGCTTGCAACTGCATTTGTTACCTGTAAGTATAAGATCAATAAACCTGGCATGTAACCTGATGAAGACTTAATTAACTTCTAATGTATTAAATGTAATTATTGTATTGTTACGGAAATGTATAATTGATGTTTTATTGTAGCAATAAATATGTCTTATATTAAAATGTCTACTTATAATTTCCTCAACTCCAACTATGTCAAAGAGACAGTCCAGGGGGTTTATTCTCGAATTTCGATTAGCAAAAGTCACACTACTTTGGGAAAATGTCTACCGAAATCCGCATGTCTCTGAAAATATGCATTCTCGAATGTCGCATTCTGCAATTTTCAGTAGCCTTTTCAGCGAGTGGGTAAATACCACACGACATTGTATCTTGCATGCGAATTAATGACAGCTTTTTATAAAAATGACTAACCTGAATGATACAAATATCCTTGCTACAGTTGAAAACTTAGAAGTTCAGGAAGATTTGCAGCCACGTATAAGAAGGTTTTACAAGAAATGTAATTCGTCGAACTCAACGATTGGCAGTTTATAAAAGTGTCTGGGTTAAGTAAAGATAAGTCTAATAGAACTGTTTAGACCATTTATACAACGGCAAATGCGAGCTTCCGCGGTAAGTGTACGAGTGAAGATAAGGTTACGCTTCGTTAGTAATTATACATATCTGCACCAAAGACGAAAGTAGTCGTTTTTGACTCGAGCACAGAAGACAGGAACTAGTTTCTGTCTGTGACCCGAGTGTAAAAATTGTTATTATTATGTTAAACTGACATAAAATATATTGAATCTAAATGAAATTAGGTAGGTACTATTATTTTGCAGAAAATTTACCAAAAATGTCTGGGTGTTTTCTAACTCTATCAAAATAAAACGCTATTATTATATAACTACTAACATGAATAAAACATTGTTTGTTGTCTAGACACAGATCTTTAGATCTGTTCCACTGACATTTAAACTAAATTTTACAGTCAGATAACTTTTTCTATTGGTAAAGCAGAGGCATAATACAGTGTTGACATACTTTGCTATGCGACATATTTGCCGAGGGGTATTAACGGTATCTACTACTGCTTGAGAATACCATTTTTAAGAATTATGCGACAATTATCAGTGACATTTGTCGTGGCCGACAATTTTAGTAGCGATTCGAGAATAGACCCCCTAGACGGTCACCTAGGGATCGCAAATAATGATTCTAATGTGGAAAGTGTGGCATTCTTAGCGCAAAATTTTCATATAGACTATTCCAATCTTATATGTTGTACTGTTAGATCTTCCTTAAAAAATTTGAATGGATGTAATCTGTTATGAAATGTGACATTCACATGATAGAACCTGTCGGCCCTGTCGCTAATGAGAGAAGGTGGCAGAGGAACCATTTGTTTGATATTGATATTGTAGATTCAAGAAAAGTGGCATAGAGCATGTTAAATCCAACAATATATGATCTATTATTTATATTTGCTCAGTCATGGCAGAGCCAAAAGAAGGTTTGTGTTTCATGTGTCTGTATGTATATATGTATGTGAATATATTTACATTTTATCTTGAAGAGAGAATAATTGATGACTATATTCTTAGATTCATAGTGTTACACCAACATTTTATGGTACTCCAAACTTTATATTTACTCTCCTGAAAAATGTTCTATTTGGCGTTTAGAACCCTGTTCTGATTTTCACCTCACAATTTAACGAATTAGAAATGGTTAAATTATTGTTTACCAATTTTAAAGTTTAAAAAATACCTAAACAAGATAGAGTAAACATTTTTTGTTGTTTAAATATCGGTTTACAAAAGATTCTCTGTATTTTATTCTCAACGTACGTGTGGCCATTTTTTGGAACACAGACTATTTGCCCAAGTTGAATTACGTGATTCACTGTTGGAAAAATAAATTGTTTTTAATCTCTGCGCCTTTTAGCTGTTTTACTTAGTTTATCAAACAATTTCCTTGACCGACTAGGAGTTTTGGAAGTTGATAGCTGATTAGGCGCCGCCTATCAACTTTTTCACTAAATTTAACTTGATATCCAATTTTTTAAATTTTGTCCATTATTGCCTGTTCTAAAATTCCTCTACAATGTTGTACCTTCGGGACATGCAAGTACATCCTATAGGTAGAGAGCCAGCTGTATACATTTCCTATGAATAAGATACATGAAAAACTAAGTAAGTACTACTACAGACCTACAGGGATCCACTTTTCATATGAGCAAATTTTGCTGGAAGTGACGTCAAAATGGGAGGATGCGGGCAAATAAGAAGAGGCAACCTGTTTTTTTTAATAACTAGAAGGCTTGTACTTTAACTTAAAAAAAAATTATTTATGTATTCGATGACTTAAAACAGAAAAAAAAAAAAATTCTCAGGGTTGCGGGCAAATTAAGCCTGGCAGCTCACTACAATCTCATTGTATACCTCAAAACCTACATTTTGATGTAAGTTTTATTTATGTACTTATTCGATGACACAAAAAAATCGTGACCGGAAGTGACGTCAGAATTCTATATGACGCAGGCAAAATTTGCAAAAATGAAAAGTGGCTCCCTGTATATCTGTGGTAGTACTTACTCACTCACAAAGAGATTTTCACGTATCTTATTCATAGGAAATCTATACAGCCGGCTCTCCACCTATACTATTATTTTTTCTTCTTTGTCAGATTCCATTGACCATACCTTAAACAGACTTCTCCGTGGTATAGGATAAGTACCTAAAAAGTAAAATCATGATTAAAGCAGCAGATGGTAGCAGCTTTTTTCTTCGTAAAATTATAAAGTAATAATAGGTAATTATATAGTTCTTAAAACGACAAAACTTAAATCAAGATGAATAAAACCATACAGCTGCAAGAGTTTGTAAATATTCAGAAAATTACAATTCCCAACTTTTACATCTCTCTATTTAGAGCAATTAATTTTAAATACAAGTTAATTTACAACAGGTCTTAATATTATTTCAAGAGCAACCTACAATTATAAAGTAAACCATTTTGCATCAAAAACAGAAAAAAGATAATTGAAATAATTTCGTCCTCCTAGGAATATAAAACTGTCCACTGCACCCCTTCAGAAATCACACCTTAAGACCCACATAACAAAATGCATGATATGCAATGTATATACATTGTATCTTCAATCTATGGATATGTATATCCACAAGATGGAGAAAGTATATCTAATGTACATCTTATTAACTTTCCTTTATTTATTGGTTACTTTCTTCTAAATAAAACACTTGTATTGATTTCATCTGTATTGTTTAATTTAAAATATTTCACTTCTTTTACATCCTTTTAACATGTCTATCAAATCTCTCTAACTTCTCTACTTCTTCTATTACCAACCTACTAACTAAAAGCCACTAAAAGCACTAAGGTACGTTCGTATGAACACCTACATGATTTTAGCGTATACTTAACACCCCCCTTCGCTAAAATCCCTAAGACCAATATCATATTTTAATTTTGAAAAAGAATTATATGGTAAACCTTTAGTTAAAATGTCAGCTTGTTGTGAAGCCGTTTCTACATATTCTAATTGAATATAATTCTTTTCCAAATTTTCACATACAAAGTTAAACTTAAGATCTAGGTGCTTAACCCTCTTATTATTACTTGGATTCTTAATCAATGCTATACATCCCTGGTTATCCTCAAAGTAATTGACTGTTTTTATATCTATGTCAAAATCTAATAACAATTTCTTTAACCATAGACCTTCACGGACTGCGTTACAAAGAGCAACTAATTCCGCTTCAGTAGATGACAATGTAATGCAATGTTGTTTCTTTGTTGACCAAATAACAATATTTCCAAAAAACTTTAAAAAGAAACCCAGTAACCGATTTTCTATCCCTTAAATCACTACCCCAGTCTGCGTCTACAAAACAAAGTAAACCTTCTTCATTTTGTCTTTTAAACTCTAAACCAACAAAAACAGTTTTGTGCAGATATCTAAGAATTCTTTTTAAATATATCCAAATTTCATCGGTTGCTTTATTTTGATATCGACAAAAAAAATTTAAAGCAAAACAAATGTCAGGACGTGTTCCTAACATCAGATACATCAAGCATCCTATTAATTGTCTGACTGGTTTCTCTGTACATAAATTATTATCATTTTCACTACACAGTTTTAATTTAGGATCTATAGGTGTATCTATATTTTTACAATTTTGCATATTAAACTTACTTAAAATCTTTTGAGTATAATTTGACTGATGCAGCTTCAAAATACCTTGATCTCTATTATAGTTTATTTCTAAACCCAAGAAATGTTCAAGGTTTCCCTTATCTCTAATTTCAAAACGTGACATTAATTTATTTACAATAAAATTAACCTTATCTAAGCTTCTACTAGCTATTATGAGATCGTCAACATACATTAATAAATATATTCTGTCAGTATCGAAATTTAACGTATATAAGCAATGATCATTTTCAGACCTCTCAAAACCCAAACTGATTAAGTATTTATTTATCTCATTGTTCCAACATTTTGAGGACTGTCGCAAACCATACAATGACTTGTTTAATCTCAAGACCTTACCAAAATCTATCATTTGACCTTGTGGTGGATAAATATAAACTTTTTCATCTAGAGTTCCATTTAAGAACGCGGTCTTTACATCCAGTTGTCTAAAAAAGTATGAATACTGTGTCCCTACACTTAGCAATGTACGAATCGTTGTCATTCTTGCCACTGGTGAATATATTTCTTCATAGTTTGTCATATTATCTTGAGCAAATCCACGTACTACTAACCTTGCCTTGTATTTATCCGTGTCATTTTGCTCTAACGATTTAAAAGTATATATCCATTTAGTATCCAAAATCTTTGTATTTGGTGGTTGTTCTACTATCTCCCATGTATTATTCTTATTTATTGCCTCTATTTCTCTTTTCATCGCATTTTCCCATAATTCCCTATCTGATCTGAATTGCAAATCCTCATAACATTTCGGCACATCCTCTACAAATCGTATAGCATCAAAAGCCATATACATCTCATAGTCATCATATTTTGATGGGACTCTTGTTTGTCGCTTATTTTCCCGTGTGCTATTTTCAGTGATTTTACTTTCCTCAGTAACATCTATAACTTCATTTTGTAAATCATTTTCTATTTCCGGAATTTGTTTACTTCTAATTTCCACTAAATTATTTTTATACCAAAAATTATTTTCATCAAACTTCACATCCCTTGCCACGATTATTTTACTTCTCTCTACGTTCCATAATCTGTAACCATTCGGGGCGTAACCGACCATTACACATTTTTCCGTCTTTGAATCAAATTTATTTCTATCCTCTTTTCGTACATGATTGTAAACCACACATCCAAATATCCTTAAATTATTAACATTTGGTTTTTTTCCATACCACATTTCAGATGGCGTAATATTAACTAACCCTTCTGTTGGTCCTCTATTCAAAATGTAATTGGTTGATAGTATTGCTTCTCCCCATAAAACTTTTGGGACTCCCGACTCATTTATTATTGTCCTAGCCCGTTCTACCAAGCTTCTATTTTTTCTCTCGGCCTTTCCGTTATGTTGTGGTGTATATGGTATAGTATAATCTAATATTACCCCATTATTTTTACAAAAATTTCTAAAATCACCCGAAACATACTCTCCACCATTGTCACACCTTAGCTTAGATATTGAATACCCAAACATCGATTTTGTCATCTCAAAATACTCTCTAAACTTTTCAAACGCTTCACTTTTGTTTTTTATTAAATAAGTCACCGTAAAATTTGAAAAGTCGTCAATAAATGTGATAAAGTACTTACTTCCGTCATATGCAATAGGGGAAATTGGGCCACATATATCTGTATGTACAATTTCAAGTATTCTACTACTTTTACTCCTAGTTCCAAATGGCTTTCTTGACATTTTGCCTGCAATACACGGTTCGCAAAAATCTACCTTACAAATTTTTATATTTTCATCTATGCCTTCTACCATTTTACATTTCATTAATTTTTCAAGACTAAAATAATTTAAATGTGCAAATCTCTGATGCCACAATTTAAAAATATTTTTCTCTACCATAACATTTTGACATTCATATTCTCTTTTTATCTCGAAATTAATCTCGTACAAGTTATTTCTTTTGCCTATATACCTATCAAACCTTGATCGTTTGTTATGAATTTCACTTCCCCGTTATTAAATATTACTTTTATCCCTGCTATTTCTAACTTTTTTACAGATAATAGATTTCTTTTCAGGTCGGGTACATAAAACACGTTTTTAATTTGACAGCTTATCTTTCTACCATGTACATAACTATAAACACCTATATTACCTACTCCTACTGCTAACAAATGATTGTCACTTTTAGCTACAGCGATTTTAATTGGTTCTTCTAACATTACAATGTCTGAGAAAAATTCCTTGTTATTAACCAAATGATCGGTACATCCAGAGTCTATACAAAAATTGATTACATTATTTTTATTACTAATTATTTCTGTCTTGTTTACCTCACTAATAAAACATACCGATTCACTAACATCACTAACCTGATTAGTCGACTCTTCTTGTTCAACAAAATTACTTCTGCTTGTGTATTGTTGTTGATGATTCCTACCTTGACCTCTTATTTGATTTCCTTGAGTACCTCTGTAATTACCTCCACGAAAACCTCTGTTGACATTGAAACCTCTGCGTGAATAACGTTGAGAACCCCCTCGGTAATCATGAAAATATCCCGAACCTCCTTCTGAACGTTCATAAGCTGTACTGTCACCTTCACTGTTAATGTTTACTTGACAATTTCTTTTAATGTGTCCTGGCTTACCGCAACGGAAACAAACCATTTCTGTACCAAAAGCAGTCTGATCACTAACGACTACCTGTTTTCTTTTATTTATATATTTCTTTTCTTCTTCTGCTAATAATTTTTTCTTGACATCTTCATACTCAACCTTGTCTGAGGGCATATTTTCAATCACAGTAACCACAGTTTCAAAGGACTTTGGCAGTGTTAACAATAAATTACATATTATGTCTTGTTCATCTATGACCACTCCAGTTGCCTTCAATTGCCTTAAAATTTCATCGAATTTATTTAAAAAACCTTGCAATGATTCTCCTTCATTCAGCTTCATCGATAACATTTTTTTCTTTAGATATAGTTGACCTGGCAAACCCTTTTTCTCATATTTTTGTTCTAATATTTTCCACATACTGTATGCTGTTTTCTTTTCTCTTAAACTTTCTAACTGATTATCTTTTACACATTGCACAATGAGAGATTTTGCTTTATTGTCCATTTTCGTTTCTTTCTTTCTGTTCTCCTCTGATAATGTTGTAAGATCTACTTCCTCTTTTATGCAATCAGCAACACCATTTTCTGCCAATAGAAGTTCCATCCTGAATTTCCAATTATAGTAATTTTCACCATCAAGTGGTTCAATCAAAAGACTTTTAGCGCCAACTTGTGCCATGCCTATATTCTAACCTTACTTTTCTTCTTTCTAACTTTTTACGTTTTCCTTTTTGCTGGGATCTGGGCCCATAACCTATTAACTTTCCTTTATTTATTGGTTACTTTCTTCTAAATAAAACACTTGTATTGATTTCATCTGTATTGTTTAATTTAAAATATTTCACTTCTTTTACATCCTTTTAACATGTCTATCAAATCTCTCTAACTTCTCTACTTCTTCTATTACCAACCTACTAACTAAAAGCCACTAAAAGCACTAAGGTACGTTCGTATGAACGCCTACATGATTTTAGCGTATACTTAACACATCTAATGCATGTGGAATTAACATTCCCAGCAGATACGTTTGTCGCCGACTTCCACATCTATTTTATATCCACTGAATGTACATAAATATATGCAATGTACATTCACTGGATATGAAACACACATTATATACACAATAATCGTATATTTTATGAATATACATTACATATCTCTGAAGTGGTTTCCACGGACATCAAAACACTTATTGAATACTGGACCCGACGCGTGTTGCCCCAGTCATGTTGGCATCATCGGGAGATGATTAAAACGAACAGTTTTAATCATCTCGATGATACCTACACGATTGGAGCAGCACGCATCGAATGAAAGTGTTCGAATGTTTTGATGTTCGTGGGAACTACTTCAGAGGTATCCAATAGTATCCATATAAGAGGTAATAAAACACAGATAGCTTAATAAGAAATATATTTTAAACATACACAAACTTTACAAAATAACCTAATATTACACAATATTTAAAATTTTCAATATTGACGTATACTTCTTTACCTTCTGGTAGTTTAACAAATTGTAAACATATGTATATATAATACCTGCTATAGTTACTCATGTCCTACATATATGTTTAAAACATTCTCAACCACCGGTAAGTTATATAATATGAACGTATGTAATTTTTATTCACTATATTTATAAAATACATACCCAATACGACATAACAGCAAATTTTTAGGCCTCTGTCACTTTCCGCCATCTTAACTAAACACTCCTGCCACAATCAGTTAAATATGAAACTTGCAAATTTTCTAACCCTAAAAGAGTATGTATTTACAAATCTAAAGAATTCCATTATAATAAATATACTCTTACATCACGGGAACTTCATGCAAATGTAACAGCATAATATAGCAATAAGCAAATATAAAATCCAGAGAATGAGAAAGAGTTAACTTGCATCACACATAAACACTATGCACACAACACTACATGCAGGGCTTAATCGCTTAATGGTTGCTGGCGCCGGGCGTTGCGAACTACAATCCGTAAACAAATGATGCCTGGTGCGCTCACGTAGTATGCCATAAATTAGTAGCGTATGCGCATCAGATAATGAGATAAAATTTGTGAACGCGTATAATTTAATTATACCTTAATAGACATGTTATGTATAAATCATTATGTATATACCTCCAGCAATATACAGTGTATATGACGCTGTTGGATATCAGTAGCTGAATATACATTTCATATCATATGTAAATTTAACAATACATATTCAAATTCCAACACCTAATGCATATGCTGTGGATGTACATATCCATGAGATGTTATGTGGGGAGCTTACACTTATTTCACCACATTTATTTTCATTTTTTTCGTAGATTTACAAAGTTTATTCAAAAAGTTATCTAATTTTAAAATAATATTTAATTTTCGACCCCCTTAAAAATCATCCCCTTGCTCCTTAGAATTTTTTAACTACTTTTGGTGTATTCACGGGTATAACAGATTATTGTTACTTAATCGTTAAAATTATGATTAATAATAAGCTGTTTTCTACAAATTGGGTGATGTTATTTAACTGAAAATATATGTAAGTTGTACATAAGTACATAAATACTACAGGATTGTAAGACTATTTTTGGATAAAATTTGATTATAAGGGAGATATCTCATTTATACATATATCCCCCTCCCCACTAGCTTTACGTGTTATTCCCTAGCTTCTTGATATACAGGTCCTACTACTAGGCAACCCGTTATTACCATAGATAGAGGGCAGTGCCCGTCCAAGAGAGTTTGTAAGAATGTACTAATGGTTGACATTAAAGTATTTTTAATTAGTCGTAATTCTTTCATTCTTCGATTACTTAAGTAATCTCTACATGAGTTGAATTAAAACAAGAGGGTCCAACACTCCCCTTAGGGAATTCCAATTTCCACCTTCAGTTATTCAGTTTATTTTACGCTAAAATAATCAACAAATTGTTTTCGACTACTGAAATATGATTTTAAAAGTTTGTTACATAAGCCTTATAACTTATCCATTCGGTGTAGATTCTTATACACAAAGTCTAAAATATTTGTATGTGCTGACATTGTTGACCCATCTATACCCATTGCCTATAATACCTAGGTAGGAATATACAAAAAAGTGAAATTGAGCACTTTCATACATGCGCTATGTTATGTCCAAAATAATTTAAAATGCTTTCTTAACTGATATAGGAAAAATGGTGATCAAATATACTTCTGCAACATCGTCAACAAAGCGCTAGCTTTCATGGCGCTAGATGATATTTTATTTTCCTTTTAATCTTGTCTACTGGGGACAACTTTTCAGGACATATGGGATATCCTGGGAAGATCCCATTATCACCTTAGGATGTCCGTAGGATATCCAAATGGGACAGTTCGGGCTTTGCTGATGACGTCCTCAGGACATCAGTACGGGTGTGTACAGGACATCATCAGCTCATATAGGGGTCATGCCTGGGCTTTACTATGAACAACCTGAGGACATTGATTTGACTTTATATAGGACATCTTCAGTTCTTTTAGGGTTTATTGGATATTTATAAAGACAGCAAAAAATACATATTTTATAATACCTATAGTAGATCATTACTTTTAAACTGAGCCAATAAGCAAAGACAAAGGAATACAAGTTTATATAATGGCAGAGGTAAAATGACTAATAAAAATGTGATACATATATCCAATGAAATAGGTCGACATATCAAAATTTTGAGGTAAATACTTGAATTTTTTATATAAGTTACTTTGAAGTATTTGAACAAGATCAATGAAAGGAATTTTTTTTTCAATCCCGAGAAAAAAAAATATAACAAAGTGTTTTTTCAAAATTATTCAAAATGTGTAAAAGCTAGTAAAAAAGTATAAAAATTGTAAAAGTATGAAATATTAGATAAAAATGATCCCTTGCCTTTTTTTGGTATTATTAAAATCAATAGAGTTTAGGGTGGTTTGAAGTTATAAGGGATATGTACAACTTTAAAAAATCATAGCGTGCTGCAAAGTTATAATGAATTAAAAAAAATATTCACTCAGAAAAATATAAAAGATTACGTATCTGACAATAACATCCTGTGGACAATAACCAATCACATTTTCCCCTTTTAGATAATATAATAAATACAAAGATATACCATAGCAGCATTATAAATTTATGAAATATTTAACGTAATCTTATTTGTCGAAAGAACTTTAAAATGAACGTGGAAAAGACATCGACGCCCGGCGGATTTCTTAGAACTTTCGACTTGTCACAAAAAGGCGGCTAATTCAGAACAATAAATTTATTAAAAACAAATTATAAATAACTGCTATTTAAATAAGATATACATTTTTAATGAATTATTTGTACTGGAGGGGATTATCAAATAGAACAAACAAATAAGTTTTTAGAGGCAAATTTTACAAACCAATAAGACACAATAAATAGCCTCAAAATAATATATATACTTTTCATTATTTTTGTTGTTGAAATCTCCTAAACAATAATACTTTTAATAGGACGACTCTAGAACTTGCCCAGGATATTCCCACAGTAGATATTTTGTTAGGCTTTTAATATCTTTGCAGAATATTACTAGGACATCCTGCCAGGATTTGTCTAGGATATCCCCATTTGGGATATTCTCAGGTTGTATATATTTTATTGGGTTATCCTAAGGATATCCTGAGGAATGTTGTCCTCGATTGGGATATACAGGACCAAATGAGGATATCCTAGGGATGTCATGTGCTGTGTGGGATGGCTTTCCACTTTTGTAATAACAATGATATCTGTAGTAAAACAAATAATGTACCTACCTACCTAACTGAAAACTATTAATCCACGATTCAACAATAAATTTACAGAAAGACAATAGCCAGTGACTGTAAATTATTTGTTCATTTTTGAAGGTTTATTTTTTTCGTCAGGGATTTTTAAAATTTTTGATTTAACCTTTTCTTATTTGCGGTCCAATTTTTCCAAACAATATCTCCATGTTTCTAGTTTTTCCAATATAAATGCAAATAGGTACTGTTTATTGAGTAAGAAGATTATAGCAAAGTGAAAAGGTCGATGTTCGGTGAACTAATTTTCCACTTCGCTTTAATTAGTACATATTAATCACTGTCTTAGATCATAATAACTAATAAATCATAGATATACATATAAGTATTAAACAATTATAAAAGGGGAAACAAATTTAAAATATTAATGTACATCTATCTATGAAGAAAAGCTAACGGTAGGTAATAATGAGAAAATGTAAATAACACTAGAATTAAATGAAATTATATTCTTCCTTTAATAGCAGTAATTGTTTTAATGATTTTCTAAATGCATGTTCAGATGGGCTAACTATGGGAATAGTCGCATTTAACATATTGTCCGCATTATATAAGAACAGGGAGCGAACGTAGATACGTCTGCCTATATTCGTATTTCGATACGAAAACAATAAATTAAGCGAATATAGCCACCCACTCGCTCTTGCTGAATTTCCTGAAACAAATTTTATTCATATTTTATACCACTTACATACACTTTATACAAATTATTTTAAATTTACATAGTTAGATAAACTTTTATATTACTTGCCTTTTGATTTTCCTTTTGGAAAAGGAGTTGGTCATTTATTACTATAATTTTTATTAATCCTACCCGGCCCCATTCCGTCCAACCTTTCAGTTGCTACGGTATGTCTCGCTGTACATGTTTGGCTGGCTCCGGACATGGGCGTTTAGGTGAAAAAATCTGTAGCCTTAATTTTGATTAAATATGTTTTGATTTTATACGAAAATTGAGCAACGTCAAGCGCGGTTAGTACTTGGACGGGCGGCCCAGTCAAGATGGCTTGTGTATTAACGCATTCGTAGAAGGTATGCAACTTTAGGCGGGGGTTACATAGTGGATATACCATCCTTTGGAGGGGATGTAAAGTAGTCGGTCCCTTGTCTATTAAATGTTAGGCAAGTAAAAAATTCCTACTCTTCGACAGAGAAGAGGTTCGGGATAACTCGTCTCCTGGCGTCGGCGATAGGCGTTAGTAGCGGAAATAGGCCGACGTTAAATATTTGAGAATAAAAAAAGTAAACATTTTTCTTTAAATTTGTTTCAATTGTGTTGTGGTATTTGTAGTTATTGAACCATAAGTTCACATGATGTATGCCAGATCATATAACTAACCTTTGAGGTAAATATTTTGGAAGTTTGAATCATATAAGTTTAAATAATAAATGTCTACTGCAAGTTAGGATTTTCAAATTGGAATCAATTTTGTTTTAACATAGCCAGAGTAAGAGATGATTAAGGGAATGTTAAAAATTAGCATTTATAGCAATCTTATCAATTAAGCGAAACAAAAAGGTAAAGTTGGCACCAAAAAAGAAGAGAAACCGTAAAATATCTTTGGCAGGTTTCAGTTTTCTACGTTGTTTTGACACGAAAAAATTAGAAAAGATGGACGAGCATTATAAAACATGATTAAAGAGACAAAGAAAAATTAGATACACGTATAACAAATTATTTAATTCGATTCGATAAAGTGTCATTGTAGGTCACAAAGAAAAAGTTTCTTTTTTATTCACAACCGAACGGTAGTAGATAGTATTAGTTGAGTAGAAAAAAGAGTACGCATGGCGGGTTGCTGGATACCACCTGTCTATCGCATCAGTAGTTCGCGTGTACTTATTCCTTGACTTTGGTTAGTACTAGTTTTCGCACAATAATAATAATAATAATAATAATAATAATAATATATATATTTTACTCAGAAGTAAAAATGGTACAAATTGAACTGTAGAGCTCTTCTTCCATTTGCCCAATACAATTTTTTTTTATTGTGTGCTGAATCCGAATTTTCAATTTAAAAAATTGTCTACCTCGTAGATTTCGAGTCATTCGCGGTTTTTATTGACAAAACCGCGGCGAGGCGCATTTTGGGCATAAAACCGCGATTTACTCGAAATGTACGAGGTAGAAATTTTTTTAAATTGAAAATTCGGATTCAGCACACACATATTACTAAGTTCAAAGAATCACTTTATCGATCTTTTCTTACCATCAAAGTGTGAAGGTAATCAATCCTCAATGAATGTATACTGGGGTGTTACAATCTTAAGTGGGTCACGTTGTATATATTTTTTAATTAACGACATTTTTTATGTAGAATTTTATGTTTTTTAATATTCCCTCGGTTCTTTTATATTCTGTGTTTTTTCAAAGTTGTTTAAAAATATATGTATTTCAAGTTTAACGACATTTTATTTACTGCTCCGATCATGGTGACCATTTTTAATTCTGTTCCGCTACTAATAGTCAACGTCAGTGCAAAATTTTAAATTAGTATTACCTAATCCCAGCTCAAAACTAGGCTGTAACCCTTATAGTCTAAGAGCTGGCTACGAAAATTAAAAATAATAAGGTACAGAGAAATGTTTTATGTAAAAACCCTCCGTATTAGCTGAAAAGTACATAGCTCTGCAGCCAGATGCCGCTCCCGGGGAGGGAAGCGTGGGCGGGCGGTCGAACGCGTTAATTTTTAATCAAAATAAAACCTTTGAGTGCAGCTCTGAACTTATTTGTGCAGTTATAGTTTTTAACTATAGAAATTGCATAAAATTATTGCCAGAAGTCTAGGTCAAGCATTAAACGTTGCCAGAAGTTGATAAAGTTGTAAGACAATTGTTCAAATTTTAATGTTAAGGTGTAGCTCTGGCGATTTTGTTTTTATATTTAAAATCTTCCTATTCTTCCGGGTTTTCCGGTCATTAACGTACATACCAGTGGCACTAATGGATCAAAAAACAAATCGAATTCGCAAATGTCAAAAAATGCTATTTTTCGTTCATTTCTGTCTGCTCGAATTTTCGATTTCGCCCATGCAATTAACGATGCCGTGAAAATGCCAATTTCGATATTTCGCTATCGACATTAGGAAGCCTTCCGGCTGATGTATTTATTTAGTTATGAACATTTAAAAATTTCATGTTTTTGTTTTTCCGACGAGACTAATTGAAATTTCAAGTCCACCCCGACCGTAGCACATCGCGTTAAGCGACGACTTTCATAGTGGATTTCTCGGTTCGAATCCTGTATGCGTGTACTTTTGTAATTTGTTTTGAACTTTTTGGCTGATATTTCTTAATCCAAACTTACATCGCATTTATTTATTTCTACAGTTAAAAACTATAAGTACACAAAACTTCAGAGCTGCACTCAAAGATTTTATTTTGATTAAAAATTAACGCATTTGACCGCCCGCCCACGCTTCCCTCCCCGGGAGCGACTTCTGACTGCAGAGCTAGGTACATAAAAAGGGTTTTTACATAAAAATTTTCTCTGCACCTTATGATTTTTAATTTTCGTATCATTACTTAATATCGATATCGAGGTCGGTATAGAAATGAACAAATAACAAAATTAAACGAATTCTTAACCGACTTGATATTGATTTTCGGTAATAAGGGTCACTTAAGTAACCGGGATAGGAAATTTATTTGATCATTTTTGTGACCGTTTTTTTTAAAGTCGCAGGCGGTTCATAAAGGAAAATATCATATTCCACACACAGCAGACAAGACAACGTTTTCAACAAGATTTTAATATTTAATTTTATGTTAATATCCATTTAATTATATTACGGTTTTCCGAGACAATTTGAATACAGAATACAATTAAAAGTTGAATATAAAGAAGTTACACCTGTTTATAAAATGACATTAAAATCACGATTATTAAATTTATGTTCTTCCGTAAAAATGTGTCTTTTTAGCGATATATGTAAATTGTAGAGGAATTTACAATTTTTTAACATAACTTTTGCACAGGTGCAAATTTAAATATTTTAATTAATGAACATACTTAAAATAATGGTAGTAATTAATTCACTAGATGTATTTTTTCAAGGCGTCATATAATATACTTTTTGTGGATGTTTTGAATTATAGATAAGTTAGCGAACAAACGAAGTATTATAAAATAAAAAATTTCGTGTGAAAACGACACCATGCAAAAAAAATTATTTCTATTCCAGTCAAGACAGATAATATAAAACTCAGGTGTCTCAGGGCCCACTCAACAAATATGTTCGCTCTTGGGGGAGGGTGACACCTGAATGGTCCCTGAACGTTATCTCTACATGTAACGCTTACCTGAAGATCTTTTCTTTGATTGAATTGTAAAAGCCTTTGGGCATAAGATCGAGACAAAATTTAAAGGCACAAGTGACATTTGCGGAAAATATTTCACGAAATAAAACATGACATATGTCAGTGTCTACAAAGTGAATTGCATTTATAAATATTTCTAAATTGTATTAGTGATAATACTGTATAGTTGTTTACACATATTTAATGCAAATAAAAATGACCATAAAAACAGGCCATTAAAATATCAAAGTCGGTATTTTTACCTGCCGAGACGCTCCTACAGAGCCGTACTTCAAATTTTTGAGTACTAGAATAAACAAAATCGGTAGCATTAGAGATAAAAGAATTAAAAATCGTGTTCTTGGCAGAAATTTAATGACTTTTCTGATAAATGAGAGACATAGTGGGGCAGATCTGGAGAAAAAAAATCGGTAAAGATATGTATACAGAACTTCCCTCTTTATTTGTGCATGGCGGTCACTCTAAAAAATTAATAATTACGAAGTGACATTGAAAATAATAATCGGAATATAGTTATCACTATTATTACAAAGAACACTTGATAAGTTTTGGTCAAAAAAATATACAAAGTGCTCATCCAACAGCAAATGTTCAATACTAAATAACAGGTGCCAAACATGGAAGGATTGGGCAAATACCGTTAAAAATGTCCACCATGACTGAATTATTTCTTGGGATGACCACCCTGTACATTTTTCAATAATAGTATAATAGGTGCATATGCCTAATATTATTGCCATCTGTCACATTTTCAATTCCACATACACGTAGTGGAGTGGAAGTATAGTGGTGATTAAAAGATTTCACTTTTTTTTCAATTTTTCAAAAATGTTTTTAAAAATATTTTCAAATTTTTTTTCTTCTGAAATAGGTTTAGAATGCCATGACACGTGGAAATTTTAAATTAGAGCAAAAAGGAAAGTTTCCTCCTATTCTACAGTGGTATTTTTTTTTGAAATTTGAGCAAAAAAAAAATCTGTTTTAGTGGTAAAATTTTTTTCAAAAATATTGGTGAAAAAAATTTTCAATTTTTTTTTTCAAATAGGTTTAGAATGTCAGTCATGTCAAACGTGAAAATTTTAAATTTGAGGAAAAAAATTTATTTCATCTATTCTATAAGTACCTAGTGATAAATAGATTAAAATTTTTTTCAAAAAAATTTTTAATCAAAATAATTTTTAAATTTGTTTGAATAGGTTTAGAATGCCATGAAAACGTGAAAATTTTAAATTTGAACAAAGGAAAAAAAAACAGTCTATTAGTGGTATAATTTTTTCAAAAATAGTATCTAAAAATTTTTCTATATAATTTTTTTAAAATAGGTTTAGAACGCTATGAAACGTGGAAATATTAACTTTAAACAAAGAAAAAAATTTTCCATCTAGTTTAGTGGTAAAAATTTTTTCAAAAATGTTAAAAAAAATTCAAAAAAATTTTTTTTTTCAAATAGATTTAGAATGCCATGACACGTGGACATTTTAAATTTGAAGAAAGGCAAAAACATTTTTTAGTGGTAAAAAATTTTTCAATGGTGAAAAAAATTTTTTTTTTCTGAAATAGGTTTAGCGTGTCATGAAACGTGGAAATTTTAAATTTGAGCAAAAAAAATTTTTTTTCGTTATTTATTCCTTTTAGACGATTCACCCTGTATATTTTCCAGTGAAAGTTCTACCATTTCTTCGCTGACACCTACCAAATTTGACTGCTCTCCGTTAAGTAGTTTTTAGTTAACGCACCAACCAACAGACAGACAGACGGACGGACGGACGGACGGACGGACGGACGGACGGACGGACGGACGGACACGTGATGTGTATTGGATTAAACTTTAAGGTAACGTAATATGTAAAAGAGAACTTAGTAAAATGAGTCTTTTATTTCATTATTTTTTGACATTTTTAAAAATAATTGTAAAATTCAGACAATGTACACTTTACGTCATTTTGCGACGAATAATTGACCACACTTTGCGACATCTATTTGACGTCGTCTATCGACGTCTTTTAATTTGTGAAAAAATTGTCCCCACCCTTTTCCTTCATGCCGAAAAAGACATGCAAAAAATCGGCCATTTTTTAATTTGCACGCCAGGTAATTAAAAAAAAAATCGTCAGTGGCACTTTTTAACAAATAAATAAATACGGACATTGGTGCCGGCCAGATTGCTGTAGCTCTATTAATAAGGAAGTTATCAGCTCTTTAATAATTTTATCTTCGCCCCATATCTCCCCCTCTAACTCTCCCACCACCTCCATTCTCCGGTCTCATCAAATGTTCATCAATACCCTTCTATTCTGAAATAATTAATTTAATTTTTCATTTTTTCGCAACTTCAATCGCGATATCTCGCGAACTAATTATGCGATCGGGTTCGGATTAGAACGAACTTACGTGTCTTGTCAAGCTCTTCCTTTTTGGTAAGTATGATTTTTTGTGGCACCAACACCTACGGAGATACGTCGGAAAAACTGCTTTCCCATACTTTTAATGGGCCGTTTCCCTCACCCCCCGCCGACTCCGCCCTATAAAAACTTATCGGAATGATGGAGGGGACCTAACTTTATAAGTTGACAAAAAAATTTTTTTCATTCGGAGCAATCACTTTTCAAAACCCTGCCAACAGTGTTATTCTATGTGGTAAGTAATATCTCATATTTATGGTTTAATATTTTCTACCAAACTTGACCATGCCCCGGTCTCCCATCTATACATAAGCGACACAGCTTTGAGGTATATTTTGTGCAGTAAATATATGGAGACAACTATAGTGTATAAAATTCTTGCAATATGATAAGGGCAATTCATGTTTTCTTAATTTTACCAATAGATCGATAGAAACATTTAAAAAAACTAAATCAAAGAGAGCCAGCGTCGCCACATTTTTTTGAAGCAAGCACATCATGTTATGAACGAAATGGTCGAATGAAAATGAAGAAAGTATAAATGTTTTTTAGTTTCAGTAGTCATACTTAAGAAACCGACTGTTGCAAATAGTAATTACTTAACGAGAAAATATCTTGTTATTGACAAGCTTTTTGGATAATCCGGCAGGTACTTAAATATAAAGGAATTTTGCTTCTGATACATATGCCAAGTCCTGTATGTCTTACGGACGCGTCTTTAATTTTGCACATGAAGTTGAACTACCTATTTTTCCAACCAGCTAATAAGAGTCCTTAAAATTGAAAGAAGTGAATTCTCACGATTGAAAACACATTATAAAATCTCAGGATATGATGCTATCAACATAGGTAATTCTTCAGTCTTTGTTCGATTTAGAATAATAGCCTCATTTATATGAGACATACAAACGAATAATAAATTATGCCTCTTAAAAGCGAAGGCCATTATCCTAAATTAAACTAAGTCGGCAGATAGATGATAAAATTTATAGATAAAATATTAATATAAAATACTAATTTGCATAATCGAACTGCAGTAACTAAACATTTACCACCTAAACAGATTTACGACGAGAAATACGAAATACTCGTACAACCTGATGTTTTTACTCTAGTCTACTTTTTCGAAAAATGCGAGAAGTTGAAAGAAATTTCTGAAAAAGTTCAGGTGAATGTATCGTCCAAATACAACTTTTTTATTCGCAACTTTTCTGTAAAATGCGTTTTCACAGAGTTTTTCCGAAAAAACATGAAAAACTGCCCCTTTCTTTGAAATTGTGACGCTTTAAAAATATGTCATTTAAACATTTAAAAAATTCAGACGTATGCATTGAGGCCTTCTAAAAATTTTCTCACCCTTGGATTTTTTTTTTGTAACTTGGTAATTTTTCGAGTTACAGGCAGTTCTTCCCGATAAATAATGTACTATATTTTTTGCACAATTTTAATTTAAAAATTATATTGAACCTTTAAAAATGGTATAACTATATAGGTTTCATTAAGCGTATTTTTCGAATTTTCATATATTTTTTAATGTGCAAAAAATGTAGTACTTTATTCGTGAAAAACTGCCTGTAACTTGGAAAATTGGCAAGTTACAAATAAATTCCAAGAGACAAAAGGTGTTTAGAAGGCCTTAATGAAGATTTTGGCCATAGCGCTTCGTTGATTGAACTATAACGAAATATTGTATCTAACCTATCATATTTAGTCTCAGTCTTTGCCTTTGGTACAAGTAATAACTTAAATTAACGCAATAAAATACAAAAGTAACCAAAATTCAAAAAGTATACAAACCAAAATATTTAAAATAACAAAAAGTAAGATATTTTTATTGGAACTCATACTTTTGAAATCTTTAAATAAAGAAATAGCGTTTGCGAAATGCGTCAAGGAGCGAGCGTAGAGACGTCTGCATATACTCGTTTTTCAATACGCAAATGCAGCAACGTCGGGCGCGGTTAGTACTTGATGGGTAAGCCTATCCAGGGAAACACAGCGTTCTCGCTCCATCTTCTAACGGCTTGCGTATCAGCGCATGCGTAGAAGGTATGTAACTTTAGGCGGGGGTTACATAGCGGATATACCATCCTTCGGAGGGGATGTAAAGCAGTCAGTCCCTTGTCTATTAAATGTTAGGCAAGTAAAAGATCCCTACTCTTCGATACAGAAGAGGTTCAGCAAAATTTACAGGTTGGGGGTAGCTCGTCTCCTGGCGTCGGTGATTGGCCTTGGTAGCGGAAATAGGCCGACGTTAAATAAGTGATTAAAAAGAAAAAAAAATGTGTCAATAACGGCGAGGGTTTATAATAAACCTATTAACTTTAATACCATTATACAAAATATTTGACCTGAACCCTATCATGTGGACCAGGACAGAATTACAATTTATGAGGGGTTGACTTTCTCTCTTCTATGAAGGGTCAAGTCGCATAATAACTTGAGAAAGCAGGCTACAAACCAAAATAAAGCGTAAGCTTAATTTTATATCTGCGGATAAGCCACACTAACTCGCCTGACTTTTTAAGTTCTTGATTAGTTTTTGATTGGTCATCAATAATTTTCTCTACTTTTTGCTAAATCCTAAAAAAATTCTTTCTGTAACTTTTGTAACAAAAAATTATTTATTTAATTGCTTTTCTTTATAATTTAACAAAAGGAATTAGAGTCAATTAGTATTCATATTTATCAGTTTTTGTCATGATCAGAGCTCTGGGGAGGACATGGCCCCCATGCCCCCCCCCTTAGTGGTGACGTGTGAATATAGTAATAATAATAGTCCTTAGTTTAGCTTACATGAGGTTACTATGTGTGTAAATTGCTTTGTACAACAGACGTGCTTACTCGTTGCAATACAAAATTAATTTTACATCTGGTCATTTGTGAAAATCTTGAAAAATTTGTATATTTTCTTCCAGTCATGCAGGTACGCTTTCCTCTGTTATATAAATATCTGAATCATCTGCAAACAAATGATAACAGAGATTATCGAACAGAGCTGGTATGTTTTTAATGTATAAAATGAATAAAAGCGGCCCCAGAATACCTCTTTGCAGTATCCCAACATTCACATTTCTCTCAGTCGATACTGACTCGTTATACTTTACCTACAGGCCTTTTGCATCCTGCTATTCAAGTAACTGCTTAACCACATGTGCACAACTTCGTCCTGTCCAAGTAATTTCGATTTCCTCAATAGTTTATATCTGTTTACCGTTTCAAATACACTTAAATCTAAAAAAATATACCGGACATCTTTTTCCAGTTCATGTTTGTTCCAGTCATTGAAATGAGATGTAAATGTTATGATATAAAATGTAATGATTGCGTTGAATTATACAGTGAGGTCGATAAGTAACGAATAAATCCACTATCTACGCAATTTACAATTTATGAGTAAAATCTTAAAACACGTCAATTTTTAATTATTTTTTGAGCATAATTTTTTATCTCTCCCGCAACCCCCTTGGAGTGACAGACAACTTTTATAATTTTTAAATGAAATGGGGTGCGTGTGATAGCTCATTTGAAAGGGTTCTTAATTCTCTATCCAGCAATATAAAATTTTTTAATTTCTCTAATTTTTTTCATTGAAAAATATTACATTTTTAACACGCTTTTATTAGTACTGAAACATGTTCTTTATGGGATTTTGCAAACAGCAGAAAAAATAACTATCTATGGGAACTAAAAGAAAGTTTTTCTTGTAAAAATAATAATGAAATCTTTGCATTCTTTCGATAACCTGAATTCCGATTATGCTAGCAAATTAAAATCCTAAAATGGATTTGAATAATTTCTTATTTATTATCAACTACTAGCATCCACACAGTCCCCTACGGCCATGCAGATTAAACCAGTATCTACATAACTCCTTACGGTAATGAAGATTCAGTTAAACTTGAGAACAAAGGCCTAAAATGAATTTATTTACCTACCTAGTCTTAAAAATGTTTCATTCTGTCTTTCTGGCTTTGGAAATGTTTAGCCTTTGTAACGTTTTTCGCCCTTATTCTGGAGCTCAGAAAGGCACAAAGCCACTCATAAAGATGTTCCATGCGAAACCATGACAATTTGTATGAATAAGTATGCTAAGCATTTCCAAAAACAGAATGATAGATTTCATGAAAATGTAATCCATTAGAATGGATTAAATTTTAATTTGCTAGCATAACTAGAATTCAGGTTATCGAAAGAATGCAAAGATTTCATTAATATTTTTACATATAGTTTTTCTTTTAGTTCCCATATAGAAAGCTATTTTTTCTGCTGTTTGCAAAATCCTGTAAAGGATAGGTTTCAATACAATTAAGCAAACAAATAATGATTCACTTTTAAATAGGCTTTTATTAGCTTCACCTGTATCTATCAATCTACCAATTTAACGGAATCGTTCAACGTAACTTTCACCCATTTCTAATTATTGTTGTATCATCATGAAATTTGGCAATTGTGTATAGCTCTGATGATAATACAATATAGTATACTCAGCTTTATAATATGTTCAAAATGGCCGCTGTCCCAAGATGGAGGATCTTTACAACCCCCTTGATATCGGTATCAAAGGAAAGGTCTTGACAAGTAGAAAACAAATATGTCATAAAAATTCAAAATGGCGGCGTCAACATGACGGATAGGTTTTATCAATTATCGTCGGATTCGACTGAATATCGGTATCTGTGGGTTATCGAGGTTCCAGATTAGAATTATCTGGTCCAAATTTTTAAGACTAAAAAATAGAAAACAAATAATAGTTTTAAAAAACACGCTTTAATAATAATGGCAAAATATATATTCATACAATATTTCGAGGACTTTAAAGTTATTCAAAATTACAATGGGCCGGTAATTAGTTATCAAAGTTCTATCCCCTTTCTTAAAACGGGTATGATTTTGGACTGTTTTCAACATTGTTGAAAATTTGAAGTTTCAAGAGATAGATTAAAAAGTATACATAATGGTTTGGCAAATACTGCTACACAACCATGAACTACGAAAGATGGAATATCAGGTCCACTGATTAGTGTTGGCTTTAACATCATTAGTGCCTTGAAAACCTCATTTTCTGTAAGATTACGAATATTTAGACAAGAGTTATTGAAAAGGTCATTATGTTCGTTATCAACAGTGCATTGTTCTAGAATTGTTGAAAATATTCAGCAAATGAGTTACTAATTATTTTAGGATCGGAAATGATATCATCGTCATACTTGAAATTTTTGGGCAGATTAGGCCTATTTCTTTTGAAATTAATATATCCCCAGAATTCTGAAGGATTCTGTGCAACATTTTCTTGTAAATATTCACTGTAATTTTTGTGTGCAGTCTCCATATCGGATTTTACTTTACGCCTTAAATCTTTAAACTTTTGGAGATATTCTTCATTATCTCCAGATTTATATAACCGCCATAGTTTGTGCTTTTCTTTTATGTTCTTTATAATTTCACAGTTGAATCAAGGAGGGTAACTACGTTTAGGTATATGTTTCATGGAAACACAGATGCTTAATATGGGTTCTAATATTGTCACGAAAGGCTTAGGCGAGGGCCTTAGACCATGGCCCTACGCCCTACGTGACTCTGGGTTTTCTGGAGAGGTGTGCTAAGAACTTTGAGAATTTACATGGTTTTATTAAAACACTCGTTTAAGGGATAAAAACTGGTGAAACTTGTTTTAATAAGATTCTGTGAATTGAATCGTTGCATAGTCCCGATTCCAGAGCAGCTTGTCTTAATGACATCCTTGGAAGGGCATGAAAATATCCCAGAATGACTATTTCAATGTTTTCGTCATCAACAATAGGCTTTCTTTTTTGCATTTTTGCCTTGACAGAGCCATAATTTTTAAAATTTTCCAGTATGCGTTTTACAGTGTTTGGTGACGGTGTCCGTTTTTTTGGATATCGAGTAGCAAATGTGCTGCAAGTTCTTGATATTACTTTATCACATTCTCCATAAATAATAAGCAAATTTAAAAAGTCTTCGTGGGTATAATTTAAACGTGCTGGCATTTTTTGACATAAGGTAATGACTGATTGTTTCTAATCATGGCTATTTTGATGAAATGATTACAACAATTCATGAATTTCTAATAAAATCGCAAATATTTCAAAAAGTTGAAAACTTTAACCCCTCAGTGCTAATATCAGAAAAAAAAAGAATTTGATTTTACACAACTTGACGTAAAAAATAGAGGGTGTTCCATTTGACCTAAACATGTTATCGCGGTTTGAAGTTGACAAAATGTAACGCGAAAAACGGAACACTTGGTATGATATTATTGAATTTACTTCAGTCGTAGAACGTAATTCTCCTTGTGTTATTTCTCCGTGCCAAAGAGCAAATGAGGATGTTCTACACAGAAAAAGTTATAACGGTTCTTGCAAAACGTTGCACCTGTCAAATTTTTTATAAAATGTCAAATATCTTCGAAACTACTAGGTTTAGATATAGCGTGTGCTACATGCCTGAACTTAGAATTTTATTTTCATCTCGAAAAGTCGAAAATATATAGGGTATTCTATTTAAAATAAGCAAGTTGGTATCGACTTCCGATATAACCGGAAGTACCCCATGCTTCTAATTATTTTAGGTGGATGGATCTAAATTTTCAAAAATTTCTGATGCGTACTTTTCTCTATATCGATCGATTCATTTCCCGCTGAGACACCCTGTATACAACAAATCCCAAGTGTATGTATTCTTACCAGCTTGCTTTACTTACTTTTCCCTACTTTACTTATTCCTATTTAACCCTCAACCGTTCAACGGAATCATTCAAAATATAATCTAATTACAGATGTCGTTATAATACATACATGTACCAAGTTTCAAGTAAAAATCTCAATTTTATTTTATTAACCCTTTTAATAATGGAGTGGGGGTGGTGGGAGAGTTGAAAAGAATTATAAAAAATTTAAAACCTCTAGTATACACACCAAATCCCAAGCTTGCTTTACTTATTTTCCCCTATTGACTCCTATTTAAACCCCGTCCCTTCAACGGAATCATCTCAAAATATAATCTAGTTCCAGATGTCGTTATAATATATACGTGTACTAAACAAGTGAATATCTCAATTTTATTTTATCAACCCCATTAATAATGGAGTGGGGGGAGAGGTTGAAAATATTATAAAAAATCTGTGGTCTTGGCGTCTGATATATACACCAAATCCCAAGTTACTGTACTCTTATGAGTTTGCTTTATTTACTTTCCCTTATTTACCCCTATTTAACCACCAACGAACCCTACACAGGAATTAGCGCAAAATATAATCTAATTTCAGATTTCATCATGGTACATATGCATAAAAAATTTCAGGTCAATACCTTAAGCCGTTGCTGAGAAAACGTGCCCACAAAAAAAAGTTACAGACTGGCAGAATTTTTTTTTCCTCAAATTTAAAATTTCGACGTTTTACGACATTCTAAGCTTATTTCAAGAAAACCATTTTAGAAAATTTTTACGATTACTGTAATACTTCCACACCTGAATTTTTCAGATTCTTAGCGACACTTTCATTTTTTCCCAAAATTTTGAAAGTGGATCATCTAAAAAATGTACGCGTTTTCGATATCTCTTCACATTTCACGCCCTAACTTTTTCCAGATAAAAATGACCCCCCTTTTTGTGCTTAATCGATTCAAAATAATATTTTCTATCCGATGGTGGGCGGATGATCTACGATTATTTTTTAGCGAGATACAAGCCGCCAAAGAAGTTCGAGGATTTCGCTCCGTGAACGACACGACCCAACCTCGTGGGCCGCTGGTCCTAAACAAGGAACCCTAAAATTCTGAAAAAAATCAGTAGTGCGTAAGGAGATAAATCGAATGGCGTAGCTTTCCGAGATAGGGTCTCGAGAAATGGGACAAAAAAGAGATTTTCTCCTTCCGACTTTGAGCGGCTCTATCTCGGAGACGAAGTATGTAAATGTGGTCAGCTTATTTAAGCTTTTTATTTACTCGTTTGAGATTTTTCGGGCATTATGACGGTGTTTCTTGAGGTTAGGAAAAATGCAGGAGCCAATCGGGCAAAACGGACATCAGATCCGTGTTCAGCAGGTCAAAATGCTTGGGAACACATAGGTTTAGATTCTTACCAGCTTGCTTTACTTGTTATTCCTTATTTGCCCATATTTACCTCCAGGCTTTCAGCTGAATAGGTGCAAAATATAATTTAGTTCCAGATCTCGTTCAAGCCAATATCTTAAATCATTCCGGAGTAATCATGTTTACAAAAAAAATTAGAGACCGACAGGCCGCTTCGCACAGATTTAAAATCTCGATGTTTGATGTCATTCTGAATTTATTTCAACAAAAAAATTGTTTGAATTTAATTTTTTACGATTACTGTATTTGCTTACACTCCACTGCGTGGACGTGTAAGTAATTATGAAATAAAATTTCCCCGTCGTTCGGGTAATAGAACCCTTATTATGTCGATTTTGAGATTTGCTAAAAATACATTCAATTTTGTTATTTGTTAATTTTTAACATCTTCTTTAGTGGCTCAATTTCTTGTTAATCTGCAAAAGTTATGGCAGCCCTATTGCATTGCATAACTTTTGACATCAGATTCAGTATCACCTGCTCCGAAAACACTTTATTTATTACTTTAAACTCAATTGTAGCTCCGGCGCCTCCGGCATAATTTTAAATATTTTTCCGTAGAAAATGATTTTCTCGGATTTTTGCTCACCTACTACTACATAGCTTCATGAAAAAATATTGGACCACCGCCAAGTCAAACTCTACAGCTTGCGCATAAGCTAATCCAGAGTAACGTTGAACAAACATGCAGACGGGTCATTTTCGAAAGGATCCCGCACAAAAAACACGGTAAAAGTTATACAGTCATTTGGGCTAAAGCCAGCTGAAATGTATTTGTTGGACCATTCCGAACAAGAGTTCTTATATGCAGTAGGTTCAAAAAGTCCATAGATTTCAAGTTACGGACACTTGGAGGTCAAAGGTTTTTAACTTTTCAGGTGCTATAGTAACTCAGTGTTGACATTTCAGAGGAATTGACTAGAATAAAAGTTGTAGGAATATGAGCAAACTACCCTGTGATGACTTTGACATTGACTTCTAGCAATATTTTCAAAGTCACTTGATCGTAAACTTTCTTTTTCTTTTAATAAAACCCATATTTTGCACCTTGGAATCAGAATAAACTCATAATCTCACTTTAAGATATAAATCTTTCAAGAAAAAGTTATTTAAAAGGGCAGGATATTTACCCATTAAGGTCAGATGAAATTCAGAAAAGTTATTGTTACAAAATAGCTTGGGAATTCCGATTTAGTATAGTAAGAACTTATCCAGATAAAAGTTAACGAGACTACATTATCCAGATAAAAGTTGTAGGAAGTCCAATAAACTAACTTCTTGTGATCTCGACGTTGAAATGTCATTATAAGATTATCTCTTTTTATAGAACACTACATTTTTGTGTTGTTAGTATTTGATATATGTATGCTAGAAAGTCCGTTCAAAACAAGAAGAATCCTTGAAAAAATCAAAAGTGCACGCCCTGCAAGTCTAGTTTATCTAGTGACTTTTTATGTGGATAATATTAGCATAGTTCGTTGGTCAACATTTTAATTTGCAATGAACAAAATATTCAGTTTATCTCAAACTAAAAGAATTGTAGTTTAGGTGTGCATTTGCATACCTAAGCTCTACAGAAAGCTTGTTTATCTACTTAAACAGCCAAAAAGTTTCCCGTTTACTGTAGTTGATCATTAGCGTGGGATTCAGAGACCGTTTACTTTCAGTCCTATGCATCTCCTGGACATGCTTTTAAAATTATGTCTTATGCAAAATTGTCTGCCGAAACTATTTCCGGAGGGCGATTTGCGATATAGGCTTACGTTCATCCCCTATGTTAATTTTACCCTTTTTTTCGGTGATATACGATTTTTGAAATTTTTAGATATAACTAGTGCTATCTCGGAAACTATAAGAGCTATAAGGATCAAATTTTAGACGGAGGTTAAATAATGTATGTCGCTTACGGTAGCAGCGAATTAGTGTAGTGTTTATTTATCCTCCAAGAGCAAATAAAGAACGCCAGGGTGTTGAAATATTGTAGAGAAAAATTGAAGAAAAAATTGAGACCAATTTTTTGTTCCGTTCTTGCTAGATCGAATTAAAGGAAAAAAATAAGCATCTTATTATACATTGTGAATCTAAAGAAACGCACAAAATTCATATCTTTGGTATGTGTCCTTTGTCAGAAAAATCCTCGAACAGGTCAATTTTAGTTTTGTAAATGCTACATTTTGTCACTATACCAAAATTTATGAAGTCATTGGTTTTTGAGTTATGACGTCATCATATATTTTTTTTTTAAATGGAAACAGACATTTTCGTTTACTGTTTTTGGTGGTATATTCCTTTAGCTTTCTGGTATTATGGAAAAAAATTGATCTTACCTAAGCCATTCTCTTGGAAAAAATATTTTTATTGATTGATACCTACGTAAGTAATTGTGCGAAAAAAATTATCTCCATTGCCAAATAGCGACCCTCCAACCATTTGGCATTCACCAAGACGGGTGTAGACACTTTGCACGCTGTTCTGAATCATCTCATGGGCATTTCGTCTCATCTCCAAGCTAATTCTGTCTTTTAATTCTCCTATAGTATCCGGTCTCTTAAAATACACCCTTGACTTTAAGTAACTCCAAAGAAAAAATCTAAGGGGGTAAAATCCGGTGAACGCGGGGGCCACTCAATCGGACCTCGACGACCTATCCACCTTCCAGTAAAAGCGTCATCTAAAAACTGACGCACTGCTATCCCAAAATGAGGTGCGGCCCCGTCTTGCTGAAACCAGACGTTTTCAGCAGGAATATCTCCATCTTCATAGTTCGGAGACATAACTGCTAAGACTGGCATTAACTCAACTCGCAAAAACTGTAAATATCTTGCGGCCGTAAGATTTTCTTTAAAAAAGGTCCCAATAAACGATCACCAATCGTACTTGCCCACACGTTTACTTTGTCTCGTCGCTGTGTATGGGCTTTTTGAGTACAATGAGGATTTTCGCGTGACCAATACCTACAGTTATGCTGATGTACAGTCCCCTTTAAAGAAAATGTAGCTTTATCAGAAAAAACCAACGTTCTTTAAAAAATTTGGGTTTTCATCGCACAAGGTCATCAGCTGTCCACAAAACTGTAAGCGTCGATCTGGATCGTCCTCATTCAATTCGTGGATTAATTGCACTTTGTATGGATGGTATTTCTCTTTTTTCAATAGACGTACAACAGAAGTTTGATTCACGTTATGATTTTAAAGTCAGCTGCAGTATCGAAAGATGGTGGTTTTCCTCACTTTCTAGAATAATATTTAATTTGGTTTCGTTGCTTGTGCTAGGGCGAGGGAGGTCAGCTACACTGCCAGATTCGTCATATCTAGCCACCAATCTACTTACAGTGGATCTAGAAATTTGCTTTTCGGGATACTTGGCATTGAAAACATCACATGCTTCCTGATGAGTTCTCAGCCATATCCAACCATCATCAAAAGTTCTACAGGTTCTCTTTCTCTTAAACGTGGCATTGCATTCACTAGTATTACACTGTCTCAGAAGTGTCACCAAACTGAGGTTCCACACGTGCCAGGAATAAAAACGGGGCCTGTATCTCTCTCTGTTGTTAAGGTGATTGTTTATTTATTATTTTCTCTGTTTTGTTTTTATGTCAAATGTTTTCATGCTAGTTAAAACAAAAATGTAGGCAACAAGTTTTACCAGTCCATAAGAAAGTGGACCATTACTCGTGAATTTGCGAAAGGTAAGCTATTTCTACATGAAATGTCATTTTTCCAAAAGAATGGATCATTTTTTTATCACCGGAAAGCTAAAGGAATATACCATCAAAACCAGTAAACAAAAATGTTGGTTTCCATTAAAAAAAAATTATGATGGCGTCATAACTCAAAAACCAATGACGTCATAAATTTTACTATAGTGACAAAATATAGCATTTACAAAACTAAAATCGACCTGTTCGAGGATTTTTTTTGAAAAATGACACATACCAAAGATATCAATTTTGTGCTCTTTTTTTTTATTTATCAAAAAGAAGCCGAGTAAAATGATTCACGAAAACGGCGTTAATCAATTATTTATAACAATTAAACTGTTTTACGGAGTAGACGAAGCGGTTTAAATAAAATATTCAAGTGGATTCACTAAGAATTGCGATCCGCAGCATCCTCGAACGTACAATTAATGGAGACGTTTTTTTTCTAGCAATTTTGTTTCGTGTCTCTACGTAAGCATAAAATTAGCTAAGGCTAATTTATTATTATGCAGTACTAACTAACTAAGGTTAGTACTGCACAAAAATAAGACTTAACAATACAAGACCATGAACCAAGTTTTAAAAAATTCTGTAAAATTGTTTCGGAAATAATCAGCAAAATCTTCTATTTAGGCGCCATCTTCAGAGAACCATAGCTCCCGTAGGAAGAATTTCCGGACACATGTTTCTAGAAAATTTTCTTACTATTCTTACACGTAGAATCATCAGCACATGAAGGGAAATGTGGGTATTTTGGGACACCCTATATATTGTAAGTACTTCTGATTTTTCGATTAAATAAGCATACCTCTGCTCATGGTCTTAGCGTCTTTGTATGTCTTTTTCTTTTCTTTGTGATGAGTTTTTACAGTATTTTGAATATAATATTATTCTGAATTGTTGCTTGTAACAGTTTAAAATAATAAAGTATAATTTGCCGTGATCGCTACCCAAGCCCCGTATTTCCTGTGCTTGTGACTATACGGATAAATGAAATAAAAAAATACAACATAATTGATGATTTGAATAATTGGGGCCTAGATTGGCCAGCAGTGTTTCAGTTAATAAATGCCGGATTATGACTTAACATTTAAAGTTTTATTACTTTTCATCATTATTAGATCCAGGTAGACAAATGGTACTTTCTCATAGTAATAAATATAAAAATCTTAATGATTCATTGGGATGATCTCAGATAAGTTTTGACCCCATCGAGAACTTCGTTAACGTAACGTGAATTGCACGAAAATCCAACGTTCTTGGTATCGTACACCTTTGGAGTGGGAGACCGGAGACTTTAACGATAGTGAAAGCTTCCAGTTCTGTCAGAAAGCCGGCAATTATTATTGTTGAAGTTGAACAGTCTTACTAGCACTATCGGAGTGAGAGGTTCACGTATCGCTGAGATTTACAAACGTTTAGTGCAGCTTTGATCGCACGTGGTGTGAGATGTTGACAATGGAAGATGAGTCAGGTTTTCAGTATCCACCAGTGTCAGTGCCTACTGGTGACTTTCAGAACGTTGTGCTTAATTTTTCTAATCCTTTTGTGACGTCCAACGGTGCAAGTGCAGAGGTAGAACTGACAGATCCGGAATACGAACAGTTTCTTGCAGATGTTTGGGTTGGGATTGTACTTACTTTAATGGTGTTAAGTTGTGTATGCTTCATGTGCTCCTGTCTAATTTATCACAAATTTCAACAATGGAAAAGCAGAGGTATTTAACTTTTTATTGGCATATTAGTTATTGACTTTGACCTAGAATTTGATATTTTTGCGGAAAGGTTATCGACATAGGACAAGGGTAATCACAATGGCAATGTCATGTACTTCATTTGGACTTCTTGAATTAAAATGCATGTGCATCTGAAAAGTTGCTAAGCGAATTAGTAAACTGAAACTGTCGATTTAATCAATGACATTGATTATTGCGTTGACAACTTTTTCGTTAAAAATATATTTCTAATAATAAGAAATCTTTTAAATGAATATCCTGTTTTTGATATATTTGTAATGAATATAATCGTCCTTTAAAAGAAAGTTGTACAATGAAAATAAGGAACTATACTCGTTCTGTTATTGATAAATTCGATTTAAGAATTACAACACGCTTCAAGACATAAGCTAATAAAAAATTAACGGTAAATATTAACGTTATTGCATGCGTGAACTCACTTCTATTGTTTATAAACTAGCACTTTGTTTTGTTATGATAGTCATATCCACCTCTTCAATTTTTAAATGAATGCTTATACATTTTATAATTATTTTAATCGTAGATTAAAAAAGTGACATAAATAAGTTAAATAATCGTAATAAAAGATCCAATATAATCCCACCTACCCCTACCGGGAGAATTCTGTTCGAGAAAAGTGAAATTTACGTGTTTTTCGGTAGGAGCAAAATTGGCGCCTGATATATACAAAAGATTTATAAATGTGATTCCTAAATTATACCTACCTTTGATTTTTTACGCAAATAAATTGAAAAAGTTAAATTCCTGTTTTTAGAACACGCTAGACAATACGTTAAAAAATGCTATTTTCAGCTTTTACAATCCTTACTGTACGTCTAGCGTACTATTAATTTCTAAGAAACGTTTCTTTCAGATCGATTTATACATATATGAAGATGTTTCCACTGTAATTAAAAAATGATATTCAATAATTCATTTAATATTTAATAAGTTTATCAAAAAACAAAAATAATGAAACTCAGAACTTAATAAAAATCAGCTTTTTCATTCGAGGAAAATTAAATTTAGAAAAGAACATTTTCCAGTCAGATATTAGTTATTTTTTATAAAAATTACTATTTCTCAATTTTATTTTTAACGCTTTCTATTCAGGAAACATTGGATTTAATAGAAACGCGTTTGCGCCTATTTTGGAAAAATGAGTTGCTGTCATTTCCGCCCAGTGAATCAGCGTCAAAAGTCTTTTTTTAAAGTGCGGAGTTTTATATGGTATATGCATACGAGCACGGAACTAGATAGTGTGAGGCTTTACTTCGGATATTCATCTGATGGCGGAAGACGCTTGTCTATAGAAAAATATGATTAGAACTAGATTCTGCTATGTTAAAAATAGTGGCATTATAGATTTACAAATTTAAGATAAAATTTAAATGTGAACATTGTGTTTCCGCATATTTATTGACATTACAACATAAAATTTAGTATAGTTTTTAATACCCATTGTTTCTATTACAAAAGGAAATGATGAAGTAATTTAGATCTTGCTCTCGCGGTCGTTGACATTCCATCCGAGGCTGGAAATGTATAAAACTCAGAACTAAATCAGAACTAAACTGAAAATGATTCATATAGATTATTATAATTCGATTTTTAAAACCAATTTAAATGATGGATAGAGCAGTCTATTTTTACTTAATTTTACGTCTTGTAGTACCCTGAGGAAGGTAGTAAATTATACCGAAACATCAGCATGTTAAAAAAGCGGAAATGTTTCTAATTTCTGTCTAAACGAACACCCATCCCACCCGCTCCAATCTCCACAGGGTTGGCATGGGGGGCATGTTCGGCATTTATGTCAGCAGCATACTCACAAATAGGTTCCCCTCGACACGCAGCCTTCCTGATGTTCCGAATTTCACTATAGGTCAAGTCATGGTTCGGTCGGGGTCATATCACGGTCACATCAAAATATCTCTTACTATATCACTTATATACATTATTGCAGCGCGTTCTCACTATCCAAAGATCGTGTGTAAAATAGATGGGTACAATGGAAGAGATATCTATCTCGTGACCTGTAGTGAAAATCGGCCCTAAGTGCGAATGGTTGATATGGTGCTTACAGGCTAGCTTTCTGTAGCAGAAGAAATCTTTTGCGCTCTATTGATGCCAGAACAAGATACGTCGCCACACGGTCTGAAAAATGATTTAACTCGTCATTAGGATTTTCTTCAAGAAGAATATCCAGTTTTGTTGAAGCAAATGTGCTCTCTTCGTCTTTCCATGCAGATCCCTTAATATTTGCAAGAAAAGAAGACGAGGATGAGATACAATGATTTCCGACTAGTGATGATTAATCAGCTTGTGTTTATGAATCGTACTGCACCGCAGCCTTTATTTTGCTCTGAGAAACAGTATACATGAGTTCGACAAACCTAAAGTTTGAATTTAATTTGCAAGGAAGGAAATGAGC
Organism: Stenurella melanura; assembly: GCA_963583905.1. Taxonomy (NCBI): domain Eukaryota; kingdom Metazoa; phylum Arthropoda; class Insecta; order Coleoptera; family Cerambycidae; genus Stenurella; species Stenurella melanura. Next base: position 48,979,961 of record OY757311.1, read on the forward strand.
AGTTAAATGGCATCATCTTGCATTTCCCTCTGCCAATATAACAACTCAGTTGTCATTGCAGATGACAAAGGAATGCTTGGAGAATTGTTTTAACAAAACAATGCAACATTTTTATTTATTTCAAAAGTGGTAAAATATGTCAAATATGAAAGTGGTAAAGTATGTCTTAAAATAGTACATGCCACTATTACTAATAGGACATTGATTGGTAGGATGACCTACCGCACCTGGGCTTCTGCTCTGTGTGTACATCTCTACAGTCTACAATTTACGCATGGTAATAATGCATGATTTCCTCACATATGAGGCATTCACAGTGTTCATAGTAGGCTGGGATGTGTATTCGTAAAATCCTGAGAACCCTCTTAGAACTGCACTCGTACGCACCATATAAGAGACGATACTACTTTTTTTGAAAAGGGGCGTCCATAACCCAACATACGATGGCTATACTTGAAATATAAGTCAAGAAATGAGATCAACGTATTCGACTTGTCTGTGATAGACGTAAACATATATCTCTTTCAAAAAACAGAATCCTCATCAGTGCAAGGTATGCATATCTTGCACTATAGCAAATAGATACCTGTACCATTCGTTATATTGTTATATTAGAAATGACCATGAGCATATATACACAAAGATAAAATTTGCACTTTTTATTGAAAGGAGTAAAATACATTTCTAAGCCAAACAAGACGTCATTGTAGGTGTCTTCTCATTCAGATATCCGGTAATATTATGAAATCGGTATTTACATTTGCGCCTCGAGAAAAACACGTAGTATTTCATTATATCCAAGAATTAGTTTGAGTATGAGTATTAGGAAATGTGTACAATAACTATGCTATTAATTGATTAGCTATGTGACGTACTTATGTTACAATAACCATAAATTATTTATGTCTGTCTACGCACACGTATGATTTAAATTTATCATTTCTTTAATAATTTCCTATAAACCTGAGCATCCGGATCTCATTTACTTATTTACAAATTGATCGTTTATAAATTTCTCAAAAGTACAATTTTATTAGGAATAAGAAAGATGCAACTGTAAAAATACTGACTTCTTGTAAATGTGAGTTAATGGATTTTGTAGCAATCTGACACACGTTTTTTAATGAGACTTCTAGTGTTTTGAATGACTAACAATATGTACTTTACTAGGTGTGCTGTTCTATGCATACATAAGAAATAAACTGGTATAAAAAATTATATTTTCAATTTTTGTTCCGATAAAACCTATACGTAAGCAATATCCAAATTCGTATTATACATATAAGAACTGCTTCGTCCAGAACTGCAATAGATAGTAGCAGGTATAATACAAAGTTTAAGCTTGTGTTCAAAATATAACTATATGAAAAAAGTCATGGTTGTGCGGATGTAATGAATTAAACGCATTGCTTTGTTTTCTACTATGATAATGTAAGTGCTAAAGGAACAAAAACAGGTGAGGCTGATTGTTTCATTTTCTAGAAATTATCACTCCAGCAAATCCAGAGATGTAAGAAACAAAATAAACTTTCGTTAAGTTAAAAAAAATATTAAAAAATAACTTTCTTTAAGACAATATGATGTGGGCAAAACGAAGATCACATCCTGGTCAAATGTGTGCCTCTTAACTCGATCCCTACCTATAGTAATACAGTTATTGCTATTTTGACGCATTATATTTTTTAACTCGAAAACTACAAAGTGTGCTACTAATTTTTCAAAGTATATTCAGAATTCGGTGCTCTTCTTAGCTCTGGTAGTACCATTTCCAAGCAACCCGTATGGGCGATGCAATAAGCTAAATTAAGGTGCGTATAAACTCTCCGAGGCTGCCTCGGGAGGCAGCTACGCTAGGCACCCTGGACAAATGTTGTATTTGACTTCATTAAATATGTATCATACAAATTTTAAAAAATCGTTGTAGAAAAAATGTACAGTAATCCGTCTCAGAATATGTCGAACTAGAATAAAAAATTCTGTCTGCCTGTATGTGTGTACGTGTGCAGACTGTTAACACGGTCTAACTTCTGTTAGACTTCTGTTACACCTAAAATTTCTATTTCGAATTTGGAACTTACGTAAACTACCATGGTAGAATGCTACCTATAGAAATTGTGTGTATAGGGTGATTGTCAGAATCGTTTTGTTTTATATAACTATGTCGTATTATAATTTTAAAGTAAGATATTATTAAGCTAAGCATACAAGAATATGATTATGTAACTTTAATACATACATACATACATTATTTAAAGAATTCATTAGGCATTTTTAATAAGACTACTACGAAACATTAAAAAAGATACTGGCTGTGTACTCAATCTTAGTGTCACCACGTAAAAGTAAATTGTGTCACTGTTTGTATTTCTAATCAGTTTCCCTTTTATCATTAGCCTAACAGGGCCTATTAATCCAAGTTTGTTAGTACTGCTTTTATGCAGCTATAACAATGATCTACTTTTCCATTTGTAATTCAGTTAGTGTTGATGGCATGGTAACGCGTATGTAGTTCTTATTCTATATTTTAACGTATACTTTTTTAAATATATCGGTGTAATCGAAATATACCAATAAGCTTCCCCTTAAAAGTTCTACAATTTAATAGACCATTGAGGATGGTTAGTTCACCACAACCACATCGAGAATTTAGTCAAAACTTTTGGTCATTTATTGACAATAGAACCAATAAGGAATAACGAATCATATAAAATCGAGGATCCCAAAGGTATCGTATATGTGTTCTCATATGCAGAGTGTATCAGCCAAGTCAAAAATAACTTTGAATCGTAACAGTGACAGAATGTCCAATTGATCTTTATTACCAGTTGAAAGTTGAAACTTTTGATGTGATATTGCTCTTAAAGTAGTTTCTATAAAAACTAAGACACTTGAACACTATACTCGAATACCATTTTATTCAACGTGCGTTTCACTAATCTAGAGATGATCATGATGATCATCTTCGGATGACGCCACCCGAAGAAAAATGATTATCATAGATAGCTTATATATAAGAGAACCGCTGAACCAATTGGAATGCGTTTTTTTTCCATAACATGTATGTTTTCTAGAATGATTTTAGGCTATTTTAGTGCTCATCTCTTTAAAACTTTAAAGGGCTCAGTACTAATGTTAAAACAAAAAAGAAAATGGAGAAAAATAAACAGAACTGGTGTTTACAATTAAAAGTAGGTTAAATTTGTTATTAGTGATAGAGGAAATAAAACTGTGCCCGCGCTTCATCGGTTGGTCGATACTCATATTATGTGTATTGTTGTGGTTAGATATTTGCTATGTGACTGCTAAAGACATTAGGCGCTTTTGTTGATTTTGCGATATGTTATGCTTCTGTTTAGATTTAGATTAGATTGAGTCTAATGAGTCTGGCAGAGGACCCAACATGCAGAGGAAACCTCAGTACATGTATTGTGCCATTGTGAAGACCTTGTAGATTGTAGATTGTTTAGGGGGTCGCTCGGTTCCTCCAGTCCCTCCTCACATCGAACTAAAAGATCTTTTGTGAATTACTCTACAATTAGTAGTTGCCCAGGACTCCCAAGCTTTTTACAAAGCTTGTGATGTTTCCTGAGGGCCACTTTCCCTATGTCTTCAGACGTTAATTCCACCTTTTCCAGGTACTTTAGTGCGGACTAACACCTTGCATTCTCAAAGAATATGTTCCACAGTTTCCATTGCAGTATCACAGTGTCTGCTCATATTCTTGAGATGGCATCTCAAGGAGCAATGGCCTGTCAAGAGGCCTATTATCAGCCCTAAGTCGGATTTTTCGAGTTCGAGAAGACTTGTGGCATTCTTTGTCGAATAAATAATAAACTTTTTCTCTTGTCTTTGGCCTGGCGTATTCCTTCAGCAGAATTCTTTCTATTCCTTTTCGCATATTAGAACCTCCTCCGTTATGTGCCCCTTAGATAACCCACATCAAGGTAAACTCGTTGTTTTTTGCAAGTTGCTTCAGGGATTGTTTGCATTCCCAGGCAATTTTAGACTCAAAGCTATAGGGACCATAGAGCTTTTAACGCTGCCTTGCTATCTGAAAGTATATAGACCTTTGCCCTTCGAATGCCGTTGTTTATGCATTCCTGGGCATCTAGATCTATAGCATAGATTTCTGCTTGGAAGATGGTTGGGGTCTTCCCTAGAGCTCTGGATAGCCTACTATTAGGCCACGCTACCCCCACGCCGACCACTTTAGCCATCCATTTGCGTACCAGATGAGTGACTCCTTCTCCAACTGCAGGGTTTCGACTCTGTTCGAATGACGGCTCTCAATTAGTACATCAAACGGACAGTCAAAGTCCCGCTTGATTGGCATTGAGTCAGTGGGTTTGGTTGTGGATTCCAGCTGAATTAATCCCAGAATCCTTAGGTAACCAACCAGACCGCCTGGTTTGAAAGAGAGTACCTGCTGCAGCCTCAGGGCACGAAGTGCTGCCTCCTTCCTTACGTGCAGATGTGCAGATGTAGAGGAAGTAGGTCTAGCATTGCCTCCATAGCTGCTGTGGGACAGGAGGCTATTGCTTCTGTAATCCCTAAGCAGGAAAGACGTTGCAACTTCTGCAACTTTCTTTGTGTTAGTTTTTCTTCAGTTTCTGGCAACCGCACATTTGATGCACAGGTTACTATGGGTCTCATAACCGAAAGATAAGACCAGTAGATCATTTTCGGTTTTAGACCCAAAGTCTTACCAAAGGCCTTGCTAGACTGAGATTCCAACTACTCAGCGAGAAAAACTAAGAGCTGATAGCGCTACTAAGGGGCAAACAGGAGCACCACAGTAGATCCATGGGGTCGCGGTGGTCAAGGCCAATTAGCCAGCTCATTCTTCCTAAATCTAAATCTATGCTTCTATTATCTAATACTTATAGCTGTGGTATATTTTGGAAAATTTAAAACCAGTGTACAAAAAAAAACAGATACCTCGAACAATATACGTGATTCTCTGTTTGTACTTTTTAAATATTAACGAAGAAGATAAATTGTCGCTTATGTATCCACTGTCTATATATAACTTTGGAATATAAATTAGATATGCACATATAACAGCAATAAAAATAGACCAGTTAAAAAAACATTCGCTTAGTTACTTGAAACCGACAAGACATCGAGTTGATATTTCTCCAAGGACTTCAACATTGCTGGAATAAATCAATCTAATATCTATATTATACAAATTACTGTTTCTCAATTCATCTCGTCTTCACGCTTATATAATTTTTAAATTTAGAAGTTAATTAACATAATTATTAAGCTATATGAAAAAGTCGGATGGGTGTGCCAGTGGATTAAACTAGGTTTAACTCGACAGGGACGGACTATGTGAGAAAAAAAGTAAGAGTTCATGAGTTAAACCGTATAATAAGAATAATGTTCAGTAAGGTCTAGAAATGAACACTTATATTTGAAGATGATAACCAATTAAGTAGCTAACGTTCTTATCTTTTCAAAGTGATATAGTCGTTTTTAAAAATTTTGAATATGCTTGTTATCAGTTGTTGCCAACAGTATGGTATGAGCTACTACAAAATAATATGAAGTAATATTATATGTACGTATTTCTAGACTCCAGCCGACAAAATCAACATTATACAACAATTAAGCTGCTAGAATTAACATAAAATACCGATCGCGGCAAGGGTCAGGGTTACCAGATCTCTAATAATAGAAATCAGCCAGCTGGTAGAAAATTCTCGCCTTGTCAATAGTGGCTTTTTGCGAATTAGACAATCAAGTTTGTAAACAAATTAATTTGTATTCGCACGCCAAGCCGCCTCAAATGGTTATTTTAATATTAATGGAATATGTGTTTCTTTAAAGGCCTCCAAACCATCTTTATAGTATTTAGTTTTTTTTCGAAAAGCTAATGATCAGAGTTTGCTAGAAAATAAACAGCTCTAAAATTAATACATATATGTCTGTACACAAAAAGCAGTGTGTAACTACTTTTTATCTATTTATCTATCGGGAGATTTATTCCTGTACTTCCCGGTGACCTCGGAACTTGACATTTGGCGCGAAGGTAGAGAGTGTTCTCGTCTTCAAGACAAATTCTATAGACTGCAAAATTCAAAATGGTAATTACAATAGGGGAGCTAGCGCAGAATAAACTATAATGGAATTAATTTTTCCAATTTTTTATACGTACACTTGGCACGTCCAAATAACAATATTTGTTTAACTAATTCATACAAATTAAAACAAACACGATTAATTTATGTGTCGTTGTGGTACTAAAACTTAAAATAAAACACATAAAAATACAAAAATATTATATTAATAAATGTATAGTAGTCGCGTCTTAAAAAAAATACACAATGTCTACACAAACTAAACTGAAATTTCGTACGCTTCACATTTTAAGACAAATTCCGAAAAGTTGAGATTTCAATATGGTGGTTCCACGATGGCTGACAAAAGCTTGAACTCCTTCCGAATTCGAAGAAATTTAATATTCGGATGTTTTGTTTAGTATTATTTTGGAGGTTAGAATTTCAAAGTTATTTTAAAATAAATCAAAATTCGAAATGCCTGACACTAGTATTCAGCTTGCTTCGAATATGATGGAATTTGGTAAACGAGGACTTTTGAAGTTGTTAAACAGAAATATAAATTTATTTTCTGATATTTTGAAATTCTAAAATGGGCTCAAAGTAATTCCAAAGCTATAAAAAGTAAGATCGGGTTGATATTCGTCAACATTCTAGTGCACGTGGATTTGTTTTCATAAAATCTTCGACAAAATAGAAGCTGAAAAAATGTCACTTCAATTTTAACCTTTTAATTTCAACATTTGTGAGCTCTAAAAGTGTAAAATAATTAAAAATATATTTTTTATTGAAGGTACCTTCTTGAAGTTGGTGTGCCAAAAAGCATCACCATTTAAATAAAATTTATATAATATAATATAGTAAATATTTTCCTGACTATTCTTACAAGTTTATGGACACTATTTATAGGTATATTTGTATTATACCAACCTTGTATGGGCAATATTATATTAAGTAACTATATAGAATATTCATAATATAACAACCAAGTAAGTACCACACTGAAGTAATGAACACAACAGAATAAAAATAAAATAGTTATGTTGCAGCCTTAGAGTCTCTCGTTTTTCATCATTTTTCATAAAGTCAATTTTAACATGTCCACAGCCGGTAAATTTCCAGAAGTAGCTTTTATAAATACCATATTCGCCAGTAATTATTTAATCCCACGGAAAACCTACATAAAGCCAATAAAGTGCTGTTTCTGAACTTGTTAAATACGATTTCAGCCACTAGTGTAATTGATGACGTCACCGCTAATATTTGGCGTGTTTTGCATACCCTTTTAATTATTCAAATAATGTGTTGAAATTTGACAAACAAATTAACTTGTCTCTAAATTCATTAGAATTTGCTATTTGGTGTCTTACAAAAGAGCCTTGAGATGTTCTTTAAAAGAGCTATTTTCTCTCCAAGGAATGAAACTACGTGATATCATCTACAAAAACTGTTGTATCGCTATTTTCATAACAGCTAAAGAGAAATTAATCCATTTTCCCTAGAAGAATATGAACTGTCAAAAATAACTACGACAAACCACAACACTGGTCTCCAAATAATTGGTGCTTTATTAGCTCTTGTATCATTTCGGTTATAGGTAACCACTGATTGAAATGGCCTTGTCGAAGGATGACAAAACAATAAAGCTTTTTGTTTTTTCATACAATTCAAAGAACTCAGAAACCTTTACTAAACCTATGGTTGGGACTATATTTATAAGTTTAGATATGTATAACAAATATCCATGATGTATGCCCGCCAAAAATTCGTCCCCTCATAGATGCCAACTTAACATACGTTCCACAGGTGTCCCATATACTCTTTTTCTACTGCACAATCTAACAACTACCTACCGACATCAAGTTCTGCAAATCTTGTAATTACTCGTGGTAAATAAGATATTAAAATAAGTAGATCACATACACAAACTAACACAGTCTTTATACGTATACAAACAACAAATGTGTATGACTTTATTGACTTAATAATAAACGATGTATCATCATCTGCGAAAAATCGAAAATTCGGTTTATTGTTGGAGGTTCCTAGCGGAGTTTTCCAGAGACCATTGATTCACCACTATAGAATTTTAACTAGTTCTGCTTTTTGTAATATTCCTTTATCGCAATGTCCGAAACATTTTCTTGCTCATCCTGTATGGCTCAGTTGAAGGAGGGATTTAACAGTTTGGGGTATTAGCATTAAGACATCCATTTACAAAAAATTAAATAGATAGTTAAACAGAAAAGACAGAATGATCGCACATTTGCTCTGCGGGCCAGTCCATTCCTGCAAACAACAGATAAGTTTGTCTCGAGTGACTTACCTTCCGCACTAAAATGAACTTAACCCATTATAATAAAGTTAATTTATATCATAAAAAAAACAACTAAATCGTGTCAATGTTAGACTTATTAACAATAATTATCAAAAGTAGTGCATTCGCATTTGCATTACTAATTTAATTGACTTAATATCAGTGTATGAAGCAATTGGAACAATTTTACATTAGATTTAAATTATGTAAAGATTTGTAATACACTATTCAAGTTTGTTGCATAGTTAATAATGATAATTATAATAATAATTTTCAACGTGCAAGTTAAGAAAGAAACGTAAATAGATAACGCCGTTTAAAATACATATTATATACATTTTGCGTTTAACAAGGACAATATCTAGAACTGTAAAGAGGGAAGGGATATGTTTTGATAACCACTACAATCAGAGGTGTATAAAGAGGCAGAGATTCCCAAACTTTTCTTAGGTAACCGTTCAAATTATTGACCCAGATTAGTTTTTCAAAGTGGTCCTAAACAAAAAAGTTATATAAGTTTTTTGTTTGTCTGCTTAATAATAACTCGCCTTCGGCTCGGATTACAAACTTTTCGCTCGTGTGGAATATGGACTATTGCAGAACTTGTTGTAGAATATACTATTTTGTACGCGGGCACCTAGACTATTAATTATACCGGCCCACCGGGAATATTATCAGCATTCCACCGGTTCCATCCACCCCTGGTTAGGTGTTCCAGGTTCTATTTTCATATCCTGATGAGATAAGATAACGTAGACAATACAGCACCTTTATGGTATTGAATGCATTATGGAACAATCAACATCAGATTTGGATTCAGCAAGGTTATTGTTTTATAAACAAAATAGATAAATAATACATGGAGTGATGTCTCGATACGTTGTTACAATAATTAGACATTCATTGTTTTGAACGGAATATGAACTAACAGAAAGTGAAACAATTAATGAATAAGTATAAGAATGAGTAAATATGTTAAATGATAAACTATGTTAAAGTAATCAAACAATTATTGTTGAGAATACAGAAATAACAATTAAAACCACTAAATAAACTCATTTACTATTTTTAGATGTTATGTGACCGATAAGCGACTCAAAAAATAAACTGTAATAAAAATGGCTACAAAGAGACCTGATCTCGATAAGCCATAGTCATGGCAAGCCTTGCTTTAGGACTATTGAAAAAGATCAAGTATGGCATTTTTAATAACTAAATGAAAAAATATATATTTAAAGTACCTAATTGTTTGAAGTAACAAGTATATGTTGTGTAAACAGATTGTTAGATAGTTCTAAAGAAAACAAGAGACCGTAAACAAACAATAAAATGAAATTGTTTAAATATACGCAAAACAAGTGCGTATTATAAACAAGTTGTAAATTATTTAAATTTCTTTGTCTATAACTACTTAATTACTAGTCTGTCAGTAATGTCATTCATTATTCATTGTATTTTCTAATAGTCTAGGAAAGGGCGTGCAAATTCGACAACGAAATGTTACCGTCTGCCAGTCGGTAACCGAAGAGAGCATATAACTACGAAACTTTTTTCTCTCTGGACCTTTTTGGTATAGGGGGGGGGGACACATTTTTTAAATTAAAGCGGTAGTTAGAGACGAAACTACCGATCGATGCTCGGTAACCGGAAATTAAAATAAAAACACTGTTAGTTACCGGACCAAACCTAGCGCAAAACATTTGTGTTGGCGTGTATAGTTAGGCGGGCGGTTTTTGAGAAACTTGCTATCAAACTGGTAAAAAATGAACCAAAACTTGAAATTTGGTCCCGCTGAGCGGGAATAGAACACACTTTCAGCGGGGCATGAAATTACTCTGTCGTGCTTTAAGTTTACCTGATGCCAACCAAAGTCGAACTACTTCTGTTCGGTTATATAATATAATTTGACTTTTTTAAAAATGTTGTTATTTCCTATATTTTTACTTCCCTCGCATGCCGAAGGGAAGTATTGTATTCGAGAAAAAATCACCCTCTGATATTGTTTCGGATTTTCACGTTTCAGATCGTGTAGATTACGAAAACATAGGGTTTTCAATTCCGTCCGTCCGTCTGTCTGCCTGTCTGTCTGTTGGTGCATTAACTAAAAAACAACTTGACGATTAACAGTCAAATCTGGTAGGTAGCTGACGTTACTGTCAGCGAAGAAATGGTTAAACTTTCACTGGAAAATATACAGGGTGGAATACAATGGAATAAATAATGAAAACATTTTTTTCTTGCTCAAATTTAAAATTTCCAAGTTTCGTTGTATGCTAAAGCTATCAAAAAAAAAAAAAATGAATATTTTTTTTACCAACATTTTTGAAAAAATTTTTACCACTAGAATAGATGGAAACAATTTTTTTCGCTCAAATTTAAAATTTCCAAGTTTCATGGCATTCTAAACCAATTTTTAAAACATTTTTGAAAATTTTTCTTACCAACGTTTTTGAAAAAAATGGAACCACTCGAATAGATAGAAAAAAATTGTTTTCGCTCAAATTTAAAATTTCCACGTTTCATGACATTCTAAACCTATAAAAAAAATTCAAAATTTTTGTGAAAAAATCTAATGTTTTTACTACTATACTATAGAATTGATGGAAACAAATTTTTTTCGCTCAATTTTAAAATTTCTACGTTTCATGATATTCTAAGTCTATTCCAAAAACTTTTGAAAATAAAATAAACATTTTTTCCCTCTACAAAATACAAAAATAGATGACGGAAAGAAATTATTTTTGGTCAAATAAATAATTTCCTCGTTTCATGACATTCTAAACCTATTCCAAGAAAATATTTTTACCACTACTATAGAATAGACGATGAAACATTTTTTTACCACTAGAATACATGAACGAAAATTTTTTTTGCTCAAATTTAAAATTTCCACGTTTCATAACTTTCTAAACCAATTAACAAAAAAAAAAAAAATGAAATTTCTTAACCACTCCACTACGTGAATGTGGAACCGAAAATATGACAGATGGCAATAATATTTGGCATATGCACCTATTATAGTTTTATTGGCAAATGTACAATGTGGTCATCCCAAGAAATAATTCAACCATGGTGGACATTTGTAAAGGTATTTGCGCAAGCCATATTTGGCACATGTTATTTAATATTGAATTTTTGCTGTCGGATGACCACTCGGTAGATTATTATATACATTTTGACCAAAAGTTATCAGGTTTTCTTTGTGATAATACTGATAACTATATTCCGATTATTAGTCTCAATGTCATTTCGTAATTAATAATTTTTTAGAGTGACCGCCATGTACAAATAAAGAGGGAAGTTCTGTGTAAATACCTTTACCGATTTTTTTACGTTTACGATGTGTATGTGATCGGTAGGATGGTAGATAGATGTTATATACATTCAGCGAGGCTACGAGTTTTGTGCAATGTACTATGTTGCATATTCGAGAGAAATATGATATTTCCATGTTATGGAAAGTACCATGTCAATGAAACAGGGCCCAGAATTTCGACGTCCTGGGAAACCTAAAGCTTCAAACAACGGCGGAAGTTAAAGAACCGAAGGCTGAACTAAGTGGAACTTACTGCGAAAAAGAATACAAGCTTGAAACCATTCAAAGAAATGTTGATTGATTGATTGATTGATTTGCCAGCGTGAGCATTGCTGCCTATTCCGGCATCCAGTCTGGAGTTTCGCTCCAACACGCAGCTCGGCCATCCGCCGAACAACGGAATGCCAAATCGCGTGGCGGAACCAAACCTTGGATGTTTTATATACCGCCGGACCGGCTGCATACGCTGCGTTGGACATGGGACATGCTTGTTGTCAGCAGCGAGAGCCACATGACGCATGGGGTAGGGATATAGGATGGAAAGTGTAGGTGTTTGTGAGATGCTTCCTTTAAGTTTCCATGCTTCTTTTTCAGTTTCCATCTATCATCATCTCCTTATTTATTCTTCTTCTAAGGTTTCTGTTTCTTCTGTTTCTGAATCTTGTACACCTCCTTCTGCCCGATTGCGTTCACTTCGTTTATCTGCCAAGATATACATACATTCACTCGCCGCAGGGAGATTTTATTTATTAACCGTTCCAAGAGTAAATATCCATTTACGGTGGAGGTGCAAGAAAGAGCCCTGTCTCCTCGTGATAGAAAGAGCTTTTTACAGCAGGCCCGAGAGAATATTTTGCATGTTAGTGTGTTTTTCTAGTAATTACTTTCATATGCCGCTTTCCAATTCCGGGTAATTTTCTATTTTATTACCCATGTTTAAAACCTTTTTCAATTTTACTTTTAAAATATTTTCAATTTTAATGAAGAAATGAACTAGTACATTAATAAACTAAACATACTACTTAAGAACTGATCTTTCTTCGTCCTCAGGTGGTATGTTTATCTTGTGTTATAAACAGAGGTTGCTCATACAAATCCGCTTAAGGTGTCTTGGAGGTCGGGTCCAAGTACAAGGGCCCATACGCTACTCTACCCGTGTTGACTTTATACTATTATTAGCACATATTTTACAGTAATTTTCAATTTTTGATTTGTTCCGTGCTTTGTTCTTCTATTATTACACTTTATTTTAAGTAGAATTTTTTTAATCTACCGATGACTTAAGCTTTATCGAGGTTAATGGTTTTAACCGACTCTTTTTGCTTTCTTTAGGGAGCATCCCTCACAATACGTCCGTCTTCGACGAATGTAACCGACTTTTCGTGAAACGATTCAAAGAAATGTTTGAGAAAAATTGAATCGTCCTAAAAAAAACTGCGGTTCAATTTCTTTCTCATCCTTTTTAGTCATCTCTTATGTACTATCTACAAAATAAAAGAAAACATTCGATTTTATCAATTTTTAAGAATGAGACTGATTATCAGAGACTTATTATATCTCCATGTACACTTGATATAAATCTGCAAAAGAGTCTTGCATTATGGTAGTACTACTGAATTCGCCATTTTGAATTACTAACTTTTTACATCAGATTCAGTGTCAACTATTTTGAAGGCACCTAGCCTAATGTTGATGCAATTCTGGCGAAATTTGAAACTTATCCCTACCGCATTCGCCAAATTCTTGAAGAAGTCTAAAAATTCTAATTGAAAAAAATCTTAAAAAATTCTAATTGAAATGTTATTTTTGAACTCTTTTTATTCTTATAAAGAATCTCACAAAGCAGATACCAAATCATGCCCCTCTGGGCTAATTTTAATCGAAATTAGATAGCGAGACTGGGGTCAATCTTTAAACCGCAAAATGTATCCTTGACTGTAGACCAGGAGGTATCAAAGTTTAAGTTTTTATCGACGCTAGAATTGACGTGTACATTATAAAAAAACTACTTCATTTTTTTGAGATATTACCACAAATGGAAATAATTGACTATATAAATATAGCCATAATAGAGTTAACGAAAGCTACTTCATAGGTAGGTAGGTTTAAAGTTCAATTCAATTCTATACGGATATATGAATTGTTGATATATAGACATAAGCATATGTGAGTCACTCTCCTATCTGTTCTGTATATAAATTTCAAACCGTCTATTAAAAATTGTTAATTTAGATTCTCTACTAATCAAATGTAACAATATTTAATGTGTGCCTAATTTTTTTAAATTCACAACAAAATTGACCTTCTTGGCGTACTACTAATAAAGTGATCGAGAGATTCCTATGACAAATTGTCTTGTGGAATTAGTAAACAGACCCTAAGGTCAACAAGGCTCTATGAAAGTAGCTGGTGATTAGTGATTACCTAAAGTGCTCTGTGGCGTATACCTCAAGCACCTTCCGTAGGATTAAGATCTGGTGACAACAAAATACAGAATTCACTGATTAAGATACTTTGTAATAAGTAGTTATAAAATAAATTAATAGACTGGTAAAGTGCGTGCGCGTGTTCCACAGGGAATACTTTATGTTATTAAAGTTCTGGTGAAGGAGCTGGTGATAATCATTAATAATTTTTGATAAATTTTAAGCGACAATAGACTCCTCAAACTTGATTAGATATTTATATTCCTCATAATCGTTTGCAGCGCTGGGATTATTGACGCAAATTGCGTTGGACAAACAATAACTACTTTCATAAAAAACAGAAGACACGTGACCGTAAAATATAGGCAACTAATTATACTCGAATGGTATTGCACAAAACAGAAATTCGTTGACGTTCTAGTTAAAAGTTAAATGATACAAGATTTTTGAAACTACTTAGTTATATGAATGTTCTGGCGGAGTTTAGCCATAGTTATTACACCACTCAGTCAAGACACGCACACTTAAACAACAACACAACAACCATTCTCTGCGTCATTACAATGTGTTTCAGCTGAAATTCGATTACAGCAGAGATATTAGCCGTGTTGTATCACATAACCACGGTCTTGTCTACTGCTACCGCCTCAGCATCTTATTAAACGTCATCAAACATCGATATGTTAGCCATGATTCGATCTCGGAATGGTCTCAGGTCTGACACATAAGCACTGAGTCAGAATTTAACAATAATAATTTAATATTAGTGTATTAATATTAACTCATACATGAACCCTAATAGATCAACAGAATGATATCCTTAGTACTAAAAATAAATAAACAATCTCTATTTCTATAGACAATGTGGGTATGAATATCTAAACCGAATAATTCAATGAATATAAAAAGCTATGTAATAATAACTTTTTACATGACTTTTAAATTGATTGTAGGTGTTGAATGCTTTAAGATGATTCAGAAGATAATAAATATTACCAAAAAAAGTTAAAATAAAACTGTTTAAAATGTTGGCCTTGAGTTTCAAAACACGCATGAACAAGAATTTGCGACGAAGACGTCTGATATTTTCTAACACTTATATAGTTCATCAACAGTTATATTGAGGAGTTTTTTCTATTGGTTGTCGTGATTCATCAGTATGTAGTTGATTTTAAAATATTGTTCTTTAATTGTATAAATAAAAAATAATAGCAAGGGGATAAATATGAGAACCGTGCTGGCCACAGTCACTATCTAATTAATCGATCATCATAAAGCTTTTGTAAAAATATATATATATATAATAAAATATATCTCTTGGTGTTTGGCAGTAGCGCCATTCTGCAGTTCAGCATCATGTATCTGTGCTAGAAAGCGTTAAAATATAAGAGGTCGATAACTGGATTTAACTGTTTCATGAAAAAGTATGGGATCTGTGATTCGTCTTTTGAATATTGCCACCCAGATATTATCCTTATTCTGGCAACAAGGAGTTATGGATGCAAATAAGAGATGTTAAGGGCGTTAAATGAGTCATGATTTAAAACAGTTGTCATTGTTCCATTCGTCACTTGACAGTGGTTGTGCACTCTTAGTTTATGGTAATGGTAACATCACAAGTTTCCACAGGACAATACTAATTTTAATAAACAAGAATGACCACGAGGCTCTTAAATGAAACCGATATTCCATTATAAGATTACCTTGATCTTCCAGGTTCCCAGACTTGACGGCCATTGAACATGAAATATTTAATATGAAAATATAGGAAATTACTTATTTTTTACATACACAGTTAATCAATTATGATCACGCTAGTATATTAATAACGCTAATCAATGACGTCACTCAGAAAATATAATATCGTATTATTGCTGGGAAAGACTACCGAGAGACCTCCCTCAAACGAAAAGTAACTATCGATCTCAAAAAATATAGTAGTATTGTCTAACCCTACCTAGAATTTTGACTTTCGTAAATCGGACCTCTGATTCGTGATAAGCGATCTCACAAACCTCCGAATAATCATTTTCAGCCCAAGAACTAAAAAAATACGAGCTTTTCCTGAGAAATTGATTCTACTTCCAGTCCGCCATTTTGAATTTACTAAATTAGGCCTCGAATTCGTAATCTGCGACTTTGAAGGCCTCCCGAGTACAGATTTTCAAGGCCAAGATATCAATTATTGTCTAAATGTTATTTGTGGCATTATCTTAATTTTTTTTTCTTTCTTCAATTCTTTGGGACTTCCTGCCACATGTATGTTTTCTTTTTAAGCGGTGCTCGGGGAATCTACAAAATATCACAATTAACCAGTATGTTACTGGTAAATAACCTCTACGCCTGTAAAAGTCACAGGCGTAGAGGTTATTTACCAGTAACATACTGGTTAATTGTGATATTTTGTAGATTCCCCGAGCACCGCTTAAAAAGAAAACATACATGTGGCAGGAAGTCCCAAAGAATTGAAGAAAGAAAAAAAAAAGATATCCATTCTCATTTTTCCTGGAAAACGGTCCGATTTCCGGTCCGCCATTTTGAATTTTCCGATTTGTGATCAGCGACCCTCAAAACCCTCGAGTAATCATTTTCGTCTAATTTTATGGCATATTGTGTATAACATATTTTTCAATTAATTTAATTAAATTGGCCATTAAAATTGGCAAATTATTGGATAAAAAATGAAATAAAACATTTCCGCCAAAAAATAATAGGTGCTGTTTTTTCTAAATGTCTTTCTGAATTCTTTGCAACGAAAATGAAGTCAATTGACCCTGTACTTTCAATTTAAAATGTAAAATGCCAAATCTCTTATGGTGGTAACGTATTTATAATGAAAAAAAAATCAAAGTTAAGAATTATTAATAAATAATAAATACAACTTATAACATCTCGCTCACCCCATGTTTTAAATAAAATATTCTCCTCTGTCATCACATATTCCAATATCATAAAAAAATGCATAAAAAAATATTTTTAGATTATTTTGTATAGTATTTACGAACCCAATTATTGGAACAGCACGGAACTAGGGGATCTTACGGGGTATTGTCAATATATCGCTTACAGATTTATATTCACCACTCCTCGTCTACAGTCCACGTGGACTTGATCCGCCTGTCACATAGAAATATAGGTGGGTAGATGCTTAGTGAATTTGATTTGTCAACACCAACCTTGTTCAGAATTTTTGCATGCCATAATATATAAAACAAAAAATACGTATGAACTATTTGTATCGTATGATCTGTACGAGGCAGTGCAGTACAGCCAGGCAGCGTTATAAATTACTTAAGTCTAGTGAATATTTGAACAAATTATTAGTTCTTTTACTGCGTTTGAATGATTTTTTGCAATTAATTGTTTAAAATGGCATTTTGGAGGTCTTTCGATAGTAGTGCCAACGAAACGGACGATTTTGATACAGAGCCTATGCAAGCGGAATTTGAAAATAAAGACTTACACCTTTCAAACTCAAAGGGTTATTTTGAATATTTACTCGTGTTTAAAAGGCGAAAATATTGATTCTTTATATAATCAAATTGTGAAGAGGATTTGTGGATTAACCAAATTTAGCCGTACTGCAATTTATAGGATTGTTAGAGCCGGGGATGTGGTTGATCATTCTACTAACGGAAAAGAGTTGGACAAAAACTTAAAAAAAGTTGATAACGCGTTCAAAGATGTCATTCTTCGATTTGTGTATGGCTTTTACAATGAACAGAAGGTGCCTATATTCGAAATGATTAGGGATAAGTTAGATACTTTGTGAAGCGTCTTGTCGATTGCGGTTTTAGGTACAAAAAATTGGACAAACGAATGGTAGTTATGGAATCAGCACGCATCGTTGAACATCGACACGAGTATCTACGTAAAATAATAGAATACCGAGATGTAAATAGAGACATAATTTATCTTGACGAAACATGGTTTGACACTCATGATGTAGTTCAATACGGTTGCGTAGATAACACCAAAGAGTGTAATTTAAGTGCTCCATGTTCTAGAGGAAAAGGAATTATAATTCTGCATGCTGGAAGTAAAAATGGTTTTATTCCAAATGCGTTGTTGTTGTCTGCTAAAAATATCAAGCAATCCTCTGCCGACTACCACGAGGATATGACAGACGAATTATTTGAGAAGTGGGCAAAGGAACAGCTGTTCCCAAATATCCCACCAAATTCTGTAATTGTTATGGACAATGCGTCATACCATTCGCGGCAACACACAAAAATTCCGAACACCAACAGAAGAAAAGGCTATATCATTGAATTTATAAAAGGTAAAGGCTGGGAAATACCAGAAAAGACACAAAAAAGACTTTATTAGAAGTGATTGGAAAGCAAAATTTTAAAAAGGAATATGCCGTTTGAAAAAATTTTTGAAGCACACGATCATACTATTTTACGTCTGCCTCCATATTATTGCGCTTTCAATCCCCATAATTAAGTCAGTCTGTCTTAAAGAATATAAAGATAATAGTAGACGAAATAGGCAAAAGCGATATATGAAGTGTGTATCGCATGTGATAAAAATCGGTAAAGGTATTTACACAGAACTTCCCTCGTTCATGGCAGTCTCTCTAAAAAAATAATAATTACGAAATGACATTGAGAATAATAATCGGAGTAGAGTTATTGCTATTATTACAAAGAAAACTTGATAAGTTTTGGTCAAAAAAATATAGATTGCTCATCCAACAGCAAAAGTTCAATACTAAATAGCAGGTGCCACATATGGCAGGCTTGCGCAAATACCTTTACAAATGTCCACCATGACTGAATTATTTCTTGGGATGACCACCCTGTACATTTTTCAATAAAAGTATAATAGGTGCATATGCCAGATGTTATTGCCATCTGTAACATTTTCAATCCAACATTCACGTAATGGAGTGGAAGTATAGTGGTGGTTAAAAAATTTCATTTTTTTAAAATTTTTCAAAAGATGGTAAAATAATTTTAAAATTTTTTTCTTCTGAAATAGGTTTAAAATGTCAAAGGTAGAAATTTTAAATTAGAGCAAAAAGGAAAGTTTCCTTCTGTTCTATAGTAGTGCTAAAAAAAGTTTAAAAATTAAAAATGATGTATTTTTAAAATAGGTTTAGAATGCTATGAAATGTGAAAATTTTAAATTTGAGCAAATAAAAAAAAATTCGATCTATTTTAGTGGTAAAAACTTTTTGAAAAATGTTGGTGAAAAACATTTTCAAATTTTTTTTCTGAAATACCTAGGTTTAGAATGTCATTTAAATTTGAGCATTCTGGTGTTAAATTTTTTTCCAAACTGGTAACAAAATGTTGCAAATTTTTTTTCCGAAATTGGTTTGGAATATCATGAAACGTGGAAATTTTAAATTTGAGCAAAAAAATTTTTTTCGTCTGTTCTATAGTAGTGATACATAAATGGATTAAAAATGTTTTCAAATTTTTTAAAAAATTCTTCAAAAACATTTTTAAATTTGTTTGAATAGTTTTAGAATGCCATGGAAACGTGGATAGTTAAAATCTGAACAAAGAAAGAAAAATTCTATCTTAGTGATAAAATTTCAAAAAACTTTTTTTTTAATCAGGCTTAGAATGCCATGAAACGTGAAAATTTTAAATTTGAAGAAAGAAAAAAAAAATTCATTTTAGTAGTAAAAATTTTTTCAAAAATATTGGTGAAAAAAATTTTCAAATTTTTTTTTCCTGAAATAGGTTAAGCGTGTCATGAAGCGTAGAAATTTTAAATTTGAGCAAAAACAAATTTTTTTCATCTTGGTAAAAATTTTTTCAAAAATGAAAAAAATTTTCAAACATTTTTTTTTTCTGAAATAGGTTTAGCGCGTCATGAAACGTGGAAATTTTAAATTTGACCAAAAAAAAAATTTTTTTCAACTTGGTAAAAATTTTTTCAAAAATGTTTGAAAAAAATTTTCAAAAAATTTTTTTTCCTGAAATAGGTTTAGCGCGTCATGAAACGTGGAAATTTTAAATTTGAGCAAAAAAAATTTTTTTTCATCTTGGTAAAAATTTTTTCAAAAATGTTTGAAAAAAATTTTCAAAAAATTTTTTTTCCTGAAACAGGTTTAGCGCGTCATGAAACGCGGAAATTTTAAATTTGAGCAAAAAAAAATTTTTTTCACTATTTATTCCGTTTAGACGGTCCACCCTGTATATTTTTCAGTGAAAATTCTACCAGTTCTTCGCTGACAGTAGGGTTAACTACTTACCAAATTTGACTGCTCTCCGTCAAGTAGTTTTTTAGTAAATACACCAACAGACAGACAGACAGACAGACAGACAGACAGACAGACAGACAGACCGACAGACAGACAGACAGACCGACAGACAGACAGACAGACAGACTGACGGAATTGAAAAACCTATATTTTCGGAATCTACGTGTTCTGAAACGTCAGAATCCGAAAAAATCTCGGAGGGTGATTTTTTCTCGAATACAATACTTCCCTTCGGTATGCGAGGGAAGTAAAAAAGGAAAGTGAATATTCTATATCACCACCTATTAATTCAATTATTATTAATGTAAATACCGATTCAAGTTCTGAAAACTCGGATACTGACGAATGAAATATTGTTTATTTAAAGTTCATAGACAAAGCTCTCTTGAAATTTGTTTGGTCAACGTCGACCTATTTCCGCTACTGAGACCAATTACCGATGGAAGGAAACGAGTGCCGACTTTAAAATTTTGCCGAGTCTTTCCTTTATAGAATAGTAGAAATTTTCTACCTGCCTAACATCATGATACTACAAAGTTTATAGTATCATGGCCTAACATTTAATAAAGACAGTCACTGCTTTACGCTCCTTCGGAAGGATTATATACCATCTATGCAACTCCCGCCTAAGATTACATAACTTTGCCGCTAGAAGATAGAACGAGAGGTAGGTCATTAGACAATAGACGCAGCCTTAATATATCATTTATGTGACTTATCAAATGTTATAAACATATTTTTTCATTAACCATTTCAATTGAATAAAGGTATTATAGCAATGCCTTTCTTTAACAATTAAAAAATAATTATTTAGTATTATTTTTACATTTCTACCGCCGCCGCCTATGTCCCATAAAGGAGATGCCGAGTTTACTCCGAGTTTTCGTTTTATGCTGTCTCAATTGAGATCATATATACTATAATAGTAATTTTATTCGAATAATCTATGTGCCAACCTGAAGATTTCAAATGAAAATAAAAATACTTGTACAACTTTATAGTGGTTTGAGATTATTCCACAAAAGAAGGGAATATTTATTTATTAAGGTATGCGGTAAGCAAAATTTTGTATTTTATATTTTTACTTTACTAGTTCTTACCCTTGAAATATAACAAATGTGTTATATATAATGTGTATTGTCAGGGTGTTAGAGTTAGAAATAGTACTATATCTTTTGAGATTGGTAGTGCTTCTCTTAGGGGGAGAGTCACTTGATAACCTTTTCCAGATAATGATATTATATTATGTGTGTTATGTTATTGTATTTTCAGAGTGATATCAATTATTCGTTTTATTAATACACTAGCATGATCAGACTTAGATTAGCAGGCTATATAATCAATAGGTAATGTTTGTCTTTTCATATTAAATATTATATACTGAGTGTATGAAGTTATCTATTGAATGTCTAAAATAACATGCTTTCCATGTTTTTACATAAATATTATTTTACTTAAAATGATATTTTTAATTATATGACTGGTTTAAACTGATTTGTAGAATTATCTAAAGATGCAGTGAAGTTTCTACATAAGAAACTAAAACTTTCGAGTGCACCTTTCTTTGCATTACATTGTTATCGTCTCTTAGTAACCGGCTTCATTTGATAATGTTTGAAAGCCTACTGGTCCAGTTAAAGCAATTGCTCTAATTCATTCAATCAATCAATTAAGTGCAAAATTCGGTTTATCTGGCGCCATGTATACTAATGAATATTACTTGAGTTGTTTATACAGGTGCATATATAAGTATGGGAAAAATAATCACACATGATTTTATGGAAAATTGATGACATTGAAAGTAGTACCTACTTGATTTCCTATTTAATGTAATTTTGCCATTCAGAAGAGCAAACAACGGATCGTTATTGAATATAACGTTTATCTAATCATTGTCATTTGCAGAAATACTTTGTTATTGTTTTGGTAGTCACTAATTCACTAAATAAATTGAACCAGCAATAATAATAATTTATTGTTTGCTAAGACAATAACAAATTTCACTAATAGAAGCCAAGCTATTTCCGTGTATAATTTTCATTATTTTCCGCATTATATTTCGAATTGCTTTCATTATTCCTATAAAAACTGAATGATCTGTCATAAACATGAAATATCTTTTTATAATATTAAGTAGAAGAAATAAATTACAGTGCATAGAACTAATTTTGTAATAGTGTATCTTTAGTTCATTGATTGTTAATTTTTAACACGCATGTAAACGTGTGTGGGTATGTGTGCACAATGTACTATATTAAAACATTAATGGGATAGTGAAATTAGAGAAATGTTGTTTGTGACTGACCGAAAACATCCCAGTTTATACAATCATCAATATTTCTGAATCTACTTTGGATTTTCCTTTAGAAACCTCTGACCCTATGAGTTGATTTTCTATGGGGTCTTACTCCAAAAATAGGTTGCTATGTTTGTAGTAAGATCCCATAGAAAATCAACTTACTAATGGTAATGATAACAATCAGGAACATTGCCGTCTCTAAATTTCCATGGTAACGCAGTTTTATTATATTTAAATCTTTCCGAGCGCCATTCGTGGTAAAATAGTTTTTTCGTAGGTAATATTTTGCCACCGGTAAATTTCCTTTAGCAAAACTATCACCCAGCAAAACACCGATCCTCGTTCTCTCTCTATTATAGTCAAAATATTCTTTCGTAAGTATGTTTTAATCCGGGAAATATTTCAAGGAAAAATTGTCAAAATATTTACAAATATATATGACTACATAAATTTACTTAAAATACGTTTAACTATGTTGACAATTTGCATGTCTCTTAATTTGCACGTTAAACCTTGTAATTAATACTATAATGGAGTAAACATGGTGACGCCGTTCTTTTACATGTTTTCTTTCATTCTGTTGACAAATATAGGATTAGCAAATAAAGCGTTGCTGTTGTGATACGATGGTGCCTTAATAACTTTGTGATGGCTCACTGACGAAGACAAAATAAAAAACATTTTTAATATTATCAAGTGTCATGACCCAAATTGAAAAGAAAAAACAAAACCATAACATGTACTCTTTTACAAATAATCGTTGTAAATCATTTTATTTATTTAATTTCCGTTTACAGGAGAATTGTTTATATTTGCGAATAATTTTTTGTTTACGATTTTTAAACTTTTTAATTGAAATTGTTATGAAATCAAACTTATTTTCTATACCTATGGATTAGGGAACGGAATTTAAATTGGTTATTGTTTGCTTGATGTAACTATAAATTTTAATATTTTTTGCTTTATGTCACCTTTATGACGCAGTATTAAATTTCAGGCTGTAGTTAATTACTTAGAAACATTGATTAAACCTACAGGATGTTCGTTTTTACTGTGAGATACCTTGTATTCTTGCTAAGTTAAAGCAAAGAGTTAGCAACGATTATAATTGTTCTCTTCTTAATCCTAACGTCTTGACAGATGTTTTATGATCCATATGTTAGTTTAGTTGGTCACCCCTTGCTGTGGGGTGCATCTGGCAGTATCCGACCATTCATAGATGTTGGCTGTAAGGTGCACGGTCAATTCGCTATGCCTTAACTGTCAGTTGTTCTAACTTGTCCTCTTTTCATTAGTTGTGAAAAAAAATGAGATGAATTGGTAGCCTGCAAGGCTGGATAGTCGCGTTGGGGGATATATCTCTTGGAGAATCAAGCTGCTGCGCCGATGCAATTTGCTGTCCAGGAAATTCGCAGCAAAAGTCTCCAGCGCCATATCTCGAAAGCATCAGTACGCCGTCTGCCTGCATACTTAACAATAGAGGTCAGAGGGTTAAAGATAGGTGGACACAGCTAGAGCATTAGCTAATCTAATATTTGTCTCAAAAGGATCACAAAATTAAATCCTAATGTTGGCTCATGAGAAAGGAAAAGGGGAAGACTTTAAGGTGGCCATTCCCTAGAAAGAGACATCCGACAGGGAAATATTTATTATTTTTGCCCATAACATTTTTTTCTTAGTAGGTACGTATATTTAAAAAAAACTATAAGGGTACCTAAGTAGAATCATAACAAGACCACTACTATGAATTTTCACTCAATAATTTCAGTGGTTTGCAAAATAGCCAGATTTAAAACTACGAAATAAGAGGATTAACATAATTTCTAAATTTAAATCTAGCTATTTCGTAAACCACTAAAATTATTGAGTGAAAATTCATAGTAATAGACATGTTATGGTTCTACTTAGGCACTCTTATAGTTTTTTTAAATATATGTACTAATAAAAAAAAGTTATGGCCAAAAATAATAAATATTTCCCTATCGGATGTCTCTTTCTAGGGAATGGTCACCTTAAGTAAAGTTGTGATGCGCAATTAAGTATTAGTTCGTACTAATCCACAATTATCTACCATGAGATCATGACCGTAGGGGGTTATGTAGATACTAGTTTAATCTGCATGGCCGTAGGGGACTGTGTGGATGCTAGTTGTTGAATGAGAATTTTCAAATAAGAAATTGTACAAATTCATTTTACGATTTTAATTTGCTAGCATAACCAGAATTCAGGTTATTGAAAGAATGCAAAGATTTCATTAATATTTTACACATAGTGTTTCTTTTAGTTCTCAGAGATAGTTATTTTTTCTGCTGTTTGCAAAATCCTATAAAGAAGAGTATATTGCATTCCATCGGCATATTTCTAAAATTTGTAATATTGCTCGTAGAGAAAAAAATTTCATATCACTCTGTTGGTGAGACGTGAACGAAAGTGAGAGCGTGGAAGCGATGTCAGAAAACCCCGAAAAAAACTACGTTTTGATGAGCCTATCCAAGTTTAAAATCGACGTCGGTGTTTGTCAGTTTTGATCAAGTGGCGAAGTTGCACTGAGTATTCTGAAATTACTGAAAATTATATACCAGGAGTTAGTTGTTGTTTTGAGATGGGCTTGTTGTAAGTTATATCTTAAAATTTATCTTTGAATGCAGTGTTTGTTAAGCTGAGAGTGGACCAGATGGAAGCCCATATTTATAAAGCCCCAAACCATCCAACCTATGTCAATAAATGTTGTGCCAGTTTGAATATTCTATGGTCTATTTTGTTACTTCATCAATTGTCAGAAACCCATGAGACTCCCATGAGTTTCTCACAAGGCATCTGGATCTCTGTCATGTAGTGAGTTGACTTTACTTTCATATGCCCGTTTATTTTGAAAATTATGATAGACAGACGTTTTTGTATTTGCTTAGGCGTAATGCTGTCAGACGTTGGGAGGGGGATTAAAAAATATTTGCTCAAGCACCGACATTAAGAAGGAAACGGATAAATATACTATTTTGTGTAAAATTTGCTTCTCTTTTGATTGGTGAAGTCCCTTAGAAAAAAAAACTAACATAATTTTGAACGAAAAAATAAATAACTTTTCTGAATCAAAATCTTGCAGTGGACTGAATCCTACGCTGGATAATAAAATGAAATGCGACAATGTCTTTGTACAACAACTAATAAACGACGTAAAACATGGCGTAATTCCAACCACGTCCGATATGCAGATATAGAATTTTTATGTCTAAATTAATGGACAGGTATGTGTGCATCTACATGTGAGTATCTCCAAGGTGTATACAATGTAAATCAATGTAGTTACATACCTTTAAAAAAATGTTCAACGTAGAATCCCGATTTATCAGTCAGAATTTAGTAATTTTTATATTTGGTTGCTAGATAGTTAGGTTATCAGTGACCAATTTAAAAGCCATAAAGAGGTGACAAATGCTTATAAGGCTATTTGAAAACATAAAATTAAAATTTCATTGACGTAATTGGTATAACCATAATTATTTTAGTTGATATAGTGAACTAGTTTTATATAAACAATTCACAAACACTTATCTTAAGGTAAAGTAATTTTTTATCCGTGTTTATTACAATAATCAAAATTTGCGTGCGTCACAAGTGTTATTGGATGGTTAATAGGAGGAAATACAACATATAGGACTTAATTACTTACAATAATTAATTTTTAAAACATGTTTCATTGGCGTCCGCAAATTTTTAACGAGTGGTCATGTTCACAGAATCCTTATAACAGATTTTTTTCAGAAATATTTCAAAATTCTCTTGTATTCATTACCTTTACTTGTTTTCTTCTTTAACCATGATTTATAGTTAAAACAGTCAGTTTTAGTATGGCCCAACGCATCCACACATTTCCTCTTAATGGGTTTTTCATACTCCTCAATTAATTAATCTGGCTTTTACTAATGCCACATATAATTGTCTGCAGTCTGCAATGCTGTAACGACATCGTAGAGAACTGGTAAGTGTGTAAATAAAATTCCGATCATTCAATTTTCTTCGTCTAGATCATCTAATTCTTGGTATATGTCTGTCAACAGATGAATATGAATTACGAAGTTACAATCATCAGCTAATCTTCTTGCACGTATTTCTCTTATTATTTGACACTGTTGTTACCTGTACTCTTTTCATGATACACTTTAAGAGCCTGTTACATATTCTTTGCAGTTTTGTGTTCTCGTATGTGTACTAATTGATTGCATTTTCTCCAACCTCATGCGTAACGTTTCTTCATTTTCAAATCGTTTGTTGCTGGACCAGATTTAGCTTCAGGCCTTCCAACAACCTTCCTCTGCCAGCATCATTTTCATTCGAAGTTTTCGTATGTTGTATTATTTAATATATCAATAATTACTCGATTTTTGGATGATGCCATTTCAATTTATGTTACTGTTCTAAACTTTATTTTACGTACTGGCTGATTCTCTAGGCCCTTAACCTGTTAGTAGAATATTTTTAACAAATTTCTTTTACAAGTAATTTCTTACCTTTATCACCTTTATTTGTTTTCTTCTGTAACCACAATTTATGCTTTAGACAGTCAGTTTTAATATGGCCTCCTTCTTTTCAAAGAAATTTGTTAAAACGATTCTGTTAAAAGTTTGTTAGGTACAGATAGAGGCTGCATATTTGAAAAGGAGTCCTTTTGTCTTCCTGGAATATGGGAATCAGGTGAACGCATAAATACATAGTTTCTATTTAATTTATAAAACTATTAGCAGAGCTCTAGGAGAGCTGAACATTATGTGCTGTGTGCTGTGTATAGTAATACACATATACGGGGATATGGGTTTAATATAATAACTTGGATTATTAAGGAAAGAGCTTTTGAAAAGTTTCGAAATTCTTTTGCAAAAAGTTTCCCCGTCTGCGTGTCGGCCCAATATACACTTTACCGCATCGAAATTGACAACGAAAATATCACTAATTGCCACATTAAAAATTGTTGTAATCGAAAGTAACTTTTGTTGGTTACTGTCTTGGCAAAAATCAGATAGCATATAGATGCCACTTGGACGCAATCAATATACCAATGCTACTACTTCGTTAGAGAAATCCATTGCGGTTAGAATTTTTACCAGTTCTTTGAATAAAACATATTGAATTCTTATTTCTTGCACCAATATTATTTTGTGTTTTATTTTTGACAGATCACAAGAAGCATTGAAAAAATGTAAATCAGTATTTTCATGTTTACGTTTATTATCTTGTCTGGGTAATACTCTGAACCCTCTGGTCATTGAACTGTGTTGTATAGATAGATAGATGAAATATACTTTACTGTCCACAGAAGTAATCTTGACAAAGTTATAAAATACAAATATTATTTGTTATTATCAATAAATCGCAAATATAAATAAGCATAATATAGTATTATATATTTTGCAGTTCAGGAAGCGTTTCTCAGAAGGTTTCACGGTCTTTGGAACATTACTGAACATTTCTGACTCTCAATAACTATCGATTAAAAGAGAAGTGAATATTCCTTGCTTCACGATGTAGGGATTTCCCCGAGCTTCATTTCTGTTTTTGTGAATTAGGTAAACAGTTTTAAGCCTAAACCTTGAGATTACAGTGTACTTTATGAGACAGTGGTTTATATATGTCTTTCAAATGTGCTTTACATACATATCTTAATACGTGTAATGTAAAATAGCCAGTAATTAAATCTTGTTGTTATTGTTCTGCGGTGTTTTAATTCGTTAGATATATAGAATGCTTAGGTCAAATGGGTGACAGACCATTTATCACTTGATCAAAAATTGTCTAATAAAAATTCATTATTTATTACGTTTGAAAAGTACTAGCTTCAACGCTCAAAGCCCCAACATTCTCTCATCTCTCTTTAGGTTATTGCTCTATACTAGTTTAGAGATACTGGTGGAAAATTAATTGAGTTGCAGTGCTGTGAGAGTGTACTTGGCGTGTTAAGTTATAAAATTGGATTTTAATGACTAAGTACAGTGTGTAGTTTAATAATGTTAAGTGCTATGAAAATGTAAATAATAATAATCGTATTCAGCATAGCGTGTACATGAATAATGAATTCGTGTATTTAAGGAGCAAAACTTTTCTAAAAATTTTGATCTGTACAAGGGAGACTGAAGCATTGGAAGAATTTCGCCAAAGTGTGGATACAGCAGTTATTACAATCCGGCAATAGGACGCACTTAGAAATGAATGGATATAATTTCGGATAGGCCCTGGCTCCAAATGCGACTCTTATAATGCAATTATATTTATAACCATTTACACTTACAACACAATTCACCATATAATTTGGAACATAGATTTGTAAACGCCTTTGAGTTGTAGTGGCATCATGTTGATAATTGGCCGATCTATAGCTAGGTATATTACATGCTCCTGAAACGTTTCCCGATATGCGATTCAAGAAATTGGATATGGTTTCTAGTATTGAAAGAAACATTTCACAATGGGATGTACTTATGGTTTCAATATTCTGAGAATTTCAGAATTCTCGTGAATTGGTAATCTTATTCTAGTATTCCTGAAAAAACACCAGTAATGGTCACATTTTTAAATCGAAACAAATATATGTATTTCTTATGTTCTTTCCTAAGTAAAATAAGAATGTCTACAGAGATAGATAAAAACATCAAATCTGTATATATTGATATCAAACAAATATAAGAAAAATAAAAATTAAGAAAGTGTGAGTACATTGAAGAATTGTCAGAATTAATCACACAATGTTCATATGTTCTAAAACTACACTAGATATAAATATTACACTCTTCGTCTATTTATGGAGGTTCTTGGATAAACATAGAACACTTTTCGCTGCTTTTTGGTAATAAGTTAATTATCTATATATAATTGATATATTTTTAGTAAATAAATAAGGCGATTAAAAGAAAATAATAAAGTAAAATTTTGAATAATTATCCGATAATGTTAGTTTGGTGAGTGACACCTGTCAATACTTATCCAATATTTTTCACTCGCGTTTATTAGCTTTACCAGTATCTATCAATCTATCAATGTAACGAAATCTTTCAACGTAATTTTCACCCACTTCTAATTGTTGTATTGTCATGAAATTTGGCAATTCTGTGTAGCTCCGCTGACAATACAATATAGTATACTCAATTTTATAATATGTTCAAAATGGCCGCGTATTTTCTTTACAACCCCCTTGATGTGGGTATCGAAGGAAAGGACTTGATAAGTAGAAAACAAATGTGTCATCAAAACTTAAAAATTCAAAATGGCGGCGTCAACATGGCGGATAGGTTTTATCAATTGTCGTCGGATACGACTGAAAATCGGTATCTGTGGGTTATCGAGGTTCCAGATTAGAAATATCTGGTCCAAATTTTTTAGACTAATATATAAGCAATAAACAGTAGTTTAAAAAACTAAAAAAACACCCCTTAATAGCAAACCGAACTAAAAGGTAAAAAATAATACAATACATTAATACAATACAATACAAAAAAGCGTAGGGTGCTAGATATCAACTGGTATAATTATTTCATAGTAATAAGCTCCTCACACTTTTTTGTATTGTATTGTATTATATTTTACTTTTAAGTTCGGCCTGCTATTAAGCTTGTTTTTTTAGTTTTCTTAAACTATTATCTATTATTTTTATAGACTCTTAGCAGATCGTTACTGTCTTCATATATTTACACTTTTAAATTAAAATATTTACCCTTTATATTTGCTGGTCGATTTCTTCAAAAACAGTAATATTTCTCCTTTAGCTAGAACTTTTTCGTCTTAAGTTAGTGTACTGATAAGAAATGGGACGGACGGACGGATCGGATGGACAGATAGACGAACATTTGGAAAGTTATTCACAATTTGATGACTATAACACAATGATATGTTTTTCTCGATGAACTACATTTACGGTTTTAGAAAAGTGCTTGGCAAACACGTTAAGGACTATTACGAACATTTAAAAAAGCTTTGTTGGGTTGGACAAGTCTTGGTAAAGCGAAATCACCTTAGCTATGATTTAGAACCTTAAATACAGCCATTTCCTGTATATTTAAATTACCGAAGAATGTTTCACAAGGAACCAACCGCAGAATCAACCCAATGTTTTAAAAATCCATTTGAATGCCTGCTTTTAATTTTTCCGATTAGTTTCCCGGAGACAGAAGAGATTCTCTTTATTTTAGTTGATGTCTGTTTTATGGATAATAGAGTTCCTTTTCATATCAAGAAGCTGAAATTCCTTTTTAAAGTATTTTCATATATATAGTAATAAAAATTTAAATAATAAATAAACTCTTGAGGATAACGTTAGTTTGAACTGTATTCAAATAGTACAAAAAATATATAAATTATGAACGCCTTATTGAATTTGCATTTTCAATACTTATATTTTGACATCAGATTCAGTATAAGGTACTCCAAAATACTTGACTACTTAATGATTGTTTGTAAAATCGGGAATGAAGTTAGCGATAGTAAACAAACGTATTCGCCTCGTTGCATTCCAAAAGGCATGAAGTGATGTATCCAGTTTCTGAACGTTCAGAGCGCCAAGGAAATACAATCATAGTCTTTAAATCGAGCATAGCATGTGGCTTTATACTTCTTTCTTAGTCATAAGTCACCTTAAGCTATTGTGTATTTTCTCTTCTTATATGACTGCTCGCATATTAATTTTTTTATTATCCCTAATTCAATATGTATAATAAAACGCCGATGTTAATTACAACATTCCATTTGCGCATACATCAAACGCTTTAATTAACTCCAATTACTGATTTTTAAACATAATAACACGATAAATCGTTTAATATAAACAAAATAAGTAAATATATTTTATGTCTTCCAGTCGTACGTGCTAATATGCATGATTTACACGCATAATGGGGAATTTTCAGAATTTATTAACTTAGTAAGTTTTTATACGATATCGCAATAAAAAAAAAGTTGTCTTAGAAGGTTGTATAAAGTCTATAGATTCATTAGATTTGGCTTAAAAATCCATGATATTATTATAGTTGAAATCTCAGTATAGCTATGCCTATATTTTATATAATGTATCTTACCTCTTTTGTATTTTTTATATTCCCACTACATTAAGTATGCTCAAATTATACCTACATATTATAGTGTGCCTACAATTAACAATAAATTAGAATTAGAAATGTTCTGTCCGTCTTAGGAAGTTGTAAGGAACTTTACAAGGGCAATTTTCTTTGGAACATAAAAAAATATTACCATAAGTAATTTAGGTTATTTTATATAATGTATAATTTGTTTTACATTCATATTTCAAATATTGTTTCTTGGTATTAATTCCAAGAAACTCAATACAACATAAATATGTGTTTATTTGTGACAGTAATTTATGTTTGGGAAGATTTACTAACCAATAGATTCACTCTAAGAGTCAGTTTATAGGAACAGCTCAAACTATAGTTTAACTAGAGAAGTTCCAATAGAGTTACTTTGACATCTCTGAATTCAGGAAACAGGATTTGTAGGCGCTTCTATGATAATAATTTCTTCTTCATTGCTTTATACCAATTATTGTCATAATAAGTGAAGATATTATAGAAAATAGTAATATACGTAAACCTTTGCAGATATGTAGCTTACATATAAAGTTAGTGCATAATTCTCACTACTTATAGAGAGCGACTTCGTGGAATTGTACCATTACGGGCATAATTTTAAATTTATATGGTGTGCTCAAGCGTTGCAAAAACATGCTTGCATTTTCCACCTGCCCTCGCTTTACAGCTACACTTGCACATAACTATTTTATTGTTATTCACTAACGAGATGCCGATTTCAATATTACGAGACATGTCTGTTATGTGAGACGCCAGCATGCATGATTTTTATTGTATTTTGGCTTTGGATTCTGCAGAAATATACAAATTTTGCTTCTATAACCCTTCTTCGTCCACTAGTGGTCTTTTCACCTGCCCCAAAGTTGATAAAATATCAATACCGATATTCATTACTTATTAATATATTTGATTACTTAATTAACTAATTATTTGGAACAACTGACGCTCGACTCTACTTACACTTAAACTGAGATTCATATTGACGGTCATCTTAGGGGAAACTAAAGTGGATGTAGCCATAGAAACTGCAGGAGGTGCTCATGGAATTTCAAGGAAGGTCAATAATTTTTATAAATTCACCCGCAAATCCTCAATTTTATTCAACGGACTCATTATCTGCAGATTCTTCTGTCTTTTCCTGCGTATCTGAAACGTAACATCTAAGATTACTCAGGCAAAATTTTGTTTTCTAGGCATTATCTCGATCTTCTTCTGAAGAATATAACAAGGCGAACGCACATACAGAGCTGTGTGCTGCACACACAGCTCAACTAGACTCATTCCTCTAAGTCCCTTGGTCAGACATCGATCCGGCGTATATATCACATTATGTAATGTATAAATATATGTCTGTAATTTCATAAATGTAAACGAATGAAATTTAAGAATGAAATGTAAACCATAGCTAAATAAAATAAAATGTTTAAAATGGAAAAAATGGTTACAGGCCTGGCTATTATACGACCATCTCCGACGCGACAGAAAGAGGGAACGACTTGGGTGTTTATGCAGATTTGATCTAATCGATGAATTAGTGGAGCGGATCGTATACATTGTGCGAGAAAGAGACACTAATTCTCACAGTATCAGTTTCGTCGTCATTCTTCCCATAAGAACGCGAAGTGTCGGAGCAGCCTCTATATTGACGTTTTACTACCTATCTTAACGTGCGAACAAAGAGAGAGTAATACTCACAGTATTATACTGTTCTGTACTTCAGTTTAGTCGTCAATTGTCCAATAGTAATCTCAGAGGGGAAGAGGCAAGAGTTGCAGGGGATCGGAACAGTGGCAGTGGTTCGGCACCCCATACGAATTTTGTGTGTGGAAAGTCCAAGGTCATTGAGGGTACCCCAAACTTACTAGACGCGCTGGACTCAAGATTCTCACTTGCTTTTTAATCTTTGTAAAGAATCTTCATTGCAAAATGAAATCATTTGCTTTGAAATGTGCAATCTCTTTCCCCGCACAAAGTCGCTTTAGACCTTCAAGGATAAAGAGTCTAGTATTACCTATGCTGGTATATACTACCAACGAGTAGCCCATGTGTTACCTGCTATCACCTTTTTAACTAGATTTATTCAAATACAAGACATAAAAAACGTTGAGGTATAATAAAACGAGACCCAACTTGGAATAACACTCTACTACCATCTGAATTAAGAAACTATTGTAATACAGGACATCTGCACGTATAAATTTAAAAGAAAGTACCTTACTGAATCTCCTAGTAGGTAGATTCAAGGTGCCCCTTTGGAGCTTCCTCTCTCTTCCACATGGCATGTTTACGATGTTTACGATGTTTTTTACGGGCCGGCTTATCAATGCGAGGATAAGTGTTATCCTACAGTTAAATCACAGTTTAATATACAGTAAAGTCACTTCCTCCACTGAGTGTAGTCCACGCGTCGATAGCAGAAGTAACATTATCGACGCCTGGACTATACTCAGTAGGGTAAGTGACTCTCCTGTATTATTAAACTATGACTAAACTGTAGGATAACACTTATCCTCGCATTGATAAACCGGCCCTAAGTTTATGGCGATACCCTATTCATAAATCATTTGGTGGTTTGGTGGTTAAACCGAAGATTCGCCACTTGTAATAATCATAATAATGAGTCTATTTTTCAAGTTAATCATTAATTATAATATAAATGAAATCCATAAAATGGGTACCAAATGGTGAAAACGGAATTATATGTTAATATAGTATATACGATAAACCACCACCTTGGAATTATTTTACTACAACTTAACGGTAGTGTTAGTGAAAACACATGGATATTC
Source organism: Stenurella melanura (assembly GCA_963583905.1). Taxonomy (NCBI): domain Eukaryota; kingdom Metazoa; phylum Arthropoda; class Insecta; order Coleoptera; family Cerambycidae; genus Stenurella; species Stenurella melanura. The sequence goes on from OY757311.1 coordinate 49,014,482, forward strand.
TGATTTTTGTTTTTTTTGGTAATCCCAAAGTGTAGGTTTATTTGTCCTTAACGATATGTAACATTTGAGTGAGGATGACCGAGTCTTTAATTAGCTTTTTATTGCTAATTGTCAACAGTTTACCGAGATATTTGTGGCAGGTACCCAAACTGCTATTATTTGTTCACAACACGATACCGATATCCACTTACAAATTAGATGTTCAAACAATTATCCTAGACATCGCAAACTTTGATCAAGTACTTCGAGAAATTACTGTGTTAACGACAAGTAAACATTAATTTAATTAGTTGTTCGATTTTTATAAAAATGATTAACGTTATGAACAGAATATATATAACAGTGACAAATATAGTGAAATATTGTGCAACAAATAGTGACCTCCAAAAATTCCCATATACTGATGTATGTCAAAAATAACTGTGATTTTCTATACGTTACACCCCTGTATATAGGTTCTCTCTATTCACGGCTGTCAAGATCTATAGTAGGCCCCAGGGCAGTTCAAGGTCCTCTAAAAACCCACAAAGTTTGACTGGCTGCTTAATTTAATAAAAAATAGATACACATATTTATGTTTTTTTTTGCTTTCGGACCCCAACAGATACCTGAGCTCCCGAGCAGTTACCAAAACTGTCCTCCCCTTCTCATTGATAGGTTAATCAATTAGATTTTTTTTGCAAAATTTTAAGTATACAAGTTTTAGAGTATGAAGTGACAAGTAACTTACAATGTTGTTCATCATCTGAACCTAAGAACGTTCGGATGATGAACAACATTGTAAGAGAACTAAGAAGTTCACGCGATCAAATAACGTCGGGCAAGTTTTGTGGTTCTTATTGTATTTTCTTCTTCTATATTAATTTGCTTCATTCATTCGCTTTCTTAGTCTGCTTCATTTGTGTGGTTTGTTTGGCCTCTTTCGTTTTTCTCGTTTGTTTAGTTTGTGCCTTGCAAGTTACCTTAATAAGCATTTGAAGTCTAGCAGATAGATTGGTCCGAGTGGATTCTGAATTTCTATCTTTCTGATGAAAAGCTTTTTTTAAAATTATTTGGTTATTGCCCGTTTTTTTAAATATTTCTCGAAAAATTATACATCTACCTGCATCAATTTTACTATCATCATATTTACTATTACTATTCTTGTCAAATGTTACACAAGTATACGTACTTTCCTCAAGTTATTTTAAAGTTGAATTTCTTGTACTTACGGGATAGTTATTGCATTGATTCAAATATTTTCACAGTTTTAAATATCGTCTGATGAGATCAACTTAGAAAGCGAAATGATATTTTTTGGTCTTATCTTAATTTTAGATTTTGAATCAGTTGCAATAATCGTCTCCTTTTTATGGGTGGAGAGGTCAAACCATCATATGATTATGCTCCTTCCTCAGTTGACTATTAACAGTTGTTTGATTATACGATTTTGTAGGCAGGATTTAATGTAATGTAGTTTAGTTTAATTGAAGCCATCACAGTGTACTCAGTAAGGTGTGAATGAATATGTATTGTTTAGAAAAATTTTGCTCAACTGAAATTATCATGTATGTTTGCTGAAACTAAGGCAAGCGAAGCATCCTAAATGCCTAAAACTTACGTAACATTGTACTTTTTTATATAGATTGCAGACAATGAGCTCTATAGTTTACCGTAGAATCTAAAAATGTAAACATAACTAAAAGTGATAAGAAAATAAAAATATTTTATTTGAATAGTTCACTACAGTTTTGGAACTGCAGATTAAGGTTGTGGTAATGAATACTTTACAATTTAGTTATATGGATCTACTATTGACAAGAGCCTAAAAACCTGAAATGTATATGGAGTTTTTAGTAAAACATTTTTGAAACATTTAAGAGCAGTTAATTTTCATAAACAGGGTGTCCCAGAATAGAGTTTCCGGACGGGAACCTGTAATTCCTGAGGTCATTTTGGGCCTATGTATCCCAACTTACCTTAGTCCAAAAATGCATCCCTGAGGAAGTACATCCTCTTAATGTGAGACAGAATTGTTTTTTCCAATAATCTCCGTTATATTGAAGATAAATTTAAATAATACATATACTTGCTATTTTTGACGTTACTAATAAATTAATTTTTGGATTGTCATGACAACGCGACAGGTTTTCTGTTTCACAATCACTTATGACCTATAGGGAAAAAACGATATTCTTGATTTTTGGTTGATATTACACAAAATTTCAAAAGTATTAATTTGTGTACTAAAACAGTTGGATATTATGTGGAGCATTTGTTATGACTAATTTTTGTTAAATACACAACTTTTCTATAGTCCAATAATTATAAAGATTTCCATAACAAAAAATGTTATCTGAGATTTTCCTTCAGTAAGTTTTAGTGGAGGGATTATACATCACAAAACCACAAAAATCAGTTCTGGGGGTACCGCGCAACCCCCCAAAAAACCACCTCTCCGGCGAAAAAAGCCTTATTTTACTGATAACTCGTTAACCGTTGAAGATATTTAAAAAATTGCTCATCATAAAAGAGAAAGCTAGACTAATTGCCTAAAAAAAGTTCTCTTGTAATTTTCTTGTATATGCCATGATTTTCGAAAAAATCTGTATTGAAAAAAATTGCAAAATTTGTATTTTTAATGCGCATTTTCGTTTATTTGAGTTTTTTTGCGCGCGGCCTATAAAAATAATCGAATTGCTCTAAAACCAAACATGCTAGGAAGAAAAATCAAAATGGGTTTTAAAGGGGATATAAAATACTCTTTGGTGCTTCCATTTTTGATGGCTATTGATATCTACTAGTATATAAAAATAGCAATATAATGTAGCTACCTCTTGATTTTTTTGCACCTTTAACTATTCACAGGCTCATAAAAAATAACTGACTTTAATACAAGTTATAAATGCATTATCTATTAGTTCATTACTTTAATGCAAAAAAAGTTAGGAATAAAAATATTCACAAATTTACAAATTTACCAGCATGTTGAAGTTAGCCAAATTTTGGCCAATTTCTTATTGTTTCCTAAAAATAAAAAAAGACCCAAACGTCTTGAAAATTTAGCTCAATTTTTTTTTTGAGTTTATGTATCATATAACTATTATTTCTAATCATTTAATAATAAAAAATTGTATTAAAAAAAATATCATCAAACATTTTTTAAATTTTCTTGGGCTAACTTTAACATGCTGCTATATTTGTAAATGTGAATATTTTTATTCCTAACTTTTCTGCATTGAAGTACTACCTTGAACTAAAAGATAATGCATTTATAACTTATATTATAGTCAGTTATTTTTTATGGGCCTGTGAATAGTTAGATGCACAAAAAATCAAGAGGTAAGTAACTATATTACATTGTTATTTTTATATACTAATAAATATCAATAGCCCCCAAAAATGGCAACACAAGAGAATATTTTATATCCCCTTTAAAACTCATTTTGATTTTTCTTCCTAGCTTGTTTGGTTTTCGACCAATTCAATTTTTTTCTATAGGCCACACACAAAAAATTTCAAATAAACGAAAATTAGCGCGCATTAAAAATACAAATTTTGAAATTTTTTCAATATTGATTTTCTCGAAAACTATGGCATATACAAGAAAATTAAGGAGGACTTTTTTTAGGCAATTAGCCAGCTTTCTTTTTTATTATGAGCAATTTTTTTATATCTTCAACGGTTAACGAGTTATCAGTAAATTAAGGCTTATTTCACCGAAGGGGTGGTCATTTTGGGGGGTTGCGTGGCACCCCCAGAACTGATTTTTGTGGTTTTGTTATGTTTAATCCTCGCACTAACAGTTGCGGAAGAAAAATCTCAGATAATATTTTTTGCGAGTTTCTGCTGTATTTTTTACTTTATCGACTGGACTATTAATACAAAATTTTGTTCTGGAATTGTAAATAAATGTTGGGTGTTATCAAGTTTACATAGAGTACTCATAGAGATACAGCTCTCATCGAAATTTCACAATTTTATCTTCAATATAACGGAAATTATTAGAAAAACATATTTTTTTGTGATTTACTTTAAGAGGATGTACCTACTTTCTCAGGGAAGCATTTTTAGACTAAGGTAGTTTGGGTTACATGGGCTCAATATGAACCGTCCGGGAACTCAATTCTGGGACACCCTGTATATTTAAAATAATGAATACTGTTCCACACAAGAGAATATTTTATATCCCCTTTAAAACTCATTTTGATTTTGATTCCAACACAAGAGAATATTTTATATCCCCTTTAAAACTCATTTTGATTTTTCTTCCTAGCTTGTTTGGTTTTCGACCAATTCAATTTTTTTCTATAGGCCACGCACAAAAAATTTCAAATAAACGAAAATTAGCGCGCATTAAAAATACAAATTTTGAAATTTTTTCAATATTGATTTTCTCGAAAACTATGGCATATGCAAAAAAATTAAGGAGGACTTTTTTTAGGCAATTAGCCAGCTTTCTTTTTTATGATGAGCAATTTTTTTATATCTTCAACGGTTAACGAGTTATCAGTAAAATAAGGCTTATTTCACCGAAGGGGTGGTCATTTTGGGGGGTTGCGTGGCACCCCCAGAACTGATTTTTGTGGTTTTGTTATGTTTAATCCTCGCACTAACAGTTGCGGAAGAAAAATCTCAGATAATATTTTTTGCGAGTTTCTGCTGTATTTTTTACTTTATCGACTGGACTATTAATACAAAATTTTGTTCTGGAATTGTAAATAAATGTTGGGTGTTATCAAGTTTACATAGAGTACTCATAGAGATACAGCTCTCATCGAAATTTCACAATTTTATCTTCAATATAACGGAAATTATTAGAAAAACATATTTTTTTGTGATTTACTTTAAGAGGATGTACCTACTTTCTCAGGGAAGCATTTTTAGACTAAGGTAGTTTGGGTTACATGGGCTCAATATGAACCGTCCGGGAACTCAATTCTGGGACACCCTGTATATTTAAAATAATGAATACTGTTCCACAAGAAGTTCAATTTAGTATATTAAATGCTATTAAAATTAACAAAACAACGCTATTAAGCTATAATCAACTGATTAAAAAAAATCACGATTAAGTTGCAATCTAAGTGTCAGCAAACCTTTTCATAAATTACAGAACAAGTATTCACTGTCAATGTTATTCTAGTATCGAATCTAAATATGTTCCTGACCTTTCAGTTTGTTGAAAATTAACAATTAATTAATTATTTTTTGTCTGATTTGAATTAATACATGAAGATTAATTTTGCCTTGAGATTGTTATTCTTTCGATGAATTCGTCGCATTATTTAATTGTGTAGTGATAAATGTTAAAAATATTTCGCAATGCTGTTTTACTTTCCTATATATGGAATATACAGTGTGTCGTACTTAAAGCGTCTCTAGGCTCGCTCCTATTTTTAGAGGTAAATAAATAATGTCTTGTACAACAATAGAGCTTCATAAACTGCATCTTTTAAAGTATTTAGCTTAAGTAAAGAGTCTAAATGCGGCCTACTACGACTGTTTGAAGAAAGCGATATCTCGCTCAGCGTTGGAGATATTGAAAAAATTGCTTAAAATTGTCAGCCCAGTGCAAAATTCTCACTCTTAGTTTCTTACTTACCTTGTGCTGATTCAATGCTTTGTTCTTAATTTTGGTCATTATTTCCACTAGTGTGCCATAGAAACAAAAGTAAAGCATTATGGTAAAGGGAATTTCATATTATTTATTTAAATAAAGAATAATTTAACATTAAAACTAACAAATTCTATTCGGATCTATTTCTTTCCACTAACCCATCATCGATCTGGGTGCACTCTTTAATGCTCTTTCAATTGTTTACGGCAACTCTTCTCAACTAAGATATGACGAATTTATTGAAGGCATCGGTTTTTCTGGCACAAAGTTCTCTTTTAGTAGTAAATACTATTATTTTGTAATATAACTTCTATGCAGCTTATAATCACATATAATACTATAATAGAGTACACATTTTCCTTCAGACGTAAATTAGTCTATATTTGTGAAACATATGATTCTACGAAAAAAAAAAACATAGAAACATTTTTCTAGGTAATTTAACAGGATACATATTTAATAATAATCATTTTTCTCGAACAATTTTCAGTTTCGGAGATAATAGCGAAAAACTAAATTTTACCCCATTTCACCTCCTATAAATATGTTTGCGGGAGTGCTATCGAAGGGGACTTTTGAGGTTTTGTTTAAAACATAAAAATAAAAGTCCACATAAAAATTTAGCTTGTTAGTTACTACATTTTGAAAAAAAATGTAGTATAGGTTTTGCATTTTTTCGGTGGATCATCGAAACTCGAAAAAAGCGTCGAAATGAAAGTTGTATCTATCGACTTGAGAGCGAATTTAGAAAATTCAGTCCGTTGGTCAGTCTGTCTGCCTGTCTGTCTGTCACGCCCAGCCCCCCCTACGTGTTCGGATTTCGATGAAACTTAGGTGGTTAATAGGAGTCCTTTAGAAAACCTTAACGCTAGAAGCTCGGCTCCGTTCGGAAACCGGAAGTATCCGATATAGACGTTTCGAGTTTTTCGGAAAAAATAGAATAACTCGATAAAGGGCAGTCGGATCGAGATATTTCAAGAAAGAAATGGTGCCGCTGGCAACGCTCTACAAATAATTATAGACTATGTCGAAAAATAAATGAAAATTGAACTTTTTCGCAAAATGGTTTTCTCGAAATCGGGCTAGGAAGCACGATAACTATCCAGGATATTGATCAATTTCGATGAGACTTGGTGAGATCAAAGGTACATGGCCACGAATGAAGCCTAAAGAAATTAATAACTCCCGAACCGAAGGTCCGATTTTGATTTTCAAATATGGCGATTGTAGGGCTCGATTAAGTCTATTAGGTAACGTTTGTGAGAAATTTGACGATAGAAAAGCGAAACTAAAAATCCTGGAAAACTTGATTTTTGGATAAATTCTACAAATACCGAACAGTTTCTTAATAAAACAAAAAATAAGTATTCCGTCGATCAATCTCTATAACCAGTATAAGGCAAGGACCTCTTTGGACAAAAAATTTGAAATAAAGTTTTTTCGAAAAATTTAAAATAAACGAGTTATTCCATAGAATTATTTAAAAAAATATTACAAATTGATAAATTCTCCGTGCAATATAGATGCAAAAAAATAATGTAATGTTATATTCAAAATATCATCATTCATTTCTTTATTTGGTTAAGTAATGGTGTTAAATTTTTGTGGTGGCGCGAAGTAGGCTTTAAGCTTCAATTATTGTAGCTAAAATAATTCCAACTTTATAAAGTAGAAAAGCTGATTAGGATAAACTTGTATCTTTTGTAAAATTTTGATATTTTAAATAAGTTTAATCAGAAAAAATACATTTCAATTCCTGCATTGTACCCATTGTGAAAGAAACATACGAATGCAAAACAAAACAGGTTTTACTCAAAGAGTTTAATAACTAGAGAAGACAAGCTGGCGATTTGCCGGGAGTCGCGGTTTGGTTGCCTTGGAGATGGTAGGCTCTTCGTCCTTGTTGCACACCCGGTACACCTCGTACCCTCTCTCTCCACTGTTTTACAAAGCAACACAGCCTTACCCGGCGCTCTTTGATTTCCAACAAATAACATCAAATGTCGTCAATCGTCACCACCCCCTCATGTACTATGCGACAAAGAGAGAACGAACCGTGTGAGAGGGATGAGAAGCCTACAGTCGCCCGCTGCTTATACATTACGCTTATGGAGCTTGTCTCCTCTATTTGTTAAACTCTTTGGTTTTACTACGAAACAGATGTTGATATCGTGCCTTCTCGAAAAAGTCTCTATTTTAGTTATACACGAAATTATCTATAGGTGTCCAAACCAAAAAAAAAAAATGAAGATCATACCGGAAAAAATTCTATCTCATTAAATATTTGACCGATTTTCATTTACTAAATAAAAATAGAATCGATGCCCCTTCTGTGTTTCAAAATGTAGTTAGCCTTTACTTTAGTCAATGCAAAAAGAGAGAAAAAACATGTCAAAATGTACTGAGCCATCCTACGACCCTCTATTGAAAATTTACTGAATCTTCCCAACAGGGATAAAAATCGGTAAAGGTATTTACACAGAACTTCCCTCGTTATGTGTGCATGGCGGTCACTCTAAAAAATTAATAATTACGAAAAGACATTGAGAATAATAATAGGAATATAGTTATTGCTATTATTACGAAGAGAACTTGATAAGTTTTGGTCAAAACAACATACAGATTGCTCATCCAACAGCAAAAGTTCAATACTAAATAGCAGGTGCCACATATGGCAGGCTGCGCAAATACCTTTACAAATGTCCACCATGACTGAATTATTTCTTGGGATGACCACCCTGTACATTTTTCAATAAAAGTATAATAGGTGCATATGCCAGATATTATTGCCATCTGTCATATTTTCAATCCAACATTCACGTAATAGAGTGGAAGTGTAGTGGTGGTTAAAAAATTTCATTTTTTTTTTAATTTTTCAAAAATTTTGGGAAAAAAAAATTTCAAAATTTTTTCTTCTGAAATAGGTTTAAAATGTCAAACGTAGAAATTTTAAATTTGAGCAAAAAGGAAAGTTTCCTTCTATTCTATAGTAGTGGTAAAGAAGTTTAAAATTTAAAAATTGCATATTTTTTTAAAAATAGGTTTAGAATGCTATGAAACGTGAAACTTTTAAATTTGAGCAAAAAAAAGTTTCCATCTATTCTAGTGTTAAATTTTTTTCCAAACTGGTAAATATTGCAAAAATTTATTTCCGAAATTGGTTTGGAATGTCATGAAACGTGAAAATTTTAAATTTGAGCAAAAAAAATGTTTTCGTCTATTCTGTAGTAATGATAAATAGATTAAAAACATTTTCAAATTTGATTGAATAGTTTTAGGATGCCATGGAAACATGGATAGTTTAAATCTGAACAAAGAAAAAGAAATCTATCTTAGTGGTAATTTTTTTTAAAAATAGTAAAAAAAAAATCTAATTTTTCTTTTAAATAGATTTAGAATGATATGAAACGTGGAAATTTTAAATTTGAAGAAATAAAAAAAAAATCCATCTATTTTAGTGGTAACATGGTAAAAAAAGTTTCAAAGAATTTTTTTTTTGAATCAGGCTTAGAATGCCATGAAACGTGGAAATTTTAAATTTGAAGAAAGAAAAAAAAATTATTTCATTTTAATAGTAAAAAATTTTTCAAAAATATTGGTGAAATAAATTTTCAATTTTTTTTTCCCCGGAATAGGTTAAGCATGTCATGAAACGTAGAAATTTTAAATTTGAGCAAAAAAAATTTTTTTTCATCTTGGTAAAAATGTTTTCAAAAATGTTTGAAAAAAATTTTCAAAATTTTTTTTTCCTGAAACAGGTTTAGCGCGTCATGAAACGTGGAAATTTTAAATTTGATCAAAAAAAATTTTTTTTCAACTTGGTAAAAATTTTTTCAAAAATGTTTGAAAAAAATTTTCAAAAAATTTTTTTTCCTGAAACAGGTTTAGCGCGTCATGAAACGTGGAAATTTTAAATTTGATCAAAAAAAAATTTTTTTCAACTTGGTAAAAATTTTTTCAAAAATGTTTGAAAAAAATTTTCAAAAAATTTTTTTTCCTGAAACAGGTTTAGCGCGTCATGAAACGTGGAAATTTTAAATTTGAGCAAAAAAAAATTTTTTTCACTATTTATTCCGTTTAGACGGTCCACCCTGTATATTTTTCAGTGAAAATTCTACCAGTTCTTCGCTGACAGTAGGGTTAACTACCTACCAAATTTGACTGCTCTCCGTCAAGTAGTTTTTTAGTAAATACACCAACAGACAGACAGACAGACAGACAGACAGACAGACAGACTGACGGAATTGAAAAACCTATATTTTCGGAATCTACGTGTTCTGAAACGTCAGAATCCGAAAAAATCTCGGAGGGTGATTTTTTCTCGAATACAATACTTCCCTTCGGTATGCGAGGGAAGTAAAAAGCATATCAAAATGTAGTTTTTTTAGCTTGTTAATAATTTGTTTATAGTCAGTCTAATTATTATTAGGCTAAAACAGTAACTTTAATTCTACATAAAGAAGACACATTAAAAGGAGAATAGTAACTAATGTACATACTTCCCTTCAATAAGCGATGGAAGTAAAACGTATTTAAAACACCATTTAAAACAAATGCATTTTTTTCTGTACTGTAAAAATGGCAAATCCAAGGTGTTATGATTAATATTTAACTTTGTAGTAGGTACACTCAGTAGGAGATTACCCTCATGTGTCTTAAGTGTTTGCTGTAAAAGTTGTTATCATGTTTTATGAGCAGAGACTTCTAAAATAAAATGAATTGTTTATTATCCTTTATAGTTTATGGAAAATTTAATTTTATAGAGTATACTTTGTCTTTTGTTTGAAGTGAGAGTGCAGCGACCATTACTCACAACAGAAACCCCCATATTAAAATATATATCATAGGAAAATATTTGCCTTTACTAAGAAACGTAAAAAATCTTAGTTAAACATTCTGTGTTATTAAAAACATAAAGGTAAATATTTAATTGCGAAATACCTTACTAATAATATTAGAATTCCCATCTTGTGGTGTCCCCTCTGTTTGTAAATATTTGAAAAAGGTACTGTCAGAAAAACTCTAGTATAGAATAGAAAAATTCCTAAATGATGATAAAATTCTTGTTCTAATTAGTTTAAACAAATATTATTGTTAAATCTGGTCGTCATACGACGTGTTCTTAATCTATTAAGATGTTATCAGGCCAAATCATAATGTTTGGAGGCCTGTGGATTGAACGTTACATACAGGCAATACAGATAAAGATTATCGTGAAAACTACTTTCTCGATCAGTAGCGGCCATAGAATGGGTTTCGGGGGGGTGAAATCTTTGCTTAATACGCACAATGAACACAGTTTGATGTAAATGGATATGAAATTTGGAAACGCATGGAAATTATACCCGATCACCACATCTTCAAATAATGTATTGAAAAAGAACATGAGCAACAGTATTATGAATTTTTTTTTGAAGAAAGATAAGGGGTGTAAATCTTTGATTACACAACGACACAAACAAGTTTGGTCATGGACTAATGAACAGAGTACCAAAGGTCAAAATCTATTAAAACACGGTTTTCGTAAAGTCCTTCACAGCAAGAGGTATTGTGTTTTTGAAACGTATTGCGATGCGCTGTATTCGAACCTGAAGCCAAAATTCCGAATGATCAAGTCAATAAAATTTTACCCCCAAAAAATCGCTGGAAAACCAGAATCTCAGCGCTTTGGTAGCGACGATTAGGGTACCAATGCAAAACCGTTACTCTCAACATAACGGTATTTATTTTTATCTTTATTATATGTTTTATTTCTCACCTGAATTCGAATGGGTCATCCGAATCAGCCTATCGTAGTTGAGATCTAAACTAAAAAAAAACAACAATTCCCAGAACACAGGAACAGCTCATGTCCTGCACGTGAAAATTTGTGTTGTCTTACTTTTGAAATCAACAGAGATGTGCTGGTTCCTTTCTGTTGATAGAACTAAACTAATTTCTTTAAATGACCAAATTTTACCTAACGGAAAACGATTTATAAAAACTCTATTAAATAATCAATATCCCGAGAGTTTTCTTGATAGCCAGTTGATGAATATTGAAAGTAGAGTAACAACAATTTCAACCTGAAGATCTTTAGCAGTAATTCCAAATGTACATGGTTTGTCGGATAAATTAGGAAGAATTGGAAACAGATTTTCTGTACAAATTACTTCTCAAACGAATACTACATTAAGATCCGTTTTATCGAAAATTAAGCCGATAAATCGCATTTTCTCGAATCTTCTAATGCCTTGGCCACATCAACCGCAGAAAGAGGACATTCTGGACTGTTTGATTGTTCAGGAAAAACTAAATGGCAAGAGATGAAGAGGAAGGCCACTAAAACGTTGGACTGATGCCACCAAAGAGCCAATGAGATAAAGTTTGGGTAATGCAGACAGCCGATATAGATGGCATGCCATAAAAGTGTTTAACATGCTAGATAGCAAACGGAGATGAATTAGAACATAACGTAAGTTACAAAACCTCTGCCTAGGCGCTGTAAAGAAGTAGAAGAATAAGACGAAACAGAATGAGAAGGAGAAGACGACGATGACGACGACGACGTAGAAGAAGAAAACGACGACGACGACGAAGAAGAAGAAGAAGAAGAAGAAGAAGAAGAAGAAGACGAAGACGAAGAATAAGAAGAAGACGAAGAATAAGAAGAAGACGAAATATTGTTAATGTTCTAAAAATTATAGTGTTTCTTGTGAGTGAGGTAAACGTTATATAGGTGATTCATCTAGACCTTTCGATGTACTGCTTCGTTAACATAGAAATTGTGTTAGAAGAGGAGAATTCGAGAGATTAAAAATTGGTGGACAGGCGCGGGATAGCAATCACATGACGTTGCTAAGATCCACTATTATTATGTTAAATGAGGATAAATATATATCAAATTATCACATAGATTTTTCTACCAGCTGACTGTCGATCCTCAGAGACGCAACCAAAAGCAAAATAAATATAAATTAATATCTCGTATGACTACGGGAATAAACGGAAAATGATTTTTTTTAAATTTTACTTTAATAGTCTTGTTTTAGTTCATATAATTTTATAAGCGTGAGACATTTTGTAATAATAGCGATAACCATATTCAAATATTTCTACTGAAGTAGCAAAAATATCTAATAAGGAGAAAGAAATTAGTTAAGGAGGAGTCTCTTCAAACACGGCATAATACTTTGTAACGTAGTCACTTAAAGCTGCGCTAATTAGTATTTTTATGTGATAGTCTTCTACAGGTCTGGAGAAACCATAGTTCCCATAGTGCCTTCCTGGATCCTCACAGTTATCGATTATAAGTAAAATTTCAGTAAGATGATAGAAGATTTCATGGTTAAGTTGCAACATGTAAAATCGTCCTGGAGGGGAATGGAGCTTTCGGCGTGAAACTGCTTCTGAGGCAGTTTCTACAAGCACTAAAATGGCATCATTCGGTTATTAAAACTTTCATTATCACCCAGTGATGGTAACATAGTTGACGAAGCCCGCGTCGAGTGTACATTCAAGTGTTTCAGTGTTCGTTAAAGCGGCTTCAGATGCATGTAAAATCGGTAGAAATATTTATAAAATAGACAAGTCTAATGAAATGTTTAAATAATACATTTAAATAACGTATGCATATGGAAATTAGCATAAATTTAAAAACATTTTGGAATATCAGCGTGTGAGCGTGTGTTGACCACTATCGTTTTTTATATATTATTCTATTGTTGAAAATAAAAATAATGAGAATCAAATGGGAATATCTATAATTTTGGAATCCATACGCCATGACCCAAAAACTAAAACTGTTTCAGTTTACGTAATTTTCCTTTTATTATCCACAGACATTGTGTGTTTCTCGGTCATTACAAACAACTCTCTCACGCAGTGGCTGGTTATTGTCTTTTTAACCTATTTTTACAAAACTTAGTCACTTATCAAAATTGTAATTATATTATAATTGTAGATTGGACATGTAATTTTATATTTATTCTAATTGTTGATGCCTTTAATATTATTCATTCATTGTCTGCTACCCATAAATTCAGTTATACTATCTTAATGCAAAAGCTTACTAATAATGAAGAACATAAATCAAATAATTGTCAATAAAGACTATATTCAAAACATAGAGCTTATAGTTCATTTTGTGAAAACATTGTCGTAGGATTAAGTAGTTTATCCATTTATTTATGGGATGATATACAATAATACCTTTTATATTTGATGGCATAAAATGAGATGATACTTCATTAATTTAAAATGTCGCAACTTTTCTGTAATTATAAGCTAAGAAATACTGTGATTTAATACACCTACCTACCTGCTCCGATCCTGTTGTTTGTGGTGCTGTGCGCGCCTCATGTGTTCTTCTAATTTTATATGGATTGTTAATGAAATAATTGTGTTAAAGAAATTAAGTATAGATATTTCGCATATAATTAAGTGCGTTGAAAGTTATATTATTAAATTAAAAAGGAATTAATGTTAATGAAAACCAAATACTTCTAATACAATGATGTGAGAAATACCATTGTCAAGCTAAATATATATGTACATTAAAGTGATTAGTTAACACAAAAAAGCAATTTAAGTAATTGTTGATAATGATGAAGAATATTGTAATTACTAATGTTTAATGTTCTCTAATTTAAACTATTGTTTTATTACAATATACAAATATAAACAAATATTTTTTATTATTATTTTAAATGATCCATTAAAAATATATTATTTTAAGAGTTATTTACGAAAAATGCCGTTTGGTTCATATTACGTCATTATTGCGATGATTTTCAGGTCGAAACTGATACGCCACCCCTGCACATTTTTTAAATTTCATTACATACCCAACTAGTTGGAAACAAGACAATAATTTAGTTATCTAATTAACTTCGATTTTGATGAATTTAATTCTTTGATCTTCTATCAACGGAAAAACATTGAAACATATATTATATTACTTTGCAAACAACAGAAAAAAATAATTATCTATGAGAACTAAAAGAAAAACTATGTGTAAAAATATTAATAAAATCTTTGCATTCTTTCGATAACCTGAATTTTGGTTATGCTATCAAATTAAAATCCTAAAATGAATTTGACTAATTTCTTATTTGAAAATTCTCATTCTAACACTAGCACCCGCACAGTCCCCTACGGCTATGCAGATTAAACTAGTATCTACATAACCTCTTACGGTCATGAAGATTCAGGTAAAAATGAGAACAAAGGCCTAAAATGAATTTATTCACTAAAATTATTTTATTTAACGGGGTTATGTAGATACTAGTTTAATCTGCATGGCCGTAGGGCACTGTGCGGGTGCTAGTGTTAGAATGAAAATTTTCATATAATAAATTCGACAAATTCATTTTAGGATTTTAATTTGCTAACATAACCAGAATTCAGGTTATCGAAAGAATGCAAAGATTTCATTAATATTTTTACACACAGTTTTCCTTTCAGTTCTCTTAGATAGTCATTCTTTTTCCGCTGTTTACAAAATCCTATAAAGAAGATGTTTCAATACAATTATAAGCAAACAATTAATAATTAACTTTTAAACGGAAAAACATATTTTCAAAAACTATTGGAGGGCTGTGAAATTAATTTGATACTTTAGGCTTACTTTTGCGGTATCACTACTTAAAAAATTTATGTATTTAGTATTTTTAATTCTCGTTTTTGTCAAGATACCTTTTTGTTTGATTAAAAATTGATGGTAGTATGCGAAACCCTTTGGTATCACACCAGAAAATTTTATTATAGTCTTTAAGCGGTTTATTTAACTTAACGATTATACCGTAATTAATATCTAACTGGAACAAAACAGTGGGCTTAACATTGAATCACCAATTAAATAATGATTAACCTTTCAACAGAATAACAAACCATAACATTTTAGAATTTCTCCAGCTATAATAATTAAAAACTGATAAAAACCTTGTTAGGCATCAGAAGACATACTAAGAACTGATAGGAAGGGATACAACTTGATTAGTAGGTCATTATCTTCTTGCGTTATTCCCACTTTGTTCATGGAATAATTTTGAGAACGATTTCAAATTTGTATACAGAAAAAAGATAAGGTATTCGGTATTGTACAATACAACTAATCGTTTTTGCCGATTTTGAGTAACAATAGTGTCAAAAAATAGTGTTCTATGAAATGTAACAAATCTTGCCGCTTCCGTTGGTATTGAAGAATAGCATTGAGTCTATCTATGATTGTGCAATACGATTTCTTGCTAAAGCAGCACCTGTACTTACAAGAAGAATGAATAAAATGAAGTAGTCTGATACATCATTGTGATCATTTTTTGAAAAATCTAAGTCGAAAAAAGTGATCTTTATGACATAAGCGTGCAGTAATTGACAAAACGGACCACTTATGAAAACCTCGGTGCTTGTCTGACTGTCCGTCCGCCCGTCTGTCACATGCACTTTTTTTTGAGGGTTGTGGCTGAATTAGAGATGTTTAATACGAAAAGTAGCATTTTTTGGTTTTTGGGGGTTTGTTTCGAAGGGTAAAATGGGAAATTATTTTTTTTTCCAAGGTCATCGTGTGGAGTGTCAAATGATTTCAAAAATATATAATTCGTTTTCTTCATATATTTTTTAACACTTTTCCGACAAAACGATTAAAATTTTTTTGTCGAATTATTAGTAGTTATGTAACTCAGACAATGTCATAAATGGTATTTAGAGATAAAATAGAATCCAATTACAATTCCACCAAAATTATTATATTTGCATTGTTGTTAATTCGATAGACCTCAATTATACAATATGTTCCCATCTTTGTTATCAAAATAACTGTTAAGTAACAATTCCATTTATATTATGTAAAATTATTCCTGATGAAGCCATTGCTACATGTAGCCCTTGTGTGTTTTCAACATAGCACAAAGTTCATAAATATGTGACATTCACTCGCTTAAGTATTTAGTTTAAAAAACTATCTAATACGTTTTTCTTCAATCAATTGATAGATTGTGCGATGCAAAATAATGTAAATTAGATATTGGCAAAAGCCTACAAGTTCTATAAACTGCCCACTCATAGAAATCACCTTTTAGCCATTTGCATAAAGAACTATTAGGTATATATATCCTCTAACAGCATAGCTTGCACCTAGAAATAAGAAAGATGCAAAACTTTGAGATAATGTCATATGTAATGATAATTCTTTAGTGTGATTTTGGTAGTAAAAGGTATCATCTTCATTTTCTATACGGTCCCAAAACTTGCTATTATCACCAAAGGGCGAAACCCAAAGTTAAAAAAATTTACATTTGAAAATAAATTGCCGATTTATTTTTTAAATGTAGTTCATTTATATTTTTGGAGCCAGTGATTACAAATCTGAAGTCAAAACGAATAAATTCAATATGATGGAAGGAAAACCAATTCTTTAAACGGGCAAAAATGGTATCTAGGTAATGCTATATTTTATCATAAAATTCTATTTCAGATTTTTAAATTACTGGATAATCTCAGTAACAAAATGGCGATGTTGTTATTTAAAAAATGTGAATATGTACATTGTTCTGGTCATAATTTCTTTGTTTTTGATGCCATAATAACAGAATTATTTTAAGGACTCCTTTAAGTTTGGGTCACAGCATTTTTTCGCAAGTGTCATAATATTGTCTAAATGTTATTTGTGGCATTATTTTAATTTTTTTCCTTCTTCAATTCTTTGGGACTACCTGCCACATGTGTGTTTCCTTTTTAAGCGGTGCTCAGGGAATCTACAAAATATCACAATTAATCAGTATGTTACTGGTAAATAACCTCTACGCCTGTGACTTTTACGTCAAAGGCTCAGTTAAAGGTTGCTATTTTTAATTAAACAACACGAATAAGTATAAAAACTTGAAATTAAATATTTCGCCGACGTTTCGGAAATCTATTCTGTTTCCCTTTCCAAGGCTTTTTTGGAAAATTGTTTTTGCTGTATATGATAAATAGACGGCTCTAAGAATGTTTGTTATATTCAATATCCATAGATACTTATTATTTACATAGAACTGTTGATACAGTTAACAGTTTTTTTACATTTTATACAATGCTAAGTTTGTGAAGTTCTTCTTTAAACATTGGCAACCAAGTTGTACAGACATCTAGGGAACAATTCGACACGCATCTATCCTCATCCAATAATATTATCGCGGATTCTTTAATTTTTCTTTTTTTGCTATCTGCCTCTTTTGTTAAAATTTTTGCCGAGTCCCAGTTTATTCTGTGTCCATTCTCCCAAGCGTGTTCCCAGATCTTGGACCTCTGAATTTCATTTTTTCTTATATGATTTTGATGTTCGCCCAATCTTACACTAAAAGGTCTGGATGACTCACCCACGTATTGTTTGTTGCACTCACACGGAATACTATAAATGCAATTTTTTGAATTTTGCTCGTGGTTCTTTGGTTTCGTCTTTGTCAGAATAGATCTTAAAGTGTTGTTTGTTTGAAATACCGTCCTAATATCAAATCTATCACCGATGCAGCGCAACTTTTCGGATAATCCGCATACATTAGGAATTAACGATGTGTAACGTTTTTCAGGTTTTTGTCATACCTGATTGTTATTTTCAATATTTATTATTTATAATAATATTAAGGTTTTATCGACAAAACCCCCGGGGTATTGGTTATTTATAAGAATTTCCTTTATAAACCGCTTCTCATTGTTTAGTATTTCACCATTAGAAGAAATGATTTTGGCCCTATCATACAAACATTTTACAACACCCTTCTTAACGTGCATCGACTGATTTGAGTTGAAATTTAAATATCTGTTGGTATGTGTTGGTTTTCTATAAACACTTGTTTCAATTGTACCATTTACTCTTTTAATTAAAATATCTCAAAATGCTAATTAATTTCTAGTTTCCTTTTCTAAAGTGAATTTAATAGAAGGTTCTTTATTATTTAAATGTTCCAAAAAAACTATCTAGTTGCGCCGCATCGGTGATAGATTTGATATTAGGACGGTATTTCAAATAAATAATACTTTAAGACCTATTCTGACAAAGATGAAACCGAAGAACCACGAGCAAAATTCAAATAATTGCATTTATAGTATTCCGTGTGAGTGCAACAAACAATACGTGGGTGAGTCATCCAGACCTTTCTGGAGATCTGCGAACACGCTTAGGAGAAAGGACACAGAATAAACTGCGACTCGGCAAAAATTTTAACAAAAGAGGCAGATAGCAAAAAAAAAGAAAAATTAAAGAATCCGCGATAATATTATTGAATGAGGATAGATGCGTGTCGAATTGTTCCGTAGATATCTGTACAACTTGGTTGCCAATGTTAAAAGAAGAACTTCACAAACTTAACATTGTATGAAATCTAAAAAAACTGTTAACTACATCAAGAGTCCTATATAAGTCCTATATAAATAGTAAGTATCTATGGATATTGAATATAATAAACATTCTTAGAGCTGTGTATTTATCATACACAGCAAAAAAGATTTTTCAAAAAAAGCCTTGAAAAAGGAAACAGAATAGATTTCCGAAACGTCGGCGAAATATTTAATTTCAAGTTTTTATACTTATTTGTGTTGTTTAATTAAAAAAGCAACCTATAACTGATCCTTTGACGTAAAAGTCACAGGCGTAGAGGTTATTTACCAGTAACATACTGGTTAATTGTGATATTTTGTAGATTCCCCGGGCACCGCTTAAAAAAAAACATACATGTGGCAGGAAGTCCCACAGAATTGAAGAAGGAAAAAAAAAAGTGTCACAATGTCTGATATATTCAACATTGAAACTAAACAAACATTAGGACATTATTTGTAAATTTACATATTTCCGAAACTATTAACTTTACGTAAATACAGAAAAAACGCAAATTCAGTGTTAGTTTCTAAACTTTATTTATTGTCTACACCATTTCTTTTTGCTGACACTTAATTATTTCTTGATGTATTTACAAAAAAGGAAGTTTTTTTCGGAAATTACCTTTATAGTTTACAGTGAAGTATTCAAGTTAAAAAAAAAGGTTAATTACAGTAACAAAATTGCTACACTTTTATTAAAAAAATGTGAAGACACACATTGCTTCAGTCACAACTTCTTTGTAAAAAAATCCATGGGATATTTTATTTTCAACATTTAATTCTCTTCATTTCTAATGTCTTTTTCTGGGATGCCAAATCGTAAACAGGGGTATCATCTACCTTCTATAAATTAGCAAGCCCCGCATAATGTAGAAACGTTTCTTTGATGCGATTACTATTAAATTATTTAAAAAAACGACATTTAATTCATATAACAATTAATCTATATCTATAAACGATTAGTTACTTGTGCTATAAATAACTGCTTTTTTAACAGGCTTTTATTATTTATAGTAAGTTAGTCAAAACTGTAAACCAGTGGACCTCTGAATGAGAAAAAGAACCCTCACAATAAATCTGTGAAACAATTATATTGTATTTACCATATAAATAACTTGAATTCGGTAAATATTTTAAATATACATGTTTCGGAATACATAATGACAAGCAGTTATATACTGATAAAAAAGTAATAAATGTATGGATGTAGGTTGTGGACTCATTATGAAATATAAACCAGATTTTCTCTGGTGTGTTACATCATGTTAAATTCTCTTGGAAAATTGATAATTGCAGGTGGTTAAAGTATTTTATTTCATTGTTTGCTCCTACCAGACAAGTTTGGGGAAATTTGCTGTTACGAAAACCAGTATTCACTTTTTAAGTTTTATTCGAATCTGAATTTAAAGATATTTAAATTCTGTCACTATTTAAAATTTAATTTAATTAATCAAATCAGTGTTTTGCCTATCAAGTTATTCAAATTATCACATATTCTTGTTTGCTTTAGTTTCATTGCTACCACATGCTTATAAATGTTACCAGATTATATCACAGTACTTTTGCGGCGTTTAGAGTATTATTTGAAAAAACAAATCACTGTTATAAATAACTAAAACATACGTTTTAAATGATGGTTTTCCCACGAAAAAATATTATATTGTATCACATAACATGGCAATGTTGTTTAGGAAAACACATAATTTCTGATTTTTTAGTTGAGTAGGCTACTATAACATATTGCAATATACAATCACTCATAACATCATGTGCCATTAGATATCGACAAAAATCTGCACATAATTCAAGAACTCTTAGAGATATCGAGATGACACTTCTTTAGATTCCTGATATAACCATTTAAAACGTTTTTTTATTATATCTTGTAGCAATGTGCTATATATATGTCATCTTACATGCCAAACATGTATTGATGTCTGTGAAAAATAAACTTAGCAACATCTTCGCAGCGAAACGCAGTGTTCTGCAGGACAGTATACTGAGACCACCGCCATTTCCAATCTACATAAATGATTTACCTCATCTTCATTCAGCGTTAACAGTCCTCTTTGCAGATGGCACTATTTTTACGAGATACTGGCTGCAAAGTTACTGATGTAAAAATAGTGTTTTAAGTATCCTTTCTGGTTAAATGCAAATAAGTTATGTTTAAATATTCGAACACAATCTCCAGACTGTAAACTCTCAGGGTTTATAACAGATAATGGGTTAATGACACCCACAATAACGATGTATTAACTAAACTATTGAAAAAAGTATATGCCATTATAATAAAGTAAAATTAAAGCTATAAATCGAAATAAATAAAGTGTCTCGGGAGGGGATTTTGTTGTTGGAATCTGAAGGAAACAGAGAAGTATGAATTGTGGCTGCCGATATCGGACGGTTATATTTATTTATCTACTCTGTTAGATTATTATTAATTAATCAACTGCTTCAGTATTCATAAACAAATAGTGGGATTTATAATAACTCACAAGTGATTTATTATAAGTCACTGCGCACATCCATCTTTAACCGCATGCTTAATCTAGCTAATCGATATAACGCGCAAAATAAAATAGAATGGTTCATTGTTATTGAGGTGAGGAAGGTGATTTAACATGTTTGAATGTTTGGACGTTGTCAAATCAAGTTAAGTAATAATAAAATTGTGCCAAAAATGATGAATTCGGTTACTGAAGATGAAATATTATGTTATAATCGTAGATAAAGTATATATTAGGGTTTTCCTTATCTATAGGTGTGGATTTTTTTTTTAAATGTAGTATTCTCACCCACTCATTCTGTTCTAATATAGGAAGAAAAAAATCACACAAAATTTTGAGCGGTTAGCTCAACCCCTTCCCGTGCTTCAAATGGGATGAATTTTCCTTTGTATTTCTTATGGGTACAAGACATTTTTTTGTAAATTTCCGATGGAATTGTCAAAATGTTCTGTAATAAAAATCGCAAGTCTCCTCTTCAGAATTGCTCAGAGAATACGAATTAATCATTCCTCTTTTAATTAAAGCCCCATAAGTCTCTTTTATAGAGCCCCAAAATGACCCTATAAGAGCAAAAGTAGAGTATTGCATAATTTTGACGTTTATTATCGTTTATTTGAGATTCTCTTTGCACAAATTGTTATTAATTAGTTACATTATATATTATTATTATTATTATTACTAATATTTTAATGTTAATCAAATTGTTTAAACAATAATCATTCATTTAAACAATTACATTTTGCGATAAATTTGTAACATTTTAATTTTTTTAAATTACACAGTTATCCAAGGAATACGAATTAGTAATTATTTTTCAAACTATACCTCATAAGAACTATTGAACTTCAAAATGACCTCATGCGGGCAAAAGTACAGTATCGCGTATTTATGATATTTATTATTACTTATTTGCCATTACAAAAATAATTTTTATTTAGTCACATTTCAGCTTCTGTTGATATATTAATGTTTTTCAAATTGCTTGAACAATTATAATATATTTAAACAACTACATTTTATCATAAATTTGTAACGGTGTCACCTTTTTTTTAATTTTACAAGTTATTTTTTTAATATTGTTGATTAAGAGTTTGTTAATGGAACTCGCAAATTATTTAAACAATGTATTACACTTCAGGCCAAAGGCAAGCGAAAAAGTTCATAAGTTATTCGACAAAGATTACAAGATTACATCTAGAACTTTAAAAGTTTGATTTAAGGCCGATGGCAGGCCTTCTAATAGGCCGTTGCTTCTTGAGATATCATCTTAAGAATATGGGCAAAGCAGAAAATTATAAATGCAGATAATGTGATACTGCAGAACACATACTTTACGAATGCTAGATGTTAACCCGCCAAACACAGGAATCATTTTTATTAAAATCTCGTATAGTGCCATTATTTAATCTTTGGATGACTGTAGTGATGAAACTAGCCATATCAGAGGTTTGTGCCCATTAAGACATTTAATCGGCATCAGGCCAACTACAATATACTAAAATTTCAGCCAATTCGATAGGGACCGCTTTTCCATATGATTAGTGCGTGGTCCTTTATAGCAAATTGTAATTGTTTAAATAAATTATAATTACGAAGAGCATTAAAATATTAACACAAACTGGAATGAGACAAACTTAAAATAATTTGTGCAAAAAGAATCGCAAATAAATAATAGTAAACGTCAAAAATATGTGCCCTCGGGGGATCATTTTGGGGCCCTTATGGGGTGTAATTTGAAAAATAATCATTTATTCGTATTCTTTGGACAATTGTAAAACTAAAATAAGGTGGATATATTGCAAATTTATTTTAAAATATAATTGTTTGGATCGATTATAATTTTAAAAACATTAAAATATAAACACAATCTAGAATGTGACTAAATAAAAATAATCTGTGCAAAGACACTCTCAAAAAATAATAATAAACGTCAAAAATACGCGACACTTTATTTTTGATCTCACAGGGTCACTTTGGGGTCCTATAAAAAAGTTTAATTCAAAAAATAGTTATTAATTTGCATTCTCTCCGCAGTTCTGAAAAGGAACTTGGATTATATTAACGAAAATGTCTTTTATCCATAAGAAGTACATAGGAAAATTCACCCCTTTTGAGACACGGGAAGGGGTTGACCTAGCTACCCTAAATTTCGTGTAAATTTTTTTCTATTATATCATAATAATTTTAGAAGGTGAGACGATCAAATTTTAAAAGTTGAAAAATAAGGACCGCCCTAGTATATATAGTATTCAAGTTGTGATAATAATAATAGCTCACTTGATGAATCACAGCAGCCGCTTGCGGCTCGCGCCGCAAGCTTCATCAGCGTGAGTTATTATTTACATTATTGCTCGTTAAACAACTGAAATCGGGAAATATTATTTTTTATTTGTTTTTTGTAAATATTTACGATCGTATTGCAAAAATTAAAATAAGGATTGTCCACAATAAAATATTGAACAAGTCTAGATATAAGACTTCTAGTAAATATCAAGCTAATATTTTTTCTATCTATTACTTACCAGCAAGCTGTGTCACTGGACATGGCAAACAAGTATCAAGTCGAATTCCTTGTTATCAGTTAATTACCACTTAGTAATTACAAAAATACGTCCGGAGCACATCGCGGTTAGTGGAAGTTAGGAGGCAGGTATACATAGGGACGTTCCGATACTATCGATTTGATACTAGTATCGATACTTTTTATTCGGTACCAAGTACTTTTGCACTCGATACTTTTCTTCCGATGCGATGCCAGTATCGATACTTTTCGTTCGATACTAAGTAGTTATGTACTCGATATTTTTATTTCGATACGATACCGGTATTGATACTTTTTAGCCGATATCGGTATTACTAAAATAAAAAGAAAAGTGATTATAAAGTATGGAAGAGTCTGTCGATATGATACCAGTATTGATACGTTTCATTCGATACCAGTAGCGATACAAGTATCGAAACTTTCTTTCCGATATGATACCGATATTGATACTTTTCAATCGATACCAGTATCGATGCAAGTATCGACACTTTTGAGTCATCGGAACGTCCCTAGGTATACATCCCGGCTAATGGAGGTCTAGAGAGCATAAAAATACCGAACCTGCAAGGTGTCTACATTTAAGCCATGACTAGTAAATATCAAGCTAATTTTTTTAATAATTAGTTTTATTTACTTTATTTAAATTTCTACCACTAAGAAAAATTCTCTCATATAACTTTTGTTTTCGGCCATGTTTTAAGACAAATGATTATTCATGTCTCTAGCTGATACAAACATTTCATGTAATTACCCGATGTGACATATACTATAATGTATAGATGTATATAAAATGGTTTTACGATAATTTTCTTTGTTTATTTTACCCATTTTTAGCGGTTTAAGATTTTTATAACTTGTTTATATGCTCATATTTATTAAGCTCAATTATATTGAAGGTAGGGAAAGAATTAGTAGGTTGGAGCATGTAAGGTATCGATCAACAAATGTGTTCTCACAAAGTAAATGATTGACAAATAAGCCTGTTATCTCATGGTAAACGAATCATGGGAATATTATGTAAAAGCTTTTTTTTTAAATTCTAGAGTGGTGGCAGTTTACAAATGAATGAGTCTCTCAAGGTGTTAAAAGGTGCTGGCGAGGGGTTAAAAATAGCCCATTATTGCAAAAGCATTTTTGATGAAAGTTGATTGTATCCTTACTTACCAAAGTCTACTTTATTAATGCTCTTTGCGGATGAAAGAGCTGTAATGAAGTAGACTTTGAGCCAAAGCGAGAATTTTGTGTTTGACTACAACAATGTGAGAACAATCGCTCGTTCTTATCCGATATTTTATTAACATTCACATTTTGAAAAAGCCTATTGTGAATTTTTATAATGAATGGCACGATATTTTTGAGACAGCATATCAGACCTGAACGTTTGGGTTAAAATTGACAAATTTTATATATAAAATGAATTTTTTTGTTTCTTTTTACTTCCCTCGCAAAAGTATTTAACTTCAAGTTTCTGATTCCACATAAGATCATATTTTTAATGCTATAACCTAACAGCGAAACCTCTCGGTGTACAGACAGACACCTGGCTTCTAGACAATCGTCGTTAATTAGGCAATTTATTAATATTAGGGAATTTATGTAACACAAAACTCTAAGTTTGAAAATATAGATTACGTTAAAGATTTGTCCTTAGAGATGCATTTTGAATGTACAGCTATCAAATATTATACTAACAGTAAACACTTTATTATCATATTAGTTTTATACAGATCTCCAGATGGAGATTTTTCAATATTTATTGAGAAATTAAATCAAACGCTAGATGTATTAATAGACAGAAACAAGCAACATAATTTGATTATCTGTGGGGATTTTAATATTAATTTTCATACCCAAGACAAACATTATAAGGACATTAAAGATATTTTCGACTCTTATCGTATAGAGCCTACTATAACGTCACCCACCAGATTAAATAAATGTATAGACAATATATGTGTTAATTTAGATTCTAGTCTATACAACAGCAAAGTAATTGACAATGCCATGAGTGATCATAACGCTCAAATGATAACCATAAATTTAACGGAAAAGGAGGAAATAAGTAAATCGATCATAAAACATAGACCTACTAATAATCCTAACAATATCAATCACTTTCTAGCTCTGCTTTCTAAAGAAGACTGGAAAGAAATTTTTACTCCAACACATAACGCCAATGAAAAATTTAATATCTTCATGGATACTTTTCTGCACCATTTTGAGATAGCCTTCCCACTCAAAAGTATTAGTCATTTAAAAGTAAAACAACAAAGGAAGAACAAATGGATCACACCTGGTCTAGTAATCTCTGGACGGCGGTTAAAAAAACTGTATAAACTTACATTAACAGGAGATGATGAAGTAAAAGTATTTTATAAAAGATACGAGAATATTTACAAAAAATTGTTAATCAGGGCAAAACAAATGTACAATGACTCACTTCTAATAAACTCTAATAACAAATCAAAGACGGCTTGGAGCATTATTAATCCAACAAAGCACAACATTATTAAAGAATACAATCTCAAAAACTCTGACAATTCAATAGTTAGTAATCCTGAATACATTTCTAATCAGTACAACAACTTCTTTAATAAAACACCAACAGCTCTGTCAAACACAAACATACTAAAAAATAGCCAACCGAATTTGTCTTTCAGAAATAACCTTAAGTCACTTTACTTCGAACCTGCCAATGAACATGATATTCTGGATATCATCAAAAATCTGAAAAATTCCAATACATCGGGAGATGGCAGTATAAGCACAAACCTATTAAAAAAGTGTATGCATCTAATTAGTAAACCATTAACTGAATTAATAAATTGCTCACTTAATGAAGGCATCTTTCCCGAAAAATAAAAAATCGCAAAGGTTATACCATTGTATAAGTCCGGTGACAAGACAAATATTGAAAATTATAGACCCATATCGTTATTAAGCTCCTTTTCAAAAATTTTTGAAAAATACGTATCGCTACGTATTATAACTTTTTTTGACAAATGTGGTTTATTTAACTACTCGCAATTTGGTTTTCGTAAAGGTTTGTCAACCGTAAATGCTATTATTGAGTTTCTTAATGGTTTATACAAAAATCTGGATGAAAAGAAAAAAACAGCAGGTATCTTTGTTGATTTAAGCAAAGCATTTGACCTCGTGAATCATAGAATTCTTCTAGAGAAACTAGAAAAATATGGTGTACGAGGAATACCTCATATGTGGTTTACTAGTTATCTGCAAAATCGGATGCAATATGTTGAAATCAGCAATCATAAATCTAAAATATTATCTTCAACCATTGGAGTACCACAAGGGTCCATTTTAGGTCCTCTGCTATACATCATTTATGTAAATGATTTTTGTCTACCAAACTCCATTATGTATGCTGATGATACCACCATTCTTGTTAGTGAAAAAAATGTATATTCACTTGTTAATAGAGCCAGTCAACAACTTCAAGAAGCGCACACCTGGTTTACACAAAATGATTTAATACTAAATAATAAAAAATCATCAGTTTTAAGATTTAACCTGTCAAAAAATAAAACGCTCGATCAGAGTTTGTTAATTAGAACAAATAGCGGCACTCTTAGGCAAGAGAATAATATAAAATTTTTAGGTATCCACTTATCTGACAATTGTACTTGGTCTTCCCATATAGATGCAACATGTAAAAAAATTGCACCAGTATGTTATGTTATACATCAGTTACAAAAAGTAATTGACAGGTCTGTATTGTTAATGTATTATTTTGCTCATTTTCATTCAGTGATATCTTACGGCATTATAGCATGGGGTGTTTCACATGAAAGTATACGGGTTTTCCGATTTCAAAAAAAGCTATTAGGTACATTGTAGGAGTAAGTAAAAGGACAAGTTGTAGAGAAATTTTTAAAGAACTTGGTGTACTACCTCTGCCTTGTGTGCTAATTTGTCAGTTACTACTTTACGCTAAGTCTGAATTAAGTAGTGTCAATACATTAAATAACAATCACTCCTACAATACTAGAAATAATTTAACCCTAGAAATACCCATACATAATTTTAACTGCATATGAGAGAAGTCCAAAATATCTAGCAATAATTGTTTACAACAAGTTGCCTAATAGTTACAAAACGCTAAATAAAAATAAGTATAAAGCAACTATAAAATGTTTACTGTTAGAGAAATCTTACTACTCACTAAAAGAATATCTTGATGACAGATTGTAATTACATCTTTCTTCCCTTCTTTTTTCTTAGACCTTATATGTTAAACATTTTCTTTTTAGCATATTATGTCATATAGATTTCTTCTTTTTAATATCAGGTTAAACTTGTATTTTTATTATTGTTATTGTGATAGTCTAATTTATTTCACTGTGTGTGTACCAATATGCATTCTGTTTTTTATCTTTATTAAATTATATATACATATTACTTATCAGCTGACGTACCATATATACATATTATGTATCAAAAAGATGGTCAATAAATTATTATTATTATTATTATTATTAATACTTGTACAAGTACTGCGTATTTCACAATCTTTTATTCAATTTAACATTTTTGTTAGTAAGGCGTGTGTAGTTCAAATCTTGTAAGCCAATTTTTAATGACTTGCAATTGACGAAATTTAAAATATTGTATACATATGTAGTATCAATGACAATATCATATTTTAGAATAAAATTCATAGAAAATGGACTATATAAGTCAAAAGGCGAACAAAGGAGGTTGGAATTGGATATATTCTATATGAAATGCTAGATTCTCAGGTATACCAATAACTTCCTTAGTTCCGTAAATGTAAGTCAATTTATTTCAATATTTTTTGTATCCTCGTGTACAATAAATAAACACGTGATAAAAATGCCATGTTTCGCAGTGCAAACAAAAAGTTTACTGTTGCGGTAAACCCAAATTAATCTGCTAAATTATATGTTAACTGTAAACCATTAACAATAAAGTCTTATATCATTGTCCCTCAACCGTTTCGACAATACAACATATAACAGTAAATGTATTTAGTTCCGTCATTTCTTCAAAAATAATGAGTGTGTTTTCTTCTTTACAGTTATCCAGGCGAGAAACGCAGCAAATCTGGAGTCGGGAGCTGTTGAATCCGAACTGCCAAGTTACACCATAGCCACCGGTTTGCCGACGTACGAAGAAGCCTTAGAACAACTCAAGCAGGTCAAAGAACTTAGCGGATACAATGCAAAAACAGTGGAAACAATAGAAAACTGGACGCCCCGCACCCCGCCGACTCCAGTGAATACGCTTTCAGTTGTTAATTTGTTTCAACTTTATAGAAATAATGAGAGTGTGCAGGCTGCCCCTTCGTCGAGGCCTTCGGTAAAAGCGAATTGAGAAAATGATGCATGTGATGTTAATCACGTAGAAGTTGATCTGCATTTCACGTCCCAATCTGTGTTTGATGTCAGGGGATACTGATAGCATTTTCTTGCGAAATAACTGAGAAGAATGTGCCTTGAATGGCTACAGCCAGTTTTTGCTAGTTACCGTCCAAGAGAACTAATTACAAATTACAATTAAATTGTACAGTGCTATTTATATACCTTTAATATTCGACTTTTAATTAAAATAGGCTCTTAGGTTGTTTAATATTACATAGCCGCTGTTGATGAGGAATGCATAGTAGAATTAATAGGTTGACTTTGTCTTGACATTGGAAAATTAGACTAATTGATAATATACAGCCCATACAGGTAATATACAAGGTGAATACAGAAATGAGGAGCTCGTAATAAATTCCAATTAACTGTTCAATTGTTGAAATCATCGGATCTATATGATTTTTACAATATTTGTTTCACAGACTGATGTAGAGTAAAATAACTATATATAAAATGGCAAATTGCAGAGAATGTGCAAAATTGTATGACACTCCAGATAGTATTTTACTTCAAGTATCATAATGGGCTTGTGCATCATTTGACAGCCGATGACTGAATCAGGACGAGAGTGTCCAAGTAGATTTTGTCTGTATGTAAACAGAGAATAAATTTTGATTTGATTTGACTGATTTGGCAACCGACGAGTTTTGGTGGCACACAACTGTTTAATTACGTTGTTGAAATTCGCAGTTTCCTTTTTTTGTGACACATTTTACTGATTTTGTACTATCAATAATTGAAATAAACATTTTTAATTTAGTTTCTCTAACACTATTTCAGAAACTACAAATTTCACAACTGAATCTGTGTCGGAACAAGTATCATTCCAATACGCTGTTATGGAATAATACCGCACGGCTTTCGACGAATCAGAAGCCGTTAAGCCACATTTAGTGATTCGGTTGCTATGGTTACATCGAACAATAGGTATTTATTTTTGAACAGTTTTTGAACAGTTTTATATAATTCTTAAAATCTTGTTAGAGACAGTATAATCTACAATACGTTTGGAATGGCCACACTCGCGATCCGTAGTCCTCGCCGTCGGCTCAAACTACAAACGTTTCGCTCGTGTGGAATATGAGCCATTCCATAAGTTGTAGAATGTGCTGTTCCGTTATGTACAGATAATCACGTGCATTGTACCTTAATTAATATATAGATTGTTTACTAACATTATACTTGTAATGAAACATATTCTTTATAGGGTTTTGCAAACAGTAGTACTATTTGTAAAATTATTGATTTACAATAATTGCATTTTCGATAACCTTAATTCTGGTTTTCTTGAACATGTGCCCTTCAATCTTGTTGGCTGTCAAATGGAACACGAACGTTACTTATCATCACTACTAGACACCAATTAGCTTATAGTATTGGAAGTTTACTTATACGCAACGTCGTTTTTTGCGTATTTGGAAAACATATTTTTTTTGCAATATCCCTCGTGTATTTTTTATGATTAACTAGGGTATTAATAGTTAGGTCATGAATCGGGCAAAACAATTTTTTTCCAAAGGTGCGACACTATTAATTTTATTTAGAATTATGGTCAATTCAGGGTTGCGTAACAAAAACTAGAATCTTAAGATATGGAATTTTGTAGCTGTGGTACGCGAAGAACTGATCTAAAATATCGATTTTCACGAAATTCAAAAAGTGCCAATATCTCAAAATTATTATTTTTTTACTAAGGTCATATTTTGATTTTCTGATCAGTCATGAGTTGGCCTATAAGCCCTCCACGGGATGACCTCGAGTTTTGGGACACCCTGTATATCCACAGCACCCAAGATTCAAAAAAAGCAGAATTCCAATAGAAATTTGTCAAGCAAACGAAAAATTCGGCAGCATAAATCGGGCAAATGCATTGTGTGAAAGGAAAATTACCGTGGGAATGAGATTGACAATCAAAGATATGACGGCATTCGCGGTAGTAATTTTTGCTTTTTTAAATTGAATTTTAATTATCTGTATTCAAACGTAAGGAAAATAAACCTTATCTAGGTAGGCTTATATTTAAATGAAAACGCATTAAAATCCAATCAAGTATTATCTACCATAAAGGTTGCACGTAGTAGTATATGCACATTGTGCACGTACAAATATGAATTAAAAAAGATAATAAAACTCGTGTAATATAATAACGGTACTTAATTCCAAAATACAGTTTTTAAAATTGATAGTACTGTACACATTTCTGATTAAATGAACACTGAGCAGCTTTACTTTTGGGACATTTATCCATAAATGATTTGAAATTTCGATCTTCTGCTTTCAAAATGTGTTTTTCTGAAAATCAAATACATTTATATTTCTTGTAAAGTTGACGATGTCATCCTAGAACGAATATAGTTTATGTTTAGAAATCGAAGAGGTATCATAATCACAAAATATTGTTCTAATTTCTTGTCGGCAAAAGGATTGTTTGTCGTGTTTGAGTGCAAATACCCTTATTTTACTCATGCAGAAATTGATAGATCCAATACTGGTACTATTTACTACTTCATAATAAATAATTCAAAGTTAAGGAACACAGATTGTCAGTATTCACCGTCATATGCAGGGTTGTTAAACTCATCGACTATGTATTGATTTGACTTAACACAATTCATATAAGAACAATTTAAATCTAGGCAACGCAGTGGTATAGCATTACCAGTTTTAAAAATCGTTACTTTGGAATTGCCCTTATGTTATATAAACTTTTTTATCTTTAAGTCTAGTTCATATTGTAAATTGTTTCGTGCTACCTATATAACAGATAATATTTGGCTAGTTTTGAATGCCTTCTCATTGGAACATAAACTTATCCAGATACAATTCTGGAAGTATATGTTGCTTACATTTAGATAATTAAAATTTAATTTAACACAGCAAACATTATTAAACTATCTGTCTCACTCCCACGATAGTCTCCTTTATTTATTCATCTCGCTCACATGCTCCCTCTTAAGCTTCTTAGACTGTCATGGCAAATTTAAAAAGCATACGAATAACAAACCGATTACAGTACTGATATTTTTTGTACCTTGTATGTTGGCGTAAAGATAATTTTGTATGAAATTGATTCGAGTCTGCCCAGATAAAGCTGCCAACAAGATCGTCTGCCGTTATAACACAGTGTAATTTTTAGAGCTTCCACTATTGGATGATATGGTTAGTTTTCTTGTACCTTGTAATTCTCATTTGGATCATTTTTTGCACTACCTGCACAATAACTGGTACTTTAGGAAAACTGGTAGTTTTAGTATCCTTATATCGTTCTTCGTGGACCAAGTCAAATATTTCGTATCGGTTCTGGCTGTTTGTTTGCTAACTCCTGAGATTATAGTAATGTGAGACATTAAATTTTATGGAACTATGCAACTATTTTGGGCAAAGAGAGTACCGAATCTAAAAGGAAGCTTAAGATATCCGCTAATATTTTGTAAAACGAGCATAAACGTGTATCAGATTATTCTTCAAATTTTTCTATCAGCTGGTTGCCAATCAGGGACGAGGAAAACGGAAAGCGAAAATTGTTTCTCTAACACCATTTGAGAAACTACAAATTACACAACTAAAAATTGTGTCGGAACAAGTATCATTCAATCACACTCTGACGGAATAATACCGCACGGCTTTCGACACATCGGAAGCCGTTAAGCCACATTTAGTGGTTCGGTTGCTATTAATACGTCGAATAAAAGGTATATATTTACTTCTAGCTTCGCATTTGACGTTTTGAACAGTATTGATGTATTTTGTATAATCTATAAAATCATGCTAGAGAAAGTATAGTCTACAACACGTTTGGAATGGCATATTCCACACCCGCAAATTTCTCGCTGGTGTAAAATTACATAACTTGTTGTAGAATATACTATTCCGAAACGTCTTATTAGTTTTGTGACTAATTATGGTACAAAAGTCAGCGTGCTATTACTTGACACATTTGTGTCAACCAGATACATTAGAGCATGGCAGACAAAGAAAATGATATGAGAAATTTTATTCGTGGTGAAAACTTCACTAAATAACTCAAAATGTCTTTTACAATTGGTAGAAGTATTTATATCAAGCGAATATTTTGTTATCGAATGCTTACCACTTAGTGAATACAAAACTGGGTTCACGGCAAAGCGATATTATAGGTGGAAATAACAATAATAACAATGTATTTTACTATGAACACAATTTTCTGTATTATGCTCTTGCTTGATCCAAAACCTATTTTCAGTATGTTAGAATTTCAAAAATGTATAAAGGGCGCTGGTGTCAGCTTGAAAATAAAATTCACTTCAGATAAACTGCCACTTTGGTGCAAAATATTGAAGAATTCTATAAGAAAAACTTACTCAAAATGAAAAAATATAATGTATCTAATTTGATAAATATAAAGGGTGATTGATGTAGGCCGTTCGTTAGAAGTTCTTCAATTTGCAGCTGAATTAGAAACTTGAAATTTCGTATGCAGCCATAATTGATCTTGCCCGTTCTACCTAAAATATTTTCAGTGTGTACTAAGAGTTGAAAAACTTCTAACGAACGATCTACGTGAATCACCCTGTATAGTTATCGAATTTGGTAGAACGTCATATTTTTAAATTTTGAGGAAGTTTTTCTTATAAAATTTTTCAATATCTTGCACAGAAATGGCAGAGTACCCGAGGCGAATTTTATTTCTAAGCTCCCACTAGCGCCCTCTATGCCTGTTTGAGGTCTTAACATACTGAAAATAGGTTTTGGGTCAATCAAGAGCAGAATACAGAAAATTATGTTCATAGTAAAAAAAGCGAATTTTACCTTTAAGTTGGAATCAGCGCCCTCTATACATTTTTGAAATTCTAATGCATTGAAGGTAGGTTCTGGGTCAAGCAAGAGCAGAACACAGAAAATTGTGTTCATAGTAAAAAAAAATTGTTATTTACACCTGTAAAATCGCTTTGTCGTGGGAAAATTGTTTAAGTCATATTTGTTCAAACGTAAATGTGTAGGATTATTGTAGCCCTTCGTATAGAAAATTAATTTAAAAATATTTTTGAAATATGTAAATCGTAGTCTGCTTACAAAAGTAAGGTACCGATTCTGTGCGATGCGAACAGATTCTATGGTTAAGTATCAGAAAAGTGATCATGATTTCTTGTGAATTTGTGACCACTTAACATGCCATTTAGTTTTCATGGTTTCTGTTATAAAATCAGTAAATAATTGTACTTTTAGATGAAAAATAATAATGACGATTATTATTATTATTATTAAAAATAAAATTGGAATACATCCCGGTTAGTGGAGGTCCATTGACAGACATTCTAAATCTGCAAGCTATGTCACTGAGCATGACAAAGAAGTATCAATCTGATTTCCTTGTTGTCGATTAATTGCCACTTACTAATTACAAAAATACGTTCGGCATACATCCCTGTTAGTGGAGGTACAACGGCACATAGGCACATAGGCACATATTTTGAACCTGCAAGGTATCTGCTTTTAAGCCATGATTAATAAATGTCAAGCTAATTTTTTTTAAATAATTAGTTTCGTCTATAAATTAAGTTTGTGCCGCTAACAAAAATTGTCATATCACTTTTGTTGTTTGGCATGGTTTGAGGCAAAGGATTGATCTAGCTGTTAGAAATGTTTAAAGTAATTGCACGCTGGCTCCTATACTATTACTTATACAATCTATTTAACTTTTTTTTTAGTTTACGTCTTTTTTGGTGTAACATTTTGTAATAATCAGAACCATTCAAGAACCAACCTTTGATTTATTTGGTGTACTGGTTTCTTTAATTAAATTTTCAAATATGTTTACAGAAGTTGCAAAATATCCCAATAAAAAATAAGATATTGGATACTTTTTTCGAAACTTTTCGGATATACGAAATTTTCTAGAGTTGCAAAACTACATGCATTCTCTGAGAAGGTCATATGATGATGCTATGATGTTGAACTTTGTATAACATCTGACTTGTTAATGTGCATTCCATATTCAAACAAGTCAAAATAAAATGTTTTTGTCTAATATCAAGCCGTTCGCTCCGTGTAGGAGTGACATTTAATTAGAGAACTTTTATTTGCTAGTCATTTAATAAGTCCTACAATTCCACTACGATCATTCCTATGCTAAATCACTTATGTAATATTAACAGTTCAGTTCATACAATTAGAAATATCCTACACACATTTAATAAATTAAACCTAAGTATTATTTAAAGTGTAGGTACTAATGGCTGTGTATTTAGAGTAGCTTTTTTTAGTGTAATAAGCATTTTAACATCAATTATAGATGTTATTTATGCGAAACGTGATAATTTAATTTAAGTCTGATGACGCTGGACGTCAATTTTTATTGTAGTTGTAGACAAATATTTGTTTAGAATAATAATTATAATCTTTATTAAACTTTGTTTGTTTTATTTTCC
Organism: Stenurella melanura; assembly: GCA_963583905.1. Taxonomy (NCBI): domain Eukaryota; kingdom Metazoa; phylum Arthropoda; class Insecta; order Coleoptera; family Cerambycidae; genus Stenurella; species Stenurella melanura. The sequence goes on from OY757311.1 coordinate 49,050,274, forward strand.
TTGTGTTACTTAGTACGAGTTGATCTTGGAATTAGTACCAAAGAGTTGCAACGGCTTGTTTCACAACATTGTTTAAAAATAAATTTTGATTGACTTAATATAATCTATATCTCCTAAAATTAACCAATTTTCCAAATGGTAAGTATATTTATTGAACAAATGGGTGCGTGTGTCGTTTCACATTTCGCCGCTGTTATGTTGATTATGGGAGCGTATGCTGTTCGACGGGTGACTGCTGTGGGGTAACAGCTGCCGTGGATGACTGACCTGTTCTACCAAGTGGAGCCCGATTACAAATTATAATGAGGGCGCCAGCAATCTCATCTATGGGACACTCGGTTCCTTGTTCCCAGGCTTGATTGCTTTCAGATCTTACGGTGAGCAGGTCAAAACTTACCTGTCCGACTTTAATATTTCTGCGTTACATGAGTATGGTCAAGTTACCGTACTATTGCATTGTATATTACTCAAGTTAGTACAGGCAATGAAGGGAAAATTTTATAAAAACCTCACAGAAATTAATAAAAGGATCATCTTCGGGATTTAAGTAGGTAAGAACCTGTAGAATGGAATGATGCATTCTTTGCACTTCCAAGTTCGGCGAAAATTGAAAAAAAATTGGAAAAACTTCTTGATTTTCGGTTATTTTGCTTTAGCAGCTAAAATAATGAAAATACAGAAAAAAGTTTTCAATAAAATTTGTATCTCGTCTCTTTCTCCACGAAAAAGGTCTTTACAATTTTTTGTCTTACTTAAGCCGTTTAGGAGATAAATCCAGTTTTCCACTTATAGTTTTGAGCCGTTCCGAAATGCGTGGAAAATGAGAATTCTTTGGGAGTTTCGTACGACCGGATACATCGATCGATAATTCTTACTATTCAGTCGCTAAAAAAAATTAAAACAACATAAAATGTAGAGAAAATTCTTAGCTTTAATGTGAAACTAATTACAAAATTCATACACATTTTTATCATAGAGAAAAAAGTGTTAGAAGATGGCTTAGTAAACTTTATACAATTGATTTATTCATATCTTTGAGTTTTATGCATCCTGCTTATTTCTCCTGTAACAATGGGTGCTTTTTCACTGCATGGATTCGATTCCATGCACTTTAATCTATATTTCGCGAACATTTCATTGAAGAATGTTAAGAAACAAATAAGTTGTATATGTTTTCTGTATAATGGTGCATTTTCTGAACGTGTATGAATAATGTACTGCACGCATTTAAAAATCTCTAAAGTCATTCGAAAGAATATGTTTTATTGTACTTATAATACAAAAATTAAGACTGTGCTATTATTATTAATTAAGATATAGCGAATTAAATTACAAAATTTGGAGGTGACTGATCGCATGGCATATTTTTTCAAGAAAAGTAATTGTAATACAATGTTAATTGGATTAATATATCATTATATAAGATTTTATAAGCAAAATGAATTATCATTCTAACGACTCCCGGCAAAGATATGAATAAATCTTTGGATTAACTGTACAAAGTTTACTAAGCCATCTTCTGACACTTTTTCTCTATGATAAAATTTTTTTATGAATTTTGTGATTAGTTCCACATTAAAGTTGAGACTTTTCTCTACATTTTATGTTATTTTCATTTTTTTAGAGGTTCTGAATAGTAATAATTATCCATCGATGACCCCGGTCGTATGAAACTCCCGGAGAATTCTTATTTTTCCCGCATTTCGAAGCGGCTTAAAACTATAAATGGAAAACTCGATTTATCTTCTAAATGGCTTAAGTAAGACAAAAAATTGTAAAAACCTTTTTTGTAGAGAAAGAGACGAGCTACAACTTTTGTTGGAAACTTTTTTCTCTATTTTCATTATTTTGGCCGCTAGAACAAAAAAAATCGAAAATCAAAAAGATTTTCCAAATTTTTTTGAATTTTCCCGGAATTTGAAAGTGCAAAGAATGCATCGTCTCATTCTCCAGGTTATTACCTACTTAAATCCCAGAGATGATCCTTTTATTATTTTTTGTTACCCTAAACGGCTAATTTGCCTGTACTAAGTGTAATTAGTTAAAGGATGATTCTACTGAACTGTTTACCTAACAAAACTGTAATAGTCAAGCACTGAACTGCAACAGAGAAAATGTACAGGCACGATAGAAATAATTGGGAAAACAATACAAATCTAGTGAGAGTTCTCTGGTCCACTGTATAGCAAAATGAAAAATAGTTATTTGCGTTTGGTCAGGTTTGTCCCAGTGGCGGATCCAGGATAATGCCAAGGGGGGGGCGCACCTTAACATGGTGTCTAATTAACCAGATACGTACGAGGGCTGTGGGCTCGTGAACTGTGCAGGCGCACCTAAAAATATTTTATTTTGTAAAGGGGAATTCGGCCTTGTCCAATAAACAGAAAAAAATAGAAACAAAGATAAAGATAGTGAGACGCGACTATACTGTATTGAATTTTTGGGAGAGGATCATGTTATCTTTGAGACATTTGACATTTTACCATCATTTAATGTAGGGACAATAAGTGAGCAAATAGCAAATGTTTTATATTTTCAAAATATATTTAACAGATTAACAAAATAATGCAAAACATAATATAAAAATCTAATATCTAATATATAAAAAAATAAAATAAAACACTGGTATTACCAGTATTATGTCTAGTAGGTACCTACCTAACCTAAAAGCTAACATAAGTATTTTTTAATAGGAACAAAACGTGTATATTTATAATATAAACATAATTTAAATAATAAAATTAATCTTTCGTTTACTTTTACTATTCGCAAAACGATTGATGATGTTTTCTAAATTTAAATTTATATGTTTGTAAACATACATCAATGCAAGGCCGTTTAGTCTATCTTCAGTCATTGTCGAACGGAGATATGTTTTTATTAGCCGTAACGTTGAAAAACTCCGTTCTGCAGTAGCAATAGACACAGGCACTGTTGACAGAAGTTGCAATATTTTATAAATATTAGGAAAATATTCTCTGTCCAAATTTTTCAAAGTTACTAAGATACTAAGGCAGTATCAATTTCAAAGTTCAGATTTGAATTCTGATATAATTGCAATTCTCCCATTAGCTCTGATAAATATAATTGTTTCAACTGTCTCGTTCATGTGCATGCCTGGATTAAAGGGGGGTGGTGGTGGTTAATGTACGGTATACCTGGACCTTAATGTTGTGGCTGCACTCGCCCATTCGCCGCAAAACAAATCTTACACATTTTTTATTACCTTGAAAACCCAAACCCTCTACATTTTATTACACATCGTCTGTTTACTTTTTACTTTCTATTCTCAAAATTATTCTGATGACCCTTCAGTTTACATTTACTGTTAATGAATGGAACTCTTGTTATGACCACATGCTGGAATAAAATATTAAGACATTTTTGTGAGGTATCTAAAATAATTCAAGTCAAAAACCAGGTCCGGACGTCCGGAATTGTTATTTGTAGAAAACACATTAAAGGGATTGAAAGCAATTATCTTTTCATGCCGAGACCAATTTGACTCACTCGAGCAACAAAACAAGCTAAGAATATCCTTGGGAGGAGTCTGTTTCATATGAATATTCCAATTCCATGAACATGTCAACAAATCGACAAAAATAAGTATCCCATGGAAACAATGAAATGTTTTTAACTGGGAGAGACGTACTTAGACTTAGAACACAAACGTTTTTAGTCAACGAAGTTCAAATGCGTATACAAAGAAAAGGAAAGCAACTTATTTGCATTCTTCAATTTTCAAAACTGAGCAGACTGAGTTCTGATTTTCTTGGGAATCTTAGGACAACAATTTAAGAATTTTTGAGAAACGTAAGTGTGAATAAGAGTAAAGATGATGTAAATATTAATTTAATCGATGAATTGGTATTTTTCTTTGTAGTTAAAAATTCAAAATTTGAAATTAGAATAATCTTGTAATCCACTTCATTTTTTAATATATTTTAGAAAATCAATTAATTGGCACGTTTCCTAACGCATATACTGTCCTAGAATTTATTTATATATACCAATTTGTAATTGCGAGTCACGATTTCTAGGTTCCTCGGTTGTTCGAGGGAGGGCGCGCGCCCCCCCCTGGATCCGCCACTGGTTTGTCCCATTAAGTAAAGAGAAGAAACAATTAACAAAATTTCGAGCCAAAATAAAAATAATCATGCAGAACGCTGAATATTAAAATAGCCAGTGACAACGAAAAGTTTCTTGCATGTAAACTTTCAGTAATTCTTGTAGGCCGATTCAGAAATGTATCGAGATAATCTGTTGAAAAGTATAAAATGTTCCCTATCAAAGTTTCCTTGTAGTGGGTATTATTTAAAAGTCTACTTTTTATACAAACCGCAACTGATAGGCATTTTATTTGTGAAATATCTTCAAATAAGGAAATATAGGAATTTCTGTAAAATTGCTTGCTTGCTATACAGGAATGATTCCATGCAAAAGCCGAAAGAAAAAAGTTATTAATTATGTCATACCCCAACCACTTGAAATGGGTGTCATTTTGTCGGATTTGTTATCCTCTTATGACAAATCAAGCCTGCTTGATCGGTTAACACTTTGTTTATTTATTCAACATATGCGTTGAAAAATATCTTTGTCCACGACTATTAAATAATGTACTCATTATGTATGTCTTTCTTCAAGGATAATGCTATCGAGAACAGTCAGTTGTTTATAAGAAATGACATTAGTGACTTATTACTAAAAATTTAAAATGTCAAAATTGCAGCAACCAAAAGACAAGTGTTGTCTCTCTAAGTTTTCTAGGAAGCACACAAATGGTACACGTCGAAGAGATACTTTAATGAACACTCAAAAACTACATTAGTAAGTTTTTTCAAAGCATTATCTACTAGCAACACGCGGCAATCTCCAACATTGTCTTTGAAACCATTTATCTACGTGCCTACAAACTGTATTATTTTATTAGTAAGCTATGACAATGTGTCAAATTCTGTAATTGATTTGAAACATCAAAATTTGTGCGATTTCAACGCCAACTTTATTTACAATAATATTAGATATTAGATACTCAAAGAGAGTAATGTAATTAAATACATGGATACTGAAAGTGAAATTGAGATTTCTTTGACACCGCCAGAGATAAGATAAGCTGCAGAAATCGCCTCATTAAACTTGTTGCCCGATCGGAAAAATTATTTATGATGACATGAATCTTTCTTAAATAGGAGACAAAGTATAGTATTCTCTTCGCATATAATGACTATTATTCACTTTGGTTATTTACGACACTCGCCTGCGGCTCGTGTCTTAAACTTCACCGTCGTGAATAATAGCCATCATTATATGCTTGTTGAATAATATACTATTTTCTTGTAACTTAAAAAGTAAAGAGAGGTTTAGCATCTGCCCATAATATGGTTTAGTATATAACATGTAAATTGTTTTTACAAAGCATTTCTATTACATACAAATTACATTTTTTTGTTCAATCTGTGACATTCTCAGTATGGCTGACCGTTTTATTCCCTGAAGGCTGGAAATAAAATGGATGCTGTATGTATAAATCCTATAACCTATGAATAATGCTACTTCAAACATGTTTTGTTTTAAAATGCTTATTACATTACCAATGTTCTTTAAGTATGTCGATTTATTCCTGTAAAGCTATTTTTTTAAGCCTCATTGGTCTTATATTATAATATATCTTTTAAAACTTGTAGGCTTATCTTAAAATCAATTCAAAACCATTTGAGCACATAGCACAACCGCTTTAAAACCTGTGCTCGTATAATGTAACCTAAAAAGTTAGTTCTCCGAGACCCACCCACAGGCACATCATACACAAACAAAATACCATTCCATTTTAACATATTCTATTTTGTTTACCTATTTACATTGCAACTCTTAAGATATTATTGTGTACATTATATAAATTTCCTACATCATACTTAAATTGCATTAATATACAAATAAATACGATGGCCGCCGATGGTATGGCTGATGATCTTAAGGATATTTTTGCTTTTAATTTTTCTATTGATGCGATCACACACTTCAAAAATTTTATGTGTATTTTATTAAAAAAAAAAAAAAATCAAATAATATCGGAAACGAGGCTTACCAGGATACGTGAGTGATCTTCGTTTGTATAAGGAAAACGTTCAAAACCTTTTTTTTTCCTTCTTCAATTCTTTGGGACTGCCTGCCACATGTATGTTTTCTTTTTAAGCGGTGCTCGGGGAATCTACAAAATATCACAATTAACCAGTATATTATTGGTAAATAAACTCTACGCCTGTGTCTTTTACGTCAAAGGATCAGTTAAAGGTTGCTTTTTTTAATTGAACAACACAAATAAGTATAAAAACTTGAAATTAAATATTTCGCCGACGTTTCGGAAATCCATTTTGTTTCCTTTTTCAAGGCTTTTTTTAAAACTCTTTTTTGCTGTGTATGATAATTACACAACTCTAAGAATGTTTGTTATATTCAATATCCATAGACACTTACTATTTACATAGGACTGTTGATATAGTTAACAGTTTTTTTTTAGATTTTATACAATTCAGCAAAAACGATTTTTCAAAAAAGCCTAGAAAAAGGAAAAGGAATAGATTTCCGAAACGTTGGCGAAATATTTAATTTCAAGTTTCTATACTTATTTGTGTTGTTTAATTTAAAAAAGCAGCCTTTAACTGATCCTTTGACGTAAAAGTCACAGGCGTAGAGGTTATTTACCAGTAACATACTGGTTAATTGTGATATTTTGTAGATTCCCCGAGCACCGCTTAAAAAGAAAACATACATGTGGCAGGAAGTTCCAAAGAATTGAAGAAGGAAAAAAATTAAGATAATGCGACAAATAACATTTAGACAATGTTCAAAACTCTATTTAAAACAATTTACTGAAGTTTCGTTTAAGTCAGCGGGTCGGGGGAAGGAGTGGAGAAAGAAGGAAAAGTGGGTTTTTATGTTTATGTGTGTTGTCTTTTGTTGTGATTTTGTCGGGTATTGTTAGTGTTACCGTCTTTCGTAAAAAATGAGGAGTCTTTGGGAAGTAGTTTGTGGGTATGAGTAGGTTGGTCGTGTAGACGTACGTCTGTTATGTTTGCGGTGATCTCCGATAATTGAATTTTATTAGCAAAAAAATGCCTGTGCTGTCTCGTCTATAAAATCTCTAATCATTGGGATATTTGTGGTTCGGTGTAATTCAATTATCGGAGTGTATCTGTCAGCGTTCGTAAGTAAGCGTAGCCGTTTATTCTGGGTCACTTGCAGCCTCTTGCATTAAGTGATCTCAAACAAAATACCGATGAATATGTATATATCTTATCACACTTTTAAAACTACATATTTTAAAACGTTATACTCTGGACAAAATGTAAAAAAAATCCTTTTTTGTTTAAGACTGATTTATTACAGATATTTGTTTGCTTCATTGAAACTCTATAGCAAGCAGTTGGTTTCATAAAGGTTCGACCTAAAACTTAGTGATTTCAAAGCATATTAGATTAATAGCCTAGCATTAACAACCACCTCAAATTAATTTCATAAAGCAATGATAAAACCACAACGTTTGCTTAACCTCTATAAATCTTGATCCTCCTAACTTGAACTAAACAGCTATAAAGTTTTATTGAAGGCTTGACAAATACCTTGACAAGTCAATCATAAGCCAATAAAGACTAAAAGATAATTTAGTTTTAATGTAAGTTCTTGAAGGCCTTTTAAAAACTTTCTTTAAGAGCATTTAATAAATCTAGCATAAATCAGTGGTTAATGAGGTGGCCATTATAAAACACTGATAAAATCTAAATAAACCTAAAAAACATTTAAATTGTTACTTTGGACTGTTTTTTTGAAACAAAATAAAACAAAAAAATTATTATGTTAAGGTCGGTTGGGTCACTTCGAGCTTTAAACCGTCTGACGGAAGTTAAGGCTCACGGAAAGTATCTGGCAATAATGAATGTTGGTTTTTAACAGTAATTTGGCAAAGATATATAAAAACCAGCTGTCACACTTTAACGTAGCTTAGTAAGATTTTTATGTACCTTTTGTACCTGTTATCTGTAAAAGGGCCCCACTTTCAAGTTAGTAAGTACGCATATACGTTCTTCACTACATTTCCACATATTAGCTTTGTTAAAATGACGTAGGTTTAGGGGCGCTGGGATCTTGCTATAAGAGTTTAAGGAATTCATTGCTTGTCTTATATATTTTTAACTAATTTTCTAAATACTAGCTGTATGCAAAAAGCGAATCCGTTTGGTGCACAAACAAATGAGGCTCCACAACAAGTGCACCACAAATTTGAATATTTGCCTAGGGGTTAAACCAATCTTCTTCTTCTTCATGTAATGTTCCAGTTGACCTCTCTTTGCTGTATAGCATATCCGACAGCCCCACGCCAACCATGGCAGATGATGTAATATCTTTAGACGTGCCAGATAGTAAACCTAGGCCAACTAGAAGCAATTGGCAATAAAACGTCTCTCAAGTTACTGCTAACAAGCAGAAAATAAGGTACCTATGTTACTCATAATTTACTGTCAAGTAAACAGCAAATAGGACAAATGCAGTAGGAACAATTTTTCAATATTATGTAAGTATGTACAGGTATACCTTTTGCTGAAATTTTAGGAAGTACTATAATAGGAAAATTACTGTTTTATACATAAAAACTCACGTACACTAGATTATAGCTATGATTTTCAATGACAAGTGAAAGTATATCATGGAAATATTTATAATGTGAGAACGTACGCAAAAGTTAATTAAAAAAGCTAGAAGTAAACTATCAAGGTTAAGTTTATTTATTATCATCATAATTATATAAAAGTTTCAAAAAAAGTATATCAATCTCTGTATTTTCGTAAACTAATTGAAATTTAAATGTATGTCTCAGGTAGGTAAGTAATTATTATTATGTTTTATAGTACCTACTATATATATATCGTTTGGCAAATATTTTGCAGGTCCACGTGTTCTTATAGCTAGGGAGCTGGTGGAAATACTGGTATATAATTTCATTGTAGTTAACAACAATACGAAATGAAGGTATTGATATAACTGACCCATTAGAGCAGCTACCGAGTTTGGTTGCTGCTGATTTTTTTAAATAAATGATGTCAAATTTCCAAAAAAAAAATGCTGCTATATTATTTTATTGTTTCAGCCGCTGCTATAAAATTTATCAAAAATATAAATAAAAAAATGGTTGGCTGAAGTCCATGCCTCTGATCTTTTATAAATCTAATTGTTAACTTGCCAAAAATATGGTTAGTTTTAATTTGGTAGTTTTTATATCCATAAGTAGAGAAAGATATTTGCTGACTTGTACGCTGATTTTCAGAAATATATCCAATTTACTCCAAAAAATGTCAAAGTAAGAAAATAGTCCAATCAGTCGGGGGTTTTGCCCTTCAAAAAATGGAGTAGTAATCGTATTGACATATATTATTTAAGTCGAGGTCCTGATAAAAAACACAAGTTTTCGACCTTGGGGGTGGGGTGAGGCGCGAACCGCCATCTCGAATTAAAGGTGCAGCTCCGTGGCGCAGTGCTAAGATGTTTGACTTGCGACCACGGAGTCCCGGGTTCGAATCCTGGCGAGGGTATGGATGTTTAGTGGCGTTTTTCATGTGTGTTACCGAGACGGTAGCAGTGAGATAGACCGCTGTTGAGTGGCACAACATGTCTAGTCGCTGTTATCTCTCCTGAGTTCGAGTCTCAGCTGCGGTAGATGGCAATATCGCAGGGAATGGTGTTGTGTTGATGTCTACGTGTACGTGTCCTGGTTGAGTGGTAGAACAGCAATAGCTGAACTCCGTCAGGACGTTAATATAAATATGGCCATTAAATTAAAAAAAATTGTTTAAAAAAATAAATTACGCAACGCTCGATCCTACGAGCTAAAAATGATAAAGACAAAGTTCAGAAGTATAAAATTTCCTACATTTTTTTGTATATACACTTTTATTGTAAGTCTAATGTTTAAAGAGATGCAGTGTCAGACAGATGGATTTAAGATTTTTTTTTTATTGTATATTGTACGTTTACAACATACCATATTTTATATTATTTATATTATCATAACAACGATCTACTTCTGTTGAAAGAAAAAAAAAATAAATTGACGGGATAGTATTACAGTGGCTTTCATCATTCCTCGAAAATAGGGAACAAGTTATTAAATTTAATGACAGGTATTCAGAAGAATTGGCTGTAAAACATAGAATAACTTAAGAGTTAGGTACTTGCTGTTATAATCTTTTTATTATTTTAATATAATTCAACATTTTTTAATGAAATTTGAAACTATAAAATTTCATGTGCCGACTATTGGCTACAAAACTTTAAATCCCTTACAAAACCCCGAGGAGATAAAATCTTTCATAGAGGGAAAGTAGAGGGAAACTGACATGACAGAAGATTGTTTTTGTCCGAAATTGGCTTCAACACGTCAAAATACTTCATAAAAGGGGACAAAAGGGGTGATGGACAAAAACTGATGTGGTAGAATTTTTTAAATATCAACATCGGTTTTAGTATGTCAGTCAGTTCTGGATCAAAAGATGGGACTATTATTTTGTGTTTTTGTCGGCCTGTGCAATTATTTATAAACGTTAGTCAATGAAACATCAGCTTCACAAACTTCAGCCACTATTTTTTTAATGTTTCTTAGACATAAAGGGAACTTTCTGCTAAGTGGCTGACATAATAAAATAATATGGAAGCGTTTTTTATCCCGTTTTTGAAAGTTCACCCCCTTTAAACGCAGCAGTACACAGGTGAAAAGTTTGTTTTGTTTCTTATCACTTTGCGAAACTTTTGATATAAGGTACACTGACAATAAAATCACTTAATTTTTAGTACTCATATCATAAATTAATTAAAAAAAAAGTAAAATAAATTGCAAAAAAACGTAGACACTTCTCGGTCTACAAAACGGTCTATAAAACGGAGCTCTTTTAACTCTCCTTTCTACTGCACATGTCCTTGCCCAATTATTGTTATTTGTATTGCTATTGTTGATGTCAGTGTTGATGCTGTTGTCAAGAGTACAACTCTTGAGACAGAAAATAGGCCCAACCATGTTACGGTACGACATCCCTAAGCTGTAGAAATTCATTTTCACAAAGTGCCTATGTAATAAACAAATGATTTTTTGCAAAAATTTCACAGGTACACAATTCCAAAAAGAAACCACTCATTCTGCACAGCAAAACCTATAATCTATCATAGTTTGTTACGTCTGTATTCGTTGTCTTTAAAGTTAAAAATAAATTAAGAAACAGCGTTTTTTAGCAGTATTTTGTATATTGTTAAAAAACGAATTAACCGACTTTTATACGGTTGGGTTCATTTTGTAGATATTTTTAATACCTACGACTTTTTCCACGGGCGTATTATCGTAAAACCTAAAGGTACATTTATACAAGCCAAAAACTCGTACTCTGTAACTTTACTTGTTAATTAAACATAGACGCGCTCATTTTTAGCTGTTGGATTTTAGTTACAATAGTTATACATACTAAAGAGGTACATATTTCCCCTGGAAGACCGCGGTTGGCATTTGTTTTTAAGGAGACCTATTCTAGCTCTTTTGCCCATACTGTATGTGTTAGTATGTTTCTTCTCTCTTTCTTCTACCTTGAGTAATCGTTACATCTGCAAATAGTTTGTACCAGTAATTGGGGAACGTGTTACTATCTGTTTTTAACCGATTTTGAAAATTTTTCAGTAGGAGAAGTTCTCAATTTCGACTCCTATGTATGTTTTTTATATTTGTTCGATCATTACTCTGAAATGGTTTAAGCATGGTTTGATGATGGACACATGTGAATTTCATCACACTATGTTTGAATAAGATGGGTTAAAATCGGAAGAAAGCCTTTTCTCTTTGAGAGCGTGCAATAAAAAAAATTATGTAAGAATTGGTAGTTAGGTATTTTCAGAGCAGCTAATACTTAATCAGATGTCAAAACTTAAGAATTTAAAATGGCGAATTTAATAGGGCTGCTATAATTGAACAACTTTTATAGATTTAGATGAAATTTGATACCCGGAGATACTACTTTTACTTTTAGTCGAGGAAATGAAGCAGGAAAAAGACCTAAATCCCAACATGAGACTCCGCCCCAACTGATTTTTATGTGAGATGGCGCAAAATGTTCCTAAAGATATATAGAACAAAGTCAGGGTCATGGGAACTGGTTAATTTTCGATTTCTGGTCGTAAAGTGCGCTATTTTCGGTCACCAAAAATTTCTTCTAAGTTGAAAAAAAATCCATTGTGTTTTATATTTTGGACAATTCTAAGAATTTTTTGACTCTTGGCATTTTTTACTTAGCCTCACTCTTCTCGAGATATATGCGTTTAGAAAAAAAAAATTATTTCTGGTCTTTGATTATCAAAGACCAATAATAATCGTAAATAAGTACTAGTTTTTTTACAAAAAAAGCTTAAATACACATTTTGTTTTTTTTAACGCTTATATCTCGAAAAGGGTGAGGTTAGGTAAAAAATATCAAGAGTCGAAAAATGCTTATAATTGTCCAAAATGTGTGAAGTCCACATGTTTCAGTTTATAATAAACGCCCACAAATAATCGTAAATAATAGTTCTTTTGAAAAAATCGGTAAAGGTATTTACACAGAACTTCCCTCGTTATTTGTGCATGGCAGTCACTCTAAAAAATTGATAATTACGAAATGACATTGAAAATAATAATCGGAATATAGTTATTGCTATTATTACAAAGAAAACTTGATAAGTTTTGGTCAAAAAAATATACAGATTGCTCATCCAACAGCAAAAGTTGAATACTAAAGAGCAGGTGCCACATATGGCAGGCTTGCGCAAATACCTTTACAAATGTCTACCATGACTGAATTATTTTTTGGGATGACCACCCTGTACATTTTTCAATAAAAGTATAATAGGTGTATATGCCAGATATTATTGCCATCTGTCACATTTTCAATCCAACATTCACGTAATGGAGTGGAAGTATAGTGGTGGTTAAATAATTTTCAAAATTTTTTCTTTTGAAATAGGTTTAAAATGTCAAACGTAGAAATTTTAAATTTGAGCAAAAAGGAAAGGTTCCTTCTATTCTATAATAGTGCTAAAAAAGTTTAAAAATTAAAAATTACGTATTTTAGAAATAGGTTTAGAATGCTATGAAACGCGAAAATTTTAAATTTGGGCAAATAAAAAAAAAATCGATCTATTTTAGTGGTAACAACTTTTTGAAAAATGTTGGTGAAAAAAAATTTCAAATTTTTTTTTTCTGAAATACCTAAGTTTAGAATGTCATGAAACGTGAAACTTTTAAATTTGAGCATTCTAGTGTAAATTTTTTTTCAAACTGGTAACAAAATGTTGCAATTTTTTTTCCGAAATTGGTTTGGAATATTATGAAACCTGGAAATTTTAAATTTGAAGAAATAAAAAAAATTCCGTCTATTTTAGTGGTAAACAAATTTTCAAAAATGGTAAAAAACATTTTCAAACATTTTTTTTTTGAATCAGGCTTAGAATGCTATGAAACGTGGACATTTTAAATTTGAAGAAAGAAAAAAAAAATTTCATTTTAGTAGTAAAAAATGTTTCAAAAATATTGGTGAAAAAAATTTTCAATTTTTTTTTCCTGAAATATTTTAAGCGTGTCATGAAACGTAGAAATTTTAAATTTGAGCAAAAACATTTTTTTTCATCTTGGTAAAATTTTTTTCAAAAATGGTGAGAAAAATTTTCAAAACATTTTTTTTTCAGAAATAGGTTTAGCGCGTCATGAAACGTGGAAATTTTAAATTTGAGCAAAAAAAATGTTTTCATTATTTATTCCGTTTAGACGGTCCACCCTGTATATTTTCCAGTGAAATTTCTACCATTTCTTCGCTGACAGTAGCGTTAACTACCTACCAAATTTGACTGCTCTCCGTCAAATAGTTTTTTAGTCAATGCACCAACAGACAGACATACAGACAGACGGGCAGACAGACAGACAGACAGACTGACGGAATTGAAAAACCTATGTTTTCGTAATCTACGTGTTCTGAAACGTCAGAATCCGAAGAAATCTCGGAGGGTGATTTTTTCTCGAATACAATACTTCCCTTCGGTATGCGAGGGAAGTAAAAATAACCTAAATACTCGTTTATTTTTATACGCTTATATTTTGAGAATAGTGAGGTTACGTAAAAAATGCCAAGAGTCAAAAAATGCTTAGAATTATCCAAAATTTAAAATCCAGTGGTTCTCTCTCAACTTTAACCGGTAGTGATCGGAAACACCGAACTTCTTTCCCAGTTTGCGACCGGAAATCGAAATAGCACCAGTTCCCATGACCCCGACTTTATTCTATACATCTTTAGGAACATTTTGCGCCATCTTACATATGAATCAGGTGAGGCGAAGTCTCAGGTTGGGGTTAAATGCTTCATTTCCTCGACTATTTATAGAAACTACATAAGAGGCCACTAAAATGGATGAAAAAATTATTTTGAATACAGTGAGCCATCAAATAACAAAATACAACATATTTTTAAAAGACTTCAATATCAATATAAGCTTCGCTTAACTGAATGACGCGACGGAAACATTTTATGCAATAATTCTTCATGATTTTTTCAAAGCTGGTTAAATTTTTTGCTTGACTGTGTGGTGCTGTCATGGCTACAAGCCAAAAAACTTCAAATTGGTTAAGGTGGTCATTCCCTAGAAAGAGACATCCGATAGGGCAATATTTATTATTTTTGGAGATAACTTCTTTTTCTTAGTACGTATATTTATAAAAACTATAAGAGTACCTAAGTAGAACCATAACAAGACTGTTACTATGAATTTTCACTCAACAATTTCAGCGGTTTGCAAAATAGCTAGATTTAAATTTAAGAATAATGTCAATGTTGCTATTTCGTAGTTTTAAATCTAGCTATTTTGCAAACCACTGAAATTATTGAGTGAAAATTCATAGTAATAGTTTTGTTATGTTTCTACTTAGGTACTCTTATAGTTTTTTTAAATATACGTACTAAGAAAAAAAATAGTAAATATATCCCTATCGGATGTCCCTTTCTAGGGAATGGCCATCTTAATCACATTGCGTGGCAAATGAGCTTAATCATGGGATTAAATCCTTGCTTTGGAAGCTAACAATGTCTATATTTCTTCAGGATGGACGTCGTGAGTGCCAGTTGGTATGAAGTATTTTAAACTCGAAAACTTCAAGTTCTTTAGTGGAAATGCAATCAACTGTAACACAATTGTATCATTCCATGCCGTTTGTAGGAAAGAGCTGATAAATCGCTTTAATATATCCGCTGTAAATATTTCCGTATTGTATTGATAATTATAGACGTTAGTATACAAGAAGACAAAAATAGTAGTCTCGGATGGAAGGAAGGAAGCTCGCTGAAGCGAATAATACACCATCAATACCATGTCTAATACTATAGATATCTTAATGCCAGTAATATGGACCTAATAATATTTTTCTTCAAGCGTATAACAATACTTACATTATATATTGCAACACGTCCTGGAGAGAGAGAGCCCATTTTTGTACTATAATAATACAAATATTTTTCATTTTTTTCCTAGGATAAAAATGAAACAATCTACACTGCGGTGCAAAAGTAAGTAGGACAGTGACAGTAGTGGTGTAATATAAATGTATCTGCTTTTCCACGTAGATAATTTACTAATTGCTTATCGTATTCAACCATCATTTATCATTCGTCTCCCAGTTAAAAGTCTTCTTTTAATACTGCTTTCTTCTTATCTCGCTTTTTAACTCTTATAAGTACAGTAACAAGTGCTGCCCTACTTAGTTTTGCACAGCATTGTACCTATCATACGACGAATTAAAAATCCAAGTAGCTATGACTTGTCATAACTGTCAGTTTTAAATTTCACGTTGGGTCGTTTTGCAAATTGAAAAGTAAAAATGTCTGAAGAAATGCAGTGCACTCCACCTGAATTACTTTAAATCGCAAATTCATCAGTGGCAACATTAATTCCCGCGAAATCCAAAAAAGTTTATGATAATACGTACGATAAATTTATAAAATGTGCCAAGGACAACAACGTACATATGTATTCGAAAATGTGATGATAGCATATTTTACACATTTATCCAAATAACTGAAAAGTTCAACTCTATGGGCGCAATATTCGATGATAAAATCTAAATTAAACATCGAACACAATGTAAAAATTGATAACTATTCTCCTTTTTAAAGCGAAAAGGCGAACTTAATAAACCTAAAAAGTCAAAAGTTTTATCTAAAGAAGAGTTTGATGAATTCCTTAATAAAGCACCTCTAGATAAATATTTAGCAACAAAGGTAAGATATGTCCGCATTTAAAATGGTTAGTATTACCTATATTTTATTTTTTTGCCAAGATTGAACATATCTGTCATTTTTCGAAATTAAAGTCGCAATTTCGCCCAGTTGCTCAGCCGAGGCACAAGCCGAGGAACTTCTGGGCTCAACATGTAATGTTCGCCTTCTCCTCATAGTAACATAATATACTATTTTTCTACAGATGCTTAATTAGCAGCATATCAACTTTATCAACGATATATTAATGAGTTTTTCAGTATCTCCTAATTTTTGTGTCAATACCTCATTGTCATGACAATTCTTCACATATTACATGCATCATGAAAAGACTAATACATTTACATTACCGGTGTCTAATAAATATTGAGTGTCATATCTTACTAAAGATTACGGTTGTCATATGCTATGATTTTTAACAAGGTTGAAAGATAGATATTATCAATTATTATTTATTTGTGGTATATTCATATTTTCTTGTGTTTTATTGACTATTTTGTAAGTGTTATCAGAAACACATTTAAAAACAATAACGAAGAAAACCTGAAAGCGTTGTTGAAAGCATCAAACAGGAGCTAGTTCTTGAATACTTTTGACTGCTACAATGTGTCTCACAACTAAAAATTACATCTGAAGCTGCTGAAAATTATTAACTCACTTTTCACAGTGGATAAATATTTTTGACACTACATTAAATGACATTTAGAATACTTCTTCTCACTCTTTTCTTCTATGACCAATTAGGTACTATTGTACAAGTCACTACTGTTACAAACTTTGAGTAATTCAAATTCTACTATTATAATTTAAGTAGTAAACTAAAACAAACATAATTGATATTACAATTATTAAATAATTGTAATATCAATTATTCAATGAAATTTTCATTGGCATTTTAAATAAATGTATATTTTAATGAAGATACCAGAGGCCTTTTAATATAAAAAATATTACCATTACTTAAAAAGAGCGATTTGTCTTTGATAGATACTTATCGTGCAATATCAATTGTGCTCATTTGTGGTGAAATTATTTTTGTAAAAAATATCAGAGGACATGTTCGCAGGAACGCCACTGGTGGAGTGATAAAACACCTTTTTTAAATAAAATATGTGATTTTACATCCTATTAATACGTACCAGAATTTAATATCTGAGTTATTAAAAAATAACGATTTAAAAAAAAATTCAAGACCCTGTAGCAAGAAATTGAAACCGTTGCGGACATATATGTACATAAAAACTTTTCTTCCTAAAATGACCCAAGGAATCACACATCCTGAAATATTAATAGTTATTATATAAATCATACATTAATTATTATAAAAGCAAAAAATGTATGAAAAATAAGGTAAAAAAGAAGAAAAATGGGGCAAGATCACACAGAAATAGCAGTTTTTATCAGTATTTATCGACTGCCATGGGTGGAGAGTGCAAAAAATGCTGTGGAAAATCGCAAATCATTGATAAACAAATTAGCTTATTTTTTTAAACAATTTCAAGATATGCGAGATATTGACACAAACAAAAAACTGTAAATTCTAAGAACCAAATGCAGTATTTTGACCAAAATATCCGTATGACCTTTTATTGAACAGAAAAAAATTGTTAATTTAGAATCCTTAATTTGTTTATAACATTTGAACGGTCAAAGACAAAAGGTCGCTACAAGTCTCAAACGACGCGTATCGATCAAATTTTCATTTGTTATATCTTGACTTTTTTCGCCAAACGCACTATTTTCTTTAAAAAGTCAAAAAACATCAAAAAATTAAAATTTTCCCTTAAGACCATTGTTTTTAACAATGAAGCCTGTGTTTTATAATATAGTATTATAACGGTTAGCCATATTGGGAATGTCCCAGATTGAACAAAAAAAAATGTAATTTGTATCTAATAGAAATGTTTTATAAAAACAATTTACATATACTAAACTATATTATGCACAGATGCTAAAGCTCTTTACTTTTTAAGTCACAAAAAAAATATTTATACATTTTAAAAAAATGTGTTTTTAGGGAGCACATGAATTGTTAAGAACTATCTAACAAATGTTTTACAGTAAACTTATCCTCATTGTAAAGTCTAGCCCACTATAAGCAGTTCCATCAATTAATTACAAGTAGTCCATCTTTAACTGTTTTTCTGACTGTTCTTAGTAGCCGCCAATTGTCTATTTTATAATTTATATATTAGCGGTCCATAGTGCATGTAAAATAGATTTATTTGCATTTATTTTTACTTCATTAAGTACAAAAAGTCCGCTCAAAGCATTTCTGTGTGTCTTTTAAGTTCTGATATAGTGCCTATCCTAAACCAAGTATGGTTTTATAACACTCTTCAGATACCCCTTAGTAAAGTTTTAGATAATTCTTTAAAATTTAAAAGTTTTAATAGTAGTTTTAAAAATAGGCATGTAGGCCTAGATGGGCCCCTGAACTCTTATAAAGGTTTTAAAACGGCTTTATAGAGTCCTTCCAAACTATTTACGTTTGTAAGTAGTCTTGGAAATAAGTTCTTATAGACTATTTTAAAACTACAATTGTTACTTGGGACCACCATTTTAAAAATCTTGCCATAGAAGGTTTACTATTTATAGTTGATATAACTATAGTAATATCTAATAAAAGCTGTGATAAACCGATTCATGATTCAAAATTGTTCTAAATGAATTATGTTATTGTATCTTTTTTTAATCTGCAAACACTGTACATACATATCAGTCCAATAAACATCTAGCTATCCATATATAAACTTAAATCAAATTGTTAGAACATAAATTATAATAGAAACATAGAAACGTTAGATATTGCTTTATATTTTTATTATTTTTACTATAAAAGCTAACATAAAAATGTATGAAATAGATAGATACATATTTATCCTCATTTGCCAAAATAGTAGCGTATTAGTTCTTTCAGTTTGGTTGCCTCTCTTCCAGAATTTATTCTATGGATTTTATTGTTAAGTTCTTGGTACATCTTTATTTTCATCAAGCCTCATTTACTTTTGAATTATTTGGTAGAGTCACAATTTTCAACATGAAGCTTGATGAGTATAAAAATTATGCCAGATGAATAATAATGCTCTAGCATTACTTTCTTCATTCATGAACTTTGACAGGTGATTCTGGTCAAAACACATACCTAGAAAAGAGATATAGATTCTATATTGCAAGAGCACGGGTGGTTTACTATACAGCAATAAACAACTCCTACATAAAATAAACCAGCTGACAGGTGACATCACTAGACGTACTGTCAAAGGATCGAGCCATTCTATATACATTAACCATTCTTGTACTAAGGCAACCTCATATTTATACCGTCCCACAGAATAACTAAAGATAATTTTACTAGTGCTAAAAGTGACTTTCTTACAATGAAACATTCACTAATTTATTCCTTAGCGATCATGGCGATATAAAGAGGTAGTCTAACAGAATCACCTACACACTTTCTTTTCGAAGCGTCTCGATAAATTAGAAGGTGATAATCATTTTAGAATGACGCGTGACGAGAGTAATGAACACCAGCCGAAATACGTATTCCTAATTAAAGGAGCACCGTTGACAGCAGTTTCACACCACTTGCAGACTGCAGCTTCGAGATTTTGGCTTTTATTACTGCAAAGTAGGTTAGTAATGTTCAGCACGAGAGCCCCCTGTGTGTCTCGGTGTATTTCGAAACTTAAGACTTCGAAATACAGCGAAGATAGGAAACTTCGTCTATTACATTAAAAAGAATCTTAAAAACAAACCTTGAAGTTTCTACCTATAGAACTTTTATATATATTGAAATTAACAATGTTACGCAACATTGGTTTCTTATGTATACGGATTATCTGAAAAACTATTGCTGTTAGCAAATTAAAAAAAATGTATTCCATTATTCCATGTAAATGAACAAACATTATGTGGGTGAGTCATCCAGACATTTCAGTGTAAGATTGGGTGAATATAAAAATTACATTAGGAAGAGTGAAATTCAGAGATCGAAGACTTGCGAATGAAGTTCGAAGAACAGACCTAGAACATACTGGGACTGGACAAACATTTTAACAAAAGAGACCGAAAGCATAAAAAGAAAAATGAAAATGATATTGTTCAATGAGAATAAATGCCTATCGAATTGTTCCATGGATGTTTGTACAATTTAGTAGCAAATCTTAAACGAAGAATTTAACAGATTTAACATTATTCAAAATAAAACTATTAACTTCATCAATCGGTATAACGAAATTGAGTAAAACACTACTATGTTTTTTACCACCATATTTGCACAAAACGTGACTGCAGTTTCAACCCTTTAGGTCATTTTCAAACAACGATATAATTAAGAATGAAATACAAAAGATTTGGTCCCTATTTAAATATGTTTCTAGAATTAAACAGATTAGAGAATTATGAAAGTACACAGGTAGTTTATGATGTCCTAACTATCTAAGGGTTTCTCAGAAATATTAATTACATCTTGGTAGCAGTAAAAAGAGGTGAGTACATAATATCTAATTGATCATTTAACAAAATTAAATCATCCTTATTATTGTATTTGTATATTTCCTAAAGGGTTGAAACTGCAGTCACTTTTGTGCAAATATAGTGGTAAAAAACATAGTAGTGTTTTACTCAATTTCGCTATAATTATGGATTACCACAGAGTAACGGCTTCCTCAATCAACTTCTTCATCAATCGGCTTTCTGTATAAGTAATAAGAATAGGTATCTATGGATATTGAAAATAAAATATTTTTAAGACTGAATATTGTTTAATATACACACCATATACAAGATTTGAAAGACATTGGTGTTCACGTCAGTAATATAAATTTTTGTTTTTATTCTTAATCATATTATTTATAACAAATACTCTGTAATCGTTCCTTTGACGTAAAAGCCATAGGCGTAAAGCAATATATTGGATGTCAAATACATGTAGCAGAAAATTCAATAAAGAGAGACAGAAAAAATGAGGGAATACCACAACTAACATTTTTAGACAATACATTATTGTATTTATCACTTAATAATTAAATTGATGTACGTACACTCTTAAAAGCGGTTTTATTAACAAATTCGTTGGAATAATTGATATTTTCCTGTTTACATTAAAACTGAGGCGTTTCATAATGGCCATCTTGGGGAAAACGAGGTACCATCATACGGCTGGCTCTATTCGAAATGAATTAAATTGGAGACATATTACAAGAAAGTTAAATATAAATAAATAATTTTTTTTAAAACAATGGTTTTCTTTTAAAACTGAATTGCACTAAAAAGTAGAATATAGTTTTTATTCATTGAATAAATTACAAAATGATGATGAAAAGAAAACCATTGGATGCTCATAAAATATGATAAATTATTTTACCTTTATCAACAATCAGCATTGTGATAAAACGTTATGAATAGTATATTGAATATAACAGCAACAGCAATACTTTCCTTTTCATCATTTTGTAATTTAATCACTGAATAAAATTTTTTTCTACATTTAAGTGCAATTCAGTTAAAAAGAAAAATTAATTACTTTATCTTTTACTTTTTAGTTTCTCATCTGCCATTTTTTTTATTCGAACGCCATTATTTCATTTACTCTTGTCAAACTCTTTCATTTGATATATCAAGGGGGTTGTAAAGAAATAGGTAATCCGTCATTTTGTGTCGGCCGCCATATTGGATTTAGAATAACGTCACACAGCTTATTGCATTCTACTTATCATACCCTTTCATTTGATTCCCATGCCGAGGGGGTTGAAAAAAATAGGCGATCCGCCATTTTGTACCGCCATATTGGATTTAGAATGACGGCACACAGCTTATTATATTCTACTTTATGTACCCTTTCGTTTGATACCCCTGTCGAGGGAATTGTCAAGAAAAAGGTAATCCGCCATTTTGTGGTGGCCGCCATATTGGATCTACCATAATATTGAATATGCTATATTGTATTGTTTTCAGAACTAAAGTTGTCTGCAAAATTTCAGCATAGTTGGATATTGGAAAGTGGTCAGAAATTCGATCACCAGATTTGAACATACATACACACACATTTCGAGCTAAAGAAAACCATTGAGAAATAGATTCACAGTTACTGACCAAGGTAAACGAATTATTTGGGTAGAAATAATTGCTGTTTGCAGAAAATTGCATACGTGTGATTTATCACTCAAAGATAGTCTTGAAATTTTCAATCAGCTTTCTTTAGATTTTAGAATGGTAAAATATATTCTGTTGTTTAAATATGATCCTGTAGGGACCTCTTTATGCCACCATGCTGGCTGGCGGTTGAAAAAAAGTACGTTATCGATTCTCATTAAACAAGCTTTGCTTTGGAATTGAGATTTCGTATATTTAATTCTAACCGTATATGTAGGTATCAGAAAGAGTTTAATAGTAAGCGATATGATAGTATCTACTACACCTGGCGAATTCAACATGATTCTATAGATTAATTGATGAAAATTTGCTTTAATTGTTGTGCTTCTGTGTTAATTCATCAAGATTGTTAATATTTCGGTCGATCGTAGGCTCGGCCTATTCAGGTCAAAATGTGCGGCGTTGATTCATATTTACTAAGTGCCTCGAAAGAAGCATATATTATAATAATTCCTATAGAACTTCATTCCTGGGCTTGTTCTTCTTTTCTAGGTGATGTAGCCTTATCGGTTCCTGCCAGAGAAGTGGATTTATCGACTTCTGTCAGAGTGCCATTGTCTACTTCAACTGAATCATCTGGCTTGTCCTCATCACTTTCCTGCTCTTCATTTTCATCTTCCACATGGTCAGTTTCGGTAGTTTCACTCTGGTCAATATTGACTTCACTAGTTGCGATAGATACCTCTTTATTGACTGCAGCGGCTTGCTTTTTGCCTCGTTTCTTTGACTTCTTCTTCACCTCCGTCACTTCTATCTCTGGAGCATTATAGCCAGGCGGGAAGAAAATTTTACAATCGATTTCCCCAATGCAAGCATCAGAGCTCATGTATGATGGACCCAATTCAGAAAAAGATAATACACATTCGGGGTTTGTCTTTGCCAGTTGAATCACAATCTTCTCGTCACTGAAATATAAAAAATCAGTGTTTTACAATATTTAGGGGTCACTTTCTTTTTATTAAATAGTACAATTATTTTATTATGATATGAAAACATTACAGTTTTCAGATCATATTAGAAATTTTCATGACGGTTTAATGAAATCAAATTGATTTAATGAAAGTATATGCCTAATATTACTACGACAGCAAAAAATTGTTTAATAATCACAAAAATAAACATTTTCACAGAAGTCTGTTTTTAAACATCACGAAATTAATTTTTATTAAATAATGTAAGCTCAACGATAACTTTTGTTGAAATTGGACAATATGTTATTGCTGTTATTGCTTATTAACTTCTGTAAACTAACTTCCATAAGAACAAACTATCACAAAGATTTTTAAATTAATTTTTCATACAAAATATCGAAAGTGTTCATTGGTCAGGGTGCCCCTTAGGTTGAAAGTAACTTTTATACATTTAGAAATGTAAGAGGTATACGTATCTATAAGCTTTATTTGGCTTTAAGGCCTTTTTTAATAAAGTTGACAGAATTAGGACAGATAAAACATGAAAGTTAGCACAATGTTTATTTTCTTTATTATTTCATACCTTTGAGTTAATTTTATAACAGCAACATATATGTTGCAAAAATTACCTACGTTTTGAAAATATTTTTCACTCTCCTGAGAAACTTCAAACTGCGTTGACATTTCATGTAGTTTTCTCATGATTGACATTTGAATCGACATCACCTACGTTTTTTGTAAGACGTTTCGGGCATAGTACTTATCATCTTCAGACAATTTAAAAATAAGATAACTAAAGGACCCTCTCTCAGAGATACCGTTATAAGGGAATTACTGTGTGTCTGATGAGTAGAGTGCACATATAGGCTAGATAGCGAGGGAATTTTGATTGTATTTTAGGTCATAGGTGAGTTCATTGTTGGAATCGCTTCGTTTTGGGGTGTAGTTGAACACCCTAAGTTTGTTTACAAATTAGTGAACTGCTTGATTTTATAATTAACAATTAGTGAGTAAAATAGGCCTCTTTTCTATATTTCTTTAAATATCTCCCTTCCTTCTAACTTTTAGTATAACATATTCATTAGGAAATTTGTAGGTTATGAACAGAGATCGGGAAGTTTATCTCGGTGCCAGAGACGGCTCTCATATACAGGGTGTTCCACTTAAAACTCCCAACGTCGATTACTCGAAAACTAAGACAGGTATTAAATTTCTGTAAATGGCAAATAATTGGTGAGGTCAAGTGCTATATTTTGACTGATAATTGATGCCGACGCCTTTAACGGTTTAGGCGTCGCGACGACCGGAACAGAATTTTCGATGGCAGGAGTTTTGAAAATAGAAGATACCAATAGTATATTTAATTTTGAGCTTTTTTAATTATTAAATTTTTTTTGTTTTTTTAGTTCGTTTCGGAGTTATTTAACATTGAAAGTTTAAATACCTTTTATTAAAATTTACCAATTTAATAAATTGTCTGTATCAAATAGGCTTTGACTATTCTGGTAACCTGAATTTAACGAACAAATTAGACGACAGCTAATGAATAACATTTTTATTTGCATAAATAGAACAACAAATACAACAATATCACTGAAATATTTAAACAAAAAAATATAAATGTTTTAAACATAGTCAATTTTTAATCTAAAATCTAAATTAAATATAATATTTTATAACAGCTGTTCAAAATTTTCTCCACTTGCCCGAACACAACAGTCATACCGGCGTCTTAACTCAAAATCTGTAGTTCTTAGCAGAGTTCTTCTATTTAGAGCAGCACAAGACGCAATGATTTTATTTTGGAGATCTGCCATATCCTCAACAGGCTCTACGTGAACAGCGTCTTTCAAGTGACCCCAAAGAAAAAAATCAAGAGGAGTCAATCCGGTGACCGTGCTGGCCATTGTAGTGGACCGTATGTCCCAAACCAACGATTGGGGTAGAGTTCATTTAAATAGTGATACAATTTGCGCATTGTGAGGTGGGGCCCCATCTTGTTGAAAAATAATGTTCCGCCTAGTTTCAATCGGCACATCTTCTAATAGTCGAGGCAATATTCTTTGAAGAAAATTTCGGTAACGATCGCCATTTAAAGTGCCTTCGTATAAGTGGGGTCCTATTAAATAACCGTTCAGTATACCACACCATACATTTACTCCAAAAACGCGCTGATTACCTCTTTCAGTAATCCATCGAGGATTGTTTTGTGTCCAATAACGGCAATTATGTCTATTCACAACTCCATTGTTGTGAAATTTACTTTCATCGCTCCAAAGAATTCTTTTAAAGATATTTTCATCACGGCCAAATAAATAATCAAATCTTGCCAAAAAATTCATGCGCCTTTGAGGGTCATCTGGCTCTAACTTATGTACAAATTTCGTTTTGTAAGGATGGTATTTATTTTGTTTAAGAATTCTTCTGGTAGAACTAATTGAAATATTAGTATTTCTCTTAATTTCTCTCAGAGACATCCTCGGATTATCATTAATCTGCTGGAGAACCAATGCAACGTTAAAATCATTTGTTACTGTTTTTGACCGTTCCCGTTTTGGCTTTTCAAATGCACCAAAATTCATTAAATTTTTGCATAAATTCAAAATTGTTTTATGATCTGGCTTTCTTCTATCAGGATAACGCCGTGCGTAAACATTCTTCGCTTGCCACGCATTTCGCTTACACTCACCGTAAACCAACACCATGTCTAGCTTTTCTTGTTTCGTGTATTGAACCATTTTTTTTCAAAAAAGTGAATCAAACTTTAAAAAATACAAAAAAACAAACACCAAAATCAAAACTTAATAATGTTTAAGCATTTGACAACTGTTTTGACAGTTAAAAATTAGGTTAACAGAATAGTCAAAGCCTATTAGATGCAGATAATTTATTAAATAGGCAAATTTTAATAAAAGGTATTTAAACATTCAATGTTAAATAACTCCGAAACGAACGAAAAAAACAAAAAAATTTTAATAATTAAAAAAGCTCAAAATTAAATATACTATTGGTATCTTCTATTTTCAAAACTCCTGCCATCGAAAATTCTGTTCCGGTCGTCGCGACGCCTAAACCGTTAAAGGCGTCGGCATCAATTATCAGTCGAAATATAGCACTTGACCTCACCAATTATTTGCCATTTACAGAAATTTAATACCTGTCTTAGTTTTCGAGTAATCGGCGTTGGGAGTTTTAAGTGGAACACCCTGTATACGTAATATTATATTATAAATATTTACTGAAACAATCAGAAAAACGACGAAGTGGTGAAATATTTATTATTGCCAGCTACATTGTATTTTTGGTAATAAATTTAACTTAAAAACGGTAATAGTTCTTACAAAAACAAGTAAAACATATCTAGCAAATAAAAAGACAGTTTTTAATTAAACACACACTTTCCTGTTCTGTTTAATGTGTGGCGTGTTTATTTCATTTCATGTTAATACGTATAACCTACTTTTATTGGAAATCTACTACATTTGTGAAACGTACTGACAATTACCTAAGAACATAGTTGATTTTTTTATATTTGCAGTCTTAAAGGCATTCGACCCCGACCGAGTGTCAACAATAAATTACAGTTTATGGAGGTACTTTTATGTTTTTTGCGGCTTTATCTCCTTATATTATATAATGCCGCGGAAATTGTGAAACATGTTAAAATCGCTTTTTACCTACACTGTGGCAATTATTGGCATTTACGTCAACATTTAATAAAGGAAAATGGTAGACCATCCCAGATCGCCGTTTTGCAAACCATAGTGTAAATCTAGCCATATGTACGTACATACGTATGTATCTACAAACTTGGTGTGAAATTCGGTGGTATACAGAAATGTATAGTGCTTCTCCGGCTGCAATAGACTTGTGGATTCGCGATTTCCCAGAACCGCAGTTTGATCTAACAGATCTTTATTGTAGCAGTTGCAACAAAACAATTTCTTAGACATCTAAAACAAATGTTAATAGACATATTTTCTCACAAAAGCATATTAGTGCTAGTGGCTCTACTGATAGTGACAGTCAACGCAGTTTTAATTTAGATTTAGTGGACGTGATGGTGGGATGTAACATACCGTGCTCAAAACTAAATAATCCACTTTTTAGACAATTTTTGGAAAACTGTATTAGTGGCAAATATAACAACGTTCAGGTGCCATCGGAAATGCCTCAGAAGAAAATATTTATCAACGGAATGTGATACTGTTAGACAAAAAGTTCTTCTGAGCTTACTGGGAAATACATCTGGATTAGTGTGGACGAAACCACCAATGCTTGTGGTGAGAAGGTAGCTAATGGTTTAGTGGGTGCATTGGAGGAAAATTGTTCAGTGCGTGGATACTTGATCGCCTCTACAGTTGTAGAAACGACAAATTGTCGCATTATAGTGAAGGCAGTGAATTCAAGTCTACAAAAGGTATGGGGTGATAAATATGCAGAAAATAAGGACAAGGTCTTATTATTTCTTACTGATGCAGTGAATTATGAAGGAATCATATCGCCATATGCTGCATGTAAAAGAGCTCTATTACACTAGGCCACCGGTGGCGCCACCAATCTGAGACACTGGTGGTTTAGTACATCGCGGGGCATTTAAGTAAATATGTCCTATTACACTAGGGTAACTGGTGGCTCCACCGAAAATTGGTGACGTGCTGGTGGACAGCCCTGGCCACCGCTCGGGCAACTTGTGGTGGCGTGATTGCATAGCGGGACATTGTTTTATATGTAACCTATTACACTTAGACACCAGTGTTGCTCCACCAACATCATTTGCACCTGATATATTGACAGTTTAAGTTTAATAATGTCGGACGAAGGTAATAGTGAAAACGCAGTGGAGAGTGAAAATGTTATTGAAAATGAAACTGACGAACGAGATGAAAATAAAAAAGATAAAAATAAACAAGAAAAGAAACGAAAAGAACAATTACGTTTTTCAAAACGAATAGATAATGAAGTGAATACGGAGGATTTAATTTGTGAAATTGAAAAATACCCTGCACTTTGGGACAGCAGAATAGAAGATTATAGTAATAAAAATATTAAATTAAACGCCTGGAATGCAGTAATGCTCTCATTTCTACCTGATTTTGATGACATGCCCATGACTGAGAGAAATATCCTAGGTGAGTTTTGGTTTTAAATTTCAAAATTTGATATACAGATTCAGAAATTGTAAATCATTATATAGGGAATAAACTGGCTAATGAAAGCAGAATGCGTGCTGTCGTCGACGCGGCCAAAGCGGTGGTGGTAAGAACGAATACCAGTGCCCTGCGTTGATTTACGACAAGGCGTGGTTTACCTGCGCAGATACACGTTTACATATCACGAACTACAGTTTCCGAATCTGTATAAGAGAAGTATAAATGTAATGAAAATACCATAACTGTCAACAAATGTATATAATTACTAATCCTAAGATTTATTGATTTAACAAAAAACGGTCAAAAATAAACTAAAGTTTTATTACCAAAAATTCAAATAAAAACTTTTGCTGTTGAAGCAACAAAAATGTTGAAAAAAATACAAAGTGTAGGGAAACATATTTATTTATTTTGTACAAAACACAATACTTTTTACATTAAATGCGCTCCATTTGCCATGCAACAGCTCCTTCTTCACTAAGAAATTAATCTGCAAATCTATCTCTTAACTTAGTTGCTTTCTTCAGTGGTACTTCAGTAGCAGGATCCATATCAAATAAACCTTCTACCGTAAGCGTATCTTCTATCCGACAGCCATCTCTCTTCCGTACAAAATTATGTAGCAGGCAGCATACTTTGATTATAGACTCGCATAAATCTAGGCTTACGTTTAAAGGGCGATGAAAAATTCTCCACTTATTGGCCAGTATTCCAAATGTACATTCAATATTTCTACGTGCTCGGCAGAGTCTGTAATTGAACACACGTTTCTTAACGTTGAGGCATTTTCCTGCATATGGTCTAAGTACTTTCATGGACAAACCAAACCCTTCGTCACCCACAAACACAAAAGGCAGAGGCTCTGCACATCCTTGGAAGGAAGTCTGTGGTGGAGGTATATTTAATAAGTTGTTTTGTAATTTTTTGTAAAACGTACTATCTCTAAATACTGTGGAATCCGATGATTTTCCATAAGCACCTATGTCTACATACAGGAAGTTATAGGATGCATCACAAATTGCCAGAAGCAAAATGGAAAAAAAGTGCTTATAATTGTAATATAAGGAACCACTAGCTTCAGGCTTGATAATTCTAATTTGCTTTCCATCTATTGCTCCGATACAATGTAGAAAGTTAGTTTTCTCATAGAATTCTGCTGCAGTTTCTAGCCAATAAGTTTCAGTAAAATCAGGAAAACTTATTTGTCTGACATTCTTCCATATGGCATCGCAAACTTGCCTAATGATCACAGATATTTCAGGCTGGCTTATTCTAAATTGATACTGTAGATCCATCATTGACGATCCTGTTGCCAGATATCTAAAACAAAAAATATTTGTAAAAAACACATATCAATACCAATTCATTTCGTCAAATTTGGAAAGATCAGAAAGTTTACAAGTTTATTTTTTGTTTCAGTGACATTAGTTCAAAAGAAATGGAAAGGAATCAGATCTAGCTATTCTCGGGAACTTCTACGGCAAAAAGATGTTAAAAGTGGCTCAGCTGCTGGTAGAAAAAAGAAATATGTTTATTTCGATCAATTACGCTTTTTAGAAATCATTTCAAAGAACACGAGTAATAGCATAGATACTCTAGACCCAGATAGAGATGAGGATGATATGATTGAGGAATCTGAACCTACAATAACGAGGGGAACACCTAAAAACCGACCATCAAAAAGGAGAAAACATGAGGATGACGAACTTATATCAGTTTTAAAGGAAAAAATTGCTTCAGAAAGTACTCGTAATATTATTAGTGATGAAACGGACGAGGATAAATTATTTCTCCTCTCACTTGTGTCAGAAGTACGAAAAGTTCCTGCAGAACGAAAACTGAGACTTCGGTCGGACATACTTGCAGCTGTTGCTGCGGCTCAAGTACCAACTCCACAATGGCAGCACATGCCTGGTCCACATTGGTCACAAAACCATCATCCAAGTTATCCTCCTCAGACAACACAACCACAATTTTTTTCACCACCTAATAACTACTCTGAAATACAATACCAACAGCCTCGACATCAGAGTAGCAATATTCCGTTAGCATCACCTTCACAAACGTCTACAACAATGTCGCCTGATGATTCTGATACTCAACTTAGCGACTATTTGGTTTTTCGTTGAATTGTACAATTTTATTTATTTTTTTTTTAACAGACTGAATTTCTGTTTTTAGTTTTTCAAATGTATTGTAACATGTATGTGCAAATTAAAGATACCAATTCAACAAATCAATGTATTTCATTGTTCAATTCCTTTCATTTAAAATTGAATGTGAATGTAAAAAAATTCGTAATGTGGATCAACTTACCTTAAAGTGACCATCAGTTTCTCTTCAGGTGGAATACTTCTTCTCATCTTCGTGTTAGCACTGCTTATAGCTGAACTTATATAACCCAAAAGTTCGTAAAATGAGGGTTTTGACATACGCAAGTAATTAAAAAATTTGTTATCATCTGCACAAAGTTCTTTAAACAAAGTATAATAAAGGCCCTTTTCTTCTCTTAGTGCTAGCATTGGATGTACATGCATTTTTCTAGATCTGCATATTTTCTTTCTTTTTCTTAATAAGACGAGAAGAAGCACACTTTCGTACCACGACATGGTTAAAAATGAACTAAATATTTTAGGTTGCGTCACCGGTGGCGATGCTCTTTTTTACAGCTCCACCAGTTGCGCCACCAGTGTCTCAGCTTGGTGGCGCCACCGGTGGCCTAGTGTAATAGAGCTCTTAACATGTCTAGCACATGGACTCAACAGAATTGCTGAAACTATTAGAGGGTGCTACGCTAATGTTGATAACTTAATATCTAGTGTAAAGAAAGTTTTCCTGAAAGGACCACATCATGTACGGTTATTTATATATTATATTAACTTTAGGTATTACGGAATTCTCTAAAAAAGTACAAGGTAAGATAAATTGTATCATAAAAATGTATCCGCGGCGGCAGAACTAACCCTGACTTTTACGTCACCGAGATAAAACTCCCGATCTCTGGTTATGAAATACTCTAAAAAATGAGCACCGATGGAGGTCGCTAGGTGCAATTGTTAACTTGAAAATGGCTTCCAAAGCTTTCAAAACAAATTATTTTCACTATTTCTTTACTCGAAAACAATTGCACATAGAGGACTAAAAATGCTCTTGGTGATGGTGTCTATGTTGTCCGGATAATGTACAAAAAATTTCAGCAAGATCGGTTTATTACTTTGTGATTAATTAACGATCTATTTTAAAAAAATTCTTAATTAACAATTGTGCCATTTTTTTGTAAAATACATTTATAATTGGGAAACTCATTTAGAAAATTCCAGAAACTATTGAAAAATGATATCCCATTTGAATTTTAGAGAAATCGCAATTTTGGCCGATTTTATGAGGTTTTCTACGCGTGAATCTTTTTATGTGCGACATAAATAAACAAATATCTTGTTATATTTTAACTTTAGAGAATCCACTCTTGCATATATAAAAAGCTGCAATTTATTTACAAATTAAAAAAAAGTTTGCCCTAGTATGCACAAGAGCTGAGATAATTTTCTTTTTCAAAAAATTCGTGGGGCATATTATACGACGTACAGTGATCAAAATAGAGGTTGATGGCACTTGATGTGTTGGGTTTTATTTGAAATGTGTAAAAATGTAACTAGTGTTATTTTTCACGAAAGATAGGTATTACTTTTACGATTTAAATTAGCCGAATTTATTTTAATTGCCCTGTAGCGCCTCTTTATAATATTCACGATTTCAAATTAGAAAATGTGTAGACAAATTTTCAAATTTTTATATTTGAATTCTCACTTTGAGAATTTTTAATATTAACCTATTTTTCCACGAAGATAGAGCGATTTTTTCGAACAATCTATCTGAAAGATGTAACAGTAGCTTTGATAAAATGCTTTAAAGAAAAATATATACTTCATCTCCACATTCTCCAGGTAAAATTACGACAACAAAATTTTTCACCTGCCAAACCTCTAACTGTACAATAGTCAGTATTATATTGACATTTAAAAATTTTATAACAAAATTTACAATTATTTCTTCTTTAGCTGATCATTTTGGTGTCTCTTATATTAGTTTTATTATTTTCATTTGCGTTGATATGAAATTTGACTCGATTAATTAATTTATTTTAGCATTGATGTGTTGTGCCAATCTGGTAAATATGCAGTTTATATACTGTTAGATAGTGTATGAATAAATAAACAAAAAATTAGCAAAACCTGCAACTCTGGAGCGTAATTTTACTCGTTTTAAATGATCGGTAGTAAACAACTATGCTTATAAAAATACTGTGAAAGTTCACACCGTCATATTATAAAAAATTGTTTATTGCTGTACCTAAATTTGATCTAGCCATTTCATTCTCTCCTTTAACATATATGCGATTTGTTTTTCCTAACCTTGCAAAAACCGACGACGGTCTATAACAGATTAATGTAAATTGAATATCTACGCATATTATGTTCTTTATAAATCTGCAAGTAAATAAAAACAATTATCTCACAAATTATTGTCTCTTTGTTATAAATAAAATAATCAATCATTGTTAATATCATCTTAAAATTTGTTTCGGCTTGTATTTCATTTAACCATAATTGGTGTTTTATATGTGGATGTAAAAAAAATGAAAATAATAATATTACAATGTAACACTTAATTGTATAATTTAATATCTATATATTTTTATGGTTATAACTAATGTACATAACCCTAATTAATATGTAACTTATTTTGATATAAGGAAAAATAATATCGGCACATCAATAATATTTCTAATATGTTTCCTTTTACATTATAATAACTTGAGGTACTTATCAAAGTAATGTATATTTTAGATACTAGATTTGTCTAATTTGTATGGTAGAGCTTCTTTTTACAAATCGTATAATAAATTCAAGTTCATAAGTTAGCTTTAGAGAAACACATAATTCTCTAAAAATTATATTTCAGTATCACATCTTTCTCTTATTCATAACCTCTTAGTAGACATGCATTGCTCTAGTGTGTCTCATTGCTGTATGCTACGTCTTATATTATATATTGTCTCCTCTACAGTTCATTAAAAAAAAAACGGATAACGAAGAATACGATGCTGGAATTATTCTTAGGAGTGTATTTCTTGAAGAATCGAGCTGTTGGTGTCATGGTATATTTCGTGAAATATTTTTCTCAAATATTACTTATACTTTTAAATTTTAGCTGTAAATTCCTTGAGCTTATGCCAAAGGCTAATAAAACTCGTGTAAATTGTAAGAATATTGTCTTATGGTACCATAAAAAAATAACAACACTAGTAATTCGGGATGCAAAATTTGCACTTTTCAGTACAATTATTGATCAATACATCATTCACTGCCGTAAATGCTGTCTGGGTTATGTAGTATCTAGTAGCGCTAGGTGGCACCATTAGAACGGATGCATAATACCATGGGTATACAATGTATATAGACGAAACATTAAACAATACATTTATACTTTTACTCGTGACGTGATTGGTCGAAGCGTGCTTAAGAACTCTTTGCAGTAAACTTCTCAACCACGTGTCGGTCTTATACGGTACATAGCTTTAACGTTTTATGTTGCTTTCTGGCTTATGATGTCAGTCACTACCTTACACTTAGAACATGAATTCCGTGGATTTACAAGTTTCTGCAGGTGCATTTGTTAAATATTTATACCTACTCAGTTTTTTACTGAATTAGTCATTTTGGAAATTATCATTTTCATTTCGTTATTCGTAGCCTTTCGGGTACTATATCCACAGACACGATGAGATCAGCTTACTTCGCACTGTGTCATTCTATCATGAGTTGGCTATAATAGTGCGATATGCTGCATACTTTAATAAGGTGTTTAGTATACAGAGAAAATTAATTAGAATTATAGCATGCTTAGGATATACTGAGGATTGCAAAAGTGCTTTTATTGAAATTGGTATATTAATATTATATATGCTTTGGAATGTTTAACATATATTAAATCAAATTCAAATGGCTACCCTACCTATGTGAACCAACACGATTATAACACCAGAACAAAAACTAATATTATTACTCCATATTATAGATTAAACAAGCTAACCGTTGTACTCTTCGCCGATTTATTGCACCTTTTATATAATTGTTGCACATTCTAAAGGATACTCTTCGCAGTTTTTTGTAAATAGTATTAGTTTTAGATATTTTCAGTTTAATTACAAATCATAAAAAAATACAGATTTTTTTAATTTAAAAAAAATTTATAACTTTTTTATTTATCGATTTTGTTAAAAAACAATAAGGTACTTCCAATAGCTAACACTAACTTGCTATACAAATTTCAATACAATCGGACTTTTTGTTCTTAAGTTATCGTGCTTACAAGGAACGTGACAGACGGACAGACATACAGACAGACAGACAGACGGACGGACAGACGTTTTGAATGTTGTTCAGAATTCGATTACCATCACAGTGATATGAAATTTTTTTCTCTGCGAGCAATATTACCAATTTTAGAAATGTGCCGATCGAATGTAATATATTCTTCGTTTTGTATTTGCGAAGAGTATAATAAGTCACAGAATGGACCAAATTATTATCGAATGGCAATTAAAAAATTTCTCATTGAAATAGCATTCTACCACTACAGGGAATCTTTTGCCTATGATTTTTTGATATTGAATGTACCTAGCATTAGTATTCGTTTATAAAAATTTGTTATATATACACTGTGTTTTACGCTCGTTTACATATGTTTCATTTGTTGTTATATTCTTTTTAATTTGTGTTATGTAATAGTTATCATTACCTGACTTGTTGACTTGTTGACTTGTGTAACTATACTCTTGTATATTAACACTAATAAATTATTATTATTATTGTTATTATTATTATCGTCCCTATTTGACATAAATAATGGAATTAGAAAAAAATGGGTTAATGAACACAAACATCGTCAAGATAGCATCTGGAAGCAAAAATTTCATCATCATCCACTTCAATATTGTTACGGATTTCCACCTTTTAGGAAACACCCTGTATGAATTCGTGGGTTCTAAATAATTTTAACAAGAGATTAAACACTACTAACACTTTATTTAACAATTTACTGACTACAATACTTGTTTACTTAATAGTTAACCTCACTTTTTACCGAGCGTGTCACTTCTCAAATAAACTTCCCCCTCCGCGCTTGTAATCGCGCCTTATATACTCCGAAATTAGCTCTAGATCAATCCAGAATCTTCTCCAACCATAAGCTAGAAAAGTCCTTGGCTCTTTCTAGAGCCTTTCCAGTCACCATCAGAGGCATAGGCGTACCATCTCCTTTTTCAAGGGGGTGTAATTCATAACACTGCCCCCTCCTTAAGCCTGATCGTCCCGATCAGGCAACTCAGAATCATCGATGTATTTCGCCAGCCTGTCCAAATGCACGATCTTCATCTTGGACTTTTTGCTTCGTTGAATTCGATAGACGACGTCATTAATTCGGGTAATAACAGTATACGGTCCATCCCAAGGCGGTTGAAGTTTCGGTGACCTTCCTTTCTTCCGCTGTGGGTTGTACAGCCAAACCAGGTCTCCTGCCTTGAATCCTTCTGAACTACCCTTACGGTCATATCGAGCCTTCATTCTGTCACTGGCTATGGTGATTTGGTCTCTAACTAACTCATGGATGTTCCTTAGCCGTTCACTCACTTCATCTACATAGCTGTTCACAGGAAGTCGTTCTCCACCTGGTGTTCCAAACATCAAATCACATGGCAGTCTGATCTCATGTCCAAATACTACACGAGCCGGAGTCTGTCTTGTAGTTTCGTGGATAGCAGCTCTATATGCCATGAGGAAAAACGGTATGTGGAGATCCCAGTCACGTTGATTTTTATTAACGACTTTAGAGAGATGTTCTTTCATAGTCTTATTATGTCGCTCCACCATTCCATCTGATTGAGGGTGAAGGGCTGTCGTCCGTGTTTTGCGTATTCCCAATAACTTGCAGATTTGCTGAAATACCCCTGACTCAAAATTTCTCCCTTGATCTGAATGCAGCTCCAGGGGTACACCAAACCGACATATCAAGTTATCTACCAAGACTTTGGCGACAGTAACCGCTTCCTGGTTCGGAATTGCGTAGGCTTCAGGCCATTTACTAAAATAGTCCATGGCAACCAGTATGTACTTGTTACCGTCCTTGGTTACTGGGAATGGTCCGGCTATATCGATCGCAATCCTCTCAAAAGGGGCCCCGACGTTATATTGCTTCATTGCACCCCTACTTCTAGTCTGTGGTCCTTTACTGGCTGCACAAATTTTACAATTACGACACCAAGCTTCAACATCTTGACGACTATTTACCCAGTAAAATCGTTCACGTACTTTATTCAGGGTCTTGTTAATGCCGAAGTGTCCACCGGATGCTCCATTATGCACTTCTTGAAGTACTTTCGGTACTCGACACCTGGGAATCACTAGACGCATAACAACTTGCTTCCCATCCGGGCTCTCCCATGCTCTTTTTAACAGCCCATTCATAACTCTAAGTGAGTCCCACTGTGCCCACAAAGCCTTCAATCTAACTGCTTTGTCCGAAACATCCTTCCACTCTGGTCGAGTTCCTTTTTCCTTTGCTCTCAATATAGCCCCAATCTCTGCATCATTCAGTTGTTCTTGTCTCAGGGCTTCAGTTGTCCAATCATCCGGAACGTCTATTTTAATAGTGTTGACTACTCCCATGCCCTGCTGTTTTTCCACGTGGCGGCAGTGCTTGCAGTCGTCCTTGCATGGTCTTCTAGATAATGCGTCTGCGTTCTTATGAGATCTTCCTGGTCGATGCTCGATTTTAAAGTCGTACTGTTGCAGCCGTTCTATCCAACGAGCCAGTTGACCTTCCGGGGTTTTCAACTGCAACAGCCATTTCAACGCAGCATGGTCGGTCCTGATTTTGAAATGTCGCCCGTAGAGATACTTATGAAAATGGTCCACTGATTTGACGATGGCCAATAACTCTTTCCTGGTTACACAATAGTTTCGTTCTGGTTTGGAGAGCACCTTGCTGAAGTACTCGATCACTCTTTCCTCTCCGTTCTGAATTTGGGACAGCACACAACCAATCGAAGAATTACTGGCATCTGTATCTAAAATAAAAAGTCCATTCTGTTGTGGGTATGCTAGTACAGGACCAGTGCATAGAGCTGCCTTCAATTTTCTCCATGCCGTTTCACACTCCGGTGTCCACTGGTACTGAACTTTCCCCTCTGTTAGCCGGTGTAATGGCTTCGCAATGTCTGCAAACCCTTCCACAAAACGTCTATAATAAGTGCAAAGGCCAAGGAAGCTTCGTACTTCATGAACGTTAGATGGCCTTGGCCAATCTCGTACGGCAGAAATTTTATCGGGGTCCGTTTGTATTCCCTCTGAAGACACTACGTGCCCAAGAAATTTAACTTCTTTCTGAAATAGTAAACACTTCTTCGGGTTCAACTTCAGGTGTGCATTCCTTACTCGTCCAAATACTTCTTGAAGATTTTTCAAATGTTCTGTAAAGTCTCGTCCCATAACCAGCACGTCGTCAAGGTAAACCAGGCACGTCTTCCAGGTTAGCCCTCGTAGTACAAATTCCATCAATCGTTCAAACGTGGCTGGAGCATTGCAAAGTCCAAAAGGCATCACCGTAAATTGGTAAAGACCACTGCCTGCTGAAAATGCTGTCTTTTCCTTATCATCAGGATGAAGCCCAACTTGCCAATAACCGCTCCTAAGGTCTAACGTCGAAAACCATCGTGAGCCTGCCAATGTACTTAACGTGTCGTCAATCCGGGGTAATGGGTAACTGTCTTTCTTCGTCACATCGTTCAATTTCCGATAATCGACACAAAATCTTAACGTTCCGTCCTTTTTGGCAACCAAAACTACTGGCGATGACCAGGGACTCGTTGACTCCTCAATGACCCCTTCTTGTAGCATCTTATCTATCATTGCCGAGGCTTCTTCTTGTTTTGCTAGCGGAAGCCTCCTAGGTTGCTGTCGAATAGCAGGTGAGTCACCAGTATTTATCCGATGCTGGACTATATCTGTTTTTGTAAGGGCCTCCGTACTTTTAGCAAATACCGAACTTTCCTTTTCCAGGAACTTGATCGCCTCCTCTCGTTCATCCTTAGATAAATGCTCCAACTGGGAACTCAGCAAGGTTAAAACTTCCTGGTCTATATTTGTAGATGAATTTCCCTCTGTTTGTTCTTCGCACCTTGCTACCCACATAACCGGTTCATAGGAGCCAATCGGTTTGCCTTCTTTAATTGTTACTGCATGGGGATTTAAATTGACGACTCTAATTGGGATTTTATCTTTAGTCCGGGTTAAAGTTCTTGCCACAACAATATTGGTTAGGGACTTAATCGATTCATCACCTTCCACCAGGCCAACACGGTAGCCTCCAGGATTTCCTTCCAAGGCAGCATCGATGATCTGTTCCGAATGAGCAGGAATCTTAATCGTCTTTGTTGTCAATAACCTTGCTTTATGGAATTGGTCATCTGCGGTTGCCAGGATAAATTCCTCATTTCCAATTTTCAAGACTCGCTCCCCTACGTCAACAATAAACCTCTTCTCTTCCATGATGTCCAGTCCCAAAATGAAATCATCTGTAATGTCAGCCACAATGACCTTGTAATTGAATCTCAATCGTCCAACCTGCAGTTCCAAATTGACCTCTCCATGGACCGCAGCCCTGTCTCCCGTGGCTGTCCGAATAATTACTTCATTTTGCTTCTTCTTAATCTGCAAGCCTGATATAAACCCTGGCCGCACTATTGATGACGTAGCGCCTGTGTCAACAGTAAACACGCACTTTCTTCCATTCACATATCCTTGCAACAGCAGACTACTTGGAATTCTTCGCAGCTGGGAAATCTTTATTTCTCTGGGGGCACCGTGTTCCCTAGCCAGCACAGCCCCCTTAGTGCTGGCTATCTTTAGTTTTCCTGCTGCTCTTCTACATTTACAGCATTTACTCGTCTGTCCGAGTTCTGCTGTCGACAGTCTCGTTTCATATGTCCCATCCTACCGCAGTTGTAGCATTTAATACCTCCACTTGCCCTTTCTCTATTTTGTTGGTTTTCCTGTCTTTTTGGAGGATTTGATTGAGCCAGTAATTGACTGAACATTTTATGTATATCGGCCAACATAGGGTTCTGGTTCTCCTTTTCTGACTGCGATTCTTCCAGCGTCATAGCCCGTACTCTTGACTTTGGAGTATCCCTATAGACGGCTTCTACCTCTAGTGCATGAACCAAGGCTTCACTACTACTTTTATGTCGGGATAGCCTGAGGACTCGTCTGATCTCCTCGTCCCTTATCCCGTCTAGGAATGCCCCCACTGCCAATTGCTCTTTGAATTCTTTTGGCGCATTAGGGTATGCTAAGTGTGCCAGTCTTTCCACCGCAGCTTCAAATTCTTGTAGACTCTCTCCAGCTTTCTGAACGCGCACTTTCAGCTGGGTCTGGTATACTTGAGCAAGGTGTTGATCTCCATATCGTAGATCTAAGGCAGCTTCTAAAACTCTAAAATTCCGTTGTTGGTCTGCCGGAATTGTCTGGAGCAACTCCAATGCTTGGCCTCTTAAAGCCACGATTAATGCCTTAGCCTTCTCTTCGTCATTCCAGTTGTTTGCACTCGCTGCTGCCTCAAACTGTGTCTTGTAAGTCATCCAGGAATTTTGACCATCAAAGGAGGGAATTTTTAATCGCTGGCCTGATGATACCACTTGCTGGTTTCCTCTATCCCTCAACTGTTGTTTAAGTTGGTCTATTTCTCCCTCTACCTGGTGCATTTTCTCTTTGACTTCATTTACTTCTCCTTTGACTACGCTTACCTCTTGTTTGACTCCACCGACTTCTTCTGCTACCTTATTCTTGAGTTCTTCAGTAACGGCAAATATGGCACTCTGTTGGCCTTCTATAATTTTTCTTAGTTCGTCTCTTTCTTCTTGTTGTTTAATGTCCAAGTCTTGCATGATTTTTCTCAATTCTTCCTGACATCGTTTCTCTTCTTCTTTTTCCTGTAGGCGTTTTTGTTCTTTTTCTTGTCGTTTTCTTTCACGTTCCTCTTTCTCTTCCTGGCGTTTTCTTTCCTGTTCTTCTTTCTCTTCCTGGCGCTTTCTTTCCTGATCCATCATCATCTTTTGCATTTGGGCCATAAAGTCCTGCATTTGTTGTTCGGATGCCATGCTTCTGGTTGTTACCGGCATATAATTATCAACAAAATTTAATAATTACGTCACTATCGGTAATGGGACTGTCCAGAAAAAACCTCAAAACGGCACAAAAAAAAGTCTTATCTGGAGTCTTTGTCACTTAACCACTAATGTCCAACAAAATGTTCCAAAAATGTCTCAAAAATGCACTTAAACACTATTTTTCCTGTTCGAAAATAAACCTCGAACAATGTCCAGTAAATTAGTCCTTCCTGTGTTAGCACTAACTCCGAGAATACTGTCCCAGTCTTCTCAACACTCCCGAAAAATCCTCTTGTCAAAATTCCGCTTCCGACACCAAAATGTTACGGATTTCCACCTTTTAGGAAACACCCTGTATGAATTCGTGGGTTCTAAATAATTTTAACAAGAGATTAAACACTACTAACACTTTATTTAACAATTTACTGACTACAATACTTGTTTACTTAATAGTTAACCTCACTTTTTACCGAGCGTGTCACTTCTCAAATAAACTTCCCCCTCCGCGCTTGTAATCGCGCCTTATATACTCCGAAATTAGCTCTAGATCAATCCAGAATCTTCTCCAACCATAAGCTAGAAAAGTCCTTGGCTCTTTCTAGAGCCTTTCCAGTCACCATCAGAGGCATAGGCGTACCATCTCCTTTTTCAAGGGGGTGTAATTCATAACAATATCTTTACCTCTATATTACCACAAATCATTTGGATCTTTATCATTTTGTGGATTAACTTCATTTACATACTCCCTGAATTTATGTTGGAAGGCTGAACCACCAGTTATGATATGCAGACGTTCCTGTACTTGCCTTTTACATGTGTTCAGCTTCAACGAGAAGTATATGAGTGCGAAATGATTTGAACTGCAGTCGGCGTTAGGTAAAGTTTTGGAGTTATCTGTTATTGTACAGACACCTGTTATTCATCGATGATCTTCACCGACATTCTATCATAGTACAATCAATTTAATTCCGAAAGCTACCACCAGATAATAGTTAAGAGTAAGAGCTGCGTGGGTGTTATTGGATTTACAGTATTACTTCTTATCATATACGCATTGCTTCGACAAAACTGGATTAGCCCCCACCCTCCTTCGTTTTCTGATGCCAAAACAAACAAGCTCTCGCACTTGGTTATGTGCTAGTGTAGAACCTGAATGCAAATTTCTAAGCATCGAGACGTTGTTCTATAATATAATGTCAAGTTAGACCTTCGTAGAGTTCGGATGCAGAGCAGAGCGCTCTAACCAGCATTCTTGGATAATAAATACTTTTATTGTCACTTTTATTAAGGACTGGGAATTCCTGTGCGAGAAGGCGTAAAGGTTTAATATGTTACCTGGCTATTAAGTGTTTAGTGTGTTTAATTAGTGCTACACCAAGACTAACACATATTGAAATGTATATAAACAATTAATACAATTTGTGTAAATATGAGTGACAAGTGTGGAAGTTGCAGTGGTGCGATAACCATGAGGAAGCCGTCAGTCTCTTGCAGCGGGTCTTGCGACGCATCTTACCATATCCAATGTATCAAAATACCGGATGATATATTAGCAGCAGTTTTAAAGTATCCCGCACTGTCCTGGAGGTGTGAAAATTGTTTAAAAAAAGTGTCCACCTGTGATCTCAAGTGTCTCGAAACCGTGCTGGAGGAAAAGTTTAGGGCACTGCAGCAGGAAATATCCGAAAAGTTTAGTTCTCTAAAAAACGAGATAACCCACTCTGCTGCTAAAGTTATTTCTGATATTAATACTGAAAAAAAAGTAGAAATAAAAAAGACCTATTCCTCTGCATTAAAAACCGAAGCCGCGATAATAATTAAGCCGAAAGATCAAACACAGAAAAATACAACAACCAGATCTGATATTCTCAATAATGTGAACCCCATTGATAACAACATTAGCATCTCAAGGGTGAAAAATATCAAAGATGGTGGAATTCTGGTAGGATGTTCTACTGCTGAAGAAGTCTCAAAACTTAGGAATATTGCAAAAAATAAACTTCATCGGAATTATGATATCAAAGATGTGAAAAATCTAAATCCGCGGGTACGAATAGTGGGCATGTCTGAGAAGCACGAAGAAAACGATTTAATCGAGTATATAAAGTTTCAAAACAAACAGTTAGTCAGTGAAAATTTTGAATGTAAAGTTTTAAAGTTATGGCCAACCAAAAAAAATGTAAAAATTTATCAAGCCATTTTGCAAGTCGACACAAATTTCTATAACAATGTCATGTCGGTCGGAGTAGGTAAGTTATTTGTCGGATTTGATTTATGTAATGTTTACGATTCTATCAATATACGAAGGTGTTTTAAATGTAGCGGATTTAACCATATATCAGACCAGTGTAAATCTGAAATATGCTGCCCAAGATGTGCGAGGGAACACTATGTAAAAGATTGCAATACTGAGTTGTTAAAATGTACCAATTGTGTGGTATACTCAAATACTGGCAAAATCGAGCTGAATGTCGAACATGCTGCATGGGACCGTAACTGTTTGGTTTATAAGCAAAAAATAGCAGAATTTAAGGCAAATATGTCATTCTCGGCATAGCTAGAAGTAAAAACAAGTACATCGCACAATAACCCCAACGACTATAATCAGTGTACACCGCCAACTCTACCCGCAACTGCCATTTCACCAACTCATAATATAAATATCTATTATCAAAATGTCCGTGGGTTAAACACTAAATTGGAAGACTTATTTATAGCCTCTATAACATGTCATTATGATATATATGCTTTCACAGAGACCTGGTTGAATTCGCATGTTCTGAATACTGAAATCTTGTCCCCCAATTATAATATTATCCGATGTGACCGAAACTTTGCGGAAATTAATAAAAGTAAAGGTGGCGGTGTACTTGTGGCTTTAAAAAGTAAGTATATATATGACGAACTTAATGTAGACTTTATACGTGAAACTCTACCCCAAATAGATATCGTTGGTATTAAGATGACTATTAATTTTCAAAATATTTTCATTTTCATAATTTATGTACCTCCAAATACACCGTATATTACTTATGAAGTCCTGTTTGAGTGTATTGAATCCGTGGACTACTTAAATGACGAGATTATTTATTTTATAGGAGATTTTAATATCCCAGAGTTTAACAAGGTAAATGTTGTTCCAAGCAATCGTGTCATTACTTTGCAACGTTTCTTAGAATTTTTTGACTTGAAACAATTTAATACTGTGTTAAATATTAATGATAGTGTTCTTGATTTGGTATTATCAAGTGCAAATTGCGATGTCAGTAGATCATTAGAATGCCTGCTTATGGAAGATTTACATCATCCGCCATTAGATATATCTCTGAAAATAAATCATTTTCAACCTGAAAATTTCCCGTTTAATTTAACTGAATCATACAGGGTGTCCCAGATTTAAAGTGACATAGACCGATGAGAGATAGAGCACACTTTTCTGAGTTCAAAACACCCCCATACTTACCCTTGAAAGTGAATGGTTTTCGAGATACAGGGTATTTTATGATTCTTGACTGAAACTAAAATTCACCATATATTTGGAATGGGTGGACGTATTTGGATTAAAGTTGGTACACATATAGTGCACTCCTAGTCCAATTAATAGCACAATTTAGTTTGTAAAAATTCCAGGACAGGACTTAATTTTTATTATTTTGCATTTAGGGTCAATTACATCACCCTGTATATCACTTTTTTATAAATGGCGGATAACTATTGGAATATCTATGGATTATTGTGCAAAACACTGTCATAATATTCGATGGCACGTTTATGGTTACTTCCTAGCAAATTTTCAAAAATAATGGTGTATGATATTTAAATTCTACAAAATACGCA
Organism: Stenurella melanura; assembly: GCA_963583905.1. Lineage (NCBI taxonomy): Eukaryota > Metazoa > Arthropoda > Insecta > Coleoptera > Cerambycidae > Stenurella > Stenurella melanura. Next base: position 49,094,876 of record OY757311.1, read on the forward strand.
AACAACCAGTTAACGTCGCTATTTTATTAAATTTACTTAAACACTTGTTTAATAATTATTTAATGTATTATTGTTACTTAAATTTGATTCTAATTGCACTTAAAATTTGTACGGCCATATGCAATATTCCATAGCAAAACAGTTTGCTTGAAAATAAAAGTAGGCGTGTGTCAATTCTGACCTGTATAGTTTAATACATAGTAACGTAAGTCACCTTTAGAAATTAAGTCTAAGTATTCAAAGAAGTCGTTTGAGTCATTAAAATAAGGTTTTATATTAACAAATCTACTGTAATAATTTTAAGATGCCATTCCAATTTACAAATGAAGGATATGCAGATATGATTTATGTGTATGGTCTTTGCGACGGAAATGAAAGAGCTGCAGAGAGAGAATATGAAAGACGTTTTAGAAATCGTCGTACACCAAATCGTACAACATTTTCAGAGGTGTATCAATTTAGTAAGAAACATGGGCAATTTCCCTCACAGCAAAACATGAACATGTTCTCAGAGATTTTCAACAGCGAGAGGAAGTATTACAGATTGTTCATATGAATCCAACTGTAAGCGTTAGGAAAATCAGTCATCAATTAGAAATTCCCAGAACAAGAGTATGGCGAACTTTAAAAAAGAAAATGTATATCCTTTTCATGTTCAAGTAGTTCAACAACTTGAAGACACAGCACAGCGTTCCGCATTTAACGTTTTGTAGGTGGGTAGTTGCGCACAGACGAACAGTTTCTAGAATTCTGTTCACGGAGGAAGCTCAATTCACGCGTGATGGAATAAGCAACACCAGAAATCAACATCGTTGGGCAACTGAAAATCCACATGCTACGCTTCAGAAAAATTCCCAACACAGATTCAATATAAATATCTGGTGTGGAATATCCAATAGTCATCTAATAGGGCCACACATTTTTGAAGGGAGACTAACGGGTGAAGTTTATTTAAATTTCTTAATAGATGTGTTACCAAATTTATTAGAAAACATTAATGTCAGAGGTATGTGATTTCAACACGATGGTGCTGGACCCCATTTTTCTGTACCGGTGAGGGAGCATCTTAATCAACGTTACACCAACAGATCGATTGGTAGAGGGGGTGCAGTTAACTGGCCACCGAGATCCCCTGATCTAACCCCCATGAATTATTTTTTATGGGGCCACCTAAAGTCACAGGTGTACAGTGAAAATATTAATACCCGTGAACAATTACAACAAAAAATGTTAATGTATTTGACAATATTAGACACAATCCGGCTATGATCGGTAAATCGGTGAAAACGCTTTTTAAACGTACGCAAAAATGAATTGACGCTGGGGTTGTTCATTTCGAAAATTTATTATAGTTTTAATTGTTTGTACTAGTGTATAAAATAATTAGTGTCTTTTTAAAATTTGTGCTTTAAATTATGATTAAGCAAACTGTTTTTCTTTATTTTTTCCTTTTTTCTGTTTTTCCTTTTTCTTTTTAAGTAACAATAATACATTAAATAATTATTAAACAAGTGTTTAAGTAAAATTAATAAAACAGCGACGTTATCTGGTTGTCTGCGTATTTTGTAGAATATAAATATCATTCACCACCATTTTTGAAAATTTGCTAGGAAGTAACCATAAACGTGCCATCGAATATTATGACAGTGTTTTGCACAATAATCCATAGACGTTTCAATAGTCATCCGACATTTACAAAAAACTGATATACAGGGTGATGTAATTGACCCTAAATGCAAAATAATAAAAATTGAGTCCTGTCCTGGAATTTTTACAAACTAAATTATGCTATTAATTGGACAAGGAGTAAACTATATGTGTACCAACTTTAATCCAAATACGTCTACCCATTCCAAATATATGGTGAATTTTAGTTTCAGTCAAGAATCACAAAACACCCTGTATCTCGAAAACCATTCACTTTCAAGGGTAAGTATGGGGGTGTTTTGAGCTCAGAAAAGTGTGCTCTATCTCTCATCGGTCTATGTCACTTTAAATCTGGGACACCCTGTATAATTTTAAAAAAGCCAATTATCCCCTTTTGTACAATTGTTTATTTCATACAGACTGGTCATTTTTAACTGAACTAAATGATGTTAACTTAGCATGTACCGCTCTTTATTCTAAATTAACAGAGATTTTTGATATATTTGTACACAAAACTCTTCCTAAACAGACCAAATATCCACCATGGTATACAAATAATATTGTAAGAGACATAAGGAAGAAAAATACTATTAGAAAAAAATATAAGCAAACAAAAAACTATGATTATTATAACGAATTTAGGAATATAAGAGAGAAAATTAAACAGGATGTGAAACAAGCATATGACAATTATTTACTTAATATACAGGGTAACATAAAAAATGATCCGAAAAGATTTTGGTCATATGTAAATAGTAAAAAAAGATGTTCCTCAATTCCAGACAATATTCTATATAATAATGTTCAACATACAAATCCTCAAGATATTGTTAATGCATTTGCGACCGTCTTTCAAGCAGCTTATTTAAATCCTAATACAAATAGTAATAAAAATTCCCCCTGCGGTGAGGTAAATAGTAGTAATTTATGCGTAACAACCTTTTCGGAATTGGACGTGCTGAAATCTCTCAAGAAAATTAAACCTAAATTTACCAAGGGCCCTGATAATATACCTGCCTTTATTGTAAAAGACTGTGCACACATCTTTGCTCGTCCACTTACAATAATTTTTAATTTATCCCTAAAATGTCAGATATTTCCTGATGTGTGGAAATATTCTCGTTTATGTCCCGTTTACAAAAAAGGCAACAAAAATAACGCGGAGAATTATAGGCCAATAACAATCATTTGCAATTTTGCGAAAGTTTTTGAGTTTACCTTGAGTATGCCACTAACAAGGCACGTGCAAGGTCAAATTGTAACAAACCAACATGGATTTGTATCCGGCAGATCCACTGAGACTAACCTCACCTGTGTCACGCAATACCTTTCTGAAAAATTGGATAATAACAAACAGGTTGATATTATCTATACGGATTTTTCCAAGGCGTTTGATCGCCTGGATCATGGTATTCTGATACAAAAGCTTAGCAATTTCGGACTATCAGCGTCACTATTAGATTTAATTACCTCGTATTTAGGAAATAGGCGGCAGTATGTAGAATACCATGGTTTCAGGTCATTCGACGTCTTGGCTAGCTCAGGTGTCCCTCAGGGATCTGTACTGGGACCACTTTTCTTTAATATCTTTATTAATGACATTGTCACAAATATTGACGTTGAAAGCCTGTTATATGCGGACGATCTAAAAATCTATTGTGTAATTGAAACTGATGAAGATTGTGACAAGCTTCAAAATAACTTGAATAAGATAAATGATTGGTGTCTACTAAATCAACTACCTCTCAATGTATCCAAATGTAGCGCATTTACATTTTGTAGAGCACGCAATTATATTAGTTTTAATTATCATTTAAATAACCAGGAGTTACAAAGACCTGATACAATTAAAGATCTGGGGGTGACCTTTGACAGAAGTCTAAGTTTCAATGAACACATAAATTTAACTGTATCATCAGCTTTAAAAAGCCTAGGATTTGTAATAAGGAATTGTAAGGGTTTTAATAATACGGACATTATGAAATTATTGTACTACTCCTTTGTGCGATCAAAATTAGAATATTGCTCACTGGTATGGTCCCCGGGCTATGCTACGTATATAAAAAGTATTGAAAACATTCAGCGTCGTTTTGTTAAGTATTTGTGTTTTATTGAAGATGGCAATTATCCCACAACTGGTTATTCGCAAAACCTCATGTTAGAAAGATTTGATATGTCGAGTCTAGAAAATAGGAGAATAGCACACTCTGTAATATTTCTGCATAAAATTATTCACAATATATCTGATTGCCCGTCTATTTTGGAGCAACTGTGTTTCCGTGTACCTCGTATAGGAAGCAGAAATCGTGAAACATTCTATCTTGCTACTCCCCGAACAAATTTACTAAAACTTTCACCTATACATTTTATGTGTAAAAATTATAATTCAGTGCAAAATGAGCTTGATATATTTAATTGTAGTCCTGCATCAATTAAAAGATTACTATGCGTATAACCCCATATCCCTTATTCCGTTTCATGTTTTTTTTAGAGTTATGTGATGTGTATATATTATTTTAAGTCAGTTTTTTCTTAGTATTACATTTGTATTTTGTTTCTTCACAGTACGACACGTACTGTGAATTTGGTATATATAATACTTATACTGTTTGTGCTTACTAGTGTAACATTCCCACCCTTTAATTGGTTTTCTGTTGGGTGGTTGTATCTAAATAAATAAATAAATAAATAAATAAATGCATATTCAATTTATTATATAAATTTAATATTGAACAGATTGGGCCGTTACTTGATGAAAATCCATGATAATAATTGGGAAGAAAACTATATTAGTTTTTGATTTTCACTTTATTTCTTGTCAACATGACAATTGTTTCGCCACACAGTGGCTTCTTCAGATATTGAGTACTGGTATACTAATTTTACAATGCACAAACTATATGGTTTTATACAATTTTGATGTAATCCTAATCTTAATTGCTAAGCGGAAAAGTACAATATAATTTTAATTACTAAATGGAAAGGTACATATAGTTCTAGGAAATTTATTGAATCTAATTTTAATAAGTAAATAAATTTAGTAAGGGAGATGAGTTTGTTTCAATTTGGTCATTTAATAAAATATCAGACGACTTTAGTTTATTTATTTCTAGAGATTCTAGTAAATCGAGTTTTAACCCTTTTTTCTCGGTGTGTAAAATTTTAAACTCTTCGTTGAACACGTGACCTACTTCTATTAGGTGGTTAGCATAAGTTGAGTCTGTTTTATTACTGATGTAACTTCTTTTATGTTCTGACAACCGTTTACCAAAATTTCTTCCTGTTTGTCCAATATATACCTTAGGACAAGCACCACAAGTCAACTTATAGACGCCTGATTTATTTTCTGATGAAATTTTGTCTTTTGCATTTTTTAAATGTTTTCCTATTGTGTTATTAGTTTTGAAAGCTACATTAATATTACGTTTTTTTAAAAAAGAGGAAGTTTTTTCTGTTGGGTAGCCAATGTAAGTGAGAACTTTGAAACTATTATTTTGATCTTTTATTGTTGGATATACTTCTTTAATGGCTTTATTGAAAGATTTTTTCACAATGATATTGTCTATTACTTCTGGGTTGTAACCATTGTTGAATGCAATTTGTTTTATTATTTGTAGTTCTTTGATATAATTTTCTTCTGATAAGGGGACAGTCAAAAGCCTGTGTATCATGCTGTTGTATGCTGCTATTTTGTGTTGGCGAGGATGTGCTGAGGTGTTGTGTATTGTTATGTCAGTGTGGGATGGTTTATGAAAAATTGAGAAATTATGTTTTTTATTGAGTCTTGTAATAGTCAAATCTAGAAAGTTAATAGCGTTTTCGGTTTCAGTTTCGAAAGTAAATTTAATTTTAGGGTGGAGTGAGTTTATGAAATTTAGGAAATTGTTGAGTTGTCGTTTAGTTCCTGTGAAACAAGTTAAAATATCATCTACATATCTATACCAATAAAGAAATTTATTGCTTTCTGGGTTTTTATGTATTTGGTTTTCTAAAAAGTCCATAAATATTTCGGATAAAAGTGGGCTGAGAGGATTACCCATAATTAGACCCTCGTCGCTCGTATAAATCTTATTATTAAATTGAAAATAATTTTGTTCTAGGCAAATGGTTAAAAGATTTATAATCTCCTGTTTTTTAACAATGTTTGTATTATTTTTATCTAAAAGATTTTCTACTAAGGTTATTGTCTCTTTTGGTGGTATACTAGGGAATAAGTTCTGTACGTCAAAGGAAATTAATTTTGCATTGTCCGGTAGTGTCATATTCTTTAGTTTGTCTATTAAGTCGTAAGAATTTTTGATACTATATTTTGGGGTGAATTTAGTGTTTTCTTTTATTACATCTATTAATTTGTGTGAAATATTAAATGATGGTGCTGTTAAAAACGAAACTACAGGTCTTATCGGGAGATTACCTTTATGTAATTTGACTAGAGAATACATTTTTGGTATTTGAGGATTCATTGTCTTTAATTTATATTTATCAGACGCAGTAATAACACTGTCTGAGTTTTTAATTGCTGATTGTATTTCTTTTTGGTATCGATTTGTAGGATCTTTATCGAGTATTTTATACTGTGCTGTATCTAAAAAACTGTTAGTTTTATCTACATAGTCTGTTTTGTTTATAGCAATAACTGTATTCCCTTTATCAGCTTTTGTAAAAATTATATCATTAGTTATTGTTTTGTTTTTTATTGTTTTAATAGCATCGCGATCTTTGTTATGAAAATTTTTATTTGATTTATTAAGATCATTTTTAATCATTTTAGCGGCTGAATATTTGTCTATTATGTTATTGGAAGAGTTTGATAAAGCTATGTCTGTTTCTACTCCTAAGTATTCTAAATTATTTCTATTGATATTTTGTGTAATGTTATGTTTGAATCCTTTTTCTAAAGTTTTAATTTCGTTATTGTTAAACCTAGTGTTTGATAAATTTACAAATCTCTTGTGAAACTTATGTTCTGAAAATATTTTTGTTTCTGTGTCTGAATTTGATTTCTTATTTAACAATGATTTAATTTTTTGTTTTTGTTTTTTGTATTTTTTATAGATTAAGCTATTGACTTGTGTTCTGACTTGAAAATCTAAAGTATCAAAAATAATGGAATGTAGCCTATAAGTTAACTCTGAATGCATTACCTTAAGATATATATTGTAGATGTCCCTTTTTCTGAGAACACAATACAGAAAAAGGGACATCTACAATATATATCTTAAGGTAATGCATTCAGAGTTAACTTATAGGCTACATTCCATTATTTTTGATACTTTAGATTTTCAAGTCAGAACACAAGTCAATAGCTTAATCTATAAAAAATACAAAAAACAAAAACAAAAAATTAAATCATTGTTAAATAAGAAATCAAATTCAGACACAGAAACAAAAATATTTTCAGAACATAAGTTTCACAAGAGATTTGTAAATTTATCAAACACTAGGTTTAACAATAACGAAATTAAAACTTTAGAAAAAGGATTCAAACATAACATTACACAAAATATCAATAGAAATAATTTAGAATACTTAGGAGTAGAAACAGACATAGCTTTATCAAACTCTTCCAATAACATAATAGACAAATATTCAGCCGCTAAAATGATTAAAAATGATCTTAATAAATCAAATAAAAATTTTCATAACAAAGATCGCGATGCTATTAAAACAATAAAAAACAAAACAATAACTAATGATATAATTTTTACAAAAGCTGATAAAGGGAATACAGTTATTGCTATAAACAAAACAGACTATGTAGATAAAACTAACAGTTTTTTAGATACAGCACAGTATAAAATACTCGATAAAGATCCTACAAATCGATACCAAAAAGAAATACAATCAGCAATTAAAAACTCAGACAGTGTTATTACTGCGTCTGATAAATATAAATTAAAGACAATGAATCCTCAAATACCAAAAATGTATTCTCTAGTCAAATTACATAAAGGTAATCTCCCGATAAGACCTGTAGTTTCGTTTTTAACAGCACCATCATTTAATATTTCACACAAATTAATAGATGTAATAAAAGAAAACACTAAATTCACCCCAAAATATAGTATCAAAAATTCTTACGACTTAATAGACAAACTAAAGAATATGACACTACCGGACAATGCAAAATTAATTTCCTTTGACGTACAGAACTTATTCCCTAGTATACCACCAAAAGAGACAATAACCTTAGTAGAAAATCTTTTAGATAAAAATAATACAAACATTGTTAAAAAACAGGAGATTATAAATCTTTTAACCATTTGCCTAGAACAAAATTATTTTCAATTTAATAATAAGATTTATACGAGCGACGAGGGTCTAATTATGGGTAATCCTCTCAGCCCACTTTTATCCGAAATATTTATGGACTTTTTAGAAAACCAAATACATAAAAACCCAGAAAGCAATAAATTTCTTTATTGGTATAGATATGTAGATGATATTTTAACTTGTTTCACAGGAACTAAACGACAACTCAACAATTTCCTAAATTTCATAAACTCACTCCACCCTAAAATTAAATTTACTTTCGAAACTGAAACCGAAAACGCTATTAACTTTATAGATTTGACTATTACAAGACTCAATAAAAAACATAATTTCTCAATTACTTCCACATCCACGTAGTGGATTGGAAGTATAGTAATCGCAAAAAAATTTTCAAAAATTTTTATTCGTGAAATAGGTTTAGAATGTCATGAAACGTCGAGATTTTAAATTTGAGCGAAAACAAATTTTCTGTCTGTCTGTCGGTCTGTCTGTCGGTCTGTCGGTCTGTCGGTCTGTCTGTAACTTTTTTTGTCCGCACGCTTTCTCCGGAACGGTTTAAGATATTGACCTGAAATTTTGTACACGTATATATTATAACGAGATCTGGAACTGGATTGTTTTTTGAGGAAATCCGGTGAAGGGTTGGGGGTTAAATAGGGGTAAATAGGGGGAAATAAGTAAAGCAAGCTTGTAAGAGTACAGAAACTGGAAATTCGGTGTATGTACTAGAAGTTAAGGCCTCAGATTTTTTTATAATATTTTTCAACCCCCCACCACCCCTACCCCATTAATGGGGTTGATAAAATAAAGTTGAGATATTCATTTGAAATTTCGTACACGTATGTATTATAACGATGTCTAGAATTAGATTATATTTTGGGATGATTCCGTTGAAGGGTTGGGGGTTAATTTGGGGTAAATAGAGGAATATAAGTAAAACAAGTTGGTAAGAGTACAGAAACTTGAAATTCAGTGTATGTACTAGAAGTCAAAGCGTCAGATTTTTTAATAATATTTTTCAACCCCCACCACCCCTACTCCAATTTGAAAAGGGTTGATAAAATGAAATTGAGATATTCATTTGAAATTTTCTACGCGTATGTATTATAACGACATCTGGAACTAGATTATATTTTGAGATAGTTCCGTTGAAGGGTTGGGGGTTAAATAGGGGTAAATAGGGGAAAATAAGTAAAGCAAGCTGGTAAGACTACAGAAACTTGAAATTCGGTGTATGTACTAGAAACCAAGGTCTCAGATTATTTATAATATTTTTCAACCCCCACCACCCCTACTTCATTATTAAAAGGGTTAATAAAATAAAATCGAGATATTCATTTGAAATTTGGTACACGTATGAATTATAACGACATCTGGAACTAGATTATACTTTGAGATGATTCCGTTGAAGGGTTGGGGGTTATTTAGGGGTCAATAGGGGGAAATAAGTAAAGCAAGCTGGTATGAGTACAGAAACTTGAAATTCGGTGTATGTACAAGAAGTTAAGGCCTCAGATTTTTTTATAATATTTTTCAACCCCCCACCACCCCTACCCCATTAATGGGGTTGACAAAATTAAGTTGAGATATTCATTTGAAATTTCGTACACGTATGTATTATAACGACGTCTGGAATTAGTTTATATTTTGAGATGATTCCGTTGAAGGGTTGGGGGTTAATTTGGGGTAAATAGAGGAATATAAGTAAAACGTTGGTAAGACTACAGAAACTTGAAATTCGGTGTATGTACTAGAAGCCACAGCGTCAGATTTTCTTATAATATTTTTCAACCCAACTACCCTTACTCCAATATGAAAAGGGTTGATAAAATAAAATTCATTTGAAATTTGATACACGTATGTATTATACCGACGTCTGAAACTAGATCATAATTTGAGATGATGCCGTTGAAGGGTTGGGGGTTAAATAGGGGCAAATAGGGGAAAATAAGTAAAGCAAGCTGATAAGGCTACAGAAATTTGGGATTCGGTGTATATACTAGAAACCAAGGCCTCAGATTTCTTTCTAATAATTTTCAAACTCTACCACCTCCGCTTCATTATTAATGGGATTGATAACATCAAATTGAGATATTCACTCGAAAGTTAGTACACATATGTATTGTAGTGACATCTGATTGAGATGACTCCATTGGTAGGTTGTAAATAGTGGAAAATAAGTACGGTAAACTAGAAACTTCATTTTTAACGTATATGGTAGAAACCAACTCCTCAAACTTTTCTATGACATCTACTCCAAATATTATTAAAATTCTATGACCAATAATTTCCACATACTAGAGTGGAAATATAGTCAAGATGTTTCCTTTAAAGTGACTTGGACGAATAATCTGGATGTGGAAGTAGTGATTCCTTAGGCAGCGGTTTTTTTCATAAACCATCCCACACTGACATAACAATACACAACACCTCAGCACATCCTCGCCAACACAAAATAGCAGCATACAACAGCATGATACACAGGCTTTTGACTGTCCCCTTATCAGAAGAAAATTATATCAAAGAACTACAAATAATAAAACAAATTGCATTCAACAATGGTTACAACCCAGAAGTAATAGACAATATCATTGTGAAAAAATCTTTCAATAAAGCCATTAAAGAAGTATATCCAACAATAAAAGATCAAAATAATAGTTTCAAAGTTCTCACTTACATTGGCTACCCAACAGAAAAAACTTCCTCTTTTTAAAAAAACGTAATATTAATGTAGCTTTCAAAACTAATAACACAATAGGAAAACATTTAAAAAATGCAAAAGACAAAATTTCATCAGAAAATAAATCAGGCGTCTATAAGTTGACTTGTGGTGCTTGTCCTAAGGTATATATTGGACACACAGGAAGAAATTTTGGTAAACGGTTGTCAGAACATAAAAGAAGTTACATCAGTAATAAAACAGACTCAACTTATGCTAACCACCTAATAGAAGTAGGTCACGTGTTCAACGAAGAGTTTAAAATTTTACACACCGAGAAAAAAGGGTTAAAACTCGATTTACTAGAATCTCTAGAAATAAATAAACTAAAGTCGTCTGATATTTTATTAAATGACCAAATTGAAACAAACTCATCTCCCTTACTAAATTTATTTACTTATTAAAATTAGATTCAATAAATTTCCTAGAACTATATGTACCTTTCCATTTAGTAATTAAAATTATATTGTACTTTTCCGCTTAGCAATTAAGATTAGGATTACATCAAAATTGTATAAAACCATATAGTTGGTGCATTGTAAAATTAGTATACCAGTACTCAATATCTGAAGAAGCCACTGTGTGGCGAAACAATTGTCATGTTGACAAGAAATAAAGTGAAAATCAAAAACTGATATAGTTTTCTTCCCAATTATATAAATTTAATAATTTCTGACATTTTAGCGATGCGACTAAATGGTGAATAGAATTGTGAAATATTTTCTAAATTATGGTAAATATGGTAGAGGTTGTTGTATTCATTTCATTATATCATGTCTGATTAAGAACGTTTGATTCATATGATGAGAGTCGTATATCCGTCAAGAATAGTAGGAGTAGGTACCGTACAGTAAGTCTTGTTTTGCCGGAGGTTTTCAACTAAATTTTAGCGACACACTGTTTTGCTATACGTGGCCTTTAGCCGTAATCTCAGTGCTCATTCCTGTTATAAACGGATACTCTAGGAATATCGCAAATTATGGTATCGTTGAACAAATTCTTGAAGTGGCGTCTGTTGAGGTTTTGATAATATTAATATAAATGCCAATATTTATGTAGATGACAATGTTGAAAAATATATAGATTTGCTATAAAAATTGTTTAAATGCAGGGGTCCCAAACTTATTTATGGTGGCTTTAATTGCAATTTCTTGTTAGTTACTTAGATTACATGTTGTCTTTTGGATACAATATACGTTTTTTAAATAAATTCAATGTTTCTGACGTTGATCCTGATTTGATCTTAACACAAACTTTTCATAATATAATGTTGAATCATAATGCCTAATTATTATCCGTTGGATTATCTTAAATAGAATGCAATATTATTAATGTGAAGAGAAGGGAATTTTCAGGAAAAAAATAAAAGGAAAGAAGCGCTAGGAGGCTTATCTTGAGGAAAATACCACACTATTTTGCATATATAATACAGCTCTCTCATTTACATTAGAAGAAAACGGTAAAATTTTTAAAAAGAAATCCAGGATACCAGTAACATCATCGAAAAAAAGTAAGTATATTCTTTCTTCATTAATTTCTAAGATTTGCTTAAGCGTATTAGAAAGATGAGCCTTCCGGAGGTAATGGTTATTTACAAGTCACAGAAGTGATACTTTACTGGACAAATAGACCAGGACGAGCCTAGGCTGTGTGTAACTTTTTTAATTGAATTTGCTATTTTGACTCCTTTTAACCGACTCAAAATTTTCGAAAAAGCAGGGAGTTCTCAATTCAACCAGTATGTTTGCTTTTTCCATGTCTGGTATAAGGTGAGTAAAAATCGGAAAGAAGTACTTTCTATTAGAGGATATTCAAAGTTATGGCGGAGGTGTGGTTGTAGCTAAATAGTCAGGTCTTTCGAAATAGCTGACACTGAATTAAAAATTCAAAATGGTTAATCAAAAAGGGCTACTTTTGTAGATTTGCATAACATTGGGCCACTAAAGAGGGTGGAAAAATTTGTTTAGAAATAAACTGAACCGCCTGTAATAACCGGCGTAAAAATGAATGAATGACAAAATGGAAGAAATTTTTACACGACCACAAAGGGGCGATATTAGGCATTAAAGTCCAATAAACCGAACGACGCGACGGTGCAATTTTGTTTCATAATTTTTGATGACCATTTTTTAAGGACGATTCATTTTTTTTAAATTCTTTTTTAAGATGTACTTGTACGAGTATATACTTTGTTTATCTTATTTTATGTTAGGGTGCAGTAACATAATATTTTATTAACGGTGAATTATAAATTCAAATAGAGATGTTGTTGATCTCAAAGGCATTACTCAATAATAAAAATAGAATTATGTTTTGACAAAGTTATTTTTAATTTTTTAAACATTGACCATATTAATTAGAATTGAATATACTTGAGAAGCAATAACAATACCAAATATTTTCGCTTAATTGAAATCTTGCCATGGAATAAATTAGCAAATTTTTACCTGTGCTTCATTTTCCTGCGTTTTTTGAAGAAAGCTGTTACGCTTATAAATGCGGCCCATATGTATGGAATAAATTCAGTATAAGATTGTGGGTGCAAGGGCCTACCTGGAAGAATATATATGGGGCTTCTGATCAGAGATGTGGAGGTGTACCCCCCCAGCGCCTCAGGTACAATTTCAGATAATTAATGTTAAATTGTAGGAAAAAATTATAATCCAAGACTTAGTAGCATGACAATAATTTTTAATTTTTCTCTGAATATCAGTACAAGTTTTATTTTAAAATAAAGTTCATTTATACATAAAGATAAACATGCACAAAATTTTTGCGCACAATAGATAACACAAATATTTTCTTTTTAAAAATATTAGACATCTCACTAAAATAAACCTAACATTTCATTATTTTCAAACTAAAAGTAGTTCAGAAAATTTCATTACTTTCTTAGCCAGGGTATTGATTGATTGACTGATTTTCCAGCGTAAGGTGGGCATTGCTGCCGATTTCGGGCAACCATGAACACGCCCAACGGTCGGCCAAATCGCGTGCCGGAGCCAAATCTTGGATGTTTTATATACCGCCGAACCGGCTGCATACGTCGGGTTGGACATTGGATATGCTTGTTGTCAGCAGCGAGAGCCGCATGACACATGGGGTGGGAATACAGGATGGGAAGTGTAGGTGTTTGTGAGATGCTTCTTTTAAGTTTCCCTGTTTTTACTAAGTTTTCATCTGTCACCATCGGCTGGGATGTGCAGGTGTTTGCGAGATGCATCTTTTCAGTTTCCATGCTTCTTTTAAGTTTCGATCTATCGTCATTTCCTTATTTCTCTTCTTCTAAGTTTCCTGTTTCTTCTGTTTCTGAATCTGGCAGCTTTTATTTTTTATTGTTTTTATTTATTAACCGTTCCACAGGTGAATATCCGTTTACGGCGGAGTTGCTGGGAAGGGCCCTATCTCGCGGTAACAATATTTTTTGCGCGTTATGAGAAAAAGGATCCGAAGGGATAGTTTGCTGACCCTGCAGCTATGTCGCTTCTTTGAAACCATCGGTTTCAGTTTACAGTAATTACTTTCAACTGCCGCCCCTCAACTCCGGGCACTTTTCATTTCATTACCTAATTTTTTTCTCTGTTGTTTAATAAACTGTCCTATGACAAGGATTAATAAACCAATAAATAAATGTCTTTTCAATTCTAATTTACACTCTGTCAATTTAAATAAGGAAACAGACTTCATTAATGAGCTAAACTAACTTAAAATAAAGTAAATAGAAACTTACATGTTTCATAAACATCTGGCTGGCAGTTCCTTATTTTATATCACTCACTTGAAGAAGGGATTGGATCCATCCAGGTATAAATTTTACGGTCAAGCAGTACACTTTCGCAGGTTGATTATATACACTCTTTTGTGTTACTTTATTCAACCAACATAATTTAATCAAATATCAACTATATGAAATAGCCAGACTCGTGCAGACTCATTCAATGCGTAATTGTTTACGCTTTAATCCAATACAATTTGGACGTTTTGTTGCCGCTTTAACCGGATTTATCTCGAGATCTTGCAGGAGCCACAAAACATGCGTCTGTCACCGAATTCGACACACTTTGAACCACCCTTTACTTTCTTAGCCAGGGTTTTAATTAGTAATTCATAATTCAAATTTTCTAATAAATCCCATTTAACACTCATAATTAGAAATGCTTCTAATCTTTTCTGACCCAATAACGATCTTAATCTAGTAAATATAATTTTGAACTTGCTAAAAACTCTTTCGTAAGACACTTGTGTACAAAAGAGTATTAAAATATATTTATAGGCAATGGAGTACGTCTCACAGCGAAGATTATATTTTTCTAAAATCTTTAGACAGCAGGGCAAGACCGCCCGAACAAGAATCATTTAAATTAATGTGTTTTTTTAAATCAGCACTACATTTTTGTTATCGCTGTTGACAGGACTTGAAGCATCTTCATCATCACTATGTACATGTTTGTTATCTTAATTTTGCGCTGAAGATGAGTATGACTGATCTTTTAAAAGTTCCAAATTATTAAAATTGTTTGCAAACCTGAAAAGCTCATTCTTGAATAAGTCCTGTCAATTGAAATATTGCCAGAGGTCCTAAAACTGGTAAGTCGAGGGCCCACCGGGAAATTTCCCGGTTTCTGATGCTGAATAAATTCATATTTAGCGTAATTGTGGACTTTTAGGAAACATTGAAACAGGTCGAATTTTAAATTAAAATTGACATTTTTTAGCATGAGAATGGTCCTCTTGCGTTCACTCCCTCTGAATTCCTCAATATTTCCCAAAAATTTTAAATCAGAAAATGAGTCGTATGGCACCTCGTTAGAAAGGGATTTTGATTCTCTATTCACCAGTATTGTCGTATTAATTACTGAGAAACCTAATTTTGAAAATGTGTAATTTTGTTAGTATCGTGTAAACTCAGTTGAGGTATTTTTTGCTAAATAATTGATTTTGAAGGAAAGTTGAAACTGAATCTATTGTTGTTTATGACGCGTCGTGTAGGGATATACGATGGGAAGTGTAGGTGTTTATGAAATGCTTGTCGCATTGTGATATGGAGCGATTATGATCTTTTAAGTTTCTGTTCATGATCAACTTCTTGCCTATTATTCTTCTGACTCTCCTGTTTATTTTTTTCCAAATCTGGCAGTGTGTATATAGGCCCATATTAAGCTCCTTTTCCAAAATTTTTGAAAAATACGTATCGCTACGTATTATAAGTTTTTTTGACAAATGTGATTTATTTAACCACTCGCAATTTGGTTTTCGTAAAGGTTTGTCAACCATGAATGCTATTATTGAATTTCTTAACTGTTTATATAAAAATTTGGATGGAAAGAAAAAAGCAGCGGGTATCTTTGTTGATTTGAGCAAAGCATTTGACCTCGTAAATCATACAATTCTTCTAGAGAAACTAGAAAAATATGGTGTACGAGGAATACCTCATATGTGGTTTACTAGTCATCTGCAAAATCGGATGCAACCTGTTGAAATCAGCAATCATAAATCTAAAATATTATCTTCAACCATTGGAGTACCACAAGGGTCCATTTTAGGTACTCTGCTATTTATGTCAAACTCCATTATGTATGCCGATGATTCCACAATTCCTGTTGGTGAAAAAAATGTAGATTCACTTGTTAAGAGAGCCAGTCTACAACTTGAAGAAGCGCACACCTGGTTTACAAAACATGAGTTAATATTAAGTAATAAAAAATCATCAGTTTTAAGATTTAACTTGTCAAAAAATAAAACACTGATCACAGTTTGTTAATTGGAACACTCTTAGACAAGAGAATAATATCACATTTTTAGGTATCCACTTATCTGACAACTGTACTTGGTCCGCACATATAGATGCAACATGTAAAAAAATTGCACCACTATGTTAAGTTATACATCAGTTACAAAAAGTGATTGACAGGTCTGTATTGTTAATGTATAATTTTGCACATTTTCAATCAGTGATATATTACGGCATTATAGCATGGGATGTTTCACAAGAAAGTAGGTATACGGGTTTTCCGATTTCAAAAAAAGCTATTAGGTACATTGTAGTAGTAAGTAAAAGGACAAGTTGTGGAGAAATTTTTAAGGAACTTCGTGCACTATCTCTACCCTGTGTACTAATTTATCAGTTACTAATTTACGCCAAGTCTGATCTAAGTAGTGTCAATACATTAAATAATAATCACTCCTACAATACTAGAAATAATTTGACCCTAGAAATACCCACACATAATTTAACTGTATTGGAGAGGAGTCCAAAGTATCTAGCAATAACTGTTTATAACAAGTTGCCTAATAGTTACAAAACGCTAAATAAAAATAAGTATAAAGCAACTATAAAATGTCAAATCTTACTACTCACTAAAACAATATCTTGATGACAGATTGTAATTATATTTTTCTTTCCTTCTTTTTTTTAGACCTTATATGTTACATATTTTTTTAGCATATTATATCATATAAATTTTTTCTTTTTAATATCAGGTTAAATTGTATTTTTATTTTTGTTATTATGATAGTCTAATTTATTTAACTGTGTGTGTACTAATATGCATTGTGTTTTTAATTTTTTGTAAATTATATGCACATATTGTCAGCTGACGTAACATATATAGATATTAAGTATCAAAAAGATGGTCAATAAATAATAATTATTATTATATCCTTGCGATATCTTTATTGCATTCCTTCTAGAACCGTGTCATTATTTCCCAGTACGTAGTAGTAATAGTAGAGTTCCTAATTTCTTGATGATCCTCTCGATTGTTGTTATCCATGTGTAGCATGGCCTCCTTATTTTCAATTTGTCACTGTTCAGTATTAGCGCTTGTATTAGTAGGTATGTTGTGTCCCATCTGTGCATGTTTTCCCAGTATTTCATTTCGTATGAATTTTAATTATTGTTCTCGCTTCTAGTAATGCTGACATGTTCTGTCGCTTCTGTGGTTTTCCTGTTTTTGGAAGTAGTTGGACGATGTCCCTTTCGGCTCTTCGCAGGCTTCTTCCATTTGCGTCTTTAACTCTTTAACGTCATCGTATGCGGTATGACGGTCGTGTATATTACCACTACGCGGGGATTTATTTTACTCAATAAAAAGTAGTACAGCTCTTGTGACCCTGTACGCAGCTTTAACCCACAAAACCCACACCTCATCCCTCTTTCCTTTCCCACACACCACCCGCTGACATCAAAAGCTCATTAAGTAAATAGTCACGTTCTAATAAGCTGACCCATTATCTATAGCAGGTTTCTTTTCCTGCCCATCTGAAATATTACCCAAGACGCGAATAAAATTTCTTAACGATACTTTTAGTATTATAAACTTTAACATTGGAAATGTTTATGTTTTCGTATATGGGGTAGAATTACCAGTTTTTGTTCAAGGTCAAGGTCAATATTACCCAAAAAGCGAATAAAATTTCTTAACGATACCTACTTTTAGTATTATAAACTTTAACATTGGAAATGTTTATGTTTTCGTATATGGGGTAGAATTACCAGTTTTTGTTCAAGGTGATGTACGCAAATGTAATATGGGTTGCATATATCATAGGGATTCAAGTTACCAGTTTTCATTTAAGGTGGAAATACAGCGGTGTCGCGGTCGAGTGAGACTGCGTATATGCAACGGCTGATATACGCAAATATAATATGGGTTGCATATCACAGGGGGCCAAGTTACCAGTTTTCATTTAAGGTGGAAATACAGCGGTGTAGTGGATCGTGAAGTTGAAAAAGTTGAAAAAGTTTATGTTTTATGTATGGTGCTATCATTTCCAATGTCCCGATGATTGCAAGGATTGCGAAATCTGTGAATTTTTTATAAAGAATGGTCTAATAAATAAATAGGCATTAATCGTCGAGATGAGACTTTAATAGCTACTGTAGTAAAACAAGTCTTATAGGTTCCAAGTCGCTCACCTGATAGTTTTTTTGTATTATGTATATAAGCATATGTAATACATTAAATATCTATTTCTCATTGCACACTATCAAGTACCTAGATTTAAATTATGATATGTGAAATAAAATAAAGATTTTTAAATGGAAATGGAAATGTAGGCAGCTTTAATATTTTTCTCCATTTCAAGTGATTCGTCAGATATGTTCCCAGATATATCATGGTTCTTAGGGTATAGTCATCTATTTTGTATTCTTCTCCACTGACTGGATTCGTTTTCATTATCAAGTTATTTATGAAGTTTATCTTCATTCCAGAGTCAAGAAGTGGTTTCAGATTTCCTAGATATTCTAGGATGTCTTGCTTTTCCTCGGTGAGGATGGCTTGCTCGACAACGTATGCAATCGGAAGGCCTTATCGCTTCAGCGTTTTCATTGAATTTCTGAGTTTTCTTTATTGTGCTTTGCAGTACTTGATCCAGGCCTATGGTGAATGTGCTCTTTATTGTCAAATCGAAGAAATGAGCCAAATTTTAGCGAACTTGCATTTTTGTTTTTCCAATGATCTTCGTATCTTCGTGCGCTTTGTCAACTTTTCCTATATGCGCATTGAACTCGCTTAGCATTGTGATAGTAATTTTCTTGTTACTATTTCTTCTAGTGTCTTAGGTGATCTGGCCGAATATTCGCCCTGTCCGTTTGTCAGAGGGCACATGTACTCATATTATGCATAGGTTTTCCTTTCCAATTTGCTGTTCTGCCGTGGCTTTATTTTCGTTTATTTTTCTTGCTTTTATCTGGATAGTGGTATTCGTCTTATTACCCAGGTAACTCATCTGCTGATTTTTTCTTTGTAGCTTAGTATTTGTACATTTGAGTAACTGCTGTTCCGTCTATCCTTTGTGTCTGTATGCATGCAACGTTTATATGTTCCAACGTAACGAGCTCATTGATTATCTCTCTTTTCTGTCCCGTTAAGCACCCTCTGACGTTCCCTGTCACCAGCGTGATGTCATCGGTTCGTACTTCTTAGCTGTGTTCTGCTTCTATTCTTTACGATATTTGATATTTGTTTATGTGCGTTGCTTCTTCTAATTCTGGATGAGGTGTTATGGTGTCAATTCGAGCAGTTGTTTCTTGTGATCATTCTGGTTCGATTTTTCCTGTGCGACGACCACGTCGTAACGATTACTTTCGCTTCTATGTCTCATATATGATCTCCAGTGGAGTATTTTCGCTTCTTTGGTGATTATGATAATCATGGGTTATCTCTCTTCTTACTGTATTATCATTGTCCTGTTCTTTAGATTTGCCGTTGCTACAATCATTTCCTGTCCACCCCAGAATTATTGTCTTCTTAGATCTCGGAACACCTTGATCTTTCCCTTGTTAGTGCAGTGTCAGTTGGAGCTAGGTTCAAGTTTATGGATGGATGCCTGCATGAATGGCATGAAATAATCTGAGTTGATCTTGTTATAGTCCGCTACTTGTTTCCGCAGGTCTTTCGTAGTACTGTTGCATGCCTGGAATGTTATATTTTCTTCCTCCAGTTGGTGTCCCAATGCTCCATATAGGCAATTGCCATCGTCGTCGATTTTTTGTACCAGTCGTTTCAAAATCCTGTTACTGTGTTCATCTCGATTATTTTCCAAGACATATGCTAACTTACTGTAACAGAATTTTGTTGTTGTTGAGTGTTGCATGGCAAAATACGACTTACGCTGGAATTTCAGGTAAGAATGAGACCTGATAAAATATTTGGGATACTCTGCAAATGTTTTTATAGTAGCAAAAAAAATCAATTGCCGTTTATTTTATGGGTCATTTCGTGTCAGGCCTCTTCGTTCCAAGGTTTCTATAAACCCTAATGCCAGATGGTTATTTTATATTCAATATAATTCACTTTGCTTTATTTATTTATCTTCTGCTTACGCAATTTTAAGAAATTTGAAAATTAAAAGTATAAGAATTAATTAATTAATAGAACTTATTTTTTCCCGTGAGTGTGCTGGCTGCCTCGTCGACGTCTAATTTTTGATTATTGGTTTATTTTCTTTTGCTCGTTCCTCATTCTAATTTTTACTCACTGCACTCACTCTATACTTTTTAAGTCCAGTATATAACTCGATTATCTGTTAGTGATTATTCACGGCAAATATTTGTTCGACTTCGTAACCACTATGTGTCTTACATTTTTCAAATAGTAATTTGCATAATTTAAAGGTAAAACTTGATACCTGCACATCACATTCACTGTTTTTACTCGGAATTCCACCGCCCTTCTGCCTGTTTTGGACACGTCCACCGCCTTTGAGTACTAAACCGAGACTTGTCTATTAATCAATTGATTTAATTTGTTAATTAAGTTTCTATTAATAGTAAAAATTCTCGTATCACTTTTGTTGTTCGCAATGCTCTAAGCTAAGGATTTAATTACATCTCTAGCTGATAGTTAGGTAATTGCATGCTAGCTCCCATACTATTACTATTGCTTTGTAACATTTAGCGTTTCATCGAATAAAAATTATGAAAAAGAAACTCTTGCCTAAAATATAATTTAAAGAAGAGTTTGAATGTGAGGGTCTAAAACATTTCTATCTTAATAAAGGTGATAATTTATGACTGAAGTAATAATTTGTATTAGTATAAAATTATCACATAATTTAATTCGTGCTAATTTATAATGGTGACAATTAGAAAATATCATTGGCTCAGTTTTACAAATAACAGCCAGAAAGAAATTGTAGGGGGTGAATATCAGAGGAGGCCAATAAGTTTTTAAGATATATATGTTGATAAGTGAGTGAAATTTCGGTTCAAATCCGGCAGCCAAAGAAAATGTGATTACATCCTTATACAACAAAGGTGTGTATCATCTTATCTGATTGATATAGTGCCCTCTGTTTTTATTCATTTGGAGTTATAAGAGATATAACATTTTTAATTGTTTTTCTTAATTTGAGGTGGTATTGGCTAGGGAATGCACTTACATTTAGTAGTTATTAAGACATTTCGCAATTTAAATTAAATAATCCGACAATTTTTTTCTTCAAAACAAACAATGTCTTACGTGTGCCAATGATGCTGTTTTACGCTTTAAAAAACATACGTCGCCAGGTCTCCGAACTTTGGATATTAAAAAACTAGTTGCTACTATTGTTCCTGCTTTGGAACATTTTATCAAGGTAAAATATTTCTCTTTGGTGTTACACAAGTCTGTTAATAAAGATATATAAGAAATTCGAATATCTGTACAGTGGTTCAGGAGCATGGGGCAATACTTCGGGAACACATAGTTTAAGTCAAAATACCACTAAAAGTACCAGTACACCTTTTCCTAGGGCGGGCGCCTCTCTCGACGCTATTCATCATTAATAAAGGTTAAATCTTCACGAAGGTTTTTTGCTGATAGTTTTTAAACTTGTATCTAGTGTAATATAATTTGTATAGTACCTATAGATAGTAAGTACGTATCTTTGATTAAGAAGGGTGGAGCCCTTGTCTAGGAAGCCAGTGGTGGAATACCCATAATTCCCCTTTTCCCTAAATAAAGTTGAGATTTTTAAATTCATGAAACAATTTTCTGAAAAATAATTCTCTTGTTTGGCATCAACAGGATTTAATTTCCCTGATAAAGAACCAAATAATGCTAATGATGAATACCGCGAAAATTTAGGGATGGAAAGCATTATGGTGTTCCACGGATGGAGTGTTTCCGGCACTTCTGCAAGAGGGGAAAGAGACACTCATCCGTCCGGTCTATCATTTGTTGAGAACCTGCCTGGCCACGGGGTATATTCCTATACCCTGGAGGGCCGTCAAGGTGGTTTTCATACCTAAAGCAGGACGTACGACCTACGATACTGCCAACTCTTACAGAGCTATCAGCCTAACATCCTTCCTACTCAAAACTTTAGAGAGGTTGGTTGAAAGGTATGTCAAAGACGGAGCACTGGTCTCAGTACCTCTGCATCCGTCACAACATGCTTACCAGGCCGGCAAGTCAGTGGAAACGGCCCTTCATCCGATCGTTTTGAGGATCGAGAAGGCGCTGCACCACAAAGAACTTGCGGCCGGAGCCTTCTTAGATATCGAAGGAGCCTTTGACCATACCTCCTTCGATTCAATCTGCGCCGCCGCTGCATATCATGGCATCGAAGACACCATCATTAGATGGTTGAGGGCCATGTTGGCGGGAAGGCAAATAACAGCTGCCAATGAGGAAACGGCAGTTAAAGTTTCAGTAAGGAGAGGCTGCCCACAAGGGGGCGTCCTATCTCCTCTGCTATGGAACCTCGTTCTCGATGGCATATTACAGGAACTCGAAAACGAGGATCTTTTTGCGCAAGGTTACGCAGATGACCTTGCAATCATCATCTCGGGAAAATTCCCAAATACGGTCAGCGGACTCTTACAAAGGGCCTTGCAGATCGTACAAAGATGGTGCAATGACCAGGGCCTTAGAGTCAATCCCTCAAAGGCGCAAATGGTCATTTTTACTAGAAGACGCAGGCTAGACGGTTTCGTCGAACCCGTACTCTACAACACGACTCTAACGATCTCAAGGACAGTGAAGTATCTGGGGGTCATCCTGGACTCTAAACTGACCTGGAGAGATCATATAGAGAGACAGGTACAAAGGGCCACTACAACCCTATGGGTATGTAGAAGAACCTTTGGCAAAACATGGGGGCTAAACCCCAGGGTGGCTATGTGGTACTATACTGTCATAGTTAGACCAATGATTACGTATGCCTCTGTTGTCTGGTGGCCTGCCACAACCAGGTCAACCATACGACAGAAGCTAACACAACTCCAAAGACTTGCCTGCTTAGGAGTCACAGGAGCAATACGCACGACCCCCACAGCAGCTCTGGAGGTCCTTCTGGACCTTGCGCCCCTTCACCTAGTGATTGTGGCCGAGGCTCGGAAAGCGGCCTACAGACTGGAATGTGGAGGTCAGTGGATGAAAGGAGGAGAACAATCAGGTCACACTAGGGCCCTAACTGATGCGATAGGAGCCCACTCACTTCTGGAGTCCAGGAGTGACGACGTGATACCTTCCTTCTCCTTCGCACAACCCTTCGAGGTAGTCTTCCCGAAAAGGGAAGACTGGAGACAACTCGAAGACATACTAAGGCCTGCAGATATTGTCTGGTTCACAGACGGATCGAGGCTTGAGGAAAGTACCGGAGCGGGTATATTTGGGGAAAGGCCCAGGGCTGAGCTTTCTTATGCCCTGGGCAAATTCGCCACGGTATTCCAGACCGAGATCTTTGCCATTTTGGTCTGCGCACAGGAGAATATCCGAAAGGAGTACTCTAATAAACACATATATATATGTAGCGATAGCCAAGCGGCCCTCAAGGCCCTTGCATCGAATCGGACCAAGTCAAAACTGGTCCAAAACTGTAAACAGGCCCTCTGCGAACTTGGCTCATCAAACTGGGTCAGGCTTCTCTGGGTGCCTGGACACAGTAACATTGAGGGTAACGAGCGGGCCGACGCTCTGGCCAGAAGGGGCTCTCGTCAACCTCTGCTCGGTCCGGAGCCGGCTCTCGGCTACCCTAGATCCCAAGCCAAGAGGTTAATAGATAACTGGACTCGCTCCCAGTTCACTGACCTCTGGGATTCCTATCCTGGACTCCGGCAAGCGAAGCTCCTAATCGCAGGACCCTTGCCGGAGAGAACAAAGCAATTTCTGCGTCTAAGCAGAAAGCAAATTAGAGCCGTAACAGGCCTCCTGACCGGACATGGCTCTTTCAAAAAACACCTACACACAATGGGGGTGGTTGACCACCCCGATTGCAGGTTCTGTGAGGACGAGGAGGAGACTTCCATCCACGTTCTCACTTCTTGCCCAGGACTGATGAACCTGAGGCATAAACACTTCGGCACTGGATTTCCAATGCTGGAGGAAATAAGGAGTTCTCCCGTGGGAAGGATTTCAGCCTTTGGGCTGGAATCAGGTCTGTACGGGGGAGCTCCCTAATTTGTTAGCGGTAGCACAATGGGCCACAAGGCCTGAGTGCGGCGACCTCCAGGCGCCCCGCTAAAAGAAGAAAGAATGGTGTTCCACCTCTAGCGAAACTAAAGCCAGGCAGAATTTCAATTTTACAATTTGAAAGCTCTCGTTGTTCTTGAGAGAAGTATTTGACTTATTTTAGAAAAACCTTGTATTTTTTATTCTTGAAGCCAGAATAAGTGGTTTGTAATGAAACTTGAACGTATTACTAAACATGATAATGTTTAGTAATATAGCAACAAGAAAGCCACATTTCATGACATTACAGTTTGACGGATTATAATGGATACTGAGTACTGTATTAACTCAAACTGTTTCGCCGTAGTGTTTATGCAGAATGACGTCACGAATCGGCGCTTTGTACTGAAACCATGCACCTTGACTGAAACCCAATCCTTAACGTTGAATAAGGATTGGATATACTTATGAAGCTACAATTTCAAGAGCTTGTCCCATACTTACATGCAGTATCTGTCACAAATGTCAAAAACGCCGTTTTTGAATGGCTCATGTCGAGTCTAATTTACGACTTCACAGGTGCAATTTACGATTTCGACAAAAGGCCAGACCTCTTCTTTCCGTAGAGACATCATACGATCTTCCACTCGAAGTGTTTATTATACTCTTCGCAAATACAAAACGAAGAGTATATTGCATTCGATCGGCACATTTCTAAAACCGGTAATATTCGTGGAGAAAAAAAATTCATATCACTGTGTTGGTGATCGAATTCTGAACAACTTTTAAAATGTCCGTCCTTCACGTTTCTTGTAAGCACGATAACTTAAGAACGAAAAGTCCGATTGTATTGAAATTTTGACTGTAAATTAGTGTTAGCTAGAGGAAGAATCCTAACGTTTTTGAGCAAAATCGATCGATAGATAAAAAAGTTATTATACACTTTTTCAAATCAATAATTTTTTTAAAAAATAATTTTCTTTATGTTTTGTAATTAAACTAAAAATGTCTAAAACTAATACTATTTATAAGAAAACTGCGAAGAGCATCCTACAGAATGTGCAACAATTATATAAAAAGTGCAGTAAATCGGCGAAGAGTATAACGGTTAGCTTGTTTAAATATTAATGTTTGAACATTTGATGTTTCTGAGATTTTACCTTTTCCACTGAGGTTATATACAAATTTAAAATTGGGATCCGCCATAGCCGATCGCGTTAAGTGACCACCACCCAAGAGGTTTTCCGGCTTCGAGTCCGGTTACCGGACTTTAAAAAAAATTGTTTTTAACTTCTTGATAGATATTTTTGATTCTACAATTACCTCTCCCTTATTTTTACTCGACTATCATCTTTAATCTTCTTAACAATTTGTTTTCAACTTTTCGGCAGATATTTTTCATTCCAAAACTATTTAACGATTATTTCTAGTCGATTAACGTTTAACAATTGGAAAATTTGAAGTATTATCCACTTTTTTCAGCGATAATTGGTCAAATCCGACACTTCTTTAAACAGTATTAACGTCTTAAAAAAGGAGGTAATTAATAACCTATAAATATAATAATTTATTATAAATATAATAATTTCAACGACTTCAACACAATAAATAAACACAATGCTTCTAAAATTACATTTACTTTGTAAGAAATTTTATGTACTTACGATTAATAACAATTGCAAACAGAAACAATGTGCTTTTTAATCAAGAAAACATAAAAAACAAATCGACGTATTGAACACAATACAAACGTCACCGCATAATTATGCGGAAAAATTCCGCGCCGCGGCGCTAGTAGACATTCTGCCGATTGTTTGTAGTACTAACTTTCAGCTTTTATCAAGTACCTCCTTAAAATTCTCCTCCTGCTATTATTTTATCCGGGGTTCATCTCCACGTGGGAGTTGGGGGGATTATCGTTACACCACTGTACCACTCATATTTTGCCTCACCTAGGTCATGACCTAGGTTGGCCTATTGGTCGATTTTGGTAGGGATGGTTTCGTCTTTATATAAATTTGAGGCGACTTATAATATTGAATAATCAGATCATCAAAATAATATTGCAAAAAACATAAAAACTAAATCTTTATTTCAGGGTAAGAAACAGAAAAATTAGTTAAGAGTTATATTTTACTTATAGTAATATGGCAAAAGGAACAAAAAACAGGAAATGAAAATAATGATAACATAAAATAAACAAATAACATAAATCAAATTTACAAACATAACTTGAAAAATTAAAATATATTTTTCTATTAGTGTTTGGAAAATTTCTATATTTTAATCCTAATTTGAGTTAGGAAAAGCTTAACTTTTGCGAAACAAGTTCGGAAAAAATATGTCACACAAAAAGTTGTAAATTAATGTTATTAGAACAAAATAGCTACTTATTATTCCTGTAGGTACATATTATACACAGAGTGTAATTACTTTCAAGTCACTAGAAAAACAAGCTTATGGGGACTGATTAGACAAACAAAACCTAAACTTTTTTCTCCAGAGTTACTTTTAAAAACTGACTTTGGTCAATAAATTGCATGGTTATTTTAGAAAAGTTTGAGAACCTCTGCCTTTTGTGGGTCAATAGACGTATTCGAGTTTAAATTACCCTAATGGGCAATGTCAATGCCTGGTGAGCAGGTATAATAAACATAGCTTTTTATACATTACAGTCATCGGCAGTATTCAAATAGGTCGGGGGACATTTATCTGGCATTCTTTTACGTTGCATATTTATTATTATCGACGCAACTATTAAAAGAGTGGACGTTTAGCTCGCAAAATACCTCGTATTTAGTTTTGTTCGACAACCCTTACTAACCTTGTCAATATTATAGATACTATCTGGCCAGAAGTTCTCAACTGGTCGGTTGAGAACTTCATAATAAAGTTTTATTAAAATCTCTTGTAATTTCTTTTATACAAAACTATGATCTTTAGACTTCAAGTTTGTGTTTATCTGGTCGCTCCCCAATACCAGTGTGTTTTTAATGGCATGAAGCTAATTATACCCCTAAAGCAGCGATAGTTCTTGTGGTAGCAACTTATTTTTGGCTCAATATTTTGAATGCTACTTTCAATTTATTAAATGTAAGGAAAATATATTGTCAAATTTAGACATTAAATACATCTCAGTTTAATATTTTTTCCGAACAGTAGTACAAAAAACTCATGTGCAATAAGTAGGAAAGTAGGAACTGTCTCTTCCATATATGTTGCATTTATTATCTAGGCCATCATCTAGATCAGAAATCTTATATCTAATGCTCAAAATTAATTTTCCTGACTTATTGCACAAATAGCAATTATTTACTTAAATTGTTTCTAATAAGAAAGAGGGAGATATTTTCTTATTAACGGTCTTCTTTACTTTGGGACTTTAGTCATTTGGGCGGTGATAAAATTGAAAATGAAGGAGAAACAACATAATGTTTAAAGTAGCACTTCTTCAATTTTGTTTGTGGATTTTATTGGAACAGAACAGTGAATTTAGTAGTTTAACTTATATCACGTGTCATAGATAACGAATCATTTGTATCGGTTTATTAATAGGGGCCAATTATTTACGAACGCATTCAGTGCAAGTTTTCAATCTACTCGTTCTACTTTTTGACTTACTATGTAGTTGGAACCGCTCTTTCTTCAAACTTTTCTGCTGTTTTAGCAATAAGTTGTGCTTCAGATGGCATGTCGCTAGTAAAAAATCCATAAGCTATCACCTGTCCAGGGTACTGCGCTGAGAGTTCCATCACATCTCTAGCCTTGAAAGCATCATAACCCACAGCCACGTAAAGCGGACTAGGCTCTATTTCAGGTAGCTTATATGGAGTTGATATATTTGGAAATAGTAATTTCAAGGATATGGCTTTTGCCAAAGCATTCGGTGGTGCCCATATCCCAATTAACGTATTTGCATCGTCGTCTCCTTCCACATCGCTTTTCTCTAATAACCTTTGACTAGGGGATTTTTCATCTCCAGGTGGCTTCCGACTGTTTCCGTAAACCATTTGCAGAATCACCTCATCGATATCACCCGTTAAACTTTCAGAACTGCGCTTCATTAATAGAGCCAATGAGAGTTTGTTACTTGTGATGTCTTCAACAGTTTTGGCTGTCAGCTTTGTATTGTCGAAGAATAGTAGTTCCTTAAGAATATCTTCAGTTATCTTCACCTAAAAATAAACACAAGGTCTGTAGGAACGATTTTATACAGTAGCACGAACATTATATTTTTGATGTTTACTAGCGCTACCATATTCACCTGTGGCGTATCTGGCTAGGGGCGATAAGGGTTATTATGCCACCTTCAAAAGCGGGTAAGATGCAGAGGACCTCAAGAAAAATGATTTCTTGACCTGCTTAAGTATGGTTATTGGTTAAGTATGGTCAAATTTGGACAGATTAAATAAAATAAAAATTTGTTAAAGTTGTATTTTGTCTGGCAAATATATTTGTTACAAACATATTATTTCTTGAAATGAAAGGATTAATTGTAAGGAATATACAAATGATTTCTTGTAGAAATCCTAATTTACGTGCACTATTTGTCCAATGACACGTAAGAAAATTAACCTAATATGATGCATCGTGTGACAACTTATTTGAAACCTATACCCGTATAGGGTGCCTCGAAACTCCCGCCTTCTAGTTTAAGTGCCAATTCTCCATGCAAAAATAGTAAGAAAAGTTCGTATAAACATGTATCCGGAGATGCCTCCTAAGGGAGCTACGGCCTTGTAAGGAAGGCGCAAAAATAGGTGTTTTTACTAATTATTTCGAAAATAATTGTGGACAACTTTATGAAACTTGGTTAACTATTTTCGATCATTAAAGGTTATTGGGTGGGTGTCCTTCGTTTCTACATATTAATGTTTCAAGTTGACATTTTTATTCCCTGCTTAATTCTGCATAAAAAGGTCCTCTTTACAATTACCCATATGGCAAGCCGTTTTCCAATAAAGGCGGTCTAAATGAAATGTTGCGTAATCGTTTGCTAAATGCGCATTATTTATTTTTCAAAGTAGGCGTATGTCATTCAGTAACAAAAATGGCAGAGTACACCTCACAGCAGTATCTCGATGTGTTTATTTGTTATGGTATGACTCATCAACAAGCTGTACCAGCCGCACGACTGTACGTGAACCGATTCCCGCAACGAGAACGGTTTTCCGATGCAAAAGTTATCACACGCTGCCTCAATCGTGTACGGGAGAATGGAGATGTCCTACCTGATAGACGAGGTAACGATCGCCCAAGAGGGATTCCAATAGCTGAAGAAGAGATGATTCTTGATACATTTGCTGCTCAGCCAAGGTTGAGTACTAGGCGAGCTGCTAGACTACTGGGGACTACAATGACATGTATTTATCGAACCCTTCGACGTGAAAATCAACATTGTTATCGTTATCGTCACGTTCAGCAACTCCTGCCGCGAGACCATGAAACTTGAATGATCTTCTGTACAATTAAGCTGAATTTTGTATGCAGTATCTACATGAAATAAAACACAAATTTTAAACAAATGTGAAGATTTGAAATTAAAAGTATTCTACCACTTAAACCGACCAATTTTTTTTTGAATTTCACAGATTCGTTGGAAAATCATTTGGCCAATACTTCATTTCTTAATCAGCTATTGTGGACTGATGAAGCGACATTTACTCCAAATGGAATATTTAATTCAAGGAATTTTGTTTACTGGGCCCATGAAAATCCTCATTTAATTCGACAGACACATTTTCAATACCGATTTTCAATTAATGTATGGGTGGAATAAATAGGGAATCTAATGGTAGGTACATTTACATTTTCATTGGGTAACTAATAACTGCATTAAAACTAGAAAATAATATTTACCACCAATATTGCAGATTGGTCCCATATTTCTTCCCGTACGACTTAATGGACCGAATTATGTACGATTTATCCGGAGACAACTACCCGGTTTACTGGATGAAATCCCGCTGCTTTCTCACTTGAATCTGATTTTTATGCACGATGGGGCTCCGGCGCACTTTAGTAGGGTAGCAAGGCGTCACCTGGACCGAGTTTTTCGAGGGCGCTGAATAGGAAGAAGTGGCCCAATACGTTGGCCTCCTAGATCGCCGGATTTAAATCCGATGGATTATTTTGTATGGGGCCATATAAAAAATTTGGTTCATTTTAATGAGACAATTAGTGAGGACGACATGCGAGCCGACATAATTGCGGTATTTGACACTATTATCAGAGAAATGGCGCAAAGAGCCACAAATAATATTCTTCGCCATGCAGACATCTGCATTGAGCAGGAAGGAAGGCATTTTGAGCACATTTTGTAATAACAATAATGTTAATTCAGGTTGTTTTTAAATCATAAATGTTCAATTAACTTTTGCACAATGTTTCTTTTAACACTATCACCAAATACTTGAAAGTAGTTCCTTTAGGAAATCATACCATAACAGATAATCATATCGAGATACTTCTGTGAGGTGTACTCTGCCATTACTGAGTGACATACGCCTACTTTGAAAAATAAATAATGCGCATTTAGCAAACGAATACGCAAAATTTCGTTTAGACCGCTTTTACTCGAAAACGGCTTGCCATATGGGTAATTGTAAAGAGACCTTTTTTATGCAGAATTAACCAGGGAATCATAATCAGGGATTAAAATTCTAAAAATGTCAACTTGAAACATTAATATGTAGAAGCAAAGGACACCGATCCCTCGTTTCTCCGCCCCTGGATAAAATTAATTTTGGATAATACTGTAAATCAATAACGTTTAATGATCGAAAATAGTTAACCAAGTTTCATAAAGCTGTAAACACCTATTTTTGCGCCATCCTTAGAGGGCCGCAGGAGGCATTTCCGGATACATGTTTATAGGAACTTTTCTTACTATTTTTGCATGGAGAATAAGGACCTAAAGGGGTAGGCGGGAGTTTTGGGACACCTTGTATATATTCATTGGCTTAGGCAACAGTTTTCTTAAACAAATTGAAATAATACACTATTTTACTCTATTAAACAAGTCACTATATTATACAGTTTTATGGCATTTTGCACCACCGCCATCCAAAGGGTTAATAAAATAAAATAAAAATTTTGACTTGTTTGGTACACGTATGCATTGCAACGAGATGTGGAACTAGATTATATTTTTATTTTATTCTGTTAAAGGGTTAGGGGTGAATAAGGATAAGTAAAACAAGCTAGTAAGTGTACTTAAAATTGAGATTTGATGTAATAGTGTACAAATTAGAAATCAAGGTATTTTTTTATGACATCTGGATGAGACAATTTCAAAGATTATTAAAATTCTATGAGCAATAATTTCCACATACTGGAGTGCAAATATAACCCAAGATGCTTTAGTTTAAAGAGACTTACATATGGAATCTGAACATTGAAGTAGTGATTCTTTAGGAAGCGGTTTTTTGTATTATTATATATTAAACTCATGAACTTTATTATTATAATTTAATAATACAATACGAAACCACTTTTATAAAAAATATAGGATAATTTAACGCACAAACCACATAATTCATTAATCGCTAACTTTTCCGCTGGTAACTATATTGTTCCAAATATACCTCATTACATTATACCTTACTTAACAGGCATGATATTTGGTTTAAAAAAAATAATATGAAGAAAAACTTGGGCATTTAAGCAACGGTATTGTCAAATTAAATCACGAATCATTAACTATATTTAATCAAACTGAACTGATTTTACATAACGTGAAAGTTAAGGTCTCCAAAGGCATGAAATACATTTTTAATTTAGCTGATAATTTTGTCTAATTAAATTAATGTTTACAAAATTTAGGTTGTAATTAAAATTTTATATATATTTTTTTTACCTCGCGCATTATGCTTATATAACTTTTGAATAATCATTTTATTTGCTTTAAAATTACCGAGGGACATAACAATTATATGTATTTGTAATACTAGTTAAAACCCTCGAAAACGAATTTATGTATTATAAGACACCTTGTCGCTAATAATATGAGCAAATTTTAATTGTATATAATCTTTGGTGATCTTGAAATTATTTACAGGAAATGAACTAATTGTATGTAGTTCTATAGATTTTATTATATATTTATGTACCTATTTTTATTGATGAATGTATTTTCCGATAATCAGTTGTAAATAACAAGTAACAACGACAGTCTCAATTATTCTCTTCTTAATCCATGCTGACGAGTTTTCGATGCAAGTGGAAAAATACACATGAAACCGAAGCACGAGTTATATACGGAGGCTGGGTATGGCTTTTCATCGTTTTATGCTCTATAAGATATTTTTATCATTTTATGAATGATAATGATTCACAAAATCGACTTCTGGAACTAAATTCTTGAAATCGTAGGAATTAGTTATCTTGAGAAAATTTTCTCTTACTGGGACCTAATTCTTGAAATGTAGGAATTGATTCTCTTGAAGAATGTACGTCGTTTTCTCAGGATTCTGTATTAGTTAAAAAAATCATCGAAAATATTTCTCTCCATATCATAGAAAAAAATTCTCAATGGGTTTTGATGGATTTCGAAATTCTCTTAGGAATGGGCTTCTTCGGCATTTTTTACAATTTCATAAATCTAAAGTGCAAGTATAAAATTATGCATCTGCAAAAAATCAGAATTTTATTCGCACGTTTAGTGTCTTAAAAACAATTATAAACCCCCACCTCTCGAAAATGGGGCGTAGCCAGGCGCTACGTCACTATACGCATAGACTCGGCGATCTCAGTCGACTCGATGCTGTTGTTATAATCTATATGCTTATCGAGTTGATCTGCGTCCCTCTAAAATTACGAATCGGATCTATCAAGGGCTTTTCGTGGGGGCGGTTTTTCGGGAACGGCCCATGCCATTCGATTCGGGAATTGTTCTACATTGTTTGGGATAAATTCGGAGGCGTCTTCATTAATGATTTCTGAATAATTAACTCGCAAAAGTCGGCTATCTCTCTCACCTCTTAAATTTAGGAACGGGCAGTCGAGGGATTGTAGGGGAATATATGATTTGGCGAAGTGTTAGCAAATATAAAAAAATGACGATTTGCCTTCGCTCCTGTCGGGAATTTTCGATTTTTAAGAAAATAGCCATTTTTCTTTGGCGCAGTCCTAGCCGAAATTCCGATTTCCACTGTGACACGATGTCGATGAAATGCCCATCTTCTTTTTAAATAGGGGCCAAAATCGATCCTCCACTACAAGTATTAACTTATGTATGAGTGTTTTAAGATTTGATGTTTTTGAATTTTTTAGGTTACGTTTTAATACTTCTAAAGAAGGCATTATTTTATCATTCTTGCAGAGCCGAATTTCCTTGTACAATTTATCAGGAGAAAGGGCCAATCTTGTTCTTTCCATAGAGACCTAGAACGCACTTCTATTCCACGTATTTACTTAGTTATGAATTTTTGAAAATTCGATGTTTCAATTTTTAACAGAAAAGCCATCTTTCGTTCGCCCGTGCTAAGCCGGATTTCTAATTTTGCACATTCACTTTGGTATCAGAACAAAACGCCACTCTTCCCCTTTCCATAGACACCTAAAACGGCCTTCAACTCCACATATTTACTTAGTATTGAAGGCCTGTTAATGGTCGCGGTAGATCTCCAAGTTCAAAGTTGCATATAGTGACGTCACAAACAGGCGCACTGTTTTTGCAACTATTGCTAACTTCAACTCTTCATATCTCGAGAACGGAAAAAGTTAATATGAAATTTTAAGTTCATAATAAGAATGTCGAGGACTATATAAAAACATATAAAAACCATATAAAAATAATATCATGGAACAAGCCTAATAAGCTTGTAGGTTATGTCTGCGGTTTCTAACGGTAATTATGATTAAATAAGACAATATAAGTGCTATTTGATCTGTCTTATAGAGTGGATGTAGTTGGTCACGTAATGATGGATAATTCTCATCTTCAAGTCATAACTTACCAAAATTTAGAAGATCCTGAGGCTGCCATGGCACATGAAAGGCAGCGTTTTATTAGGGTCGGAAAACTGCTTAAGCGACAAATCATTTGTTACATTTTAGGTCATACCATAATCATTTCATTTCATGAATTCCATATTTAAGTTCCTTATTACTTTGCTTTTAGGCACTACAATATGAAAGTAAATTTTGTCCTCTTTTGCCCTTGGCGCTTTCATATCACTGAGAGACGGCAAAAATGCCACTTACAGAGCTAGTACTCCTTATCATCGTTTTCTCGAAGTAATGCGTATTTGGAGGGAAATAATTTGGAAATTCATGGGGGCCTAGTGGCAAGTGAAGAGTTATGACAAAGTAAGGGCAAGGTAAGGTGGACAGTAATAATTTATCGATTTCTCACCTCCAAAGAGAGGAACTTGCTCTCCCAAGAAGTGCAAAATTGATTATTTAAATTCGATCTGGACATAGGACGGGAGGTGAGTCATAATTAATCGATTTGTCACGCCCACAGATGGTGAACCTACCCCACCAAAGGACTGAAAACATTTTTTTCCTGGTAACGAGGTATAGGGAAATAGTTTGATATTATTATTTCTCTGCTTTACTACTTACATTTATTGTACTCATGGTCCATAACACAATCATGTATTAATATTGCAGGTAAACGAGTCGGCAGAAAGTTTTCTGCCACTAAAAAATTATCATAATCAGGCCACCAACCGCCAAAATAAAAGAAATTTTTCACGTGTATGAGACAGAGACACGCCTCCACTTCTTAACTCGACTCTGAGCAGATGCCCCGTGGAAGCTTCGTGGCATGATGGTGTCTTCTCTCGATTGCCGTGGATCCACCCAAATTTAAAAATACCATCTTCCGCCTCTGGTAAGAAATGAAAATATATTTGAATTATCAAGCTTCCAACCCCTTGGGAGGATGTGTTCACTCTCTTTGGGGATGAAAAACCAAGTAATTATTACTGTACTCGCATCCAGTCTTTTGGTTCGATTGAAAAAATTACCAATTTTCCACCTCTTAGGAGGGTTGTTAGAGCCCTCCTCCCATCATCCTTCCTTCCATTGTTACTATACCCCAATGAAATTCCAAATTATTTCCCTCCAAACACATTACCAAGCGTTAATACGAAAAACCGGTATAAAGGGTGTTATATGCCTAAAGGGTTGTTACATCGCTCCTATCATCTTCAGTTTCCTTGTCAATAAACCCCCATGAAATTCCAAATTATTTCCCTCCAAACACGCAACACCCAAGCATTAATACGAAAAAACGGTAAAAAGGGTGGTTTGCGTGGGTTGTGAAAGGTAAAAACTTTTTTGGCTTTTTTCGTGTTCCCCACCCTCAAACGTGGGGGGAGCAAGTAGGTTTCGTGGCTGCGGCAACAAATCGCCAAAATACGACAAAATTTCGACCCATTTACTGCATTAATAATTATAATTTGAAACTCACAGAAGTGCCTGGAAATTTGTTTTCCAACTTTATATAATGTCAACATAAACAAAAAACAGAATCAAGTAGCATCGAGTACATCATTTGTAATACGAATTTTTACAAATTCAAGAAATAAAATGACGACTTTTAAACCGCTGCCTGTCAGCCACAATGTCCATACTTTAATATTTGAGGTAAGTAAGAAACGTCGTTTTAAGTAGGCATAAGTAGTAGTTAAGTCGTGTTTTTCACTAGCTCTTACTCTGTCTGATGAACTCTTCTAGTTCAGGGAAAAAATATAACATATAACAAGCTAACTATTATATTCGTCGAATTACTGCATTTTTTACATAATTGTTACACATTCTATAGGATACTCTCCGCAGTTCTTTTTGTAAATGATATTAGTTTTAGACATGTTTTGTTAATAACATTTTATTTATTAATCGATTTTGTTAAAAAAATAATAGAGTTCTTCATCTAGCCAACAAGTTGTAATACAATTGGACTTTTCGTTCTTAAGTTATGGTGCTAACAAGAAAAGTGACGGACGAACAGACAGACGGACGGACACTGAAAATTGTTGAGAATTCGATCACCAACACAGTGATATGAAATTATTTTCTCTACGAGCGATATTACCGGCTTTAGAAATGTGCCGATTGAATGCAATATACTCTTCATCTTGTATTTGCGATAAGTATAATAAAGATAAATATACCTATAATCAAGTTGAGGGTAACGGCTTTGCGTTGGTACACTAATGACCTGAATTTTCCGCGACATTTTGCGACCAAAATTTTTTTTTGAGGTGGTATATCGAAACTGAAAAACTCAAAATAGCGGTGCCAATATGGCGGATATATTTTATTATTTATTGTCTGATTCGACTGAAAATCGGTAACTCAAGGTTATCGACAAATTATGTCATGTCATCAAAACTTAAAAATTTGACAAACTGAAAACTGATAAACTGAAAACTGAAAACTGATAAACTGAACACTGAACACTAAAAACTGAAACAAGACTGAAAAACTGAAAAATTTAAACCTGAAGAACTGAAAAACTGAAAAACTGAAAAACTGAAAAATTAAAAACTGAAAATATGTGATCGAAATTGGAAAATTCACAATGGCGACGTCAATGGTGGATTTTGTATGTCTTATACAGGGCGCTAAAATTTAATTGACACTAGAAACCACGCGTCCGCTAGTCATAGTGATGAAAATACGTATAATCATGTTAAGTGTAACGGCTTTGCGTTGGTACACTAATCACCGTTGCCAAAATGCTGAGTTCCCAAATTTTTCGCAACTTTTTGTGACTACAATTTTTGCGTGTGTTATTGTTTGAAATTCTGACCCAAGATTTGAAAACAGCGTGTCAAAAACAGATTTACTTCTGCTATAAAGGATCATTTATGTAGCTATGTCACTTTCTCTTACGAAACTATATTTTAATTGAGTTTTAACCTTTTTTGAATTTATGAAAAACTTTGATGACGGAACAAATTGGACCAAGAATTTGAATTTAGCATATCAGAGAATACATCGAAATGTGGTGCTCTGTTCATTAGTAACATAACCAATTTTTTTTTATGTGATTGTGTAATTAATTAATGTTACACATTGTCAAGAATAGTAACGTTTGCATGTGTAAAATAAATAGAAGCCTACAAACAGCCTGACAATTTAATCATTCTAACCTCCTGGTAATCGGAATACGATTTTCCAATAAACAATCAAAAATATAATCTAATAAATTTGTTATATTAGGTTATATTTCAAATATGTAACAGATTCTTCAGATATATGAAACATTATGGTTCTTCTGCAACAATTGATTCAGCTTCTGCGTCCCTCTCTGCATCCTCCTCAGCCTCTATTCCCTCGTGTTCTGGTTCGTCCACCACTTCTGTTCCTTCCTCTTCTGTTTCTACTACTTCTATTGTTTCTACCGCTGTTTGCGTTGTCTCATCTGTCGGTTCTACTTCTTCCTCTACTTCCTCCTCTTCACTTTCTTCTAATTCAGGATAGTCGTCAGGGAAGAATATCTCACACTCTCTTTTACCTTCTTGTGGATTTGGAGAGATATAACAGGGCCCGAGCTGGGCAAATGCAAGCACACATTCACTTCTTTTCTTTGAAAGTTGCAATACAAGTTTCTCCTTGCTAGAAAAATAATAGAATGAGAGAATATTGAACTAGCTTAGGCAGTTGAAACCAAGAAAGCGTAAAGCGATCCAGCGTAATTTCTTTATTTTAAGGTGTTTGTTTATTAGTAAATGAGAGTTATGATAGATTAGATTTTTAGTTTCTTCTGTTTGTGACTATATGCAGATGGATATTTTAAAGCGTTTGACAAGCAAGACCATACAGCATTTTATTTATAACACAACGTTCCCAAAATTCATAATTCCATAGTGCATTAAAAAAATATATTATTTATGTAGAATGTTTATGATCTTCGCTCAGCTAAATTCACGACATCAGGTGCACCTCAGGGCTCGGTTCTAGCTTCTTCATTATTTTTGTTAATGTTATTGTTGCTGACGTTAACTGCCTTTTATACGCAGAAGAAGAAACTGATTATTATAGGTAAAAACTCTCATAAACACTCAAATGATTGGAAGCGACTATACTTAGCCTAATATTATCCATGTATGGTGAATAGACAATAATTTGTTATAAAACATAAGTAAGTGCAATACAGTAATATTTACTATGTATTAGCTATTTAGAATCTATTTTTTCCAGATCTTCAATTTGTGACCTTGATGCCATGTAACCGACTTAATATTTTTTTAAGGAGGAGGAGATCCTCAATTCGATCAGTTTGCAAATGCTTGAGTATTGATTTGTCTGGCTGGTTTACGCTATTTCTACGAAATCTTTTGTAGACTGTAGAGCATAATTCGACGGTGGTCCCGTATTTATTTAAGAGTATATATATATCACCTAATAAGGAACTGTCTTACTATAGCAATTTTATTACTAGAACTTGTTGAAGATATTACAAAAAGTTTAAGAAAAAGTTTTGGATTAAATCCGTGTGGTGGAAAACTTTTCTTTAAACAAAAGAATGTTCAAAATCTCTGGTTCTATGACTCTTATCGTAATAAGGAAAGAGAAACAAACTATTCACGATGAAATTGCGAAGAAAACTAGATGTATCC
Organism: Stenurella melanura; assembly: GCA_963583905.1. Classification (NCBI taxonomy): domain Eukaryota; kingdom Metazoa; phylum Arthropoda; class Insecta; order Coleoptera; family Cerambycidae; genus Stenurella; species Stenurella melanura. The sequence continues at coordinate 49,133,974 of OY757311.1, forward strand.
GAACTCACTTAGTCAATTGGTTCCATCGCAAACTATAGAAACAATTGTGGGTGACAATTTTTAAACAATTGGTAACAACTTAAACAATAATGCATTAAATTTAACCAAACTATAGAAGAATATTCCACTAATGGAGGTATATTATGCTGCACAATTTTGAGATATACATTTAATTCAACGATACTATGAAAATTTTAAACTAACATTTTATTTTCTATTTTCTTAAATCATTCATTTAGTTCATTTAACTAAAATATAAGTGCTGTTTACATGTTTTTACTTAGTTCCATTACATATGTTATATTTTCGTAGTGTAGTAAAACTAATTAAAGGTCTAAATCACCTAAGTTTCTTATTCCCTTCCGGTAGTATTACAAAAAAAATTAGATTTTCGAAGCAATGTTTTGCATTTGTTTAATTTTTTCCATCAATACCTAGTTTTAATTAAAATAAAATAGCGAGGAATATGGGTGGTAAAATAGGTACAATAAATAGCTTGATACCCAAACATCGAAAGACTCACCGATTCCAGAACATTTACTAGAAACTATTTTCTGCAAATGTAAAAAAGGTGCAATCTAGAACATGCCCATGTAAGAAGGTAGATGTCAAATGTACACAGATGTGTCACTACTGCACCGGCATAAATGGTTCTAATGCACAAGAGACCCCCATAGATGATACAGAGGGAGTCGAGGAAAACAATTACGTAGACCACAGTATATTGGGTGCAGATGCAGGCTCAACCTTTGTTTCAGAAACAGAAGACTAATAACGAATCCTTATTTGTTACACCTGACTCAGAACTGCAATAAAATTCTGATAGTGAAGATGAGTTGTTATGTATTACCGACGATATCAGCGACATAGGAGATGAGACGGATGATTCTGAAATTATTTCAAGCAAAGAAAGAAAACTGTTTGAAAATTGCGTAGAAGTCAAGTCCATACCTCCAACAGGCGAAGTAAAAAAGACTTAAACAACAAATACTTCATATTGCTAACCAAAACTATGAAAAGCACAAGATATTTTTGTGTACAATTCTTTTTAAATTGTCTCTCGAAGTGAGTTTCCTAAATTTTCTCCAATTCAAATATAAAATAAGAAAACGACTTACTCAGGAACGCCTTCTATATGGGTCTGTCTTTACTGTGCTCTTTATTCTAGTTTAATGAGTTACACTTTACCTTCTTCTGTTTAATCTATTCTATAATATCATGTTACTAAAATTCAAATTCATTGTTTGTAAGTCTGATATACATGTTTCGATGTCAGTTTAATATAAATACATCCTAACATCTTTTTGACTGTTGTTTTATTTATTGCTACGTAATATATTGATTATGTTCGCCCCTCCCTCAACAAAATGCTGGATCCGCGCTTGGCGGATGATACCACCTCGGATGCAGCTGGCGAGGATGAGCTCATGCACCTTCTGAACAACCTCCAAACAATGCATTTGAGTATGGTCTAGTGTTAATTACAATAAAACACAAATTGTGATTTCACGTTAAGGATATGTGATTGTGAGGTAGTAAACAAGATGGTCTACCTCGCAGCCCTTGTGGATAACACCGGAAACTGCCAGTATGAGATTCGATGAAGAATGCAGATGGCAACATCGACAACTTCCCGGTTAAGCAAAATTTGGCGTTACAGGAATGTTATGAGACGCACAAAGATCAGACTCGCTAACTCTAGTTTTCTCCAAGAAATACGTCGCACAAATCGACTCTTCGATATAACTTTCTCTAATCCTTTTGTTTTTTTGGCCACATTAATCGGAGAGAGGACAATATAGAACGTCTATTTGTCCAGGAGAAACCAGATGGCAAGAGACGAAGAGGAAGACCATCAAAATGTTGGGTAGACGCCACCAAAGAGTTAATGGGAAAGAGCTATCTGCGTTGGCTTTGGGTCACTTGAGTACGAATATAATGTACATGAAATAAACTGGCTAAAAAGCGAAATTTTCCATTTTAATGTCCAGGAACGTCAAGAATTCCGATCGGCTTCAAACTTTCAGAAAATATACCTTTGTTGAACACAAAACACCCCGAAAGTTTGGTGTCCAAATATTGAATCTTCTGCACACAAATGTATTTGTTATCTGAAATTTGAATTACCCACTATTTTGTACAAGCCCAAAATGGATAATTTTTTTAAAGTGTACTTCTGGACGCTAGCTTTCCGATGACATTAAAAAAAAAAATCATTTAAAGTCATTTTTAGCATTTATTTATAATACAAATGACAACAAATAGATTTTCTCCGCCATTTTGAAAACAATGATGAAAAATTTTTATCAGAAAAGAGAATTGCGAGAATTTTAATTTAATAGAAAGTGAACTTTCGTCCATTTGAACTCGAGATATTTAACTTTTAGCATCTTGTAAAAAGATAAATAGCAGTAAATACACACACAAAGAAACAGAGTTGTCTCTGAACAGAACAAATATTTGACATTAGGCAAGAAAAATAAGGTTAAGATTTTATAAAAAGAAGTTAGCAGAATATCAAATTCCACATACATACGTTAACTACCAACTTAAGTAAGCCGGAGACAATTGAGTACGGTGCAAGAAAACGAGAGGTAATCTTGATATAAAAATTTGAAAAAAAGCTATTCAGGCTAATTAACAACAATGGAATGTAAATGTTTGAAAATTAGGTTTTATAAGTTAAAAATGTCTTTTGGGCGTTTCATATGAAGTAAATATGTTTCATAAACATACAGCTCAAATATTAGAAAAAAATAGGCATTTTTTAATTAACAATTCGCCGAAATGCTAAAAGTTAAATATCTCGAGTTCAGATGGACGAAAATTCCCCTTTTTTTAAGAAAGAGAATTTTATTTTTCGATAAATTTTTCAAAAATGTTTTCAAAATAGCCAAGAAAATCAATTTGTTGTCATTTGGTTTATAAATAAATGCCCAAAAAGTGGCTAAAATTACTTTAAATTATATATTTTTTAACATCGTCGGTAAGTTGGCGTCCAGAACTACATTTTGAAGAAAAAAAGATTCATTACAATAATTACTTAGAAATCTTTTTATATCCATTATTTCGGTTATATAAATATCAGGAGAAACATATAATTTACAATTACACATAGCATATTATTATTATTATTACATTGTTGGTTAAGTGGAAGGGCACTCTCTTTCTAAGTGAAGTTCACCAGTTAGCTATAATTACACACACAATTTATTTTGTTTTTATTTTTTGCATGTATACTATATAATTATTGTTGATAAAAACATTTTTTTCTCGGTTTTCCGACGCTGAACAATCTTTCCGTGGCCTCCGACATCACACGGGAAGACATTATTATTATTATTATTATTATTAGTCAAAAATGTCACAACTCTCTTTTCAGTTGGTTGCATTCACACTAGGGAAAGAATTCACTTTATCCTATGGTGAAAAATTTTCGGACCAGATGACAGATGGGATTATACTGATATTTTTTAGCTTCCAATTACATTTAATTTCGACGGCCAGGTTTTGGTATTTATCAATCTTTCGATATTCCGTTGTTATTAAATTAGTAGTGAGGGGTGTAGCAATGTCGATGATGTAACCTTTCTTCTGCTCTTTATCTATAAGGACTATATCAGGTCTATTAAAATCTACGCTCTTGTCCGTTGTTATAGGTCTGTCCCAGTATAATACCGCTGATTCATTTTCAAGCACAGGGTTTGGTGTGTATTTGTAGTAAGGGGCTGCTCTTTTAATTAAATTTTGTTTTATGGCCAGCTGCTGGTGGATAATCTTGGCTACTTGATTGTGGCGTGCTAGATAGGCGCTGTTGGCTAGCAGACTACATCCTGCGGTTATGTGCTCTATGGTTTCACCCGGTTTCTGACATTTCCTGCAGATATCGCTCACATTGAGATGTAAGATGTGCTTCTCGTAATTGCGGGTTTTTACCACTCTGTCTTGAATGGCGAATATGAGGCCCTCGGTTTCAGGATGCAGATAACCTTTTGCAATAAACCATGTCGATGCTCTCCCGTCTATATTTTCTCCACTCAGAGAGTTGGGGTATCTTCCATGCAGAGCTTTCCTTTTCCAGGACTGTAACATTTGAGTGGACAGGTTCATATTGGCATATTATTATTATTATTATTATTGTTATTATTGTTATTATTACTATTTTTTTCCAGTTTACCCGTTGTCGGACAGGACTTCCATGCTTTCCGACCGATGCCTCACGGTAGCCGCGCCGGCGATAATTACAGCCACTCCCCACGACTTGTGGGGTTAGTGACGGTAAATTCCTACATCGTGTGCCCTAAGTAGACAAAGGGACCCCAAGACAATCGCCTTCTGCATTTGGTCTGCCAGCCATTCGGCTGATTTCTGACAGGCCGGTATGATCTTCAATCCTGAGAGCAGCGTAGGCTTCATACCTCCGAGTACACCGATTATGACGACAACCATCTTGACCGAGTAGCCTGGGTACAGCACTTGGAGCTCGTACCGGAGATCACGGTATTTGGTCCGTTTTTCCTCCTCTTTCAAAGAGCTGTTTGGCTCAGCAGGTGCCGAGAACTCGATCACAAACATCACCTTGTTTTGATGGTCGAGGAGGACTATGTCAGGCTTGTTGGCTTGAATTAGCCTGACTGTCGGAAACGAGTAGTTTATAAATTCGGCACCTCTCGTTTTCGACAACGGACTCAATATCTCCGGGGACGTAAGGCAGCACTGTTGGTTGGTCTATCCCGTACGAGTGCCGTAGATGATAGTACAGCACCCGTAACGCCGCGTTATGGCGTTGGATGAAGGCCGAAATCGCATACACCGGACATGCAGAAAGTAAATGCATGAGCGATTCCGGCGCCTGATGGTAGGTCCTACAGTTTATATCAGGAACCTCTACACCCATTACGCGGCTTCGGTAGATCAACGTGTTAATTACACCATCTTGGCAGGCCACAATGAATCCTTATTATTATTATTATTATTATTATTATTATTATTATTATTATTATTATTATTTTTAATTCTCCTTTTTAGGGTATTGTGATGAAGCATTCGGGTTAGCACCAAGAATTACTCCATTAATATTATTATTATTATTATTATTATTTTGGACTTAATGGCACAAAATGGCGGGAAATTTAAATTTCAGATAAAAAATTCTTTTGTGTCCACAAGGTTCAATATTTGGACACCAGCATTTCAGGATGTTTTGTTTTCAGTAAAAAGTATATTTTCTGAAAGTTTGAAGCCGATCGGAACTCTTGACGTCCCTGGGCGTTAATATGAAAAGAAAACTGCTTTATAGCCATTTTGTACGTTATGTACGTACTCAAATGACACAAAATCAACGCAGATTTGTTTGAATTTTAATTGCGTAAAACGTAATCCGATCTCAACCAGATCTTCTGGAGCACTAAAGAAACCCTCATGCAAAATTTCATCCAAATCTGTTCAGTAGTTGCGCCGCTATCGCGCTAACACACACACACACACACAGACATTTTTCAAAAACCCTTTCTTTTGTTCCTGGAACATCAAAACGTAAAGATTTTATGTTATCTCAATTTTAGATCTCGGACCAATTTTAGTAACCTCCACAAAAAATTTTTTTGGGAGGTAAAATAATACATGAACTGTTAACTTTAAAGGTAAAAGATATCGAATTTAATCTCATTAAATTATTGTTTCAGATTGGTCTGTAAATACAAAATCATTAGCAAGCAAAGAAATCCCTTAATTTCTTAAAGGAACACAAAACTTAAAATTGAAAATGCTTTTGTAATTTTGAAATTACATATTTCAGTTGATTGTGAACTTTAGAAAAAGCCGCACCGAAGAGGCATAGATGCCGAAACACGTGTCTGTGGATGTTCTAAAGTTTTGTGTTACTACTATATCGGTAAGTGCTTTTGTTTTGATTATCTTTGGGTTTCATTGAGCAGGATAATTTAAATTAAAAATAACATTATGATAACAGTTGTACTGTTCATAATGGGCATATTCTTTGTTATAATTGATATAAGAAAGATATATGTTTTAAACTTATTTGTGATAAGTATTTTGTAAAAGTTTGAATAAATTACTAGTATTTTCTGGTAATATATTTTCATTTGTTTCTATTGTTATAGAGCTTTTACAGTTCCAGGAAGTTGCATTTGCAAATAATTATATTGATAATTATCCCTTTACGGGGAATTTCCTATAATCTAATTTTAATTTTTAATATCCTGTTCTGGTAATCCTTTGATAGTTATAACATGAGTATTTGCTTACATATTTCAGTTGATTGTGAACTTTAGAAAAAGCCGCACCGAAGAGGCATAGATGCCGAAACACGTGTCTGTGGATGTTCTAAAGTTTTGTGTTACTGCTATATCGGTAAGTGCTTTTGTTTTGATTATCTTTGGGTTTCATTGAGCAGGATAATTTAAATTAAAAATAACATTATGATAACAGTTGTACTGTTCATAATGGGCATATTCTTTGTTATAATTGATATAAGAAAGATATATGTTTTAAACTTATTTGTGATAAGTATTTTGTAAAAGTTTGAATAAATTACTAGTATTTTCTGGTAATATATTTTCATTTGTTTCTATTGTTATAGTGCTTTTACAGTTCCAGGAAGTTGCATTTGCAAATAATTATATTGATAATTATCCCTTTACGGGGAATTTCCTATAATCTAATTTTAATTTTTAATATCCTGTTCTGGTAATCCTTTGATAGTTATAACATGAGTATTTGCTTACATATTTCAGTTGATTGTGAACTTTAGAAAAAGCCGCACCGAAGAGGCATAGATGCCGAAACACGTGTCTGTGGATGTTCTAAAGTGTTGTGTTACTGCTATATCGGTAAGTGCTTTTGTTTTGATTATCTTTGGGTTTCATTGAGCAGGATAATTTAAATTAAAAATAAAATTATGATAACAGTTGTACTGTTCATAATGGGCATATTCTTTGTTATAATTGATATAAGAAAGATATATGTTTTAAACTTATTTGTGATAAGTATTTTGTAAAAGTTTGAATAAATTACTAGTATTTTCTGGTAATATATTTTCATTTGTTTCTATTGTTATAGTGCTTTTACAGTTCCAGGAAGTTGCATTTGCAAATAATTATATTGATAATTATCCCTTTACGGGGAATTTCCTATAATCTAATTTTAATTTTTAATATCCTGTTCTGGCAATCCTTTGATAGTTATAACATGAGTATTTGCTTACATATTTCAGTTGATTGTGAACTTTAGAAAAAGCCGCACCGAAGAGGCATAGATGCCGAAACACGTGTCTGTGGATGTTCTAAAGTTTTGTGTTACTGCTATATCGGTAAGTGCTTTTGTTTTGATTATCTTTGGGTTTCATTGAGCAGGATAATTTAAATTAAAAATAACATTATGATAACAGTTGTACTGTTCATAATGGGCATATTCTTTGTTATAATTGATATAAGAAAGATATATGTTTTAAACTTATTTGTGATAAGTATTTTGTAAAAGTTTGAATAAATTACTAGTATTTTCTGGTAATATATTTTCATTTGTTTCTATTGTTATAGTGCTTTTACAGTTCCAGGAAGTTGCATTTGCAAATAATTATATTGATAATTATCCCTTTACGGGGAATTTCCTATAATCTAATTTTAATTTTTAATATCCTGTTCTGGTAATCCTTTGATAGTTATAACATGAGTATTTGCTTACATATTTCAGTTGATTGTGAACTTTAGAAAAAGCCGCACCGAAGAGGCATAGATGCCGAAACACGTGTCTGTGGATGTTCTAAAGTTTTGTGTTACTGCTATATCGGTAAGTGCTTTTGTTTTGATTATCTTTGGGTTTCATTGAGCAGGATAATTTAAATTAAAAATAACATTATGATAACAGTTGTACTGTTCATAATGGGCATATTCTTTGTTATAATTGATATAAGAAAGATATATGTTTTAAACTTATTTGTGATAAGTATTTTGTAAAAGTTTGAATAAATTACTAGTATTTTCTGGTAATATATTTTCATTTGTTTCTATTGTTATAGAGCTTTTACAGTTCCAGGAAGTTGCATTTGCAAATAATTATATTGAATTTTGAAATTATTGTTGAACGCCTAATTTTGATGGGATACACAAGTTCCGAATATAGGTCGCATATGTGTGGCTTCTAGGACCCGCGAAACAGCAGCTCAGCGGTAACAAGCTCGGTTATTAACCAAATCAAGGAATTTTCGCAAACGTTTGGTGGGGAGAATCCATCCGCTTCCAGTAGCTGTTCATTTTTTAAATGTAACTATACTTAGAAAAAATATGAAATTCTCGCTTCTAGAACGTGCATTAACAAGTTTAATAATTATTAAACATATTTCACTGTAGGTTAGATTGGAGAAGTAGATGAAAATTATATTGCTTATAATTAAGTATGTTTATCGTGTATTTAATGTGTCTTGTGGACTTTGTCTCTACTGGATAGTATATAATAAAACAAAATAAAATATGAAATAGCAGGAAGATAGATGGATATTGTGACAAGAATCTCCGCGATACTTACTACATTCTTTGATCCGCACTCAGTTTTTCTAGTTTGCGAACAGTTTTAGCAACTAATTCTGTCTCCTCTGGTACTGCTTTTGTGAAAAATCCGTATTGCATAATTTCTTTAGGATATTGATTCATTAGTTGTATTGCATCATTAACTTTGCGACTATCGAAAACTACAGCTAAGTAATCTGGTGTTGGTTCAGGTTCTGGTATTATAAGATCATTAACAAACCTAGTGAAAAATAGCTTTATGGATACTGCTCTTACAAAATTATTGGGCGGTACCCAAATCCCCCTTAATTCTTTAATTTCACCAGTCTCTTCGTCTTCGACAGTTTCAAATAGATGTTGAGCTACTGATTCTTCACTACCAGGTGGTTGTTTATCTTCACCATACACTATTTCTAAAATTGCATTAGTCATATTTTCTATATCTCTGCCATGTTCAGGCTTAATTAACAACACTAGGATCTGTTCACTCAGAAGTATTTCAATTGATAATTCATCAAGTTCCCCCTCTTCAGTGAAGTATAATAGCTCATCAAGTTTTTCTTTACTTAAATAAACCTAATAATAAAAGCATTTTTACTCAAGACTATAGTAAATATATTCTTATAGAGGGTGGTCTGTAAATAATGGTCCATATGGCAACGGTGAATTCCGGACATTAAAATATTGCGATTTGGTTGAACTTACCTCACAGGCTATTATTCTAGTCAACAGAGACATTATTAATCCTCCTTAGGGCATGATAGACAATAAAAACGACATCAGAATTTTTCTTATCTAAACGACTGCAGATTTGTTGGAATTTTAATTGGGAAGATTTTGGTTTTTTGTTTGTTTGTTTATTGAAAAAATCACCACAGTCACAATTATGGGTTTTAAGAAAAACTTATGTGAATACCAGTTACGAGACATCTAATTAATGTTTTTGAGTCATTTTCATTTCCTAAAATTGTAGAGGGTGGCCAAAAATTATTTTTTAATTAAGAACTGTTTAAATTGAATTTTATCAATTTTTAGAAATGGAACACCCTGTACATTTTTCAACGATGTGATGTAGAAATGAAATGAGTAAATAGTATTTACTGTAATGTCTTTTTGTACATTTTTTTTGCCGTTTTTGTTATTCGACAAGCAATAAAACCTCAGTTTGTTATAAATTGTCGTGTACAATGTAGCATTTATCACACTTATCGGTCGTTAGTTACAATTTGTATTGGATTTAAAATATATGGAATTATATAATATGAGTTTTAATAAAGCGGAACTTGTAGACATGACTTTTGTTGTGGGCGAGTCACACAGAAATTGTTTACTTGTCAATAGAATTTATCACCAACGTTATCCTGAAAGAAGGATTCCTGATGTTAGCAGCTTCCAAAACCTTCTCGATAGATTTCTGGAAATTGGAAATGTCGAATACAAAAGAAGTGAAAGAATAAAACATGTTGTGAACGAAGAAAATGAGTTCTCTGTGGTGCTGGCAACGGTTGAGAATCCCCATGTTAGTCGAAGAGAAGTGAGCTCATTAGTAAGAATAAGTAGACGGTCTGTGGGTCGAATCTTAAAAACAAATAAGTTGCATGCATATTATATTCAAATGCACCAAGAATAATCTGATGACAAAAGCGCCCACAATTTTGTAATTGGGCCAGAGGTAAAATGTAAGATGATGTCAACTTCTTTAATAATGTTTTATTCGCTGATGACGCAACTTTTCATAAAAATGGATTTTTTAATAGGCACAATTTCCATTATTATGCTTTGGAAAATCCTCACCTTTTTTATGCAAGTTGATAACCAACACAGATGGTCTATAAACGTTTGGGGGGAATTATTGGAGAACATGTAATAGGGCCACATTTCTTTGATGGTACATTGACTGGAGCTATATATCTTCATTATTTGGAAAACTATCTGCCATAATTATTGGCAAATCTCCCTGAAATAATTCAAAATAGGATGTGGGTTCAGCAAGATGGTGCTCCACCACATTATTTAAATGCAGTTAGAGACCACTTAAATAATATCTACCCTAATCAATGGATTGAAAGAAATGGACCCACTAAATGGCCTGCTAGATCCCCAGATCTTACAAAAATTGATTTCTTTTTGTGGGGATAGGTGAAGGAAATTGCCCAACAACAGTACAAAATATGAAGGAAAGAATAATAACTGCCTTTAGATCTATCACACCAGCAGTTTTAGGAGCAGTGGGGACCTCATTTCAAATCAAACGGGCAACATGTGGAACAGTTATTTGAAGAAACCTCTTTCTTAAAGTTTATTTTTGAATTTTGAAATTATTGCTCAATAAAACGAAATTGGTTGCAATTAGCCATAGGGACACACTTACAAAAAAATGTTCGTTTTTCATTTCTGCATCACATCGTTGAAAAATATACAGGGTGTTCCATTTGTAAAAATTGATAAAATTCAATTAAAAAAGTTTTTAACTGAAAAATAATTTTTGGCCACCCTGTACAGTTTTAGGAAATAAAATAATTCAAAAACATTAACTAGATGTCCTGTAACTGGTAATCACACAAGTTTTTCTTAAAACCCATAATTGTGTCCGTGGTGATTTTTTTAATATCCATCTGTAGATTACATTATTTCAACAAAAAAATTCATTACATCCAAGTGGTTGGGAGATATTCAATGCTAATATTGGAATGAATAGAGCCTAGAAAGATGCTTAAAAAAATGTAGTATACATTCCATTTAAAAAAGAGGCACTTGGTCTTGTAATTTCGTCTTGGCTCGCCCTGTATGCTCGAAAATAATTTCCAGTTATAGACTTAGTTACCTAGTTTAATTATAACTTTTTTAAAAATTTCTAGCTATCGTAGAACTCGAGATATCGAGGCACTATTGTCCCACCCTGTATATGAATTTCAGCACTTTTTCGCCTTTTTCTCTATTTTGAGGAAAAACTATGCATTTTGGTGAAAAATGTCAGGAGAGCAAAGTTGTACAACATAATTTCCTACAAATTTTGTCTCTACGTTCTTTTCCGAATTCTGCATAGTTTCTCCGCCAGAAGGCGCGAAAGAGATATATACATATATAGTTTTGCGCTTTTTTTTAATTTTCAGCCAAAATTATGCATTTTGGTGAAAAACATCAGGAGAGCAACGTTGTAGAGCATAAAATTTCCAACAAATTTTCTCTCCATGTTTCTTACATTTTTTTCTCCGGTGGAGGGCGCGAAAGAAATATATATAAATAGGCTTACGCGCCCTCTAACGGCTAAACTATGCGGAATTCGAACAAAAACGAAGAGACAAAATTTGTAGAAAATTTAACAATCTACAACTTCGCTCTCCTGATATTTTTCACCAAAGTGCTTAATTTTGGCTGAAAATCTAAAAGAGGAGCAAAAGTCTCTTTATATATATCTTTCGCGCCCTCTACCAGGGGTATATACCTGAGTTCTGGACTTCCAAAGCCTATTGCGTTTTTGTTTTTAAATAAATAATTTTGTTTTTTGGACAGCGTTATTTTAGGTAAAAAGGTGAACATCTCCGGTTGTAGAGGTCCGATCGGGACAAACAAAAAACCAAAATCTTGGCAATTCTGCAGTAGTTTAGATAAGAAAAGTTCTGATATCATTTTCATTGTCTGTCATGCTCTAGGGTGGATTAATAATGCCTCTAGCTGATACAAATGTGTATGCTAGCTCGTGTACTATTATATGCTATATGCTTTAATGTTATATTACGAAATGATATAAATATTCTTGTGACTAGTTTTAAGACAGTTAGGCTTATGCAGATAACAGTTCTTGGTATGTGTTCCTATATAGAAATTTTATGTAACCGAAAACTCTCCGTTGCTGCATTTCACTTACAGGAAGTTATATTCAGAAAGCTGTTCTAGGGGGGGGGATTATGGTCCTTGTCATAACATAGAAAATACATCAGTAGTGGTTCTATGGTTTCCATTCTCATCGGCTAACGTATTTAAGGAGCATCAGAATAATCAGTATGAAGTAAACGTGGAATAAAATAAAGTGTAGTGGAATCGTCCGTCGTAGACTGAAAGTCAGGGTGGGATGAGAATGAAGATTCGTTAGAAGTGTTAACAGAAGTTGAATAAAATTTGCGATGCCATTCCAGATTTAAAACATGGATAACTTCATTTCAAATCAATCATATGACTCTAAATGAACTTCTTATACTTGATATTAATATTACTATTATTGTTACTATTGCTCTGTAAGAGAACCGACTGCAATACTGCTTGAGCTTTGTGGTTATATAATGACTACGTCAGGAATTGAATTGTTTCTTAAAGTAAATCCATTTGTGCTGTTGGCTATATAGTAACTACATAAAGAACTAAATTGTTCTATAGCAAGATCTGTGACATTCTTTATACTTACAACAAAAAGCCATGTACATATATAATGGCTGTATAAAAAGTTAAAGAGTTCTATAAAATAATCTGTGACAGTATTTATAGAACAAAGAGTTAAAAATAAAGAATATATATGTTTGCCGCCAATAGAACCGAATTATTCTTTAATATGGTTCTTAACAGCCCCAATGCAACAAGAAGAACTTTTTAATAGTTGTGATATTCAATTCATTTCAATTAATTTATTAACCATTTAGGTACACCGTATATAAAGCATAAAGCATAAAGTTTTGTAAAAGTGTTTAATTGGACCTGAACATAATCGATAATTTCTTATAAAGCCATAGGTTATTCTTAGTAACAGAATTGATTTATAACAGCCATGTCATTTCAAATTAATATACTATTTGCAGTATTCACACATTTCAAATATTTCAGTATTACACATGTACTTTATTAATAATTACGTATTATATTTTGAGTAATTAATTTATGGAAATTATTAACAGCTTTAGGTCTATATGAGTAAATAACAAAACATAACAAATTTTTCAGAGATCTTTATCTGTTACTTAATTTGCAAAATAGCGATAACGCATTGTTATTATAGTATGAGTAATGGTTTTCCGGCCTTTAAACTATAACATGATTTTATAAACCTGCACCTATTCTGGTAGAGGGAGAGCTGGCTGCAAGAAACCTGACCGATCGGGCAACAGAATGAAATGTTTTTTAAATGTTAGTACTCACAGTGACCATAAGAAAAATCATTGTGTGCCTGGGCAGAAGTTGTGTCTTCGGAGCAATTTTCCTACAGCAATCATACCAATGGTTCATTACTGTACCTATCTAGTAACAGCTTGAAACTAGAACCAAATTAAAGTTTAAACATTGTTATATTAGAGAAAACATTTGTGCTACGTTTGTGCCTGTTCGAACTACCTGGCACAAAACTTTCTGATGCCTTGGCACAACATTTTTTTTATTATTATTATTTTTCTTTTGGTTCATTACTGTACCTATCAAGTAGCAGTTTCAAACTACAACCAAATTAGAGCTTAATCATTTTATTATTAGAAAAAACATGTGTGACACGTCCGTGCCTGTTCGAACTACCTGGCACAAATCTTTCTAATGCCTTAGCATACAAATTTCTTTATTACCATTTTTTTGGTTCATTACTGTACCTAGCAGTAGCAGTTTCAAGCCACAAACAAATTAAAGTTTAAACATTTTTATATTAGAAAAAACATTTGTGTCACGTCTGTGCCTGTTAGAAATATCGGGCACAAAACTTTCTATTTCTCTAAGTCTTATGGTGTTACTAACAACTTCTATTACAGTAGTATTCAGGGATAAACAAATAATCATCCAATAAACAATCATAATGATTGCAAAAAAGTAGTTTTCATTTATTTGGATATTTTACAAAGTTGTAGCGGCCCCTTTCCTTCTGAAGTTAGTAGAGGGAGCGGTCGCCCTTTTCGGTGCATTCTGATTCCCCCTTCATCTCCGAGACAAGTTCCTGAGATAAATGGGCAACGAAAGACCCTCTGCTTTTGGCTAGCTACCTGCTGTGAGTGGGGTTTGTCTTACCTTTTGTGTGGCTTACCTAATCACCGGAGGAAAGTACACTGCACAATTAACCAGTACCTGTCACACAATTTGTTCTGACGAAAGGAGGGTGTATAAACAAAAGATTTAATTGTTGGACGCCACCTGTAGCATATGACAGATATTATCCAATCCCCATTTTTATCAGAACAAAACTCCTACAGGTAAATCCAGATAGGTAAAAGTTAATCAGGGGAATAAAAATGTTATGAATAATATAAAATTTATTCAAATTGAGGGTTAAACATGAACAATTGAACGAGCAAATGAGTCATAAAAAAATAATCAGTAATGTTATCAAAAAATTTATGATCATCCAGAAGAAATATTTTTACTAAATATTTACAAATTTCAACAAAGAAATGATTAAATGGCAAATCAACATAAAAGAATAGGCCAAATGGTAATTTCAAAAAGCAAAGGCTAACTAGCCAGACAAAGGAATAAAACACCAGGTAATTTTGTGCCAGGTAGTTCGAACATGTTTTTTCTAATATAACGTTTAAACTTTAATTTGGTTGTAGTTTGAAACTACTTGCTTGATAGGTACAGTAATGAACAAAAAAAAATAATAAAGAAAATTTTGTGGCAAGGTATCAGAAAGTTTTGTGCCAGGTAGTTCAAACAGGCACAGACGTGGCACACATGTTTTCTCTAATATAAAAATGTTTAAGCTTTAATTTGGTTCTAGTTTCAAGCTATTACTAGGTAGGTTCAGTAATGATTGGTATGATTGCTGTACGAAAGTTGCTCCGAAGACACCACATACAAGATTTGTGAACAAATTCTGCCCAGGCACACAATGATTTTACATCCCTCGCATACCGAAGGGAAGTATTGTATTCGAGAAAAAATCACGCTCCGAGATTTTTTCGGATTCTGACGTTTCAGATCACGTAGATTTCGAAAATATAGGTTTTTCAATTCCGTCAGTCAGTCAGTCTGTCTGTCTGTCTGTCTGTTGGTGCATTAACTAAAAAACTACTTGACGGAGAGCAGTCAAATTTGGTAGGTAGTTGACCCTACTGTCAGCGAAGAAATGGTAGAACTTTCACTGGAAAATATACAGGGTGGATCGTCTAAAGGGAATAAATAATGAAAGAATTTTTTTTGCTCAAATTTAAAATTTCCACGTTTCATGACACGCTAAACCTATTTCAAAAAAAAAAATTGAAAATTTTTTTCACCATTTTTGAAAAAATTTTTACCACTAAACATTTTTTTTGTCTTCTTTCAAATTTAAAATTTTCACGTTTCATGGCATTCTAAACCAATTAAAAAAAATACCACTAGAATAGAAGGAAACTTTCCTTTTTGTTCAAATTTAAAATGTCCACGTGTCATGGCATTCTAAACCTATTTCAGAAGAAAACAAATTTTGAATTTTTTTTAAAAACATTTTAGAAAAATAGAAAAAAAAATGAAATTTTTTAACCACCACTATACTTCCACTCCACTACGTATATGTGGAATTGAAAATGTGACAGATGGCAATAATATTAGGCATATGCACCTATTATACTATTATTGAAAAATGTACAGGGCGGTAATTCCAAGAAATAATTCAGTCATGGTGGACATTTATAAAGGTATTTGCCCAAGCCTTCCATATTTGGCACCTGTTATTTAGTATTGAACTTTTGCTGTTGGATGAGCACTTTGTATATTTTTTTGACCAAAACTTATCAGGTGTTCTTTGTAATAATAGTGATAACTATATTCCGATTATTATTTTCAATGTCACTTCGTGATTATTAATTTTTTAGAGTGACCGCCATAAACAGAGAAGTTCTGTGTAAATACCTTTACCGATTTTTTGTTATGGTCACTGTGAGTACTAACATTTAAAAAATATTTCATTTTGTTGCCCTATCGACCAGGTTTTTTGCAGCCAGCTCTTAGACTATGGGTATATAGAGGTTGCACAGGTAATGACAGGATGAGAGGATCTTAATTATAAAGCTATTGTTCGTACCTATAGATCAACGATATGTTCTTATAACAACTATGTTAAAATAGTTAGTGTTAGTTTGGTGCTATATTGAATGAGGAGGATTTGGTTATTCGTATCGCTCCGGGAGATAATGTCACGCGTAGAAAGTGACTGGCTAGATAAACGCAAACAGTGGAAAAATTGCTAATATTTTTGTGATATTATTAGAACGATTTATTTCTGTGTAGATTCTTACCTTTTCAGTTTGTGATATTATCAAGCCAGCCTCCTGGATAAGATCATTCATGACCTCTTGATATTTAGTTCTTGCGTGAGGAAAAATAATGGCTGTCCCCATGGGTGAAAGAGCGCTCAAAATATTCTGACACTCCAATGTTTTTCTATCCAATATTTCTTTTGCTCTCTTTGCCTCTTCCTTTGCTATGACCATTTGTTTCTGTCTTTCTTCCTCGTCAAATCGAATTTGCTCCTCCTCAGTCAAGTCAGTTATTTCCATCATGAAATCTCTCGCTTGTTGCCCGCTATTGGAGAGGTCTTCTTTCTTAAGTTCTTCAAGTATTAGACGAGTCAACTTTGGCACATCGGCACCAAACATTAGATTGACCATTTTTCCTTTCTGAAAGAGATATTAAGTTTATATATTTTCAACCATATATCTTTGGTCTCTGAAGTGGTTTTCACAAACACCCAAATACTTGAACACAACACTTGAATACTAACACTCGGTGTGTATTTCGCCAACCACGTTGGCAACATCGGGTGATGCTATCAATGAACAAGTGTCACATCTGAGTCTTTAAATAGTCGCTTCACTTCAGTACTAGTGTTCATGTATCAGGAAGTAAATTGCAATTAATTATAGGCAACGCTAAGGATGAAATAGGTTCAAATTAAAGGTTTGAGACTCACGAAATTAGTTGTAAGGATTGTATTGAAGTATGTTGGACAAACGATATGTTCAGTTATAACATGATGCAGGGAACACATGGCCCATCTAAATAACAGAAAAACTGAAAAGACTAGTGTTCCCGACATGCTTATGATAACAATATAGAATAGATATCAGTAATTCAAGGTTAACTAAAAATGTGACAACAAATAGACAACAGAACACTTCTTAATTCTTAGAAATCGCAAAATGTAAAAATGGTAAGAGTATTATAGTCGTCTCCATTTATTCAATGCACATACACCAGTCATCAAAATATCAGACGACGCTATAACCTGCTGACAAGGTACTACAGAGCCAAAATTTTGAGTTAAGAATAGTTATTTCGATGGAAACTTAATGACGCTTCTGGTAAATTAAAAAAGTTTACTTTGTTTTGTATAAAGATAGGAATATCTTATGCATTGGTGGACGCATTGCTTCTTCCTACTCCTTCGCAACTTTGACAAATAAATTCAAAGTACGGATCTGTTTATCTGTTCCCTGGATATGACGTTCTAGTTACGGGTGACTCGCGTAACTACATCATAGGAGTTAGAAATCTTAATTAAAAGTGGCGTGTTTCTGCTTATTTCTTATCTTAATGGTGCCAGAACATATTTTACATAATAGTAATGATGTTATAGGCCGGTCGTTTTAAAGTCAAAATCATCGATTTTGGTCACCAATTTAAAACAGCAATTTTATTGAATATTCTTATAAGAAAAATTGCACAACACGATGGTGATATGACATTTATAAAACACAGGCTTCATTGTAAAAAA
Source organism: Stenurella melanura (assembly GCA_963583905.1). Classification (NCBI taxonomy): domain Eukaryota; kingdom Metazoa; phylum Arthropoda; class Insecta; order Coleoptera; family Cerambycidae; genus Stenurella; species Stenurella melanura. Next base: position 49,152,157 of record OY757311.1, read on the forward strand.
CAATGGTTTTTAGTGAACATTCTCATTATTTGATGTCTCTTGACTTTTTAACGAAAACGGTGCGTCGGACAAAAAAAAGTCAAGATATAAAAAATGAAGACTTTATCGATACGCGTAGTGACCTTTTATCTTTGACCCTTTAATTGTTATAAACTAATTAATGGTTCTAAATTAACAATTGTTTTTTTTATTCAACAGAAGGTCATACGGATACTTTGTTATGGTCAAAATGTTGCATTTTATCCACAGAATTTACAGTTTTTTGTTTGTGTCGACACCTAGCGTATTTTGCAATTGTTAAAACAAATAAGCTGATTTATTTATTAAGGATTTTCGAGTTTCCATAACATTTTTTGCACTCTCCACCCAGGACAATAGATAAATATTAATAAAAACTACCATTTCTGTGTGGTCTTGCCCCTTTTTCTTTTTTTACCCCCTACGTCAATGTTTTAAAAATTTGCTTACTAAACAAATGAAATTTCTCGGCTTAGAAACGTCGTATCGCAATGCAATTGTCGGAAAATGAAAGATAAAAAAAGGAAAATTGTGAGTCTAAATATACCTCGATCCGTTAACTAAAATCGGAGATAAGACCATTTTGCGTTTACGACTGTCAATTGTTTATTAATTAATTTTTTTGAAAAAAATCTTGTGACAACATAAACTTAGTTTTCAATTGTCACAAAAATCCATTGATTTCTTCATACATTTCTTGCTTTTATAACAATTAATTTATGAACGCCATACAATGTTTTTACGTGTTTAGGCTCCGAGTAACTTGTGTAATTAGTTTTCAGCTCGAATTTGATTGTTTCAATCAAGAACTGTGTGTCTGACGAGAAAAATGCAAGAGACCGTTTTCATGTAGAATTGATCAGGGTACCCAGAAAAAATATCCACATGGAAGAACATCAGTAGCGTACCACTTTTTTGGTAAAAAATATCAGAGGACATGTTCGCAAGAACGCCACTGGTGGAGCGATAAAATAACTTTTCTAATTAAAATTTGTGGTTTTATATCCTATTAATACATACCAAATTTGAAAATAATATCTAAAGTACCTTCTGTGTTATTAAAAAATAACGATTAAAAAAAATTTAAGCCGTTGCGGAAACTTTTCTTCATAAAATGACCCAAGCAATCACATCCTGAAATATTAGGACATTATTAAAGAACACCCCGTATAAAAAATAATGAAACTTTAAAGAATTAAGAAATAAAATTAAAATATATTTAAATGACTCTTTAAATCACTTACAGCGCATTTAAAGCAAAGCGTGCTTTGAATTCTATATATACAAAGTCGTTACTGCCCAAGTCATTCGGAGGGTAAACACTAAGAAGTATTGTATGGCGTTCATAAATTAATTGTTATAATAGCAAAAAATGTATAAAAACACCAATGGATTTTTGTGACAATTGAAAATTAGTTAGTTTAATATATTAACATGTTGTCAAAAGATTTTATTAAAAAAATTAATTAAACTTTTGACAGTCATGAACGCAAAAAGGTCTAAATATCCGGTTCTAGTTAACGGATCGAGGTCTATCTAGACTCACAATTTTCCTTTTTTTATTATCTTTCATTTGCGGACAATTGCATTTCGATTTGATGGTCCTGTGCTGAGATATTTCATTTATTTACTAAACAATTTTTTTTAAAAACGTTGGTGGTGCGTAAAAAAAAAGAAAAAAGGGCAAGACCACACAGAAATGGTAGTTTTTATCGATATTTATCGATTGCTATGCCGTGGAAAGTCGTAAATCCTTGATAAACAAATTAGCTTATTTGTTTAAACAATTCCAAAATACGCGAGGTATCGACACAAACAAAACACTAAGTTCTATGAACAAAATGCTACATTTTCACCACAATAAAATATCCGTATGGCCTTTTGTTGAATAGAAAGAAATTGTTAATTTAGAACCCTTAATTCGTTTATAAAAATCGAACGGTTAAAGATAAAAGTTAAAATTTTTTTTTATATCTACATATAAAAGTTAACAACACAAAAGCATGAAAATTTTCTCTAAAAAACATTGTTTTTAACAATGAAGTATGTGTTTCATAATTTTTTTAATGTCACCATCGTATCGCGTTCAGCGCATTTTTCCAATATAAATAGTCAATAACATTGCTGTTTTAAATTTCTGACCAAAAAAAAGTTACGACCACCGGACTATTATATCTATTAAATAATATATTATATTTATTATTAACATAGTCTAGAAAAGTAAAGCTGCGCCGGTCTCCCCTTTTATTAGCTCGGTAGGCAGCTTTGAGTTTTTTATGTGCCGTATAAATATGGGCCTATAATAAAGGACCCGTCGAAATAGTCCGCGTTATTGGTTATTAGGTCAGGGCTCGTTAAACCGTGACAGGGCTTAGGTAGAGATTACAGGATAATTTGAATTTAGTCAACCATGACATTTTAGAGGCACATTTTTGAGCTTTCGTTTTAATCATCTCCTGATGATGCCAAAGTGCTTGACGAAATGTGCGTCAAATGTTGTATTCAAGTATTCTTGTGGTTGTCAAAACTATTTTAGAGGTAGCATCACGCCAGAGGCTCCAGCAGAGAGTATATTTCTTACTTTAATAAATTGATTAAATTTCCAAGTGTTTACCTTTACTAATTCTTTTTATTAAGTATGTTTCACCAAGAACCAACCCCTAAGAGTATGCAGTTTGTTATTGTGTTCATATTGTTTATAGTATACCTGCCAAAAACTGTCATAAATACATAATAAAATGCTAAATTTTTGTTAGTTATTGTAATCAATTATGAGCTTTTCATGTTTTTGTAATCTAACATGCATATTTCGAAAATTTCTCCTACATCCTTATACCGACTTAAATACTTTGTTAAGGATATTTCGAATAACTTTGTTCTAAAACAACGTGAAAAATTATTTTCAATCGATTTAGTGATGTAGGAGAAATTAAATTCCGGCTCCGCCACCAACATTTTCTGCAGATACCTTAGAAATACCTCTTGTGAATATTTGATCTACTCCAGAGCGCCTGCATCACCTAAGAGCAATACATCTATAGAGGATTTATGATAAAAATTGTTAGTTTGTTACTTAAATTTCATGAACTTTAATAAGGATATATGGATTACGTTAATGTTGTAGATTTCAAATGAGTAAATTGGGGAAAACTAATCCTAGTGAATGTAAGGACTGATTGTATCGACTAGAGGCAGGTGGTATCGACTTAATTAAAATCAAAATCAGCTTGATCAGTTATCAAAATCTAAAGTTACGATTTTGATATAAACTTAATACAACCCATCCTAAGTTTAAACCAAAACCAGTTTGATCAAGGGTCAAAATCCATATTGTTGTAACAATTGTACCTAACCATGGATTTTGACTTTTGGTTAAGCTGGTACAACCCGCCATTAAAAACAGTTTCTGTAAATTGAGTGTAGGTATTGTGCAAAATGATTTACCAAATCGGCAATGAAAACATGCAATTGTGAATTTTACATTAAGAAACCATTTCACACAAATTGTGGAAACTAACTTAACCTGCTCGGACATGTGGTCCACAAATAAACTATGAAAATACTGTACCTGTTTTTATACAGTCGTAAATTCAAATAGGAAAATAATTCAATTTATGTGATGTCTACTATAGTACAACATTTTCAAACGCTCTTAATGCGTATACTGCACTAGATCAGTACTCTAAAATTAGATTTACTTATTTGCAAACATTTTTAATATATTTTCTTATAAATCAATATAGAGTATAATTTTGTAAAATTAGGGTGGAATATACGTATTTTTCTCTGTGTGGGATGACTGCTGTTAGGATAATGTAGTTATATAATTCTGTTAGGTTGTGCTGTGTAATATTTGTAGTAGGTACCTATCTAATGTACATAAGTATGTGGGTTATATAGTATTGCAGAACTCATTAGTGGACTGTATAAAAATAATAAAAACCCAGTGTTATAGGTTATGCAACCAACATAACGAACTATCTGATAATACAGTTGACTAAGGTACTCAACATATTTGAATCAATGTACAATATTTAATCAACAATAATATTATTGTCTATAAAATGAATTAAATTAAGGAATTATTTATCCAGGCTTTGCTTTTCATCTTTTTGTTATTCAGGCATTATAATTTGACACATGGCCCTGTACCACGTGAATATTTTGAATATGTTTTCATCGAGTCAATGTACCGAAAATACTTGATTTTTCGTGAAAAGTATAGGCTTATACAGGGTGTCTCACCGGGAACTGAATCGATCGATATAGGGAATAGTATGTAACAAAACATTTTGAAAATTTTGGTATTTACTAAAGTCAGTGTGGCCAATTCAACTAAAATAATTACAAACACACTCAGAGAAATACATTGTAAAATAAAAAAATACCATTAGCGATTGAAAATGAATGAAATATATTGTTTATTATAACTGAATTATAATCTCTGTTTTTGAAAATAAAAAGCGTGCAAAATAGGGCCTTTAAAGCACTAGTGCTTTAAAGTTGCTTAGGTAACAACCAATTTTAAACAATGATAAATACACAGGTATTAGCAATCAAACAAAAAAATTCTAACCGTCTCTGTTATATTGTTTAGATCACACTAATCATTAAAAAGTATGTCTCTCTCATTTCACCTAATGCGAATGCAAATGCCCAACTTCGGGTAGAATCTGGGCCCCCTAAAAAAACACCCGGCCCGGAAACACACCGACCCCCCCCCTCTCGACGGGTCTGCATTTGATTTATAAGAATGGAATATTAAAATATAAACACGGAAGATTCCAGTTAGACCTCCTTTTGTAATAAATTATAACTTTGATTCAGCTGTGATTTTACTTAATTTTATTTATCGCAGATGAGCTTCCCCTTAAATGAAAATGATGAACTTTTATTTATATGGATGGGTTACTAATGTAATCAGGCAAGTAAAACATCACTTTCTAATTAAGTAACATGACAATTTTATTACTGATTCCGTTGGTTAAACTTTTTCCTTTTCACCCGAGCCGTCAATCGAGATGGACGTATTTGAAATTTTGTTAAACCTCTAAGGGGGATATTAAGATGGAGAAACCTTATAGACGTATAATAATAATAATAATAATTTATTCAGCTTTTTGTACAAGAAAATTGTCACAGCCACGTCAATACAAAAGATTAGTAGGTTAGTACATCATAATAAAAATCTTACAACAATAACATAGAAAATGCAAAAAAATATAAAATAACCCAGATACAAGTTATGAACTTAAAAATTTAGGACAATGACCATTACAAGCTATTCCGTTTCATTAAAAAATTCATCAATGCTACAATAAGCCTTATCCCAGAAGTAATTGTAATGCCTAAACATTTAATATTTTCAGCATTTGTTAACTGTTTATCGTCTACATATATAGCTAGGTTGGAATTTCTACAGTTTTTTGTTTAAAAATATAGAAATTGAGTTTTGCTTTCATTCAATTGCAGAGCATTTGATCGACACCATGCATTAAATGTATTAATTTCTTTATTTACTAACTCTTCTAGATTTTCCTCAGTATTGGAGGTTGTAATTAGGCTAGTATCATCAGCATACATGACTGTACCTGTATTTATGTCTAGTTGGTGCACTAGGTCGTTATTGTATAATGTGAACAATAGTGGACGCAGTATCGATCCCTGTGGTACACCTTTTGTTAAATTGCTGGTAGTAGATCTACCTCTACCCTGATCACTGTTGATTTCTACAACCTGTGCCCGATATTCAAGAAAGACTTGATCCATTCTCCTGTCAATCCTCTTACACCATATGATTTTAATTTTTTGATTAGGAGATTATGATCCACAAGGTCGAAAGCTTTGCTCAAATCACAAAATAACCCCACAACCCTTAAGTTTTGGTTAATAGCGCTCAATACTCTACTAGAGATAAGAGAGCAGTTTCGGTAGATCTTCCCTTACGAAAACCATGTTGATTTTCTAGGATTATTTCGGCCTTATTTAAAAAGGAAATTAATCGGTTTCCAACGATTTTTTCGAATATCTTGGAGATTATCGGAAGAATAGAAATGGGTCTATAATTATCTTCTTTACTGCCTTTTTTGAAAATGGGGCATATTTTTGCTATTTTTAAGGAAACTGAAAATATTCCTGTAGTAAAGCTTAAATTAATAATGTGAGCAATAGGGGATCTAATTTCAGGGGCACCGAGTTTTATTAGTTCACAAGGAAAATCATCAATACCACATGAACTGGTGTTTTTTAAAGCCATAATGGTGTTGTATACTCTGTTTCATTTGTTAGTTCTATGTACATGGTATAAGGTATTAGTTTTAAATAATTATATATCGTTAAATACCATCTAACGTTTAAAAATATTGCTTTAGGTTTTTCTATAAAATAAAAAATTTCCTTTTAACGTCGAAGTATCTCGACATTACACTTTCGCTTTAAGCAAGATTGCATATGTTCAATTTTGATAGTAGGTACGTTTTTGTATACGTTTTCTTGAGAATAACTTTTTGGATAAAAATACTGCGTTTGTTTTTATCACGAAATTTTTCGCCATAACACATACTTAATATTTTCTGCCAAGCAAACGAAAACCCTTAATTTTGTCTCGGCGACAATTTATTTATGTACGAGCACGTTCTCTACGATTTCATAACCTCCAGAATGGAATGGTACCACATGTGAGATCGCGCTAGAGGAGCAAAATGGAGGTCCTCAACCATTCTAACTATACAACGGTTAAAATCTGTTATCATCGGAGAACACGAGCGTATTTCTCTCATCAGGATATTAAAACAAAAGATAAGTATTTTTGATTATTACTTGTAAAGGGGATTATTTTCACATGCAGTTTTGCTTTATAAATGCCAAGTTTCTATATGTAAAATATTAGATTCAAGCGAAATCTATTATTTTCTTTGTTAGATTACATTTTAAATCCGATATTATAATTAATCCATTGTTGTACATTAATTCTTAAATTCACCGTTACAAATATCTCATCGCAGTATCGATTCCTTGTTGTCAATTTTTTGTCGTTATGTAAAAATTTGCTTTACGTAATCGTAGTTATTTGATAACATGATAATATTTGAATATTACCAGTATCGTAGATTCGCTTTGTCAAAGTACTTTTGTTTTGGAAATGTCTCAATGGTTAGACATATCGGTAATTATTATCTGCACATAATACGCGTCGGGTAATTTGAAATTTCCAGGATTTGACCCGTCAAATCATATCACTTATGTGGATTATTTATTTAAAAGGAATTCGGATGTTCGGGGCGTGGTGTAATGTGTATCTATTTTCTAGGACTTGAATTCTAGTATTATCTTTTTGTGGTTATATTCGTACGTACGTACGTAAAAATTATAATCATAATAAAATCACAGTTGATCTTACCTATTATAGCTATCGTAAAGCCAATTTAGTTGAGCTTTATCAAAATTTAGCAAATATTGATTGGAATTTTTTATTCAATATTCAGGATGTTAATTATGCTTTCGAACTTTCGAAAAATTTTATGAAAAAATGTATATCATTCTTGATACAGTTGTCCCTAAAACCGTAATTAAAGGCAAGAGTCACCCACCGTGGTATAACTCCAATATAAAAGTCTAAAATTAAAACATAGAGCGTGGTGTGATTACAAGAACCGTGAGGATCCTCTTGCACTCGATGAGTTTAAATTATTAAGAACATATATCAAAGAGCAGGTTGATATTGAATATAAAAAATATTGTCGCCACATCGAAAGTAATATTAAACACAATCCCAGTAAGTTCTGGCAGTTTATTGATAGTAAGAAGTCTAGTAATAATTTACCAACAGCTATGAACTATGAAGATAAACATTATGCAGGCAACAAGGAAGTAGTTAATGGCTTCGCTGAATACTTTTGTAGTTCATATATTACCTCTAATCCATCAATCGGGGACCTTCCTGTTGACTCAAAAACAGACTTTTTAACAATCAAACGGTTTACAGAACAAGAAGTTTTAAATTCCTTGAAAAAAATCAAGCCTAAATACACAATGGGCCCTGACAAAATTCCAGCCTTCATACAACATGATTGTGCTAGCGTGCTCACAACTCCTCTTACATTCTTATTTAATTTAGCCATTAAATCTAATATATTTCCTGATGCACTAAAATGTTCTAAAATAATTCCTGTATATAAAAAAGGCGAAAAAAATAATATTGAGAATTACAGACCTATAACGATTATCAACAATTTCTCAAAAGCGTTCGAAATTCTGTTACATGAACCAACATTTTCTTATGCAAAAAATCGCATTACTGAATACCAGCACGGTTTCTTCAAGGGACGATCTACATCAACGAATCTCTTTTGTATAACTCAATATATATATAATGCTATCGACACTAACTCACAGGTTGACGTAATTTACACAGACTTTACTAAAGCATTTGACAGACTAGATCACAGTATTTTATGTTATAAATTTCAAAAATTTGGCTTCTCAAGAAATTTGTTGTTATTTTTCAAATCATATCTTGAAAATAGACATCACCATGTTGAATACCGTGGACAACGATCTGCGGAATTCGTATCTACCTCCGGTGTACCTCAAGGCTCTGTTTTGGGCCCATTATTCTTCAACATTTTCATCAATGACATTGCAGAGGAATTGGGTGTCAATTGTCTTTTATATGCAGATGATATGAAGTTATACAATAAAATAAATGATGTGAGTGACTGTGTGGTATTACAAAGTGCCCTTGATAAAATTAATGAATGGTGTGATTTAAACAAATTACAGTTGAGTATAAGAAAGTGTAATGTACTAACTTTTACTAATAAACACCAATATGTAGGATTTAATTACCGTATAGAAGATTCAGTGCTTACACGTCCATCAACATTCCGCGACCTAGGTGTAACATTTGACACCAAACTATCATTTAATTGTCATATAAATACCACCACTAATGAAAGTTTCAGAACGCTGGGATTCATAATACGATGTTCTCGCGATTTTCACGACATTAACACACTGAAACTATTATATCAATCGTTTGTTCGATCCAAATTGGAATATTCGTCAATTATTTGGTCACCCCATTATAACACACATATACAGAGCATAGAGAGAATTCAGAGGTGTTTTTTAAAGACTTTGAGTCATAAGGAAGATGGTGTCTATCCTGCTATTGGTTTTCCTCAGACTGAACTGTTAAATATATTCTCGCTCTCGAGTCAGGAGGCTCGTAGAACTAAGTATTTCACAGAAAATTTTTCTTTTTAAAATAATACATAATATAACTGATTGCAGCGCTATCTTAAACTTACTAAATTTTTGTACTCCTAGACCTGGTTCTATTCATAATTCATTGTTCTATTTACCAACTTCCCGAACCAACGTCCAGAAATTTTCGCTGCTATACAAAATGTGTGAAAATTATAATACACTACAAGATCAGTTTGATATATTCCACTGCAATGTAGCTGCGATAAAAAGATTAGCTGCATAATTTAAAATTTTTTGTTTTGTTTTATCTTTGTTTTTATTTTGTCTACTTTGTAATCTACACTTATACGTTATATCTTTGTAAATACTTACTATTTCCTACCCTGTAATTGGAATTTTCTGTTGGGAAGTGTATTGTTAAATAAATAAATAAATAAATGAATAAATAAATAAATAAATAAATACGAGGTGTCCCGTATTTTATCTGCTAGAGATAAACTTGGGGTATCCCGTTTCAATATTTGGCATTACACAGCGGGGAGGCTATGTACTGGTAGGTTCACATAAATATCAGGTTCGAGCGAAATTGCATATTTTTTATTAGGCTAAGTTTTATAATTTTATTGCTGTAATATATTTTGTGTAGCCATTTTAGTACATCTAATGGTGTGAATTTTGTATTGCATTTTAGTATATCTAATGCTGTAAATATTTTTTATGTTTGATCTTTGCGAGATTCCCTTGTATTCTATTTCGGTATAAATCTCGTTAAAGTCTCGAGTTTACCTTGATGTTAAATAATGATAAAGCCACGTGGCATTTTGTTCTAATATATGATTCTTAGTATTGAGGTAAAGTTTCGAGACGTATCTTTTGTAATACATTTATTTTGTCTCACGTCGTAAATACCTCAAATTTATTTTGCAGTTCGGCAAATTGTAATATAGCGTATTTTGTATATATCTCTGTTTGATATTTTGCTATGCAGTATCATTGATGCTGTGATGGTTTCATTTTTGTAATGTAATATTTTGTAATATAGCACTATTGTATATATGTAATGTGTCTTTTGTTTATCTCTTTCTTCTCTTTTCCTTGATTACCCTAATTAATCATGGCGCCCAAGCCTTGAACTCACTATACCATTTGCTCTCAGTGTCTTTGCTGTGCAAGCCAGGTTAAACCAGTGACGCTAACCACGTCGCACGTAGGGTGGCCCACGCTTGAATAACTTGGGCAAAATAAAACCTTTCAAATCAAACCCACACCAATCAGGAATTCATATACAAAACCTACTTACAGATATAAACATCCATGTTGGCTCACTTTTGTTTCTGAATCTCTCAAGTTGGGATATACCGTCAGATTTTGCCTGGAATGAAATTTTTAATATTAGTAGTCGAGTTAATAATTATGAATGATTTTTACTATTGCCAGATGAAGATTATCTCCGCCATATTCTAATTTCATTTTCCTCAAGGTACCCGTCATTCCCGAGCATGGTCCACACCACTCCGAATACACGTCTACAACTGTAACGGAAAAATCTGTAGTAATTTTATCGCAATGTTCATGATGAAATGCGTGATCATTTTTGGTACATAAGACATCACCTCTAGATAATAATAATGCCAATAAATTGCCTTTATTTATAGGAATATATGGTAACAATGTACTGCTCCTTGTAGGGTTACCAGTTTAGGTGTCGCGCCGTCCCGTCCAGCCATTCAATATGTGGCTGGCTGGATCCACCTCCGGTACGTGTGCTTGTGGAGGAAAATTTTCTTGACATATAATTTAAAATAAAGTTCATTATTCGTTATTTGATTGATTTGTCGTGTCCGGTGTATAGATGGGTGACCCAAGTATCTCGTTGAAAACCTCAGGCCATTTATGGTGAGCCGGTAAAGGCCTGACTGGACTGAGACTGCTTGGCGAGAAAAAAAAACAAGGGCTGATAGATATACCAAGGGGCCCTTATCAACAGACTTCGAGGTGTAAAGTACCAGTCGAAGTATAAAGGACCGTATCTGGGATAAGGAGTGATAAGGAAAACAGCAACAGTAGTGCCACAATAGACCCGTAGAGGTCGCAGTAGTCAAAAGGCCAATCAACCAGATCCTTCACAGTAATCTGTAATAGTAACAATGTACACACAGTCCACTGAAATAATACAAAATTTAGGCCGATCCTTGCGTTTTGGGTAGGATAAGATATATTTTTCTGTGTGCAGGGGGTTTCAGTGTGAGTATAAAACTCACAAAAGTCTCAAAAAAAATTTCAAAGACTATTTTTGTAGAGATTTGAATTCTCTTGGTTCAGATACTTCTTATGGTAAAATTGAAAATGAAAAAGTTGTAATTAAAAATAGACTAACACTTTCAAGAAAACTATTATTTAAGGGTTATAACTTTTTTCTATTGATTTTAATGAAAAAATACATCAGATATTTTATGTAGATCATTTTATTGCGAACAATTTTCTCTACTCATTATTTAAGTTTCTTTTCTTCGGAGAGGTGTTAGGACGCTGCAAATGGATCAAACCAAGTACTCCATTCAAAACGTCATTAATTTTCAAAAGTGGTTGGTTTATACCAAATATAGCCGAATTATGTGATTAGGAATAATTGGAGAGGGTTAGAAGCACCCCTATTTGGTAAATTGATAAAAAAAAAAATTCCACTTTTTGCTTCAAATTTGATCGAATTGACATTTCCGGGCAAAAGCAAATTATTCTCAACCCTAAGGAGGGTAAAACTACCCCCTCCTACCCTCCATTTAATGGGTGACAATATTTTATTTTTGTCGAAGAGAGCCCATGTATCTAAATTTGAAGCTTAAAGCAAATACATATTTTGTACCAATTTACAAAATAGGGGTGGTTTTATCTCCTTAAGGGGATACGATTTTCATGACCACTAACTTAATTATATAAAATTCCATTTTCAAGATCACTTTTTCTGATTCGATTTTAATTTTCAAAAAACTGTTATAAAGATAATTCAAGCCTCTATCAGACAAGATAAAAAATATACAGAGTGCCATTTGAAATAAAAGAGGTAGTAGTGCTTCCTGGTAAACCGGAAGTATTTCTTTGTATACGGTTATGTCTAAAAATGTGTTTTTATTTTATACCAAATATCCTGTACCCTAGTGTAAAATTTTTATCTTGAAAAATAAAGAAAACATGGGGTGTGCCTGGTCTCAAGGGCACCTGGTATATGTAACCCTTCTAATAATCCAAATGTTTCAAATAATTTAGTAACATGCATATAATCTTAAGTAACATCAAGATGCAAGCCTACATTTCTTGTTTCATTAACAGGCATCAATATTTTATTTTTTTAGGGTAATTTAAAAATTTTCATAATGAATTATTTTGTAACTATTACAAAATCATTCAAATTGATAATTATTATAATTGTCTGCAGCATATTGACGAATTCGGCAGTAGTTTAAGAAAACCTGAAAATCAGAAATACAAGTAGAGAATAAAATAGGTCCAGCGATACTACCTTGTGGAACACCTTATTCAATAAGTATATAAGTGGAAAGACAATTATTTGTGCCAATTTATTTTAGCCCTTTCTTAAGTAATTTATGAAAGATGAATTCACATTACTACATAGACCAAATAGTTCCTTGCACAGAACAGTATGGATAGATCTATATTTTCCATGGTGACACTATGACATCTTGACGAGGCAATGTCAAGATTATTGAGAGGGTGTTTTGACTCTTTCAGTAGAAACTGTTAAAGTCAAGGTCACCATTAGATTACAATATTTAACTGAAACATTTTACGTTAACCTTGGAATGATTCGTATGTAAAGTATGTAACGATCTACCTTCAATTGGTGGTGCATAATAACTTCAAACTCTCATGTTTTAGTAATGAAAGGTGTGCCTAATTTGAAACTTTAGACATTTTTCCCAACACATTATTTGTGATGCATTCAGCGTTCAAGCCACTTGGCTACTTATTTAGAATTTAGAGTTGTTTTCTAGGATTGAAAGAGCCAATATTTTATATAATTCATTTAATAAAAGTAAACGCCAATACGCAGCGTTCCTGTGGTTTTCAGTTTATTCAAATTCTCTCCACTAATAGGCCAGCCAAATGAAGAGAAAACGGAGAGAATTTTTAGATGAATTAGTAGCCGTATTGCTTTTGCAGAATGGCGTTGGGAGAGGTAATGGGAGAGACTTCTCATTTCGGAAGTCAAAAAATTTCATTTGCGTAATCGCTTTTTATCAACCATTAGAGTGAAAAATCTGTTTTCTTAAAATATTGGAAAAACTATCAGTCTTAGAGAAAAGTGAAGAATGGGTGACTTATGCGCAATTAAAGTTCCTACATTATGAGACTTTCTAAATTAAGATCGCTGCAGCGGTAAAAAAGTTATTGCAAAAAAACCTGCATTGTAGTCATTTTTTAATTATTAACATAACTATTTAATGTGTAGTTAAATTTTCCTTAAATAAGTGTGTCTTTTAGTGCTTTATAAGTACAAAAGATGAGTACTGTCGGTGCAATAGTTTTCTCATAATCCTACTTGTTTATCCCAACGAGGGAAAAAATGGACAACCTTTACCTCCCAGGAAGCACGAAATTTTCAACTGAAATTGATTTACAAAACATTTTTGTAATATTCACGATCTAAGTAACCTTCTTGCAAAAAAGTCCAACCATTTTTTGCAAAGCATGGCTGTGAATTATTACCTTAAAAAAGGCTTGATTTTCGCTAATAATCAAAAGGCATAACATTCTCACTTTTTAAGTTACGTTCTTGCAAATTAAATCAATGAAAACTTGGTTAAAACAAGCACATTTTAAAAACAAGTAACGAAGTTGACAGTATGACAGTATGACGCTAATAAAACAAATTGAACTCGAATCGAAAGAAGTTAAATGAGAAAGTTGTAGGTATTAAAGTTATTTTTCGATTGATGTATAAAAAGTTATAGGTTCGTGCACAAACCATAGAGGGAAATGGAAAAAACCGTTAAAAATCGCGTTTTCTTTTGATAATTACTTTTTTAACGCAATATAAAAATTTCCAATAATTTTTTTTAATTTAATATTTATCGAAACCGAACTAGTGATAATTAATATTCGCAATTTTTTACGTATTAAAAAAAAATCGGAGTCGGAGTGGGGGGAATGCTGCTCTCCACTTGGATGCTCCGAAATGCGAATCTCCGGAGCAGTATAGCTAGACTACTACATTCACGTATATCGGAGTAAACACGTGCTAATATCAGTTCCAATTTTCCCATGCCCACAGTGTTTTTTTCTGCGTGATCGTGCATGATATTTAATATATCACTATATATTATGCATAATAACAAGATAATTTTAATACCTACAAGTTCCTCATTTAACTTTTTTCGATTCGACCTCAACTTCTCTTTTTTCAGCGAAAAACAGTCTTTTTTACTTTTACGAATTTCTTAGGTTAAGTTTGACATTAATTTGGAGAAATAATGCGCTATATCTTCCTTAGATTGTCTTTCTCTTCGTGATCATATTAATAATGTAGAGATTATAATTGTGCACAAATCTTTTATTCTTCACTTTTCTTTACGACCGATAGTTTTTCCAGTATTTAAAAAAAACTGATTTTCTTCTAATTGTTGATAAAGAGCGATGATGCAAATTAAAATTTTTGACTCACGAAATAAGAAGTCTCTCCCATTACTTCTCCCAAAGCCATTCTGTAAAAACATTGGGGCTACTAATTTTTGTATGTCAAAACCGTTATTTGCTTGGTCTACTAATGAATCAATTCGGAGAAAGCGTATTTTAAGTGTAATGGTTTGTATCCATTGAGAGGTATAGATAATAAAATTTTGCTTGATAATTTTGAAATGATTACCTCGTCTTATCGGAGAAATGATATTGCTTATCGTTTTTAGTAAATTTAGTACATGATACATTATACCATGTCCATGTGGTACAATATCTGTAATATATTATGTATATGAAGTGAAGTATTATTGATGCACTAGTCAAATAATGAAGTATTTCTCAGTCGATCAAGAGTTTTGCAATGCTACAGAGTGATGAAGGAATATTACAGTGTGCTCAACGTTTCTTAAAAAAATACTTAGACTGTGCATAAGGAAAATTTTTTAATAAGTTTTGCAACTGATAATTGGCTATTTTCTACGTTTAATAATGTTTCAAAGCATTATTTACGTGTAAAAGAATTTATTAATAAAATATTGTAAATACACGTTCTTTTTAAACACAAATTACTCGAGAACGGCTTGGTTTATCGAAATGCAATAAGAATACCTTTTTTATTTCTAATGATCTTAAAATTAACTTTTTACAATAATTTTCAGAAAGCACCCCGCAGTTTTTTATAGTAAAAATGGGTTTCAGTCGATTGTTCTGAAACTTGGGGAAATCTTCTCCTGGGCCCCCTGATTAAAATTCTCTTCGACCACCAGTCCGACCGAATTCTATTTTTTGATCTAGAGGCGATTGAAGCTGTGAACATCTACGAAGGTCTGCTTAAATGTTCCATAAAAATTCTGAAAATATTCAGGCTCATTTTTTGGAGAAAAATAAGCAACTTTTGGAAAAAATAACAAACAAACAAAAAACTATTTTTTTTGTAATTTTTTTACGGGAAAAGGAAGCACTTTGAAGAAAAACATCAAGAGACAAAATATGCTTATTTTTGTTCACAGAACACGCCTTTCAGAATTTCTTAGACAAAACTAATTTCGAAAAAAATTTTCCCTAGATTTTTATTTTTTTCTACTTCAAAAATATCCCAAAATAATCAGGCATATTCTTTAGGTAAAAATAATCAACTTACGACTCTCTAACTTTTCTTCATAGTGCTTCCTTTTCCAGTAAAAAAATTACAAAAAAAAACAATTATTTTCGTTTGTTATTTTTTTCCCGGAGAAGAAAGCACTTAAAAAAAACACCAAGAGACAAGAGATGCTTAGTTTTCTCCAAAATTTGAGCCTGAATGTTTTCAGAATTTTTATGGAACATTTAAGCAGGCCTTTGCAGATGTTCATAGTTTCAATCGCCTCTAGATCAAAAAATCGAATTCGGCCGGACTGGTGGTTCCCAAGTTTCAGAACAGTCGACTGAAACCCATTTTTAATATAAAAAACTGCAGGGTCCTTCGAAGGAACTAAACAATTATGAGGAAAATACTGACAATTACCACCTAAAACTATACCTTAAACTGAAGAGAGGGTTTGACTAATACCATGTGTGTGAACTAGTATCCAGATGGCCTATGAATACATTTAAAATATGAATTTGATATTTTAAGGGAATCCGAAGATATTACAGAACCCCCTTTTAAGGGGGTTATCTCCCTTAATATTCATTTTCGGAATATAAGTTTATATAAAAGACTACCATTATTATTGGATGTACTATCAGCCACAGAAATATCTGGAGAAAATTTTGGATCTTGTATCTCGGCCATAAGTGCACTATAAAATGTATCAAGGATTTTATTCTACTAGTGCAGTGTAAAAGAGCTCCATTATTTTGCCTTCAGTATAACCTAAACAAGTTTCACGTATTACTTTAATAACAAAGTTACAGTTATTTGAAGTTATAATATTTTTTCGTTTTCTTTTTTGGTATAACTCAGAAAGTAAGTAATGGACTTTAAATTTTCTCTCGCAGGGACGTAACTCTCAAAAGGAGAATATACTTTATTTAAATAGTTTTGCTATTTTAAAGTACTCCCTCTACGACAGTATTTATGTGTTCATGTTCATAAGCAAAAATATTTTAGAAATATTGTAAATTCAGATGCAACCATTGTGAAATACCGTGCGGTTTCCACCTAATCTGTAAATGTTGACTCGCCGATTCCAGATATATGACACGTATAGTGCAAAGACTAAAATAATCAAATTATTTTAAGATCCAGTTTTGGTAATCGCCTGTTGAATTCAGTGGGTAGATAAACCATCAATTATTTATATAATCGTATCCATGGAAATTTTCCAATGGGTGGTCTTAAAAGCTGATGAAAGAATATGCCTTATAAAGAAATATTATGTCAATTTAACAACTTACGGAGAAGTCCATCTCTTTTCAAGAACTGTTCCCACTCCTCATCATTGTTAATTTCTGTTTGTAATTGAACCGCTGGCCCCTTTTTAGCCATTTTGACAATCTGGACTTTGTATACTGGTAATTTGATCACAATGTGTTGCTATGTTTACGAGATATTGATTTAACAGATCTGATAAGTACATCTATTTTAAGCAGTATGCAGTATGTTTTTAAATATATTAACGGATATCATCACATGTTAGGTTACAAGGAGGAGAACATACAGGCATTTATCGCCAACATTGTTAGAAGTGACCAATATCGATAATTCAATGTAGTTGTTGGTAAAACTAAAATAGGATTTAGTGAGTTAACATTATCTTCTATAATAGAGGCCCCAGAACATACAGGTTGCTAGATTATCGGCTAACTGAAACACATTGTTGGGTGTAAGAGACCAATATCCGCAACTCAATGTGAGACCAATATCCGCAACTCAATGTAGTTCTCGATGTCTTGAGAACACATACATTTTTTATAAAAATCGAGGAGGTACAATATGTTTCGCCCAATATTTTTTGCTCGGTAAATAATAAGGAGATTATTTGGAAAGGAACATGTGCTCACAAAAGTTTGAACGGTTTATTTTGTCCTTTCAAAATAAATGTACATGTGAAATTATATTCCGTAAACGAACGAATACCTGGTATTGATTTACATAATAATACTTCCAGACCGTTTACTGTTTACTAATGGGTAGTAGTTTAGATAATGCGTATTTTGAAAAATATTTCTTACTGCTAACCCTTTTTTATTATTTTGCTTTAGTAAAACCTTTAAGTAGCGGATTTCGAGTCAGCATAAAAATTGTTATTAATTATATAAGGGGAATAATAAGTCTTTAATCCATGAAAAAAAATGTGCACTCGAGGCACCGCCGAGAGTCACAATTTTTCTAGTGGATTGAAGGGCTGTTAATCCCGTTATATAATTAATAACAATTATTATGTACTTCAACATTTCATCCACGACCACGGCCAAATTAGGGGTGTGAAAGCCATATGAGAGCAGATGAAACATTTTGATTTTGAGAAAAGTCAGATTTGACAAGTTTATTTTGACTGAGAATCTTTTGATTTTGAGCAAAAAATAGAAGATTTAATTTGATTAATCCCGCTCAAAATGACAAGAAGATCGTTGTTGATATAAATGTTAATGTTAAAATTAATAATAATTCTAAACAAAATTCTATAAAATCGAAGCGAAGTGTTATAAATTTTAATCCACTAGTGTTGTATTAAAGGGCCTTTAATCCACGGAAAATAGACGTATTACACCTTCCTAATATAGTGGTCGTGGATAAACGCTTTGTCCATTTAAAGTTTTCTTATACAATATGACGTGACTGTGAACGTTTGTAACTTTTTACCCTGTAACTTTTCTCTATAACCTGTATGAACTGGCAAATTGGTGAATTTCATAATAGATAAACTAACTTTGATGACAACCGCAGTCAAACTTTTTGATTTTTTTCTTATAGAATATGATGTGATGTGAGCGTGAAGGTTTTTAATTGTCCATCATATGACCTTTTCCTGTAAACTGTAAGAATTGAAAAATTGGTGAATTTCATATGAAATATGGTATCTTTTATGATATCCAAAGTCAAAGCTTTTAGATGCTATGACTTAAGCAAATCCGTTATGGGCTCTCCGTCTATTAGGTAATAAGGTCCAATTAAAAACGTGACATTTTGGAAAGCAGGAAGTTTTTACAATTTTTGTTTATTCTTTCTTAGTTAGAACCAACAAGAGGGGGGCTGGGGAGTAAATTTCCCGGACCAACAACTCTATTAAGGGCCCATGCCCGGGCCCACTCAAGTATAGTTTTGTATTTAAGAATTTTTAATACGTATTTTATATAGTTGTCGTTATGTGTGCTTCCCTATGTTCATGCACGACAAATTGATATCAGATACCACAAATGATCAGTATTTTAATGCCATTATGTATTTAAAGGGCTAGAAAAATACAACATACCTAGAAATTCCTGAAAAATCTTCGCCCGCGGCGCTTCCTGCGACTTCCTGTCCCCACGGACCCCCCGCAGTTCGCCACCTATATTGACAGTACTGGGGCCAGCAGAAAGCTTTTGTCCAGGGGCCTGCTCAGGCTCTCGACGGCCCTGTTCTTAAGATACTCTTACTGAGCTATTACATTGTGAAATAATAATATATAAAAGTTTCACTATAACCACAGCTGTGGACAATAAAATAAATAATAGGACATCTTTTTATTTCGGGTGTAAATCTATCTTGTGCCACGACCATTAAATAATGTACTCATTATGTACGTTTCATCAAGGATAATGCTATTAATTATTCCATGAAATGAATTCACTAGTGCATAATGAGGACAGTCAGTTGTCTATAAGAAATCAAGTTGGTGACTTTTTACTAAAAATGTCAAAATTGCGGCAACCAAAAGATGTTATTTCTGAGTTCTCTAGGAAGCACTCAAATGATACATGACGAAGAAGTAATGAAAGAAATGAACACCCAAAAACTGCATTAGTAATTTTTTTTCAAAGCATCATTTATTAGCAACACGCGGCAATCTCCAATATTGTTTTTGAAAAGGTAAAGATAAATGACCTACGTACCTATCAACACTGTATTATTTTATTAGTAAGCCATGGCTATGTGTCAAAGCGTAATTTTGATATTGATTTGAAACGTCAAAATGTGTGCCATGTAAACTTCAGCGTTATTTACAATATTTTTACATATTACTCAAAAAGAGTAATAAAATTTTTCTTTTGTTTTTTTTAAAATAATTTCTTTAAAAATAGAAATATATCAACAAAATTTGATTATTTGGTTATTTTTAAGGTCAGGCATTCAAATCTGTTCATAGTTTTGCTGTTTCGGCGAATTTTTTAAAATTTTTTTAAATAAAATATTCCTGTTTCCTATTTTTTCTACGTAAAAAGGTTTACCTGCTAAATGTCGCTACGAGTTACCGTTATCGAGATATTCGATTTTAAAGTATTTGATGCAACCAGTTTAAATTAAATAAAATATCTTTTATTGTTTGATTTACAGGATAATATAGCGTATAAAAATAAATTCTCTTTTTACAGATATTTAAATTTATTACATTCCAACACTATCAAAAAGGTACGAAGAACAATGACTTTGAAATAAGTAAAATTAAAATTAGAAATAGTTTTTATTTAAATACTAATTTCATGAAAAACAAGTAAATAAATATATAACAATAATTAATAAAAAAGGTCTTTGGTAATAAATGTTCAAAGTGACTTCCATTTACTTCAATACATTTGGCGCTTCGTTTATTAAATGAGCCCCTTATTTTAAATAATAATTGTTCGTTTTGAAACGATTCGGCTGCATTTCTAATTCTCTGCAATAATTCTTCTCGATTATTTATTGAATCTTGATACACAAGAGATTTCATGTACCCCCATATACAAAAATCTAACGTATTAAAATCGGGGCTCCGCGCAGGCCAAGACATGTTGCTCCCACGACCTATCCAGCGATCAGGAAAATTTGTATTTAGATAGTTTCTGACCGGTATAAAAAAATGCGATGGAGCTCCATCTTGCATAACAAACATATTTTCTCTTAAATTTACTGGTACATTGTCCAAGAACTCGCCTAGCTGAGTTTGTAGAAAAGCATAATGCACCGTTTAAATTAGGTGGTAACTCATACGGTCCAAAACAGGAAAACAGAATTTTTTATTCAATTTTTTTTTTTAAATTTGCCAAAGATATATGATGGATACACGGGACGAAAGCTACCGTAGGTGGCGCCATCTACAAATAATAGCAAAACTGTGCAGAGATTTGAATCCCTTGCCTTAAAAAACTAAGGTAAGTTTGGTTAAATCGTAATATGTTTACGTAAGGAATTCGCCATTGCTCTGTGTACCATTACTTACGGGACACCCTGTATATGATGGCGTATGAATCTTCGTTGAAGTGGTAAAATGAAATGGAAATAAATTAAACAAAAATATTAAATATTTAAAAGTATTCTATTCGCATATAATGGCTTATCCTCAGTCTAGTGGTTTACGACACTCGCCTGCGGCTCATGTCTTAAACTTCACTCCCGTGAATAGTAGTCATTATTATATGCTTGTAGAATAATATACTGTCGTTTGAATATGTAATGAGTAGCCGAAATAAAACAATTATTGTCACTATTTTATTTTTTATTTTAAAGCGGATATGGTAAGGCTGGAGTTATTTCTATAGCAGAAGATGAATGGCCAATGAGACAAATTGCACTGTGTTATAACGTTAACAAAAATTCTGTATTAAACAATTTAAAAAAGTGGAGAATAAACAGATTAATTAATTCATAAGAAATTTTACAACAAAAATAGAATAAATTCACTATTTATATTTTTTTATTGCACCATTTCTATTTATAACTACTATTAGTCTATTTGGCATAGAAACTCATGCAAGAATCATCGGTAATATTCTCATATGCATTATTTATTAATTTCAGGTATTATTGGACATTCCGTGCTCTCACACTTCGGTTTTGGACAGTTGTTACGAGTAGTTTCCATTCTTCTTCCACAGGGTTAAGGTCTGGGCTATGCCTGGGCCAGTTAAGAACATTAATTTAGTAATCTCGAAATCAATTAGTTACGGCATGAGCAGTGTAAATGGAACAATATTTGTCTTGTTGAAATATGAACACATTATTAGGAAATAACTGTAACAAAATCTATAGTCAAATATGACAATACTGTTAGAAAAGTACAAGTTAAGTCCACCTTAATATTCACGTGTCAGGGATATGTTCAACTTTGTATTGATCAATACCATAAACCGTTTCTGAAAAATCTCTCTATTATCATAATTGTGGGATGTGATGATGTAAACATATATTAATACTCTTATGACAAATTTCACAAAATTGTTGGGTCACTATCAGGCATTAATTTTTCGGTAATTTCGACGAGCGAGACCCATTACCATCAGCTTTGAAAGAATTAAAAATAGTTTTTCAAAAGGATCGGGAGAGGTATAATACATTAATATTAAAGTTAGAGGGAATAATACGAATTATTATGTTTACTTTTTTATAATAAGATACAGTCACTATGAAAAATATTGTATTTATTAATACCACAACACCGACAAAGCTTCTGTTTATTTAAAAGAATAAAATAAATAATTCTTAAATAAGTATTCACAGATTTATTGAAAATGGACAAGTTATTAACAATTCAAAATTAAAACATATACGTACGTGAGTTTATATGCGTGTGCGTATATTTAATATCCTCTTGCATTACCCTTATAAAAAAAGTCATGTCTGATTGATTTTGACTAGTTCAGTCGAAATAGAAAAGGAACGGGGTTTTCAGAAAAGCGCAGAGGCAGCACTTTTTGTAGAAAACGTCGACTAAACACTTTTTGCTCTATGATATATTTTGATAAAGTGCATAGTTGTCGAGATATCATCCAATATTTAATGTAATACAGGATTTTCCGTGATTGCGGAAAAACGAATGGAAAATTAAGGATTTTAGTTTCTTCTGCTTAATGAGAACGCCGATCTGAGCATTTCTTGTTCTTAGTTTTCCTGATATAAGCGATATATATACAATTTTTATATATACACAATCATTTCTACGTATTACGGAAAAGTGGTTGGTAAAATCAAAATTTTTCACAGACAAAATTGTAAAACATGCAATTGCGAACATGTATTTTATTATGATTTTCTGTATAATACGAGTTTCTTGGTTTTCAGCTAAAATTATCGAAAAAAAAATATATACATGTAAACCGACTTCCTCCGCCTAAAATGTTGCGGCCATTTAATACCATGTTTACTACGTCGAAACCTACAACATTGTATAAAATAAGTGCTGTGTTTCTCGAAAAATCTTATTTCGGCTGAACTAAACATACAAACCATGCCAAACTCGTCTCGATAATTCAAACTTCGACCACCGAGACATTACAGACGGCACTGTAAGTATGGAACATGTAGGGATCTTCTAGTAAGAAATGGAACCATCCACCGCCATTAACTGCATACTGAAAATTGGGAATTCAAAATACACCAGAAATGTCATTATTGGCCTGATGATGATTCTCATTGCATACGGGAAACTCATACTTGAAACCAATAAAAAATGAATGTGTGCACTGGGATAATTAGTGATTAAGCAATAGAGCCAATATTCTACAACGGCAATCTTAATGTTTGGCGACTTAGTTTCAAAATTAGTTAAATCAAAACTTATCCGACGAAAGGTTATGGCATCAACAAGACGGAGCTATACCGCACAATGCTGAGACTGTTCGTCAGTATTCAAACGAAACTTTCTTAAATAGCTCCATCCGAGGAAGAAGTTCAGTGGAGCAGCCGACAAGAGCTCTATATCTTATTCCATTCGATTTATTTTTATGGGGATATCTCAAGAGTAATGTTTACGTAACAAAAAAAATTTAGGTCCTGTAGAAACGTATCAGCCATGGAATGAAGCATATCTCATATCTTGTTATCAATTGTACTTTAGACAAGAAAGACATGGTGTACAATTCGAATATCTGATACATTAAACACCGCCTGACTTAAAATATAAGTTTTTTTTATTACTTAACTCCTCGCAGTATTTAGAAAATACAAAATGTATTATATTCCTCTCGAAATGAACTGTCAAATTAGGCCTGCGGTTTATCGCAATTTTGCGTTCATCGGGTGACTAAATAAAAAAAAAAAAGTAATATGGGTAAAACCTTTTGAAATTTGTTCCTTAGAAGTTCCTGACAATGTTTATAAAAAAAAAATCTCGATTCATGTGGGCCTTTAATTCTATGGCTTGGTTCTAAAAGGGCCAATATCACTTTCTCCTTAAAATGGCTTATTGGTACCAATGAACTACATTCGTTAGGATTGTATTTAGATAAAAAGGCCAATGTTAAACTCACATAAATGAATGAGTATATCAAGTCGCAAACGCATTATAAGTCATCGTTTGAAAGTAATGAAGGATTTCAGTCTCGATTTAATGAGAGAAAAAACTAAAAATTCGCATTTATGGAAACTAACTCCGATTTCGAATACACCATTAGGAATTCCTGAAAAGAATCTTTTAAAGCATTTAAAAGAAATTCAACCATATATTGATGAAAGTAACAAACTTTACTACAACGAATTTATTAGGACTCTTAAGTACATCACCTACAGCAGTTGACACTATTGCCGATGATGAAGATATTTTTCATGATTTGGATGATATTTAATAATTTAATTGTTTGATTTTTTCAATAACAGTATAAAAATTAAAATAAATTATTTTAATTTCTTATACCATGATTGAAATAATTAAGCAATGAAATATGTATTTGCAAGATTTTTTCAATCGTAGTACTTATAAGAAATTAAAATGATTTATTTTAATTTCTCATATTATGATTGAAGAATATCAAGCTAATAAATTTGTTAAATATTTTCTTCATTACTGTCTTTCTTGAATATTTTATTAATTTATTTAATGCGTAACTAAGAAATGTTTAATGATTTGGAAGATACATAATTATTTTTTTAAATTGTCCTGTTAATGGTATAAGAAATTAAAATTATTTTTGCTGCCTTACTTGTTTTATTAATTTTTTGAATTTGTGCTTAAAAGGCCAAAGTGGGTAATTAAGATCTTTTTTTGCTAAATGAAAAAGGCAAATGTCATCTTTTTTCTTTTTTTTTCCATTTTGTTTTAAGCAAAGACATTTTTTACTAACCGCCACACATATACCTATAATCCATTTTTCCAATATCATTTAAGAAGTTAGTTTAGTGTAAGAGATATAATGGCTGACATTTTTCATGAAAACTTTAAACTTCATTTTCTCAAATTGTTAATTTTTGACATTGGCCCTTTTAGAACCAAGCCACAGAATTGTTATAAACAATTAATTTGTTCACTAAGAAAAAAGTATTCTTAGTGACTGGAAATAATTTTTATTCTTTATGATTTTTCAATAAAATGCTTCCTAAAAAAGTTACGGCCAATTTTATGTCGAAAAATCGCGAAATTCTCCGACTTTCAAGAACTTTTTTCTCGCTCATTTTTACACGTACAAAAAACAAGCAAAAAACAGAATTGTAGAGAATTTCCCGTAGAATGGTGCGAATTTTTAAATTTTTTCTTTCATTAATGGGAGCATAAAAAAATTTCATTCAGAGAACACGAATTTTTATTTAAAAAAAACTCGTTTGTGTGCGCGTGTGAGCACGCCCAGCTGCTCGAGCGGCTGTACGCATATTATATATTGTATGTATATACGTATATATACTTTTTGCACACGTTCGGAATTTTTGCTATTTATTTCTTGAAAATTTCTCACAGTTTTTATGAAATGTAATGTAATTTCAATTAAAATTATTTAGCAATATTCAATAATTGAAAAATTCGAAAAAATGTAAAATGATAGTGCATGCCACGCTAGAAAAATGGTACCTCTCTTGAATAAAATACTTAATATTCATTGTAAAAAACTCGCGTTTTTTTAATGAATTTTTTTCATGCTCCCATTAATGGAATCAAAAAGCAAAAAATATTGCGTTATTCTACGGGAAATACTCTACAACTTTGTTTTGTTTTTGTTTTTCGTACGTGTAAAAATGAGCGAGAAAAAATTTTTTGGAAGTCGGAGAATTTCGCGTTTTTTCGACATAAAATTGGCCATAACTTTTTTAGGAAGCATTTTTTTGAAAAAATCACAAAGAATAAAAAGTGTTTATTTTGGCCGAGTTTAGCTAAATAAATTCTCTCTCTTAGTGAACAAATTAATTGTTTATAACATTGTCAGGGACATCTAAGGAATTAATTCCAAACGGTTTTATCCATATTACTTGTTTGAAAAAATTTAGTACCCCCTTTCATTTTCTAAGCGTTTAAATCGTGATGAAGCGCAGGCCTAAATGATGAGTCACTTGATATGGCCTTACATTTGAAAAAATAAAGTTTGGGGGGGTGTTGCATTCTTCGAGTGAAGACCAACTGAAGAACATTGTCACTGAAATGCAGCTAGTAAAAGTCTAAAATTGATGCATTGGACAAGACATGTTTAATAACATACCGAATCCTTCAAGCCCGGAAAGGATTGCAACAAATAGTAGTATCTCATCTATGTATTTAAAGCGAGTCACAGAAAATGAGTCAGTAAAACATATTAACAATTTAAAAAATAATACCAGTCCAGGCAAAGACGGAATTTCAACAGAAGTAATCAAACATTTACATGAATATATGCTCGCACCTTTAGAACACTTTATTAACATAATTTTTAAGACCGGAAAAGTACCCAAACAACTTAAATCGTCAGTTATAATACCCATCCACAAATCAGGTAACAAAAATGACAAAAACTACAGATTAATAAGCTTAATTAACAATTTCGCAAAAATATTTGAAAAATGTTTAAAAGAACGCTTAACCAACTTTTTTGAAAAAACAATACACTGTCTCAAAATCATTATGGTTTTAAAAAAGGAAATAGTACAACTGATGCAATGTGTGAACTTACTGGAACAATAACACAACTTTTAGATAAAAACAAAAAATGTATAGCAATATTTTTAGACTTAGCAAGAGCATTCGACACTGTGCCCCATAATAGGCTTCTAGATGTTTTATGGCACTACGGAGTAAGGATCCCAGTGTGGAATGTCCTCAAAAGCTATCTGACAAAAAGAACACAGTATGTTAAAATAAACAGCACTGTAAGTAACTCACAAAATGTCACAATGGGAATCCCGCAAGGTACCGTTCTTGGACCACTAATCTTCAACACTTATATAAATGAGTTCACAAATATAAAAATAAAAGGAAAAGTCATATCTTACGCCGATGACACTGTCATTCTATTTAGTGGTGACAGTTGGCATATGGCACAAAAACAAGAAGAAATGCAAAAGATTAAAAACTGGTTAGATGCATTTAAATTGTCACTAAGAAAAACAAAGTATATAGCCTTCTCAGTAACCATGGAAAGCCGTCCAAACTTCAACACAATAAAAATAAAAAATCTAAATGAAGAAATAAAAGAAACTGATTGTATTAAGTATTTAGGCATATTATTGGATAAACATCTAAAGTGGGAAAATCAAATTAAACATTTAACAAAAAAAGTACGAACTCTTATACATAAATTCTATATACTCAGAGACATCTTAAATAAAAAACTATTAACAACAATTTACAAAAATTTGGTTGAATCAATACTGCAGTATGGTATATCCGTCTGGGGTGGAGCCTATAAAAATACAATAGAACGACTAAAAATAGCCCAAAACAGTATCATAAAAGTTATGTATAAAAAAGAAAGATTATGTCCCACCAACTTACTATACACCGAAACAGACCTATGCAACATACGTACTCTATATATGGTATCCATATGCACACATAAATAAAACTGTAAATTTAAAAACCACATAAAACATCAGTATGGAACTAGAAATAAAAATAATTGTAATTTGGAATTACCAGTTGTGAACAAAAACATCAATCTGAGATCCATAAATTATTTCGCCCCAAAAATTTACAATATCCTGCCTCTAAATATAAAGAAAATAAGAAATAAAAAGAAATATCGTCATGAGTGTCAAGCATTCATAAAAAGTAATTATGAAAAATTTATAGAACTATTCTAAAACGCTTAAAATTTGTTCTTAATCTACTCACATTTTTATATTATTTTCACATTTTTGTGAAATAATATTTCCTTTAAAATTCATAGTTATAATTAGATTAGTAAGTAGGCAGAAAGTAAGTTTCTAGTTATATTATTATATCTAAAAGTACAAAATTAAAAACCAAAGACTACCAACGCTATACCTAGCACAGACAAACAACTTTGATGTTTAGGTGCTACACTGACCAAACAGAATTACAAAATAAATAAATTGTTAAAGTGCAATGTGAATATATATATGTATGTATTTTATAAATAAATAAATAAATAAATTTTAATTTTTTTATACAGAAGTACCACGTTTTTAGCTTACAGAATTTATTAACAAGTTGGCGACTTTTATTTTATTCTTACAGGAAAATGTCTGAAACAAAAAGTTCGGATTTTTACTCGAAATACACCTTCAACTTATTTCCTACTTTTCACTATTTTCATGTTATTAGGAAAATAGTAGTTTCCAGCAACCATTTTCCCAGACAACGGCTGAACATTATATATCCCGGTAGGTAGTTTCTTTACCCAATAATTATGGATAAAAACCTTGCACTACTTTGATTATGCGTTATGCACAGAACACTCGAATTTTGAACTTCCGTTGTATAACTAACCTCAAACGCTCAAACATCCGAATATCTACCTAGCTTAACTTTTGTTAAACTTCCGTATACAATAAAATTAGACACACTTTCGTAGAATATATAAAAGGACAACTTACACAAAAGTCCATCTCTCTGCACGAACTGTTCCCATTCCTCATCAGTGTTCAGTTCTGACTGCAATTGGATTGCTGCTCCCTTTTTAGCCATTTTGACAGTTTGGACGTTGAATAATTATTTGATCATGTTGCCATGAATACGAAATTATTGATTTAACAAATCAGTCTTATATTTATTTGGAAAGTAATAAAAATTATACAATCAGATTTAGTTCAGAGCCCTCCTCTTTTTCATTGTGAAATATCCGGAATGGCAGTTTCTTAAGTTTAACTTTCTCGATATCCCCTTTCAAAAGATGTAATATATCATTTAAATATAATGTTTCTTTTAGGTCTTTTTCGAGGTCCATGGCCATTTTAATTAAATTATTTACTCTGTCTTCTTCTTCCTGCAAATAAATAGAAGATTCTAAAATAAATCTTTGTAGCTAGGGCTTTGTGAAGGTTCTGATAATGAAAATCGGATCCTTTGTGTAGCTAATATAATGGAGATTATAATGTAATTGAAATGGATTTATGGTAATATATTTTTCCTGTTCTTAAAATTAAAATTACACGCATATTGAAATAAAATACTCATGTTTTACTATGGTTGCAACAAAGTGTTCATAGCTTTATAAACTATTTTTATTACCTTAACTAGATGATTCTGAATTTACTTTGTAAGCTAAGGTATATTCTTTAATATTATTGGATTATGCATTTTCCTTTCTGAGTTTCTGGAATTAATGTTTGATTTTATCATAAATATATTAGGTAGAGAGCCGGCTGTATAGATTTCCTATGAATAAGATACACGAAAATCTTTAGGTGAATGAGTAAGTACTACCACAGACATACAGGGAGCAACTTTTCATTTTTGCAAATTTTGCCCGCATCATAGAATTCTGACGTCACTTACGGTCACGAATTTTTGTGTCATCGAATACATGATATATAATATATATAAAGCTAACGTCAAAATATAGGTGTTGAAGTATACAATGAGACTGTAGTGGGCTGCCAGGCTTAATTTGCCCGCAACCCTGAGACACCCTCGATTAAAGTATTTTTTCTGTTTTCTTAAGTCATCGAATACATGAATTTTTTTTTAATGTTAAAGTACAAGCCCTCTAGTTATTAATATTAAGTCTTATTTGCCCGCATCCTCCCATTTTGACGTCACTTCTGGTAAAATTCCATGACGCGGGCAAAATTTGCTTATATGAAAAGTGGCTCCCTTAGGTCTGTGGTAGTACTTATAGATAGATAGATAGATACTTTATTGGTGTTAATATTCACAAAAGTGCTTACACACGCGTCAATAAAAAGGTAAAGGTTGACTAAAATAAGCTAATAATGTAAAGTAAATAACCATAAAATATATAAAACTAAGCCCTACGATTTAAGTCAATAGTTAAAAACAAAGATATATGGTGTGGTTAAAATTAACTAGACATTAATAAGGTAAGATGTGGAATAAAATAACATTTAAGTGTAAAATACGTAGACAAAAGGACTGACAACTTGGACAAACTTAAATAAATAACAGTGGAGAAATAAACGTTAGGAGTATTATATCACAAATTTATATATAGAGAAAACTAATGAGTTGTAGTTAAATTTCGAGAATAATGCATCAGTACATACAAAGCATTTTATTTAGAAGTGATGATGAGACTCTGTGAATTCTCGTATACTGTAAAAGGCTTTGTCAAGCAAGTATTGCTTTACTTTCACCTTGAACTTTTTTATGTTAAGAGATCTTACATCGGGTGGTAACATATTGAAGAATTGAATTCCTAAGTAGCCAGTGCCATTTCTGGTTCTAGTAAGACGTAAGAAATTATTATTTAAATTATCTTTTGTTCTGGTGTTGTAGGAATGGATTTGACTTCTAGGGAAAAACGATTCTTCATTATTTTTTACGTGTAGGAGACACTGAAATATGTATGCACACGGTCATTATCTTTAATATAATAAACTGTTGTCTACAATCATCTCTAAATTTTAGACCCGAAATTATACGTATTGCTTTTCGCTGGGCAGAAAACACGTCTGTAGATGTTGTAGCATGAGCATGCCCCCAGACTAGCAGATAAGAGCACTTCGATATTTTATTACAGACATAAGCGGTGTGATTTTCCCATGATAATTTAGGGTCTAAATGGACCCCAAGAAATTTTATGGAATCTGGGTTGTTAATTTCTCGTAGGCTGCGCAAGCTAAATATCATGATCTCTGTCTTGGATGCATTTAAACATAAATTGTTTGAGGCAAACCAGTTTTGGGCCTCTAGCTCATTGTTAGGTATTTCATGTAACAAATTCATAATATCACTGTTGGAGATAGTTAAACTGGTGTCATCAGCAAATAATACGGCTAGGATATTGTTTCTAAGTGCCATGGGTAAGTCGTTTATATAGATGAGGAAAAGTATAGGCCCGAGGACGGATCCTTGTGGAACACCATGTTTCAGTTTTAGAGGTTGTAATTTTACACCGTCGTGTATAACAAATTGTTTCCTGTTATTTAAATAAGACATTATAAGAGATCTGCTTTCCTCAGTGAAACCATAAAAACTTAATTTATGGATGAGTATATCATGAGATACACAATCAAATGCCTTGGTGAGATCTAAAAATTGAGAGGAGATATATTTACCGTCCTCAAATCCACTGTTAATGACTGATGTTAATTTGTCGATAGCGAGTGTAGTAGAAAATTTATTTCGGAAACCGTATTGATTGGTATTGAGAAGGTTATTAATTTCTAGATAAATTGTTAACTGATTTTTTAGGATAACCTCATATATTTTAGCCAGACACGGTATGACAGATATCGGCCTATGATTTGATGGATCATTCATATTATTTTTTTTATAAACAGGCACGACTTTGGCTATTTTTAATGAATCGGGAAATATATTTTTAGATATGCATATGTTGATTAGTATGGTAAGAGGAATTAGGATAGAATGCATTATACTTTTTATAATTCCTATTGAGATGTCATAAGCGTCTTTACTTTTTTTATTTTTTAGATTTGTAATTATTTGGGCAACTTCTTCATATGATATCTGAATAAAGTCAAACTGGTTAGGCTGGCTAAATTCGTCCAAATAATCTAAGTAATGTGTATTATGAGGTGGTAGTTCTTTTATTATTTTTGCTGTTATATTGGCAAAATAATCATTGAATTGCTCACTAGTGATATTACTGCATACATTGTTTGAGACTGTTTTCTGGCTATTAATAATTTTCCATATTGCGTGTTGTTTATTATTATGGCTTTTTATATAGTTGTCATAAGATGCTTTTTTTGCCATGTTTATTTCTCTACGATAATCCGATCGGAAGTTATTTAATATAACCTTATTATTATTTGTGGGGCTTCTCATATAGTATTCATAAAGGAAATTTAGGTGTTCACGCATGCGTCGAAGATTATCGTTAAACCAATGAATTTTAATTTTTTTGGAGTTATTGACAATACGGGTTTTTAATGGAAAATTTATATTTACTGAATCGGAAATGAGATTAATAAATTTAACAACACGATCATTTATATCTATATTAGAATCTAAAATAAAACTGAAGTTTACTGAACTTACTTACTCATACAAAATTTATCATATATCTTATTCATAAGAAATCTATACAGCCGGCTCTCTATCTATATACAGTGCAGTTCATAGAGCATGCCTAGTCTTAGTTACTCTAGTCCACGATAATTAGCCAAAGAAATAGCAAATAGAAGAGAGAATTTATATACAGATGATATTTCGTCCAGGAATAGTTCATAGTAGTAGAAATAACAACCCGAAAAGTTCTAGTATGTACTAGAAACCAATGCATTCTTAACATTGAAAATGTTTAACAAATCGAAGATGTAACGGTAATATGGGGTCTAGTACCGATATGTGTATCGCTTGGAAATTCGGCTATTTTTTGGGCACGGAAGCGTTCGGTGTTGTTATATCGCATACTTTTTGAAAGACCCAAATTTGATTTTGAATTTGATAAATTTTGATACCTAAAATCACACTCTTGCACTTTTACGCCTCAACGCCGACCGACGCCTAGGGTCGTTTTTGTAAAACTAGTGTATTTGATTAATTTTGATATCTAAATTCATGTTCTTGCATTTTTACGTCTCGACGCCGACCGACGCCTAGCATCGTTTTTATAAAACTTGTGTATGATACATTTTGATATCTAAGCTTATGCACTTGCATTTATACGTCTCGATGCCGACCGACGCCTGGCGTCGTTATTGTAAAACTTCTGAAATTGATACATTTTGATGCCTAGATTCATATTCTAGTATTTTTATGTCTCGACGCCGATCGACGCCTAGCGTAGTTTTTGTAAAACTTGTGTATTTGATCAATTTTGATATCTAGATTCATATTTTTGTATCTTCATGTCTCGACGCCGACCGACGCCTTGCGTTGTTTCTGTAAAACTTGTATTTGATTAATTTTGATATATAAATTTATGTTCTTGATTGATCATATTTTAAGCTGTTACTAATAATTCTGGCACAGTTTTTTCTGAAACAATTAGAGAATTGTCATCTACAAACATTGTTAAAGTATTTTGATAAAAAATTTCAGGTAAGTCATTAATATACAGTAAAAATAATAAGGGAGCCAGAACAAAGCCTTGAGGTACCCCAATTTCAATATCGATTTCCTCAGATCTAATACCATTTATTTCAACTAGCATGAGCGATTGGAATTGATGGCAATTTATTTTCATTGTGGAGTAGCACAGCCTATAGACTAAGTTTCAAGGCGTCAGTAAAAAGTCTCCAGCTCCGCTTTCGCTTTGGACAGATCAAGGTCTCTTATAAGGTCACTTAATTCGCATTGTTTAATTTTGTGTTATTCATCACCGGGCACTTCGACAGAGAAATCGGGATCTTGTGATGTATATGGCTGGACTAAGTCGTCATCTACATTATCATCCGATTGTTCGTCAGAATCAAGACTGTATTCTTGAGGTGGATTAGGAATAGGTAGTTCATCACTATGGGGAACCGGGCGAATGGCAGATGGTAAATTGGAGTATTGTGTTAGCATCCCTTTTTTCTTGTTAATACCCTGTCTAATAGGAGGTATCACGCAAAAATAACAATCGGTAACATGATCATTACCCTAGTAGCACCAATGTTGCACCAATATATAATCCATATAAGACCAATATATGAATATATGACGAATATTCATATATTGGTCCTATATGGATTATATATTGGGACAATATGTTGTGCTACTAGGGTAGGTTCTCGCCAGACCATGGGCACAGCAAAAGCCATTGAACGTCCTCTTCCACTTAGCCAACTGGAAAGATTTTTCGCACAATTACTGCAACATATACGAGGTGCCCATTTTTTGTCATACAACTAGTACCCCTTCTTAATTTTGGGAGTAAAATTACGTTTTTAATGCGCCAAAGTCACTTCACCACAAATATAACAAAAGTTGTTAGGTGTATTTACATAATCTCGTGGCATATTTTTAAAATAGCACTACTTACTTTCGAAAATGAACTCTTCATGCACAAGGTACAAATACGACTACCTCAGAATAAATATTAGTTTTAGTGGCAAATAAAGAGATAGGTAGTTAGTTAGCACGGTCAGTATAGTAAGTCTATTGTTCATGGAATTCTAATTCTACCTGTTATTTGTGACAGGACCGCACATAAACTAGGGTTTATACCTGAGTTACATTTTATTATCTGTATTGCGAAAACCAGAGCCAACTTAAACCTTTGCTTTTTATATTGTTATTTAGCATAACGAAGTTACTAAGAATTTTACTCCCAATACATGTAGGCTATCGGCTAGTGTTATTAGATAAAATTAACTGTTAGATTTGTAGTGGCTTTGTTAAAGTTTTTATTTGCGCGTTTGGAACAGAAAAGTTCTTGAGGCAGCCACTGAATCTCAAGAAGTGTAAACTAATATTTAAGCCCTATTAATGAAATCATCGTAAGTACTACCGTTGCCATACCACTGTAAAAGTTGCTTATATTCGAGTAGATCTTCTCGCGATTTCTACCCCCCGACAAAATGGAGTTAGGGAAAATTTCTAGCTTAGGAGTATCAGTATTGACACTCACGATTACTGATGAGTTTATCCCCTAGTGTGGATAATTGGCTTTGGTAAGTAGGTCGACTCCGACTTTAGAAAGAGGATTTAAAAAATTTATTTCATGGTCATGGTGCCATAAATTTTTATTATGTTGTGCTAGTATCTGAATAATCACTGATAAAGTAATTCTATAAATATGTTATTTCCGTTTTGTTACAATCGATTATGGGACAGGTATTTTTTTATTATCAGTGCAAATTACCATGTTTGTTTGCAGACTTTATGAAATTATGTAGTCTAAATGGAAAACTTTGATTACTTGTCCTAGAAACCGGTAATTTATTCTAAATATAGTTTTCCTCTAATATTTACAATTTACATAAGGATAAAAGTAATAATAGAAAGTATGACACAAAAAATAACTTATATGGTATGAGTAAACATGGTAAATGAACAAACTAAAATTGCATTTGGGGCCACATTTTTAAATTATTTATTTGGGTATCTACAACTGATTGTGTTTTGAGGGTAAAATTAAACAATTGTCAACTAGTTCAGGCTGTAGGTATTATATTAAAGAAAGTGTTAAGAATTGGAATTGAAACGCTGAATGCATTCCCTTTTATTGGCAGCTTGTATTTTAGCAGGAATCAGGCCTATAATTTCATAGCTTATTATCATTTTTAACCCACTTATATTTCAAAGTGCTATCAATTAAGCAAATAGAAAATATGTGGGACATGTCTACTCAGTCCATACTCATTTTCTTTAATATAAAGTGTGATTATTTTCCTTATTACCATGGAAGCCAATGAATGTCATTTTTGAGGATCGCTGTACCGATTATATATTATTATTATACTCTTCGCAAAATATAAAACGAATAGTATATTGCATTCGAACAGCACATTTCTAAAGCCGGTAATATTGCTCATAGAGAAAAAAATTTCATATCACTGTGTTGGTCATCGAATTCTGAACAACTTTCAAAATGTCCGTCCGTCTGTCTGTCTGTCTGTCCGTCCGTCTGTCGGTGCGTTACGTTTTTTTTGTAAGCACGATAACTTAAGAACGAGAAGTCCGATTGTAACTAGAACAGTAAGTTAGTGTTAGTTAAAGTAAGGACCCTATTGCTTTTGAACAAAACCGATCAATAAATAAAAAAGTTATTAATTTCTTAAATTTGAAAAGAGATATCCTTTTTTATGATTTGTAATTAAACAAAAATGTGTGAAACTAATATTTTTTATAAAAAAAAAACTGCAAAGAGTATCCTATAGAATGTGCAACAATTGTATACAAAGTGCAGTTAGTACGTTGGCGAAGAGTATAATGTTTACTCTAGTTAGTAATATATCTAGTGTCTAGTGTATAGTCTTAGGGCTGTAAATATTGTCTGTTAGACAATTGTCACTGAAAGTGTAGGCACTGACGTCATGTTTTATCTCGAGGTATATTTTTTGCAAATAGGTATCACTTATACCACTTTTAAATTTTGTCTAAAAATTGTTTCTTGAGCTTATGTTTAAAGTTATGTCTTGTAAACGTCTTGTACGGTATCATAAAAAAAAAGCTAACCATTAAACTCTTCGCCGATTTACTTCACTTTTCATATACCTAATTGTTGCACATTCTATAGAATACTCTTCGCAATTTTATAATTTTTTTTCTTTAATAACAAAGCATAAAAACAGTTTTTTTTTAAATTTAAATAATTAATAACTCTTTTATCTATTGATCGACTTTATTTAAAAGCAATAAGGTTATTTCCTTGGACTTATTGAGTAAATTTTAATACAATCCGACTTTTCCTTCTTAAGTTATCATGCTTACAAGAAACGTGACGGACGGACAGACACACAGATAGATAGCCAGATAGACGGAAGACGGACAGACGGATATTATAAGTTATTCAGAATTCAATTACTAACACAGCGATATGAAAACTTTATCTCTACGAGCGGTACTACCGGTTTTAGAAATGTAACAATCGAATGCAATCGTTTTGTATTTGCGAATAATATAATACAACTTGTAAATAGATAAATAACTGTAAATACGCACACACACAGAAACAGAGTTGTCTCTGAAGAGAACAAATATTTGACAGTAGTCGAGAAAAATAAGGTTATAATGTATAGAGAGAAGTTAGCATATTACCAAATTTCCCTAAATAGAGAACGGCGCAATAAGACGAGAGGTAATCTTGGTTTAAAAATTAAACCTGGCTTACTTACGGCCACTTGAACCGTTTTCATTTTAAAATAAATAAGTGATCCAGGTTTAATTTTGAAACCAGGATTACCTCTCTTCCTGTTGCACCGTACTCTATTCTTTTCGGGTTACTTAAGTTGTTAGTTAACGTGTGTACTCAGGGGAATTTGGTATTCGGCTAACTTCTCTTTATAAAATTATAACCTTATTTCCCTTGAATATTGTCAACTATCTGTTCCTGTGTGTGCGTTTGTGTGTATCTACTTCTATTCACCGCTTAACGATTTTTTTTAAAATATGAAAAACAATGATACTACTAAAAGAGCAAATATAATCATGTTGTGAATGAATGCCGCAAAAACAAAAAACAAGATAATGTAGATAGCAAATAAAATGCACAATTATAAAAAACAAACAAAGATAAATTGTAATCTAATATATAATTTTTATTCAGTTACGTCATGGAAACTCATAATAACAGTAATAGAGCAAAATTCGCTAATTTTTCACTAGATTCAGATTATATACATTTTTAAAATGGTCACATCTTTCAGATATTTTTCTAGGGAATTCTAAATCTGTTACCTTAATTATATCTAAATCATCATTGAAGATATCATCATTGTCGGAGTAGGAATCCATCTCGAGATTTTTAAATTTATGTTAATTATAAACAACAAATAAATAAATGTCCGCTTCTGACAAAATGTCAAAATAATGAAAATATACTAAAAACTGAGGTTATGAAACTACGATTAATTTTAAACGTATTTTATGCGACCAACTTTGGTGGTTTAAATTAAACCTGGTTTAAGCCGATATGGTGCAAACGGCCGTATTCATTAAAAGCGTCTAGGTACACGAGGCCTCGAGCTTCGAGCGTGCGCAAAATGTGACACCATCTGTCTATTATTTATCTATCATTTGTCTGACTATTTATTCCTTGCCCTTTGTGTGCGTCCGTAGCTGTGCGGTTGGCGTATAGGTAATGTTATCGCTTACGATGCGAAAGGTCTCAGGTTCAAACTGCTGCGCCCGCTGAATTTTTATTCTTTAATTTTGTAACGATTAATATATTTTTTCCCAAATTATTTTCTATGATTTCTTTAGGTTAGGTTAGTAGGTTTTTATTCGAATATCTAATTGTTAATAATTATTAGCGCCGCAGGCAATATTGGCGTCGCAGACAAAGAAAAGGGGGATGTCCCCCCGCCATTTTTTCACAAAATAACACGAAATATTTCAATTTCTTGACTTGCGGAATTTATTAAAGGTAATGCTCATGCTCGATGCTTGAGGCCTCGTGTACCTAAACGCTTGTTTATTCACCGTTTAAAATGAAAACATTGCAAGTGGCTGTCAGTCCTTCAGATTGTTCTATGTTTAACTAAATAACCATAACTTCTTAAATAAAAAAAAGGTTGCACCTAAATATCTCAACTATAGGTCAATCTAATATAATACATACCTAGGGCTTTGACGATGTATAATTTTTTGAATTGTATTTGTTAAATAGTTAATACTTTGTTTCTTTAATGGACGAATCGCTTTGCAAATACATCTTTCTGTGACAAAAATGACGCAATTGAAAAAAAAAAAAGAATAAACTAAAACTAGCTAAAACTTAATATTCATTAATTTATTCGTGAAATATTCTCCATAAATAACACTCGTGCCTTAAAATTTTATCTATAAATTTTTTATAAAGCAAACTTGCCAAATAGTAATATAATTCGTGTAAATTGGCAATTTATTATCAAAATCATGCTAAAGCCCTCCATTTAATCAGATGATAAGCTGCCAATTTACACTCCTTATATTAATAGGTAACTATATTTTTGAAACACTTTTCTGATGAAATTCTAACCACTGGTGACATCGGTGCTATTAAAACTCAAAAACCGAGCTAGCTGTTGTACCACTACTAATGACATTTTGTTGGTGCATTAGTTTCAAATTTAAGTTCATTGTCCCCTATGTTTGAAATGAAACAATCCTTACAAAATAAACAAATCAGCTACATATACAGGGTGACCCATCAGTGTGACAAAGTCCAATACCTCCTTTATTAGAAGAAATAGAAAAAAAGGTAGGTATCCTTGACGGTCACCTTTTCAAATTATTCCGAAGAATACTGGGTGTCACATAATTGCTGGTCGAACCAAACATAAATTTTTTATATGGAACACCCTGTATATTTTCAGATATTTGGAATCAACTAATTTTTTGCAAACCGCCAATATAGAGTTTTGCTAGTCTATACAGGGAATATCAAGATATATAGACATCTTCATATCGAAATCGTCATGATATCTTTTTGAAGATAAGAAGTTACATTATTTTGTCATTATGAAAAGTTGTACTATATTGTCTAATTTAGTGGCAATAAATTATTTTCCGAATTTGACATTATTTGTAAACAGGGTGAGGCAAATATCGGATTTACGAATTTCTCAATTTTTTAAAATGGAACACCCTATATTTTATACCAGCCTTATAAAGGGTTTTTATTCTTCTCTAAGTTTTACTAAGCATTCCCTATACCAAAAACTTCAATTTTAGAGATATTATGGGTCTCGTAGGAAAAACTGCGTTTCATTAAACTTGCTCCAAATTATGGAAACATTATAGAAAAACACATATTTTTTCGTCTGTTTATTTAATTATAATTAAATTTATAATATTACTACTCAAATTGTGTAAATGCAGTTTTAAATTAAAAATGATAATTTAAGAATCGGAATAAGCTATTTGTTTTCCAAATAAATAACGCAATTTAATCATATCCATGAAGAGGATTCATTGAGATAATTTTTCTACTAAACTAAAAAGTCGAAATAAATCTATTTATTATAAAAATCAGAAAAAAGAAATTTCAAAACACGAAATAAAATTCAGTAAATTCGATATTAAAGGTAGACCTTTCATATGATTAAACAAGAAGGCTGTGATTCTAACATAAACAAACAATTCGTATAATTTGACATTTCTTTAGAAGCTTTTCGCTCTGTTACAATTAAGTGTTACTTATTTCTAATAAAATTAGATTTATATCGCCAATATGAATTTCTGCCCCAGAAGAAAAGGTGATATGATTTTTGTACTAGGTGAGAGTGACACAAATTGTTTACTTGCTACCTGAATCCATAAACCGAAATTCCCAGAAAGGAGGGAGGAGGCAGCCAAACAAGAGGGCATTTCAGAAAAGGTATGGGATAGGTTCCAGCGCACAAAACTGTTTTGTGTGAGAAAAACACTTGCAAAAAAAACTGTTTTAACAGAGGAAAATGAGTTAAATGTCCTCCTAAGTGTAACCGAAGATCCTTATACTAGCTCAAGAAATAACGCAAGACAAATTGGCATAAGTCGAATTTCAGTTCAAATAATTTTATCAAAAAATAAAATACAAACGTATCGTATCCAAGAATTGGTTGACCAAGATTTTCTCGGCCGCACGACTTGACCAAGGTTGACTTTTCTTGTGGGATTATGTGAAAAATGAGTTATATAAAGTACCTCCTACTACAAAAGACGATATGAAAACTGAATAAGAAATGTGTTCCAAAATATTAATGTCACTATGCTTATAAATGTAAACCAATCGAAGATAGACTTCAAATTTATCTAGATGCAGCAGGAGGTCATTTTGAACAATTATTGTAACTTTTAATTAAAATGTTAATTATGTATGTATTCACTAAAAGATGTGCTTAATAAATAAATAAAATAAAAATATTTTATAATAAATGTATCGTTTTCCATAACATTTTCAATTCATATTGAACAGATTGGGCCGTTACTTGATGAAAATCCATGATAATAATTGGGAAGAAAACTATATCAGTTTTTGATTTTCACTTTATTTCTTGTAATAAAAAAAATAAAGTGAAAATCAAAAACTGATATAGTTTTCTTCCCAATTATTTTCAATTCATATTTTCGGTACTTTTTTATTTATATACTAATTGAACAGACGAAAAAAATTGTGCTTTTCGATAGCTAACGTGATAATTTGGAATAAGTTTAATGAAACGCAGTTTATTCTACTAAACCCATAGTATCTCAGAGAATTGAAGTTTTAGGTATAGGGAATGCTTAATAAATCTTAAAGAAGAATATAAAACCTTTATAACATTGGTATAAAATATAAGGTCTATTAAAAAAAATTGAGAAATTCGTAGATTCGAGTATTGCCTCATCCTGTTTACAAATAATGTCAAATTAAGAAAATAATTTATTGCTATTAAATTAGACAATATAGTACAACTTTTCATAATGACAAAATAATGTAACTTCTTATCCTCAAAGAAGTCTATATCTCTCGAAACACCCTGTATAGACTAGCAAAATTCTGTATTGGCGGATTGCAAAAAATGAGCTGATTCCAAATATCTAAAAATATACAGGGTATTCCATTTAAAAAATGTATATTTGGTTCATCCTGCAATTATGTGACACCCTCTATTCTTCGTAATAATGTTAGTAGGTCAGGGGGAGGGAATACCTACAATTTTCGTCAAGAATTTTTTTTCTACTTCTTCTACTAAAGGAGATATTGGACTTTGTCACACTAACGGGCTACCCTGTATATAGTTAACTAAATCTTAAAGCACAACCAGTGTGGAGGGTTACACTTGAGAAATGTGTGGACACACAACCATTCCCTGACTCAAACTCATAGCGATCATTTGTCATGTAACTCTTTCTTACCAAATATTCTAGCGTTGCCGATAACCACATTGCATATTCAGCAATCACTCAGATAAATGGAAGCATATCGTCTCATATTAATATAAAATTGAACTAATGGATACTTACTTGAAAGCTTTTCCTGATCTCCGCAAGTTGAGAATGCATCTCGACCGACTCCTCGCAAAAGCTTTGTATACTTTTGTCCTCCTCGCTAAGACCGATACTACTTAATATACTAGATCTATTCGGCACAGCCAGGTAATTGGTTTTATTAAGATTCCCGGCTTTACTCGAACAGCTGCTTTGAATACTATAACCCAAATCACTAGTTTCAAAAACAAGCTGTGGAATATTCCTATCATTAACAGGCTGGGGTTCATTTGTGTCCACGATATCCTCTAAATTGCAATTCATATCAGTCAAAATCAACTCCATCATTAGCGATAACATGTTCTCCTCTTTTGTGGCGTGATAATTTTGTATTTCTTTGTACATTTCCTCGCTTATATTGCGTTCCTTAATGAGATACTTAAAATTCGTCGCCCTGTAATTCACACTTTTGAACAATTTCTGCGCGTTTTCTTGTTTCATTAAAGATTTGTATTTCGCGAAACACACGATTGATAGCAGCATTTTGGTTTCGTAATTGCAAGGATTGATTAAATTTGCTAATTGTTCCTTCGGGGGCACTGTAGCATTTATACTTTGTAAGTTTATTTCATTTTTATTCACAGGAAAACGTCCTTCAATGTCCAGCTTGCAATCCACTACATCTACAACCGGTTCAATTGTAACTTTTGGGTCGACTCTTTCCACTACAATTGGTGGTTGTATAGGTTCAACAATGTCCACAGATTCCATAAAACTTTCTTCTAATGAGGTTTTTGCTGGAGTTTCTATTCTTTTCTCTTCACTTACTTCCTCATTCTTACGATTACTTTTGTCTACCACTATTTCGCTAAAATACCACCCAAATTCTGTGTCGTTCGGATAATCATCGAAACTACCGTCCAATTTATATATTCTCATTTTGAATGTTGTTTTCTTTACTACAGATTTAAATACACTAAACGAGAATCGTTCGACGTATAATTAATTTAGGCAGAATTAAGGATTCCTACCAACGTTTCCCCTTCGCACACATTGACAGGTTTCACTTATATACGCCTACAAACAAAGTAACGAATATTAAAGCCTGTTAACAAATATATACACTGCTATCTTAATATGTTTATCTTTTAAGTTTATAGACTTGACAAACACGTCATAATTCAATGAGTATCGTGTTTGTTAATGATAAAAATTAGATTAAATTATTATAAATTGCACTTTGCAGGTGTAGAAAACTTAAATGAACAAAAATATTTTGCAAAAAGGGTGAGAAGTTTTGAGGGCAAATTTTATTCATAGACAGTTCAATATTTTTAGTGAAGCCATATTCGACATTAGTGTATATGTAATGTGATGCCCAGTGGTGTAATTTGATGTTTGGATAGGATTTAATGGAGAAAATATACTACACCCCGGAGACAACAGCCTTTCAAAACACAAATTTGAATGCATTTTGAAATTGAAAAAAATTAAATACCACGATATATTTTTTCTGTTAAAAAATATACAGGGTGGTCATCCAATAGAAATAATTAATAAATAAAACAGGGAAGTTCTGCATAAATACCAAAACAGACTTCTCATTTTCATTGCCCAAATATAAAACCAACTACAATTTTTAATCGGAATAGTAATTTTCAAAATCAATTAATAATATCTTAAAGCAAAATTGATATATTATATATTATGTATTATGTACAGGGTGCCCCAAATTGCTTGATTTTGGCTGGTTTTCGTATTTTCAGACCAGGTAGAGAAAAACTGACGTATGAGTCTAGAGCTCGATTTTTGTGAAACGCCGATTGGTGAAAACCGCATTTCGATATCTCTAACCGTTTCCGAGATATCGGCAAAAATTGACATTTGGCAGATTCCGAAAAACTACCAATTTATCGGCCTCAACGAGTTGGTTTGAAATGATTCTGTATGAATTTTTCGTAAAATCAATTGTTATCCAGCAAAATGGACTAACAAGTATATTTTCATAGGACAGCTCGTAGCGGATCAAAACCTAAACTGCGTCTGTTCGGAAAAAGTTATATACCAAAATTATCCGCCTGGAGGAGGCGGTTCGAAATAGTTCTATAAGAAAGTGTCGTAAAATCAACCTTTATCGAGCAAAATGGCTGA
Source organism: Stenurella melanura (assembly GCA_963583905.1). Classification (NCBI taxonomy): domain Eukaryota; kingdom Metazoa; phylum Arthropoda; class Insecta; order Coleoptera; family Cerambycidae; genus Stenurella; species Stenurella melanura. The sequence goes on from OY757311.1 coordinate 49,196,142, forward strand.
ATAGTGAATTTTCATGTCAGCCCATACAAAATAAGACGAAAACTGAACTTCGTGTAATCAGAAAATGTTATATACCTTTTATCGGTCTTGACGAGTTGGTTTGAAATGATTCTGTATAAATATTTCGTAAAATCAATTGTTATCCAGCAAAATGGACTAACATGGCATTTTTAAAAGTTTTCAACCATTTTGGAATAATGCAGAGAGATTATAACAGATCTCAACTTTAACACTTATTTTATTTACTGTCAAAACTAACTTTTAGATATGCAAAGCAACTGTTTTTGTGGGGCCAACTGGGTTAAAATGTTAAATGTTTAAAAAATGTCATTTTTAAAGAGAAATGTGTTATATTGGCAGCAAGGATGACTAGACATATCTTGACATATATATTTTTGGAAAGCCTATTTTTTTTCCTATTTTCTAAAATCAAAGCTAACTATGGTTTCCATTTGAAATAACAAAGTTAGCTTTGATATCGAACAATTGAAAGACGATATATTTTTTTTGACAAATGCATCTTATTCTACGTCAAAGAGTACCTGTAGAAAGTTTTTACCGCTTGAAAAAATATTCACAAATAAAAAAGTTATGATAGTTTTTCGGAATCTGCCAAATGTCAATTTTTGCCGATCTCTGAAACGGTTAGAGATATCGAAATGCGGTTTTCACCAATCTGCGTTTCACAAGAATCGAGCTCTAGACTCATACGTCAGTTTTTCTTTATCTGGTTTGAAAGTAGGAAAACCAGCCAAAATCAAGCAATTTGGGGTACCCTGTACTGTATACCATATATTATATATTATATATTATATGTTATATATCATATATTATATACTGATCATCATATATCATCACCTAACATACATGAAGTTTGTTAAAACCTGATATATATACTGACTATTGCCATCTTATATACATTTGCATTTTATGTACTCAATTAAAAACAGTAGTAAGACTTTGCTTCAAACTTATAATAAGAAATACTTTATACAAAACATGACAAACTACACGTCTTTGGCTATCACCCTGCCTCATGGATGCTGGCCAATACCAATAGGAAGTATTTACCGAGCTATTTTTCATGAATTGAATTTGAAATAGAAATGACATAAGTATTTAATAGGCATTTCTCGGCTGCAACTTTCGATTGCATCTTTCATTCGTTTCATAAAAATATGATTAAAAGTGACTTAATAACATTTTAACGTTAATCTACGTAAACTTCGCTCGAACCTGAACAACATGATTTATATTGCAATATAGATATCTTGTACATTTTTCTATTATTGTCTGCTTAATCTAAACTGAAGTAGTTGATGGATTCGGCTTTTACTTGATTAAAATTTATATTAAAATTAAATTTAACGAAAACACTGTGGTCAGATTTTCACTATAGTAAATTGGAAAAAAACACTCAACGAGAAACACTATGTTATAGCTGTGTTCTTAGACCTTCGAATAGCTTTCGAAATAATTGATCATCAGTTGTTAATAAAAAAACTACATAAAATCGGGTGTGAAGGAGTAGTATTAAATTGGTTTAGATCGTATTTATTTGCAAGAAAACAAAAAACAAGGTTTAATTATGTATCTTCGGAAAACGATGAAGTAACAAATGGAGTTCCACAAGGATCTGTGTTGGGTCCTATATTGTTCATAATTTTTATTAATGACATTGTTGCTACATTAAAACAGCATAACCCTAATATTAACATACAGATGTTCGCAGATGATACACTTATTTATGTAATGGGTGAAAGTATATCAGATATGACAAATGAATTAAATAATGCTTTAAAAACTATACATAGGTGGTTAATATCAAATTCACTGGCTTTAAATGTAACTAAAACAAAATATATGATATTAAGTAATCGATATAGCTCTGGTATAGATAGGAATTCTGTGGTAGTAAAAATTAATGATACAAGAATTGAATGTGTTCATGAAATTAAATATTTAGGAGTCATCATTGATCAACATTTGACATTATTAGATAATGCGACATATGTGATAAAAAAAGTTGCAAAAAAAATACATTTTTTACGTAGGATTAGTTATTACCTAAGTCAGTGGTCGAAAGTACTAATTTATAAAACCATAATTGCACCCCATTTTAATTATTGTCCCTCTTTAATGCTAATGTTCAGTAGTGAATCATTCAGAAATCTGCAGTTACTACAAAATAAAGCCATGCGAGCAATTTTAGGATGCAATTTTTTAACACCAATACGTTTTATGTTAAATACTTTACAGTTCATGTCTGTTTATCAAAATGTAATTTTTCATTCTTTTGTTTTGATTTTTAAAATTGTGAAAGGCTTAGCTCCAAAACATATTTTAGATAATTGTGTTTTTGTAGGAGATATACATAATTATAACATTCGAAACAACCACAACTTCTACATCGAAAATACTTTAACTGACTATAGCAGAAATCATCTTTTTTCAAAGGGTTTGCAACTTTATAATCGACTGCCAGTTTCAATAAAAAATAGTAGTAATCTATCTAGTTTTAAGAGAGAATGTGCAATTTATGTTAAAGCAACTTTTTAGTAAGTAAGAGCTAGGTATTCATTGAAATTATTTTTTTTTGTCTTATGTTTATGTTTATAATTTGTTGTATCTTGTTAGCAATGCTAAATAAAGGCTATATATATATAGATTATTTTTAACCATGACAGTCGCTTCGTCTAACATAGGTTTCATCGGAGGATCAAGTTATCTCCCTGAATTTTTTCAGATTTTTGCTAACCTTCGTTTGGAGATATGGCTCTCGAAGATGGACTGTATCGCTCGAGAAGCGAAATCCTCGGACCTCTCACTTTTGCGGCTGATATCTCACTTAAAAAGCGCCGGAAGAATATCGTGCCCCAGATCATCGGATTGGAAATTTAATTTGCTCTAGATTCGATCATTTTTGTCTATAAGAAGTTACAGCAATTTATATGAAGAGATGTCGAAATCGCTTAAATTATGGGTTTTTTGAGGTCATGGCAAAATCCTGACGTGATGGAGTTAAATAAACCTCGGATTCGTATTCAGCGACCACAAAAACATGTAGTGAGCATGGTCAGATCCCCAGGCCAGAAAAAATATTTTGTTTTCTGTGGCTGTGTAATGCTAGTTTTTATTTAAGCCGAGAAGTCTGGTTCATAATCTTATCTGTGGCAAATTTATTACTTTTAATTTTATAAACATTAAACTATTAGCCGGATTTGCAACGTAACAATATTTATTCAATTTTTTTTCTATTATTCTTATTATTTATTTAACAACCTTCCCCAGAGAGCGGGATTGTTTTAGTTTTAGGCACTTTTTTGTTTAGCTACAAAACATGAAAAAACTGTATTTTAAAATTTAAATAATTAATAACTATTTCATTTAGTGATTGATTTCGTTCAAAATCAATAGGGTTCTTCCTCTAGCTAACACTAACATACTGCCTAAATTTCAATACAAACGGACTTTTCTTTCTTAGGTTATCGTGCTTATAAAAAAAAAAAAAAACAACGGGACCGACGGACAGACAGACAGACAGACAGACAGATTGACAGACAGGCAGGCAGGCAGATAGATAGACAGACAGACACACAGATAGAAAGACGGCTAGACTGACGGACATTTTGAAAGTAGTTCAGAACTCAATCACCAACATAGTGATATGGAAATCTTTTCTCTACCAGCCATATTGCCGATTTTAGAAATGTGCCGATCAAACGCAATGTACTCTTTGTTTTGTATTTGCGAAGAGTGTAATAAGCAAAATTAGTATTATAAAAATACCTTACTGTGTTGTCTCTTTAAATATTCTAAAAGATTTCAAAAGAACTAAACAATGAATACATAGTAATATTTTGAAATGTTTATTATCCTAATATTGATAATCTGATTGAGATAATATGGATTGCAAATAAAACACGATATATATTTAAAACTAAAATTCCATACAACTGATAAATTTGTATTTCAGTTTACTTGAACTAAATTAGTCTGCTTTTGTTGTAGGCCACTAACGCTTTTCGTAAAAAGGTAAAAATTGCTCAAAAATTAAAAGCTACATACCTTTACACCTACATTAGTTGAACTGTTACCCACTTAAGAACAAGAGAACCAACTTTTAATGTTTTTGCCAGGCACAAAATGACCCTTTTCAAGCTTTATGGTCTTTACTAAACTTATGGATATTACTAAATGTACAAGTTATTGCTACTTAACTATTCGTAAGTAATTTGCCGAGCTCATGCGTAGTAGATTATAAACATCAAAATTTTCATAATTTCCACCCGAAGCGTTTATTTCTTATGCCGGGGAAGTGTCAATTCCACGTAAGTGGAGTGGAAGTATAGTACTTAATTGTAAAGATATTTTCAAAAATTTTTCTTGTTGAAATAGGTTTAGAATGTCATGAAACGTCGAGATTCTAAACTTGAGTGAAGAAAATATTTCTGCCTGTCTGTCTGTTGATCTGTCTGTCTGTAACTTTTCTGTGCGCACGTTTTCTCTGGAACAGTTGAAATTTTGTACACGTATGTATTGTAACGAAATCTGGAACTGGGTTGTTTCTCGAACCTATTTGGCGAAGGTTGGGGGGGGGGGGGGGGTAAATAGGGGAAAATAAGTAAAGCAAGCTGGTAAGACTACAAACATTTGGGATTTGATGTATGTACTAGAAGCCAAGATTTTTTAATAGTATTTTCCATCCCCTCCCATCGCCCACACTCTTATTAAAGGGATTGATAAAATTAAATTGAGATATTCATGTTACTCCATTCATAAAAATTGGTGATTAAAATATAATAATTATTGATGAAAAAGATGTAAAAAAATAAAAGAATTTTACACAGGAAGCGTTTTTTTGCGCATAATTCATTGATATTTTCTAAAGTCTCATATTGCGTTATACATTGAAATTAATTTTGAATGCGACAAAAGCGTGGCAAAAAAATTAATGAGGTCATTTTCTTCCGTCTTTTATGTCCTCTTCGAATTTAATATTGAAATTAAAAGAAAACATATACATGGTATTGTTTTCTTGAAGAAACATTTATTTTTCGAGTCCGGACCTGGATTTTTTTGTGCGATACAAGTGTTTATTCAAGATCTCTAGTGTATTATATCTGCCAAATATTAAAATTCTATGACCAGTTAATTATTTCCACATACTAGAGTGCAAATATAGCCAAGATGTTTTCTTTTAAAGATACTTGGATGGAAAATCTGGGTGTAGAAGTAGTGATTCCTTAGGCAGCGGTTTTTAAATTAGAAAATAGGTCTAAAATGAACAAAAAACAAAATCAAACTTATTTTTAACTGACCTTTAAAGTCGATATTAGGTAATATGGTTCAATTATCCGAACGACGCGACGGTGATATTTTATTTCATAATTTTTTGAGACCGCTTAAAGGTGGTTCAATTTTTTTCAAAAATGTTTTTTGAAACGAACGATTTAGCGGAATGAGCACAACAGCACAACATATATGTATTTTGAATGTAAGTACGTAACTGGCTTGCTTACACGTTTTCTGTTAAACTTGCTAAGCGGAAGCAATTTATATTTTTTTTTCCGATTAAATTTTTGGTTGGGGTTTAAAATTTTATTTTTTAACAGAATTCAAAATTTATTTTTTTTGCAGTCATGCTTCGAGGTATTTAATATAAAATAAACGATGCACCATCTATCGAACATAAATAATAGCAATAATAAATGTCCAGATACGCAAAATTCCCAAACACCTGGATGCCACATGGTTATAAGTTGTAGAAATACACACTTCTGAGTTTACGTAGTAAAGACAGTAATTAGCATAATCCCGAAAAGGGTTAGATATAGTCATAAATATTTTACCTACAGTTTGGCTTCCAGGGAATATATAAAATTTTAACATTAACCTGAGTTGGCTTAGATTTTTCCGTAAACCAAGTAACACAATTGTTTTTATTATCATACACCTATATTATTACCAGGGTTCGGATGTCAGAGCGCCATTTCACAATTTAAGAGGGGCGGACTCAGACATGTTTATAGGAGTACTTTTACTTTGTATTTATGTAGATATGCCATATGCAGAAGTGCTACAATCATACGTTGTTAATGTGGCGATGCTAAAATTCGGTAGAAAAACACAATATAGCACCTAGAACACTAAAAGTAGAAATTTTATTCCTATTATTTTTTAACTCATTGTTTCTGCCCAAGAGCTAAAGATAAACTTGGAGGAGGTACTTGATAAAAACTGAAAATTATAAATACAGTATTTCTATGTTACTTTTAACGGCGCCTGCCATCTATTTAGAATGGGCATAGTCGCCTGCCAATTATTTTTCACATTTAAAAAGACAAATATTTTCATATACCTACAATATTTCGCGGATGGGGTTACAATTGATGTAATGGCTAAATTTTTTAAATTTCTAGAAAATTTCATTCTTTTTAAACGTTTCTACTTGCCTAAAAATAGTAATGACGTTGACAAAAATTATATTTTTTACATGGGGTGATGAAAAATTACAAAAATATAAAATTGCGTAAGAGTAAACTGGTTCTATTTTTATTTAGAGACAAAATGTGAAATAAAAAAGTTGTTTCAAATTATATGGTCCGTCTAAATCCAAAATTTTATTTGAATGTTGCAATGTTGTCGATATTAGTGAATTTTTAGTATAATACTTTTTAGTTTTTGTCAAATTCTTGTTTATTTATTTTATTTTTTAACTCACATAATGTTATATTTGACTGTTAGGTGCGTTGTTACCTAGTTATGTCTACATATCATGACATAACTGCATTAAAAAGTAATTTTTAAAAACTTAACTGTCGAGATTTCCCAATGTGTAAAATTTAGAGAAAAATTTCAATTTTCAAGACCTACTGTGATTTTTTTCAATGTCAAAAATGGACAAATTTGATTAGCGATTTTTTTAAATAAAATCTAACTATTCAGAAACATCTCAAATGGGTAAATCCAAAATTTCGTGAAAAAATATTAAATAATGACGGATTTATGACAAAATTTGCATATGTACATGTATATTTTATAATAACTTTTACATGATTTCACTAAAAATCGAAGTGGCCCATGAAAAACAAACAATAGAAATTAAGTGGATCGTTTTAATAAATATTGTATTTTAAACACACTTAATCATATTTGACTTAAAAACATGTTTGAACAATTGAAAGTAATAATAATCAGGTATTTAATACACAAAATAACAACACATTACAACATTACACTAAAACTAAAACACGATAATACAATTCATCTTAAATTTTTGTAGCTTTTACAAGGCCGCCGTTTATTTCGATGCACTTGTCGAATCGTTTTTTAATATTCTTTACGACATTCTGTAATTATTGCCGGGTAACTTCTGCACAAGCTTATCTTATTCTTGCACACAAATCTTCTCTATTACTCGGGCGTGACCTGTAAACTTTAGATTTTATTAAACCCCACGAAAATGCATAGTTTTTCCTCAAAATAGAGAAAAAGCGCTAAAATTCATATGCATGTATATATTTCTCAAAAACCACCCTTGTCAGAACTGCGGGGGTGAAAAACATGTTTAGACCACCCACATGCTCTCTTTTTACAAGTCTCATAGCTGTGGGAAAATTTATTTCATTTCTCCTAATTTGAAGGGACTGTATCTTAGAAGAAGAAGATGCAGCAAAACGACTAGATTTCTGTTTATGGGTAGGAAGTGACATTTTAAGCGGCAACACGAATTTTTATAAATTTGATGTTTCCGACGAGTCAACTTTTTCAACAAATGGAACTGTAGCTGCACAATATGTAAGATATTGGAGTGAGACCAACCTCGAGTTTAAAATTTCTACCGGAAGGCAATATTTAAAAAAAGTAAATGTCTGGCGTGCTTTTTCGTATCATGGCATAATAGCGCCATACTTTTTGAAAATACGTGCAATAGTAACTCTACGCTCTATGCTGATCAAAGCTCTATTACGACCATTAAGTGTGCGAGAAAAATGCAATCATGCAGTTTTAGAAAATTATTTTTTTTTTCAATGAGTACACAATTTTAATATGACCATATTTTCATGAGATAGATACTATTGAAAGTAGATGAAAATTGGATTTGGTCGCGAAATTCAATAATTTTGGGGCATGACGTTATTCGATCGAATTGAAATTTTGCACGCATCATTTATTAAATAATTGAAACAACTTTATGACCGAAAAAATTCCAAGGTTTTGCAATAAGAACTACACAAATCCACATACACTGTAATTCGAAATGGCTTCATTAAAATTCAGTTTGCTTTGTATGTTAGTTTGTTAGTTAGTATGTTTAATATGTCTAATATCGCTCCAAAATCCAATATGGCTGGCGTTCCAAGATGGCGGATCACCTATTACTTCACAGCCCCCTTGACATGAGTATCAAATGAAAGGTTTTGACGAGTAAAATACGATAAACTATGTGACGACATTCTAAACTTATAATGGCGGACACCCCCAAGGCGGCGGATTATCTTTTTATTCACAACCCCCTTGATATGGGTAACAAATTGAAGGATTTGACGAGTAAAATACGATAAACTATGTAACGCCATTCTAAATGCAATATGGTGGACACCCTAAAGACAAAAATGTAAAAAATAAAATTATACAAAAAAAAATTTTTTAAACGAAGCTTTAATTTATAAAAAATGTAAAGGTTAAAAACGATATTTTTTAAATTCATACATCTGCAAACCAAGAGCTTTAAAGACGGTCATATAACACTATTGTACAGTTATTCTACTCAATTAACCGCCCCAAAGCTTTTGACTTCCAGATGTATGAATTTAAAGAAATAATTTTTTACTTAGTACATTTTTTTTATACAAAATGTTTTTCTAAAAATATTTTTTTATATATTTCTATTTATAATTATTTTGGATTAGTTGCCGAAACAGAATATCGATTACTATTTTGATATATAAATAATTTCGTTTAATCGTGTCAAGTATATAATCTATCTACTTATTGATAATAAAAAATACGTTGAGATAACAATCTTAACAGAGTTTTTATTGAAAATTAAAACAATAAATTGTCACTGGTGAATGGTCTCGAAATCCAAGTATCGGAATTTCAGTATATTGGTAAAATCTATTTGGAATTCGAGACCACAATCAGTTAGGAGTTTTTTGGACCTTATCAAAATGGCAAATACAACTTTTTTTCGGGAAGACTTGAATTTTAGAGCCTATTTGGACATTATGAAGATCCAATATTTTATCTATCGTAAAATAATTTGATTATAATTTATTTTATATCTGCCAAATCTGATTAAAAATTTATAGCGCCAAGTTTAAAAAAAGTTGTGCCTTATAATTTCATATCTCTAAGATGTTTATCAAATTGTACCAAATTTATTCGATAATTATATATGTTAATATATGCATAATAAAGTGTAAATTTAAATATTGAAAAAATATCTTGAAAAATAATTGTACAATATAAAATATTAATTCTTAGTATTGTTTTTGCACAAAAGTTCTCTTTGATATTAATTTCATATAGCATCCACAATTGTATGTAAAACAAGTTAAAACAAAAAGCTTTTCACTTCTTTTGAGTTAATTTCAGATTTAGACCTATCTTTTGACCTTGGCCACTGAAATTTAAAGGCACTTTCACGTAGTGCTATTCATCTTTTTTTTAATCATTTTTCGAGATATTAGCAAAAACCTGAATTTTTCCATTTCAGAGGGTTCTTTTATAAGGGTTCGCGAGGGTAAATTTTGGTAAATTTTTTTGGGTCACTTTCTACTAGCAAAACACTAGCCTTTTATGAAACAATTAGCCAGATAACAATTAATTCCGACCTAAAACCCCGGGCAACTGGGCTATAAGGTGAAAAAGCAATTAAATTTTAATATCCTTTCAATACATAATTCACTTAGAATAAAATGTGTACTCTTTACCAATTATATTTGCTAAATCCGCTATGTACCTCGAAATTTATGAAAATTTAACCAACAATTATTACATAAAATAGGTGCAATACTGTCATTATTTTATTAAATACATAATTACTTTCTTGGATAAACTTCAATGCATGGAGATTTACCCCTTTAATTATGGAGTGGGGTGGTGGGGGATTAAAAAATAGTCCTTGGCTTCTAGTACATACATCGAATTTCAAGTTTCTGTACTCTTACCAGCTTACTTTACTTATTTTCCCCTATTTACCCCTATTTAACCCCAACTCTTCATCAGAATAATCCCAAAATATAATCTAGTTCCTGATGTCATTATAATACATACCTAAGTATACCAAATTTCAAGTGAAAATTTCAATTTTATTTTATCAATCCATTTAATAATGGAGTGGTGGTGGTAGTGGGGGGATTAAAAATATTATAAAAAATTTTGAGGCCTTGGCTTGTAGCACATACATCAAATTTCAAGTTTCTGTACGCTTACCAGCTTGCTTTACTAATTTTCCCCTATTTACCCCCCAACCCTTCACCGAATATGTTAAAAAAATAATCCAGTTCCAGATCTCGTTATAATATATACTGTGTACAAAATTTCTTGTCGATATCTTAAACCGTTCCGGAGAAAACGTGCGGACAAAAAAAAAGTTACGACAGACAGACAGACAGACATTTTTTTTTGCTCAAATTTAAAATGTCGACGTTTCATGACATTCTAAACCTATTTCAAGAAAAAAAAAATTTTTTGTACGATTACTATACTTTCAGTCCACTACGTGGATGTGGAAGTAACTAACACTTAGCAAATATTTTAGTATCAGAATTCATTATGAAACTAGAAAATTATAAGATGTAGGAGGAAGCAGAATAAGAAGTATTTTGGCAAAAACTGTACTGTTAAAATGATTCTTTGTTTTGGTATACTTAGATAAAGACGATTTACTGCATTTTTTTTCTCTCTAACATAGGAAGTTGTGAATATTTCACCGACTTGGTAACTCAGTGATCTAAAGCGTGTTGTGGGTAGCATATTTGATCCCATCATCTAACAATAACTGAATTAAATTTCCAGCTTCTAGATGGAAATGTTGGCTAGTAATGAATGCATGTCTGTATTATATGAAATACGTAACTCCCTCCCAGATAATCTTGACATTGAATTTGAGGCTTGTCTAATTTGCGGTGTGTTTATTAAATATGCCATTCAATAGTGCAGAATTATAGTGAATTATAATGACCAACATTCAATATTAACAATTTACCCTCTTATTATATGTAAACTTTCAGAAAGAATAGAGAAATATAGATTTATGAATGATGAGACCTTTTATAGAATTGTGTCAATACACGCATTTACAAGTTTAGGCTACTTAAATTGAAAATATATCAAGCATTATTACACTCTTCGCAAACACAAAACGAAGAGTATATTGCATTCGATCGGCACATTTCTAAAACCGGTAATATTGCACGTAGGGAAAAAATCATATTCATACCACTGTGTTCGTGATCGAATTCTGAACAACTTTCAAAATGTCTGTCCGTCTGTCCGTGTGTCTGTCCGTCCTTGACGTTTCTTGTAAGCACGATAGGTAACTTAAAAACGAAAAGTTCGATTGTATTGACATTTGGAAAGTAAGTTACTGTTAGCTAGAGGAAGAACCATATTGTTTTTGAACAAAATCTATCGATAAATAAGAAAGTAACTAAATTTTGAAACGAAATTTTTTTTTAAACCGGCGAAGAGTATCCCATAGAATGTGCAACAATTATATAAAAGTGCAGTAAATCGGCGAAGAGTATAATGGTTAACTTCTTTTACTGTAATTTTGCATGCATACATCCCATTGTTGTATAAAGACCAGGTAAGCAGGAACTACAAAAAATTATTTTGATGTAAATATTTATTCTTCTACACATACCCGCCCCTGTTGCTTAGGGAATGTTATGATTACCTATCCTTTTTTATGGCTATATAAAGTGATTATGTTAGGAGCAAACAACGCATGTACTGAAGAGATAACTGTTATGTATCTAGACTTGTTCTCTCATCGAAGTCTGGTTCTAATGCATATGAATAATTAGAAATTAGAGTTTTCACACTACAAATTGATCGGAAATATACAGGGTGATTCACATAAAGCTCACCAGGCATTTTCCGTGGTAGCGAAAAGAGATATTCGAATTCTGTAAAAGACACTCGTTAGATATTTTTGGTGACTTTATTTTGTCTTTCAAATGTTCCCTATAATAGTGGCGTCTGCGGCGTCTCGACGCCGGAACAAAATTTCTGACAGGAATCTTGAGAAGTGGTGCATCTGATAAAGCAATGCATTTAAGCAACTTTTATAATACTAACAATTTCTGGAAAATTATCAGATCTCGAGATATTTGAACTGAAATATAATTTTCCTAAGTAACAAAAATGTCATAACATAAGCTAAGAAATGTGAAAAAACAAGTCTACAGATATAACAACGAACCTAAAAGTGACCATAACAAGATATTTATAGGATTTGGGAGGTATGGACAACTTAATTAACATTTTATTACTTTTTTTTAATATAGCTACTACTAGCGATTTAATTTAAATTTTTAATTACTATTTCCGGGTATGTTTAATTTTATTAGTAGTTGTACTCATACTAATTTTTTTTTCTTGGAACATGTTGCCCCTCGCAATATTTGTTTAGAAAATGTGTAAAATTAATGTTATTTAGTACACTCCATGGAAGATTTGAACATATTAACAAAAGGGCCAAATCGAAATAAAACTCGTCCTTTGAAACTCTTTTTTCCTTTTTTGTATTCCACTGGTGTGTGTAGCTATTTACATGTTTTAAAACAACATTTTTCTGTGTACACCTTATTGTGACATCACAAATATTACAAATTATTTTTTCGCCATCAAAATTTGATTCTTTAAAATAAATAAAAATTCTTTATTTGTTTTTTCAGTGTAAATACACAATCAGACACGTCAATGGATATACAGTAATAAAAAAATAAATATATATATATGTATACAAGAAAAGAGAATATAATATATAACAGTAATTCTACACAGTAATATAGGTACACAAAATACACACGTACATACACACATATATATATACACATTGTATAAAAATTTAAAAAACTTAGTTATAGGCACAGTCAAATCACATGTCGGCAAACACAATGTCATACCAAAGTCAAAATACATAAAATTCATATCTCAGCATTTAAAAATTCGTCAAAACTATAAAAGGCCCAATCTATAAGAGTTTTTTTAATGCTATTTTTAAATTGCTTTAAATTAAGATTTTTTATTCTATTTGGCAGTTTGTTAAAGAATAACGGCCCGTAATAATTTTTAGCTCCTCGGCTGTGGTTCAATCTTACGTATTTGGTTCTAATGTGACCATTGTTTCTGGTATTATGAGGGTGTGTATCACTTACAAGGCTATATTTGTTTAAATTTATTTTAACAAACAGAAGGCATTCATAAATATAAATAGAGGGTAATGTTAAAATTTTCATGTCCTTAAACTTCTCCCTAGCATCCTCTCTAAAACCCAAGAAACACATAGCTCGGATAGCATGGCGCTGTATAGAAAATATTCGATCAGTATGTGCCGAGTGACCCCAGGTAATTATTGCATAGCTAATTACTGAGTGAAAGAAACTGAAATACGCAGTTTTTACCACTTGCGTAGGTACTACATGCACAAGATTTCTTATTAAGTACAATGTTTTATTCAGTTTTTTAACCATATAATCTACTTGATGTTCCCAGGTAAGAAGAGGGTCTAAGTACACTCCAAGAAATTTTATACACTTCGGGTTATTGGCGTCATCTAAATTACGATGTGAAAATATCATATTCATTGTTTTTTCATTGTTTAGCAGTAATTTGTTTGCTGTGAACCAGTTTTGAAGATCTGCTGTTTTATTCGCCATATCATGTAGTAGGTATTTTATATCATTTTCTGTTGTAATTAGTGTCGTATCATCAGCATATAGTATAGTACTACAGTTTACGTTTGCATAGATCAAGTCATTTATATAAACAATGAACAACATTGGTCCAAGGACCGACCCCTGTGGTACGCCGTGATTTATTGATAACAGTGTGGAAGTTACCTTATTAAAGGAAGTACTTTGTTTCCTGTTTGATAAATAGGAAGTTATTAACTTTAAACTAACCTCATTAAAACCATAAAACTGTAATTTATATAATAAGGTGTCGTGGGAAATACAGTCGAATGCTTTACTTAAGTCGCAGAAAGTAGACCCTACGTAACATTTATTTTCGAAGCCATCTACGACATTGTCTATTAATTTTAAAACAGCTAAAGAAGTTGAGCGATTTTTTCTAAAATAAAAAATAAATCTTAACCCATTTTTCGACAGTACTCTTCCTCGAACTAAAACGCGTCATATTAGCAATAAGTCGTTCTTTCAGTAAACACAATAATTATAAACTAGGTCCTGTGCCACGTCCATTCAATTTAAAGGTGAATAAGTAGTAAATAATATTTGGTGTGTCAGCCACGTGATGCAGTTGTGCATTGTTTACGCGCTCTGTATCTTTAACTTAAATAGCGTTCTTTATATAAATAAATTATATAATTTATATTACTCAAAAAATAAATCAAAAGTTATTTATTTTTCGGTGAACCAGTTTTGAAGAATCTGTGCTTATTTCAATAAATCCTTGTAACGAAGTACCTGAAAATTAAACCCAAATTCCGATCACTGCTAATAATAGTATTCTTCTCTCCCATCACGCTCAATTTGTGTCACACTTGCGACATAGTGAAACTTCTTAAACAGGGTATTTAAATTACAAGAAAGAGCCATAAGGAACATAACAGACATATTATCATTTCACTCATCATGCAGGCCATATTTAAAAAAATGACTGTTACTGACATTATCGTGTATATATATTTTAGAAATTTGAATATATGTTAAATCAAACCTATATTAGTTTATAACCAATAGCGACTTCCACAAATATGAAACCAGACACCACTCTTTACTGTCAATTCTATCACATCATTTATCAGTGTATAAGAAAAGCCCTATGTATGTAGGAATTAAATTATATAATAAATTAAATCCAGAAATCAGGCAAATAGGCAATCTAAAATTATGAAAACTACAGTCTATAATATTCTACTTGATCGTGTGTGTTACAGTGTTTATGAATATATGAATTTCCACATATAGTTCTTCTTTTATATTATTTTTTAATAACATGTTCTTATTCTAATATTATATTTCTACAAATTCCTTTATAATTGTTTTTCGTTTTAGGTAATATGTTACCTTGTCATGTATTTATATAATTCTGGCTTAGTCTGTTGTAGTGATATATCGCTTTAAATTTTGTATCCTTTTGTTGCACATATTCCTATATATTATTATTTTTCCATAGAAACAATAACACTTCAACTAACTGACGAACATATTCAAAGAATAACATATACCTATACATTTTTTTTGAGACATTAAACTTTGCTTCATCATAAGAGAAATAGCTGAAAGCACTGGAATGTTAGCAGCTGCAAGCCTAGCAGAAAAATCTAGATGACTCAAATACATTAGAAAAATTAAAACAAATACATTGCTCTCTGTTGTTAATGTAAATGGGGGGTTGGATGAATAGCCCTCATTTCGGCATTTGTCTATTTCTATCAAATTGTACTGGGCGATAGACAAAAGCCGAAGTGAGGGCTATTCATCCAATATATGCTGAGGCGGAATGTTTGTTTGGGTTTTAATTCTGTTTACTTTAAAAACATGTGCCTCGATGGATACCGAAAGTGTAATACTACTTGGTGTAATTATCTTCGGAAGAAAAGCTCGGAAAATTAAAACTGACCTTCCTACAGGTTAAGTCAATCAATTTTTTCAATTTATTATCTTACTGTATGTACCCGAAATGTGTCTTGTCTCATTTGACTGTTCTTATTTGTAATTTAGTCTCTTGAAATAAAGCATTTATTTATCTATCTATCTTTAATCGGCTCATCACATCCATTATTGAATATCGCGATGTAGATGGGCGGGATGATCCTGTTCTAGGAAGGCAGATATGGTAGAATGAATAGTTGACAAGAACATTAATTTTGAATCGAATCTTTTGAAGATACAGCTTTACGAAACAATCGAATATTATGTGATGCGACACGTTACTACAATTTTGACTGCTTATTGCAAAGTTATGGACACATTGTTTTACGTCTATCATCCTATCGTCAGCATATAAATCCTACTAAATTGATATGGACTAGTTCAACTAGTTCACTAGTTGGTGCCAAAAAAACCACATTTGCAAGAAAAAAGGCTGTGACCATGTGTTCAAAATAGAGGACAGGTATTTGGAAAATGAATTGCTTGTGGATAATTTTAGTATTGAACCATTAATTATTTGCTAAGGATACGGTAATAGTATCGACAATTATTGTAACAGTGGTAATTTGTACATTGACAATGCCGTTTATATTATTTATATATATATATATATATATATATATATATATATATATATATATATATATATATATTGATATAAAATTTTATTGCAGATATATTTAGCTGCTATGTATTAGTTAAATTACGAATAGCATGTAATCATTTTAAATAATATGGTACTGATGTGCTAAGTATGCAATCAACCTAACAAAAATAGCATAGAAAATACAATATTTAACGTGGTCTTTTCGGTAACACCTTGTGAATTGCTAGTGGGATTCTAGTACGTTGTAACCTATTTTAGGAACATTTTCCTCTGTTTCAGCTAAAACCAGTGTAATTCGGTTGACACATTCTGATCACATGGAAATCATTATTCTATTTTAAACGTTTAATAGATCGATTTAAAGCCGAAAGTCCCTTCTCTATTTATTTCGTTCTGTTTAAAAGAGGACAGTGATTTACGACGGAATAAAAGGAGAAAGGGGCGCTGTGTGTGTAGTGGACGAAGTAATCTAAAACGATTTTCTCTGATGGAATACGTAAGCTGGTGACCAGGCAGAATACGTAAATTTGTCAAATGTGGGTCAATACAGAATCATCAGTTTCAGGCACACAATTTTACAGATTAATAATATAGCTACTTGTTACCAAAGGGCCCTCGGTCGAAGTCTTTAGGTTTATTACAAAATTATTGATGTAGACATTATAATTTATTGCAATGTACAGGGTTTCTAAAAGGCTATTCCTGACACTAAAATAAAACAAAGTGTCTATAAAGGAACTATTAAGCAAAAAACATTAATAGAAATAAATTAGATATACATTAATTGAAGAACCATCTAAATCAAATACCAGCGACTTTTCAAAGCAGAGAATAGTTAATATTTCCAGAGATACCTTAACAGTACACTAATAGACACCTAACAAACTTAGGACTATAAGAATAGGGGATCAGAAACTCCTAAAACAAATGAAGTAAAAAATAAGCTTAGCGCGTATCAATAATATATATTGTTAATGTTACGTGTAATACTTCCTATGTAGATATATGATAATATAGTCTATAAGTAAATGCCTTAGACCATCTTTATACTTCATAGGCATCCCTCACCGATTCATAACCCTAACAAAATAAAATATACATTGAACCACTGTTTATATTTTAAATATAAACAACCTCTAAGGACAATATGTTAATGCAGGATGTGCGTACATTTCACTAAAAAACTGTTCCTTAAGAAATCACTACGTTCACATTCGGAATTTTCATTTCTTTAAACGAAAATATCAAAACTATATTTGCACTCCAGCATGTGGAAATAATAGCTCCTAGAATTTTAATAATATAATACTTCGTCAACCCCAAAAACCCATAGAACGATGTATCACTTCAATACCTCTTCCACCGCCGATTGATTGACGTTTAATGAAAGTTTGGGCGGCTAATGTTAAAACTTTATTTTTCTCATGCACACACTAAATCACCATTTTATTTTGTTAAGCTCTTTAATAATGGAGTGGGACGGCTGATGCCATAAAAATCTTTGAGACTTTGTATTATTCTAGTACAAACGTCAAATTCTGGACTTTTGCTGGCTTACTTCAATTACTTACCCCTATTTATTCCCCAATTCTTCAACACAGTAAGTTCAAAATATAATCTAGTTTCAGATCTAATTTTAATACATACATGCACTGAATTTCGAGTCATATCCAAATTTTATTTTGTTAACCTCTTTGTAACAAAAGTCAAATTAAGGGAGATAAGTCCGATCCTGTCGCTTAGAATCACCGTATTTAGGACAATAACGTAAAATACTGGCCATAGGAACATCTGTTTTATGTTGCAAACCGATTTACTTTAGAGCCCAGGAAACATGCTTTGTTAACTTTAGTCTTTATTAGGTAGTCGACGTTAGCCACTTGGAAACAATAAATAACCATCCAATTCGCTTTTCTTACTTGAAGTTATGGACACTTGTTTAAATACGACCTCACCAGGGAGTCTAGTTAAATTTTCAAGACTAAGGCAGTTGAAATAGGATTCCAGAAAACATATGTATAGACAATAAGATAGATAGACCAAATAAGGCAGATTTTTCCCCCATACAAAAGCAAAGTAAAGGAACAAAAGGGTTTTTTTTCATCTGTTTTAGTGGTAATAAAATGTTCAGATAGGCCATATGATGAATGCCATGGTTCGTTAGGTAATTTCAAATTTGGGGTACGGTTTAAAGTAGAGAAGGTTTTAATTGATCGAGGGTTTACGAGGCTTAACGTCTGAACGGTCGTCATATACCTACAGGGTATAGTAAATTCTCGTTTTGCAAACCTTTTTCAATCTTAAAATTTAAGTACATTTGGTCACTATTTTGCCGGTTATAATAACCATAAATTAATGTGTTGTAATTGAACTAAGAGTATTCGGTCGCGATTCAGCTAAAGATTTGAACTCGCCGCGGACCATTTCATTTCTTGATATAGTGTAATTACTGTTTGTTAATTTATTTAATCGTTAAATGGTCGTGATTGTCTTTTCTTTCATTTGCTTTCATTTTCTTCTGTAAATATAGTGGTTTAAGTGTTTTGAGAAATCACGTGTTTTATTTGCTTGTTATCAAATTGAGTTCATTCTATATTCAGTAAAGTTTGTTTGTGAAGTAACCTGGTTGAGGAACACCAAAAAGGATATTATCACCTGGAAGGAAAAGGGTAAGCACAGTTTTGATTTCGATGGATATACTATGATATCGACGGAGTCTGCAAAGTAATTGGGACATTCCGTACTCTGCCAATGGTAATGTCTGATTAATCCATATAATTAGGGGAATAAAACCCCAGTTATTACATCTTTAATAATGGAACGAGGACGGTGGCGGGAGTTGCAAACAGCATTAAAGGAATTGAGCTCTTGGCTTCTAGTACATACACCAAATCCCACCATCAACATCGGCATAACAAATTTCATTTCTCGTTTTAATACAATTATTGCTTCCCCGGATCGAGATTCGGAGCCAACCGCACAACCACGGCGTGCAGCGTCGTGGTGTTAGTACGGTTGAGTGGATCGCGACCGGTTCGGCTCAAGACAATAAAATTAACAGGTTAAAACTCCTGCCACCTGTGGCGGCTTAAAATTAACATTAAAATCGATTATATTTTTTCCAGATTTTAAAAAGCTTTAAATTAACACTATATAATGCTGTGTATCCACACTGTGGAACACTACCTAAGTATCGTGTTTGAAATCATAAATAAAATTCACAAATTTGTATGTATTTTAGAAAATAACCATAACAGTTTTACTTTAACGGATCATACAGAAGCAGGAATATCTGTGGTTTATTTAATTGATTCAAGTTCACTTGTTCTCAGCGAGTAAGATGCAGAGAATGGAACTTGATATTGAATACGAACAAAATATTTAAATAAACATAAAAGTTAATTTAATTTTAACAAGGTTATTCTAAATAGCATATTATAAAACATGAACTTGTAGAGACTCAGTCTCATTTAAAATGATTTAGAATGAATTTGAAAAACAATAAAGTAAAATTGATAAAATCTGACATTCATGTCAAAACTTAGGGCTGAAAATTTTAAATTGTGTAGAAACACTGTAAATCTACACAAAATGAATATTGAATTGAAGACTAATACCAGTAGTTACATTGCAGCGTGATTATTTCAGAAATAGTAAGTCCATAGATTACAAAACACTGAATGACATTTTAAGTTTTCAGATATTTTCAAATATCATTGCAGAAAGGTGTCTTGTAAATGATATTTCACATCATGCAGAAAGAAAGGACTAATAGTATGATGTTAAATGTTTGTTGGCGTATCAATTTCTTGTTTTAGTTTATAATATCAGTATTTATTTTATTTATTTTATTTATTTTAATGCCTTATTTATATTAACGTCCTGGCGGAGTTCAGCTATTGCTGCTCTACCACTCAACCAGGACACATACACACAGACATCAACACAACAACCATTCCCTGCGATATTGCCATCTACCGCAGCTGAGACTCGAACTCAGGAGAGATAACAGCGACTAGACATGTTGTGCCACTCAACAGTGGTCTAGGCCACTGCTACCGTCTCGGTAACATATGAAAAAACGCCACTAACATCCATACCCTGGCCAGGATTCGAACCCGGGACTCCGTGGTCGCAAGCCAAACACCTTCAGCATTGCGCCACCGAGCTGGTTGCTTTGCGCCACCGAGTATTCTGTCAGTATGAAAAGCTGCAGTATGTTTTTAACTACTAGCATTTTGTGTTTATCATTGCTATTCATATAAATGTATGAATTAGTATTTATTTGAGATTGGAATTGTTAATTGTAGTTATAAGTAGATTTTAAAAAAGTATATGTAATATGTCAATATATTTCGAGTAATTACAATTAATCCTGAAAAGTAGAATAAGAAATTCATCAGGAAAATTAAAGAATTAAAAACAGTATTCAATTAATATAAAGAACAAACAAAACTGAATAGTTTAAATTTTAAATTAAAATTAAATTTTGAAATATTAGATCAAAATAGAAAAAAACAATTGAAAAATTGAAATTTAACCCAATTAAACGACTTAAAATAACAAATCAGTTGAACACACACCGCTGAACAGCGAGTTGCGAAAAATATTCATCCGAGAATAATAAATAAATTGAAAATAAAAGAAAAGTGGTGAATAATTTGAAGGTTAGAATATTACAATCCAGATATATTGATATCAAGAAAAAATTGTAAAAGTATATTAAATATAAAAAGTGAGTAAACTTTGAAAGTATTACGAAGTAGATTATCCAGAAAGAAAATTTAGAAGAGGGAAGTATTTGTTAATCCAGTTAGCAAATTTATATGGTGAAGAAACTCAAACGTCAATCAAGTGATAGAAATATTTCAAGGAAATCTTGAAAATAAATTGGAGGTTATAAACAAACGTCAATCCAGTAAAGAAGAAGAAGAAGAAGCCTTGAGAGGTTAAAAAGTCAGTCAAGTGACATAATATTTCAAGGATCATAATAACCAGTTAGAGGTTATAATATAACATTACTCGAGTCGAAAGAAAGACAAGGTAAAGCTTTACTATATCAGAAATCCATGGTACATATTTATTTTAAATAAAGGCCATATTTATCATTTTAGTTAAGTTAGATTTTGTTATTTAAATTTGTTAATTACATTCCAAGTTCAAATTTGTTAATAAATTAATACTTTGTTCGTTCAATACTGAGTTTGATTTATTTAGATTGTTATCTTGATCGATGAGCATTTATTGAACCGACTTCGTTGAACTTTGAGTAAGAGTCATTCTATAGATTATAGATGGTCATGCTAATGGTGTTCTATAGTCTATAATATTAACAGCTTTTAAGAAACTGTTTGGCGCCCAGTAAAATCATTTCAATTTACTTTCTTAATATAAAATAGATTGAGAATATAGAACAATAAATACACTTTGATTTAAGGCACTGGGTGAATTTGGTTGTTGATACGGGAGAAAACTCAACGAAAAAGCATGTTCGAAGCAATTGGACCCTATCGATCTGTCCGCCGTTAGGAGGATATGGAAAATGAAAAATTTGAGTTGTAAATATCTTAGATTTCTATGAAGTTTCTCGGTCTACATGGAATTTTGAACAAAAAAGGACGAAATGTCTGTGGTGATCTGGCTGTCAGGAAAGAGTGAATACGTTTGGTTATTCGTTTAGTGTGTGTATAAGTCCCGCTTTCTCAACATCTAAGAGCACCATTACACCAAATCCCAAGTCTCTGGACTCTTACAGGCTTATTATTTACTTATTTTATCCCCTTTATCCTTTACCCCTATTTACTTCCCAACCCAGCAACGGAATAAGTTCAAAATATAATTTAGTTCTAGATCTTGATATAAGTAATACTGTTATGCATGACACCCCCTAGGAAGTGAAGACTGTACGCCCATGACTACCAAGTAGCTGAAATTAAGTAAAAATGGTTAAGCAACCAGTCATGCATGTCATCTCTGAGACAGTAGTATGTTTTCTGTATAGAAAAAGATCGAGTTTCTGGAGCGTAGTGGGAGAAGATTCTCGATTTGGTTCTAGATGATTCTGGAAGCATTTTTAGAGTATATAAGGCGAAATCAATAGCGGAAGGTTGGAAGTTCAGAAAAGTGAAGTTTGGTAGCGAAAAGTGAGGCTAGAAATACGAAGTGTAAATATAAACACTAAAGGTTATTTTAGAAGTATTGTGTAGTCAGTAAATTATTAAATAAAGTGTTAGTGGTTACTCCTTGTTAAAATTATTTAGAACCTACGGATTTTTACAGGGTGTTTCTAGGGACGGAAACATGTAACAATACTTAGCATACCGAAGTAAATATTTTAAATCGCACAAAGAGTTACAGACCGAAATAAAGTATTTTCATTCAAATTTAACATTTCGAAGTTTCATGACATAAACATATTTCAACAACAGAAAAATGTTATGATTTTTATCTTTACGATAACTACACTTTCACTCTACTACGTAAATGTGAAAGTAATATCAACCGATATCCACAGGCCATTATTTACGACTCTTGGGCACTTTTAATGTGGGATTCTATGGTCGCTTTGATTCAGTTCTTGTTTTAAGAAGTTTATGAATATGAATTTATTACACATCCTCCATTCTCTTTAAAATAAACTGTCAGCAATTTCAACAGGTAGGAATAAATTCTTACCTAAGAGAACGATGCTAAAAATGGTTTAATAATGTATAATACCAGATTACTAATATTTATGACAAATCTACTGCAGTCTTAACATCTAAAGAAAAATATAATTTTCTATTTTTAAATATCTCTGCATTATAATCATCTGTTAACAAGTAATGACTAGGATGACTTGTTCAGGTCTTAACATACGTCTCTTGACTAATAAATTATTTTAATTCACCCTCCTTCTGTATGGCACGTCGAAGAGCAGCACACATATGTCGTGGTTGCTCATGAAGTGTGCTTCCTCACCAAATTTCTTTTCCATTAGGTTCTTGGTGACGGCAGTCCAACGTTTTGGAAAGCCTCCTCTTTGCCGCTTACCATCTGGTTTTCCCTGACCCATTATCCGTTCTACATTGTGCTCCATCCAGTTTATGTGGCAAAAAATGATAAAATTCTAGATAATGCGAAACTTGAGAGTTGTCTTGAGGGATATATTTTTGGAGAAATGAGAACGGTTCAAGAAATTCATAACAAACGTCTCCAGATCTCTGAAGAATCAGTACGTCGCCTCCCTAATGGTCCATGTCTCATACTGGAAAAAAGAGATGAAGAAGACTTGAACGTTAGCAAGTCCGATCTTTCTGAGTTTGGTTATATTTCTATCTCTATCCATCGATTTTATATTCACAGTTGCTAGAATTGACAATAAGGGATCCAAAGGTACGCCATTCTACTCATCTTAAATCTGGTTGGTTGGTTTTAATTTGCTCGGTTACAATCATAATTTTTAGTTAGGGAAATGGCGTGCAAAATCGACGACGAAAGGTTATCGTCTGCCACTCAATGACCGAAGAGAACATATAACTACAAAATTTTATTCTGTCTGAAAATTTTTGGTATGGTGGGGGAATATGGAGGGGGGGGATTTTTTTTAAACGAATGGTTATCGATATCCGTCCTCATAGGTCGTTAGAATATGTACTTGATATACCCCAGTTACACTGGTAGATGAAAATTCCGCTAGGTGCGCGGTAGAGGGAATTCTAAAAAGATATATTTTTTTTAATTTCCCTCTACCACGTACCGAGCGAAATTTTCGTCTGCCAGTGTAACTGGGGTATGTCAAGTGCATATACTAACGACTTATGAGGACAGATATCGACAACCAATCGTTTAAAAAAATGTCCCCCTTCATATTCTCCCACCATACCAAAAATTTTCACAGAGAAAAAGATTTCGTATCACTGAGTGGCAGACGGTAACCTTTCGTCGTCGATATTGCATGGCATTTCCTGGACTATTTGGCTTTATTGTAATTTAGACTTAAATGGTACTCAGAGCATATTTGAAGATTGTTGAGTAGATTTATGAACTCATTTTCACTTACTGTACCTCATCCTACCTATCTATAAAGTTGAAATAGTTAACGGTTGAACTTCCTCTAAGTATACCACTCTGCAAATCGTCCAGCAGACGCCATACAGTAGTCCAAAAAAAGTTTCTTCGTTCAAAATTGTCTAAAGCTCTTATTTTGCAACAGATTTGGATATATTGTTTAAATATTCGCGATTTAATTACGAAAAAAATGTGTCATGGCCGATTTTTGAATATGAAAACCTGAAGGCGGTTAAGGTGTCTAAATGGCCATTTTTTTATAAAAATCTTACAGACTTTGACAAAAAAATATTTTCGTTAATACTGACAAGTTTCAAATATTACTGATTACTATTTTTATATTCAAATTGCCTCAGTTCTAAGTTTCCGGGAGAAATTCAAGATGGAGAATCCAAAATGAAAATCAAAAAATTATTTAAATGCATTATAGGCCACTTTAAGCATGATTTTAAAATTTTAAAAGCGCAAATAGCTGCTATTTATTATTTATCGATCATAAATTTGCAATTCCGTCCTCCATTAATTTTGAATATTACATAACATAATATAGGTATTATAGGTAACATTAAGATTCTTTCATCAGCTAATAATATAATAAGTAAGTATATAACACAAAGGTTTAAAAATTTTTGTGATACTTATATTATTAGCTGACGAAAAAATGTTAATATCGATCGATCTACACCTGAGTTTTGCTTGAAATGACTAATATTTTTTTAAAATATTCTCAAAACAATACTTTACAACGCCTAACTGATTTAGTATATAAGAGATAAAATACTCGTTACTAATTTTTTGAAAATTGATATTTCTGGTCTCTAAGCACAAAAATTAATGCAATTGTCACAAAAATTACTTTAATGGCATTATGGTAGTCCTATAACCTTCCAGATTTTTGTCGCAATTTTCTCTGAATATTTGAGTTGAATCGGTCAAGCAGTTTTTGAGTTATAATCAAACAAACAAACAAACAAACAAACAAACAAACAAACAAACAAACAAACAAACAAACAAACATATATTGAATTTTCTGTATTAGTAAGATTAGTAAGATAATGTATTTTTTAATTGATATTCAAAGAATCAAAACTTCTTTATTTATCAATCCAAAAAACTTGGAATACTATGATTATATTATAGTTTAATAAATTATGTTTTAAAAACCTCAAAACATTTTCAAAAACCCCCAAAAAATGGCTAATTTCTCAAAATTGGAGCACTTTTCGATAAAACGAATATCATATTCGTAAAAAAACCAGAGATCTTGAATGTAGGAAGGTCCATTCTCGCCATTTCACTGTAAATATTCTATTTCTCAAAAAATGAGTCAAAAAAGCCAATTTGCCTCAATTTGAAACTTGTCAGTATCAACTTTAACGAAAATATTTTTTTATCATTTCCTAACATTTTATAACCGCCATATTGATCAGCGATCTCGAAAACTTCCGAGTAGCAAGATTTATGTATATTGTTAAAAAAGAAATCTGCAAGATTCTTATAAAAATGGTCATTTAGACACGGTTTTCATCAGAGAAAATGACATAGGTACCTGAGAGGTTATTCATGCTAGGGGTGGTATTTGACACGCATTTCGATATACTGTACTCCTGAAGCTAACATTCTGAGTGATAACTGATCACGTCAAAAATTTTTCACAAATAGCCGCTAAGAAATGGAGGAATTTGCACTTTGGCGGCACTGATTAGTGTACCAATGCAAAGTCCTTATCCTCAACATGATTATATGTATTTGTAACAATATTATATGTTATATTTGTCCTCTGAATTCGAGAAAACCAGCACATTGCAGCTGATTTCTAAACTCAAAAAACAAACATTTCCAGAATGCAGGAAGAGCTCATGTCCTCCGACACCTGAATAGTTCACCATTTTTTAAGATAACACACACTTTCATCCCCGAATGATCGACACATCTCTTTGATCTCTTGATGTCATTCTCCTTGTTCTGCTTTCTGAAAAATAGTCCAGATGAGAATCTAAAATATGCAACTTCAAATTCATTAAGTATCTCAATTTTTTAAAGTCTTTCGTCATTTTCTCGGCTATTTTTTTATAATCTCGACCCCTGTAATTTCCCAGAAAGCTTTCGACAACAGCACGAAAACTTATCCATTGCGCTTTTTTAATATTACCCATTAGGTATCGAGGAAACCATTACGAGAGAAAGTAGCCGATAATAACGACTTTGAAAGTGGAACTGCAAACGTCATTCGTAAAACAGTGGTAAAAAAGCATAAGTACTTGTTCCTCCTCTTCAAATCAAATTAGGATCAATAAAGCAGTTCGTGAAAGTTCTGGAGGTAAGTTTAACAGTATATCTGATGCTAAAATAAAAAGGGGTCTTCTATGGACCACAAATTCGTATGCTACTGAAACCTTAATTACCACAATGTGCATTCAATTATTTTCCCACTGCATTAAGACATTTTTTGACCAATTAATGATTAATGCAAAGCGGCTTCCAGGAAAGACATCTTTCAGGAACACCCTGTATAATGGTAGAGGGGGTGGTTATACTGACATATAGGGTGCGTGTATATCTCATTTTGCTTTTAGCCTAGGGATAAAATAAAATCGCTCTATGGCCTTTATTGAGTTTTGGGAGTACTTTTTGTTAATATTGTCAATAAACAAATTTCTAAAATATATAAAATATTTTTACCGTATTTTATAAACTCAGAATAAAGCAATAGACGATTATCATTCATATTAACTTTTACAACACGCTGTTATGTTGTATTAAACATGCTTAAAATTCATTTTTTGTAGAAAAAAGGCGTTTAAAACAATAAAAAAACGGGTCGACAAAAAAGGCCAACATTAGTCTCGAACATGCTCCACTATTATAGAAACTATTTTACAAATTTTCAATAATACCTATAATAATTGCACCTATGCTGCAAGCTATTATTGGCCTGAGTTATCAATTGCAATCTAAACCTTATTAATTTAGTAAGTAACTGTAACTAAAAAAAATAGTTATCACAGATTATAGGAATTTTCGAGTACTACAACATTTATGAATTATCATTATAGCATCTACGTGATTTTCTCTACTACTAAGAGCGCGTATGTTAAGACTGAACAGTTTGTTAGTTTTTCTAGTGATGTGAAAATAATGCTAATTGAATAGGTCGAGGGGTATATAGAAGCAGAAACTTATATAGTGGAAAGAAAAGTATGTAGAAAAAGTGAATATTAGATTCTGTCATTCTATACTCAGTGAAATAATACTAGGGAGCTAAATTGCCCAAAAAGCAATGGTTTTACTATATAATTTTTTTTGTTAGAACTCGTTGTGAACATTACAAGTAAGGTAGTAAAAAGTTTTCATGAATTGAATCCGAGTGGTGGAAATATTTTGTTAAAACAAAAGATTGTCAAAATTGTGTTTATTTGCAGTTTTTCTTGAACGTCTCTGGCTATATAGTTAACATCACAATGAGAGAAAAACAAATTGTTTACAACAAAATTATGAAGAAAAGTGGATTCACCCGAGTAATTTTGCTTAATTTGTCAAGTTGATAAACATAGAAACAGTTGAGAGAGGCCATTTTCAAACAACTGATGATAACTTGTACATCAATACACATTGTAACAAAACTTTCCGAGAATATGCCACTTGAAGAGTTAAATCATCAGGCCAAGTTTCAAGTTAAAACGTTTGTAATATTGCCTAAAATTAATTGCAAAGTCGAAAATTGAATTGTCGATTGCACTTAGCATGAAGACGTGCAACAAAAATTTTGTTTTCAGTTTAAACATTTTCTTATATACTTTTCGATGATATTAACAAACATTTCAAGTTTTTTGAAATTTTTCATTTTTTTTTTTAAAGAACAGATACATGTTATTGCTCAACAACATTTTACTCAAAAACAAAAACTATTGACGCATGTCACACCTACATAGAAATTAACAATTTAGAAAAAGACAATTACGCTGTTACGCCAATTGGGAGCGCAATATAATATTTTTTGAGTTATAACTATTTATAAACAAACTAAGCAGTGTAATAACTTGTGCACTGAACATTCTCTAGTATTTAAAACTCCAAAATATTATAGTTTTTTAGACCACATAAATTGCTTTAAACTTATCGAGTTAAACTTGCTCGATAGTGCTACGAAATGGAATGTCGCGCACGGATTACTGTTGTAGTTTAAGTGACTCAAGCCTTTTCACGGCGTAATTAACAAGTGCCTCATTAGCCTTCAACATCGTATCACGATGTCTTTTTCCGTGACCGTAAAAACAACTTGTTTCTGCACCCTCGATCTAAGACCTGAAACTTGTTGAAAAAGGTAGTTTATGATGTCAAATTATAGTTAGAATATTTTAACGTTAAGACTTCTAGTCCTTTATTATATAAGAGAGCTTATATTGTGGAGATATTTTACGTTTTTGTCTGCGCAGCTAATCCGATTTGAGTGATATATTTTTTTTAAATATCCGGAAAAAAAGTACAAGAAACCTGTATAGCTTAACAGCTGCCGCAAATTGTTTATTTAATTCTACCGGAAAGGTGGACAAAAAAATATAAAACTAACCACTGGAACTAATAGAGAATTAAATTGTAGGGAAAAGCGGTGCTATGCAATATTTTGAGGAAATTGATATTTTCCAAGTTATAATGATTTGAAAATTGCGATTATAGCATTAAAGAATTGATACTTCGAGAGCGTTTTTCGTAAATAACTCAAAAAGTGTTACATTTAATTCAAAAGTATATCAAGAGAAGATGACGAAGTGATAAATATTTCACTTTTTTAAATATCAGTACAGTGAAGTTTATGAGTCCAGATATAATTTAAATCTCAAATAAGTATCTCAAAAATAATCAGTTGGAAGATAGATAGAGAATGTTTTAAATTATACTCCGCGGCAATATATTATTAACTTTTACTTTTACACGTTTCAGACCATGTAGATTACGAAATTGGAGGTCTTTCAATTCCGTCAGTATATCTCTCTGTTGGCGCTATACATAAAAAACTATTTCATGGAGAACACTCAAATTTGATAGGTAGTTGACGCTACTGCCAGTGAAGAATTTTGTCGAATTTCACTGGAATATATATAGGGTGGATCACCTAAAGAGAATAAATAATGAAAAAATATGACAACTGGCAATAATATATGGCATGTAATTAATACAACTGGCAAGGAAGACACCTGTTATACTTTTAATGAAAAACATACTTTATTTTTTCTTTCGAATAATCACTGATTAGGGTAGCCCTTATTTTCCAACTTTTAAAATTTGAACGTCTCACCGCCTCAAATTATCATAATATAAGAGAAAAAGAATTACAACAAATTTAGGGTACCTAGCTTAACCCCTCCCCATTCCACAAAAAGGGTGAATTTTCCTATGTATTTCTTATGGGCAAAAGACACTTTTCGTAAATTTGCCATAGAATCGTCAAAATGTCGTGTAAAAATCGCACAACGTTTCCTCTTCTCAATTGTCCAGAGAATACGATTTTTTTTTAATTAAAGCCTCATAAGACTCTTATGGGACACCAAAGTAACCCTCTTTGGGGCCCTATAAAAGTGTCTTACGAGGCTTTAATTAAAAAAAAATTAATTCGTATTCTCTGGACAATTTTGAAGATGAGACTTGCGTGCGATTTTTACTACACAACACTTTGACGATTCTGTCACAAATTTACGAAAAAGTGTCTTCTACCTATAAGAAATACATAGAAAAATTTACCCGTTTTATGGCACGGGAAGGGATTGAACTAACCACTCAAAATTTTGTGTAAAATTTTTCCTCTCATATTAGAACACAATGAGTGGGTGAGAGGACCACATTAAAAAAAATTTGTAGAGTGACCACCCTGTCTAAATAAAGTGGGAAGTTCTGTGTAAATACCTTGATAGATTTTTTCATAATAGTGTGTTTTTCAAAAATACCGATACATCTGATTCTACTCAGCAGACTTTAAAAATAGAAAGATGAAAATATTTGTTTCAACAAAATTTAACAAACCACTAAATTTTGAAAATAATATGAATTTTAGAGCAATTTGAAAATTTTCTAAAATTTTCAAAGTGATAAGAAAATGTTACAAATCCCAGAATAATTTTTCCTTCGTATTATGAAAGTGTGATAGTGTGAAAGTGATAGAAACCTACAATTTGAGCCTGAGAACGTTTACATTGGTGCTCGATCCCAAAAGCTATAGCTTTTTCTTTTGGGATTAGGTCACGCAAAAATCAATATCTCCGAAATCGGTTCACATCACTTTCTTGAAGACGCTTTTAGCTGTGATTGTTTAAATTTTTAATTCAATCACGAATTGTACCTAAAAGAATTTTGGAATTAAAGGAGTAAGTTGGTTTCCGTGAGATCTTTGAAGTTTTCAGGTTAGATTTCATTATTTTGACGTCAGATTTAAACGGGTCTATAAAAAGTCTCAAAATCTACAACTTTTATGTAAAATAAAACACTTTTTTCTATCTTTTGGAAAAAAAGGTGATCGCGAAAAACACATTTTTTCAAAATTTCTTAAACATCACACGTTATAAAAAATCCCTGAATCCAAAGCACTGCGAAAACTAAAAAAACAAATTACATGTTTTTTTATCCTTCTTTTAACAATTGAAATAAAAATATTTCCTCTAGGAATTCTGTTATACTAGAAAAGTCATCCTGAAGTAAGTGGCTTCTATTTAATATTTGACTTGGTAAAATTTAAGAATTATTTCGAGAGGCAATTTATTCAATTATGAAAAAAATTTGCACATAAATATTTTGAGCCGTCTCTAGTTTTGGTTAACCGCCGTAAGAATTTATTGTTCGGACATCTAGTTTTTTTCGCTATTTCATTACAAATAATATGTTTCTTTTCCATTGTGATACGGGCATTATATTCATACAACCAGAGATATTTAAGAAACTGCGAAAAAAAAAACGATTCTAAAAATTCTCTAGACTCTAAAGTTTTACTCCACTATGGAAATATAAGATAAATAGAATTCAGTAAGAAAAACATTAAAGATTAAGAAAAAAATATAATTTTAGTTTGAAATTTTCACAATATTGGTGAAATAAATAATTAATCTTATTTTGCACAAATAACTAAATAAAACACACTACTATGTTTTCTACCACTATGTATTTATAAAAATTGCGACTGCAGTTTCGACTTACAAAGCCATTGTCAAGCAGTGAATCAAAAATGACTGATTTACAATTATACAGAAATGTAATATATAGACAATATTGGTTGGATAGATAGGTACAATAAGAGGCTTAGGCAGGTAGATGACAATAATAAACTTAATTATGAATATTCAATTATGGGTCTGCCGGCTGTAAATAAAGGTGAATATATCAGATCTAATTGATCATTTAACAAATTATAATCCTTGACATTATTGTGTTTATGAATTTCCAGAGATTCTAAAACGTTTAATTTAAAGCCTTTTGTTGAGAAATGTAAAATTTCAATGTCGTTTAATTCTGGAAAACTATGGTTGTTTTCGAGGCAGTGGTTCGCGAAAGATGAATCAGTTTTCTGTAACCTATATGATCTAAGATGTTCTTGATACCGTATTTTGAAATTTCTACCGCTTTGCCCTATATAGATACTATTACACTCTGTACATTTTAACTTATAAACTCCAGATTTGTTAAATTTACGTGTTGGGTCTTTTGCATTGTATAATATGTTTGATAATTTACTCTGTGATTTAAAAGCTATTTTTAGATTGTGTTTAGATAGAACATTAGCTATTTTTTCGGATAAATGGCCACAGTAGGTAATTGTTGTGTAAGTACATTTTGTGGTTTCTTTTATTTTTGGATATATTAATTGAAAAGTGAATTTTTTCCGGATTTTGTTAATTAACTTTCTAATGACATCTTTACCAAAATTATTTTTAACTCCAATGTCCTCTATTATGTGTAGCTCTTCATTCAGATCCGCATCAGACAGAGGTAGTGAAAATGCTCTGTTTATCATAGAATTGTATGCTGCCATTTTTTGCTGATATGGGTGTAATGAGTCATAAGGAATTGTGGTTCCTGTACCATTACACCCATATCAGCAAAAAATGGCAGCATACAATTCTATGATAAACAGAGCATTTTCACTACCTCTGTCTGATGCGGATCTGAATGAAGAGCTACACATAATAGAGGACATTGGAGTTAAAAATAATTTTGGTAAAGATGTCATTAGAAAGTTAATTAACAAAATCCGGAAAAAATTCACTTTTCAATTAATATATCCAAAAATAAAAGAAACCACAAAATGTACTTACACAACAATTACCTACTGTGGCCATTTATCCGAAAAAATAGCTAATGTTCTATCTAAACACAATCTAAAAATAGCTTTTAAATCACAGAGTAAATTATCAAACATATTATACAATGCAAAAGACCCAACACGTAAATTTAACAAATCTGGAGTTTATAAGTTAAAATGTACAGAGTGTAATAGTATCTATATAGGGCAAAGCGGTAGAAATTTCAAAATACGGTATCAAGAACATCTTAGATCATATAGGTTACAGAAAACTGATTCATCTTTCGCGAACCACTGCCTCGAAAACAACCATAGTTTTCCAGAATTAAACGACATTGAAATTTTACATTTCTCAACAAAAGGCTTTAAATTAAACGTTTTAAAATCTCTGGAAATTCATAAACACAATAATGTCAAGGATTATAATTTGTTAAATGATCAATTAGATCTGATATATTCACCTTTATTTACAGCCGGCAGACCCATAATTGAATATTCATAATTAAGTTTATTATTGTCATCTACCTGCCTAAGCCTCTTATTGTACCTATCTATCCAACCAATATTGTCTATATATTACATTTCTGTATAATTGTAAATCAGTCATTTTTGATTCACTGCTTGACAATGGCTTTGTAAGTCGAAACTGCAGTCGCAATTTTTATAAATACATAGTGGTAGAAAACATAGTAGTGTGTTTTATTTAGTTATTTGTGCAAAATGATTAACTACCACAGAGTAACGGCTCCTTCAATCAATTTTTTAATTAATCTTAAAATGTAGCAGTAAAATATTATTATTAATTTTAAAAACTTAAAACAAGAATTTAAAAAGGAAAAAGAAATCGATCGTAATACGATGAGGTTGAAGGTTGGTGAAGTAAGTTTTAATTACGCCGAAAAAATGCCAGTTTGGCGCATTGTCGGACAACTTCTACTAGATAATTTTCCAATAATTCATGTGATTGTAGTAGTAATAACTGTTATGTGTTGAACAAATGGTTTTAAACACTAGAAAATGTTCACTCCTCTCAAGCCATTATGTCATTTAGTTTGTTTATAAATGACTATAATCTAGCTTTCTTTGTTATTACTTTATAAACAATTCATTTTTCCTCATTGTGATACGAATTATATGACTAGAGATATTTAAGGAAAACTGTGAAAACCCAATTTTGAACATTCTTTTGTTTAAACAAAAGCTGTCTACTACTCGGATTTAATCCAAAAGTTCTTACTACACTTTTCTTAATGTTTATAACAAGTTTCAGAAAGAAAGTTGCTATAGTCAGACAGTTCCCTAGAAATTTAAGATTTATTCTACTATAAGGTAACACAGTCTTCAATGGTCTGCAATATTGATTGGTATAGACTTCTTTCGGATTCAGACTTTAGAAAAAATAGAAGAATTACGCCACGTGCCATTTTTCACATACTCAAATTTCTGGTTTTAATATTCACCGACTACTCTATTAAACTATTTCTTTCTCATCTTACTGATCTTAGAGGCAAAGTGTTTCGGCCAATATTAAACTTCTAAATACATATTTACATTATGTACCTTATAGAATATTTTATATTTATTCTTCATTTGATCAATGTTTATTCCTAGCATTCAAATGGTGTATGGGGACGGAAACTGATTATTTTATAGACAAAGAAGTAGTATGAGAAGCTTTAGTTGCTAGAAGGAAAGTCCTCTTGCCTTCACTTTATATCAAAGTTGATGTGAAAAAGCAATTTTCAAGGGCTTTGTCAAAGGAAGGAAATTGTTTTAAATACTTGTGAAACACTTTTCCTGAATTATTAGAAGCAAAACTGAAAGAAAGTGTTTATGTCCGTCCTGATATTCGGAAGCTCTGAGAGATGAAGTTTTGGTGTTTAAAATGGTAATGGTTGAAATTTTTTTTGGAAATAAGAAAGACTGCAAATTCGAGTGTATCGTCAAAAGCATGGTAATAACGTTCAAAGACTTGGGTTGTTCGATGAGCTTAAATTCCCATTTGGATTAATTTCCCGAAAATCTTGGTATCGTGCTCGAATGGCAAGGGCAAAAATCACATCAAGGGAAATGGAACGCAGATAGCTGAGGAGATGGAATATCTACATAACGGAATGCAGTTGGATGTTGCACAAAGAAGATCCCAAGGTTATCTACAAGAGAAAAAGAAAAGATATTTTTAGGACAAAAGGGAAAGGCAGTTTAAAGACTTGTGGGTGGGAAGCTCACAACGGACTATTGTAAGGAGAAAATTACAAATTATATTTTTTGACTTGTGTCGCCACCAGTAATAAACAATATTGATCTTCTGTTTCTAAACGTTTAATACATATTAATACTGTTTAATATTTCTGGTGTTTACAATATGGGAAGAATAATTTTTGTCAGCGCATTATTTTTATCTAAAAATTCCAACGATCTTTTATAGACAGCTTATAATTTGATTTGTAAAATTCTTTACTAAAGTAGATAAAAAAAATTAAAATTGATTAGCAGTAGGCAATGCTTTTGAAAATATATTGCGTTATATAAACTGCTGCCAAGTGGAAAATATTCTGGAAGAATTATTATCTGCACTTTTTCGAGAAAACAAAATAGAACGTTTCAAATTTTTTTTTATAGAAAATGTTCATTTCCAGAAACTTTTCCATTTGTTGAGCGATAAATATCGGGTAAAATGGAAAAATGTTTTGAAATATTTTGTAACCCGCATATATGGACTTAAGAGAAAAGCGAGTGTGGATGAAGACAGTTTTATCGTATTCTACGAAATATGCCGACCAAGAAGGGACAAAGAATTTTTTGTCAGTAAACTAAAAATGTTGATTCCAGCAAATATTCACTTTGTAAATCTGCATTCAAACCATAAAAACTTACTAGGAGAAGGGCTGAAAATTACAAAATACGAACATTTGTATGATGTTAGTGAAAATAATTAATTTGTCACTTTAAGGGTAGTCTGTCAAGGGCTTTGTGACTCCGAGGACTTGGCAGATTGGCACATATCAATTAAATTTTTCTTGCACTACGTAACGTAAATGAATGAGAAAATTTTTAAGTTTTAATAAACCCCATAACTCTTGCTTGCGGCCAGATTGAACCGGCAGATTGGAGAATTTCATATTATATAAGCTGCCTTTAGCGACATCAGATGCCAAAACTTTTTAATAGCATAACGTAAGTAAATCCGTTGTGGGCTCATGGTATTGTAAAACGTAGACCGAGTTGAGAATTTGTTCAAATTTTGGTCAAATTTTGGAGTAACTCTACAAGTCTCGAGTAGTCATTAGGAAACTGCAATAAACATTTCTCGATCTGGGAACCGCCTCGCGTTTACAAATGTCTCTCTTGAGAATTACATCGAGGTTTAAATGAGAAACTTACCGAGTGTTCTTTAATGGCGTGCTAATATTTCAGGGTGTGATTCCTTAGATTATTTTATAAAGAAAAGTTCATATGAACATATGTACGCAACGGTTTAAATTTTTTACTACATGGTGTTGAGTTTTTCTTTAATCGTTATTTTTTAATACCTCAGAAAATACTTTAGATATTATTTTCAACCTTGGTATGTATACGATATAAAATCATATATTTTAGTTAGAAAAGTTATTTTATAGCTCTACCAGTGGCGTCCCTGCAAACATGCCCTCTGATATTTTTAACAAAACAATGGTACGCAGCTGATATTTTTCTATCTGGTTATTTGTTGTGATTAGCCTGGTTAATTCTACATGAAAATGGAGTCTTGCGTTTTCTTGTCATTTGAAGAAAATGTTGGAAATGGCCAACTTCATTTAATAGGCATGCTTCCTCTCGCCTTTGCATCGAATTGCACACTCGTTCAAATATTTCCGGCGTATTCCGTATTGTTTCACATGAGGCAACCATTCGCTCTCTTAAATCCTCTCAAGTGTTAATGGGAGTTTTATACACCAGGCTTTTGAGATGACCCCACAAAAAGAAATGCAAACTACTGAGATCGGGGAACCTTGCTGGCCATAGCCGTGGTCCTCCGCGACCATATACGTAATGCATTGTCGCCATTTACGCATTCGTATAATCATTCGAATAAAAACAGCGAAAAAATAAGATAAATTCAATGATACTAAAAATCGAAGAAATAATCGATGAGATGGTTTTGAACAAAAACGACCTACTTTCTCAACATATACAGTATGGTTCGACGACTTTTCATGACTTCCATATCGTACTTATCCACCAGGAGATTGTGCAACGGTAAAATATTTTAAAATCCACCAGTGGCGTCGGTCGCTATGAAGAAAAATGTACCTAATTTTCCAAAAAAGATATTAGGTAAAGTTTTAACTGTAAAACAATCTCATAATATTATTCATTCAAAACCTCACTGAATCTGAATTTTAATAACATAGTGTACTTGGTGTTCACGTAATAAGAAAATAAAACTTCCCCTTTTAAGGTACCAATTTTTACAGGCATAACTTTGTTTTCGGACGTAATTGAGAGTTACTTAAGCTAGAGGAAGACAGATTTACCATTTAGAATTAATCACGTGACGTCAGTCCGTTTCCTTATTAGTCAAAATGAAACAATAATTGACTTGGAAATAAAAAAAGTTCAATTTTAGATAAATTTGATTCACGCACAATTTAATAAATAATAAAATTTACATTAGATAACTAAATCACAGTGTGCTCAACATATCACATGATTAATTCTAAATAAAACGACTGTCTTTCTTCAATTTAATTACGTCCAAAAATAAAGTTATGACTAATAATTAGCAGGAAGAAAATATATTTTTTCCCATATTATTGAAATTCGGTATTAGTTAGTGAGTTTTTGATAACAACGAATAAGATTATATTATTTTACTGCTAAATCTTTGTTTGGAAAATTAATTACATTTTTCTTCATAACGACGGACGCCACTGGTAGATTTTAAAATATTTCGCCGTGACATAATCTCCTGATGGGTGGGTACCTTTCTCCCAAATTTAAAAAAAAACCGCATTGTAGATAAGAGAGCTGTGATATGAGAGTCATGAAAAGTGAGATATACTGTATTGTTTTGAAAATTATGTTTCTAAAAACGCTGTTTATTCCTCAATTACTAGATTTATGTATTTAAAAATTATTAGTTAATACTCTACTAAATGAAGCAATTTAAATTTAATATTTTGAATTAAAAACTGCTCGTCTGACGAGAAAACCGCAAGAGACCGTCTTTATGTAAAATTGACCAGACTAATCAGGAAAAATATCCACATGGAAAAATTTCAGTGGCGTCTACTTTTTTTTGGTAAAAAATATCAGAAGACACGTTCGCAGGAACGCCACTGGTGGAGCGATAAAATAAATTTTCTAACTAAAATATGAGATTTTATACCCTATTAACACTTACCAAATTCGAAAATAGTACTTTCTGAGATACTGAAAAAAACCGCTGCCTAAGGAATCACTACTTCCACATCTAGATTCTTCATCCAAGTCACTTTAAAGGAAACATCTTGACTATATTTGCACTCTAGTATGTGGAAATTATTGGTCATAGAATTTGAATAATATTTGGGGCAGATGTTATAGAAAAGTTTCAGGAGTTGGTTTCTACCATATACGTTAAAAATTAAGTTTCTAGTTTACCCTACCTATTTTCCACTATTGACAATCTACCACCTCCCACCCCTTCAATGGAGTCATCTCAATCGGATGTTACTACAATACATACGTGTACTAACTTTCAAGTGAATATCTCAATTTAATGTTATCAATCCCATTAATAATGAAGGGAAGGTGGTGGAGTTTGAAAAATATTAGAAAGAAATCTGAGGCCTTGGTTTCTAGTATATACACCGAATCCCAAACAAATTTCTGTACTCTTGCCAGCTATTAACCCCAACCCTTCTACGGAATCATTACAAAATATAATCTAGTTCCAGATGTCGTTATAATACATACGTCTACCAAATTACAAGTGAATATCTCAATGTTATTTTATCAACCCCTTTAATAATGTAGTAAGGGTAGTGGAAGTGTTGAAAAATATTATCAAAAAATTTGAGGCCTTGGCTTCTAGGACATACACCTAATTTCAAGTTGCAGTACCCTTACCAGCTTGCTTTACTTATTTTCCCCTATTTACCCATATATAACCCCCAACCCTTCAACGGAATCATCTCAAAATATAATCTAGTTCCAGATGTCGTTATAATACATATGCGTACTAAATTTCATGTGAATATCTCAATTTTATTTTACCAACCCCCTGAATAATGGAGTAGGGGTGGTGGGGGGCTGAAATATAATATTAAAAAATCTGAGGCCTTAGCTTCTAGTACATACACCGAATTTCAAGTTTCTGTAGTCTTACCAGCTTGCTTTACTTATTGTCCCCTATTTACCCCTATTTAACCCCCAACCCCTCAACGGAATCATCTCAAATTATAATCTAGTTCCAAATGTCGTTATAATACATACGTGTACCAAATTTCAAATGAATATCTCAATTTTATTTTATCAACCCTTTCATATTGGGGTGGTGGGGGTTGAAAAATATTATAAAAAAATCGGACGCTTTGGCTTCTAGTACATACATCGAATTTCAAGTTTCTGTACTCTTACCAACTTGTTTTACTTATATTCCCCTATTTACCCCAAATTAACCCCCAACTCTTTAACGGAATCATCTCAAAATATAATCTAATTCCAGACGTCGTTATAATACATACGTGTATGAAATTTCAAATGAATATCTCAACTTTGTTTTATCAACCTCATTAATAGGGTAGGGGTGGTGGGGGGTTGAAAAATATTATACAAAAATCTGAGGCCTTTACTTCTAGTACATACACCGAATTTCAAGTTTCTGTACTCTTACAAACTTGCTTTACTTATTTTCCCATATTTACCCCTATTTAACCCCCAACCCTTCACCGGATATCCTCAAAAAACAATTCAGTTCCAGATCTCGTTATAGTATATACGTGTACAAAATTTCAAGTCAATATCTTAAACCGTTCCGGAGAAAACGTGCGGACAAAAAAAAAGTTACAGACAGACAGACCGACAGACAGACCGACAGACAGAAAATTTTTTTTCGCTCAAATTTAAAATCTCGACGTTTCATGACATTCTAAACCTATTTCACGAATAAAAATTTTTGAAAATTTTTTTGCGATTATTATACTTCCAATCCACTACGTGGATGTGGAAGTAATAACGATTAAAGACCATGTAGCAAAAAATTTAAGCTGTTGCGGACATATGTTCATAATATGAACTTTACTTCATAAAATGATCTAAGAATCACATCCTGTATAATGAAATTCGCGTACTGAAAACTTTTCATTTTAATAGCACATCACTTATGTACACAAACTATTTCATGTAGAATTACTAATGTAAAAACCGCTGCCTAAGGAATCACTACTTCCACATCCAGATTTTTTATCCAAGTCACTTTAAAGGAAACATCTTGACTATATTTGCGCTCTAGTATGTGGAAGTTATTGGTCATAGAATTTTAATAATATTTGGGGCAGACATCAAAGAGAAATTTGAGTCGTTGGTTTCTACCACATATGTTAAAAATGGAGTTTCTAGCTTGCTCCACTTATTTTCCCTTATTCACAACCTACCACCTCCCATCCTTCAACAGAATCATCTTAATCAGATGTCATGACAATACAAACGCGTACTAACTTTCAAGTGAATATCGTAGATTTATGTTATCAATCCCTTTAATAATGGAGTGGTAGTGGTGGGGGTGGGGGGGTTGAAAAATAAAAGAAATCTACGGCTTTAGTTTCTGGTATATACACCAAATCCCAAGTTTCTGTACTCTTATCAGCTTGCTTTACTTATATTTCCTTATTTACCTCTACTTACCCCCCACCCCTTCAAGGTAATCATGTCAAATTATATTCTAGTTTCAGGTGACGTTATAATACATACGTGTACCAAATATCAAGGGAAAATCTCAATTTAATTTGGTGAGCACTTTTAATAGGGGTGGTGGGGGGATGGAAAATATAATAAAAAAAACTTGAGGCCTTCGCTTCTAGTATAAATATCAAATCCCAAATTTCTCTACTCTTACCAGCTTTCCTTACTTATTTCCCCCTATTTACCCCTATTTAACCCCCAACCCTTGAACGGAATCATCTCAAAGTCAATCAATCTAGTTGCAGATGTCGTTATAATACATACGTGTATCATATTAAAAGTGAATGTCTCAATTTTATTTTATCGACCCCTTTAATAATGGAGTTGGGGGTGGGTGAAGGGGGGATTGGAAAATAATATAAAAACATTTGAAGCCTTGGCTTCTAGTACATACACCGAATTTCAAGTTTCTGTACTCTTACCAGCTTGCTTTACTTTACTTTACTCTCCCCTATTTACCCCCCAACCCTTCACCAGATATGTTCAAAAAGTTCAGTTCCAGATCTCATTACAATATATACGTGTACAAAGTTTCAAGTCTATATCTTAAACCGTTCCGGAGAAAACGCGTGGACAAGAAAAGTTACAGACAGATCGACAAACCGACAGGCAGACAGAAAACGTTTTTTCGCTCAAATTTAAAATCTCGCCTATATCAAGAAAAAAAAAATTGAAAATTTATTTTACGATTACCTGCTATACTTCCAATCCACTACGTGGATGTGGAAGTAAAGTAGCTAAAGTAGCAATCAAAAATAGTCCGGTTTATTGGTTCATTCCACCATGACATAATTTGGGTCGATTTAATTGTAAGTAGATTACGGTTCACTAAACCTTGTACATTAGGATACATTTCGGAATTAAGTTTAATAATTTAATTTCAGTCATTTTCTGAGAGTCTGAGCTTAGATGATGAGACAAAATTCGGCAGTAATGTTAAATGGCTGTGAATTTATGAAAAGTGTTACTCCTAAAAACTAGTTCAACTCACCATGATGATTCACCGCTTAATCAATTATCCAGACACTTATAAAACCAAATACCGATATTTGTGTTGGTCCGATCTCTTCGAATGGGTCAAATATTGGACTTGGACTGTTTTGTATCACTTTTCAATTTATTAACACAATGTCATCAGCTGAATCAACAAAGTAAACAATTTCCTGTAAATGAATATACATGTTTTCCAACTTTGCATGTGTAGGGGTTAGTTTACCCCTTCTGATGTAGATACCGCTGTTAAGGGTATATTCAGTATCGGCGACGCCGGCGTCACCATCGATTTTGTTAGGTCTGTGCGCGAGCATCGCGTGCAAAATCACAAACTACAGATTCTTGTCGTTACTAACAACCAACACATATCTAGAGGAACTTCACTCTCTCTCTGTACATATCAAGTGCTGCTTTTTTTGTTGCTTTTAAAAGATAAAATCATGGTTCCATTACAGTGTCGACGCGCGAAATTCCGTTTTTGATTCGCTGTGCAGACCGCTGTGGTGTTAGTTTGAAATATGAAAACTTGGTTTAGTTTTCAAGTGACTTAGTTTTAAAATTACTGTCCAATGTTGGTGGTAAACAGTAAAAACAAGTGACCATGACGTTTAGACATAGGGGGCCTGGGCCCCCGTGGTTGATTTTGTTTTCCGCGTGTGTTTTGTTAGTTTTTATGCCCCTCATTGCCAACGCTGAAAAG
Source organism: Stenurella melanura (assembly GCA_963583905.1). Lineage (NCBI taxonomy): Eukaryota > Metazoa > Arthropoda > Insecta > Coleoptera > Cerambycidae > Stenurella > Stenurella melanura. The sequence continues at coordinate 49,238,561 of OY757311.1, forward strand.
AGTAAATATTGTAAGTGGCTCCTTTATATTTTCTTTGCTGATATATTAATAACATTGCATGCTTTACTAAGGTTCTATATGTACAAAAATAAACATGCAAATAAAAATAACACAGTTACATTATTCGTTATTAACTTATAACGTTAAGTAATTGAGGTAACATGTGCAGTAGAGTAAGACTATTACAAAACTTATATATTTATCGTAAAAATCTAGCTATTATTAGAACTGATTATAAATATTTTGAATTTAAAAATAAAATTAGGTTATTGATGTGTTTGAGGTATGTTATACATGCATATTCCAAACAATAATAATTTTTAAGGCTAATACATGTGTCTTACAAACTCCTTGAATGGGAGATTAATTTTTTGTTTATTTACTATAGGGTACAACATTATCTAATAATGCAACAGTGTATTAATTTTTTCAAAGTATTCTGCGCTTCTGTGATTTCATTATTCATTCGATTAATGTATGTATGTAATCGTACAAACTATTATGTTATTAAAACTATATAATTGTTAAATTAATATCTGATTTGAAATTTTTAAATAATTAAAAATATAGGGTCGAAGATGGCGTCTCGGTGGCAATTCTCTTTCGACTTCTGAAAGTTGTATATTATCTATTTGGTTATTTTCCTCAGACCGCTCAAACTTATGAAATATTCATTTTAATACGGCCACGGACACCAGAATTACGTTGCTTTGTAATTATTTTATATTTTGCTCGAGTTGTATAAAATATTCATTAACAAGGTTTATAGCTATTAATTTAGGTCATTATTTATATATTTCTTATTTAAATTATCATTTTCAATTTTAAATTATCATAAAGGTTAGAAAAGGTCAAAATCCGGCATCGATACAACTAAAGTTTATGCACAGGGTGTTTAGAAAATGCAATAATGTGAAAATGGTACAAAAGTAAGAACCCCAAGTTTTAGCTTCAGGACTAGATGCAAGTTTCTCCAGAAGTAGTATTATTAGCACCGACATTTTGACAAAATGTTCTGTTAGAATGAGAGATAAACTGTAAAGAACATAACATTAAAACATGTACTTGAACGCCAACACTCGATACGTGTTTCGCTAATCACGTTGCCATCATCGAGAGATGCTTAAAACTCAAGTATAACTAAGATCATGCCTGTCTTTATATTAAAATATTATCGTGGTTGAACGAATTCAACCAATCCTGTTATTTCTGCCTAACACTTTGCCACTGCTAATCAGTATTATGGACAGGCGGAAATAGTTGCCGACAAGTAATCAAAAATTTTTATTTAATATTTCCAAAATTTAGCCCTAATGTCAGTTATAAACTTAATACACAATAATCAAATTAGCTCAGTAATGAATATCGTTCTTCTGTTTGAGTGGATTCACTACATCTAGGTAAAATTACACCATACAAGGAGAACATTACAAAAACAATATAAACAAGCTAGATTTTTATCTAAGCAAAAAAGTTCCCCTCGATAGCAACCTACCTTCTTGTCTAATCTCAATTAGGGTAGATGTTACATCACACTCGCTAGAAGAACGAAGGAATAAAATGTGATTATCACCGTTTTCAAAATTGCCGAAACTTTTGGATGAATACTTCTTAATTTAATACTCTTACAACATTTTTCTATCGTGAAATAATTTGTAATATAACTTCTATGCGCCTTATGTGTCATATATATAATACTATAGTGGACTGCTAATTTTTCTTCAGACTTAATTTAGTCTATATCTTTGAAAAGATTGATTTTACGAAAATAAATCAATGGAATCCTTTTATAGCTAATTTTACGAGCTACATATTTAATAATAACCATTCTTCACGAAGTCCACAAAATCTAGCTTGTTAATAAAAGCTAGCAAAACATAAGGTAAATATGTCCTTAAAATGAACAGAAAAAAAGAAAAGTCACATATTCAAAGAATTCTAGTATTTTTAATAATGTATTAAAAAGTAGATATAATGAAAAGAGGTTAGATTTATGAGTGATTTTTTGTAAAAAAGGTAGGTTTTTTGAACGGTCAATGTTTATTTTGAATGGGAGAATATTATTTCAGCATGCTGGATACTGAGATCGTAATGAATTTTCATATAGATAGATAGATAGATAGATATAATTTATTGATGCTAAACATACACAAGTACTTATACAAGTCAAAAGAATAACACAGTAGTATGTAAACAAACTGAGACATGAAAATAATTGTAATAACAATGTATAGAATAATGTTAAAATATAAAATAATTTTTTTTAATGGTAGAATATATATACATATAAACATACAATGTATTATTTAAATAAGACTTAAATTACTATTTAAAAATGCCTTTGACAGGAGAAATTTTTTTATTCTACATTTAAATTCCTTTTCGGGTAATGCTCGTATAGTTTGAGGCAATACATTAAAGTATTTAAGACAATAATAACCAGTTCCATCCCTAGTTTTATTGAGTCTCAAATAATTAATATTTAGGTTATTCGCGTTTCTTGTAAAATGCGAGTGCATTTGACCTCGCCTTGGATGCAACGCTTTATTAGCTTTGATGTATAAAAGACACTGTAGTATATAGACCGATGGTAATATCATTATGTTTAATTTTGTAAAAGCATCTTTACAATCTTGCCTAAATTTTAACCCACCAATGATTCGTACTCTAAAAACATTGTCACGAGAAGCAGCATGCCCCCATACAAGAATGCCACACGATATCACCTAAAAATTTGACAGAGTCAGGGTTATTGAAATTATATATATTCCGCAGTGAAAAAATCATTGTTTCTGTTTTTGTGATGTTTAAACTCAATTTATTGGAAATAAACCAGTTTTGAGCAACTGCTTGTGTTAGATTGGCCTCATCTAACAAAACTGACAGGTCCGAGTTACAATCAGTTATGTTACAGTCGTCAGCAAACATTATTAATGACGAATCTATTATAGAATTTGGAAGGTCATTTATACATATTAAAAATAGAGTGGGGCCCAAAACTGAGCCTTGTGGGACTCCCGACTCAATGTTAAGTAGGTCAGACTTCAATCCATTAAAGAGGACGTATTGGCTTCTTTCACTTAGGTAGGATTCTAACAAAAGTTTGCTACTGTTAGAAAAACCATAATAATCTAATTAGTATTTGATGGGACACACAATCAAAAGCCTTTGATAAGTCTAGAAACACAGAACATGTGAACTATCCTTCTTCAAAAGCTTGATTTATGATAGTTGTTAGTTCATCAATTGCCATTGTTGTAGTGCGTTTGGTTCTGAAGCCAAACTGGTTAGCATTAAACAGATTGTCTGCCTCAAGATAATCAGTTATTTGGATTTTTAATATGGTTTCTAAAATTTTAGCAATGTAAGGTATGACAGATATGGGTCTATGGTTGGAGGGTTCATCTATATCATTATTTTTATATACTGGCACAACTTTTGAAACTTTCAGTGATTTTGGGAATACATTATCAGTTATACATTGATTTAAAAGAGATGTCAGGGGAACCAAGACAGACAATTTAATTGATTTTAGGATTTTTGAATTTAAATCATATGCGTCCTTACTTTGCTTATTTTTTAAATTATCTATGATGTTGGCTACATAGTCACATAATACCTGTCTAAAGAAGAATTGATCTTTATTAACCGCCTCTGTCAGAAATTTTGAATAGATGTGAATACTTTGAGGGAGTTCATTTACAATATTATTAGTTATATTTACAAAAAAATTATTAAAGTCATTTGGTGATATGTTATCAGTATGTTGTCTGTTATTGGTCTTATGAGAGTTTAATATTTTCCACATGGCCTGCTGTGGATTTCCATGACTCGATATATAGTTATCATGGGCAGTTTTTTTGGCTTTCGACAACTCATGGTGGTATTTATATTTATGTTGTTTCACTAGAGTTTTATTTTCTTCAGTCGGATTTGTTTTATAGAAGTCTTGTAAAAAATGTAACTGATTTCTCATAAGACGTAGTTCATCATTAAACCAGTTTATGTTAAGAGACTGACCATTATTGTCCAATTTTGTTTTAATTGGAAAAACAGTTTCTATCGCGTCGTTAATGATATTAATGAATAATTCAAATTTGTTGTTTAATTCAAAAGATGTGTCTTGTATGAAATGCCAGTCTACTGTTTCTAAAAGATTATTTAACATTATCAATCCGTTGTTATTTATCGGCCTATAAGTTATTCTCCTTAAATAATGTTTACATTTAATGTAACTTTGTAGATGAATACCCTCATGATCAGATAGTTTTGTATCAATAATGTGTACTGTATTCTTTAAACTGATATTTGTGAAGATATTATCTAGACAATGTCCATTTCGTGTATTCTTATTATTTGTGGGTAAAAGCCCAAATGATTTAAATAAATCTACAACTAATTTTGTACTCTTGTCATTTTCTTTGTGAAAGTGTATATTAAAGTCACCCGAGTCAAATATCACCTTATTTCGAGTTGTAACATATATTCAATAGGTGACGATACTTTGTAAAAGTTAATATCTGCTGTGTTATTTATTACCATGAAATAATGGGGTCATATTTGTCGACTATAATTTTAAATCATAATTACTTCAATATATGAGAAAACTTTATCGTAAGACGATGGTGGAATTATCTTGATAATATCGTAATATACGACGGTTGTTTTGCACACTATTTTCACCTGGTTACTAACTGGCTATATTATAAGTTCAGAGTTAAAAAATTAGAAGCAAAAAAGTCACGTCAAGAAGTACCGTCCAAAAGTTCATTCAGTTTAAGATTGAATCGTTGCTTTTGATAGTAAGTTATTTCCCTACTTCTCACTGGCCAAAGTGCAGATGCCGCTTTCTGCTGAATCATTAACCTGGAAACATTTCAGGTCTTATAACCTCGATAGTTTTACTCACTCGGAAGAGTTTCAAGTGATTCGTTAGTCTCACCCTATACAGTTTTGCCAGAAACTTCTTTACTGTCGAGATAGCATGCTCCATCAAGTTCCCAAATCTGAACGTAATGTACGGTGCTTTGTCCCTGGCTTCACAGTTGTCACATCATATCTCATCCGTGTATACCTCGCAAGCATATTTTCCCTCTGATAACCTGCTGTACACCTCATAGAATGGAACTTGCTTCGTGTCTTTAAACGTGACACGTATATTTTTATACATTTCACTCTCTTGAAATGGAGAAAAGAAGCAGAGACACATCGGTATCGTAAACGCAAACGACAGTATTCATAGCTAAACTGTCTCAGTATGCAACATAATCTTCGAATCTGCCTCTTCTTAAAAGGCTCGCAAGTTGAATATGTCTAAGGCAGAATTAATGCTAAAGCTCAAAAGGCTATTTTAAAAATGTTTAGTAAGTATAAAATATTTAAATGTAAGAAATATTTTAAACCGTCTCTCTCTTTTTCGCCAATATTCTTGACTTAATTTTGCTCTAAGCTGATATTAAATTCAACAATAGCATTTGTAGTTGACATTCCTGCAGCACTCACAAGCTTGGTATTAATAAAAGGCGAAGCTGAAAATGTGCTCTGAGATAATTCTGGAAAAATCCTAATTAATATCAGGGACTGCAAAGAAATTTTACCAATCTTGGAGTTGAGGAATATATCAATTCTCTATCAGCTATGGAATATTCATGTGATTCATTATAATATTACGTGATTTCTCATGCAAATTTATTTTTCTGCGACACTATTGTAAGTAGTGAATATTGTGCAACTTGTAAACTAAATAAGTTTGTTCGTACGCACATTCGTGTGATGATTTATGAACACTATCCCTTTAATGACAAATTTCATTTGACAGAACACAGAAACTTTCATTTTGAAAATTGAATAACAATTTTCATATAAAACGTCAAGCAGATTTCATCAAAAGTAAAAAATGTAATTTTTCGTACTTTTCTACTTGATTAAATTTAGCGTTTTATAACGCACTTATGATGCTATTCTTGCTCTTTTGATATCGACATTGTATAGCTATCCCACTCATGTATTAACAAAGATGTGATTGGGTAAAATGTCGAGTATTGCCTTTACCCCATATATTTCATAAAATCCTTAAGAATATTTGTATTTTATTTAATGCGAATAAGTGTGGGTCATAGAGAAAGTATAGTACATAACTTGAGCTGTAATAAAATTACTCGTGGATTTATACATTCATAGTTACGTAGATCGAGAGTGACTTCCACTCATGCGTAATATATTTCTTATAACTTTACTTACGTGATATGCTATTCGTGTATCTCTTCTACAGGTAAATCGTCGCATATTTCTACCAATAAATTTTCCGAGTAGTCATGGTATCCGTGATCGTATAATTTCTATATGGGAAATAAATTTTCAATGGGCCCCCAAGAGTCCCATCGGTATGTAATCGCATTACCTGACAGAAAAATGCTTCAAACACTGCTATATTTTTGTACACTGTTGTTATGAATAGTAAACGAAATATTAGCGATTCATTAGGGTCAAAGAATAGTTATTTCAGTGTTCTAGAAAATGCTTATAGGAGACATATAGACGCTTTTCAGAAATAAAGTAAATTCTATACAATCTGTATATTTTTTTTCACTGTATTCTATTGAAGAGGTTAGACGGCAAGTCAGATACATACTTCTAAAGGAAATAACAGACGTCTGTGCCTTTTCAATATACTTTAAATACATAATTTTTTTAATTTTCGTTTTCTAACATAGTTAATAAAATGGTATACCATCACAATAAAAGTATGTCATAAAAATGTTTTCTTACTTATCACTCATGAAGCTACAAATTGAAATTCTGAATTTTATCAAAAATTCAATAATAATCGGAAACTAAAGTAAATATTGTACTTTTCGCCGATATATTCAACTTTTTAAATAATTGTTGTATATTCTAATGGATACTCTTAGGCGACAGTATGTTTTTACTGACTTTCAAGGGAAGCTTCACATCTGTAATAAATACAAATGGAACTAATTTTTGTCAATTCATTAGATGTTCAATGAGCAAAACTAAACTCGTTATGTTTAAAGAGTACTAATTTATAATTATCATTCTAATTTACTTTAGAACTACACCGCGGCAAGAGAACGACAAGTACGTTTAATTTAAAGTTGAATCCTCGGTTACTTTCACGCTCTCTAATACTAGCATATCCCTGTGGAATATGCTCCCAAAAATGTAAATCTTCATCAATCTAACTTTAGAAATTGAACCGTAAACCTATTCCGCTGTTTCACAGAAGGTGAATAAGTGTTTTTAAGCAGTAATTTGGTCATTTATTAAAAGAAAATGGATGACCCCAATCTGTTAGAAAAACTTTGCCTACAGCAGGAAAACACTAGGGAAATCCAGCGACCAGAGAGCTGAAAAGGCTCGGTGAAAAGGAACAAGCTCATATTTAGAAAGAGGTTGTAAATATATTAGACTTATGTGTGAAATTGTATTGTACTTACTGTCGAAATATTTGTATTTAATGTTATCAATTACGCTAGATTTAAAACTAATAGTAATAATTGTCTTGATTATTTTTGTCTAACAGAGGAATTTGTGTAGGTGTCACGGTTTGTCCTTTAATGCCATAAAAGTACTGGGTTTATCGACAAAGCTGACCTTCATCGGATTAAGGTCAACCGGGCTGAAGTCGGAGACTGAGGGATTTATAGCGGTCTGTCAGAATAGCGTAATCAACACCTTAGTTTATCGGAGATGGATGTAGAGGTTCCTGACACCGATTGCACAACCTGCCGTCGGTTACCGAAATCTGTCATTTGTTTTTACTTCTCGTGCAAGAGACGCCAAAAACCAGTACTGTTTAATTCATTTATCGTTGAGTTTAAGACTATACCTGGATATCAAAAAATCAACTGAGTAGTTGTCAGCATAAATGCAGAGGCGATCATCTTAACTGGAATTCTATTGAAGATATGTGATTATGATATACAACGCATTCTTCATGATGATATTATAGATAGTGGTTGTAGACGATTCGCCAAAGCGATTACAACGAGGTATCAGAAATCCTGAAAGACTAATTCTATACTGGTAAAATACAAGATATAGTCGAACCGGAAGATTTCGGTTTAATCAGCTTTGAAAATGATCTTACTTTGGTCTAATTGTCAAAAATATTATATCTAGGCGATATTGACCCCAAAACAGAATTTTTAAATTCTTCCATTCTCGAACTGTTTAATCACCATGCACTTTTTTGGCCGGTAAGAATTACTAAACGTAAAGCACCATAGTTCACCGAGGCTTTCAAATAACTCATGTGTCATAGAAACAAAGCTCTAGCCAAATTTAAAAAACTGAAAACGTCAATCATTAGCTTTACTACAAAAATACACGTAATGAGGTAAACTATGTCATAAAAAGGGAAAAAAGGCATATCTAGAACAGAAAATTCAATTTTGCAATAATAAATTCATATGGAAAATATTGGAAAATTGAGATATACATACAAGAAAGAAGAATGAAGTACCTGCGCATCTGCTAAATCTTACAGCTATTAATTACTTTTTCTTACAAACTATACAACGTGCTAAAATACGCCTAATCTTGGTACGATTATTCTTTTATAACAATAACATATTAATAAATGTAGGTAAACTTGAATTCTCTCCCACATGCGGAATAGAAATCTATAAAACTCTCATAGCTATTAAATCAAAAGCCATCGGTGAGGATTTAATTAACATCGACATATTATCGTATTGCTGTCCTGTAATTTTGTCCTCCTTCGCGTTTATTTTTAATTTGTATAACAAGTCCCACATCTTTCCAGCAATATGGAAATGATCACAAATTATCCCTTGAATAAGATTGCCAGTCCTGTTGAATTTAATGATCTCAGACCCATCAGCATCTTGTGGTCATTATCAAAAGCTTTCGAAAAAATTACACAGACCTGCAAAAAAACATTTTCTTAGTTTTTTTTAACCGAAATAGGTGCTTCCAAAGGTTTTTATGTGCTGGACACAATCCGTTGGCCGTTTTGCGCCATCATGGCACAATTTTGTGAACACCTAACCTAAAAGTGCTTAAAAAGCCCATTTCTGTCTATATTGTGGCCCTAATAACTGGACAACGATAGGAGATTAATTAAAACGGTCCAGATCATCTTATTCGGATGTCCAAAATCTCCAAAAATAATAATAATAAAAAAAATCATAACTGGAGATACAAAATTTTATTTTAGTTTAGCAAGAAATACTAAAATATATACAAGTTAATCGAACCTAATTAGTTAATTCCATAGGATTTTGACACCCTAAACATAATGCCGTTACCCGTTTTGCTCTATGAGGTTAGGTTAGGTAGCTCCATTATTTGGTTCTTTTTTAATTTTTTTATTTAGTTTTTGTTTTTATTGTTTTTTTTGGTCTTTTCCTGCCACCCTATGTCCACGCCGTTAGCTCTGGGTGATGCTAAAGGGGATTGTATTAAACATTCCTTTCTACTCGTTAAGGGCTGTACCAATTAGGTAAAGATTTTGAACTATATTCCTTCCTACTCGTTTATGGCCATCTATAGTTATATTTTTTTTTTACAATTTTAACGTCTTATCAGAACACCAATCCGGATTCAGACCGGGACATAGGTACAGTACAGCGCTGGCAAAAGTTACAGATGATTTGCTCTCGACAATTGATCGAAATAAGTTATCAATATTAGAACTTCTAGAGTTGAAATTCATAAGTTAATTTGTTAAGTCAGTCATTGATCAATTTTCATGAGCTTTTTTGTATCACGTATATTATGAAATTATTTTGTCTATTTATTACATGGACATATAGATATGTTCTATTGTTTTATTATTCTTATTTATATCATCAGTTAGTTTAATTTAGTTAATTTTAATATGATATATATTCGTCTTCCCCACGCACAGGCATAGCTTATGTGTTGTTATTTCCCTAGGTTCGTATAATTTATATTGTATTGATTATTATTTTAAATTCTTACATACTACCTCTTTATTTAGTACGACGTAAAATGCTTATTTTTTAAATGTGTATTGTAGTAGTTTCATATTATTTGGAATAATAAAATATTCTATTCTATTCTATATAAAAAAATAATAGACTATTCCATTGATTTCCAGAGAAGTTGGTTGTATGGACAATATAAGGCTGCCTAAAATTTTACTACAGGTTGATTGTCATTGATTTATGTATATTTCAAAATGAATCATTATTTGTTTGCTTATAATTGTATTGAAACATATTCTTTATAGGATTTTGCAAATAGCAGAAAAAAAAATAACTATCTATAACTAAAAAAAACTGCATATAAAAATATTAATGAAATCTTTGCATTCTTTCGATAACCTGAATTCTGGTTATGCTAGCAAATTAATATCCTAAAATGAATTTGTCTAATTTCTTATTTGACAATACTCATTTTAACACTAGCATCCACACAGTCTCCTACGGCCATGCAGATTAAACTAGTATCTACATAACCACCTACGATCATGACCATTCAGTTAAAAACGAGAACAAGAGCCTAAAATGAATTTAGACAAGGTAGATAAATAAATTCATTTTAAGCCTTTGTTCTCATTTTTAACTGAATCGTCATGATCGTAGGGGGTTATGTAGATACTAGTTTAATCTGCATGGCCGTAGGGGACTGTGTGGATGCTAGTGTTAGAATGAGAATTGTCAAATAAGAAATTAGACAAATTTATTTTAGGATTTTAATTTGCTAGCATAACCAGAATTCAGGTTATCGAAAGAATGCAAAGATTTCATTAATATTTTTACACATAGTTTTTCTTTTAGTTATAGATAGTTATTTTTTTCTGCTGTTTGCAAAATCCTATAAAGAATATGTTTCAATATGATTTATGTAGTTTAAGCGTCTATGTATTTATTTTTTAGATCAGGCGATTCAACTTTAAGAGATGCCTCCTTTCCAGTTCCGTCCATGAGTATTTTAAAAACATAGTATTGTTCCGAGTATATACTAGAATACCACAGACGTGTCAAATTGTAATCAATTGGTTAAAACGATTTAAAAAATTTGGCGGTTTAAATTCGGCAAAAATGAGAAAACCTGCTCTTTATCTGCAACGGAAAGTTCCAAATGCAGAGCTTCTATATGTATGTGGGGAATTCTATACTCTGTTCTATTAAGTTATACTGTTATTCTGGGAACACACTGTACACACGTAGGTACTTGTTAAATAGCCCGTAGCGCCCGTAGCCGTTTACAAAATCATATTTAAATTAATCCGTTTCTGTTACAACTTCACTTAATTGGTATACAATTACCCACTCGAATTCTGCGAATGTCAGATACAAAATTAGAGTGATAGATCTGGCGGAGGCGCTGGTTTATTTAATTGATTTACGGGATGAGGACACTTACGTTGACACAATTATTACTGAAGCATGAAATAGAATATTGCAGAGTTTAAATATCGGTTGATAACTATCAAGCACTTGGTAATATATGCCTGGCTAATGACCCTTAGAGTAATTACGAAATGTATTCGTTCTAATTAAATATACCTAATAATACAGAAATAATTACACAGACCTGCAAAAAAGACACGTTTCTTTTTTTTTAACTCAAATAGGTAATTCCGAAGGTATTTAACGTACTGAACACGATGCCGTTGGCCGTTTTGCGCCACCACGTCACAATTTTGAGAAAACTTGGTGCTAAAAAGGTAATTGCTGCCCATATTCGTGCCCTAATAACTAGACAACGACACGAGATTGGGTAAAACGGACCAGACCATCTTATTCAGCTCTCCAATATCTTCAAAAATCAATAGTAACAATAAAAAAATTCAACTCTAGATGGCGCAAACATTATTTTATTTCTGAGTTTAGCAAGAAATACTATAATTTCTGTGGTGAGTATATATGCAAGTAAATTGGATCTAAATAGGTAACTCTACAGGATTTTGACACGCTGAACACAATGCCGTTACCCATTTTACTCTATGAGGTTAGGATTTTGAAGAAACATAACCTCAAAATGAACAAAATTATATCTTTAAAATAGTATAGAAGATATTATTCTATCCAGTTTGAAGTTAGGGTAAACCGTGCAGTTGTTGGCACTCCTCCGGTGATTGGCAGTGTATCAGTTTTTCATAAATAATTTAAACGAATAATAAGTAAGGCCATAAGCGTTCCTAGGATAACGTCGCTTATGAAGTTGGCTATTTAGTTTGCTTTGTTGTTCTCAGAAATTGATTTGTTACAAGTGATCTCGTACTAGGCAAATTTTATAGAATTTAGAAAGAAACGCTTTGTTTTGAATGAACTGGTAGTAGTTTACCATAGTGGTGAGTACTTGTTTTTGCTATTTAATGTCAACATCGAACATCATATTTGCATAAGGACGTGTTCCTAACCTAATATTTTATGATGTTATATTTTTATTAGGCATGCCAATAACTGCAAAATATTTTTTCTGGGATTGCCATATATTGGCAGATAGAAAGGTGTACTTTTGTACAAATATATTTACTAACATACGATTGAAATGTATTGACCCCTCATTTTAATGGCGAATATCTCAGAAACGGAATAGTGAAAAAAAATTAAAAAATTATGTGTTCATTATGTGCCTATTCTAAATCAATCTCTCAATTTGAATAATGTACATTGGATAGTTTTGAAGTTCTGCTAAGTTATATTGAAAAATGTCCTACTTTTTAAGGAAATTTTGATGATATCAATTTTAAATCCATTATATCTTGGAAAATATACCTACTGTATAAATAATATTTTGGACGCTGATAAAGCACAGCATTTTTTGTACGAGGAATTCTTTTCATAACTTTTTATTTCAAAATTTGGCAATTATTCTCAAGAACGTGACCTCATGTTTATTCAGTTATTTATCAATGTATTTAAAAATTATTTGATGAAATAGTTAATTATATCAAATGTAAGCATTTTCAGAAAAAGAATTGGTATATATCAAACATTAATTTAGTTATCAAGCGCAATAGATAATATCATTTCAAGATTGCAGTAATATGATCTATTGCGCTTGATAACTAAATTGATATTTGATATATACCAATCTGCTTTTCTGAAAATACTTACATTTTATATAATTAACTATTTTATAAAAAATGTTTTAAATACATTTATAAATAACCGAATAAACATGTGGTTACTTATTTGAGAATAATGGAAAAATGTCAAAATAAAAAATTCTGAAATAATTTCCTCGTACACGGTTAAAGTGAGGCCTCAATGCATCTGAATATATTAGTTAGATTATCTTTGTACGTAACTAATCAAACTTAATTGATAATCATACACCTTCAATGTCATTTATGGCACCCCGGTTACCTGAACAGGTTAAAAGTAAATTGAATTTTTTGTTGTTAGGTAAAATAAAGCCAAAATCCAAGAAATGTCTTCCCTACCGCAAACGTTACACAGAAGCTGATGTTAAATTAGCTTTAGAAGCTCGCACTGCGCTGGATTTCCTCAATTTTTACTTAAAGGATTTAGATAAAACCAAATGGATGGACATTCTGAAAGCATCTATTATCACATACCAACATTTTAGAAAAAGCTTCAAATTTCATATTTATTCCATTCAAACATACGGACAGACAAAAATTTTAAAACTGATTAATATCGCATTTTATCCCCACCACTTTAATGTTGGCATGAAAAAACAAAGGTACAAACAGACACCACAATTTTATAATACCTATTACTAGTAATATTAAGGATATTAACCGTAAATTAAAGATATTTTTGAATTACATTTAAAGAATAGTATTCTGCCAATTACTAGACGGACTACTGCCAATGACATCATGAAGGGTGACAATGACCAGAGAAACTGTCTTTCTCATCGAAAGATCGTTTTTATAATCTCAAAACTGCAAAAAAGGTATTACTTGATAGTTCCATTCGATAATACAGGTGTTAAATTTTATACAAAATTAATAATTTAAGTAATTATTGGAAAAGTTGAATGTAACACGTGAAAAAGAACATTAAACTCTCCTAAGGATGCCAATCACTACCCGGTTTACCCTATGTTTTCTCAAAATGCTGACCTTGTAGAGCAAAACAGGTAACGGCACTGTGTTCAGCGCGTCAGAGTCCTATGGAATTACCTATTTAGGCCCGATTTACTTGCATATATACTCACTACAAAGTTCTAGTATTTCATGCCAAACTCAGGAATAACATAATGTTTGCGCCATCTATAGTGATGCTTTTCTTTTATTGTTACTATTGGTCTTTAAAGATCTTGGACAGCTGAATAAGATGGTCTGGTATCGTAATTCAGTTATTAGGGAACGAAGATAGGCAAAAATGGCCTTTTCAGCACTTTCAGGTTAGGCCTTCTCAACAATAGGGTTCTTCCTGTAGCTAACATTAACTTACTCTCCAAATTTCAATACAATCGGACTTTTCGTCCTTAAGTTATCATGCTTACAAGAAACGTGACGGACGGACGGACGGACTACGAGCAATATTACCTGTTTTAGAAATGCACCGATAGAATGCAATATGCTTTTCGTTTTATATTTGCGAAGAGTATAATAATGAAGAATTCATTGGCTGTCACAAGTACCCTTGTGCATGTATGGGACATGTTTTTGAGATGCGCTGCTGAATTTGAAATTAATTACAGTTTTCATGACAATAATTGTTATCATGATTCTCATGCTTTCTTGGATGCCGTAGATTTAAACAGTATCATTGAGAAAGCAACGGTGCACTCCTCCGAGCTGTTTTATCCATTAAGTGGTATTCGTAAAATAATTGTCAAACTATTATTACTTCTTAAATTTGTGGTTAATTTTTTGTTATAAGCAATTTACCCACGGTGAAGAAGGGGCACTGTTGGAGATTGAAGTGTTTACAAAATTACATGATTATAAAAAAAATCGTGAAATTCCTTCAACAAATTATCATTAGGTAATATATCTTGTGTCTGTAGACACTGTTTCCACAAACAACAAAACTCTTAAATACAACACTAGAATAACAACACTCGACATGGGTTTCGCTAACTATCACTGAGAAATTTTTAAAACCACAGTGCAATTTAGAACATTCGTGTAGGGTATTTAGTGTAAAATATTGTCACGGTTGAACGCATTCAACCAATCCTATCATCCTTATTCAAAACTTTGTCAGGAAGAGTAACCTAGTAACCAATAAAGTAGACAATTTGGAATCGGCCCTATGTCACTATTCATACTATTTTTACATTTTACAAATTCCAACATTTCAATAGCATGCAGGTGTCTATTATTTTTTACATTTATAATTAACTTTAAGTTCATGATATCTATTCTATAATTGTTATCAAAACTATGTTGGGTAACACTAGATTTTCCAGTTCTTCCATATTCGAGATGAGCCATATGTTCTTTGAATCTTGTTAAAATTGACGTTCAGTTTGTCTAACATGATTCAATTTACCATCTTTACAACTAATTTCATAAATGCCGGACCTTTATTAGATTCAATTTTGTCCTTTGGGTTACTTAAAAGTTGCAGCAATTTTCTTATCGATTTATGAACAACTGTTATATCAAAATTTTTCAAAATTCTGCTTAGACAAAAGGTATATCGTGATGGATAGGAAACTGACACAAATTTCGAATTCCGTTAGGTTCCAAAGGTCAAAGAGTTCTGAAGGGTTTCTTCAAATCTATGCGTCCTACTTAATTTATCAACTAAAATTACAGGCTAATGACTATTAGCTATACCCTTGAAGCTTTCACCTTTACAAATCTCTGTTCATTCACAGACAAACTTAATAGACGATCAATAAATGAATTTGAATAAATATCTCTCCACTTTGTGCTGGGGACAATTATCAAAATAAAATAACTATTTTCAATTATTATTTATCCAAGAGATGCCGAAGACAAGAGAAACTTTTCTCGAAAACTCGTATTGGTATAATTATTCATAATAATTAAAGAGTAAAATTTTCTGTTTTTATAAGTATTTTGAGTGCCCCAGGCTTTTACGTTTATTCATTAGAACCAACAACTTAAAGAGCTTATTTCTTAACGAGAGCATTGAACGAAAATAATCGTATATACTTCATAGCTTTGATATAATCAGAATATAAATCTGTTCAAGATCTCTGCACATTTATCTCATAATAATCATTATAAAAGAGATAGGAGTACATGCAATATTATTTTATTTTTTGTGAATTTTTTTAAAAGTTTCAGTTGGTTCTTAAAAGCGAATTTTTTTAATTGCCTCTCTCGCATACCGAAGGGAAGTATTGTATTCGAGAAAAAATCACCCTCCGAGATTTTCTCGGATTTTGACGTTCCAGATCACGTAGATTACAAAACATAGGTTTTCAATTCAGTCAGTCGGTCTGTCTGTCTGTTGGTGCATTAACTCAAGAACTACTTGACGGAGAGCAGTCAAATTTGATAGGTAGTTGACATTACTGTCAGCGAGGAAGTGGTTAAACTTTCACTGGAAAATATACTTGGTGGACCGTCTAAAGGAATAAATAATGAAAAAATTTTTTTTGCTCAAATTTGAAATATCCACGTTTCATGACACTAAATCTATTTCAGAAAAAAAAAATTTAACATTTTATTCACCAACATTTTTGAGAAATTTTTTACTACTAAAATATATGAAACATTTTTTTTTCTTTGTTCAAGTTTAAAATTTCCACGTTTCATGGCATTCTAAACCTATTTGAAATAAAAAACAATTTTGAAATTTTTTTACCAACATTTTTGAAAAATTTTTTACCACTAAAATGGATGGAAAAAATGTTTTTCTTTGTTCAAATTTAAAATTTCCACGTTTCATAGCGTTCTAGACCTATTAAAAAAAATTGAAATTTTTAAAACTATTTTTGAAAAAAACTTACCACTAAAATAGATGGAATTTTTTTTTCTTAGTTCAAATTTAAAATTTACACGTTTCATGACATTCTGAACCTATTTCAGAAAAAAAAATTAAATTTGTAATCTTTTTTTACCGCTACTATAGAATAGAAGGAAACTTTGATTTTTGCTCAAATTTAAAATTTCCACATTTCATGACATTCTAAACCTATTTCAGAAGGAAAAAATGTTGAAAATTTTTTGACAACATTTTTGGAAATTTTTTTATCACTGAAACATTTTTTTCTTTGGTCAAATTTAAAATTTTAACGTTTCATGGCATTCTAAATAATATAAATAATTCACTTTTAAACATGCATAGAGTATATAGGCTCCAATACTAGTTAGCTAATAGATAGGTGAAGATCTGTTGTTTTTTATCAGTCAATGTCAGTTATAATTATTTTATACCATTCATGGATAATGTCTTAGTTTTGCATGGAACATCGTTATGAGTGGCTTTAGGTTTTTCTGATGAGTCCACAATAAGGACGAAAAACGTTTCAAAGGCTAAGCATTTCCAAGAAACTGAATGAGATTTTATGAAAATGTAATTCATTAGAATGAAAACATTTTTAAAGACAAGGTACGTAAATAAATTAATTTCAGGCCTTTGTTCTCATTTTTAACTGAATTTACATATCGTAGGGGATCATGTAGATACTAGTTTAGCCTGGTTAGCCATAGAGGACTAGGTTGGATGCTAGTGTTAAAATGAGAATGGCAAATCAGAATTTTTACTTAGCATAACCAGAAGTCAGGTTATCGAAAGAATGCAAAGATTTCATTAATATTTTTATATATAGTTTTTCCTTTAGTTCTCATAGTTCTCTTTTCTTTCCACTGTTTGCAAAATCCTATAAAGAAAATGTTTTATTACTATAAGCAAACAAATAATAAATAATTCACTTTTAAACATGCATAGAGTATGTAGGCTCCAATACTAGTTAGCTAATAGATAGGTGAAGATCTGTTGTTTTTTATCAGTCAATGTCAATTATAATTATTTTATACCATTCATGGATAATGTCTTAGTTTTGCATGGAACATCGTTATGAGTGGCTTTAGGTTTTTCTGGTGAGTCCACAATAAGGACTAAAAACGTTTCAAAGGCTAAGCATTTCCAAGAAACTAAATGAGATTTTATGAAAATGTAATTCATTAGAATGAAAAATTTTTTAAAGACAAGGTACGTAAATAAATTAATTTCAGGCCTTTGTTCTCATTTTTAACTGAATTTGCATATCGTAGGGGATCATGTAGATACTAGTTTAGCCTGCTTAGCCGTAGGGGACTAGGTTGGATGCTAGTGTTAAAATGAGAATGGCAAATCAGAATTTTTACTTAGCATAACCAGAAGTCAGGTTATCGAAAGTATGCAAAGATTTCATTAATATTTTTATATATAGTTTTTCCTTTAGTTCTCATAGGTAGCTTTTCTTTCCACTGTTTGCAAAATCCTATAAAGAAAATGTTTCATTCTAAACCTATTTCAAAAAAAAATTAAATTTGTAATCTTTTTTTACCGCTACTATAGAATAGAAGGAAACTTTGCTTGTTGCTCAAATTTAAAATTTCCACATTTCATGACATTCTAAACCTATCTCAGAAGGAACAAATTTTGGAAATTTTTTTACCAATATTTTTGAAAAATTTCAAAAAAAATGAAATTTTTTAACCACCACTATACTTCCACTCCACTACGTGTATGTGGAATTGAAAATGTGGCAGATGGCAATAATATTTGGCATATGCACCTATTATACTTTTATTGAAAAATGTACAGGGTGGTCATCCCAAGAAATAATTCAGTCATGGTGGACATTTGTAAATATCTTTGCGCAAGCCTTCCATATTTGGCACCTGTCATCTAGTATTGAACTTTGAGCACTTCGTATATGTTTTGGAACAACTTCAGGTTTTCTTTGTAATAATAGTGATAATTATATTCCGATTATTATTTTCAATGTCATTTCGTAATTATTAATTTTTTAGAGTGACCGCCATGCACAAATAAAGAGGGAAGTTCTGTGTAAATACCTTTACCGATTTTTTTTACGTATTTGCTTTGTCTCTTTACATCACTATATCAACAATGTATATTGTCACCCACGTATATTATTCTATAAATGGTTTGTTAGATGTCTTAATAAATAAATATTAAAATATTTCATTCCTGCTCAGACCTTCAAATAAATATTCTGTGCTTCAAACTTAAAACATTTTTGAAAAGACTTCGATTTAGAATAGAATAGAATAATTCCAACTAGACTGTTACAACAATATAGGCATCATCGTTTACATGACTGCATTATTGCAAAGTTACAAGGATAAAAATATTCTAAAACTAGAAATAAAAAAAATGCGATTCTAACATAGGTACTAAGTAGTTGTAAAAAATATTATTACGCATTAACTAATGTAAAATAAAGATATTATCTACCATTACAAACGGCTTATAAAAAAACCGCTGCCTAAGGAATCACTACTTCCACATCCAGATTCTTCATCCAAGTCATTTTAAAGGAAACATCTTGACGATATTTGCACTCTAGTATGTGGAAATTATTGGTCATAGAATTTTAAAAATATTTGGGGCAGATGTCATAGAAAAGTTGGAGGAGTTGGTTTCTACCATATACGTTAAAAATGAAGTTTTTAGTTCACCCTACTTATTTTCTACTATTCACCTCCCACCCCTTCAATGGAGGCATCTCAATCAGATGTCACTACAATACATGCGTGTACTAATCTCAAGTGAATATCTCAATTTGATGTTATCAATCCCATTAATAATGAAGCGGAGGTGGTGGAGTTTGAAAAATATTAGAAAGAAATCTGAGGCCTTGGTTTCTAGTATATACACCGAATCCCAAATTTCTGTACTCTTATCACCTTGATTTACTTATTTTCCCCTAGTCACTCCTATTAACCCTAACCCTTCTACGGAATCATCCCAAAATATAATCTAGTTCTAGATGTCGTTATAATATATACGTCTACCAAATTACAAGTGAATATCTCAATTTTATTTTATCAACCCCTTCAATAATGTAGTGGAAGGGTTGAAAAATATTGTTAAAAAAATTTGAGGTCTTGGCTTCTAGGACATACACCGAATTTCAAGTTTCTGTAGTCTTACCAGCTTGCCTTACTTATTTTCCCCTATTTACCCCTATTTAACCCCCAACCCTTCAACGGAATCATCTCAAAATATAATCTGGTTCCAGATGTCGTTATGATACATATGCGTACTAAATTTCATGTGAATATCTCAATTTTATTTTATCAACCCCTTGAATAATGGAGTAGGGGTGGTGGGGGGCTGAAATAAATTATCAAAAAATCTGGGGCCTTTGCCTCTTGTACATACACCGAATTTCAAGTTTCTGTACTCATACCTGCTTGCTTTACTCATTTCCCCCTATTTCCCCCTAAATAACCCCGAACCCTTCAAAGGAATCATCTCAAAGAATAATCTAGTTCCAGATGTCGTTATAATTCATACGTGTACCAAATTTCAAATGAATATCTCAATTTTATTTTATCAACCCTTGTAATAATGAAGTAGGGGTGGTGGGGGTTGAAAAATATTATAAATAATCTGAGACCTTGGCTTCTAGTATATACACCGAATTTAAAGTTTCTGTAGTCTTACCAGCTTGCTTTACTTATTTTCCCCTATTTACCCCTATTTAACCCCCAACCCTTCAACGGAATCATCTCAAATTATAATCTAGTTCCAGATGTCGTTATAATACATACGTGTACCAAATTTCAAATGAATATCTCAATTTTATTTAATCAACACTTCATATTGGAGTAGGGGTGGTGGGGGTTGAAAAATATTACTAAAAAATCTGACGCTTTGGCTTCTAGTACATACACCGAATTTCAAGTTTCTGTGGTCTTACCAGCTTGCTTTACTTATTTTCCCCTATTTCCCCCTAAATAACCCCGAACCCTTCAAAGGAATCATCTCAAAGAATAATCTAGTTCCAGATGTCGTTATAATTCATACGTGTACCAAATTTCAAATGAATATCTCAATTTTATTTTATCAACCCTTGTAATAATGAAGTAGGGGTGGTGGGGGTTGAAAAATATTATAAATAATCTGAGACCTTGGCTTCTAGTATATACACCGAATTTAAAGTTTCTGTACTCATACCTGCTTGCTTTACTCATTTCCCCCTATTTCCCCCTAAATAACCCCGAACCCTTCAAAGGAATCATCTCAAAGAATAATCTAGTTCCAGATGTCGTTATAATTCATACGTGTACCAAATTTCAAATGAATATCTCAATTTTATTTTATCAACCCTTGTAATAATGAAGTAGGGGTGGTGGGGGTTGAAAAATATTATAAATAATCTGAGACCTTGGCTTCTAGTATATACACCGAATTTAAAGTTTCTGTAGTCTTACCAGCTTGCTTTACTTATTTTCCCCTATTTACCCCTATTTAACCCCCAACCCTTCAACGGAATCATCTCAAATTATAATCTAGTTCCAGATGTCGTCATAATACATACGTGTACCTACCAAACTTCAAATGAATATCTCAATTTTATTTAATCAACCCTTTTCATATTGGAGTAGGGGTGGTGGGGGTTGAAAAATATTATAAAAAATCTGACGCCTTGGCTTCTAGTACGTATACCGAATTTCAAGTTTCTGTACTCTTACCAGCTTGTTTTACTTATATTCCCCTATTTACCCCAAATTAACCCCCAACCCTTCAACAGAATCATCTCAAAATATAATCTAATTTCAGACGTCGTTATAATACATACGTGTACGAAATTTCAAATAAAAATTTCAACTTTATTTTATCAACCCCATTAATGGGGTAGGGGTGGTGGGGGGTTGAAAGATATTATAAAAAAAACTTAGGCCTTAACTTCTAGTACATACACCAAATTTCAAGTGTCTGTTCTCTTACAAGCTTGCTTTACTTATTTTTCCCTATTTTCCCCTATTTAACCCCCAACCCTTCACCGGATTTCCTCAAAAAATCCAGTTCCAGATCTTGTCATAATATATACGTGTATAAAATTTCAAGTCAATATCTCAAACCGTTCCGGAGAAAACGTGCGGACAAAAAAAAAGTTACAGACCGACAGACCGACAGACAGACCGACAGACAGATTTTTTTTCGCTCAAATTTAAAATCTCGACGTTTCATGACATTCTAAACCTATTTCACGAATAAAAATTTTTGAAAATTTTTTTGCGATTACTATACTTCCAATCCACTACGTGGATGTGGAAGTAATTAGGTGCATTGAAGATTTTACATTATTATTTATTTATTAGCAGCAAGTGTGAATAATTGAAAATTCCTAGAAATATGCACAGGACAAAATTTATATAAGTGTATAAAAAGAACACATTTTAAAAGATATAAATATAAAAAGTTGAATATATTATTTCAGCCCTACAAGACATCATCTATTGAAAGAAATTATTTATTACGAATTATTTATGTACTCATCTATTGAATAAAATGTCTGAGTTTGAAGATATTTTTTTAATGGTGGTTTAAATTTGTAAAATGCATTTAATTTTCTTAGATATAATAATAATCCTAACTGCCCTTTTTTGAATCCACTTTAATTTCTCTACAACTGTTTTATCAGAATTCAACACTATAAAACATAGTGGAATTAAATGATCCCTGGTAAATGTTAATCATCTGCTCTGTACTACAATATCTCATCATTGTTCGAAAAGAAACATACATTTTTGATAGTGTAAAATTTCGTTTTTTGAGAATTTAACTTTAACTGTTTCACTAAATTGTTGATTGCTCGTTCTGTTTTTGTTTGTAAATGACTTTATTTTTATTTTCAACGACTGCCGTGATCAGCTTACAATATAATTTTAGATTGTTCTATATGTAAGGTAAATCATTGATCTTTATTAGGAATAGTAAAGGTCTCAGTATTGACCCTTGGGGTATGGATATCGGGGGCAGTCTTTCCCAAGTTGATCTATGTTCTTGACTGGTAATTTATTTCAACTAACTGTTTTCTGTTTAGTAAATAGGTTTTACTAGGATTTAATAGAGTAAGTATAATAGTTAGGAAAGCATACAAACCTAAGCTTTTACAATTTTAGATATCTAGAAAGCCATCGGATTAAATAAGAACAAACAAGACCGATCTGAGCCTTTCTATTAAATTACCTACCAACATTTCAAGATTTGCGACGCTGTCGTTAAAATTAACATGAAGTAACTCCTCTAGCATTCTAAACCTCGGAAACACACTTTATCCTGAGTATCTTATCTGGAATAATATTATTCAGAATTACAATTTCATTTGTGTTTAATTAATTGTTATTTAAGATAAGTGTACGGACCAGGCGAGATTGAAATATTCAGATATCCATCACTTCAGCCTACAAGAAGGAGCACTTACATTTTAAATGTAATTGTTTTAATTAGTTTATGAACGCTTAGGGAATGTATTTTACATTAACCCAAATAATATTCTGATATTAATTAACGCACTTTGAGAAGACGCGCGTAATCAAATTTAGCATGAGCGAGAAGTTAATGAAAATTGAAATACGCTATAAAGGAAAGTGTCTAAGAGTTAACGCTGCTGGTATTGTTGTACCTGTTTAGGAGGGATATGCGCCTACGATGATGGAAACATTGTTTTAGTTATTTAGCTGTTCATCATTCAAAACGTTGCTTTAAAATCTTTCTAGTTATACAGGTCCGAAATCATACCAATTGACGCTTGTCCATTAAATGTATTATTGTCTATCTTTTTCGAAATCAATATTTTTTATTTCTCACCCCTGCGAACAGTTCCATTTGAAGAAAAAATAATCCCCTTAAAATATTTTTGAGGCAAAATTAAGGCAAGGGGTGCCACAGGACGCTTTATTATGCAATAGTAGAAGTACATGGAATTATTTACATACTTTGGTTGTTACGTAGTCCTTTTTAAACCAGCAATATTTATTTTTAGAATGACTAATCACATCATAGAAATATCAAAGATATTGTAAAATGTGTCATATTACTGTAAATTCGTAGTCTAGGAAAACAGTTTTTAAAATAAAACTCGTTTTATCTTGCAGCTGTCAACTGTCAAATGTCACTATTGACATCGGAGTTGGATTCAGCGACCATAGAAATCCCCCGGTATATACTCTGAGAAACATTTTATCAAAAACACGGCCATACACTTTTATCGACAAGATCCCCGGAAAATCGACTTTGCACCCCCGATATCTGGAAAACTGTCCATTTTCCGACCTTGTGCTCTTGAGAACATTTGATCAGGTGCTCGAGAGGAATAACATATATCAATTCCAGCGAATTTTATCGAGGGCCACTTCCCATACGATATGAGTATCCCCTTTGCACCCCCCAATATATGGAAAACTGTCCATCTACCGACCCTGTGTCAACGAGAACTTTTGATCAGGGGCTCGAGAGGAATAACATGTCGATTCCAGCGAACTTATCCATTGAAATGTTACATTGACCTTGCATTTTGGACGGGACAACATTTTTATTTGATATGTGTGGAGGTCCAGTGTGAGTACAAAACTCTTCCGTCTTTTAGCCCCATTTGGCCGCCATCTTGAAAAGGGCATGAAAACAGTTTTCCGCGACATCTTGATATCACGCACAATACAATTGATTTTGTTAACTCGGCTTCTGTAGAAATTAATATGGGCGTGCCACAAGGGTCGGCATTAGGTCCCATATTATTCTTATTATATATCAATGATCTGGATGGTTTGAGTACTTTAGCAGATTTTACTTTTTAAGCAGATGACACATCTGTTATACTATCAGGTAAAAATGTTGATATTTTAGATACGAAATGTGACGTTGTGTTGTTGTTAGTGAAAATTCTCTTTATTTTAATGTTGAGAAAACACAGTCATTAGTTTTTCACAACAGACGAAAGAAATGTGATTATCCAAATATTCAACCTGATAATACGTCAATATCAACAAGGACGTCCAATGTAAAATTCTTGGGTATAAATATTGACAGTTGCTTAAACTGGAGAAGCAATTCTGAATTTTTGATAGCCAAACTACATTCAGTAGTTTATCAGTTCAAACGTGTAAAAATTGTTCTAAACGTGGCTCAACTAAGGAATTTATATTTTGCTGAGGTTGATTCTCGCTTAAGATACGGTGTTTGTTTTTGGGAGGTTTTCACCCTATCAAATAATATATTTTTAGCCCAAAAGCGTGCGATAAGATGTATGGTAGGCTTATCAACCAGAGAGACCTGTAAAAATACATTTTTGGACTAATATATTGATACTTCTTTCATTCATTTTTGAATTATGTTTATTTATTTGTCTTTAAAAACAAGGAAACATTTGTTTGTGACAATCAATTACATAATGTAAATACTAGGCAAAAATATGAACTTTATGTGCCCTTCAGTAAATTAAATGTCTCTGTAAATTCATCCAGGTGTCTAGGACCTAAAGTCTTTAATCATCTCCCCGTGGAAATAAAACATTGCAATAAACCTTCACTATTTAGAAAGAAATTTAAAGTGTTTTTAATTAGCAAAACCTTCTACAAACTAGAAGATTATTTTAATATGTAAAGTGCTCTGTGATTTACGTCTTTATTCTTTGTTTTTATTATCTCGATATTAAACCTGACTATTCCTATACAATATTGTATCATATCGTCAAAAAATAAAGTTTATTATGATTATTGTTGTTATTATTATTAACCGTAAGTCTCACAAAAATGTTTCTAAGACTTTTTTTGTAGAAAGCCAACCACTTCTGCAAATTAATATTAAAAAAAGAGGATTTCATAGAATCATATTTGATTTTTATTAAAATTATCGCGAAGAACCCCTTCTAAAAGAGGTGTTTTTTGCATTTTTAGGGGTGTTCCCAACTTTTAGGATTACAGGATCTCGATTTTCGTGTTTTTTAAATAAAATCAATAAAAAAAAGTTATAACCCTCAACTAATAATTCTTTTCTTGAAAATGGGGGACTTTCAACCCAGAAAACCGAGTTTTATACTCACACTGGACTCCCCCCTACACATAAGAAAAATCTTGTCCTGTCCAAAATGCAAGGTTCAGTCTAAATTTTGTAACATTTTAATGGACTAATTGCGGCACGTTTTACCGTTCTCCGAATTACCCGAAACTTTGATATAAATTATTCCTAGTATAATGAAATATTTTCGTGGGGTGGGAGGTAAAAAAATCGCAAACATCTCCCCCTATAGAGATGGGCCACCCTAATGCGGAGTTACTATTTCGAGCGGGAGATGTATACAGACAATGCAAAAGCTCTGGAACAATGTTTGTTATAATTGTTTTCGTTCTATTACCATTTTCAAGAATATGTTACGCTATTACCCTGCTCACTAAATCTATTGCTGTTTTGCTACTTAGAGCGCAACATTTTAAGATTTGCTGACTACTTCTGGAGGTTAGTCCTTAAAGGTGTTTCAAAATCTCATGAGGGCAAAGGCATAATCCCTCTCGTAGACTTAGTTACACTTCTTAAAAATATTAGATTTATTGTTTACAATTTAACCCGAGCTCTTGTTTCTGTATACAGCAAGATAACTCTACTTTCTCTGCTTTAAACCTACTGAACCGAAAGTAGATACGATGTTTATCTCTGTTGGTCGAACAGTATTATCTAATTATTTGAATTATTTTGAAAATCTGCCACGTTTGATGTCAGGAAGAAAATCTCTTACTAAATTTAAAATCCGTCCCTTACTATTAATAAAAATGTTCTGGTAATACTGCTCTGCACAATACACAGTGGGAAATTTACCACTTTCTAGTTTACCCTCCGATTGCTTCAATTTAAATATGTATTCTTCTGATGAACGTATCTGACAAAATATCGGAACATTAAAAAAAATTAACCAAAATAGTACCTGCCCTCCTTATATTTAAGATTACCGTAATTTTATGTTTTTAGGGTCGTTAACTACGAGTATGATACGCAATTCGTTTAAAAGTGGACCAATTATTAAATATAGCCATTCTTTAATTTTTAGGCATTTTTTTCGATTTATGGTGTATAATTTCTTACTTTTGGCTGTTGTTAAATTATTTTATTATGTTTGGATTACTTTAAGCTGTTGTTTAATTAAGTATTTTATTATTTTTGGATTTCTCATTACGAATATTTTATCCAACTTGTCCAAAAATGGTCCAATTTTCAACAACAGCATAAAATAACAATTGATATATCGAAAATCCCGAAGAAGTACCTAAAATCTAAAAAATTTCATTATTTAAAAATTGAACCATTTTTGGACATTATGAGTATCATATTCTTAAATATCTAAGCGCATATCATTTATTAATATAATGTCCAAAAATGGTCCAATTTTCAGCAACAGCTTAAAGTAACAAATCATATATTGAAAATCCTAAAAAAGTGCCTTAAAACAAAAAATGGCCAATATTTAAAAATTGAAACACTTTTGAGTATCATATTCTTAAATATCTAAGTGAAGATCATTTATTAATATAATGACACCCTAGATTAATAAATTATATATCGAAAAGACCCAGAAAACTGCCCAGGATCCGAAAAGTGTCCAGTATCTAGAAATTGGACCATTTTTGGACAACTTGGATAACCTGTTCGTAATCAGCAATCCAAAATCAATAAAATAATGAAACAACAGCCTAAAGTAATCCAAAAATAATAAAATAATTCAACAACAGCTTCAAGTAAGAAATTATATATCGAAGAACCTAAAAAAGTGCCTGAAAACCAAACAGTGGCCAATATTTAAAAATTAGACTACTTTTGGATCTATTGCGTATCATACTCTTAAACAGTGATTCAAAACACATGAAATGCAACTGTAAATTAAAATTACATTTTTATTTAAATGTTTCGATATTGTGTTAGATACGTTCATCAGAGGAATAGATATTTAAATTAATGCAATCGGAGGGTAAACTAGAATTATTCATGAGTATTTAAAAAAAATGTATTCAAATCGGTCAAGAACTGTGCGTCAAATGGACTTTTGTCCAAGAAAGGTGGTAAATTTCACATTGTGCGGCAATTGGCAATCCGTTAGAACCATCATATGCGCGGTAGTGATATCACTGCTGTTTTATTTAAGATAACACAGTATTTTGCAATTTTCTATTTGTTAAATAAAAGTGTTGCATTGTTTCTTTGAAACAAACAGGTAATTCTACAAACTAACATTCATTGAAAAGATATAAACGAGGAATTTTCAGAGAGAAAACTAAGAACTAACTTTAATGCCATTGGAGCAAATGTTCAAAAATATCCTCTTCTTGAAGAAGATAGTACCCAATTCATATTAGAAGACGAAGCTCCTTTGTCCTGATTAATAACAGGTGGTTTCTTAAGCCTGGACAGGAAAATTAATTCGTACTGTCCAAAATATCATATTTGCTACAAGAAAATTAACACTTATTAGGGAGTTTTTAATTTACGAACGTTAGAAGTTATCCCTGTTACTGCTCATGCACAGTCGTTCAAAAATAACCTAACACGTTATTAATTGATAAAGTTTTACCTTATTTGCGTTAGAATAAGGTATACTTAATAAAGTTTAATGTTTTACAGGGTTGCCCGGTAGAGAACATTCTTGTCTATTTTTTGTAAATTTAATTTATGAATATCTAAATAGTTACATTTTTAATATATTTCTTTAATTGTGTTCGTAATATGTAATAAAATAATTGCATGTAAATCAATCCTTGCCAACGTTGCTATTTTTGTCACAGGGTGTATATATAACTTGACTGTTTCATATTTGTTTGTTAGTATATCTTTATGGTTGAAAAAGACATATTCGTAGTTATCCAATCCTGCTTTAATAACATAAACTTACAAGTTAACAAATACCAAATCTTTCGAAGTGAACAAAAAGTGAGGTTATATACAGGGTGTAATCTGTTTCATGTCATTAAAGAAACTGGTAATGGGGACCGACTAGACAAACAAAAAACCTTTATGACTTTTCGCTCTAGGGGCACTTTGAAGAAAACTGATCTAGGTCAACATTTTTAATATAATGGTAGACAATAATTGAGAACCACTGCTTTTCTTGGTCAATGGACTTGTAGTTCCCAATTATGCAACTTTTAAATTGTCATAAAAAAGTGGTCGCCGGCACACGCAAAGGCCTTGGATCATCGACCGCCTTTGATGGACCGCCTCAACTAAACTGAGGCAATTATAAAGAGGTAAATAATTCGTTTTCTCTTCGTGCATAATTACAAGCAAATAATGGTCATAGAGGTTTAAACAGAGCATTTCTTTACATGTGTGTTTTTTAATTTGGAACAAAATATTGGATTGTTTATAATTTAGAAAATTTAAATGTGGTTTATTAACATTTGTAACATAAATGAGTGTCCTGGGTTAAAAGCTTACTACCTGACTAAATGATTCAAAATCTCCGCATCTGCATCAATACACAGTTCGGTACGTCGAACTAAGGACATACGCACTTCGTTCAACACTAAACACTAAACTATCAACTAACGTTGTCAATAAAGAAAAATAAAATGAAAACTTGGTACAAAAGCCAAAAAGGAATACAAAAAGAACGAACAAGTAAGTTGTGTCTGTACGTAATCAAGAATTTGACAACTTGAACGGTAGGTCAATAAAATAAATCTTAACTATAAATACACAATGACGCGAAATTCAAAAATAACAAAAACAACGAACGGCGGGTTGGACGTGTGTGCATAACGAAACACCCGCATTAACTAAAATATTGCGCAAGGGAGAGTTAGAGTATAGTTTTCTTCAGATCAGATCTATTAAACACGCAGAAAATGTCTTTCATCTTTACCGCATCGCTAAAGACCGCCGACATTTTAGAGCTATCTACAGTATCTACACAAATACTCAATATTTGTGTCATAGGCAAAGACACGCGCGAGGATCTAAACCTACCTCAATATTCCAGCAGTTCTCAAAATTTTTTATTGAAAATTTGCGAAATTTTTGTTTATTTTTTTTTCTCCAAAACTATGAGCTTTAGACCCCATGTTATATAAGGTTTTTTTTGTTTGTCTTGTCGTTCCCTACCACCAGTTTTTTTAATGACATGAAACTAATTACACCCTGTATACAGGCACGTCACTTAACGTCAATAAAGATGGTTTCAAAAACTCAAAACAAGCTAAAATGCTAATACCGAAATCCCTTATGTTTAAGCTAATGCGCATGTGTAGTATAACATTTTACGTTTAACGTATTGGCAAATTTAAGTGGCCTAAAATCTCCCTATCATCTAAGATTAAACCAGCATTCTCATGAATTATTAACTGATTAACTTATTTATGTTCAACAATAAAACAAACTTTCAATCACTTTTGTTTTCATGGCTTAATTAGGTGTTTATTGAAAAGCATTTGTTAGAAAATTAGGATATGTACGAATTAAAATTCTTGCCTTACTAAGTAAATAAGGTAACATATTCTTTATAGGATTTTGCAAACAGCGGAAAGAAAAATTATCTATGAGAACTAAAAAAAATTATGTCATTATAACACTAGCAATTATTTACTTACCTATCTTGTCTTAATTTTTTTTTATTGTAGTGGATTACATTTTCATAAAATCTCTTATTCATTTTCTTGGAAATGCTTACCCTTTGAAACGCTTTTCGCCCTCATTCTGAACTCATCAGAAAGGCACAAAGCCACTCATAATGATGCTTCATGCAAAACCATGAACAAGTGTGAAATATTTATATTTGACATTGACTGATAAAAAATAACAGATCTTTACCTATCTATTAGCTAACTAGTATTGGAGCTTATATACTCTATGCATGTTTAAAAGTGAATTATTTATCATTTGTTCTCATTTTTAACTGAATTTACATACCGTGGGGGGTTATGTAGATACTAGTTTAATCTGCTTAGCCGTAGGGGACTATGTTGGATGCTAGTGTTATAATGAGAATGTCAAATAAGAAATTGGACGCATTAATTTTAGAATTTTAACTTGCTAGGATAACCAGAAGTCAGCTTATCGAAAAAAGGCAAAGATTTCATTACTATTTTTACATATGGTTTTTCTTTTAGTCCTCATAGATAGTTTTTCTTTCCGCTGTTTGCAAACCCCTATAAAGAATGTGTTTCATTACTATAAGCAAACAAATAATAAATATTTCACTTTTAAATAAGTAAATAATACATTATTCTGAATAAAAAATGAAGAATACATGTTTTCATTTGAGAATCCGTTTTACAGATAAAAATGATGTTTAGTTTAAAAAACTATATTTTTAACGGCCCCTATCTCAAACACCTTATGAACCCACTACGATGTACTCTTTTACAACGGTGTTTCAAAAGATGCTGATTAAGAATATTTTACTATTTTAAGAAAATCGCTAATACATATATTTTGAAAATCGACCCTTTTTTTATATCCTATAATCGGACGCTTTTGACTAAAATCAAACGTAGTAGTTACATCTGAAGACTCATTTCATAGGTATATATTCACCACCAAAATTTCAAAATCTTCGGATGCCAGATGAGTGAGATAGGAGGGCGGTTCGATGAAAAGTGGGACACATTGTATATTCTTAAATAAACAAATACATAAATAATTATTTATTAATTATCGGATAATTTGCTTGGCTATGGCATGATAATGGTGTATTCTATGTATTTACAGGGCAGTACTATGTGCTGTATATTAAATATAGAAATATTTATCTACATCACATACAATGTTTTTTGACACTAATTCTTAGAAGTCTGTTATTATTACATCGTATTATTGCGTAAAATGTTTATTTTTGGAGATATACCGCTATCTCTGCAAGATATTTGTTAAAACTCGACAGAGAAAATTTACAACAATGCATGCAATCTGCCTCGAAAGTTCCGCCTTAGAAATGTCTTTCACAACCCTTCCTGTCTTGCAAGATTAAAGGGCTCATCGTAACTAACATCTTAAGAATGCATTGCCTTGAACCATGTGACATACTTTATTTTCTATCTCCCACATATCGAGTTATTTTGTGATAGAAGGGCTTATACTTCCTCTAAAGAAATGCGTGGAAACTTTACAGGTGTCCAATGTTTTAATACTGGCTATCTTTTGTTTATTGTGAAAACGGGTTTTTGCAATTCTTCGCTGAATGGTGATCCTGTATTATTCAAGGAAAATAAATGATAAATTACGTCATAAAAACAACAAATAGGAAACGTAACTACCCAGGAGAAAACATAAAGCTTTGTTTGATGACAGGACATACAAGTTGCAGACATTTTATTTATTTGGAGAAATAAGAAGCAAGAGCAGGAAGTTTATGAAACAAATATGTACATGGTGACTCGTTAGTAAGCGGACAAACAGCAAATACGTGTAGATAAGGTCAAAGTTTGATCTCTTCTCAACTCTCCGATAAAATAAAGAAGTAATATTTTAAAAGCATTTGACTTAGTTTTCAATTTGGCTCACAATTTAGGTTCATTACGGATTTAAACTAATACTAGTTGAAGCTAATTGATAACTGCTGAAATTTTAACTGAAATGCAAGCCAAGAAGAATCTGAAGGCATGACGTGTCAACAATGATTTGGAATTGGAAGAATATAACAGATTACCATATAGAATTCAGACTAACAGAGATACGAATCCTGATCTAGAAGACGTTTAGAACACATCTGTAAAGAACTGAAGTTATATCACAACAATTACAAAGACCTCGACCGAAGAGTAAGGTTGACTAAACGTAATTTTAAAAGCAAATCGTGGTAAATTAAGGAGTCCACCGGTACACTAAAAATTGACCAATTATTAAGGTCTCTTGCCAATATTGCGGAAAGTTTTTCGAAAGTGAACATGCTGAGGTAAAAGACAGCCGGCAGATCGCCAATATCATGACTGAAGAGCTAAAGTTAGCGCGTGAAATTAAGATAAGACTTCTTCACAAAATATATCAGAAAAACATTGGAGACAAGAATCTGGTTTGATCTTGGTACCGCGATATAAGAAGAGGACGGCAGATCTCTGCAGCAACCACAGATGCTAGGATAGGACAGTAACATTTTCATAGATAGATTTTATTTTTATTATTGATACATTACCTTTTGAACTGTTTGCAAAATCTTATAAAAAACTAATACGTTTCATTATGACCATATCACTAGTTTTAGACTTATTAATTTTCAGACTCCTGTGTAATTACTTCCCTCGCATACCAAAGAGTATTGTATTCGAGAAAAAATCACCCTCCGAGATTTTTTCGGATTTTCACGTTTCAGATCAGGTAGATTATGAAAACATAGGTTTCTCAATTCCGTCACTCTGTCTGTCTGTCTGTTTTTCTGTCGGTCTGTTGGTGCATTAACTAAAAGACTACCTGACGGAAGACAGTCAAATTTGGTAGGTAGCCAACGCCACCGCCACCGAAGGAATGGTTAGACTTTCACTGGAAAATATACAGGGTGGATCGTCTAAAGGGAATAAATAGATAATAAAAAAAAACAATTTCGTTCAAATTTTAAATTTTCATGACATTCTAAACCTATCTCAAAAAAATTTTTTTTGAAAATTTGAAATAGGAAAAAATTCAGAAATTTTGAAAATTTCTTATAAAATAGGCGATGGAAAAAATTTTTCTTTGCTCAAATTTAAAATTTTCACGTTTCATGACATTCTAAACCTATTAAAAAATATATATACATGAAAATTTGAAATTTAAAATTTTTAACATTTTGTGTATAATGGATGATGGAAAAAAACGTATTGCTCAAATTTAAAATTTCCACGTTTCATAAAATTCTAAACATATTTCAAGCAAGAAATTTGTTTTGAAAATTTAAAAAATATATATATTTTTTTATTATTTTACCACTACAATAGAATAGATGATGATGGAAAACATTTTTTTCTTCAATTTTAAAATTTACACGTTTTATTATATTCTTAACCTATTTCAACAGAAAAATGTGTTGAAAATTAAAAAAGAAATCCCACTACCATACAGTAGATGCTGGAAAAGAGTTATCAGGTTTTCTCTGTAATAATAGGGCTAATAATTTTTTAGAGTGACCGTCTTGTATAAATAAAGAGGGAGGAAGTTCTGTGTAAATACCTTCACCGATTTTTTTTCTTTATTCAAAAAGCAATTAATGATAAACTAGATACATTGCATTTTATTGAATAATCGAAATATGAGCCGTAAAATTCTAACAGTAGCTAATGAATAATTCAATGTATTTGTATTCAAATTAGAGATAAAGCGAATTAACGAAATAGCAGAATAGAAATTCTGGGGTTTAACGTTATGAGATTTAATTGCTTTACCTTAATTCAGTTGTATTAAACTTGTAAATGGTTTATTTACATCTCCATTTGCAAATATTAAAAAATATGTGTCACTTGTAAAATCAAATAGTTTTACTAGATGGTTTCCTGATAAAACAGTACAGGGCCTGGTAGAAACTCGTTCGATTTTGTTATTTTTTCATTTCTACACTCGGTGTGTAGGGCCAAAGCCCTTACACATTAAGCTATCATATCGGCTAAAGTAGTAATTATCTACAACTTAAATGTACATTCTGCACTACACATTCAGCAACTTTTTCTGAGGCACACTCTGTTACTTGGAATGCTATGATCAGCGAGAAAATTGGATTCTGTGGCTGATCGTATCTATTTGGATATAAGTAGATGTAACCCTTCAATGACTATTTTTATCTTATGCTCCGAAGTCACAGGTGAAGTAGGGTCATGGTGTCAGATTCTGATCGTATTATCCGCAAATTGTAAGAAAAAGTGGTTTCCCCAATGACAGCTGTGCGTGCGTCTGTCTGTAAAATTTTCTTTCGTTTTCGATAACCTCTGCACGAGTTCATCGACTTTTTTTCTCAACGAGGACTCCACATCTATTGATTTTGGTGCTATTGTAGCTGATAATATTTATTTACTTTTATAAATATGTTAATGTGACATTTTCACCGTCTATGTGGTTTAAAAAAAATAATACAAAGGATTTTACAGTTGCTGCATGCGTTATAATATTTAATTCACTGGTCACACATCAATTTTACAATAATTATATAATCGGAGAACCACAACTTGTAAAAATACCACATCTAGGGAGGTGATGAAAGCAATAATTACAGAACCTAGGTAACAAATATATAGTCTAGGAAAGTACATTGAAAAACTCGCAAATAAAAATCAAGGATGTAGAAAACAGAGTATTTTAAAATGCATTTTAATGTAATAACCAAGTATAAAACATATTACATACAGGTCGAATAACAAATGTTCGATATCTTAATAATAAAATCAAAATTGTCAATTGGAAGGAAATGCTGTCACAAAATATTTTGGGTGTGTACGATGTTTCAAATGTGAAGAAAATTCTAAAATATCTTGAATAATTCTATAAAGGAAAAATCAATTAACAAAATTGTAAACGTCTATTAAAAAAACAAAAATATATATATTTTATACAGTCAAATCATTAAACAATAAGGACGAATATTGAATACACATTAAAATCAAGGATTTTCATGAAGTAAAACAGAAGAAAAGAAATAAAATCGTCTGTTTCGTATTTACTAAAAAAAGCACCCCTGACGATTTTTGAGGACAGTTTATTTGAGTCAACGTTGAAAGGGTGGATCCGTAAACTGCAGTAGTGCAAGCCAAAGTCTTCACTGTCTTCACTTGCTGTTTTCATATTCTTGGAACACTACCAGTTGACGATTTGCTTGTCCCTTGTCGGTGGTGGGTGTGCCCAACTTTTCCCGGAGGGTACCAGATATCTCCTGGTTAGCTCCTTATAACTGGAAGTAGTTTATCTAGATGATCGGGAAGTAGGTTAAAATGATTTCATCCTTACAAACACGAGTGAAGTGAAATAAAGCTTATAAAATTATCAATGATACATCTGTTTCTTAAAGTTTTCTAACAGTTAAAATATTAGACATCAATAACAAATGTAAGTTAATTGAAAGCCATCTTCAGAAAAATGCATTTTTGGGAATAGGTGAAAGGAGATTTTCAAGTCTTCTTTCTTACTTTTCCTCAAGTATTTTTTCAAACGCCAATGGAAAAACGCATCCCGGGCATATTTAACAACCTCGTACGTGTACTGTTTATACAACAAACAAACGTGAATAAACTTAATAAACTCAACGATAAAACTGACAATAGTTTAATGATAATAATAAGTAACTGAACAAAGGAAAACCACAAATGCCTCAGAAATGCCGAAAAGTCTCAATAAATGCCATTAGCAAGTATAAAATACCAACTGTCTACAGTCGCGAAAAGGTATAATCGTTTCAAGACGTCAAGATAATTCAGTTACTACTAATATTCTACATTTAGATTAATCATTCTTCATCTTTCTTTTACTACTTCTTTCTTTTTCCTTCTTCAATTCTTTGGGACTTCCGCCACATGTATGTTTTCTTTTTAAGCGGTGCTCAGGGAATATACAAAATATCACAATTAACCAGTATGTTACTGGTAAATAACCTCTACGCCTGTGAATTTTACGTCAAAGGATCAGTTAAAGGTTGCTTTTTTAAATAAAGAACACAAATAAGTATAAAAACTTGAAATTAAATATTTCGCCGACGTTTCGGAAATCTATTCTGTCTACTTTTTCAAGGCTTTTTTCGAAAATTCTTCTTTTGCTGTGTATGATAAATACACAGCTCTCAGAATGTTTGGTATATTCAATATCCATAGATACTTACTATTTACATAGAACTGTTGATATCCCCATATGTTTTCAAGATTTTGGGGTATGGACAGAATGCTGATTGGTCTCAAGGAGTTTCTGACTAATTAATAAGTTTACAGCAATTTTGTACTCCGACAATTTTTTTAAGTTTATGAATCTAGAATGTATAATAAGTTAGATCTATATATGTACATTATACAGAGTATTTTCTAGACGCGATGAAATTTATAATTCAAAGGTAAATATTAGTAATGGTTTGAAACTTTAACACATCGAGGCTTGCAACGTGCAGTTATTTTAACCTTGTTAATCAGTACCTCTATGCCTGCACTTGACTTGGGTAATTAATAATGGTTGTTAAATTGAATACAGCCACTTCTCAACTGCTAAGTACAATTACACCGTTGAACAAATATGACGGAAATTGAAGAAGTTTATAAATTGCATTAAACTTGAAGGAAAACTTTCGAAGTTTAACCGTGCTCCATTTTTATACCTCTTTTGAAGATACCGGAGGGAAGTTTTCAAGAAGGTAGCTTTGATATTATTTGATAATTCTTTTCACGTAAACAGGATTACAATTCTTAATCTTTCTCTCAAACCGGCTATTTAAACTTTCAAGAAACTATTATGAAGCATATCACAGCACCATCTACGTAAAGTAGGGTGGGTTTATGTGTGACGGCGACATTACTCATTCATTTACATTTGTAAGGAAAATTAAATGAGAAAGGGATTGTTTGAAGGTATATTTGCATGCAAAGAGAGGATCTAAAATCTAATGTTTTACTTTATTGCAAAGAAATTGCAAAATAACCTTGATAAAAGTTTACATCCACCACATCTTTCATACATATGTATATTTTCTTTTGTTGGCTGAATGACTATTTGACAGAGACGTAAAAAATTATATCAGGTGTTGCTTCTGCTAAAATTGAAGAAAAAATATCGTGTATCCTCTTTAATTTCTTTAAACAAACAAGTTTTGTAGTGTTTGAAAATAATGCCTTTACACGTCCTTTAGTAGGATTTTGCATAAAATACGATTCAAAAGAGTATATTGAATTTTAATATAAAGTAACATTGTCACACTACTATAATGCACACATCAGCGGACAAAAAAGTAGTTTTACACCTAAGTAAACAATGTTAAATAGTACATTTAAAGGCAAAGACTTCAGCTAACTTGTGCATTTATTGCTCACACATCCAAGTGATGAAGTGGAAGTAGGTATAGTAATCATACAGAAAAATTAAACTCTTTGTTGAAATAAGTTCAGAGTGTTTAAAAGTGAATTATTTTTATTTGTTTATAATTACCATATCATGGAAATGTGATTTCAAATTTGAGTGAAAAAAAAATTCTGTTTGTTGGTCTGTCTGTAACTTTTCTTATGCGCACGATTGCTCTGTTTAAGTTATTAACTTGAAATTTAGTACATGTATGTAATATAACGAGATCTAGAAATAGATTATTTTCAGCTTATTCTGTTGACGGGTTGAGAGGTAAATGGAGGCAAATAATACGTAAAACAAATACCGATCTCGGTGCCTTAGTTGTGCGACGTGAGAAGACCAATTTAGTCTGTCGTCAATAGTAGCACCGAACAGTTTTGCACTATTTACTTTAGCTGTATTATAACTGGTGCAAGAGACTAGATTTTGGGTCTGTTCTTCACTGATTTCACCGACAGCGTCGGGTCGGCATTTTTTAGCATGAGTAACAAACTACTTTTAAATCACGAAAAAACAATTTTCATAAAATTTTCAATAAATCATGCAGAAAGTGATCAAAGTATTCTAATAAAATGTAACGATAAAACTTTAGAACAAAAATTATCACATACATTTCTGGGAGTTGAAATCGATAATACTCTAACTTGGAATCGCCACATAAACAGTGTTTGTAATAATATCTCCAAATTATGTTTTACTTTGAGACATTTATCAAACATTTTATATTAAAAATTTTCTATTTCGTCCAGATACACTCGAAAATTTCATACTGTTTGATACGTTGGGGCTCAGAATCTGCAACCCAGAAAGTGTTCATAATGCAGAAGCGTGCAATAAGAATTCTTGCCAATGTCGATAACAGAACATTATGTAGACCTTTATTTAAGCATTATAGCATTCTTTCACTCCCATGCATATATATTTATCAAATATTAATACATACACACAAAAACATCAATAACCATAAGAGACTGGGTGATAATCACCATTATGATACAAGGAATGTAAATATACTTGAAACTCCAGGACACAGAACATCTAAATCTGAGGTGTCCAAAATATAAAGGGATCATATTATATAATAAATTATCTGACGAGTATGAAAATCTGTCCATCAAAAAATTTAAACAAAAAGTAAAGAAACTGCTATTAACTCACTGCTTCTATAGTGAGGGAGAGTTTTTACTGTATGATTTTCCATGAAAACATATTTTCTAAACATTTTAATTTACTAATTTTAATGTGTTGATGTATATTGTGATAGGAATGTATTACCATAATTTGTTGTGAACTACTTATTTTAAATATTTTTTTTAGTAATGTATTGTTTTTAAAATTGTATTTTATAATTCTGAGATGCACCTTCAGTGCATCATATACTGTGACATATCCTATAACTGTACAAGTTCCCTGGATGAATAAATTATTATTATTATTATTATTACAGCTCGTTTTCGCAATTTTGAAATTTTACGGGCATGTGAAAATCCTCTTCAAATTAAGATACTCTATGGGACAGATCATGATATGTTATTAAGATAACACTATTATTGACTAGATTCGTTATATTTTTCAATAGATACATGCAACTTGATAGCTTTTTGGATAGGCTGTATATGTGAGCTTCCAAGTTTATTTAATATCAAAAGCGAGAGATTTAAACACTTTACAAGATTAGTATTTTCAATACAGGTATTATGGTTTAAGTTGAAAATAGGTGTTTAATTTCTTTCCTTCTTCAATTCTTTGGGAATTTCACTGCCACATGTATGTTTTCTTTCTAAGCGGTGCTAGGGGAATCTACAAAATATATCACAATTAACCAGTATGTTACTGGTAAAAAAACCTCTACGCCCGTGACGTTTACGTCAAAGGATCAGTTAAAGGTTGGTTTTGATAAATAAACAACACAAATAAGTATAAAAACTTGAAATTAAATATTTCGCCGACGTTTCGGAAATCTAATCTGTTTCCTTTCTCAAGGCTTTTTTTTGAAAAATCTTTTTTGCTGTGTATGACAAATACACAGCTCTAAGAATGTTTGTTATATTCAATATCCATAGATACTTACTATTTACATAGAACTGTTGATATAGTTAACAGTTTTTTAGTTTCTACACAATGTTAAGTTTGTGAAGTTCTTCTTTTAACATTGGCAGCCAAGTTGTACAGACATCTACGGAACAATTCGACACGCAATTATCCTCATTCAATAATATTATCGCGGATTCTTTTATTTTTCTTTTTTTGCTATCTGCCTCTTTTGTTAAAATTTTTGCCGAGTCCCAGTTTATTCTATGTCCGTTCTCCCACGCGTGTTCGCAGATCTTGGACCTCTGAATTTCATTTTTTCTGATATAATTTTGATGTTCGCCCAATCTTACACTAAAAGGTCTGGATGACTCACCCACGTATTGTTTGTTGCACTCACACGGAATACTATAAATGCAGTTTTTTGAATTTTGCTCGTGGTTTGTTGGTTTCGTCTTTGTCAGAATAGATCTTAAAGTGTTGCTTGTTTGAAATACCGTCCTAATAATCTTTGACGTAAACGTCACGGGCGTAGAGGTTTTTTTACCAGTAACATACTGGTTAATTGTGATATATTTTGTAGATTCCCCTAGCACCGCTTAGAAAGAAAACATACATGTGGCAGTGAAATTCCCAAAGAATTGAAGAAGGAAAGAAATTAAGATAATGCCACAAATAACATTTAGACAATAGGTGTTTAAGTTTTGTCTTCATTTAACTTTAATTTAATATTATTAAAATATTCCTGAGATTGTAACCGTGATTCGTCCGATATACTGATAAGATGTTTTCAACAATAATAATAGTAATAATAATAATAATAATAATGATAATAATAATAATAATTACTGGGATAAGGGTATTATAACAGATAGAACAGTCGAACATAACAGACCTGACATAACTATCACACACAAGAGAGAGAAGAAAGCGCTTCTGATAGACGTCGCAATCCCCAATAACCACAACATAGAGCTAAAGTACAACGAGAAAATGACGAAGTACACCAACTTGAGACGCGAAATTCAAGAGATGTGGGAGCTGCAAACTGTAAAGGTGGTGCCGATCATAATCTCCTCCATGGGACTAATTCCGAAAACTTTAAAGGACGGTCTAAAGAACATAGGAATACCCTGGAATACCTACCGAACCATACAGAAGTCAGTCATCTTAGACGCCACAAACATAGTCCGGTCTTTCCTAGAGCAGTAGGGTCGAAGTCTAGATCTTGATAATAATAGCCGATTTAGATTTTCTGAAACCAGAGAAATCTGAGAATAAAAAAAAAAAAAATAATAATAATAATAATAATAATAATAATAATAAAAAATAGGCCTAAGAAGATCTCTGTACATGGAAATACAAAAGGCTGCCATTCTCCTAACTTGCCACATCGTTAGAAAATTTCTTAACAACTGGGCTGCATGGGACTGATTGAATTATCTCCCCATGCCGCTCCATATAGCCTTGTCCTCGACACTACAAAAAGGATAGGCGAATACTACCCAGTTTCAAAGCTGAGAACAAAGTGAAAAAAATAATAATAATAATAATAATAATAATAATAATGATAATAATAATAATCTAACAACAGACTGGGATTTCAGAGGCAGAGGAAGGGAGTTGTAAAATTTAGCAATGTTGAAAGAAAAGATGTTTCAAACATTGCAGTTAGGTGACGAGTCGGAGTAAGAGAACCTTTGAATCTTATATGTTTAGATTATGAACGTCACGGAGCCTAATTTTTCTGTAGAGGTATGAGGGCGTGCAAGAATGTATAATTTTATGATATATGGTGCCACGGTAGCATATTCAATATTTTTACAAGAAAGACTGGTTGATATGCCATTTACATATATTATGAACAAAATTGGTCCTGAGATCCCTGGGGAACTCCATGCATTAAAGGTTTTAGTGAGAATTTCATAGTGCCGTGACTGACACACTGATACCTGTTCATAACATACCTTTGAATAAAAGTTAGAGCAGGCCTTCTGATGCCATAACTTTCTAACTTTATAAACAGTATTTCGTCCGAACCACGGTCAAAAGCCTTGGATAGATCTAAATACGAGGCCATGATCACATTTTCATTTTCAAATTCATCTAAAATAAAACTTATAATATCTGTTAAGGTTTTAATAGTAGACTTTTCTCCTCTATAACCATACTGATTACAATTTATCAGATTGTTACTTTCTAAACAACACATTAACCTAATTTTATATGCCAACTCTAACAATTTTGACATGATTATGCATAATTTATGTAAATGTCTTTAATTTTGCACAATTCATAATGTTCGCAGACGATACGTCTATACTTATTTCTGATATCAAAATTGACAATGCAGTTAAGAAAGTGAATTTGATGACACAAAGGGTACACGAGTGGTATAATGACAATATGCTTATT
Organism: Stenurella melanura; assembly: GCA_963583905.1. NCBI lineage: Eukaryota > Metazoa > Arthropoda > Insecta > Coleoptera > Cerambycidae > Stenurella > Stenurella melanura. Next base: position 49,280,863 of record OY757311.1, read on the forward strand.
TTGAATAATAAAAAATCCTCTTTTATAAGATTTAATCCTGCAAACACTAATTTTAATTATAGGTACTTAATTAAAACAAATGATGGCACTGTTAAACAATACAAACATGTAAAATTTCTGGGCTTGCATTTATCAAAGAATTGTTCATGGACCTTTCATATTGATACTGTTAGTAAACAGATCGCCCCAATATGTTATTGTATTAATCAACTGCGAGAGCTAGTAAGTAGATCAGTGTTATTGACTTACTGCTACGCACTGTTTCACTGTGATTTCTTACGGTTTATTGGCTTGGGTTGCTTCACCAGAGAGCGTCCGCGTTTTCAAGCTACAAAAAATTATAGTGGGGGAAAACAGATGAACGTGCTGTAGAGGTATTTAAAAAAATATACATATATTAACTATGCCCTGTATATTTATTTTACAGTTGATCATTTATGCTAGAAGCCAATTACAGAATACACCAACTCTAAAAATGAATTGATACTGGAGGTTCCAAATCACAGGGTATCCGTGATTGAAAAAAGTCCATACTACTTGGCAATAAAGGTGTTCTATAAATTACCAAATTCATTCAAAAAACTCAATGTAACAAAATATAAAATACACGTTAAAAATATGCAATAAAAAATATTATTCGTTAAATGAATACATAAATGATGTTTTGTGATATACTTATATTAGGTATTATATGTACGTTCTTTATTATTCCATGTGTAATATTTTAGATTCTATGTGTTGTACTTTTAAGGAAATCTTGACTGTGATCCTATTTTAATTTCAATTATAATAGGACTGTTCTTATTTATTTATTGTTGTCTTTGTGGTTTTAAAATTTTAAAAGTTTGTATGCATACTTACACATTTTTTTGTTTTTAATTTTCTTTGTTATTGTGTTCATATCTCTATTTATTAATTTTTCTTACTGACTTATCCTATATCATATTTTATGATCGAATGGTTTAATAAATTGTTATTATTATTATAACTAATGAGATTGGTATATAGTTGTTTTCAAGATTTTTATCTCCTTTTTTGAAAATCGATGTAATATATTGCGATTTGAAAACCCATGTTTCTTAGGATTGTTTTTTCATAAAATGCCAATTTCTAGACACTAATAATTGACCATGACAAAAAATACTTACATAAAGAGCAACACCTACCAAGAAATGTAGTAAAATCCGAGCTAATACCTATTGTATACCACTTACCTAGCTATAGCCTTTACAATAAGAATCGTTGTATAATCTAGCTGGGTAATTTACAAAGTGGAGTTAATTTGAAAAGATTTAGTTCTAAATAATTCGTTCGGAAGTCTACTACGACTACTTAATTAGAAAAAGTACCTACTGAATTTAAGTTGAAATTGAATTCCTCTCATTCGATTTCTAATCTGTGCTTTCACGAACACAAAATAAATAAAGTTTAAATCGAAAACTGATTTACGTGCAACTTTCGTCTTTTGTGTCGATGTAAGATATAAAACGTGTACCAACTTCCTCTAGCCGGTCGCAAACACAAAGAAAAAGAATTCTACTTTATATTATATCTTTCCGATACCACAAAGGGATCTATTAATAGTATCTTGTTGTTAGATTCCTATATATAAAATTATAACGATTTGTTAACAATACTTATATGAGATAAAATACATATTTACACAGAATTTCATCACGTATCAGTTTTGGGAATCAGAAATCATGCTGGGATTAACATTGCGAACTGTTTCTAAGAAAATTATAGTGGATCGAGATAAGAGGAGTAACAAGAGATTATATTGAGAGGTTTTTAAGAAAAAAACAAGTGAAATCAAATAATATGCCTCCCCCAATTTATTTAATTAGTAGGTTAAGGTCGGACAATAAGAGGAGACCGGAAGAGTAGCAGACCTATTTTTTTTTTAATTTAAAGGGGTGTTTGCAATAAAAAATGTGTTCTCAATAAATTCAGCGTATTTCAAATTGTATATTATTCCAATTTTTCCAACTTTCATAATTTTTTTTTGTCTCTGGTAAAATATCTATAATTCAATTATAAATTATTTCGTTGCACGAACAAAACGTAATAGATTTATTTTGGCATGTATTAAATTTTGGAAGCAAAACCCATATTGCAGAAATCTTAGTTCACAAAGTGAATACAATTAGTGGAGCTGTGTTAGTACTAGGGGTTCAATAACAGATGTCGTATCCAATCATATTCCGCAGTTATTAGAAATGGTCTATAGCTTCTGTATTATATGTTACAGAAATATTGTTACGCCATCCAGTGACGTGGGAGGCGTAAATTTATTATTATTAGATACAACATGCCTCTACTCTATAGAAGCCTGTATTTTGCTGCACTGGAGTTCAAGTACCACTTCAGAGATGGCGCTAGAAGTGTAGCTTCCAAGGCAGGAAGAATCAAGATTATTCTAGAGAAGTTTAGAAAATGATAGAGCAGTGTGGACTATTCGAGGTTATTCCAAAAGCTACCAGAATGTTCGAAACGCTGTATACAGTTACCAAGTCAGCGAGGGAGAAGTCAGTTATAGCTCAGTTAAGTTGAAATATGGCCGAAGTGATTCCAAGTAAATAGTGAAACATAAGTAATAAATAGTGTTTAATGTTATATTATTGGAGTATTACGTACTGGAAATAATAAGTTAATAAATAGGATAGCAGTATCGCATGTGATAATTTCCAAACCCACGGTATTGGGAGTGCTTACGATGGGGTGAAATTAAGTGATAATATTTTCAAAGCTTTCTATATAGTTAAAGACAGACAAATTTACTTAAGAAAGTAAACAATATGAGGGTTAATTTATTTGTCATTATTTTTCATGTTTTATATTTATTTACTATTCAGTCACTAGATTTTTTTTTGAAAAATAAATTAATAGACTTGTCATGAAATACTTAATATACATGGAGAGTTAGTAGTACGTGGACGTCTCATTAACAGTGTTGGAAATTTGAAAAATATCTCTTATAAAAATTGTGGGAATCAAGAGTGGTATATAATAATATTATTTTTGAATCAACAGGGTGTTTGACGTAGTAATGCCGAGCTAATACTTAGATTTTTTAAATGAAACATCCAACATTCTTAATTCTCTATGTAGGTATATATCATGTTTGGACTTACACCGCAGTGTTGCCACAATACCCTAATTTAATCGATGCATTTGCAGAGTTCAAGAGTGAAATCTGCAAAAACGCTTTGTCAAAAATTCACCTAGATATGTTTTTTGAAATATTGTATAGAACCACACATTTTTTAACGTATTTTACCCATTTCCGAAGTGTTTGAAAAAATGCCACTTCACTCTATAGCGAGTGACAACGAGATTAGTCCCGTTCCTATTTCTAGGTTGATTTTAGGAATACAATATTAAAATTTCACTTATTAAGTGAAACGTATCACTTCCGGCCCAACCGGAACAACTTCTAATTTTTAAATAGCAACTTATATATATTTTTGCGTATTTAGATTTAGGTAATTTTTTTCCAAATGGCGTCATAGATTCGAAAAAGTGAAGAAGCTAAGTTGGCAATTGAAAGACTGTGTTTTCAATCAATTCACCCAGTAGGCTTTGCATCGGATGTTTCGTCTTCATTTTTATTGTTGAATTTAAATAAAAGTTTATTTCGTGTAAAAATCACTATTTTGAACTGAAAAACAATTTTTTGAAATAACATAAAAAGCAAATGAATGTTATTCAGTTTTCTTAAATGGTAACCATATATTTTTACTTGTACCAACAAAGCCCAAAATATTAACCTTATATATGATATATAATAAGTCTCATTTGAATACTAATTTACATTGAAATTATTGGATTTCTGTAGATGCTACATTTACCAACTGGTATTGTTAAAAAAATTAAAAAAGATTAAATAAAATTTACAGAAGTTATTAATAATTATTTATAAGATAAAATGCAGTCCTTCAACTTTAGTACATTTTTGCAAAAGCTTGTCGAATTTTGATTCCTGGAGGTTTCTTGAAAATGATGAATAAACTCGTTCTTTGACGCCCCCTCAGGTAAAAATCCATAATTATTAGGTCAGGTAATCTGACAGGCCATCGATATGTCGAAATGACTATTTTGAAATATGTTTTTTAAACAGTTAGAGACACCTCGAAGGTTATGTGGCGGAGCCCCATATTTTTGATAATAAATGCTTCTTCTCAAATTCTGTTAGTGTTTCTTTCAACACTCCGAATCTACCAAAAATTTTCATTACACTGCGATAAAAATTGAGCAAGTTATGGATATTTCTTGTTAAGAAAGTGTGTTTTTATGAAAATCGAAATTAGAAATTTATTTATTTAAATTGCATTTTGTTAAAAACTTTTTAAAGAAATAAATCAAATGACATTATTAAAATAACTTATAAAGCGAACAAAATATCACAAATTTCTTTTATGAAATAAAGTTTATGCAGTAAGTTTTAAAACGGTCTCGAAATCTCGGTGATTATTATCAAGCCAAAATAACTTATATAATTCGAGTTATAAATAACATTTTCAAAATAATTATTCACAATCAAACGTGTTTTTCTCGAGAAAAAAAATTCCCCACAAGTGATAGAAAAATTATGACTTCTGAAATGATTTTAAAAAGTCATTAAAAACTTTCTTATGCGAATTCATGTAAGTCCAATCGATTTACTAATAACTTATTCTATTCGTCCCTCCACTAAATAATGAGTAAATAAGAAAACAAAATTACGCGAATTTGGGAAATCAATTTGTCATAAGTAAAATGTAAATAAACTATTTGATAGATCATGTCAAAATTACAAAGAAAACTAAAATGGCACATTTTGACTTTCTACTTTCTAAATCAATAATTCAATTAGTGAATGAGGAGCGCCCCCTTGGAGTTTTGGGCCCTTGCCAATGCACAGCAGTGCTATGCCATAACTGGCTATGAACTAGAACTATTCAAAATGAAATAAAAAGTAACACAATATTACACACTCTCAATACTTCTTTCATTAGAGTAGTACAGAAGCTATCATAGCCTCTAATAATGTCTTTATTAATGTTATTATTTTCCAATCATATTTTTTGATATCTAAAATATGTAAAAATAGTACGAGTTTTGTCCTTTCGAACAACATCTGTGTCCATCTTCGAGACAAAGCCTCAATTTGTTTCAAAATTATCATGTTCAGGAGTGGATTCATTGACAGTTGATAGACGTTTCCAAGATAGACTTGGGTAGATAGAATTACAAGAAAAAAGCTTATGTATTATTTGATTTCTGAGCAAGTTTGATATACCCTCGTCAAATTAATATAATAGGCGTTGCGTGTCAGGTATTAAGACGCCCTCCTTATTTCATATCAACGGTCAGATTTATTACATTATAAATTTTCGTACACTGTGTTCACAAATTGATATATTTTGCATTTCAGCTCGTAAATAATAATCTTATTGTATTTATACATTTGTTAGCTGCCAAAAGTTTGAAACTCTTGCTTCTTGTAATATCTCCATATCTTTAGTTCCTCCTCTATGGAATTGCAATCTAGTAATCTCTTGTGTCAATCAATCATAGTACTATTATTATTGTAACTTGGGAACCCATTTTAAATAAAAACTACTTACAGCCTACTAATGTTGCAGACAAGTATACATCTTTAATTTACCAATTTATATTATTTGAGTTGTGCCAATTTAATAGTATTGTAAATCAAAAAAATTAAGGATTTAATATCATACCACAGTTTGATTTTTGTACAGCAAGCTACACTGAGATAAATAACGAATTACATAAAATACAGAGGACAGTAATTTTCGCCGATCATAATTTGAAAATTATTATGGATATTTTCTATGAGAATTGATAGAGTAATAAATATGTTTGTACCAGTATATAGATCAAAAAGCACTAGGTTTCCTACTTATATCTGAGTTATGACCAGTGATCGGAATTTGGGTTTAATTCCAGTGGCACATATATATGAAATTTTACATCAAAATATTAAATGTAAATTTGGTCTTTCTTACAAAATTAAATGTAATGCGAACCTACTCTATGAGTTTATGATGTATTCTGGCATAATAAATGTATGTACATATATTTCACACATAAATTGTTATAAATTCGCACAGCACTTTCAAGTTTCAAACTGAATACTGTAAACTGAGTGTTCATACTTTCAAAGTATACGGTAAGTATTTTTTCTAAATTTTCATGTGAGAGACGATTTCTTTCAACGGTCAGATTTAAAATCTGTAAGGTCGGAAATGATCTTTCGCATTCCACAGAAGTAAGGGAAGCATATCTAAAGATATTCATAGGCACATGATCAAGGAAGGCATCTGGTTCTGTCACATTTTTTTTTTGATAATGGCAAATACGGCCACCAAGTCTGGATTCCTTTGTAAAACTGCAACCAACTTTTTTGATATAACCTCACCAGTTGCACTGGGAATTTCATTAATTATTTTTTTAACAGTATCTTGTTTGCTAAATGTTTTTTCTAAGGACAAATTTGGACATTGAAGGTTTTCAATAATCCTTGTTATTATTTTAAAACGTTCGAAAATACATTTGAAATCATTTTTAATATTTGGAATATTCATTAAATCCTTTGCATGCTTAATCGCAATAACATCTTCATTTAAGGTTTCTACAACTTCCTTTACTGAGTTGAAGTTAACATGGTAGTAAAATGCCACGTTTATCCATGTTCCTCAACGTGTGATCACTGGTTTTGGAGGAAGTGGCAAATTAGAATATTTTTCTTGGAAATGTTTTATCCTACCAAGAGCTTTTAGAAAAATTTTCTTTATATTAGCAATAAGTTTGTCAACATTTGTGAAACAGTCTCGTGCTTTTTCGCATACGCGGTGTAACGCGTGATCTAAACAAGTAACATGTAACACTTGTGCTTCAATCACACAATTAGAAAGTGTAAAATTTCTTGGCGTAACGCTAGACAGTAGGTTAAACTGGGAATCGTACACTAATACCTTGATATCGAGATTAAATTCGTCTTGTTATGTAATACGATTTATGAGAAACCAACTCTCCATCGATTGTTTAAAAATATTCTACTTTGCGTGTGTACAAAGTGTTCTAAAATATGCGATAATATTCTGGGGTTCTTCCGTACACTGGCAGAAAGTATTTATCAATCAGAAACGCATCATTAGATGTATAATGAATGTTTCTTGCAGAGATTCATGTAAACCTTTATTTAAAGAATTGGAAATACTTACCATCTCGTCTTTGTATATATACAAATTAGTGTTATTCGTTAAGCGAAATAGTACTGAATTTACAAGAAACAACGATGTATATCGAGTAATGACAACGAGGAACGGGCCTGATGGGGCCTACAATGCTCTGCCAGGAGAATTAAAGCCTATAAATAATATCCAATCCTTTAAAAACCATCTAAAATTGTACTTACTAGAAAATACATTTTATTCATTCAGTGATTTTTTAAATGCATAAGAACAAGTGATTTTATTAATCAATTGTATATGTTAAATAATAGCATATTGTGTTATTTTACCTTTAGTTTTAAGCTAATTTTAAGTGTATGGTTTTTACCTTGTAATCACTTTCTTGACAATGCTAATGTCTTTTCTTTGTAAGATCTATAGCAATAAAGTTTTATTATTATTATTATTATTATTATTATTATTATTGTTTCCTTTTAATTTTATTTCCAGCACTTAACATATACGATACTAAATCACTAGTAAAAACAACAACTTTCTTTAAATTTTGTTCAGCCAAGACTTGCCAAAGCCATTTTAAAGTGTTTTCAAAAAAATTAAACACTGAGTCGCCACTAACTGTTTCTGAAACCTTGGAAGCTATTAAGTGACACTTGCCAGGACCATCAACATGTAATTTTGTAACTAATAAATTGGTAACTTTATTTACCAAAAAATCTACCGTTTCGTCTATTGTAACCCAAAACCAGTCATTTTGAAGATCACTCTGAATACCTTCCAGTTTTTCTTCATATAGTTCGCTGAGAATTTGTTTACGAAGCAGGCTTTCACTTGGAACATGTTGTCCCATGCAATATTTGTTTAGAAAATATGTAAAATGAACGTTATTTAGTACACTCCATGGATGATTTAAACATATTAACAAAAGAGTCAATCGAAATAAAACATGTTGGATGCTAGTGTTATAATGAGAATGTCAAATAAGAAACTGGACAAATTTATTTTAGGATTTTAATTTGCTAGCATAACCAGAAGTCAGGTTATCGAAAGAATGCAAAGATTTTTTACAAATAGTAGTTCTCATAGATAGTTTTTTCGGCTGTATACAAAATCCTATAAAAAATATGTTTCAGCTCTAAATCTATTTCAACAAGAAATTTTTTTACTATTACCACTACTTTCAATCCACTACGTGGATGTGGAAGTAATTAAGGAGTATCAGAAATAACATTTACATAAGAGCGGTTAGGTAATTTACTCAGATTTGAAATTTTTGTTTAAAAATTCCATATGAGTAGTGTGTATTTTTGTTAAAACTGGTTTGAGGAGATTAATCTTAACAATATAATGGAAAATCCTAAATATATATTCCTCTTATCATTTTTCTCTGAATGTCTTGTGAATGTTCATTTTAGATGACATAAAATCAATAATCTCAATGTTCTCGGTCTTTCTTGAGTCAGTTTTTGCCGCATTTGGACAGCAGTGACTGATCACCCTAGGGGTAACTCTAACGTGGATGGTCTGCTAAAATTGACCTTAATAGCAGCAACCTGTACAAGTGTACAATAAAGTAAATGGAAAATTCACTACTGTATTCGCGATCTAATTCTAACCGAATGAATGGGACAACATTTTGTATTTTCAGGTAGGCTCAGAAACCTGAAAACATTATGAAATAATTCATTGCATATTTACGTTGTATTTTTAAAATATGTACCTATGTTTTTAATGATATTAAGTTATTGAGAAGGCATTTTTTTAATTACAAGATTGGTATTTAAGTGAGAGTTCGCCAGATCAGACAAGTGAAGCTATAGCTAGTGCCTATTTTTCCATTAATGAAAACAATAAAACGTTATTTCCTAGCACCCTTAATTTTAATTTGTGAGGTGGCATTTTCGATAGTGTAAGAGTGTTTAAACCGACAAATTTATTCCAAAATCATGAGTACATATGGCGCACCTCATGCCTCAATAGGTGATGTCAATGGAGTCCGACTGCAATAACTGTGAAGTGCTATAAACGTTCTTACAATGTTCTTTGTCTACGCATAACGTTAGTGTGATTGAAGTTCTGCATAGACAGTGACTCCACCTACTAAGAAGCATTATAGGTACTAAACTAAAGTCATAATTAGTAATAAGCTGCCCTTGACAAATTAGCTGATGTTAATAAACTAACAGAATGTTTTCTTGCAAATAAACTAATCAGGCTAATCTCTTCATATGACACATTGCTTTTGCTCTAAAGACCTCTACTTGACTATTAACTTGGAGCTGACGTTAGAATGTAATACATTAGTACTTACATCGATTTATAGATCACCTTCCCTATATCCAAATGAATTTAATATAAATTTATCAGCCTATTTGAAACAAAACACTAGAAATAATCATTTTCACGTAATTGCAGGTGATTTAAACATTGATCTTATGTCAATAAATGGAAATTATTGCCAGGATTATTTGAATTATGAAGAACGAAGGGTTCACCTCCGCTATAAATAAGCCAACCAGTGTTACTGCAAATACCGAGTCGTGTCTTGACCATATTTTTATTAAAAATATAGATACGTATGTACCAATTATATTAAAGTCATATATAACAGATCATTTTAGTACTATTGTGATTTGTGACCTCCTAGAAAGAATCACAGGAGGCAAGGTAAATCCGAAAATGAAATCTGTAATAAACTATAAATTATTTAAGGAAAAAATGGCCACAAACACTCATAATGACTCTAATCCTGATACAGCCATGAAAATGTTTATAGAGATAATACAAGATAAACTAGACGAAAGTAGGACACTTGTAAACGTAAATAAAAAGAAGAGAAAAGTCTGGATTACGGAGGGACAATGTACAAAAAGTGGCAACGCAACAAAGAAAATAGCAATTTATTAAATGAGTTTAAGTACTACAGAAACAAATTAATCTGTTTATGAAAATAGCAAAAACTAACTATTATAAAAACAAAATTTTAGAAAATAAGAATAATCCTAAACAAGTATGGAACACTATTAGGCAAGATAGTATGGAACAAAAGAATATAATCGATATAAAAAAATGAAATTAACACATGGCAGCCTAATAAATGATTACAAGCATATAGCAGATACATTCAACAATTATTACATACATGTGGGTAAAAACATAGCAAGTTAAATAAAGAGTAACACCAATAATATTGGACCAGCAAATGAAAAGCAAATAATAAATTCATTACACTTTATTGATACTAGTGAACAGGAAATCAAAGATGTAATTTTTCAATTACGGAATAACAAGGCCACTGGCTATGATGGTATTATGGCTGAGGCTATAAAGTCAGCTGCTTGTTCATTAATTGTGCCATTAGTTTAAAATTTCCAACAGTCCTAAAAAAAGCAGTCACAATACCCTTATAAAAAGGTTGTCATATAACAGAATGTATTAGTTATCGCCCAATCTCGCTGATGTCCAGTATCTCAAAGAAGTGGAAACAGGCTTATTACAGCCTTTAACAAATAGGATATACTATCAGATTCTCAATTCGGTTTTAGAGAGGCTAAATCCACTCAGGATGCGATTAGTCTACTTGCAAAAAATATATACAAACGTATGGACGATGGGAATCTCAGCATTTGCATTTTTGTGGATCTGACCAAAGCATTTGACACGGTAGAGCATAAAAAACTATTAGATATTACGGAAAGAATTTTTGTGAGGTGGATTGGAGCTGAGTTAATGAAGAGCTACCTGACAAATAGGCAACAATGTGTCAGTAGAAATGGAACTTATAGCGAATTTAATACAATTGAATATGGCGTTCCACAAGGCACAGTTATGGGTTCTATCCTTTTCAATATTTATATCAATGACTTGCATTCTCTGCCTTCGCAGGGCCAGTTTATTAGCTTTGTGGACGAGACAGATATTTTTTATACAGGACCTACATGGGAAGTTGTCAAAGAAATAGCACAAATTCGACATATCAGATCCCAATAAAGTATGATGCTAGATACTTGGGAGTCACAATTGATTCACATCTAAAATGGGATGTTCATATTTTTCCTGGCGAAATTTAAATATTTAACTAAAATTAGTCATTAATCTACTACTTACCATAGTATATCATGCTCTCGTGGAATCGCAACTTCGCTATGGTATATTTGCTTGAGGAAGTGCTTACAACTGTCACCTAGCAGAATTAGAAATCATGCTTAAATTTATCTTAAAAATTATCCATCGAAAAGAAATTACCTTCCCAACCAATTTACTATTCGAACAAGCAAATGTGCTAGATATTAGGCAATTATTTTGTCATTCAATAATTTGCTATCAAAAAGTATACCTAAGTAAAATCCAAAAAGTTGATCACGTCTACAATACTAGGTATAGTAGGAATGCAGGAAGACAATCGGACAACGTTGTTTTATATTTTTGGAACCAAGAATGTATAACAAACTTCCTCCTGAAATGAAAAACCTAACTCCACAAAATTGTTTAAAAGTAAATTAAAAAAATGGATATTATCTCTCGGTGGATTGCATGTACATCAGTTAATGGACATAAAAACACTTACCTTTTTAATAAAAGACATTACCAAACTTAGCCATTCTGCTCCATGGACTTTATTGAAATCATATCAACTTGTATCTATTTTTATCTTATACCCTGCGTACAAATTTATTTTTGCAGGGTTTATTTTATTATTATATTATTACAATATAAATAAATATTATTATTATTATTATTATTATTATGTCTTCCTTAAATCCATTTTCACATAAGGCATGTCGATGATGAGTTAATATATATGATGATGAGTTAATATATATTAGAATCAGTTAAAATCATGCATTAGAACCCTTATTACGAATATTTTTTTGGAAAAGAATCAATCCTAATTGTTACTATAGCAGTGGAAATATCTTGGATTATTTGAGTTAGATAAACGCGGGTGCATTAAATTGACATTACAAGCTGCTTGCTTGACTGGTGACAGATCCATTGTACGTATTGCGCTGTTAGAACGAAGTCTGTGTTCACAGTATCTTTAATATTTATTAATATTATAATATTATGTTGTTCATTTAATTGTTTATCGTATCGTATAAATTTTGCTCAACTCCCATGAGTTGCTAATGTTGCCATCTGCAGTCTTCACTGAATCTCATATTCGCTGTTGCCAGTGTTGTCCACAAGGGCTCCAAGTTATACTATCTTACTACCTCGTAGTCACATAACCTTAATATATCTGGTTTTCATTTGCTAGATCTACAGTCACAATTTTCATCTTTTAATGTTTCAGTCCCAATCCAATGATCTATTGATAGTATTTTTTTGTCTACTTTATGATATCACCTGATAATTTTCTAAACAATTATATATTGCAACATTTAACCAAGAAACGGCAATATATTTTGTTTCTGGAATAAATGAAATAAGAGACATATGTAAACGACTATTACGTGACTTATTAAGTATGACACGGAAAATGGTCCGTTCCGTTTATTTCTAACTTTTGGTTATTGGTAAGCATGGTGGTTTTTTGCAGCTACAGGGTCCTCTTTGACTTTTTAAGGTTATAGATTTTCCACATTATTCTCTTGTTCCCGTCAAAAAAATTTATGGCTCACTGGGAAGTGCAGAAAACCCTCTGGATGAAAGGCAAACTCCGCATCGATTTTACAGACATGAGTTTTTTTATCAGAAGCATTTGAATTGTATCTTATTTAAATGACGACGTATGTGTACTGACAAAGACTGACGGCACAATTTTCCTCTCCTTGAAATGAAGGTACAACTTTTCTGCTAGACTGTGCTCGTACTCGATGCAAATGGTTAAGCAACAGCAGCTTTGGTTAATACTTGAATGGATGACGTCCAGAAAACACAGTAGCCTCTCAGTGTTTTATAGCGGCTTGTACATTAGCGTAAATGCAGAAGCTATATAATTTTAGGCAAGAATTCCATAGAGGATATCCCATCACTTGGAGGAGATGTAAAGCAATCGGTTCCTTGATTATTAGATATTAGGCAAGTAATAAAATTCATATTTTTCGACAGAGAAAAGGATTTAGTCCTATAATTATAACAAAAAATGTTATCTGAGATTTTCCTTCAGTAACTCCGAGTGGAGAGAGTATACATCAGAAAACTACAAAAATAAATTTTGGGGGTACCGCGCAACCCCACCAAAAAACCACCCCTTAGGTGAAAAAAGCCTTATATTATTGATAACTCGTTAACGTTGAAGATATACAAAAAATGGCTCATCATAAAAAAGAAACCTTGCACGAATTTTCGTTTATTCGAAATTTTTGGCGCGCGACCTATAGAAAAAATTGAATTGCTCGAATACCAAACATGCTAGGAAGAAAAATCAATAGCCATTTTTGATGGCTATTGATATCTATTCGTATATCAAAATACAATATAACAAACCTCTTGATTTTTTGCACTTTTAACTATTCACAGGCCCATAGAAAATAACCGACTTTAATATAAGTTATAAATGCATTGTCTTTTAGTAAAAGATAGTACTTCAATGCAGAAAAGGTTAGGAATAAAAATATTCACATTTACAAATTTACCAGCATCAAGTTAGCCGAATTTTGGCCAATTTTTTTTTGTGTCCTTAAAGTAAAAAAAAGACCCAAACATCTTGAAAATTTAGCTTAATTTTTTTTTGAGTTTATATATCATATAACTATTCTTTCTAATTAGTTAATAGTTAAAAAATTGCATTAAAAAAATATCAGAAAATTGAATATCCAGCCTTTTTGGATTTCGTTTTTGGCTAACTTTAACATGCTGCTAAATTTGTAAATGTGAATATTTTTATTCCTAACTTTTTCTACATTGAAGTACTACCTTGAACTAAAAGATAATGCATTTATAACTTATATTATAGTCAGTTCTTTTTTATGGGCCTGTGAATTGTTAGATGTACAAAAAATCAAGAGATAACTGTATTTATTATATTGTTATTTTTATATACTAATAAATATCAAAAATGGCAACATAAGAGAGTATTCTAGATCCCTTTTAAAACCCATTTTGATTTTTCTTTCTAGCTTATTTGGTTTTCGAGCAATTAAATTTTTTCTATAGACCACGCGCAAAAAATTTCAAATAAACGAAAATTCGCACGCATTAAAAATACAAATTTTGCAATTTTTGTCAATTTAGATTTTCTCGAAATCCATGGCATATAAAAGAAAATTACAAGAGGACTTTTTTTAGGCAATTAGTCAAGCTTTCTTCTTCATGATGAGCAATTTTTTTATATTTTCAACGGTTAACCAGTTATCAGTAAAAGTAAGGCTCTTTTCACCGAAGGGGTGGTTTTCTTGGGGGGTTGCGCGGTATCCCCAGAACTAATTTTTATGGTTCTGTGATGTTTAATCCTCGCACTAACAGTTACGGAAGGAAAATCTCAAATAACATTTCTTGCGAGCTTCTGGTGTATTTTTCCGACTGGACTATTTGACAAAATTTCCAAATAAATCATTTCCTAACATCGGTGATTGCGGAAATAAGTCGACGTTAAATACATTATTTCATACTAATATTGGTATGGCCATAGGTGTAATTTGGTGTAAGTAAGGGTAGGCAACTGCCCACCCAATATTTTCAAAGAGCATTAATAAATTGTTTAAGGCAAATCTGGCAAATTTCAAAATTCTTCCGGAAAAAATAATAAGTATGAAGCTTATGCCCATCAAGGTGAAAGGTTTTCAATACATTTAGGAAGGGGTGGATTAAAACTTTGTGGGGCCTCTGGCTACATTTTGAACGGTGCCTTTTTGCAATTCTCGTAAAACTACAGACAGGCGAGTTAAACCTCAGATGCCCGGGGGAAAGCGAGTTCAATACTCGTAAACCACAGGTAGGTGATACTTATCTTGCTTTCGCTAATGCAAATTAAATTGAAATTTGCACATGCATCTCCAGCTTTTCCCGGATTAGAAAAATTCGGGGGAATGGAGGCCCCCTCAAAAACTCCGGGCCCGGGGGAAACACCCCCGACCCCCCTCTCATTGGGCCTGCAGGTGAGGAACGTCTATGATCATATAGTATAAAGGTCTAATGGGTTTAGGGTTTCTTTTCTAGGCGACCGGTTAGCTTAGGTTGTTTTACTAATTTTTATACCAGTTTCCAAAACTGGGTTTAAATTAAAATTTTTAGCGAAATCGTCCCATGGGAACCCATTCTTTAATAACAACTTTATAGACAAATAATAAATAACGCGATTTTCGATTCCAAAACACTTCTATCGTAGAGTGTGGGTAAATACAAGAAGAATGTCTCATATATGTTAATGACATATATCAGACTTTTCCGACATAACATAATGTTATGGTCATTTGGGTTTATAGGGTTATTGCTTAAGAATTACAGGATTCGCTTTGTTTCCATCTATTGGGATATCTGTAAAAAATCCCTGCCTACCCAATAAAAATTCTGAATTTACGCCTATGGGTGTGGCTATATATAGTAATTTCTGATGTTACACAGCTATCTGTAAGATATTACAAATGCACCCTGTAAAACATATTTTGTAATAGTCGGAAAGTCACTTGTAGGCCGATTCCTATAACACCCAGTTTCCTAAACGCTTACCAGTGAACGGACTAAACGTGCTCGCGACTTGAATATATTTTTGATCGCTAGTACCGTTCATCAAATTTCAATTTATTTGCATGAAACCATTTTTTACAAAATGGCACTATGAATAATGGCTTCACAGAACTCAATAAAACAATAGATTAAAATTGGAACTGGCTCCTGACATGAGTATATTGTATTATTTTAAGTATTTTTCTCTAAACAAGGAAGTTTCATCTTCTTTGTTTGGAGAAAAATACTTAAATATTTAATATTTAAATAAAAATAATAATGGTCCTCTCCTTACCTTTTATATTGTTCCTCTTTTTATTCATAACAACATTCTGAGAGAAGTTTTGTGACAATATGCAATTTTAGTCCCCTCCCATTTTCAGAATGGCACGTCTAATAGAATTGTGTCATAGGTTGCGCTTAGCTACTCGGCGCACGGCCTAACCAAAGCTCTATCCTATCAGTTTCATGGCGATATCATCCCTACTTTTGAGAAGCATATCATTTGATTTTTCATGAATCATTACCACTTTATAATGTCGTCTTTCCGGTGAATAAGATAAATACTTATATCCTATTATTATTCAATTTATTGGGTAATGGAGTATGATTTTGTGATATTTCTCTCATCTCAAATTTTGGCAAATTGACAAGTTGCTGATTCAATTGAATTTCACAGTCGCAGTTGCTGCTGTTGTTAATGTAGACGATCTTAGTATCGCACGCCTGATGGACACGACAAGAATTTTATACTAAATGGGCCGTAGCCGTGTCTTAACCATGGTATCTAGCAACTCTACTTACAAGGGAGATTCCATTTACCCATGAAACTCCCCAAAACAAAAATAAACAAAATTATATTTACTGTGATTGCTACGGTCTGTTCTCTCCGTCGTAATCTGAATATATGTGCGCTGAATATATCTTATAACTAGCACTTTCTCAGAGACACTTTTTAATAATTAAGACCGTCTATAGATTCTATAAGTACTCGGATCGCTACACAAACTTGACGGGATCAGAGGTGACCCGTAGATATCCCACTTACGCCACAGAATCGCACGCTGGTCGTCAATCTTATAACTAGTGGATCAATAAGAAATCGAATTCAAAATATATTTTCATTTATTGAAATAACTTCATAAAATATAAAAAATATAAATACTTAATATTTAACTAGTATATATAAGACAAACATTAGAGAGCACTACCACTTGACAAGACGTTATGTCCCGTAGGATCGTAACTCGTCGAGATAACTATAACAACTATAAAAATCGACTACAAAAAGATTCAGACTCGCAGTTAATTATGATTGTAAGATGTATGTCTAACTTTTTGAAAATTATTCACTTTTAATTTTGCTCTGGAATTTTCGAATTGCTTGTAATCTTTATCGGGATGCTTCAAGAAGCTATCTATATGAATTCAATGGTTTTCCTGCTTGAAAAACGTACTAACGGCAGTGAACCCAAATTTACCTTTTCTCTGTCGACTCGCATTCGAGCGACTATTATGGCGATTCCCGCCTGGCCCTGGATTAAGGATAATTTGGGTCCATGGGAATCGAATCTCCGACTTTGAGTTTTTTGGTTATTTTTTATGGACGTTCTTGTGGCTCGGACATGGAATACTCTCCACCACTTGCAGAATAATTAAATGTGGATTTTGGTTTTTATTGGAAAAACTGTGCCATTGATTTTTTCTTAAATCGACATTTAAAATAGCTACTCGCTACATCCTGACTGAGAATTCCGCCCTGTGAAATTCTCTTCGTGGTACTTTTGTGGTACTATCAAAAAAATTTATTCGTGGTTCCGCCCCATGTATCTTGAATTTCTTCTAAGTCAATTTTTTGGTACTTTCGAAAAATATTTATTTTTCGAACCCAAAGGCGATTGATCGTCGTCCTCGAGATGAAAAGTAACATTTTAGGACATTTTTAGTGAAATAATTTCTTATGCAGATTTCGATGAAAGACGATGCCTTATCGGTCTTTTATGAAGTGATAATGTTTCAAAGTCGATTTTTTCATGGGAATTTCGTCTAAATTTAATTTTCTTAATAATTTTTAAAATGAATCATCTCAGGGTTTAATAACGTTAACAAGGGTACAAATAGAATCTCGTTTATTATCTTACACTGACCTATTCTTCACGTATTTGAATGGTTTTTATTTACTCATAATTTTCGTATTGTTGCAATTTCTACTTAAATCGTATTCAGAGATTGTTGTTTCAAGATTGTAAAAAAGGCTTATAAACTCATTTTCACTTGCTACAACTAATCATCACATGTTAACTACAAATGTTAAAAAGAATCAAGTCTGATTACTTTATTAGCTGTCGAAATCAGTATTGTCGACTATCACGAAAGGAGACTCCTTCATAAAATCGACGAATAATGAAGACCAGATGTCAAAGTATTACCATCTTTAATATTGACCGCAGTTTGTTCCATTTCACAATGCTAAAACTCTTAGGTAATACACAAAACAAAATTATGTACCTGTATATCTACCTAACATGGCAATTTGTAAATAGTGTCACCATATACTTCATAACATTGTCAAATCTGCGTTATGGTAAAGGATGAGGCATTGCTGACCCTCCAGGATATAACGCTGGGACAGTTACATCTACTCCGGGTTGGGTTTGGGACATGATTATTGCTAGTAACGAGAGTCACATGACACAAGGTGTAGGAATACCTGATGTGAGTTGGAGGTGTTTGTGAAATGCTTATCGCATTGTGTCGTGATGTGATGTTATTATGTTCCACTTTTAAATTTCTATCTATGATCATCTCTTTGTTTATTTTTGTCTTGTCTTTAGTGTCTTCCTTCTTTTAGTTTGCCATTATTTCCCAGTATGTATAATCCTTTCCTAGCTTGATCACGATCCTCTTAATTGTTGTTTTCTATGTGTATTGTGTAGCATGGCATCTCTATTTACAGTTTATTGTTGTTAAGTCTTAGCTTCTTCTTTAGCTGGTATGCTATGTCCCGTCTTTGGACGCGTCTTCAGTATTTCATAAGCCCTTCCGATACTTGCTGACTTAAGATATTGCAAAAATTGATTGTTAGCGAAATTTAATATATCTATCTAGAAAGAACTTGATACGTTTTCTATTTTCTTGGGTATAACTTTACCACTTTATCAATTTGATGGAAATCCTCTTGTTTATGGCAATGATTAAAAGATTGTTAAAGTACTAGAGTTAGCTTTAATATGCATAATTTGAGTACAATGCCTTTTAGAACGAAAAAATCTTGATTCCTTCACCTTCACTTAACAAAATCCTTTGTAAATCATTTTGAATGTAGCCATCCAATCCCAATCCTTTTAGGAATCCTAGGTCTGATTGACGTTCATCTTTAACACTTCAAAAGTTGTTAAAACTATTTGTTTTAAGTAGTGTAGCCTTTAGGGGAGTAGGACCTAAAAACATTAACCTCCCTTGTCGCACTGTTTGCATGCATCCGTGTTATTCACACGGATATTCTGTAAATACAACATATTTTCAACATGCAATGAGCACATCTTCGGTATTAGCCATAGCTACGCAGTCCGCTTATATCTATCTACGTTGCTGGTGGATACTCGACAATAACACTGCGATAACACGTGTGTATTAAGTTGAAATCTGCATAAATATGTTTGTAAACCAATAAGTAAATAACTGCATGCTGGCCAACCGGAAATAATTATTTTTCAAATTAAGGAATGAAAACCTTTAATTTTTTGTTCCAATTTTTATAGAAAACTGACTTATTGGATGGTATATAAGAATATCTTATTACGCCATCGTTTTATAAAGTTTGGGAATGGCTTGTCATAATACGTTTACATAATATTCTTATTTGTACGTAAAAGTCTCTGGAATTTATTGCTACCTTCCCATCTCTGTAAATTAGACTACCCCCAAATCCAAAACCAAAACTATCCGAAAAGAAGTTAAATTTTTAGAAAAGTTCAAGTATGCATTCATTATTCACCAACATTGTCTGTGTCGAAGTTTTGCATCGAACCCAATACACGATAGATAGTGTGCTCGCCACACAACACGTCTTGCCCTATGAACTACCGCGATGGTATACAGAACCGACATATTTTGGCCTTTATCACTTGTTTTCTTACATCTGCCGTTGTGCGAGGTTTTGAGTTTTTAATTCAAACAACCTGTGTTAGTAATAGAGGCTCAATGATAAAGATAAGATAAAGATAAATTTATTAATGTTAAAATTATAAAAATATACACACGTCAAAAAAAAGGTTTGCACAAATTAATTTTAGAAGCATACATACATACATATAATATCACACCTACAAAGATATAATTAATTTGTATGAAACAGGTACAGTTACTAACAAACAGAAAATTTTCAAGGATACAGTACAATAATATAATATCACATTCTAATATGTCCAATCTCTCTTTCAATTTCTTCTAATGAGAAAAATGCGTTTTCTAGAAAAAAGTCTTTAATTGTAGATCTGAACCTTGTTGGGATCAAAGTTTTCACGCTATTAGGTAGTGCATTATAGATTTTAATACCATAGTATTTGACACCAGTTTGTCCCCTGGTAAGTCTTGTGAATTCAGGACATATATTATCTTTATATCTGGTTTCATGTTGATGTAAATCAGCATGAGTATTAAAGTTATTTAAGTTATTATGTATGTATAAGATACATTGCAGTGCATACAAACAAGGTAATGTGAGTATTTTAAGCACGATAAAAAGGTGCTTAGTATCATCTCGATACCCTATACCACCCACAATCCTTAAGGCCTTTCTTTGAAGGCCGAAAAGTCTGTGCTTGCCAGCAGAGTGGCCCCAGGCAAGAATGGCATAGGACAGTCTAGAGTGACATAATGCAAAATAGGCTGTTCTAAGCACATTGCGGGGATGGATGCCACGTCTGATAATATTCAGCTGTTATTACAAATTGACGAATCTTGTAGCTTATATGACTTTTAGCAACATCTATCCATTGCATCATATATTATGGAAACGTTTTCATAATTCAAAAGTAAATTATTTATTACTTGTTTGCTTATAGTAATGAAACATATTCTTTATAGGATTTTGCAAACAGCGGAAAGACAAACTATCTATGAGAACTAAAGGAAAAACTGTATGTAAAAATATTAATGAAATCTTTGCATTCTTTCGATAACCTGACTTCTGGTTATGCTAACAAGTAAAAATTCTTATTTGCCATTCTCATTTTAACATTAGCATCCAACATAGTCCCCTACGGCCAGGCAGGTTAAACTAGTATCTACATAATCCCCTACGATATGTAAATTCAGTTAAAAATGAGAACAAATGCCTGAAATTAATTTATTTACCTACCTTGTCTTTAAATTTTTTTTCATTCTAATGAATTACATTTTCATAAAATTTCATTCAGTTTCTGGGAAATGCTTACCCTTTGAAACGTTTTTCGTCCTTATTGTGGACTCATCAAAACTAAGACAATATCCATGAATAAGTATGAAATATTTATATTTGACATTGACTGATAAAAAACAACAAAAAGACAAGGTAGGTAAATAAATTAATTTCAGACTATGTTGGATGCTAGTGTCTAAGTGAGAATGGCAAATAAGAATTTTTACTTGTTAGCATAACCAGAAGTCAGGTTAGCGAAAGAATGCAAAGATTTCATTAATATTTTTACATATAGTTTTTCCTTTAGTTCTTATAGATAGTTTTTCTTTCCGCTGTTTACAAAATCCTATAAAGAATATGTTTCATGTTTTCATAATGTATACATAGTTAAAAACAGAAAATTTATGTTTTTCAATTAATTGCAATTTATGAACAAACACACTAATTTATTTGTAAATTGGTTATGCAAAAGTAATGGATTTTCTTACGACACAAGTTTCCATTATGCGCCTTCTTGCACAATTTCTAGAGAGTTTGAGACGTTTCAAAGAAATATTTTATTTGTTAAGGCATGGGCGTAAGTGAGATTTAATAATATCATTTCTATTTCTTAATAATTTCTAACTTTGCAACGAAACATGTTTTGTTTATGATGTGGTTTGCACCGCAAGTGTTTTCTATGTAGGGCCGGGTAGGTTAATACATTTCTGTGACTCACAGAAAGACCTTAGTAAGGAAAGTATATCAGTGTTATTTTCCAGATAAAAAAATCACAGATTTAATTATTAACAATTAGATATCAGAATAAGAACCTACTAATCTAACCTAAAGAAATCACACGAAAGAATGGGTTTATTTTAAGCAGAATAAAAACCTACTGAACTAACCTAAAGAAATCATGGGAAAGAACTGGTGAAAGAATATATTAATCGTCACAAAATTAAAGAAAAATAAAATCAGCAGGCATAGGAGTTTGAACCCGGGACCTTTCGCACCGTAAGCGAGAACATTACCTATGCGCCAAACGTGCGGCTGATGATGAACACTAAGGTAAGGAACACATAGCGAGACAAATGGTACCACGCTTCTTTATTCGTCCACCGCAGCAGCACTAATTCGTTCCGGCTCGATGTTACACGATTTGCTCTCTCCGTACCTCCTTTTGTTGAACAGGCGGTACAATATCGATCGGCGCTGACCAAATACACCTCATCGATTCCCACATAGTAACAGGCTCTAGTTCAATATTACATCATCTGATCTTGATACTTTCATGTCGACGGCCTTGGAGCAAACTCGTAACTTTTGTCCTATACGCTATACGCGAACTATAGTATAATTTCAAAATTATGCCATTGATTTATTCGTATATTCGTATGGTCACAATTAAACCAACAGTATACATAATAAATACGTAATTTATTGTTTTTCATATTAAATATTAGATATTGAGTATGAAAGTTTTATGGAAAATACCCAAATAACATCTTCCAATTAATTGAATGCGGAAATATAATTATATATTATATATTATAATCAGAGCCCGGATCAGAGGTAGTTATGACGTAAAAGCCAGAGTCGGCTTTGCGCAATATGAACTATATAAACATTTTCATGCGCAATAATACAATATTTTACCTTATGATTATATCTAGTAAATTCCGTAATATTTAAAGGTAAATGGCCCCGAAACGGTTATAAATCTACCTACTTTGATGCACTTATTGTTGGATGCACAAACGCCTAGTAACTATACCTTATTAGAATAATAAAAATATATTATTTGCACTTGTTCTAAATCGTCCGAAATGAAACTACGGTGCCTGTCACTGAATATCCCACTTGTGTTGTGAAAAAGGATCGTTCAACCGTTCAACGTCTACCGATGTAATAGGCGCATATTTAAAATAAGTATAGTTTCTTATAGATGGCAGATTTATGTCCGGCATTGAACAGTCCACTTCTTTGCCACGCACAAAAATGTTGAAAAACCGGGGTTGTTTCTTAACACTGTTATGTATCCAATTTGTATTTCACTCAGCAATATCCCCTGAGACTCTAAAAATATATTGACGTAGATCAAATACCTGTAATGTTTATTGCATCAATTACTGTATACTGATCTGTTTTCGGCTTACGTTGAACGTAGCGTATAGCTAGAGGGATCCGTGAGAAATATCCATGTAAATATGCTAAATTTTAGTTTTTATGACATTCAGATGAAACTTGTTTTAAAATGTTCGAATTGCATGTTCACGAAAGTGTTTTTTCACAGCTGGCACAGAAAAGTTTTACACCGTTAAACCGCAGTTCCAGAAAATCTTCTAATCTCTCTAATCTACGAAAGTACTATTTCATTTAATGGAAAGCCACTCGACGCCATAACAAATCACGACACATTTACTTCTATCAAATGTACTGACAAGTCTTAGTGTGTAGTGTTGACTCCATAATGCGTATGTGCATATGAAACAATCTCACATGCCATTGGTCATTGTGTAACAAATTAATAATAATTGTTGGACCTTTTTTATTTTAAATGCTTTCTGTATGTTTGAAGTCTTCTGCAAAATATAAAACGCAATCTGCTGTTTATTTTACTATTATTATTGTTTACCGTATCCTATTTGCTGTCGTAAAAAAGCAGAAAGAGAGTGACAAGCGTGGCGGTTACTTTGTGGTGTCGAAAATTCTCCTTATATCTTTTTAAATTATAGTGCCTTATATTATGTGCACAGATAAGAATTATATTTTAAATTGAAAATTGTTTAATATAGTTGGGAAGAAACATATGGGAGATGTTTACATTTCCTTAACTGATATAAAAAGTTGAAGTGGTGTATGCCGTTTAATGTGCCGAGTTTTTTGGTTTCGATTAGACAATCACACCGACGCGCGACGTTGCAGGTATATATAACGCGCGGCCGAAGTCGGGTGTTTTTTATCCACCAGTTTCAGTAAACATCTCTTGCATCTACTTGCTCAATTATACCAAATAAATAATTTATCCAAACCAATAATAAATTATTTATTTATTATTTTATGAGTTTTATGAAATACTTTTTATTTCTCACCGCAAAAGTAGGTATTTGTTTCCTATAAATAATGTATTTATTTGCTTATGTGAATCATACAAAACATTATATTTATCTGTGTGTGGAGACCGTCTCTGGCATAACTACTTTTGCGCCGGGCTCTGATTATAATACACGTCTTAGTTTCTTAACTTATTTAATTGTGATAAATAACACTATTTAGTTATTTGAAAAAATGCAAAAATAAGGATTGATTACTTGACCTCATTTTTCATCTTTTGAATTTAGATAAATAGGTACTAAGCAAATATTTCATTCTGGTTATTAGTTGAGATTGCATTCAGATTGCACAAAATCTAGCATCTAAATAAATTAGTATGTATAACAAATCTTCGCAGGATTATTATGAACTTTTAATACAAAACCCTTCCCTACAAAGCATATGCTCTCCAATATGGAGTTTATAAACTTGGGAGCGTAAAGTTAAAAAGCCGAGCTAAAATGCTGCCCTACACTTATTTCCAAATAGGAACAAGCAAACGGGGTTGTCGTTTGAATCGAATTATCTAAACGTAATGGATTATGAGTAAACTGATGGCGGTATAATGCAGCAGGGTCAGATGTTTTGGGGTTAGGCTGGAAAAGTAAGCAGAGAAGAGGGGTGACATGTTTGCTACTACTCGCCTGAGCCAACTCCAGCCAATCGATATGATATACTCGACGGCTACTCCATGCCCCGCCGCCGTGGAAGGCGTTATCGCTGCGAAACCACATTGCCTGAAGCAGAAAAGACTAAATTGTTTATACCATATTATTTTTATTTTATTAATGTAATAATGGTTTTATGCTCTTGCATTTTCTGCTGTAATTCCAAGTTGAAATTGCTTTCAGATATCGGTTATGAGGTGAAATTCTAAGAATGAATATTGTGGAAAATGTTATTTGTTCTATAATTTTCTCCATTAGAATATCGATATTGACATACGGGGAGATTTAATAAGTCTATAATCGACTTTTGCTGATGAAAGTTGGTGTTATTGTAAAAAATATTCGAGGCTTTTCAACCGACTTTATATTTTCTTCCTCCTCTTTTTTAATAAAAGAGGAGGTTCCCAATTCCACCCATATTAGTTTCATCTCTTCTTCCTATGCGTGCGTAGCAAGTATTTTTGATTTAGTAGATTGACATACAAGGTGATTTAATAAGTCTATAATAGACTTTTGCTGATGAAAGTTGGTGTTATTGTAAAAAACATCCAAGCCTTTTCAACCGACTTTAAATTTTTATTAAAAACGAGGAGGTTCCCGATTCCACCCATATTAGTTTCATCTCCTCTTTCTATGCGTGAGTAGTAAGTATTTTTGATTTAGTAGATTTCTGAAAGGCCGTTGTAGAATATAATTTAATCGAGTATGCAAGTGCTATCTTAGATTCGTCATGTCGGATTTGCTTAGGAATTCTTCATTCGAATAAGTGAAATTGAAAATGTAATAACCTTCTGATAGTACGATAGTGTTCTGTTAATAATTTCTGTCACGTTAGATTTTCTCAAAATCATCAAATAAATTGTAAGTTATCCATAATTTTTACAGACGAACAACTTATAATCCAGGCAACAGGGCGAAAAAATGTCCTTTTTTGACAAATTGAGGTGGCGCCAGTGGTTTTACCTTGAATAACTTTGTTTCGAGGCCAGGAGTAACATCTAAAATGTACAAACTACAGAGGTACGGAACCATCTTTAATTATGCAAATTAGGTATCAAAATCGGGTTGCTGTGCATTAACTCGTTCTCTATCGATTTTACGCTCCAAATGGTAGTATTTAAAGTTAAAAACAAGCAAACTCTCTATAATAAAGATTATATGCATTTGATTTCTCGGATCAATAGTTCCCGAGCAGTAGCCACACAAAATTAAAAAAATCTCTGTGAGAGCCGGTTGCATAGTTTTGCACTTGATCACAGTGACTTCTTGTGCTGTATGGTAATAATTTACTACATAAATAATATAAGTCGTTAATTTATATTTGCAAAGATAATTACATCAGCACCATTTTTCAGCAATTATTTATCTACTGCACTTTGTTTTTGATAATGATTGTCTCTCAAACTACAACATCTATTTGTGTACTAAGAGCGCATAGTGCCTCATTGTCGCTTGAGAGAGTTATAATGACACAAAATGCTGTGTCGCTCACTTTAGTGCACATGAACTTAAACACTATTTTTATGAAATAATAATACACTAAAACTTTTTCGTTAATGCAATGACATTTAATAAAAAGGTATCGTCACTATTTTCTGCGATGGAATGTAGATGAAAAGTACAGTATCACATATTTTTGACGTTTATTATTGTTTGAGATTTTTTTGCACAAATTATTAATTAGTCACATTCTATATTGTGTTAACGTTTCAATGTTTTTCAAATTGATTATGCAATATGAAAAGTCATATAAATATGGGACCATCTACTTTTGCTGTCATGGGGTCATTTTGAGTCCTATAAATGGATCTTCCGAGGGTTTAATTTAAAAAGGAAATCACAGACAGACAAAAAAATTCTTTCTGGCCTGAGGATCTGACCATGCTTACTATATCTTTTTGGAGTCACTGAATCCAAATTCGAGATCTATTTAACTCCATCACGTTAGAATTTCGACATCGCTTCACATATATCGCGGTAACTTTTTCTAGACACAAATGACCCCATTTTTTTACTAGATCGATTGCAAGTTAAATTTCCAATTCGATGATATGGGGTACGATATTCTGCCGGAGCTTTTTAAGTGAGATATCGGCCGTCCGAGGATTTCCCTTCTCGAGCCATACGGCCCAGCTTCCAGGGCCATTTCTGCCAAACGAAAGTTAGCAAAAATCTGAAAAAATTCAGTGGTACCTAGAAAGATGTAAGGAATCCTTTGGCATAAATCTGAGGTCGGTGCGTACCTTAGTTTTTGAGATATGGCCGCTCGAAATCACCGGAAGGTGAACATCGAATTTCTTTACAAACAGAGCTGCGGTTTATTACATTCGATTTTTCTCGCCTTCCTATATATCTCTGAATTTTCTCAGATTTGTGCTGGCACTTTAATTTTTTTGCAAAATTTCTAAGGTATAGCATCTAAAAAAATCAGAGATATGTAGGAAGGCGAGAGAAATCGGATATAGTAAACCGCAGCTCTGTATCTCGTTTCTCTTTTGAGATATAGCCTCGGGAAGCGGTAAAATATACTTTCTACGTACTCCTGAATTTTTTCAGATTTTTGCTAACCTTTGTTTGGTACAAGTGGCCCTCGAAGCTGGGCCGTATCACTCGAGAGGCGATGTCCTCGGACCTCCACTTTGGCGGCTCACTTAAAAGCTCCGGAAGAATATCGTGCCCCACATCATCGGATTGGAAATTTAATTGGTAATCGATCTTGTATAAAACAGGTGGGGTGATTTTTGTCCAGAAAAAGTTAGAGCGATTTATGTGTAAAGATGTCGAAATCGCTTATATTATGGGTTTTTTGAGGTTATGGTAAAATCCTGACGTGATGGAGTTAAATAGACCTCGGATTCGGATTCAGCGTCCCCAAAATCATATAGTGAACATGGTCGGATCCCCAGACCAGAAAGATTTTTTCTTTGTGTGGCTGTGATTAATATATTCTATTTCAAACTTGCGAAAAAATGGATTTTATCCATAAAAGAGACATGGGAAACTTCATGGTTTCGGAGGCACCAGTTATAATATCAACTGATTTTGCACAAATTTAGAGATAATTTTTTGTAAATTTCAAACAAAAGAAAATTGAAATTTATTTTTCAGAGTGTGATATATTGCTCATTTGTACTTAATTCTTATATAATTTTATAGTACACATATCACATTAGGACCACAAAAGGATTTTTAAAGTTAAATTTCCTTTTTCGAATACTTTTGAATTAAAACGTCATCACTACATTTTTTTTATGAACAATAGTGAAATCTACTTTTGAAGGAGTTAAGTAAAAAGCAGGTGCGACTTGGGTACCACAAGGACACTGGCTGCCCATAATCCAACTGAAAGATCCCAATTTTGCAGAACATTTTGGGCATAACACATTCCCACATGTTACCTGGGTTACGTTCATCCATGCCATAGGTTCAATAAAATATGTTTTTCTGCAATTTTTCCCCTTGTCTTGATGAACAAGTAGATTTGATTCTGAAGCCAACACTCTTCTACATTTCTTACAGCGGTAAACGTTTGGTTCTGGTCTTGCCTTAGTTAAACCAGGATCTGGCTGAACCAACTCAAGAAAATTCTGTGGCAAAGTCTTTACTCTCCTCACTTTATTAGCTGCCACAGTCAATTTAAATAATTTGAATCGCATATTTGAAGGTTGTATAGTATACCCCATTTCTCTGTAAAGTTTTAATTGAGATACAAATCCTTTATTTGGAGAAACGATGATGCGCTTAGCTTTAACTTTCTTGAGTGCTTCATGATAATCTATGTTATATTTTTTCATAATGTGTGCAATGATTACTGTAGCACTTCTTGACACACCACAATAACAGTGTACTAGAACAGCTCCTTTTGATAAACCTTCTTTAATAAACATATCAGTTTCATCAAAATACGACAAAAGGTCTTCCTTAGGTTGATCTGTCAGTTGGATGTATTTTGTGGTAATATGCTTTAATTCCAAGATATTGCGAGGCAATGGGCAAGTATCGATTGTTATTATATGAGTGATTTTATATTTGTTTAATGTATTTAAATCTTTTGCAGCTGCTAGTCCACCCAGAAATAGATTTTGCCCAATTATATCGATACTTATAGGACTCAACGAGAAGTCACTTCTATGCATAAAATCCATGTTGCTATGCTACGATTTTTCCTAAAATAATTAATTTTTGTCAATGTCAAAATTAACTCAATAATAAAATTGTTTATACATACCAAAACTATAACTGTTAGCGGCTCTCAGTTCCTCTGATTCAAATTTTGATTATCTAAGTACTTCCCAGTACCTACAATTTTATCTCATTTAACAGACCACTTTAACACGTTTTGCAATTTTATTTATAATTATATCTCCACTTTTCACATTCACGTTTAACATTTCGTACACCGTATTTAAATACATCAGGGATTTCCAAAGTATAGTCTGAATCACCTTTAATGGCGTGTGCGTCACGAGAAGCGTATGGTCTAAGATGATCTGAAGCGAGGGACAAACAGTGTCGGATCAATCAGTCCAATCGCGCCGCACGGCTATGCTAATTGAGTAAGCACAAACGTTGACCCATTATCGAGTTTAACCGCATGAAGAAGAGGAAGAGATGAACGTATAATTGTAGAAGTTTTATAAGTGGAAAGTCGTAAGCCTAGAATAGCTTACCTCTCGATATGTGTATGAGTGAGAACAAATTTTAAAGCAAGGCGTAGCTCGAGACGTACACACGCCATAAACGGTGATATCAAGTATAACAATGAAATATGGTTATGATTGCTAATAGACAAGTTTGACGAGAGTGGATACGATAAGATTATGTTTAGTGTTTATTTAAAAAATATATTCGATTCCCCTCCCCTTTCCAAGGCCAAGGTTATATGTAGTACGACTCAGTTTATCTTATCATCCAAATGTTGGTACCAAGTTTTAAAAAATCTCCCTGAAGAAAGTGAATTAAAACCTAAAGCCAAATAATTATATACAATAAATAATCTACTACTTTAGAAGATATATATTTAAATATAATTTAGCACTTGATTCCTTCCCAATCGTTTCTGGTAATAGGAAACAAGAGAATTTGATGATGATAATTACCCACAGAGGAGATATGACTGGATGTTATTATTGTTTGAAAAAGTAATTAATAGCAAAAAACTAACAGAGAAGGAAGAATTACATAAAATCATGAAATCTACGCGGTCGGCGCGAGGCCGCGTTATATTAAAATCTGGAGGGTCTGTACCCCTTTAAAATTGCAATTTTGCACTAACATCTCCTCCGAGGGGACGAGGTTTTTCGGCGCGGGTCCGGCGTCCTTCGATTCGCCTGCGAATTTTCTGTCGCTTAGGCCGTATCCGGGGCGGGTATTTTTTGTGGTTTTTTAATTATTAACCGATAAAAGTACACTATCTCTCTCGCCTGCTTTTTTTGGGAATGAGGAGTCGAGGGGTAAAAGAGAAAATAGGAGAGGTCGTTTTGGTATTTCGTAAACGTCAAAAATTTACCGTTTTGTTTCGTTCCTGTGAGGCTTAAAATTCGATTTCGACCTCGCAGTTTGCGGCTAGCTATAACTACGACCTCTGCCCGTTCCGTCGCGACGCCGTACGCCGCTCCACGATAAGTTTTTCGAAAAATACGGACGTTTTAAGATGGCACGTTTTTTCGCTTTTTCGTTTCCGAAGCGACACTCATTTTTTCGGTTTTTCGCCTATAACTCGAAAACGGCTGGAGCTAGCTCAAAATAAAAAAATCTCAAAGGACAAGAGCGTTTCTTTCCGCTTCCTCCGGTATGCTCGAAATTTCCGTGCGATTTTTCGTTTCGGAGATATCGCCCGAAATGTGCGGCGGTGCAGAATGGCGGAAAATACGACATTTTTTCCTTTAAACCTCCATAACTTCTAAACGGGGCCTCCTAGAGCAAAATACTTCGCCCTAACGAAAATGTAGAAAAATGAATTATCTAAAAGTCGTTTTTTTTATTTTTCTCCAGCTCCAAATATTAACGAGCTACGGGCGGTCAAAATGGAAGATTTTTTCGAAAATACGTGAAATTTTAAATTTAAAATATCCGAGAAAAGCTATTTTTGTCGCGCTCGCCGCGGGCCTAATTTTCCATTTTTCCGGTCAAACTTGGTATCGCCAGAAAGCTACGTTCCTCTTTTTTCCAGAGAGACGTCGAACGCCGTTCCATTCCCGACTTTTATTCACTTATGTATTTTTAAAGTACTTACGGTTTTCGATTTTTACGAAAATATCCATTCTTATTTCGCACAGAACTACACTAAATTTTTTAATTAACCCGGGTCACGTGCTGCACGAATAAAATGCGAATCTTCGTGTTCAAATAGAGACTAAAATCGAGCCTCTGCGTATTAACTAAAATATGAGTGTTTTAAGATTTCATGTTTTACACTTTTCTAGGTTACGTTTTAACACACTCAAATTTGTCACATTTGCCTCGCCCCTGCGAGGCCGAATTTTCGATTTTCCCTATACAATTTGGTATCACGGGAAAGGGCAAAGCTCCCCCTTTCCATCGAGACACAGAACGAGCTTCTATTCCAAGTAATTGCTTAATTATGAATTTATTTGTACGTAGATGTTTTTCACTTTCTATCAAAAAACCCAACCTTCACACGCCCGTGCCGGGCCGAATTTCTGATTTGGCCCGCACACTGCACTATCACAACAAAATACCGTCCTTTCCGATTAATTTGACACCTAGAAAGCCTCTCAACTCCCATTATTTCCTGTAAAATCACCGTTTTTAAAGTCTATGTTTTACTTCCGCCATTTTGAATAACGTACATAACAATATTGTAGGAATTCTGTGTTACAGGGGTGGGCAAAGATTACTTTGCATTTGCTTGGTATCCAGGGATGGCCAAAGTCATCGAAAATCGCAATTAAATTAATTCGTCATCCGATTGACCTGAAATTTGGTACTCGGGGGTTATCGACCACGCCGATCACGAATATGACGTCAGAATCGCAAAATTCAAAATGGCGACGCCCATATGGCGGAAGATACCCTAATATCCATTATTTACTATAACTTTCTTATTTTCCAACCGATTCAAATGAAACTCGGTATTATAAAGTTACTGAAGTAGCTGATTGTGAATATTACATCGACATTGAAAAATTCAAAATGGCGGCGTCTCCGTAGCCTAATATCCATTATTTACTATAACTTTCTTATTTTCCAACCGATTCGAATGAAACTCGGTATGTTGAAGTTACTGAAGTAGCTGATTGTGAATGTGACGTCGAAATGGAAAAAATTCAAAATGGCGGCCGAGTTGCAGGACACATTTTGTCATTTACGGTGCTATTCGTATGAAAATAAGTATGTATGTGTGATCGAGATAACAGATCACGAATATCTAATCGTAACTCAAAAATTCAAAATGGCGGCCTCTCCATAGCCTAATATCCATTACTCACTATAACATTCTTATTTTCCAACCGATTCGAATGAAACTCGGTATTATAAACTTACTGAAGCAGCTGATTGTGAATCTGACATCGAAATTGAAAAATTCAAAATGGCGGCGTCCCCACAGCCCATTATCCATTATTTACTGTAACTTTCTTATTTACCAACCGATTTGGCTGAAACTCGGTATTTAGAGGTTATTAGAGTAGATGGTAACGAATATGATTACGGAACTGAAAAATTCAAAATGACGGTACGAATTGTTGGATAAAATCTTTCATTTACGGTGACATTCGTCCAAAAATAGGTCGGTGAGTGTAATCGAGGCTACAGATCACGAATCTGTGACCGTCGCTAAAGAATTCAAAATGGTGGCGTCCCCATAGCCATTTATTCTAACTTTTTTATTTACAGTCCGATTCAAATGAAACTTGGTATGTATAGGTTATTAGTGTAGCTGATAACGAATATAACATTAGATTTACAAAATTCAATATGGCGGCAACCAAAATGGCTGACTACATATGTCATTTATGGACCGATTCGACTGGAAATCGGTACCTAGATGTTTTTCAGGTCGCTGATGACGAATCTGTAATCGAAACTGAAAACCAAGCTTTCTACATTGATTCAAGCTTTCTACAACGATTCAAGCGTTTCCTAATCGAGTGCGGAGCACTCGCATTGACAGCTTTAGCTGTCACCCGTCCGGAGGACCTAGAAACGCGAAGCGTTTCTAGTCATATATATGAAAAGGGAGTTGGTATGTACCCCTCTAAAATTGCCATTTTGATCTACGAACTCCTTTTCGGGGATGAGGTTTTTCGGCGCGGGTCCGGCGTCCTTCGATTCGCCTAAGAATTTTACGTCGCTTAGGCCGTATCCGGGGCGGGTATTTTTCGTGGTTTTTTAATTATTAACGAGTAAAAGTCCACTATCTCTCTCGCCTGCTTTTTTTGGGAATGAGGAGTCGAGGGGTAAGAGAGAAAATAGGAGAGGTCGTTTTGCTATTTCGTAAACGTCAAAAATGTTGGATTTATTTTCGTTCCTGTCGGGCTCAATTTTCGATTTCGACCTCGCAGCTTGCGGCTAGCTATAACTAGAACCTCTCCCCGTTCCGCCGCGACGCCGTACGGCGCTCCGAAATATGTATTTCAAAAAATACGGACGTTTTAATATTGCACGTTTTTGCGCTGTTCCGAATCCGAAGCGAGACTCATTTTTTCGGTTTTTCGCCTATAACTCGAAAACGGCTGGAGCTAGCTCAAAATAAAAAAATCTCAAAGGACAAGAGCGTTTCTTTCCGCTTCCTCCGGTACCTTCAAAAATTTCCTGCGACTCTTCGTTTCGGAGATAGCGGCCGAAAGGTGCGGCGGTGCAAGAAGGCGAAAAATTTGACGTTTTTACCTTTAAACCTCCATATCTTCTAAACGGGGCCTCCTAGAGCAAAATACTTCGCCCTAACGAAAATGTAGAAAAATGAATTATCTAAAAGTCGTTTTTTTTGTTTTTTTCCAACTCCAAAGATTAACGAGCTACGGGCGGTCAAAGTGGAAGAATTTTTCGAAAATACGTGAAATTTTAAATTTAAAATATCCGAGAAAAGCTACTTTTGTCGCGCTCGCCGCGGGCCTAATTTTCCATTTTTCCCCTCGAACTTGGTATCGCCGGAAAGCTACGTTCTTCTGCTTTCCAGAGAGACGTCGCACGCCGTTTCACTCCCGATACTTATTTACTTATGGATTTTTAAAGTACTTACGGTTTTCCATTTTTACGAAAATATCCATTCTTATTTCGCACAGAACTACACTAAATTTTTTAATTAACCCAGGGCACGTTCTGCACGAATAAAATGCGAATCTTCGTGTTCAAATAGAGACCGAGATCGAGCCTCTATGTCCAGTATTAACTGAAATATGAGCGTTTTAAGATTTCACGTTTTACAATTTTCTAGGTTACGTTTTAACACACTCAAATTTGTCACGTTTGTCTCGCCCCTGCGAGGCCGAATTTTCGATTTTCCCTATACAATTTGGTATCACGGGAAAGGGCAAAGCTCCCCCTTTCCATCGAGACACAGAACGAGCTTCTATTCCAAGTAATTGCTTAATTATGAATTTATATGTACGTAGATGTTTTTCACTTTCACCCAAAAAAACCAACATTCACACGCCCGTGCCGGGCCGAATTTCCGATTTGGCCCGCACACTCCACTATCACAACAAAATATCGTCCTTCCCGATTAATTTGAGACATAGAACGCCTTTCAACTCCACTTATTTCCTGAGAAATCACCGTTTCTAAAGTCCATGTTTTTGCTTACGCCATTTTCAATAACGTACATAACAATATACTAGGAATTCTGGGTAATTTGTAATTTACAGAGTGAGCAAAATAATGTTGATATAGGGTGAGCCAAAATAAATGGAAAATCGCAATTAAATTTATTTGTCGTCCGATTGACCTGAAATTTGGTACTCGGGTATTATCTACCACGCTGATCACGGATATGACGTCAGAATCGCAAAATTCAAAATGGCGACGCCAAAATGGCGGACGATTTTTGTCGATTATGGCGTCACACCGCTCAAAATCGGTATTTTGGGGTTTTCGAGGTCGCCGATTACGAATCCGAAATCGAAATTGAAAAATTCAAAATGGCGGCCGAGTTGCAAGACATATTTTGCCATTTGCGGTGTCATTCGTCTGAAAATTAGTTCGTATGTGTTATCGAGGTCAGTGATCACGAATATCAAATCGTAACTCAAAAATTCAAAATGGCGGCGTCTCCATAGCCTAATATCCATCATTTACTGTAACTTTCTTATTTACCGACCGATTCGAATGAAACTCGGTATGTTGAAGTTACCGAAGTACCTCATTGTGAATATGACGTCGAAATTGAAAAATTCAAAATGGCGGCCGAGTTGCGGGACATATTTTGCCATTTACGGTGCCATTCGTCTGAAAATAAGTACCTATTTGTTATCGAGGTAGCAGATCCCGAATATCTAATCGTAACAAAAATTCAAAATGGCTGCCTCTCCATAGCCTAATATCCATTATTTACTATAACTTTCTTATTTCCCAACCGATTCGAATTAAACTCAGTATGTTGAAGTTACTGAAGTAGCTGATTGTGAATATGCCGTCGAAATTGAAAATTTCAAAATGGCGGCGTCCTTATAGCCTAATATTCGTTATTTACTGTAACTTTCTTATTTGCCAACCGATTGAGCTGAAACTCGGTATTTAGAGGTTATAAGAGTAGCTGGTAAAGAATATGATTACGGAATTGAAAAATTCAAAATGGCGGCACGAATTGCAAGACACATTCTGTCATTTACGGTGACATTCGTCCAAAAATAGGTCGGTGAGTGTTATCGAGGCTACATATCACGAATCTGTGACCGTCGCTAAAGAATTCAAAATGGTGGCGTCCCCATAGCCATTTATTCTAACTTTTTTATTTACAGTCCGATTCAAATGAAACTCGGTATGTACAGGTTATTAGTGTAGCTCATAACGAATATAACATTTGATTTACAAAATTCAATATGGCGGCAAACAAAATGGCTGACATGTGTCATTTATGGACCGATTCGACTGAAAATCGGTACCTAGATGTTTTTCAGGTCGCTGATGACGAATCTGATACCGAAACTGAAATCCAAGCTTTCTACAATGATTCAAGCTTTCTACAATGATTCAAGCGTTTACTCAATTTGACAGCGTAAGCTGTCACCCGTCCGGAGGACCTAGAAAACGCGCAGCGTTTTCTAGTCATATATATGAAAAGGGAGTTGGTATGTACCCCTCTAAAATTGCCATTTTGATCTACGAACTCCTTTTCGGGGAGGAGGTTTTTCGGCGCGGGTCCGGCGTCTTTCGATTCGCCTAAGAATTTTACGTCGCTTAGGCCGTATCCGGGGCGGGTATTTTTCGTGGTTTTTTAATTATTAACGAGTAAAAGTCCGCTATCTCTCTCGCCTGCTTTTTTTGGGAATGAGGAGTCGAGGGGTAAGAGAGAAAATAGGAGAGGTCGTTTTGCTATTTCGTAAACGTCAAAAATGTTGGATTTATTTTCGATCCTGTCGGGCTCAATTTTCGATTTCGACCTCGCAGCTTGCGGCTAGCTATAACTAGAACCTCTCCCCGTTCCGCCGCGACGCCGTACGGCGCTCCGAAATATGTATTTCAAAAAATACGGACGTTTTAATACTGCACGTTTTTGCGCTGTTCCGAATCCGAAGCGAGACTCATTTTTTCGGTTTTTCGCCTATAACTCGAAAACGGCTGGAGCTAGCTCAAAATAAAAAAATCTCAAAGGACAAGAGCGTTTCTTTCCGCTTCCTCCGGTACCTTCAAAAATTTCCTGCGACTCTTCGTTTCGGAGATAGCGGCCGAAAGGTGCGGCGGTGCAAAAAGGCGAAAAATTTGACGTTTTTACCTTTAAACCTCCATATCTTCTAAACGGGGCCTCCTAGAGCAAAATACTTCGCCCTAACGAAAATGTAGAAAAATGAATTATCTAAAAGTCGTTTTTTCTGTTTTTTTCCAACTCCAAAGATTAACGAGCTACGGGCGGTCAAAGTGGAAGAATTTTTCGAAAATACGTGAAATTTTAAATTTAAAATATCCGAGAAGAGCTACTTTTGTCGCGCTCGCCGCGGGCCTAATTTTCCATTTTTCCCCTCGAACTTGGTATCGCCGGAAAGCTACGTTCTTCTGCTTTCCAGAGAGACGTCGCACGCCGTTTCACTCCCGATACTTATTTACTTATGGATTTTTAAAGTACTTACGGTTTTCCATTTTTACGAAAATATCCATTCTTATTTCGCACAGAACTACACTAAATTTTTTAATTAACCCAGGGCACGTTCTGCACGAATAAAATGCGAATCTTCGTGTTCAAATAGAGACCGAGATCGAGCCTCTATGTCCAGTATTAACTGAAATATGAGCGTTTTAAGATTTCACGTTTTACAATTTTCTAGGTTACGTTTTAACACACTCAAATTTGTCACGTTTGTCTCGCCCCTGCGAGGCCGAATTTTCGATTTTCCCTATACAATTTGGTATCACGGGAAAGGGCAAAGCTCCCCCTTTCCATCGAGACACAGAACGAGCTTCTATTCCAAGTAATTGCTTAATTATGAATTTATATGTACGTAGATGTTTTTCACTTTCACCCAAAAAAACCAACATTCACACGCCCGTGCCGGGCCGAATTTCCGATTTGGCCCGCACACTTCACTATCACAACAAAATATCGTCCTTTCCGATTAATTTGACACCTAGAAAGCCTCTCAACTCCCATTATTTCCTGTAAAATCACCGTTTTTAAAGTCCATGCTTTGCTTCCGCCATTTTGAATAACGTACATAACAATATTCTAGGAATTCTGTGTTACAGGGGTGGGCAAAGATTACTTTGCATTAGCTTGGTATCCAGGGATGGCCAAAGTCTTCGAAAATCGCAATTAAATTAATTCGTCATCCGATTGACCTGAAATTTGGTACTCGGGGGTTATCGACCACGCCGATCACGAATATGACATCAGAATCGCAAAATTCAAAATGGCGACGCCAATATGGCGGACGATACCCCAATATCCATTATTTACTATAACTTTCTTATTTTCCAACCGATTCAAATGAAACTCGGTATTATAAAGTTACTGAAGTAGCTGATTGTGAATATGACATCGACATTGAAAAATTCAAAATGGCGGCGTCTCCATAGCCTAATATCCATTATTTACTATAACTTTCTTATTTTCCAACCGATTCGAATGAAACTCGGTATGTTGAAGTTACTGAAGTAGCTGATTGTGATTGTGACGTCGAAATGGAAAAAATTCAAAATGGCGGCCGAGTTGCAGGACACATTTTGTCATTTACGGTGCTATTTGTCTGAAAATAAGTATGTATCTGTTATCGAGGTCACGGATCACGAATATCTAATCGTAACTAAAAAATTCAAAATGGCGGCCTCTCCATAGCCTAATATCCATTACTTACTATAACATTCTTATTTTCCAACCGATTCGAATGAAACTCGGTATTATAAACTTACTGAAGCAGCTGATTGTGAATATGACATCGAAATTGAAAAATTCAAAATGGCGGCGTCCCTATAGCCCATTATCCATTATTTACTGTAACTTTCTTATTTACCAACCGATTCGGCTGAAACTCGGTATTTAGAGGTTATTAGAGTAGATGGTAACGAATATGATTACGGAACTGAAAAATTCAAAATGGCGGTACGAATTGTTGGATAAAATCTTTCATTTACGGTGACATTCGTCCAAAAATTGGTCGGTGACTGTTATCGAGGCTACAGATCACGAATCTGTGACCGTCGCTAAAGAATTCAAAATGGTGGCGTCCCCATAGCCATTTATTCTAACTTTTTTATTTACAGTCCGATTCAAATGAAACTCGGTACGTACAGGTTATTAGTGTAGCTGATAACGAATATAACATTAGATTTACAAAATTCAACATGGCGGCAACCAAAATGGCTGACTACATATGTCATTTATGGACCGATTCGAGTGAAAATCGGTACCTAGATGTTTTTCAGGTAGCTGATGACGAATCTGAAATTGAAACTGAAATCCAAGCTTTCTACAATGATTCAAGCTTTCTACAATGATTCAAGCGTTTACTCAATTTGACAGCGTAAGCTGTCACCCGTCCGGAGGACCTAGAAAACGCGCAGCGTTTTCTAGTCCTATATATGAAAAGCGAGTTGGTATGTACCCCTCTAAAATTGCCATTTTGATCTACGAACTCCTTTTCGGGGAGGAGGTTTTTCGGCGCGGGTCCGGCGTCTTTCGATTCGCCTAAGAATTTTACGTCGCTTAGGCCGTATCCGGGGCGGGTATTTTTCGTGGTTTTTTAATTATTAACGAGTAAAAGTCCACTATCTCTCTCGCCTGCTTTTTTTGGGAATGAGGAGTCGAGGGGTAAGAGAGAAAATAGGAGAGGTCGTTTTGCTATTTCGTAAACGTCAAAAATGTTGGATTTATTTTCGTTCCTGTCGGGCTCAATTTTCGATTTCGACCTCGCAGCTTGCGGCTAGCTATAACTAGAACCTCTCCCCGTTCCGCCGCGACGCCGTACGGCGCTCCGAAATATGTATTTCAAAAAATACGGACGTTTTAATATTGCACGTTTTTGCGCTGTTCCGAATCCGAAGCGAGACTCATTTTTTCGGTTTTTCGCCTATAACTCGAAAACGGCTGGAGCTAGCTCAAAATAAAAAAATCTCAAAGGACAAGAGCGTTTCTTTCCGCTTCCTCCGGTACCTTCAAAAATTTCCTGCGACTCTTCGTTTCGGAGATAGCGGCCGAAAGGTGCGGCGGTGCAAAAAGGCGAAAAATTTGACGTTTTTACCTTTAAACCTCCATATCTTCTAAACGGGGCCTCCTAGAGCAAAATACTTCGCCCTAACGAAAATGTAGAAAAATGAATTATCTAAAAGTCGTTTTTTTTGTTTTTTTCCAACTCCAAAGATTAACGAGCTACGGGCGGTCAAAGTGGAAGAATTTTTCGAAAATACGTGAAATTTTAAATTTAAAATATCCGAGAAAAGCTACTTTTGTCGCGCTCGCCGCGGGCCTAATTTTCCATTTTTCCCCTCGAACTTGGTATCGCCGGAAAGCTACGTTCTTCTGCTTTCCAGAGAGACGTCGCACGCCGTTTCACTCCCGATACTTATTTACTTATGGATTTTTAAAGTACTTACGGTTTTCCATTTTTACGAAAATATCCATTCTTATTTCGCACAGAACTACACTAAATTTTTTAATTAACCCAGGGCACGTTCTGCACGAATAAAATGCGAATCTTCGTGTTCAAATAGAGACCGAGATCGAGCCTCTATGTCCAGTATTAACTGAAATATGAGCGTTTTAAGATTTCACGTTTTACAATTTTCTAGGTTACGTTTTAACACACTCAAATTTGTCACGTTTGTCTCGCCCCTGCGAGGCCGAATTTTCGATTTTCCCTATACAATTTGGTATCACGGGAAAGGGCAAAGCTCCCCCTTTCCATCGAGACACAGAACGAGCTTCTATTCCAAGTAATTGCTTAATTATGAATTTATATGTACGTAGATGTTTTTCACTTTCACCCAAAAAAACCAACATTCACACGCCCGTGCCGGGCCGAATTTCCGATTTGGCCCGCACACTCCACTATCACAACAAAATATCGTCCTTCCCGATTAATTTGAGACATAGAACGCCTTTCAACTCCACTTATTTCCTGAGAAATCACCGTTTCTAAAGTCCATGTTTTTGCTTACGCCATTTTCAATAACGTACATAACAATATACTAGGAATTCTGGGTAATTTGTAATTTACAGAGTGAGCAAAATAATGTTGATATAGGGTGAGCCAAAATAAATGGAAAATCGCAATTAAATTTATTTGTCGTCCGATTGACCTGAAATTTGGTACTCGGGTATTATCTACCACGCTGATCACGGATATGACGTCAGAATCGCAAAATTCAAAATGGCGACGCCAAAATGGCGGACGATTTTTGTCGATTATGGCGTCACACCGCTCAAAATCGGTATTTTGGGGTTTTCGAGGTCGCCGATTACGAATCCGAAATCGAAATTAAAAAATTCAAAATGGCGGCCGAGTTGCAAGACATATTTTGCCATTTGCGGTGTCATTCGTCTGAAAATTAGTTCGTATGTGTTATCGAGGTCAGTGATCACGAATATCAAATCGTAACTCAAAAATTCAAAATGGCGGCGTCTCCATAGCCTAATATCCATCATTTACTGTAACTTTCTTATTTACCGACCGATTCGAATGAAACTCGGTATGTTGAAGTTACCGAAGTACCTCATTGTGAATATGACGTCGAAATTGAAAAATTCAAAATGGCGGCCGAGTTGCGGGACATATTTTGCCATTTACGGTGCCATTCGTCTGAAAATAAGTACCTATTTGTTATCGAGGTAGCAGATCCCGAATATCTAATCGTAACTCAAAAATTCAAAATGGCTGCCTCTCCATAGCCTAATATCCATTATTTACTATAACTTTCTTATTTCCCAACCGATTCGAATTAAACTCAGTATGTTGAAGTTACTGAAGTAGCTGATTGTGAATATGCCGTCGAAATTGAAAATTTCAAAATGGCGGCGTCCTTATAGCCTAATATTCGTTATTTACTGTAACTTTCTTATTTGCCAACCGATTGAGCTGAAACTCGGTATTTAGAGGTTATAAGAGTAGCTGGTAAAGAATATGATTACGGAATTGAAAAATTCAAAATGGCGGCACGAATTGCAAGACACATTCTGTCATTTACGGTGACATTCGTCCAAAAATAGGTCGGTGAGTGTTATCGAGGCTACATATCACGAATCTGTGACCGTCGCTAAAGAATTCAAAATGGTGGCGTCCCCATAGCCATTTATTCTAACTTTTTTATTTACAGTCCGATTCAAATGAA
Source organism: Stenurella melanura (assembly GCA_963583905.1). Taxonomy (NCBI): domain Eukaryota; kingdom Metazoa; phylum Arthropoda; class Insecta; order Coleoptera; family Cerambycidae; genus Stenurella; species Stenurella melanura. The sequence goes on from OY757311.1 coordinate 49,322,748, forward strand.
ACTCGGTATGTACAGGTTATTAGTGTAGCTCATAACGAATATAACATTTGATTTACAAAATTCAATATGGCGGCAAACAAAATGGCTGACAACATGTGTCATTTATGGACCGATTCGACTGAAAATCGGTACCTAGATGTTTTTCAGGTCGCTGATGACGAATCTGATACCGAAACTGAAATCCAAGCTTTCTACAATGATTCAAGCTTTCTACAATGATTCAAGCGTTTACTCAATTTGACAGCGGAAGCTGTCACCCGTCCGGAGGACCTAGAAAACGCGCAGCGTTTTCTAGTCTATATATGAAAAGCGAGTTGGGCTGTACCCCTCTAAAATTGCCGTTTTGCAGTGGAGTGTTTGTCGCGGGGAGGCGGTTTTTTCGCGCGGGTCCGGCGTCCTTCGATTCGCCTTCGAATTTTACGTCGCTTAGGCCGTATCCGGGGCGGGTATTTTTCGTGGTTTTTTAATTATTAACGATTAAAAGTACGCTATCTCTCTCGGCTGCTTTTTTTGGGAATGAGGAGTCGAGGGGTAAGAAAGAAAATAGGAGAGGTCGTTTTGGTATTTCGTAAACGTCAAAAATGTTGGATTTATTTTCGTTCCTGTCGGGCTCGATTTTCGATTTCGACCTCGCAGCTTGCGGCTAGCTATAACTACGATCTCTGCCCGTTCCGCCGCGACGCCGTACGGCGCTCGAAAATATGTATTTCGAAAAATACGGACGTTTTAAGATTGCACGTTTTTTCGCTTTTTCGTTTCCGAAGCGAGACTCATTTTTTCGGTTTTTCGCCTATAACTCGAAAACGGCTGGAGCTAGCTCAAAATAAAAAAATCTCAAAGGACAAGAGCGTTTCTTTCCGCTTCTTCCGGTACGCTCGAAATTTCCGTATCATTTTTCGTTTCGGAGATATCGCCCGAAATGTGCGGCGGTGCAGAATGGCGGAAAATACGACATTTTTTCCTTTAAACCTTCATAACTTCTAAACGGGGCCTCCTAGAGCAAAATACTCCGCCCTAACGAAAGTGTAGAAAAATGAATTATCTAAAAGTCTTTTTTTTTGTTTTCTTCCAACTCCAAAGATTAACGAGCTACGGGCGGTCAAAGTGGAAGAATTTTTCGAAAATACGTGAAATTTTAAATTTAAAATATCCGAGAAAAGCTACTTTTGTCGCGCTCGCCGCGGGCCTAATTTTCCATTTTTCCCCTCGAACTTGGTATCGCCGGAAAGCTACGTTCTTCTGCTTTCCATAGAGACGTCGCACGCCGTTTCACTCCCGATACTTATTTACTTATGGATTTTTAAAGTACTTACGGTTTTCCATTTTTACGAAAATATCCATTCTTATTTCGCACAGAACTACACTAAATTTTTTAATTAACCCAGGGCACGTTCTGCACGAATAAAATGCGAATCTTCGTGTTCAAATAGAGACCGAGATCGAGCCTCTATGTCCAGTATTAACTGAAATATGAGCGTTTTAAGATTTCATGTTTTACAATTTTCTAGGTTACGTTTTAACACACTCAAATTTGTCACGTTTGTCTCGCCCCTGCGAGGCCGAATTTTCGATTTTCCCTATACAATTTAGTACCACGGGAAAGGGCAAAGCTCCCCCTTTCCATCGAGACACAGAACGAGCTTCTATTCCAAGTAATTGCTTAATTATGAATTTATATGTACGTAGATGTTTTTCACTTTCACCCAAAAAACCCAACATTCACACGCCCGTGCCGGGCCGAATTTCCGATTTGGCCCGCACACTCCACTATCACAACAAAATATCGTCCTTCCCGATTAATTTGAGACATAGAACGCCTTTCAACTCCACTTATTTCCTGAGAAATCACCGTTTCTAAAGTCCATGTTTTTGCTTACGCCATTTTCAATAACGTACATAACAATATACTAGGAATTCTGGGTAATTTGTAATTTACAGAGTGAGCAAAATAATGTTGATATAGGGTGAGCCAAAATAAATGGAAAATCGCAATTAAATTTATTTGTCGTCCGATTGACCTGAAATTTGGTACTCGGGTATTATCGACCACGCTGATCACGGATATGACGTCAGAATCGCAAAATTCAAAATGGCGACGCCAAAATGGCGGACGATTTTTGTCGATTATGGCGTCACACCGCTCAAAATCGGAATTTTGGGGTTTTCGAGGTCGCCGATTACGAATCCGAAATCGAAATTGAAAAATTCAAAATGGCGGCCGAGTTGCAAGACATATTTTGCCATTTGCGGTGTCATTCGTCTGAAAATTAGTTCGTATGTATTATCGAGGTCAGTGATCACGAATATCAAATCGTAACTCAATAATTCAAAATGGCGGCGTCTTCATAGCCTAATATCCATCATTTACTGTAACTTTCTTATTTACCGACCGATTCGAATGAAACTCGGTATGTTGAAGTTACCGAAGTACCTCATTGTGAATATGACGTCGAAATTGAAAAATTCAAAATGGCGGCCGAGTTGCGGGACATATTTTGCCATTTACGGTGCCATTCGTCTGGAAATAAGTACCTATTTGTTATCGAGGTAGCAGATCCCGAATATCTAATCGTAACTCAAAAATTCAAAATGGCTGCCTCTCCATAGCCTAATATCCATTATTTACTATAACTTTCTTATTTCCCAACCGATTCGAATTAAACTCAGTATGTTGAAGTTACTGAAGTAGCTGATTGTGAATATGCCGTCGAAATTGAAAATTTCAAAATGGCGGCGTCCTTATAGCCTAATATTCGTTATTTACTGTAACTTTCTTATTTGCCAACCGATTGAGCTGAAACTCGGTATTTAGAGGTTATAAGAGTAGCTGGTAAAGAATATGATTACGGAATTGAAAAATTCAAAATGGCGGCACGAATTGCAAGACACATTCTGTCATTTACGGTGACATTCGTCCAAAAATAGGTCGGTGAGTGTTATCGAGGCTACAGATCACGAATCTGTCGCCGTCGCTAAAGAATTCAAAATGGTGGCGTCCCCATAGCCATTTATCGTAACTTTTTTATTTACCGTCCGATTCCAATGAAACTCGGTACGTACAGGTTATTAGTGTAGCTAATAACGAATATAACGTCAGATTTACAAAATTCAATATGGCGGCAAACAAAATGGCTGACAACATGTGTCATTTATGGACCGATTCGACTGAAAATCGGTACCTAGATGTTTTTCAGGTCGCTGATGACGAATCTGATACCGAAACTGAAATCCAAGCTTTCTACAATGATTCAAGCTTTCTACAATGATTCAAGCGTTTACGCAATTTGACAGCGTAAGCTGTCACCCGTCCGGAGGACCTAGAAAACGCGCAGCGTTTTCTAGTCCTATATATGAAAAGGCAGTTGGTATGTACCCCTCTAAAATTGTGATTTTACCGCGGAGTGTTTGTCGCGGGGAGGCGGTTTTTTCGCGCGGGTCCGGCGTCGTTCGATTCGCCTTCGAATTTTACGTCGCTTAGGCCGTATCCGGGGCGGGTATTTTTCGTGGTTTTTTAATTATTAACGATTAAAAGTACACTATCTCTCTCGGCTGCTTTTTTTGGGAATGAGGAGTCGAGGGGTAAGAGAGAAAATAGGAGAGGTCGTTTTGGTATTTCGTAAACGTCAAAAATGTTGGATTTATTTTCGTTCCTGTCGGGCTCGATTTTCGATTTCGACCTCGCAGCTTGCGGCTAGCTATAACTACGATCTCTGCCCGTTCCGCCGCGACGCCGTACGGCGCTCGAAAATATGTATTTCGAAAAATACGGACGTTTTAAGATTGCACGTTTTTTCGCTTTTTCGTTTCCGAAGCGAGACTCATTTTTTCGGTTTTTCGCCTATAACTCGAAAACGGCTGGAGCTAGCTCAAAATAAAAAAATCTCAAAGGACAAGAGCGTTTCTTTCCGCTTCCTCCGGTATGCTCGAAATTTCCGTGCGATTTTTCGTTTCGAAGATATCGCCCGAAATGTGCGGCGGTGCAGAATGGCGGAAAATACGACATTTTTTCCTTTAAACCTCCATAACTTCTAAACGGGGCGTCCTAGAGCAAAATACTTCGCCCTAACGAAAATGTAGAAAAATTAATTATCTAAAAGTCGTTTTTTTTGTTTTTTTTTAACTCCAAAGATTAACGAGATACGGGCGGTCAAAGTGGAAGAATTTTTCGAAAATACGTGAAATTTTAAATTTAAAATATCCGAGAAAAGCTACTTTTGTCGCGCTCGCCGCGGGCCTAATTTTCCACTTTTCCCCTCGAATTTGGTATCGCCGGAAAGCTACGTTCTTCTGCTTTCCAGAGAGACGTCGCACGCCGTTTCACTCCCGATATTTATTTACTTATGGATTTTTTAAGTACTTACGGTTTTCGATTTTTACGAAAATATCCATTCTTATTTCGCACAGAACTACACTAAATTTTTTAATTAACCCAGGGCACGTTCTGCACGAATAAAATGCGAATCTTCGTGTTCAAATAGAGACCGAGATCGAGCCTCTATGTCCAGTATTAACTGAAATATGAGCGTTTTAAGATTTCATGTTTTACAATTTTCTAGGTTACGTTTTAACACACTCAAATTTGTCACGTTTGTCTCGCCCCTGCGAGGCCGAATTTTCGATTTTCCCTATACAATTTGGTATCACGGGAAAGGGCAAAGCTCCCCCTTTCCATCGAGACACAGAACGAGCTTCTATTCCAAGTAATTGCTTAATTATGAATTTATATGTACGTAGATGTTTTTCACTTTCACCCAAAAAAACCAACATTCACACGCCCGTGCCGGGCCGAATTTCCGATTTGGCCCGCACACTCCACTATCACAACAAAATATCGTCCTTCCCGATTAATTTGAGACATAGAACGCCTTTCAACTCCACTTATTTCCTGAGAAATCACCGTTTCTAAAGTCCATGTTTTTGCTTACGCCATTTTCAATAACGTACATAACAATTCACTAGGAATTCTGGGTAATTTGTAATTTACAGAGTGAGCAAAATAATGTTGATATAGGGTGAGCCAAAATAAATGGAAAATCGCAATTAAATTTATTTGTCGTCCGATTGACCTGAAATTTGGTACTCGGGTATTATCGACCACGCTGATCACGGATATGACGTCAGAATCGCAAAATTCAAAATGGCGACGCCAAAATGGCGGACGATTTTTGTCGATTATGGCGTCACTCCGCTCAAAATCGGTATTTTGGGGTTTTCGAGGTCGCCGATTACGAATCCGAAATCGAAATTGAAAAATTCAAAATGGCGGCCGAGTTGCAAGACATATTTTGCCATTTGCGGTGTCATTCGTCTGAAAATTAGTTCGTATGTATTATCGAGGTCAGTGATCACGAATATCAAATCGTAACTCAAAAATTCAAAATGGCGGCGTCTCCATAGCCTAATATCCATCATTTACTGTAACTTTCTTATTTACCGACCGATTCGAATGAAACTCGGTATGTTGAAGTTACCGAAGTACCTCATTGTGAATATGACGTCGAAATTGAAAAATTCAAAATGGCGGCCGAGTTGCGGGACATATTTTGCCATTTACGGTGCCATTCGTCTGGAAATAAGTACCTATTTGTTATCGAGGTAGCAGATCCCGAATATCTAATCGTAACTCAAAAATTCAAAATGGCTGCCTCTCCATAGCCTAATATCCATTATTTACTATAACTTTCTTATTTCCCAACCGATTCGAATTAAACTCAGTATGTTGAAGTTACTGAAGTAGCTGATTGTGAATATGCCGTCGAAATTGAAAATTTCAAAATGGCGGCGTCCTTATAGCCTAATATTCGTTATTTACTGTAACTTTCTTATTTGCCAACCGATTGAGCTGAAACTCGGTATTTAGAGGTTATAAGAGTAGCTGGTAAAGAATATGATTACGGAATTGAAAAATTCAAAATGGCGGCACGAATTGCAAGACACATTCTGTCATTTACGGTGACATTCGTCCAAAAATAGGTCGGTGAGTGTTAGCGAGGCCACAGATCACGAATATGTGACCGTCGCTGAAGAATTCAAAATGGTGGCGTCCCCATAGCCTTTTATTGTAACTTTTTTATTTACCGTCCGATTCAAATGAAACTCGGTATGTACAGGTTATTAGTGTAGCTGATAACGAATATAACATCAGATTTACAAAATTCAATATGGCGGCAAACAAAATGGCTGACAACATTTGTCATTTATGGACCGATTCGACTGAAACTCGGTACCTAGATGTTTTTCAGGTCGCTGATGACGAATCTGATATCGAAACTGAAATCCAAGCTTTCTACAATGATTCAAGCTTTCTACAATGATTCTAGCGTTCACTCAATTTGACAGCTTTAGCTGTCACCCGTCCGGAGGACCTAGAAAACGCGCAGCGTTTTCTAGTCATAATATTAAAGAGCAGTTGGTGCGAGCCCCTTCCTCTTTGCGATCTTAAGGTACATGCCGTCGAGACGCGCTTCATTTCGCCGGTCCGTGCCCGGCTCGAAAGTGTTCGGGACGGAATCCTACAGTGCTTAGGCTATACTCGGTTCCGGTATTTTTCCGGGTTTTTCCGTTATAATCGAACGAAAGTCACCTATCTCTCTCGCCCGCTTTTTTGGGGAATGAGGAGTCGAGGGGTAAAAGAGAAAATAGGGGAAGGCGATTTGGTATTTCGTAAACGTCAAAAATGTACGATTTCCTTTCGCTCCTGCCGGGCTTAATTTTCGATTTCGACCTCGCAGTTTGCTGCTAGCTATAACTAGAATCTCTCCCCGTTCCGCCGCGATGCCGTACGGCGCTCCAAAATATGTATTTCCAAAAATACGGACGTTTTAAGATTGCACGTTTTTGCGCTGTTTCGAATCCGAAGCGAGACTCATTTTTCCGGTTTTTCGCCTATAACTCGAAAACGGCTGGAGCTAGCTCAAAATAAAAAAATCTCAAAGGACAAGAGCGTTTCTTTCCGCTTCCTCCGGTATCTTCAAAAATTCCGTACGTCGCTTCGTTTCGGAGATATCGGCCGAAAGGTGCGGCGGTGCAAAAAGGCGAAAAATTTGACGTTTTTACCTTTAAACCTCCATAACTTCTAAACGGGGCCTCCTAGAGCAAAATACTTCGCCCTAACGAAAATGTAGAAAAATGAATTATCTAAAAGTCTTTTTTTTTGTTTTTTTCCAGCTTCAAAAATTAACGAGATACGGGCGGTCAAAGTGGAAGAATTTTTCGAAATTATGTGATATTTTAAATTTAAAATATCCCAGAAAAGCTACTTTTGTCGCGCTCGCCACGGGCCTAATTTTCCATTTTTCCGGTCAAACTCGGTATCGCCAGAAAGCTACGTTCCTCTTTTTTCCAGAGAGATGTCGAACGCCGTTCCACTCCCGATTTTTATTCACTTATGTATTTTTAAAGTACTTACGGTTTTCGATTTTTACGAAAATGTCCATTCTTATTTCGCACAGAACTACACTAAATTTTTTAATTAACCCAGGGCACGTACTGCACGAATAAAATGCCAATCTCCGTGTTCAAATAGAGACTAAGATCGAGCTTTTACGTCAAGTATTAACTAAAATATGAGTGTTTTAAAATTTCATGTTTTACAATTTTCTAGGTTACGTTTTAACACACTCAAATTTGTCACATTTGTCTCGCCCCTGTGAGGCCGAATTTTCGATTTTCCCTGTAAAATTTGGTATCACGTGAAAGGGCCAAGCTCTCCCTTTCCATCGAGACACAGAACGAGCTTCTATTCTATGTACTTGCTTAATTATGAATTTTTTTGTACGTAGACGTTTTTCACTTTCTCACAAAAAAACCAACTTTCACACGCCCGTGTCGGGCCGAATTTCCGTTTTGGCCCGCACACTCCACTATCACAACAAAATATCGTCCTTTCCGATTAATTTGAGACCTAGAAAGCCTCTCAACTCCCATTATTTCCTGAAAAATCACAGTTTTTAAAATCCATGTTTTCCATTCCGACATAAATTTCTGAAATAGGTGGTAAAAATTATGTGTGTGAAGTTAGGCGTTGACAGCTACGCGGAAGCGTTGCCAGCAACGCGGAAATAAGTTTTGATGTCAAATTTTTACATTTTTACAAATTAAATAGAATGCCAATAGTACGGGTGCGCAAAACAAATCTCGAAAATCGCAACTAAATTTATTTGTCGTCCGATTGGCCTGAAATTTGGTACTCGGGGATTATCTACCACGGTGCTCACGAATGTGACGTCGGAATCGCAAAATTCAAAATGGCGGCGCCAAAATGGCGGACGATGTTTGTCGATTATGGCGTCACACCGCTCAAAATCGGTATGTGAGGGTTTTCGAGGTCGCCGATTACGAATCCGAAATCGAAATTGAAAAATTCAAGATGGCGGCGGAGCTGCAGGACACATTTTGCTATTTACGATGCCATTTGACTGAAAATAAGTGCGTATGTGTTACCGAGGTCACAGATCACGAATATGTTATCGTAACTCAAAAATTCAAAATGGCGGCATCCCCATAGCCTAATATTCATCATTTACTGTAACTTCTATATTTTCCAATCGATTCAAATGAAACTCGGTATGTTCAAGTTACTGAAGTAGCTGACTGTGAATATGACGTCGAAATTGAAAAATTCAAAATGGCGGCGGAGTTGCAGGACCCATTTTACCATTTATGGTGCCATTCGTCTGAAAATAGGTATGTATATGTTATCGAGATCACAGATCACGAATATGTTATCGTAACTAAAAAATTCAAAATGGCGGCGTCCCCATAGCCTAATATTTATCATTTATTGTAACTTCTATATTTTCCAATCGATTCAAATGAAACTCGGTATGTTGAAGTAACTGAAGTAGCTGACTGTGAATATGACGTCGAAATTGAAAAATTCAAAATGGTGGCGGAGTTGCAGGACCCATTTTACCATTTATGGTGCCATTCGTCTGAAAATAGGTATGTATATGTTATCGAGGTCACAGATCACGAATATGTTATCGTAACTCAAAAATTCAAAATGGCGGCGTCTCCATAGCATAATATTCATCATTTACTGTAACTTCCTTATTTATCGTCCGATTCAAATGAAACTCGATATCTTAAAGTTACTTAAGTAGCTGATTGTGAAATTGAAAACTTCAAAATGGCGGCGTCCCCATAGCCCAATATCCGCTATTTATTGTAACTTTCTTATTTGCCGTCCGATTCAGCTGAAACTCGGAATGTGAAGGTTACTGAAGTACCTAATTACGAATATGAAAGTGAAAAACTGAAAAACTGAAATACTGAAAAACTGATAAACTTGAAAACTTGAAGACTTGACTTGAAAACTTGCAAACTTGAAAAATTGAAAACTTGAAAACTTGAAATCTTGACAACTTGAAAACTTGAATACTTGAAATCTTGAAAACTTGCAAACTTGAAATCTTGAAAACTTGAAAACTAAAAAATTGAAAGGTGAAAAACTAGAAACTGAAAATCTGAAAACTGAAAAACTGAAATAAAAGTCTGACAAATGAAAAACTGAACAATGAAAAACTGAAATACTGAAAAACTAAAAAACTGAAACACTTAAACACTGAAACACTGAAAACCTGAAAACCTGAAAAACAACTTAAAAACTTCAAAATTCAAATCTTCAAAACTTAAAAACTTATAAACCTAAAAACTTATAAACTTAGAAACTTAAAAACTTAGAAAATTAAAAACTTACAAACTTTAAAACTTTTAAACTGACACTGAAAAACTGGGAAACTGAGAAATTGAGAAACTGAAAAACTGAAAGACTAAAGGACTGAAAGACTGATAAACTGAAATACTGAAAAACTGATAAACTGAAAAATGAAACTGAAAACTGAAAACCTCAAAAACTGAAAACTGAAAAATTGAAAAACTGAAAAATTGAAAAACTGAAAAATTGAAAAACTGAAAATTGAAAAATTGAAAAACTGAAAAACTAAAAACTGAAGACTGAAAAACTGAAAACTGAAAAACTATACTGAAAAACTGAAAAATTTAAAAATTGAAAACTTAAAAACCGAAACACTGAAAGATGAAAAACCGAAAAACTAAAAAACTGAAAATTAAAAAACTGAAAACTTAAAATTTAAAAAACCCAAAAAAAGTGAAAATTGAAAACGAAAAATCAAGCTTTCTACAATGATTCAAGCGTTACCTAATCGAGTGCGGAGCACTCGCATTGACAGCTTTAGCTGTCACCCCTCCGGAGGAGCTAGAATGGGCGATAGCCCATTCTAGTTCATAAACTAAATTGAAGTTCATGTGTGTAATTTAAAACACTGGCCGAAGTAAGGTTAACCTTAATTTCGTTTCGTATCCACTAATGTTTCCCTGCATATTCACTTCGACCTGTGCGTGTTTATGTTACTCCTGTGTGTCAGTTGTCAATTATGCAAATTAGGTATCAAAATCGGGTTCTATGCATTAATTTGTTTTCTATCGATCTTACGCTCCAAATGGTGGTATTCAAAGACAATCAAATTCTCTATAAAAAAGGTTATATATATTCCTTTCCTCAGACCAATAGTTCCCGAGCAGTAGCCGAGCAGCAAAGTTGAAAAATTCTCTATAAGCACCGCACAGTGGGAAATTTATCACTTTTTTGGACAAAAGTCCATTTGACGCACAGTTCTTGACTGATTTGAATATACTTTTACTTCCCCCGCATGCCGAAGGGAAGTATTGTATTCGAGAAAAAATCGCCCTCCGAGATTTTTGCGGATTTTCACATTGCAGATCACGTAGAATATAGGTTTTTCAATTCCGTCTGTCTGTCTGTCTGCCTGTTGTGCATTAACTAAAAAAGTACTTGATAGAGAACAGTCAAATTTGGTAGGTAGCTAACGCTACTGTCTGCGGAGAAATGGTTAAACTTTCACTGGAAAATATACAGGGTGGACCGTCTAAAGGGAATAAATAATGAAGACAAAATTTTTTGTTGAAATTTAAAATTCTCACGTTTCATGACATTCTAATAATACGGAAGGCCGTAACCAAGATTTTCGCCTGATCGCCTGATGAATCACGACCATATAGATTGATAGATTATGACATAGCCAACAAAAAAGTCCCCGGGGACGGAAATTTTTAGTGGGGCGAAAACTATTTAATTATTTATTGAAAATGTAAAAAATACAAGCCCAAAAATGTAATTCCCTAATGTCCGTTTGCGTATCGTGTGTCTTTATTTGCATGAAAAATATACACAGAACATGGTAACGGAAATTTGTAGTGAGGCAGAACAATACTGGAGGTCGGAACAAAAAATTTATAACAATTTTTTTTGGGGTCTAATCGCCTAATGTCCGTTAAGAAAATTATTATTTAATTGATAATAGTAATTAAAAAATACAAACGGACGTTTGAATTGGGGCGTTTGTCTGTAATTAAATTTTGAATATGAAGAATTTCTCGGTGTAATTTTGTTACCCCCTAATGTCCGTTCTCTATCGGAAACGGTTTTTGTTTGTTTAAAAAAGGCCAAAAAATTTACAACGGACAATTTCAACGAGGCTGGGCTAAAAAAAATCGATTTCCGCCGGGCTAGAAAAAAAAACTGTCAATTTTCACCCAGTCCCAAATAGGAATCGAAGGGTATTTCTTCTTTGCTCTAGCATTTACTTCCAGCGAGATGGTTAGCCCATAGGTTACGCCTTAGCTTATGATTCTTTTGTAATTTTTTTGTTTAAAATTCCCTCTCGGCCAACAATTTCCATAAAATCTAAACTTTTAAAATCAAAATCTCCATCTTATCCTTATCCTCTCAACGGCATTGAGACTGTTGAGTCCCATTACCACGAGCGGTCCCCCCCGCCTTTTTTCCACAAAATAACAGGAAATATTTCCATTTCTCCACTTGCACGAATTTATTACACTTTTACAAGGTAATGCGCATGCTCGAAGCTTTTGCATTTCGGTCTCTCTAGACTCTTGTCAGGATATTGGCTGTGTAGCGTATTTCCAAGCATCAACCGCCGGGTGGAGTGGCATGTGCCAGAGCGCACGCGCAGAGCACTAAATACAGATGCCGACGCGCTGTATCACAGATCCCTGTACATTTCATTTCATGTGAATACGCCCCATGAGAAATGTCCGTTTAGCATTTTTTTCTCGTGTATTCGGTGTATACTTCAATTTAAAACAAAAATTAGCCATTAGGGAGTAACTTTTTTACACGCATTTTCTTTACATTCTCCTTTCTCACTTTACCGATTTCGCCCCATGCAAAATGTCCGTTCTGTGTGAATTCTTATTATTTTATATATTTTTTACAAGATTCCACTGAAAATGGACATTAGGCGATGAAAAAAAAATGACATGATTTGTTACGGACGGAAAATTGTTTCCCAATTAATCGCCCCATTTTTGGGCTTTTTGTAAGAGAGATTTTCTGTTTGTTTTGTAAAGAACTACCCATTAAACCTCGTTATATCCATTAGGGAATAACAGGCTTTTTTGGTTACGGTCTCCCGTACTATAAACACATTTCAGAAAAAAAAAATGTTGAAAATTTTTTTACCACTAGAATGGATGGAAAAAAAATTCTTTTTGCTAAAATTTAAAATTTCCACGTTTCATGACATTCTAAGCCTATCTCAGAAAAAATAATTTTTTTAACGTTTCTGCCAATCTTTACCACTAGGATACATAGAAAAATATTTTTTGCTCAAATTTAAAATATGTTTAAAAAAAATGTTTTGAAATTTTTTTTACCAACATTTTTGAAAAAAATTTTACCACTAGAATAGATGAAAACATTTTTTTTGTTCAAATTTAAAATTTCCACGTTTCATGGCATTCTAAACCTATTTAAAAAAAAAATGAGAAAAAATTTGTAATCTCTACTACAAAAATTTTTATTGAAAATTTAAAACAGAAAAAAATTTTGAAATTTTGAAAATTTTGTATGAACTGAATGATGAAAAAAAAATGTTTACTTAAATTTAAAATTCAAAAAGTTTCTAGCTTGCTCTACTTATTTTCCCCTATTGACAACCTTACCCACCTCCCACCTCATCAACGGAATCATTTCAATTAGATGTAATTACAATACATACATGTACTATCTATCAAGTGAATATCTGAATTTTATGTTATCAATCCTTTTAATAATGGAGTGGAGGTGGTGAGGGTGAGGGATTGAAAAATATTAGAAAGAAATCTGGGGCTTTGGTTTCTAGTATATACACCAAATCCTAAGTTTCTGTACTCTTATTAGCTTGCTTTACTTATTTTTCCCTATTTATCTCTACTTAGCCTCCACTCCAACGAAATCTTGTCAAAATGTAATCTAGTTTCGGATGTCGTTATAATACATACGTGTACCAAATTTCAAGTGAAAATCTCAGTTTAATTTTATCAACTCTTGTAGTAAGGGTGTGTGGATGGTGGAGGGATGTAAAATATTATAAAAAAAAACCGAGGCTTTCTCTTCTAGTATATACACCAAATCCCAAATTTCTGTACTTACCAGTTTGCTTTACTTATTTTCCCCTATTCACCCCTATTAAACCCCAACCCTTCAACGGAATCATCTCAAAATATAATCTAGTTCCATGTCGTTATAATACATACGTGTACCAAATTTCAAGTAAATATCTCAATTTTATTTTATCAACCCCTTTAACAATGGAGTAGGGGTGGTGGGGGGTTGAAAAATATTATAAAGAAATTTGAGGCCTTGATTTCTAGTACATACACCGAATCTTTAGTTTCTGTACTCTTATCAGCTTACTTTACTTATTTTCCCCTATTTACCCCTACTTAACCCCCAACTCTTCAACGAAATAATTCCAAAATATAATCCAGTTCCAGATCTCGTTATAATACATACATGTACAAAATTTCAAGTTAATATCTTAAACCCTTCCGGAGAAAACGTGCGGACAAAGAAAGTTACAGACTGACAGACAGAATTTTTTTTTCGCTCAAATTTAAAATCTCGAGGTTTTATGACATTCTAAACCTATTTCAAGAAAAAAAAAATTAATTTTTTTACGATTACTATACTACCAATCTCAATGTGGAAGTAACTGGTGAAAAAAAATGGTCCAATTTAAAATTTCCACCTTTCGTGACATTCTAAATCTATTAGCAAAAAAATTTTTTGAAAACAATATGGAAAAAAAAATTATAAAATGGGTGATGGAAAAAAATATTTTGCTAAAATTAAAAATTCATTATATTTTTTTTAAAGCTATTTTAGCCCTGAAAGAAAAATAAATAAAAAAACACCAACTCGAAAAAATTACGAAAATTACCTAAAACAACAAATTTTTATATGTTAATTTGTACAATATGAAGGGTATCAATAAAATAAACAGATTTATGAAAGAAATGAAAAGTTTTCGTAATTTGAGCCTCAACTACCCCCAAAAATTACCCTCTGAAACGAAACAATCACATTTTTATATAAAAAACATTTATTAAAAGTTGAATAAAGTCCGGTAACGCTGCTACTTTTTTTACAATCACTAACATATTTTTTAATTTTTCATCCAATAAAAAATACATTTATAAATTAAAATGCTTACAACAGGTTATATTTCCTTTCTTAAACAACTGGAGTTTTTATATTTATAATACTTTTTTTCATCAAAATGTTTTTCAAACTTTAATTAAAAATAAATTGTCACTGATTCTTTAATGTCATTAATTTTATTATCCAAATTTACACTGAAATAAAATAGAATATACTTATTAACATTTTTAACATTTATTACACTATTAAACTATTACAATATAAAAGTAAGATGCAAAATATAATAAATAAGACGTAAAATATTTATTTATAATTATTCGATTATTTATATTTTAAAAAACCTACCACTATCAAAATCAACTTATTTTATAAACAACTCCGATTTATGTTTATATACAGCATATAAACAACAACGTGCTCCAAAGTACTCTTGAAGTGTACACTAATGCAAAGTAGCCGCACGTGTTTTAGAAAAATCAATCGTCGGTATAACCGCGCTTGAAATAAATATTTGGAAGTGAAAGTTTAGAACTTTTATCTTTCTTCTCATATGTTAAATTTTTTTTTTAGCCACAACTTATATACGGAGCACAAATAGAAAAAAGTACGTATTTTCCAAGAAATATTTTCATAATCACATTAAAAATGAAACAAAAATATTTCTGAAAATAAAATGATATTTACTTATTAAGTATATCCTACTTTTCACGTTACAATTTTTTCTTTACCTACAAGCCTTGTCTGACCGTTTTAGACAAGTTTTCAAGTGAAAATTTCCTAACCATTAAAAATTGAAAAAATACCAATAATTTAAAAGTAATTTTTTACCCTGGATACTTTAGAGCATAAAAATTAATCTCAGATTGAAGTTTAAGGTATAAAACAAGCTATTTTTTTTTAGTTTTTTTTTAAATAGTATTTAATATTTAGGTTTTGCAAACAAAATAATAAAGCTAAACTTTCACCTGCAATTTATAAGAAATAAAAATAATAAAAATTGAAAGTAAGTATACCATTGGAAAGCTGAATTCTTCCTCTTTAAAATGCTACATTTTTTAAAATTTTTAATGGGTACAAATTGTCTTTATTATGTTGCGGCGGTCGAGAAATGCTTCATTTCCCTGTGCGACGCGCTTGAGATATTGAGCGAAATGTAATAATTTATCATGCTCAAGGGAAAAATTTATTAAAAAAAATTTATATACTATTTTTTTGTAAAATTTCCCGCTCTCTCACGTGGCGCTATCAGTTCTTTTCATTATTTTTCGAGATATTAGCAAAAAACTGAATTTTTCCGTTTCAAAGGTTTTTTTATGAGAATTCGCGGGGGTAAATTTTGGTAAACTTTTTTGAGTCACTTTCTGCTAGCAAGAAACTGGCCTTTCATGAAACAATTATCGAGGTAACAATTAATTCTGACTTAAAACCCCAAGCAACTGTGCTATATACCTATTTGGTTAAATTAAATAGGTATAACAATAAACTGCAATTTAAATAGAAATATTTCTTAATTTTAATACCTTTTTCTATAAAATCTTTATAAAACTTAACAGAAAGGTGATTAATAAGCATCTTGTCACGGTTCGATGAACCCTTTACAACTTCCAGTCAGTTACGTTGACATTTTATGGCTAAGTTACAATGGATCATGCTTAAGTTTCCCTTTAATATATTCAAATATTTTTTCTGAGTTAGAAGCAGGTAAAAGGTAATAAATCATTGCTCATTTTTTAACTAGGTAGATGACAAAAAATTATACTGTGTGAGAAGACTGCCTCGCCATTTTTCTACAACAGTTTTATCACCCCTACATAATGTCTTAAAATATTTTTTTATAAAAAACATTATTAAACGTCCATCGTTTATCTTCCTTTGTGAATAAAGGCGTGCGATAAAATTATATGGCAGCCCGTTGAAAACTAAAGGTCATTTAGCTACATTCAATATCGTTTGCGGAAAATATGCGAGCGAAATTTCTACAAACCGTAAGAACCCACAATATTAAATGATGTAGAAGAAAATCATATTGTATTATTCTGTAAATGTAAATAAGGGGTTGTTTCCGGTGAATAGTTAAAACGTAGATTCAGAAATAATTCTTTTTAGAGTTGGCAATAATGTACAGGTTCGAGTTTTGTCAGCAGCACCCGTATTCCAAAAAAGTATTGTTTTAATAATGAAGCCATAAAATTGTTCTAAATAGTTATTGGTTGCTGACAAATGTAACGATATTCTTTCTACCAAACCAAATACTTGCCGTAAATTGCATGAAAAACTTAATCACAATATATTTCTTAACAAAAGCAAGACTTACTAACGGTGATTTTATGAACGAATTCAGTACGGTGCATTTCAAGGACGCGACAAAAATTTATAATTATCTAGCGCTAGCTGTGCCTTCGCAACGGTCTGTGGCTATATCCGCTCTCAGGTGGATTCGCAGCTCTTAAGACCACCCAACACGAAAACGTAAATTTTTACTTACCGTCTCTACAGTCTGACTTCCATCCCATCTTGTTGTCTAGCGGAGTCTTAATTCGATTTTAAAATTCCTGTATTTTTATCACTGTTTTGTTATTTAAAGAAACATGGGCTTAATATTGTTAAGAGAGATATAAATATCCGCAACTTACTTGTTCCAGTGTTTTGTGTTGTTTGCCGAGTGAAAAATTGTGTAGCTTTGTTCGGAACGGTATAAAAAATTAAGTAGTTTTTTGTATTTAACTTTTTGATTTAGCCCATATTATTTCATATTATTCATTAAAACTTCACTATAGCATATTAAGTTGGGACACTGCTTGCTCAAACGAATGAAACCCTGCAGGAGGATATGGCAAAAGTGAACCTGCCGAAATATACTTTGGATCACCTTGGCTCCTCTACATAGGTTGTTTAAATTGTAAGCATTTTCTTATAAAGACATCTTTAATACAAAATTGCATAACAGTAGTTCAATAACTTATTAAAATGAATAATTTATAATAATAATATTTCGAACGGCTACTAATATCTATGTTTATTCTACAAGAAACAAACATTAACTAATTACTAAACATCACCAGTTATGCTATATCTCATTTTTATCAATATTCATATTAATTAACCTTGATCTAATTGCATTGCATCAATTGAATAAGAACTTCTTGACGCAGTATGTACTTTTTTCTATTCATTTAAAGTAGAACGCTGACAAATCCATATCAGCATAAATTCTGCAAAAAGCTTAACATTGCTAACCTTCAATTTATACAACCTATCATTAGAAAAGTTATAAGTAAAACTAGATTTGTATAGTATAGAGCCATTATTCCATTATTAGATTACGAATTATATTCTAAACATAATAATTGCTGCGTTGATAATATTAAGATACATTATATTCATTATTATTCAACTAATATTAAGAAACAAAACCGAGTGTAAGTAAACAATCGTAAAAGCAAACTTCGAAAATAAAAAATCTTTTTTAAAAAGTTACCGTTTTTGTCTGTAATCGTTTGTTTGTGGCATATTCAGGTTTTCTTACTTTTTATTGGGTATTTTGCCACTGAAAAATGTTTAAAAATTTTTAATGAAAAAACCCCTGCGCCAAACGTATCAGACAGAGGTTAGTTCTTGAATACTTGACCGTTTCAAAAAGTCTCACACCTAAAAATATATACACTAGAACAATGTAATAAACTAAAAACTGAAAATGAAAGCTATAGGTAGTTAACGTTTTGGAAGAGAATCTACTTCCGTTCTCAAAACTTTTTTGGCCGTCAACCATGACAGTTCTTTGTTTATGTATTTCCATAGTCACGTGAGACATTAAATTATATTTATCTTATTTTTACTTACTTCGTCTCTAAGGATGGGCAACCAACTAGAACAAAAGTCTATTGAATCATTCGAAACGCATCTATCCTCGTGTAATAAAATAATCGCTTTCAACGTAAGGCTTGGTGGACATAGAAATTACGCTAGAAGGGGAGAATTTGAAAAATCCAAAATTTCTGAACACGCGCGGGATAATAATTACAGAATTAAATGGGACTCGGCAAAGATTTTGGGAAAAGGGAGCAACGGAACTAAAAGAAAACTTAAAGAATCCGCGATTATTTTATTAAACGAGGACAGATGCGTCTCAAATTATTCAATAGATTTTTGTACTAGTTGGTTACCCATCCTTAGAGACGAAGTAAGTAAAAATAAGATAAATATAATTTAATGTCTCACGTGACTATGGATTTATGGAAATACATAAACAAAGAACTGTCATGGTTGACGGCCAAAAAAGTTTTGAGAACGGAAGTAGATTCTCTTCCGAAACGTTAACTACCTATAGCCTTCATTTTCAGTTTTTAGTTTATTACATTGTTCTAGTTTATATATTTTCAGGTGTGAGACTTTTTGAAACAGTCAAGTATTCAAGAACCAACTTCTGTCTGATCCGTTTATCGCAGAGGTTTTTTCATTAAACATTTTAAAATATTTTACCGTTCTTGTTAGCTTATAAATTATTAACGTTTATTATCATTTATATACAAACACATTTATTAGTGAAGTCTTACTGTTAATATTACAAGTTGATTTATCTAAATAACATAATGGAAATCACCGAAATTATTTAAAAACTTATTAACTTCCAATAATGTTAGTTTGATGAAAATAGGAGCAATGAAACCTTGTTGATATGATGAAAATATACGGAATACATTCATTATTTCATAGTTATATGGTTTTAAAAAAAATTCAGACACCGTGTGTAGGTATGCTATCATGATGAAAAATTCACAGATTTCGCAATCCTTGCAATCATCGGGACATTGGAAATGATAACACCATACATAAAACATAAACTTATTCCGGAAACAGCTACGATCCATCCCAAAAAACATGATTTTAGGTACTTGTTACAAGAATAACTAAAAGAGAAGAGCGGGGGGGGGCGCAACCCCTTTTCTTTTTCTACGACGCTAATACTGCCTTCGGCGCTAATAATTATTAACAATTAGATATCAGAATAAAAACCTATTAACCTAACCTAAAGAAATCATAGAAAAGAATTTGTGAACAAATTTTATTAATCGTCACAAAATTAAAGAAAAAAAATTCAGCAGTCATAGGAGTTTGAAACCGGGACCTTTCGCACCGTAAGCGAGACCATTACCTATGCGCCAATCGTACGGCTGATGATGAAGACTAGGGTAAGGAATAAATAGCGAGACAAATGGTATCACGGTTCGATGCTACAAGAGTCGCTCTCTCCGTACCGCCTTCTGTTGAACAGGCGGTACAATATCGATCGGCGCTAACCGACTACGCCGCATTCGCTTTCCGTATAGTAACAGGCTCTCGCCAAAAATGAGAGAATTAACAAGAGAGGACAGCCGGCGGAAAACCTTTTATCTTTTAGCAATGGTGCCATTGACCTCGACACTTAAATTGGAGTTCTCGCGCAGTTGCCACAACGTGACAATCAGACCGAGAAGGTAACATTAGAAAGAGAGGCCAATAGTGAAAAATGGACATTACTGTCCTGATAGAACGACCGAACTCAGCTGATTATTAGTACCCAAGGTCACTAAAAAACAGGTTGCTTTGTGATAATTGTCACATGAAGTATATCTATGTTTATATGTAAGGTATCTATTTGGTTAGGATATAATTGTACATTTAAAAATAATTTTGAAACTTTTTTTTATAAAATGGGGACAAAACAGCAACACGCAGCTGTCATCGAGGTCTATACGTGACGTAGCACTTGTCGATTCTAATGAGTTAACCTATCTTTTAGTAAGCTTGGTCAAATTCATTTAATGTGGACCCGACAAATCCCGAAACCGTTTCCGCTGGATGTCGTGTCCCTTTAAATTGGAGTTCGCAACTGTCTTCGCCTATTGCGTCTTCTCCGCCTGATTGTCCTATCTTGTTAGTTCTCTAATCTTTGCTCTCTCGCTCAGTATTACATCATCTGATCTTGATACTTTCATGTTGACGGCCTTGGAAAAAACTCATAACTTTTGTCCTATACGCTACACGCGAATATTAACATTTTCAATGTTAATATTTTGCACAATATTATTTAACAATATTTGCTCCCAGTATATAGAGGCCTAGGAAGAGTATACTAAATGAGTTCCAAACGTTTTTTGTTAACAAGTAAACCGGTTGATTAGAACTCATTACCTAATAATGCCAATGTTAGGCCCACTGCAAAAATAATAAATTTAGAAACCAAATGTTAATAAACCGACTTCAATTTAGGTCACAAAGTTCAATTAGCTGCTCAACTGGTAGTCGTGGAAATGAAGCAGAAAAAAGGGCTAAATCCCAATATGAGACTCCGCCCCACCTAATTTATATGTGAGATGATGAAGTATTCCAAAAGATGTACAGAATAGAGTCAGGGTCATGGGAACTGGTGCTTTTTCGATTTCCGGTCGTAAACTGGGACAGAAGTACGTTCACCAAAAATGTTTTCAAAGTTGAAAGAAAACTATTGGATTTTATATTCTGGATAATTTTAATAGACATTTTTTACGTAACCCCACTCTTCTCACGATATAAGCGTTTTAAAAAAAGCGAGTATTTAGGCTTTCTTTTAAAAAACTAGTATTTACGAATATTTTTGGGCGTTTATTATGAATTAAAACATGTAGACTTTATATTTTGGACAATTTTAAGCATTTTTCGGTCTCTTGACATTTTGACAAAAAAAACTTAAATGCACGTTTCTCTTTTTCTAACGCTTATATCTCGAGAAAGGTGAGGTTAGGTAAAAAACATCATGAGTCAAAAAATGCTTAGAATTGTTCAGAATATAAGGTCTACATCTTTGAATTCATCATGCTAATGATGATCAATACTACCAGTTTTTCAAAGATATGGATTTTAAGTACACTTTTTCTAAACGTATATATCTCGGTAAAAAATGTCAAGAGTCATACAATGCTTAAAATTGTTCAAAATATACAGTCCCAGTGTTTCAATCCATAATAAACGACCAAAATTAATCGCAAATATAAGTTTTTTGAAAAAAGAAATCTAAGTACATGTTTTTTTACGCTTATATCTCGAGAAGAGTGAGGTTAGGTAAAAAATGTTGAGTCACCAAATGCTTAGAATTGTCCAAAATATGAAAGCCGATGGTACTTTTTCAACTTAAAAAAAATTGTTGGTGACCGGAAATAGAGAACTTCTGTCCTAGTTTATGACCAGAAATCGAAAAAGCACCAGTTCCCATGACACTGACTTTGTTCTATATACGGGGTGTAATTAGTTTCATGTCATTAAAAAAAACTGGTGGTAGAGAACGACAAGACAAACAAAAAAACCTTATATAACATGGGGTCTAAAGTTCATAGTTTTGGAGAAAAAAAAAATAAACAGAAATTTCCCAAACTTTCAATAAAATTTTTTGAGAACTGCTGGAATATTGAGTCAGGTTTAGATCTAGATCTGATCTGAAGAAAACTATACTCTAACTCTCCCTTGTGCAATATTTTAGTTACTGTCGGTGTTTCGTTATGTACACACGTCCAACCCGCCGTTGGTTGTTTTTGTTATTTTTGAATTTCGCGTCATTGTGTATTTATAGTTAAGATTTATTTTATTGACTTACCGTTCAAGTTGTCAAATTCTTGATTACGTACAGACACAACTTACTTCTTCGTTCTTTTTGTATTCCTTTTTGGCTTTTGTACCAAGTTTTTATTTTATTTTTCTTTATTGACAACGTTAGTTGATAGTTTAGTGTTTAGTGTTGAACGTAGTGCGTATGTACTTAATTCGACGTACCGAACTGTGTATTAATACAGATGCAGAGACTTTGAATCATTTCGGTAGGTAGTAAGCTTTTAACCCAGGACACTTATTTATGTTACAAATGTTAATAAACCACATTTAAATTTTCTAAATTATAAACAGTCCAATATTTTGTTCCAAATTAAAAAACACACATGTAAAGAAATGGTCTGTTTAAACCTCTATGGCCATTATTTGCTTGCACTTTTTTAAGACAATTTAAAAGTTGCATAATTGGAAAGTACAAGTCCATTGCCCAAGAAAAGCAGTGGTTCTCAATAATTGTCTACCATAATATTAAATATGTTAACCTAGATCAGTGTTTTTCAAAGTGCCCCTAGAGGGAAAAGTCATAAAGGTTTTTTGTTTGTCTAGTCGGTCCCCATTACCAGTTTTTTAATGACATGAAACTGATTACACCCTGTATCTTTATGAACATTTTGCACCGCCTCACATAAAAATCAGGTCTGGCGGAGTCTCATGTTGGGGTTAAATGCTTCACTTCCTCGACCATCAGTGAAATTTTGTCACAATTCTTTTTGAAGGTTAAAATTTTTACTGTTTTTAATCCTAGAGTTAAACGGAAAAATATAATAGAGTTGTATATAACTTTGTTAAATACAGACACTTTCCATTGAATTTAATAATATCAATGCTATCTTGAAGGTGTTTTCAAATATCTGTTTAATCTAGACAGCAGAGGCAGAATGGTAATCTGGACAAGTCTAGAGTTATTAGATTTCCACCAGGCGCCTCTCACTCCAGCGTAAAACAAATTAATTTGTAACCTCGAAACTCTGATTGCATTGTATAGCTGTGCAGATAGTTTCGCTAACATCGTAAATCAAAACTAGAAGACTCCATTTCCTCGGAACCAATGATTTGCATACCTTAACGTCCGGCCTGATAACCTACGTCGGTTTCAAATGACCCTCTATATTTGAACGATACAACGATATACACCAACACCAATAATATATTTTACCCTTATCTTCAACTATATGGTTAACAAAGCAATTTTTCTATCGAGATTTCTATGAGAACTTTTCGAATATTTTCTGCCAGCGTTTTTTGTACATTTATCACAATAAGAGTATACCTTTTGAAATAAATCTATTTGTAATAATTTGAAGTTATATTATTGAAAGTGGCCTAGGATGCAAGTGAAAATGTATGTGTTTTTTCAATTAGGAGTATATAAACTTATCTATAAATTATAATAGGTGTATGGGACAACATTTCGGAAACTTATAGTTTGGGAAAAATAATACTAAAAGTATCTATAATTTTTTTCCAAGGGCACCAAATTCGTCGCCTCGGAACTATTCTCCCTTCAAGGTTAGATTTTGAAACGGTTTCTTTGCTAATAGTTTCTAAACTGCTTCATCAATTGTAATAAATTTATGTAGATAGATAATATATAGGTAATATATAGACAGTAAGGTGTCTTTGATTCAAAAGTATGTATCCTGTCTAGGAAGCCAGGGCAGGGGTGGAACACTCCTAATGTTTTTTGTCCATAACTTCTGACAGAAACTGGTTTTTGTAGGTAAGTTAGATGCCATTTTTGAATTATATAGACAATTTTATAGAAGAGTAGCGATTTTCGTATATTTTGTACAATATTTCATTTGTACAAATACAACACAAAATGAGATGGTATTCTGAACATGGCTAAGCCCTAAGAGTTAATAATAAGAGAAAAAGCATAAATAAGAAAAAGGTGACAAATAGGTATATGACAGTCTTTTCTGCTACAAAACTCGTATAAATAAAGCACTAATTGAGTCTTTTCACTCTTTATTTAAAGTTGTTGACAGCAGGATTAAATAGGTCTAAATAGCAATTATAGATGTTTCGAAGTCTCAGCATATTTGTTAAAGGCGGATAATAACCATCATTAGTAGAATGAAATGGAATATGAAATAAAAACTTATGTTTTTTGTAAGTCTAAGTATGGTATTACAACTAATTTCACTTACTGATGCATGTGAATCAATACTTTCGATTGAAACTATGTGTAAAAATTGTAAAAGTAATTTATACCTTCTTTATTCTGTATTTAAATTGGTCATTTTATGTCTATATTCATATTCATCTCTAATAAGATGGAGTTTATTTATAATGTAGTAGTAGTTTCGGTACTGCAAATTGTGTACTACCCCTATCTTTAATTCAGATAATTGCTAAAAACGTTTGCTATTCGGGAATATACAGTGTTGTTTACGATATACTGCTGCAGAAGATGACCTTCTGTTGCATACTTGAATAAAACATTATATCGAACACCTTCGCTATAGGAAACACAGCATGTAAATGATAACAATTGTATATCTAATCTCGTCGAATTTACGAAATAGGTGGGCCTACTATTATTCATAATCTGTATTAACAATCCATTATCATTTTATGACAAATGCGTCCTTTATTGCAATGACTCAAATTTAATGTGTTCTAAAAATAACAAAGGTATGTTTTTTCAGACTGCTAAAAATTTCAAATTTAAAGTCGAAATATGGTATTTCGTCCCACATAACATTTCAAGGGAGAAGTTAGATTACTAAGAACACCGTGGATGACTCTGAACTGAATTATCGAGTCACATTTTTTTCATAAAGCAAAAAATGTCCTAAACAAACAGTATGCCACTAAAAGTAATATGGTATTTATTTTTTCACTTTACGCTCTAAATTAAAGTGAGACAATGAATTGGTCTCAAATCTCTCTATTCATTTATTAACAAAATGTGTTAATATGAATGTCAACAGAATTAAAATTAAAATAAAATAACACTTTAGTTGTAGAATGCGAGGATGAGCTCAAGCGCTTGCTTGGCAACCTACAAAGAATAAGCTCTGAGTACGGTTTGAGTACAAATTAGACCGGACAAATGAAAAAAACCCAGGCACAAAATGATATGGTACAGGTTGCTTTCGAAATGTGGATGGGAAGACGCTTGTTACAAATTTCAACAGCCCAACATTCAAGAAATATGTCCCCCAAAGTGACTATCCAGCATCATACTTTACGAATACTGTAATTTTTTTACCACATTAACCGGAGAGAGCCGAATATTGAACGAGCGATAGTCCAAGGAAAGCTAATATGTGAGAATTTGCAAACCCCTTAAGTTTACACCATTCAATTTACTTAAGTTGATACACTTTACTTATTTTTACTTCCACATTTACGTAGCGGATGGAATATTAAATGGATTAATAAAAGAAATTGAGACATTCACTTGAAATTTGATACACGTTTGTATTATAACGACATATGGAACTAAATTATGTTTTCGGATGATTTCGTTGAAGGAATGGGGGTAAAATAGAGGTAAATAAGTACAGCAAGCTAGTAAAAGTCCAGAAACTTGGAATTTGGTATATAAACTAGAAGCAAAGTCCTCATTTTCTTTAATGATATTTTCCACTCCCACCGCCACCTCCTCTTCCTTATTAAAGGGGAGAACAAAATAAAATAAAGATACCCTTAAAATGTGATAAACTTATGTATTATAATGAGATCAGGAACTAAATTGTATTTTGCATTTATGTCGTTGAAGGTTATGGCTAAAATAGGGGTAAGTAAAGTTAGCTAATAAAAGTACAGAAACTTGGGATTTGGTGTATATACTAAAAGCCAAGGTCCAAATTTTTTTATCACGTTCTCTGCCCCCACCATGATCCCCACCTTATTATTAAAAGTGGTTAACAAAATAAAATTAAGATATTGACTTGAAATTTGGTACAGGTACACATTATAAGGAGGTTTGAGATTAAATTATGTTTTGAGCTTACTTTGTTGAAGGGTTGAAGTAAATAGGAGTAAATAAATAAAGTTAGTAAGAGTCTAGAAACTGGAGATTTGGTGTATATATTAGAAACAGATTCTTTACATTTTCTTATGACATCTGCCACCTCGACCACCCCCACTACGGAGTAGGGGTGGTTGATATTAAAGGAATTAACAAAATAAAATTGTGATATAATGTGTTCGAGGGCAAAACTTTCCCTCGCCCCCCATTAAACTTCAGTCAGTCGAAAATGTATTGAAGTGGTACATTGTTCTATGGGTTTTTGGGTCAGACGATTTCAAATACTATATTATTAAAATTCTATTAGCAATTATTTCCACATACTAGAGTGCAAATATAATATCAGGAATCTCTTATTTAAAGAGACTTGAATGGGAAATCTGGATGTGGAAGTAGTGTTAGGCAGCGGTTTTTTATTTTTCAGTGAATCTTTCCCGCATATTTGAATTAGTAAAAAGGTTAAAATTTAATAAACGAAGAAAATGGAAAAAAACATAGTTCAGGTTTTTGCCGTTATAAAATTGAATTAAAGAAAGTTGTTCAGAATCACACCAGATCCTAAATTAGGCTGAAAATTCAAAAATTTTAATTTTGCAGTCGAACAACTGTAGGTACAATACATACATGTTTATTTAAATACCTAAATTCATATTAGTAATAATGTCTCTTGCTGTTTTTCTTACTTTTTATTGGGTATTTTGCCACTGAAAAATATATAAAAGTTTTAGTGAAAAAACCTCTGCGCCAAACGGATCAGACAGAGGTTCGTTTTTGAGTACTTGACTGTTTCAAAAAGTCTCACTCCTAAAAATATATAAACTAGAACAATGTTATAAACTAAAAACTGAAAATCAAAGCTATAGGTAGTTAACGTTTCGGAAGAGAATCTACTTCCGTTCTCAAAACTTTTTTGGCCGTCAACCATGACAGTTCTTTGTTTATGTATTTCCATAGTCACGTGAGACATTAAATTATATTTATCTTATTTTTACTTACTTCGTCTCTAAGGATGGGCAACCAACTAGTACAAAAATCTATTGAATAATTAGAAACGCATCTATCCTCGTTTAATAAAATAATCGCGGATTCTTTAAGTTTTCTTTTAGTTCCGTTGCTCTCTTTTTCCAAAATCTTCGCCGAGTCCCATTTAATTCTATGATTATTATCCCACGCGTGTTCACAAATTTTGGATTTTTCAAATTCTCCCCTTCTAGTGTAATTTCTATGTTCACCAAGCCTTACGTTGAAAGGTCTAGACGATTCACCTACGTAATGTTTTCCGCACTCACACAAATATACAATCAAAATACAATTTTTTGAATTTTGAACAATATTTGGAGGTTTCGTTTTTGATAAAACCGATCTTAGCGTGGTTCGTACGGAAAACCTATTCCCAATTTCTCGTAATTTATCCGATAAACCATGTATATATGGAATTACTGCCATTGACCTAAATACCTCAGGTTGTGATAGTATATTCTCTCTATTACCAATGTTCAATAACTGACTATCAACAAAACTCTCAGGATATTGATTATTTAATAAGACAGTTTTTATAAATTGTTCTTCGTTCCTTAATATTACATCATTTGAAGAAATAATTTTGGCCCTGTCATACAAACACTTAACAACACCTTTCTTAACACTAATATGTTGATTTGAATTGAAATTTAAGTATATATTTGTGTGTGTTTGTTTTCTATACACACTGGTTTGGTATGTGTTATCTAACTTTTTAATTAAAATATCTAAGAAAGGTAATTCATTATTATTCTCTATTTCTATTGTAAATTTAATTGAAGCTTCTTTTTCGTTAATCTGATTCAAAAAATTACTTAAACATTCTTTACTATAGGCCATATAGCAAAAATGTACATATCTCCACCATACAATGGGTTTATTAGCTAGATAATTAATATTACTTTCCTCGAAATTTTCCATGAACATGTTACTTAATATTGGAGATAATGACCTCTGTCTGATCCGTTTGGCGCAGAGGTTTTTTCATTAAAATTTTTAAATATTTTTCAGTGGCAAAATACCCAATAAAGAGTAAGGAAATCTGAATATGCCACAAATAAACAATTAACGACAATATCTCTTACTGTGTTCACAAGTATTTAAAACAGTTCCTGTTGCCTTTTCGCAAGTGCATCACTATGCAAAAAGGTCAAGTTATTGTATTTTCAAATACATGGGAAATTTTTATAGAATTTATCCGATTATTTTAGGTGGTTTAACACTAGGCTCAAAAACATTTAAATACACAAAACAACGTCAGCAATGCCCAGTGCCAAGCTGCTAACTTCGACTCAATAAAGATAAAAGAGTGCTAATTTACCCTTTCTGGGATGAACATCAAAAGACTTTTTATGCAACTCTATCACAGTTTTCAGTCAAAAGCAATTCACGCTACAACTGTAGGTTTAATAGATCTGAAGTTACAGAGCCAAGTGATTACTTTATGCCGAATAAGAGCAATTTATTGGCAAGATCAACACACCAACTTCGGAAACTAATGGTCACGAATGCAGAATGCAAATACAACAACCAGAAACTGACCGCCGAGTGAACTTTAACGGAATATTCAAACTATACCGCAACCCTTCATTACATTATAAATCACAGCCCCTCTTGAAGCGGGCATAACTGCGCGTTATTTAACACAGTATATAGGTAATATGGATGACATGAATATGCAGAGGATATTAAAATTCCTAACTGATTTGATATTTAATTAAGGCCACGGCATCACAGAATACAGTTTATCATTGTAGGCTTATCTTTGTTCTCCACCGATTTTTATTAGGCCCTCGCTGCTTTCTAGGTACGTTCTTCTGTTCCTTTTTTAAAAAGGGGGTTAGGGAGAATGTCAATAAAGAAAAAATAAGTTCTTACACCTCTGGTCGCTACTGTGTTTTTAAATACGAGGCGATGCACATTAGGCCAAGTGCGTAACTTAGTACTGGGTTATCAGTGGATATAATAAAACCTAATTAAAACATACTTGCAAAATAGACACCAACATGTTCAACACCATGGTTACAGGTCTGTCGAATTTATACAGGAATCTGGTGGTCTCCAAGGATGTATATTGGGTCTGCTATTTTTTAACTTATTCGTGGATGATATTACGTTTGATTTTAATGCCAAAACGTTGCTTGATGCCGACGAGTTGAAAATACTTCTCGAAATAACGTCAATCGAAGACTGTCAGAAATTGTAAAATAATCTAAATAAACTTCATAACTGGTGCGTTATCTATCTATCTATAACAAACTGCCCCTGAATGCACAGAATACCTTGACATTTACTGACACTGTCCGCACCCTATATGTTACATTTGTAAGATCCCACCTCGAGTACGCATCAGTGGTTTAGAGCCCTAGTTACAACGTTTATATCCTTCAACTCGAAAATATACAACGTAGATTTCTTAAATCGGTTACGCATATAATATATGGTTATTATCCGCAAATTGGATTCCTCCACGAAATATTTTAATGTCATTCATCATCTCTATATCAACCGTAACCACACAAACCTGGAAAGTCAACTTGATATATTTTGCACTAATTCATCGCAAATAAAGAAATATATGATTAAAACGATTGTTTATCCTAAAGATTGTCATGTTTCGGCTTCTGCTTTTTATTTCTTTCTTGTTTCTAATTTTTTCCTTTTTTCTAATGTCTTTCTTTTTACTCTAAAATAAATTTATATACCCACTGTATGTACAGTTTTGTTTATATTTTGATATGTTTTTGAATTTTGATTATTTTGTAACTATAATTTTTTCTTTCGTTACCCTGTAATCGGGCCTTGTGCCTGTTAGATATCGTAATAAATAAATAAAACAAAATAATCAGTTAGATGAAAAAGGGTGCATTACGAAAATACTTAAATCTTAAAAGATTTAAATAAAACCTTTTCCAATGTATTCTAAAATGGTCAAGTTTATTATCCATTAAAAACTGTGTAAATCAAAAGTTTTGGAAAAATAAAAAAACAATATTTTATCAACACATATTTTGAGACTGTGATAACTAAAACAACTGAAGTGATAAAATTACCAAAAAATTTGTCGTTCTGGACAATAAAACAATTTTATTCTTTCGCCAGCGATTCATTTATTAGGCGTAAACTTCTTCAGTGCAAATTGAAGCCTTATTTGGACTATACTGTCACGTTTTTCCACCCCTAGGAAACCACCCTTTAAAATCCGTGGGTTAAAAAATTATAACAAGAGATCAATACTAAAACTTCATTGAATAGCTTACCGAAATAAACTTCACAATACTTTTATTAACTAAAACACACGTTTACTGTCTAAAATAACTTTTAACAATGTTTATTAAGTACTTAATATTAAAACTTTGTATTCACTTTCGATTTCTAACTTTACTTTTCATTAAAGATTTTCTTCCCCGCCGTGAATCTCGCCTTGTCTATTTCACAAATTGGATCTAGAATCTTCTGTGCCCTTCTCGGAGGCAATTCAGAATAATATAGAAATCTCGATCCTCTAATATAAATTTTTAGAAAACGTATTACTACCAGTGACTCAGAGATTGCGCACACTACAAGCTTTCATGGTACAGAAGTTACAGTTGTCTACCACAATTGCTACCCAGTGCCACTACTCATGAGCTATCAGTCTCCAGATCCTAGACGGCGTAACGCGACACAATATATTAAGCGAAAAAATAAAGTTGTTGTATAGTTCTGATTGCCGTTCCACTGTTATAACGTTCAAGAATATAATTTATAATTCGGAATTCATACAAATGTTTACGACTTTGCTAATTGCAGTTTTAATATTATAATTTCAATATTGAAAACGGCTGACCGGAACTTGAAAATTATGAAAGAAATTGTGTTAAATTTTCGGCGAGATCAGAGAATTGCCTAAATAAACATCTAAATGCACGTGGCTATGCACAAAAAATATTTATTAGGGTATGTATAATTGTACAATATTGTGGTTACTTATGGTTAGTCTGTGATATATCTAGGCCAGAAGATGTACATATTTATATACATATACATTTCGAGATATTTTCGCGGTTGTCAGTATAAACATTACTTGGTTCTCTGGTAGAACTACATCAGTGATTGTTATAATCTAGACGTTTTGGCTTTCAGTGTTTGTGACTTCTTAGGACTAATCTGAATCTGGAGCCTCAATCTGTTTACTCCTCAGGACGAACCGTGGTCATCTCTGAGGTCTCAGTCTGATGACTCCTTAAAGAGTCATCCGACGAGTTTATAGTACAACTACTACAACAAATAGTATTATTAATGGGAAGTTCAATAGAGAAAGCATGACTATTGAGAAAACAATGGAGATACTGTTAGCAGTTTGATAAATAAATTAGGAAAACAAGATTAACAAATAGTAAGCAACATTTTTTTAGATTATATGGATTGAAATAAAATCATACTGAAAATTGTTTACAATTTGCAATACATCTTTTCAATAAACGGATGAAACTTACTGTGAGAAAGAAGATGTAGAGAACCGTTATAGAATTGAGAGGATTTTTAAAAACAATATCAGACTTCCTTCGTTTGTAATTATAGAAGATTTAGCTGCAGGTCACTTAAATTTACTTAACATGTCTATTATTAGGGGGGGGGGGCATAAATGGAAGAGCTTCGACCAACTTTGGTGTTATATTTCCTTTTGATTGATTGATTGATTTTTGCCAACGTAAGTTGAGGATTGGTGCCGATCCCGGGCATACAGTCTAGAGGTTCGTTCCAACACGCAGCTCGGTAGTCCGCCGAACACGCCGATCGGACGGCCAAACCGCGTACCGAAACCTAACATCGATACCGCCGGATCGAATGCATACACCGAGTTGGACATTGGACATGCTTGTTGTCAGCAGCGAGAGCCACATGATGCATGGGGCCACATATAGGATGGGAAGTGTAGGTGTTTGTAAGATGTTTAAGCTTCCATTCTTCTTTTAAGTTTCCATCTATTATCATTGGTTGAGAAGTGTAGGCGTTTGCGAGATGCCAATTTCCAAGCTTCTTTTAACTTTCCACCTACCATCATCTCCGTATTTATTCTTCTTCTAAGTTTTCTGTTTCTTCCGCTTCTGAATCTAGCAGCCTTTATTTTCATTTTTTATTTTTATTTAATAACCGTTTCACAGGTAAACATCCATTTACAGTGGAAGTGCTGGGAGGGGCCCTACCTCGCGACAAAAAATAAGAGCTTTTTATAGCGGGTTATGAGAAGGAGGTTCGAGGGAATATTTTGCACACCGTATATATTGTTTCTTGAAGCAACCATTTTTAGTTTACGTTTTCTAATTACGTTTTCCAATTCCGGGTATTTTTCTATTTCATTACCCATATTCAACACCTTTCAATTTTACTTTTAAATTTTTTCTCTGTTCTATAATAAACTAAAAAATTAATAAACAAATACAATTAATAGACTAGACTAAACTTATCTTTTGGTCGTTTTGTGATTATATTGGCAGCTTTCCTCTTCCTTCTGTAGTATTCCCACACTACCTACACTCGGGTTTCATTCTTCCAGATGTTGTTAAATGGGTACCATCCACTTAATCGTATAGGTAAAACTTCACTGAATCCTTGCCTTTCGATGCACTTTTAGCCACTATTACATTTCAAGATGTGACCGAGTTATTCAGATAATATTTACCACACTTTATTTTTAATTATTTATTTTGCTTGAGTTCAAACTTATATTGTGTGAAGCAGATTTTTGTTAGCCACAATACCGTATACATTTTATTTTATTCGCTCAAAGTTTGACCGGTCTTTATGTGATTTAAAGTGGAGCAACTCGGCACACGTCTAGTCTCTATGAACAAACTATTTCCTTTTGATGGTGAAAATGCTATCATTAAACTAATAGGCTAGGAAATGAAGCATTTTGGCTCGCAATTTTTTCGTCCAGCATGGATTTACTTGAAATTTTCACAGAACGTAGGGAGTAGCCCAAGGATCATTTTCTATATCATGCCGCTGTACGCTAAAATCTTGGGGGTGGTTGCCATCCCATCTCGGGGGTGGAAATTTTTCATTACATTTTAACCATGGAAATCGATGGAAAAAGTAATTCTAAGAAAAAAATGTTCTTTACGTTTTCTTCGTAAAACTAATATTTTTCGAGTTATTCGCGGTTGAAAGTAACAGTTTTTCGACGAAAAAATCGACTTTTTTAGAGGGTTTTTTGAGAATAACTCGAAAAATATGCATTTAATCAAAAAAACTGTAGATATCAAAATTATAGCTTTTAGAAAAACAAACAAAATCCTTTTTTTATAATTTTTCTTCGACCAATATAAACCGAGATACGGCATGTTAAAGGTTAGCTTTTTTCGTCAAATGCATAATTTGAAATATTCAAACCCAAATAACGGGAAAACTTTGCATTTTTCGAGGAAAACTTACAGAATGTTTTTTCAAGTATACAATTAGACCTTTCAAACAAAACAAAAAAAAGTTTCTAGCATAAAAATTGAGCGACTTATGATCAAAATAAGGTCGGTACCTACTTTTTTCTACGAAAAAATCAGTGAAAACAACCCCCTAACTACCCTCCTAATTAAAATTGATCTTCACCCTTCTGTAATTCTTTTTATATATGTATTATCAATACACCCAAGAAGTTTGACCTATTTAAAATGCCTAATTTTAGAAAAATTGGAGTTTAAAGATAAATTGATTTTTTGCAATTTCGTATTTTTCACCCTTTTCTTCAAAATATCTCCGAAAATACTGGAGATACGAAAAAAATGATAGAGTACTAAATTGTAGCTTTTTTAATAACTAAAATTTCCCTGTGCATAGATTTTCTTTACAGTGAATATTTAGCGAGGTATAGCTGTTTAAAACCTCTATTTACGAGCAAACACCTCCTTATTCGAGCCCTTTTAACTCACCCCACTTAAAAACTAAGGGATCTTACGGAATTTAATTCACATAGTCTTATAGCTCTTGAAAAACCCTACAAAATCATTTTTGAAAAAACTTTTTATCACCAAAAATGAAGGAGCTATGTTTATGAAACGAATTAATTTTTTTTTTCGAAAAATTCGAATAGCCTGCTTGGGAGTGTAATAGAGCATTTTCAATATATATAATACCACAGAACCGGTTTTTTCGGCAGTAATACGTTGTAAT
The DNA here is from genome assembly GCA_963583905.1 of Stenurella melanura. Lineage (NCBI taxonomy): Eukaryota > Metazoa > Arthropoda > Insecta > Coleoptera > Cerambycidae > Stenurella > Stenurella melanura. Next base: position 49,357,010 of record OY757311.1, read on the forward strand.
ATGTTCCACTTTCTCCATTCAAATCGAAAGACAGAAAAGAAGAAACTTCTGCTCATGTGTCTGCGTGTGTGAGTATATATTTCGTTGATTCCTCGCCAGTGTGTTCTAAAGTTAAAAAGAAATAACACGTGCTCTGACAATTTTTTTAGAATTATTCAATTGTGTTTATTATAGTAAATAAGTCGGTTAGTTTCTTTGAGAATTAATAATTTTTTTTTAATTAAGTGTTGAATTTTACCCATATTAAGGTTTACAATGTTTTTATATAATTTTTGACAATAAGGGGTAGTTTACACCCCTAAAAATAATCAACGCCCATGAGCATGATATAGAATATGAAGTACAGGGTGAGATGATCCTAATCCCAAATTTTTATGCAAATCGATGCAAGCCGAAATCATTCTTTTAGGATAAATAATTTTTTTATATATAGCTCCAACAAGGGTGGTTTTAAGGGTTGAAATATTATGATATTATATCCTAAAGCATAAAACAATCATTATTTAACTAATCCAATCCAAATGTAGACCATATTAAAGTTTAAAATGTTATTTTATAATTTTTTACAATTAGGGGTAGTTTTCACCCTTAAAAAACCAAAAGCGCACAACGGCTCAATATAGAAAATGAACTAAAGGGTGAAATGAGCCTGATCCCAAATTTTTGTACAAATCGATGCTGGACGAAAAAATTGCGAGGTTCTGCCATTTTTTCAGCTTCATTTCCTGTACTATAACGATTTTTGATGATATACAAGCACGTATTGTAATTCATAAAAATATAAAATAATATAAATATCAATTGTTAGTTCCACAATGAATATCTTCAAGTATTGAGGTTATATTCATCACTGTTCTTAAATCTATGTTCATTAAAACATGTTTGAAAACAATGAACCACCTTTTTTATAAAATGGATAAGTACTATAAATTTTGGGAAAAGGTTTTACAGTCGTCCGGCTAATTGAGCCTAACTATCTAATATTTTTCTAGTAACCATTCTTGAAATGAAAATAATTTTTAAAAACTATTGTCCGTTTTAGTAGTATCTAATGTAGTCTCTACAAAGTAAAAGAACTTATTCGTTGTTTTGAATTTTTAAGCTTGAAAATCAGACTCTTATCAGAAAATTCCTATGTACCCACGTACAATTTTCATGTATATCTGCAAAAATTTTGCAAATATGGCACCCCTATTGGATTCGTCATTTATAATTTTTAACTATTGACATCAAGTTCAGTATCAGTATTAAAAAAAACCTAACAATTTCAATTTCATTTTTCGATATTTGTCCAGATGTAGCTTGTTGGAATCGCGATAATGTGAGATCACTGCCGACCTATACCCTATAGCCAGCACCAGCGTTCAAAAGATTTCAAAGAAATCGCTTGAGTCACTCCAGAGTGGTGATTGAATAAATACAAATCATGAAACCATTTACTTTTTTAAAACTTGTAAAGAGGGTTAAAATATGAGCATTAAAGCAGTTGAACTAAATTCATACAAACATCTTTATCTGTATTTTTTGATGCTGAGATATAATTCCTTATATTATTTTGAATAGCAAGAATTATTTTGTTGTTTTAAATTATTATAATTGTTGAGGTCTTTTACATACTTTTAGTGGAAGGAAATTGTAAGTGTTTATAAGTAGTTTAAAATGTGGAACATTATTACTTTCTTATCAAACTGTAAAAGACTTATGCTAGGCAATAATATTGATGAATGCACAATTTGTGAAACTTGACGAAAGAAACCATTAGTAGTGAAATTCTAAACATTGATGACTTGAAAATATATAGAATTGATAATATGTAAATACAAGAGGTGGTGGCCTATTAATTTTTATCAAGAATAATTTTTGACCGAAGTAAATAACATACGAGGGAATGTTTGTGAACAACTCTAGATTAAGAAATATTATGAATAAATAAGAATCCTGTTTTGGTAATTGTCTATAAACTTCCTAATAAAGAAAAAATAATTTCTTACTTGCATTTGAAGAGACTGAGTATAATATATCCAACTGTGGACGAAATAATATGTTGTGGTGACTTTAATATTACTTTATTTGATTATGGTAATTAACAAAATAGATATGTTTTGCGGTATTGGAGTCATTTGGTCTCCTCAGACTCAAGTTATTGATGCACCGTTTTAATAAAATTGCATCGTAGTTCCTTTACGAAGTCTCCAGCAGCTGAACTAAATTAATATTTAATTTTACTACACCTTTACAGCACGTTTTCTCTTGGCGCACGTTTAATGAGTCAAATACAATGGCTTTCCACAGTACCGGCTAGGTGCAAGACGAGGTAAAACCTAACGAGACGCAAAATTTGTGTAGTCCGACGACGCCATTACTAGTTTGAGAGGAGAACATAAAAAAGGCAATTTGCACAGTGTATCGTTCCTCTCGGGTGGCATTTACATCCAAAAGTGACTGCAGGGGTAGCAATTCATACGAGATAAACGTCAGCTCTAGTTAGCTCAACTATGCTTTGTTACAGGTATACTAACTCCTTACTTCAAATAGATTTATTTGGCAAGCGTTAATAGTTCATAAAATTTGAAACTGTATAAACAAAAATTTTAACTAAAAATTATTAGATTCTTAGCTGTGAAAGTAGTTGTTTAACGCGATGTGCTACGGTCGGGATGGAGTTCAAATTTCAATTCGTCTCGTCGGAAAAAGCAAATCATGAAATTTTTAAACGATCATATCTAAATAAATATATCAGCAGGAAGGCTCCCTAATGTCGATATCGAAAGATCGTAATTGGCACTTTCACGTTATCGTGAATTGCATGGGCGAAATCGGAAATTCGAACTGACAGAAGTGTACGAAAAATAGCTTTTTTTGATATTTTGCGAAATCGATTCATTTTTCTTTTATTAACGTCATTGGTACGTTAATTACCGGAAAATCCGAATAAGGAGATTTTTGGCCCCTTAAATTTGCTAATACATTAAACGTAAAACCTTATTTATACTGAAGATGCGCATTAGCTCGAAAATAAGGGATGGCCTTTGTTGAGTATTACACATAATATCTTAGAATTTGTATTTTCCATTTCCTGCCTAAACTAATTTAATTGCAGTGTTTATTATTGTACTTAAGATTTAATTTACCTGCTTCTAAGAAGGGTCTCCTTTCAAATTAAAATTATTGTAGACAAACTTTTATTTATTGCCTGGGTTCTTACTATGGGTAATTAGGAAGGGCTAGCCTTGCAAAACTGTAATATTAGAATTCATTATCAACACAGCAGCCTAGCTGCATACATCGTTCATTCTAACAACCATTATGTTATTTTTATTTAAGTGTTTGTAAATATATTTGTTAAGTTGAAGCTTTGTTGTTTTACATAAATCAGTCCATGGTCCTTCGAAAATTACATTAAAAACTAGTAAAGTGTTTATACATTTTACACGGGGTTAAGCAACCTAATAACCCCAACATTTTGGTCCTTCGAGCCGGATAGAAAGAAGTCGAACATTTTGGTATACTTCAAGATAAAAAGAAATTGATCTAAGCCGCAACAGTCCACGAGTCCCGAGTCCAAGTCCAACGTATGTAAACGCAAGCTACAACAGTCCAAGAGTCCTATTACAAGAGTCCTGAGTCCAAGTGCAACGTTTGTAAACGCAAGCTGCAACAGTCCAAGAGTCCCGAGTCCAAGTCCAACGTTTGTAAACGAACTAAGCCGCCATCATCAGATTAATCCGCCAAGGTGAGTGAATTTTCAGTCCTTCTTCCTATACCTATACTAGTCCAATTTTTGGAGTCAATCTGATGGTTATAGTGTGTGCGTTATTGGTTTAATTGTTTGTTAACGTTAAGTCCACATTTTTACGAAACGAATTCACGAATTCAGTCCAATTAAATAATTATTTTAAATCCAATTAATTAATAGCATAATGGCTCAGCCTGCACAGTTAAAAGATTTGAACACTAAAAGAGGTCAGATTAAGGCAAAAATAACTAGGTTAACAAAGTTTTTCGAAGATCGCGTGTTCGGAGATAATATTAACATATTAAAGGTACGTTTACAAAAAGTAGAGAATGCGTGGGAAGAGTTCGAACAAGTCCAGTCAGAGATTGAAATCCTAACTGATAGTGATCCCAATGAATTAAAACAACGCGAAATTTTTGAGGATGAATACTCATTAATTGTTGGCAAAATTACTTCATTTATTGAGTCAGGTAGTGATAAAGAAACACTTAACATAAAAAGCGAAAGAAGTGCACATGTCAGATTACCAGTATTAGAACTTCCAAAATTTAGTGGCTTATATGAAGAATGGCTTTCATTCCGCGATCGATTTCAATCGTCAATAAATAATGACGATTCTCTCAGCGATATTAATAAATTTCAATATTTGCTCTCCTGCTTAACAGGTGAAGCGGCAGAAATGATTCAATCCGTAAGATTAACAGCCGCTAATTACTCTGTCGCATGGGAAAAATTGAAAAGTCGTTACGAAGATAATCGTTTATTAGTCAAAAGTCACATAAATGCTTTATTTAATATTCCAAACATAACAAAACACTCGGCTAGTGCAATTAAGAAGGTGCTTGATATTATCGATACCAACTTAGCTTCTCTAAATTCATTAGGGGTGCAAACAGATAATTGGGATTTGATAATTGTATATTTTATTACGACAAAATTTGATGTAGAAATGTTGCGAAGTTGGGAATCTTTTCAAATAAACGGGCTATCAACTCTGGTCAATTTTAAAGAGTTTCTGACAAACAAATATAAATGTTTAGAGTCCATAGAATGTAATAGAACACTGTCAACAAATAATTCAAATAAAATGTCAAAATATCCAAATAATCATTACCCGCAAAATCATCATAAAATACATAAATCGCTTACAGTTTCTAACATGAGAACTTACAAACCATTTTGCGCACTGTGTAAATCAAATCACTTATTATATCAGTGCCCAGATTTCTTGAAAATTAATTCAGAGTTACGTCTTCATAAAATACGCGAATTAAAATTATGTGTAAACTGCTTTAAAACTAATCACCAATCATATAATTGTCAGTCCACTGCACGATGTAAAACTTGCAATAAAAAACATCATACATTGTTACATTTTGAAAAAACAAATACAAATAATTCGACAGAGGTAATAACGAGTCCACCCGATTTAACTCCTAGTGAGGTACATCCTCAGCCATCAACGTCTGCATTAACTAGCATTCGTAACTATTCACAAGTCCTGTTATCAACTGCTATAATCCATGTATTCGACAGTAAAAACTGTATCCATGAATGTAGAGTATTGCTTGACGTTGGCTCTCAATCAAATTTTATAACGGAGGAAATGGTTAAAAAACTTAAATTAAACACTACAAGCAACGATAATGGAACAATAATTGGCATTACGCAAAATCCAATCCATATAAACAAATCCGTTGTAGTAAAAATTAAGTCTCGCGTCAACATATATTCAACCAAACTAAATTTCTTAGTATTACCATCAATCGCAGAAAAAATTCCCAATATATCATTTTCTCCGGAAATGTTAAAAATTCCTCCGAATATAACACTTGCCGATCCCAAATTTCATTTATCCCAACCAGTAGACATGCTAATAGGAGCTGAATTGTTTTACGAACTTTTAAATATTGGGCAAATTACACTTGGAAAAAACAACCCTCATTTGCAAAAAACACATTTTGGTTGGATATTAGGAGGTACACTGTACGAGCCAATTAATCGTAAAAATCATAAAGTCTCGTTTCTATCGTTAGCTTCGCTTGATGCAAAATTAACGAAATTTTGGGAAATTGAGGAATGCGAAACCATCACAAAATTATTATCGTCATCAGAATTAGTATGTGAAAACCATTTCACACATAAACATCGTAGAAATAAAGAAGGCAGATTTGTGGTCAGGTTACCATTTAAAAGTGATGCAATGAAATTAGGCATGTCGAAAGACATGGCACTTAAACGACTTTATTCATTAGAGAGGAAATTTGCAATAAATCCTGATTTAAAAAGTCAATATGCAGCTTTCATGAGAGAATACATAACATTAGGTCATATGGAACCTATAAACTCTTATGATTGTTTAGAGTCCGAAATTTCTAATTCCTATTACCTACCACACCATGCGGTCATTAAAGAGTCCAGTTTAACAACAAAGTTAAGGGTAGTATTTGACGGTTCTGCGAAAACTACGACAGGTGTAAGTTTAAATAATAACCTTCTAGTAGGTCCCACCATTCAAGAAGAATTATTTGCAATACTACTTATATTTCGGTCGCACAAATATGTTTTAACCGCGGACATAACAAAAATGTATCGTCAAATACAAGTTGATCCACTAGACCGTGATTTTCAACGAATTCTCTGGCGTGAAAATCCAATGGAAAAAATTGAAACATACAGACTAACCACGGTCACTTATGGTACGTCGTCAGCACCGTTTTTAGCTATACGATGTTTACATCAATTAGCCACTGATGAGCAAACGAATTATGCTTTAGCTCATTCAATCATCACGAGAGATTTTTATGTCGACGACCTTTTAGCTGGTGCTAACACGGTTGATGAACTAACTAAAATTCGCGATCAGCTGATTATAGTTTTACTTAAAGGAGGTTTTGAGTTAAGAAAATGGTCCTCAAATAACACACAATTATTACCCAATATACAAGGTCAAAGTCAAAACATAAGCATTAATATAGATAAGAATTTCGACACAAAAACTTTGGGGTTGACGTGGAATTACAAATTAGATTCTTTTAAATATTCCTTAAATAATGAAATACCTCATTCGCGGGTTACAAAAAGAATAATTTTATCTATCATTTCTCAAATATTTGACCCATTAGGTTTAATTGGTCCTATTTTAATTAAGTATAAGATTATTATACAGAGACTTTGGTCATTAAAATCCAATTGGGATGAATCCATTCCATCAGAATTGCACACAATGTGGTTGCAATATATTCATGAATTACCAAAACTAAATGAGATCCAAATACAAAGACAAGTCTTATGTGACAGTCCAATTAATATAGAGATTCACGGGTTTTGTGATGCGTCAACTTCTGCATATGGTGCATGCATCTATTTAAAATCTGTAAATCTTAAAAACGAAACCTATGTCCAATTATTATGTGCCAAGTCACGAGTTGCTCCATTAAAAACAATTTCTATACCAAGATTAGAATTATGCGGAGCTCTGCTTCTGACACGTCTTTTGTCAAAGGTAATATCTTCACTTTCAAACACGACATTTAATAAAATTTATTTATGGTCCGATTCAACTATCGTTTTATCATGGTTAAATACTTGTCCATCCCAATTAAAAACCTTTATAGCTAATAGAGTTTCGGAGATCCAAAATTTGTCTAAATCCGCGATATGGAGACATATTCCCACCGAACATAATCCAGCAGATATCATTTCTCGTGGGCTCTCCCCTAACCAGTTATTAAACTCAAAATTATGGTGGCATGGTCCTGCATTTTTACGGCAATCTTTGCAACAATATCCTGAATTTAAATACGCCCCTGTAAAGGATATTCCTGAAAAACGCCCTCAAATTTGTCTAACCGCGACGGTTCATAAGAATCCTGTACTTATTAAATACTCGTCGTTCTCAAAGTTGCAAAGAGTGATTGCCTACTGTTTACGATTTATACATAATTGTCCAGTCAAAGTAAATAAATCAAAGGATTACTTATCATGTTTAGAACTCAACAACGCTACCAAACGCATCATAAAACTCGTTCAATATGAATCCTTTACTAAGGAACTTACACAGTTAAAAAGAAACGGACATGTTTCAAACGAAAGTAACATGTTAACATTAAATGTTTTTCTCGATGAGAACGAATTGATTAGAGTTGGTGGACGTTTAAGTAATGCACCTATTTCATACAATCAAAAACACCCAATACTTTTACCAAAAACCCATTTCGTAACTGAACTTCTCATTATTCAAGAACATGTCAAACAATTACACAGCGGTCCTCAATTAACTTTAGCATGTTTGAGACATACATATTGGATAATATCTGGTCGAAGTAGAGTACGTAAAGTTTTACATAGGTGCATAACCTGTTTTCGCACAAAACCAGTTATTTCCCAACAATTAATGGGTAATCTGCCGAGAGCTAGAATTGTACCAGCTCGCCCTTTTTTGCATTGCGGCGTTGATTACGCAGGTCCAATTTTAATTAAAGACGGTTTTGGTCGAACTCCAAGGGTAATAAAGTCCTACATATCATTATTTGTATGTTTATCAACTAAGGCAATTCACTTAGAATTAGTCTGCGACTTAAGTTCTGATACTTTCTTGAGCGCGCTGAAGAGATTTATATCTCGCAGAGGTAACATATCAGACATGTATTCTGATAACGGAACAAATTTTATTGGAGCAAACAATGAGTTACACGCATTAAAAGAATTATTTGATTCTGATATTTTTAAATCGCATGTCATTAGCTCACTTGGTTCAAAAAATATTAATTGGCATTTTGTTCCTCCCGGTGCTCCAAATTTTGGCGGACTCTGGGAAGCCGGTGTAAAATCGGTAAAGTATCATTTAAAACGAATTATTGGCAATACAATGTTAAATTATGATCAGATGTACACACTATTGACTCAGATTGAAGCCTGTTTAAATTCCCGTCCCTTGATTCCTTTGTCCAATGATCCAAACGATCTATCTGCATTGACACCTGGACACTTCCTAATTGGAGATTCACTCACTTCCCCGGTTGAACCAGATTTGACATATGTACGAGAAAACAGACTATCAAAATGGCAACGAATTCAACAGTTGTTGCAACATTTTTGGAAACGCTGGTCCAACGAGTACCTGAGCAATTTACAGTCAAGATCAAGGTCCAGATCTACTCCGCATCTCAATTTAAAAAATGGCACAATCGTTGTTTTAAAGGATGATAACGTGCCACCGTTGCATTGGCGACTAGGACGACTCATCGAAGTTCATCCAGGAAAAGACGACAAGGTTCGCGTTATCAGTGTTAAGACGCACGCAGGAGTGTTAAAACGACCCGTCTCAAAGGTGTGTGTGTTACCAATTCCAGACAACGACATAGACTCTCTATAATTTAAGTTTATATCGTATTTATCCTATTTTAGTATTTCATTAATCATGTATATCTCATTTTTATACTCTAGAATTAGTTTTGTATCTAATAATATCAAGTCATATTTATTTCGAAAGCAGATCCTTTCAAGGTGGGCGGCATGTTGAGTATTACACATAATATCTTAGAATTTGTATTTTCCATTTCCTGCATAAACTAATTTAATTGCAGTGTTTATTATTGTACTTAAGATTTAATTTACCTGCTTCTAAGAAGGGTCTCCTTTCAAATTAAAATTATTGTAGAGAAACTTTTATTTATTGCCTGGGTTCTTACTATGGGTAATTAGGAAGGGCTAGCTAGCCTTGCAAAACTGTAATATTAGAATTCATTATCAACACAGCAGCCTAGCTGCATACATCGTTCATTCTAACAACCATTATGTTATTTTTATTTAAGTGTTTGTAAATATATTTGTTAAGTTGAAGCTTTGTTGTTTTACATAAATCAGTCCATGGTCCTTCGAAAATTACATTAAAAACTAGTAAAGTGTTTATACATTTTACACGGGGTTAAGCAACCTAATAACCCCAACAGCCTTGAAAAAAAGTCTGTTTTATAATGCTGATAATCTTCAGTTTGCAGATTAAGTACGTCACGGTAAAGTTAAACTACAAACGGTGGATGGAGACCGTTTAAACTGGAGATTTCAGATTTCAAAGTACTCATAAACTCATAATTGAAAAAAAATCCTTCTTTTATGTATAAGATGATGGAGGTATTCGAAATATTTGATTATTTTCTGTCCGATGACGATGAAGAAATTATTAATGTAATATAGAAGGTGCTTGCAGTCCTAGAAATTTTAGAATTAGAAGTAGTCACATGGAAGAATGGAATGAAAAAGAATTCATAAATAGGTTTAGATTATCCAAGCAATCAGTTTGTTTTATTTGAACAAATTGAAAATTTATTATTTCATCCGACAGAAAGGTAAAGATTTTACTTTAGTTCCTTTATATATTTTAAAATAGTATACATACTTACTGCAATATGCAGTCAAAAACGATTGCATTAATTGTAACAAATAAGGTTATATTTTAGGTTAGAATTCACTAGTTGAAGGTCGTGCAGTTGCAATTTCCTGGACAACGGGTGAGCCAACTACATAAATACATATTTACTTTATAAAACAGACATTTTGTAAAGCAAAGCTTAAAGGTTTGTTTAATTCTAGGTTTAAACTATACGGTTAATCTAATATTATAATATTAGTCTAAGTGACTTGCCTTAACAATGTAAATATATTTGTTGTGCTTCCGGGTGATTTCCTGTGTAGTTGGCAGGCTCCCGCAGGAGCCAAGGTTGTCTGAACGACGTTTCAGCGGAATCTCATCTGCCATCCTCAGGTTCTTGCTGAAAGCTGCCTGCTGCCGCTGCATATAAGTAACCTCACTTTTTGTTTACCTTAAAGATTTGGTATTTGTTTGAAGTTTGTGCTATTATGGCAGGATTGAACAACTACGAATATTTCTTTTCAAGTATATGAATATATTAACAAACAAATATGAAAAAGTCAGGTTATGTATACACCCTGTGACAAAAATAGCAACGTAGCCAAGGATTGATTTTCATGCATTAATTTTATTAGATATTATGAACACAATTAAAAATATATAACAAGTGTATTGAATATAGAACTGGCAGCTATATATTTTATATATAAGTATTGAGATATTCATAATTTAATTGTATAAACATATGTGAATATTCTCTACCGGGCACCGCTGAAAAGCAATAAAAGTTATTAAGCGTACCTTATTTTAAAGCTATTTCCGTAAAAATTTATCGGTTAATAACGTATTCGGTTATTTTTGAACGACTACGCATGAGCAGTATAACGGATAACGCAAAAAGTTAAATTAAATGGCCTAAAATCTACCTAAGGAAATGGCGTGCAGAATCGACGACGAAAAGTTACCGTCTGCCACTCAGTAATCGAAGAGAGTATATAACTATGAAACATTTTTCTCTCTGAAAATTTTTGATATGGAGCAGGGAGAATATGGAGGGGGGGCATCTTTTTTTAGAACCTATGGTTACCGATATCTGTCCACACAGGTAATTAGTATATGTACTTGGCATACCCCAATTACACTGGCAGATGAAAATTCCGCTCGGTGCGCGGGAGAGGGAATTTGGAAAAGAATATTTTTTGTAAATTCCCTCTACCGTACACCGAGCCTAATTTTCGTCTGCTAGTGTAATTGGGGTATGTGAAGTACTTATACGAACTACCTACGCGGACAGATATCTATAACCATTCATCTAAAAAAAAAAATGTTCCCTCCCTCCATATGCTCCCACCGCACCAAAAAATTTCAGACCGAAAAAAGTTTCGTAGTTTCATGCTCTCTTCGATTACCGAGTGGCAGACGGTAGCTTTTCGTCGTCCATTTTGGACGCCATTTTCCTAACTAAATATCTCAATGAAGTATAGCGTAAGCAAAGTATAATTCTTTTTCTTCTTCAATTCTTTGGGACTTCCTGTCACATGTTTTAAGCTCGGGGAATCTACAAAATATTACCAATTAACCAATTTACTGGTAAATAACGTCTACGCCTGTGACTTTTACGTCAAAGGATCAGTTAGAGGTTGTTTTTTTTTTTAAATAAACAACACAAATAAGTTTAAAAACTTGAAACTAAATATTTCGCCGACGTTTCGGAAACCTAATATGTTTCCTTTTTCAAGGCTTTTAAAAAAATATTTTTTGCTGTGTTCGAAAAAGGAAACAGATTAGATTTCCGAAACGTTGGTGAAATATTTAGTGTCAAGCTTTTATACTTATTTGTGTTGTTTATTTAAAAAAAGCAACCTCTAACTGATCCTTTGACGTAAAAGTCACAGGCGTAGAGGTTATTTACCAGTAACATACTGGTAAATTGTGATATTTTGTGGATTCCTCAAGCACCACTTAAAAGAAAAGGATACATGTGGCAGGATGTCCCAAAGTATTGAAGAAGAAAAAAATTAAGATAATGCCACAAATAACATTTAGAAAGTATAATTCTGTTTCGATTCTGCCGATACAGGTTACTGATGTCTTAAAACTGAGTTAATGCAGGATATAAGAACTATATAAAACGCTATTTGTAACCAGAATATCTATTAAGAAATAGGCTCTAATGAATGTATTGAAAAATAACTTTTCTAACTATAAGAATTCACATTAAAAACGCAAAGAATATGTAATTCATATCTAAATTATATAAACGGAAATATTTTGAATGAGAAAAGCTGAACTTTATAAATAAAAATTAGCTAGAGAGCCGGCTGTATAGATTTCCTATGAATAAGATACATGAAAAACTTTGTATGAGTGAGTAAGTACTACCACAGACCTACAGGAAGCCATATTTCACATAAGCAAATTTTTCCTACGTCATGGAATTTTACCGGAAGTGACGTCAAAATGGGAGGATGCGGGCAAATAAGAAGAGGCAGCCTATCATTCGTCATTCGTGTATTCCATGATTTAAGAAAACAAAGAAAAATTACTTTAATCGATGGTTAATTAAGTCTGGCATCCGACTACAATCTCATTGTATACCTCAAAACCTACATTTTGATGTAAGTTTTATTTATGTATTCGATGACACAAAAAATCGTGACCGGAAGAGACGTCAACATTCCATGATGCGGGCAAAATTTGCTTAATGAAGAGTGGCTCCCTGTATGTCTGTGGTAGTACTTACTCACTCATGCAAAGTGTTTCATTTATCTCATTCATAGAAAATTTGTACAGCTGGCTCTCCACCTAAATCTGACAATGTCGAATATATTTTTAATTACAATAATGGACAATACATTTAAAAATCATTGTAGAAGCAAACGTGTAAGGGTACCATTATCTTAGAATGAGGTAAAATTCCATAAAATAGAATTGCACAAAGTTTATTACCTGGAGACTTCAAATAGTGAACTTAAAGCAGATCTAGTAGTTAAAAAAAATGTGTTTTTTCTACCTTCGTTTAGTCACCATTATTTTTGTCTGCCAATACAATTACATTATTAATAAAACTGGCATACATTTTTAAGCAAATGGCATAAAATTACAAATCTATCATGTCCAATGTAATATCTTGCAGATGAACAGTTTCTGCCTCTAGTAAAACACCAACCGATATGTATGCCAATCATATTTTCGTAATTACCGAGTGGTAATTAGTCGATAAAGAAACAATCAGCTTGTTACAGATCTGCCATCCATAGTAAAATATCTCACAGATTGAGCTGAAAACCCACAAATTTTTGTACGCACTGTGTCATAAGTAATCGATAAAAAATATCAGCTTTATTAAAGTACATGAAAAACATGTCGAATTTCAAGAGTCATCTAGTGAAGTCTCCACCACCAAAAAAATTTGTCATATCAGTTTTTTAATCTACCAAGCTTTAAGTAACAAGATTAATAATGTCTTTAGGATTTACAGGTGTCAGGTGATTGCGTATGGGACGAATGGAGATCCTTCTCTATTTCAAATTACTCTAAAATCTGTTAAAAATGAATTTTTCTTACTATTATTACTTAATACAGGCTGAAAGACTTCGGTCGATGATCTTTTGGTTATTTATTTATTTTTTAACCAATAGAAAACTTTCATTATTATTATTACTGCATAATATAATTGATAAACTGGCAAAGAGTGTAGTGTTTACAAAAGTTCCATGAATAAAACGTTTTTGATATTAAAATATAAATAAATAGGGCATTCAAACTCGAGAAAAAGTTTATTCAATGCAGGAAAGCCAATACACTTAAAACTGAATATCCCTTGATTCTTCCGCGTAGTGGGTTTTTAAATTATTTTATATATTCGATATTTCTGTAGACTAACTTAATAAAATAAAAACGAACCATTTTATTAAATTCCTGTCACCTACAGCCCACAAGCACAACCTTTTATAACATTTCTCCCCAATATTTCTTTATAATATTTGATTATTTTCGCTCGATAGCTTTAAAGGAATCCAATAGCGTTCCCCTTTATGATTACAAATCACGTAGATATCCCCAACCTTTTAACAACCACACAAAATACCCCTATTACGAAGAAAGAAGCTCACAAGGGAGTCTATCATCCGACGCTGAAGACTTTTTATTTTCAATGAATATGAAATTTAAAAAGTGAAGTAAATTAAGTTTCTTTGCACCCCATTGCGATCAATAAGCAAGCCAATCAGACGGGTGTCATGTTGATTTGAAGATACCGATCCCGGCCGGGTTGGCAGGGAAAGGGTGGGATGCGGATAGGAATCGCTCCCCGATCGAGGGTGCGTGAGGTTGGGATCAGCTCTCGATTGCCTGGTAGATAAATTAACAGCCCTTTATGCTGTTGAGGATTGCGGTCGGCTTGGTCACCTCTGTATTTGTACCGTAGCAGATTTGACAGATAATATTAAGCTTTTGCTCTTTTAATGAATGAGTTCAGTCAACATTTTAGTCGTGTATTTTATAATTGACCTGAATTTTTTTTATTTGTTCGCACTGTCACATTTTTTCGTCGTTCTTCTATATGTAAAACATGAGAGCAATAACTTTTCATATTTATACAGGATGTAATCAGTTTCATGTCATTAAAAAAACTGGTAATGGGAACCGACTAGACAAACAAAAAACCTGTATGACTTTTCCCTCTAGGGGCACTTTGAAAAACACTGATCTAGGTTAACATATTTAATATTATGGTAGACAGCTATTGAGAACCATAGCTTTTCTTGGTCGATGGACTTGTACTTCCCAATTATACAACTTTTAAATTGTCATAAAAAAGTGCTGGCCGGCACACGCGGTGTCAAAGGATCATCGACCGCCTTTGATGTACCGCCTCAACCGAACTGAGGCAAGTATAAAGAGGTAAATAATTCGTTCTCTCTTCGTGCACAATTGCAAGCAAATAATGGCCATAGAGGGTTAAACAGAGCATTTCTTTACATGTGTGTTTCTTAATTTGGAACAAAATATTGGATTGTTTATAATTTAGAAAATTTAAATGTGGTTTATTAACATTTGTAACATAAATGAGTGTCCTGGGTTAAAAGCTTACTACCTACCTAAATGATTCAAAGTCTCTGCATCTGTATTAATACACAGTTCGGTACATCGAATTAAGTACATACGCACTTCGTTCAACACTGAACACTAAACTATCAACTAATGTTGTCAATAAAGAAAAATAAAATAAAAACTTGGTACAAAAGCCAAAAAGGAATACAAAATGAACGAACAAGAAAGTTGTGTCTTTACGTAATCAAGAATTTGACAACTTGAACGGTAAGTCAATAAAATAAATCTTAACTATAAATACACAATGACGCGAAATTCAAAAATAACAAAAACAACGAACGGCGGGTTGGACGTGTGTACATAACGAAACACCGACAATAACTAAAATATTGCACAAGGGAGAGTTAGTGTATAGTTTTCTTCAGATCAGATCTAGATCTAAACCTACCTCAATATTCCAGCAGTTCTCAAAAAACTTTATTGAAAATTTGCGAAATTTTTGTTTATTTTTTTTCTCCAAAACTATGAGCTTTAGACCCATTGAGTTAGAAGGTAGGGAGAAGCTGTCACGTGATCAAAAACGGCATTATTTCGCCATCTTGTTACTACTTTTCCGTCAAATAGTGACAGTTTGTTTTCCGTGCGATTTATTATGATTTTTACAGACAGTTTGTTAAATTTTAGACAATAAACATTAAAAGGATTATGGTGTCGTGTGCTAAAAGAAGTTGCTCTTCTAGAGATGGTGTTGACAAGAAGAAATTAATGGGAATAACATTTCATAGGTAGTGTAAACAACAAACAGAGCCGTATTAAAAAAAACAGCTAATTAAATGTGTTTTAATATATTCAGGTTATATATTTCGTAGAATAGAAACAAATGGTTTATTTTAGGATATAATTGCACATTTTATATATCAAGGTAAATAAAAACTGTTAAAACTCTTGCATTTATTGAATTGAACATTTATTTACGTTAATTGTTAATAAACATATTTAATAAATTGAAAAGCAAAACGTCTTTTGGTAAAGGAGGGTTTCGCATTCAATTGATGAAGACAATTAAAGACGTTATCATCAAAGATCGGGAACTTTATCTCGGTGACGTAAAAGTCGGGGTTGGTTCTGCCGGCGCGGAAAGATTTTTATGCAAGTATGATACAATTTATCTTACCATGTACTCCTTTTAGGAAATTCCGTAATATCTAAAGTTAATATGGTCAGTTTATTATAAACACTCACTCAAAGAGGAGATAATGGGAGATGTAACATTGAACTAAAACACACACGTGTTTTTTTCACTAACTTAAAGTAATCCACACATATGTAATTTTCCACGATCTATAACTAATATAAAAGTACATTATTAATATTTGTTCTAAATGCTCTGAAGTTAACATTCACCGCCTGTTATAAGAAATCTATTTATATGGAGAAGGAGACCGCTCAACGTCAACAGATGTCATCAGAGCGCATTTAAAATACGCGTAATTCCTTAATGTTGCCGTATTGGCGCCTTGCGTAGGAAAGTCTACTTCTTTACCGTTTAAAAGGTCTATTACAGATGACATCGTTACAAATCTAGGATTGATTTTAAAACTCTTTGAAATTTTGTTTGAACCCTCTCAACGATTTCTCTAGGTAATTGAAAAATATATTTCCGGAGATCGAATAGGATATATATTGCATCAACTGCAGTAAATTTTGATGTTGGCTAGAGGAATTCGAGAGAATCTTCCATGTATGGTCTTCAGATATTCTTGAACAGTTGGATCCATAAATGCCTGTTGAGCCTGTGTAATAACAACTGCGTCATCTGGATTCAACTGCAGTACTATTAGTTTGACGTTTTCAAAATGGCAAAAATAGTATGATGCCGCGTCTAGCTAAGTTCCCCACCGTGTTATATTGGGCGCTGGAGGTAATGGTGTATTTGGAAGTATTTCTTTAAATAACCGTACACGATGTGGTTCTTTCAGGAAAGCTTCCTTTACACTAGATATTAAGTTATCAACATTAACGTTTTACCCTCTAATAGTTTCAGCAATTCTATGGAGTCCATGTGCTAGACATGTTACATGCAGCATATTGCGATATGTTTCCTTCATAATTCGTTCTGCAGCTCTCATAAAATTCACTCCATCAGTAAGAAATAATAAGGCTTATTGTTCTTATTTTCTATATATTTGTCACCCCATAACTTTTGTAGACTTGAAGGTGAAGGCAATGAATGCCTTCACTATAATGCGACAATCTGTCGTTTCCACAACTGTAGCGACGGTCAAGTGTCCACGCACTGAACAATTTTCCTCCAACGCACCCACTAAAACAGTTGGAGGTCGCCCTACGCTTCTGCGTCCTAGTAGTGATTTATCAGGAACAATTTTTACTATTCTCCTGTCGTCCATCCTATTTATGTGCACATTCCACTCTTTTTTTCTGTTTGATATCTAGCTATTAATGACTTCTATTTTACACGCATTTCTTAGAGTTTCACTTCTTTCCTTGTCTGAAAGTGTTTTGTCAGTAATTCTGCGAAGTACTTTCATTTCTGTTGTTTCTAATAAAAAAAAGTTCAATATGACGAGCTAAATTCTGTTCTTAAATTATCGTGCTTATAAGAAACGTGACGGGCGGACAGATGGATAGATGGACGTATTGAAAGTTTAGTTTAAAATTGTTCAGAATTCGATGATTAACACTATGATGACAATTTCTTTTGTCTGTGAGTGATTCTTACTGTTTTAGAAATATATCTATTATAAGCAATAATATTCTTCGGAAAATAAGAATAAAAAAACTAGTAAGCTTGAAACTAGGTAAGAGAAATATATTATAAATTTTAATTATGAGTCAAACATGCAATATGTTTAACAAAATCTACATGTATTTCTATTTTAGTATTTATAAAACTATTTATCTTTGCTTGTTTGGAAAACTGCAATTTAGTTACTTGCCAGCAAACAGGAAAGCACACTAAAAATTAAGTGTAAAACTCTTTAAAGCGCGACGAGAACACCCCATGCAATGTAATCTAATAGCTACGAATATTGCCTGACATATTGCAAGATAAAGTTTCCTTAACGTGACGTCACGTAGCATAATGATAAAGGTGAGAATATTAATTTGAATCTTCAATAACTCAGACTGTGAACACTTTGATAGATAAAGCTCTTTCCGAAGACACTGAAACCAATGGTGTGACGTTGCTTCTGTGAACGCAGCCCCCACAAACACAAAAACTCTTGAACACGACACTCGAATACTAACACTAGAAGCGCTTTTCGATAACCAAGTTAGCATCATGGGGAGATGATTAAAACTTCAGTTTTAATCTCTCCCTCACCATCTTCCAGTTGTTGTATTCAAGAGTTTTGGTGTTTGTAGAAACTATTTGTCCAGAGGCGAATAAAGCTGATATGTCAAATGAACATCATTTCAAAAATTAGAAACATTTTATAATTAAACTCTTATTAAACTCAATAAAAATAAGAATAATAATTCAGAAATGGCGAGGCAATATATTATTTAAAAACTTCGTCATTACTCGATCTAACAAACCACAAGGCAACAAATTAAAGTCACAAGTTTGTACGTCCTTTCTGAAAACTTTCTACATCTATTTAAGTTTCAATTAGAAGTTTGAAAGTCGCCAGGACATCTTCAACTAGGTACTAACAAAACAAATTTTTTGTTTCGGAAACAAACCAACAGCCAACAGTATATTTAAATTAATTCGTTTAATTCACTAACAAAAACTTGTCATCCAATCTGAAATTTGAAATGGAAATCCGCTGGGACCTTTCTAATTAATTTTAAGCTGGTATTTTCAACCCCTAAAGAAAACAATGGAGTAACGGAGATGCCATTGATCTAGGGTTGCTATTATTCCCGTAATTAAAAAACTTAATCATTTTACGTTGCTTACTCTTCTATTATACGAAATAGATGCAGAAAGCGGCATAACTTAGATCACGGATCCCACATGTGTGATTTTCGTTGATTTTTGACACCCTAAAATCCGTTTAGGAAAAGAATAAACATTAAACACGGACGATGCCGTCTGCGAATTTTATTTAAGTTAATATTAATAATATTCTCTCATAACTAGAGATCGGATTTAAATGCCGGATTCCAGGGATGGCCTTTACAGTTATTATGTATTGTAAACACGTACTGAAACATTCCCAAAGTATAATGACAAAGTCATGCAACATGTTAAATTAATTTTATTTAATTTTACAATATTAATGTGGAACTTAGTTTTATTCAATTCAATTTAATTCAATTAACTTTATTAGCTTGGCTAAAACAAATACATCGGTAACTGATTTACCACAATACAGAAAAAATTATAAACAATAACTTAAATTACTAAATTAACACGAGTATACCTATCACATTTTAATATACATCTTAAAGCACGATTTTGAATCACTTGTAGACTGTAATATTCCTTCTTACTGAACATAAACATAATTGTTGGACAATAAGCAAAATGTGGCGCAATTATTGTTTTATAGATCACTAATTTTGTCCATGTACTTAAAAATTTTCCAATTCTAGAAAGGAACGAAACTTTTTTTGATACCTTTTTACATAAATATTCACAATGATTAGAAAAACTTAGATTATTGTCAATGATAATACCCAGGTATTTAAATTGTAAAACACTTTCAATTTTATGGCCCTCAATTACAATATTTAATGTTTGGTTATCACGATATTTGGATTTTAGTAACATACATTTGGTTTTCTCTAAATTCAAACTTAAACTGTTTTCACCTAATCACTTATAAATATTTCCTAATTCCATATTTAAGGTGTGTTCTATAAAATTAATATCATCGCCTATACAATAAAGGAGCGTATCATCTGCAAATAGTTGAATTTGGCATTTTTGTACTACACTAACTATATCATTAATGTATAGAATAAGAAATATGGACCCCAATACAGAGCCTTGAGGTACACCATATTGAATTCCTCTTAAGCTTGATGTACTGTTACCAAACTTAACTGATTTCCTCCTATTGGACAAATAAGATCGAAACCACTGTAGCACTGTTCCTTTTAATCCTAGCTCTTCTATTTTCTTTAGCAACACTTCTCTGTCTATAGTCTCGAATGCGCGTCTGAAATCCAGAAATACCACACCGACATATTTCTTAGCGCTCACTGCATCTTTACAATTTACAAGTACCGACTGTAGTGCTGTTTCACAAGAGTTACTCTTTCTGAACCCAGCTTGATGTTTCTTTAAAATATTGTTGTTCTCTATGAAGTTGATTAACTGGTCTTTTACAGTGATTTCCAAAAGTTTTTCGTACGGAGGCAGCATGTTTATTGGACGGAATTCGTTGCACAAAATAGTGTTTTCCCTTTTTTCGATAGGAACAACAGTAGAATTTTTCCAGTTTTCTGGTACCATACCTTTTTGAAGCGACATATTGATTACATCAAGGAATCTGTTTCCTATTGATTCAAATGCTAGCTTTAATATTTTTACTGTGATACCATCAGTGCTACTTTTTTTATTTGGCATGTTGTTTATAGCGTCTCTAAGTTTTGGAAAACTACACATTTCAAAAGATTCCCAAGTACTATCTTCTATTTGTAGGATTTGTACGTTCCCTAAATGATTGTTATATGTGTCATTTCTAGGTAAATTTCCTCTAATGTCTTCTATTGATTTAATGAAAAATGTATTAAACTCTTCACATATTTCATCTGTTTCTGCAAATATATTGTTATTAAACTTTATTTCTTCTTTCAATTTTTCTGGCTTTCCCTTCACTAATTCTTTCAGTGTTTTCCACATTTCGCAAGAATCTCCTTTGCACTCATCTATTTTACTCTTGTAATATTCCATTTTACATTTTCTTAATAAGCTTACAATTTCATTTCTTTTTGTTTTAAAAATTTCCCAATCTTCCCTCTCATTTGTAATAGTTGCTCTTTTATATAATCTGTCTCTTTCCAATAATATGTTTTTTAGATCTTCACACCACCAACCTTTTGGTTCGGCATTTGGTTTCATCCATATATTAACCACAGGAGCATGTTTATCTAGAGTTTTCAGTATACTTTCAGTTAAGTTGCTTGCCATTTCATCAACATTTGTTATATTTGAATCCCAGTTCACATTCATTAAATCAAGCTGAAAGTCTAAGTCTATAAATTTTTTTAATTGTCTAACCGATTTAAAGTAACCTTTCTTCTCATGTAGTTCTTGTAGATATACAGCTATTATGGAATGATCAGTAATTTTTGGTGTAAGGAAAACCCCATATTGTAACTCTCTCTTATTCGTCACAATAAGATCAATCATAGTACTACTATCCTTTGTTACTCTCGTAAACTGATTCATAATCTGATACAGATCAAGCCTATTTATACATTCTAATAATTTAGTTTTATAGAAGTTATTTACAGCTATGTTTACATTGAAGTCTCCTATGATTATTAATGTACTATTTCCAACCTCCAGTCTATTACTCAATTCTTCAAATGCTTTGATAAACTTACTATGGCTAGAACTTGGGGAATGATACACTGTTATTAACATATATTTTATCTAGAAACGTACTATATTAAATAAAGACGAAGTACGTAATAGATTAATATAAATAAGACGATTAAATAAATAAACAAATAAAAATTATTTTAAATTGCAGCAGGTATACGGTATAGTACTGGCTGTTTGCCTGAAGCACAATCCCAGGCGCGGAGGGGAGTAATTTAATAAGATTACTCACACTCAGTGTACCTCGTACTATAGATTTATTCGGACGTAAGTACTAAACACTTGAAAATGTCGCATCGTACCTGCTGAACCGATGCAAGCTACAGTAAATTTTTGGATTCGCGATATTGCCGATTTGGATTTTGATGGAAGAGAACTGTATTGCACTAGATGTGACAAAGCAATTTCAAGGTCGTGCAAAAATATTAATTCGCATGTTTTTTCGGAAAACCATAAACTAGGTGGTTTTATTTACTGTGACACGCAATGTAATTTTAACTTAGAGTTAGTGGAATTTATGATGGATGTAACATACTGTGGTCGAAATTAAAGAATCCACTTTTCCTTCGGAGTCTACACTAAAAAAATATTTATTTACGGAGTGCGAAAATATTAGACAGAAAATTTCTTCTGAGCTTAATGGGAAGTACATCTGGCTTAGCGTGGACGCAACAATCAATGCCTGCTGTAGCCTTCAAGGTAGCGAATGTTTTAGTAGGTGCATTGGACGAGAATTGCGCAATGACCGGACACTTGATCACCTCTAAATTTCCAGATGCTACAAATTCTCGAATTATAGCGGATGCAGTAAATTCAAGTTTACAAGACTTTTGGAGTGACAAATATGCAGAAAATAAGGACGTACTTATTATTTCTTACCGATGCCGATGGAGTGAATTATATGAAAGCTGCTGGAAAATTTTTGAAGGAAACGTATCGGAATATATTGCATGTAAGATGTTTGGCATATGGGCTTCATAGGACTGCTGAAATTATCCTAATGTTGATAAATTAATAGCTAGTGCAAAGAAAGTTTTTCTTAAAGCACCAAGTCGTATACGTTTGTTCCACGAAATTCTACCAAATACTCCATTACTTTCAGAACCCGTTACAACACGATGAGGTTAAAGGCAACATCGTACTGTTACTCTCTTTTTGAAAATGTGAAATCCGTAATACAGCAGTTAAGTCCAAATGACGCAGTTGCTATTTTACAAGCACAACAGATATTTATGGATCCAACTGTTCAAGAAAATCTGGAGACCATACATGGATGTTTTTCAAGAATTCCACTAGCCACACGGGACCTTCAATATCAGCCAACATCAGAATTTATTACAGCTGATGCAATAAATAGTGTATTCGATCTTCGTCAGTATATTTTTCAACTACAGAGAGATATTGCTGCGAGGGAACAAAGACAATTTCAGACAGTTTAGAAAAAAATCCCGGATTTGTTACAATGACAGGTGTAATAAACCTTTTGAACGGTAAAGAAATAGATTTTGCTACACCGGGCATTAATGTGGTGACTTTGTGAAAATTTAGGTATTTTAAGTATGCCCCAGTTACATCTGTCGACGTCAAGTGGTCTTTCTCGCAATATAAATGGATTTTCAATGGAAGACGCTGACGTTTAACTCCAAAACTTTTAGAACAGTTATTAATAATATAGTTTTATTCTTGTAATCGGCAATGAAAAATACTTGTATATGTTAATTCAGTGTCAAGTACGTCCCCTTATATCTCCAGTTCTCTTCGAATAAGTGTTTATAATAAATTGACTTTATTATCTTTAGTTGCTATGGAATTCGCGAAAAAAATTTCGAGGTAAGATATTGTTTCACACATGCACGCAAATCTTTATGCGCTGACACATACCCACCTAAAGCCAACCCATATCCGTTAGGTAATCCCGATCTCTGCTCATAACACTACATGATATAGGATAAGTCAACGTATAACATTCATATTTGATTTGATTATCAATTACTTACTAGGGACAGTAAAGATAAAAAAAGAAAACAAAGTGGACTTATAAAGGTAAAAGTATATAGGGTGTTCTAAAAATTCACATCATAAATCCAGGAACACATTTTACATCTTAAACGTGTACAGGAATAGACAATTTAGTCTCAGACACCTGGAAAGCGGTTTGATACCGACTCCTGTCATATCTACAATTTACCATTAAGGATAGTAATAAATCAAATGAAAGAGATTCCTTACAGTGCAATAAAATTGTGTCTAATACGTAAGTAAGGCTTATAAATAAAAATAATACAAAGTACAATCTTGCAATAAAGCAACGCAAATAACAATTACATAATTTTCTTAAATCTACAGTATCCATAAGGATAAAACATTTGAATATTTTTCTGTATATAATGCTGATATTAAATAGTCAAAGCTCATTTGGAAGCACGTTAGAAATTTTAGAGAGCCAATATGGGAAATATTTTTGAATTGTCGTTTTATGTGATGAGACAGGAGTTAAACATTTATGAATTCTTATGGATTTAAGGTTATATTCATGTCTAAAAGGTCTACGGAGTTCTCATGTATATAATAATATTTTAGTATATCAAATCTAAACAGCTCCCTTAAAGTGTGAAATTGATATTCGTAAGCAAAATTCTAGTAGGGTTTCAACAATTATTTTGTGACAAATACATACTTTATCAAGATTAGTTTCATAAGTTCCACCCCAGGAAAAATGCCATACGTCAATAATGGTTGCACCAAAGTATAGTAACAATTACGAATCAGCTTATTAGTGACAACAACCCTTAAAATTTTAAATATCAACATACATTTTTATCGTTTTGTCAAGTTGTTAATATGTTCATGCCAGACTCATCAATGATTATGACGAGTTGCTTGATATACGTATGTTCTAGATATGGGATATAATTACCGGTTATTCTGCTGCATATATCCTGAATAAAGTTACTTAATTTAATTCGACTTTATAGCAAAATGATAAACATATGAATTCTGATTTCGACGTATTGAATTCTAGCAGACTACTATTCAACCATAATGTAAATTTGTAATATGTGTTCAAATTTTGATCGGTGATCCTCCCAAGAATCACCTCTGACATGTACAACGGTACCATCGGCAGGAGTAAGGATACTTATGCCACCAGTATTAGTACTTATAAAGACATTTAAATAAATAATGAAAATTATCGGGTCACTCATAGGGGCTGTTCAAAATCTCTCTCCCATTTGTTTTGGCAATGGATATATCTTAATTCAATGAATCTGCACGATGCTACGGTTTGCACGCTTTCTTTGCGTTTACGTACTATGTAGATATATGCTCTCAATGACATTTTTCTAAAAAAATTAGTTCTCTGCAACTTTGCTCGCAACATTTTTGCCATATCTTGTAAGACTTTTACAGCATTTCAATTTAAAACTTAATCTGTCGGTTTGCTAGATAAAACTTGGATTAATAACTTAGTCGCTGCATAGCCTAGGTGCACTGGTTTATACTATACACATTAATTCGTTAATGCACAACATTGGAAATCAGATTGTAAATATCCACGGAACAATTATACGTGCATCTATTTTCATTAATTATGAGAATAGACGCGTGTTGAATTGTTCCCTAGATGTTTGTATTGTCTTTCTTTTCTGTGCAACGGTACATGAGATTATAACATTTTTCGGCGAACATAATCCGAATTAACACACGACGTTATGGTAATCCGGAGAACTGCTAATTTCTTAAATAAACATAAACAAACTAGTAATTACCACTAGTGAATACAAAGCAACATATTCCGAGATTGTTGTAACATCAAAACCGGAAACGTTTTGCAGGATTCGGAAGTAAACACAACTAACGGATGTGGCGTGTTACATATGCGACACACGTTGATAAAGGAACATAACAATTATTCGTAAATTTATGCCTCAATTTGCTCCATTTTCCTAGAATTCAATGGCTTACGTCACGTGACAAACTGTTATATATTGCAGTAGAATTACCAGCTGGGAGTTTTACTTATGAAAGAGCAGTAAAATAACCTGTCATGTTTATAGTCTCATAATACATCATTTTTTTGTGGGAAAATCCATGGACCAATAAAGTTTCATTGGTGATTATGATTTTGTCGCTTATTTTTTATAAGAATATCCTTTGAAATATTTCGCTTATTAAAAACAACTTGTGCTGTAAATTTGTTATATTGACATTTATGATGCTTTGGCTTTTCGGGCCTTTTCGAACAATAAATATACAGAACGTTCCAAAGCAATTGACACAGTCGATTACTTCTATAAAATATAAAGCTAAAATGTAAACCAAATCTCAAAGTGGGGTCTTGAGAATTTTTCGTTTGTCACAATAGTTTGTCATTATAGATGGCGAAGGGAAAATTGGCAAATTTATGATTTTACATAATATAACAGATATAATTAGATAAAATTTGAATAATTCGAAGAACTGGCTACAACTACAGCTAAGGATACCTCGGACATTACAGAGAAGTATCCAGGATAATGCTTAATAAGCAAAGGGGATATTGATAAATGCTAACTAGCAACTTCACAGAAGCTCGGTATTTTGTGGAGAGGAGCAATAAATTGATGTGTAGATAAAAAAATTCCATTTGTGACCTTTCTCTTCAACCCAACTATCCTCAAATCAACACGACTTCAACTTTTTGAAATATTTTTGATATTTGAAGTAGTTTCTTCCGGGTTTTGCCGCGGTAGTCGAACTTGACTTGACTTGACTTGACTTGACTTGACTTAAGTCAAGTTCAACGACCGCGGCAAAACCCGGAAGAAACTACTTCATTGGACAACGGCCGTGAAAACCTGCATTGCACTATTTTTGATATTATATATTTCCTTGTTAACTTTGATAGAAAATTCCAATGAGAACAGAATATTAAGTTCCATAAAAGCGTACTTAATTCATGGTAGCATGAATTCTAACAAAAATGTTGGTTCAGATCTAGACATAATTAAGTATGTATATCAGTTTTAAAATAATTGAACTACCTGCAAGAAACTAAAGGTCCATTAAAAATAAGTTCAATTTTGTTATTTGTTTATTTTCATACAGACCGTAATATTATTAGGTAATGAAGTTCAATACTGGGAGGCGGTGAAATTTTATTTCAAAGTTTTTAGGGACCGTTTTTTTACAAGTCATCCCTTCCTAACAGTCTCTGAGATAGTTTCTATAAAGTAAAGGAAAATACCCGTCGTTTTGAAATTATAAACTTATCATATCCCCATGTACCCATGTGTCCCCATGCACCACATCTTATGTAAATCTGCAAAAGTTCTGCAGTTATATCAGCACCATTGAATTAATCATTTTGAATTTTCAAATTTTGGCGTCAGATTCAGTGTCAGCTGCTCCGAGAATACTTAATGAATTTAGTGTACTTTTGACAATATTTGAATTGGTCCTTGCGCATTCGCCAAATTCTAGACCGCAAAATTTTTCTGCGTTTCGTTCACCTAATACTAGACATACTCAGATAAGACTATAACAGAGTCATAGACAAGCTATACTCTACAAGCTTAAAATATTTTACAGAAATCGTTCATGCCGTTTCCGAACCTTGATGAACAAACATTAAAAAAAAACGCTGCCTAACGAATCACTACTTCCACATCCAGATTTTTCATCAAAGTCACTTTAAAGGAAATATCTTGACTATAATTGCACTCTAGTATGTAGAAATTATTGATCATAGAATTTTAACAATATCTGGGGCAGATGTCATAGAAAAATTTGAGGCGTTGGTTTTTACCATATCCGTTAAAAATGAAGTTTCTAGCTTGCTCTACTTATTTTCCCCTATTCACACCCTACCATCTCTCACCCCTTCAACGGAATCATTTCAATCAGATGTCAGTACAATACATACATGTACTAACTTTCAAGTGAATATCTCAATTTTATGTTATCAATCCCTTTAATAATGGAGTGGAGGTGGTGCGGGTGGGGAAGTTGAAAAATATAAAAATCTGAGACCTTGGCTTCTAGTACATACACCGAATTTCAAGTTTCTGTATCCTTACCAGCTTGCTTTACTTCTTTTCCCCTATTTGCCCCTATTTAAGCCTCAACCCATCAACTGAAACATCTCAAAATATAGTCTAGTTCCAGATGCGGTTATAATACATTCGTGTACCAAATTTCAAGTGAATATCTCAATTTAATTTTATCAACCCCTTTAATAATGGAGTGGAGGATGGTGGGGGGATGGAAAATAATATAAAAAATTTTGAGGCCTTGGCTTCTAGTACATACACCAAATTTCAAGTTTTTGTACTCTTACCAACTTGCTTTACTTATTTCCCCCTATTTACCCCTATTTACCCCCAAACCCTTCACCGGATATGTTAAAAAACAATCCATAGATTTCGTTATAATATATACGTGTACAAAATTTCAAGTCAATATCTTAAAGCTTTTCGGAGAAAACGCGCGGGCAAAAAAGTTACAGACAGACCGACAGAGAATTTTTTTTCGCTCAAATTTAAAACCTCGACGTTTCATAACATTTTAAACCCATTTCAAGAAAGAACATTTTTGGAATTTTTTTACGATTATTTTACTTCCAATCCACTATGTGGATGTGTAAGTGAAATAAGATGAGTACCTCATCCTCTTCAAAATCTTTTAAACTCGGTTAAGAAACATAAAGCAATCTGCAAACTATTATACTTCATTTGTTTGAAGACACTCCATATATTTATTTCGTTTTCTACTTGATACACAAGTTCTCAGAGCATTAAGAATATTCGTTTTAAATAAATAATTATAAACATTTAAACTTTATTTTTGTATTATCAGAAGTGGGATGAGGATGAAAAGACTAAAATTAAACTGAACTTGACTTGAAGCAAAAAATCCTTGAAAATTGTGATATGATTTTCATAACTGTGCACATTACTGTTCAGCTTTTGATTTTTATGATGATGCTGAGATGATAATAACGACACTAATGTCGGTTAAAAAGTGATTGAGACGATATCCCAATATCCCAAGTCAACGAATTATATAGTTCTATTTTAAAGTTTCTAGTTTAAAATTAAATGAAATCAGGAGCTTTTTAGAGCACTCTAAAAAGTTCACCTTGAAATAAATTATAGAAATAAAACAGAAAATTTAAATTGAAGCTAGTGAATATCCACAGTAATACAACTATTAAAATTCGTATGAAAAACTTGAATTCTTGCATTCTTAAAGTTACCGTACAATGGATTTTACGTCTTTAATTAGATTTATATATCGACACTGATATAACTAAGTTTAGTTCTTCAACAATTCGTACAGTATTAAGAGAAGACAAATTTTGCGTAAAATAAAGTGCCAGGAATATAGTTAATTATTTAAATTAAGGGGATACGAAAAATTTAATTACCAGAGCAGACTGTTCCGCTACTCCAGCGTTGAATGATGTTTAAGTGGCTTTTTTACTTTTCTTAGTGTTCCCATATTTTCAAGAATGGCAAGCTTTATAGCTCCAAAAGTTAAAAGAGCGTATAAAAGGAAACCGGTTTAAAGAAAAATATAGGCCCTTTACAAATTAAGGTACGACGTTTTAAGGAACATGCTATTATATTTTTAACAGGATTATTTCTCAACAAATTTCGAAGTTCTAACATTCGGAGGTCAGTTTATTTAATATTCCAAATTTTTTACACTTATCTTAAATATTTTTTAAAGGTAGATAGATCAAAATTAGGTACCATTTCAGAAGGCTTTAATTTTCAGGGAAAAAACACAAAAAATTAACAGAATCACAATTAATTTGGAAGTGCGGAATATTTCAGTAAAGGTAAATTCAAGGAAACTCTACCCAAACGTTCCTTGAATTCCCTGATTACGATGTCAGAATATCGAAATAAAAATTATGGATCCAACATGGCCATATTTTTTTAAGACATTTAGGAAATTTTTAATGACTTTGTGTTTAAAATCACTAAAAATTTCTCAAAATCTCAAGACATAAAACTGTTTTATGTAGAACTTCAGTTATCTAATTACGAAAATGTCTAAAAATTAATATACAAAATACAAAAGTAGGATCCAATATGATTTAATTCCTTATCTATCTTCAAATCTAGACAAATATCAAATCAAACGTCTTATACTTTCTCTCAACAGTATGTTGCTCTATAATGCCATCATACCTTGATTTAGCTTATACATATAACATTCAAAAATGTAAAATTTTCGCGAAAAAATGAACAAGCGGGACAGAATATTTCGGCACTTTTTAGTAATTGGCTTATAAAGTAATGCGATAAAGTTACACAGAACATATCTTGTCAACCACATGGTTAAAAAAGATGTAATTAAATTACAATTCAAGAAGACATTCGAACATTATTTTAATGTATTGCTGAGCTGTAATCACAGGCTTGTGTAGTGATTTTTGTTATATTTTATGCTAAAGGTTGTTTATGCACCCATCAGTATAGTATTTCTATTGTCAACTTAATAATTCAGTCTGAAGCCTTGCTACAAGAATAAATTATTACAAAGCTTGATGTGATGGAATAACAGCCGAGACCGTGCTGGAATAATGCAAATGATATCCATATACGAATATAGTTAACCAGATATGTTATGCGCTTACCTCAAACGTAAGTAATCGATTGTTTACCTGACTCACCATTACAAGACCCTTATAAGCTCCTGGTTCATTCTTAATATTGCCGGTAGCATAGCTGTAGGTTAAATGATATTTATTCACTTTTATTGAATCATTTATGGAGTTGTTCATGTTTTATTTATTTATTTATTATAAATAAATAATTTACATCATGCCTATCAATTATTATAAAGTAGTAAAACAAGATTTATAATAATATAATTAAAGAATGATTCTAAAAATTCTCAGTGTCTCAACGTTCATGATATCCGTCGTATTATCAACTATTACTTTGTGTACTACGTTTTTTTATGATTTTCAAACTGAGTTTAGATAAACTATACCCATATTTATATTGATAAAACTAGTCTTTAGTAATGATAATTTACGATATCACTCTCACTTTTTCCGAGCAATGAAGGAGTTTACGCCTAGTAAAGTTATTTTATTATTCTGAACTGTCGATTTTTTCCCACCATAATACCATTCGACATCATTTTTAATTAACAATACAAATGATTTCATTGCCATAATTAAGAATGTACAATTTTCACAAGGTCAACTTTTGATCTCTGTTAATATTTGATACTCATTGTTTTTAAGTCCACCAATTTCACAAACTGTGAATTAGTTTAGAGATTTACTCAAATTAAATAATACTAATATACGATTCAAATGTATTGACTCCTCACTTTAACCGCGAGTATCTCAGAAACGGAGGAGCAGAGAAAATTGAAAAAAATACGAGTTCATTGTGATTCTATTCTAAATCAATCACTGACATTTAAATAATATACATTGAAGACTTTTGAAGTTCTGCTAAATTATATTGAAAAATGTCCTGCTTTTTAAGGAAAATTTGACCATACCAGTTTTAATTCCATTACATCTTGAAAAATATGCCTACTACGTAAATTGTATTTTAGATACTGATAAAGCACGGCATTTTTTGTACGACGAACTTTTTTCATAATTGTTTATTCTGACATTTTGCAGTTGTTCTCAAAAACATGACGTCAGGTTTATTCGGCTATTTATCAATGTATTTAAAAAATGTTTGTTAAAATAGTTAATTATGTAAAATGTAAGCATTTTCAGAAAAAATAATTTTTATATATCAAACATTAATTTAATTATCAAACGTAATAGATAATATGAGTGCAAACTTGGAATGATATTATCCTTTACGCTTGATAACTAAATTAATATTTAATATATACTGATTCTTTTTTCAGAAAATGCTTAATTTTTTTATTTTTATTTATTTATTTAATCGTCTTATTTTTATTAACGTCCTGACGGAGTTTAGCTAATCCACCACTCAACCAGGACACGTACACATATACATCAACACAACAACCATTCCCTGCGAAATTGCCATCTACCGCAGCTGAGACTCGAACTCAGGATAGATAACAGCGACTAGTTGTGCCACCCAACAGCGATCTACTCCACTGCTACCATCTCGGCAACACATTAAAAACGCCACTAAACATCCATACCCTGACCAGGATTCGAACCCGGGACTCCGTAACCGCAA
Source organism: Stenurella melanura (assembly GCA_963583905.1). Classification (NCBI taxonomy): domain Eukaryota; kingdom Metazoa; phylum Arthropoda; class Insecta; order Coleoptera; family Cerambycidae; genus Stenurella; species Stenurella melanura. The sequence goes on from OY757311.1 coordinate 49,388,884, forward strand.
GCCATCATCATCATCATCATCATCATATTTATTTCTTATTTTAATACAAATATAATGCTTCCCTGGATCATGACCCGGAGCCAACCATACAACCCCGTCGCGCAGCGCCGTGGTGTTAGTGCGGTTGGACGCGTCGTGACCGGTTCAGCTCGATAAACTAATTAAAAGGTAATACTCCTGCTGCCTGTGGCGGCTTAAAATTATCAGTAAATTTGAACATATTAAAACTTATTTCTAAACAATGGGTAAAACGCTTAATCTATGATATGGGAAAAACATTTTATAATTTTGTTGCTGAGATGGAAAAGCTCCATTTAAGCAAATTGCCCCAACAGTCTGCTCGCCGTTAGGAATTTTTGATTTTTGGGAAAGGAAAATTGAGTTTAAAATAGTTGGAATTTTTACAAAGTTTATCGGTCTAAATTGCATTTTTCAACAAAAAGTACAGAATAACAAAAATTACAAAATGCAAACATATGACAAACAAGAAGAAGGAAAAAGATAGATATAGAATAAAAGATATAGTTGGGAAAAGTGTATGATAGTTGGAAGTTTTGGTAGAATAGAGTGTGGCTATAGAGGTTGCCGAAAGATAGGCAACGCCTGGTATGGTAATTTTTTTTTTTTTTTTTTTTAATTTATTGGTCAACGTTAGATACAAATTGTATATGTGACAAGTCAAGAAGAGAATAAAGAAAGAAATAAGTATAAGTGCAAGTATATGTCGGCATAATTGAAATATAATATCAAGATTTAAAATAAGGAACAAGTACAAATAAATATAATATTAAACTAGAAACAGCACAAACATTACTGATTGTAAAAAAAGCGTAACAAATAAACAGATAGTAAGTAAATACCCGCATATGTTATGTTATTACAACATTGAGATAGTACTGGTTAAAACTATTTATCGCTAAAGAAATCTGATACCCTATAGTAGCATTTCTCATATAAATAGAGTTTTAATTTACTTTTAAATTTCGCGAAGTGCGAAATATCTCGGATATCACTGGGAAGAGCATTATATAGAGATATGCAGTTGTAAGAAGGCGATCTCTTATAAATACTTTTATGATGCATTGGTATACTCAAGAGATTGCCATGTCTTGTGGGGTACTCGTGATAGTTTGACCTTCTTTCAAATAGATTTAGATTGTTTTTAGCATAGGTTAGACATTTATATATATAGACAGAAGGAGCGGTAAGAATACGATTTTTAATAAAAGTGTCTCTACAACTGACATTTATTTTAAGGTCAAAAATGAGCCTTATTATTCTCTTCTGGCAGATAAACACTCTTGCACAGTCGGAGGCTCCACCCCACGCGAGAATACCAAAGGACATGTGACTATAGGCCATGGAATAATAAATGGTCATAAGGCTAGCCTGATGATGGGTGTTTAATTTGGAAAGAGGCATTATGCATTCTTATTTGGGTAATGTTGCGTGTAAGCGGACTGTCACCCAGTCGAAACTCGTAGAATTTTTGTGATGTGTCCCGGACGAAGTCCGCTAGTGGTGTTATATCGTTACAACGATCATATAAGTCTCTGAGGGAGGTGTATCTGCCCGAATCAGAGATGAGGCGCATAAATTTGTGCTCCAGGACTTGGAGCTTTTTCATGACCGCAAGCCAAACGATTTAGCATTGCGTCACCGAGCCATTACATTTTATATAATTAACTATTTTAATAAAAAAGATTTAAATACGTTGATAAAAATCCGAATAAACATGACGTCACGTTTTTGAGAATAACTGCAAAATTTTAGAATAAAATATTCTGAGAGAATTTCCCCCTACAAAAAATGCCGTGCTTTATCGATGTCTAAAATATTATTTACGTAGTAGTATGCATATTTTCCAAGATATAATGGATTAAAAACTGGTATGGTCAAAATTTCCTTAAAAAGTAGGACATTTTCTATATAACTTAGCAGAACTTCAAAAGTATCCAATGCACATTATTTAAATTTCAGCGACTGATTTAGAATAGACTCATAATAGATACACATTTATTTCAATTTTTTCTCCTTCTTCCTTTATGAGATATTCACGGTTAAATTGAGGGGTCAATACATTTGAATCGTATATTAGTCAAAAGTTGCTAAAGAATATATTGATCTTACTAAACTGTTCATAAAGCTAAGTTCAATAAAATGTTCTTCGAGCAACATGCGGGGACTGCAGTGGAAAACTTCTTATCACCTTTGAATGCCATTCATGAGCAGATTCAAAAGAGATAAAGGATGATTTCGAGTAATTCCCTGGGATATGGTTGACACATGCATAAGATATATTAGCAGTATTTGATACAAAGATTATACATGTAGAGAACATTATTTCTAAATTAAATGGCAGTTTTAGTTAAGTTAAATTTACATATGAAATAGACAACTAAAATTTCGTTAGTAAACAGAAACAATTAAAACATTTTTTTGAAATATACCAGCACTCTAAGGTATATCCCTAATAACACCATAGTGCCTAGCACAAAATAGCTAGTGTAAATTTTTTTATTTGTCTATTAAGTTTCCCTCTAAATGAACTTGGGCATGCGAAAGAAAAAGCTTATAAAAGGATATAATGGATTGTCTGTAAGTTTAGTTAATAAATTAACTGGAAAATATAGAAACCGAAAGAACTCATAATTTGCATCAATTTCAATTTCAGATCACTCCGATGTACCTTTAGTATAATTGGGGTTTTAAATAACTTAGATATGACAATTTCCATCCTACTTATTCACAACACCTTGTCACACGTTTAGTGATCCATGAATTATCCTCCATGGCCTCCGTTTACTGTATGACACGACTTGCTTAATCCGACCATACGTCGTGGGCTCCTTGGAGATATAAGTCCAACGTTTTGGATGGCGTACTTTTTGAATGTATTTATCAGATTTTCCCTTTGTTCATCCATCGAGACATAAGTTACAAAAAATTTTACGCAACCAAAGGAATACAATGAAATAAAATGATATATGAGAGACGAAACCAGTTTTAAGGATATAATTTGAAGCATGTTGGATAAACGAAACTTTGAATAGTAAAAACAAGTGTTTTCTTAAATCATCTTATTCATATTTACGTCCTGGAAGAGTATAGTTATAGCTGTTCCACCATTCAACCAGGACACGTACACATATACAACACAACAACCATTCCCTGTGATACTGCCATATACGCCTGCTGAGAATCGAACTCAGGAGAGGCAACAGCGACTAGACATGTTGTGTAACTCATCAGTGGTCTAGCCCATTACTACCACCTCGGTAACATATTAAAAACGTCATTAAACATCCATAGACTAGGATTTGAAACCGAGAAGGACTAGGAAGTTTAATATTGTCCAATATGTCTATAATAACCAATAACTTAAGGTTAAACAAAATATACGAAATGATAGCCTACTAGATGCTTTCAAAAACTTAGAAATTGCAAAAAGTAAAAATAGTATGAATAGTAACAAATGGAATATCCCAAACAGTCAGCATGATTGATAACTAGGTCGATGTCCGTTGAGCTGAGACAGAGTTTGGGTAGGGACGATAGAATTTATTGAATTCGTTGAACCATCTCAGGGATCAATGAGGTTGTATTAGAAGTGGTGTTATTATTATTATTATTACTATTATTTAGAGACGAAATGTTGAGTTCGTCACTATAATACTGTATAAAACTTGAAATTGATGGAACTTGGAGTATAATCCAGTAAAATAATGTCCTTAATTGCATTTTAAAAAAAGACATCCGTAGGATCATACCTCACTTCCGGAGACTTCTAGATTATTAGGTTTATTATAAATTTATTACGAAGAAAAATTGGGTGAAATAACTTTTCTGCTTTCTGACTGAAAATATTACCTCATAATAAATCTCGAGTTAAATTCGTTCAGGAAGGAAGGAAGCAGTCTCAAGATTCGCAATTTCATCGTATAAAATTGGGTCTAAGGAGCTTTAGTGCACAATAGAACAGAAGTGCGACGCAAGCTCTTGACTTATGGGCCATAGCAGACCACTTCCGGTCGATGGGTTGATTCTGGAGGGATAAGGGCTGATGAAGGCCATTGTGCGTGAGCTCCATCTATTTATCATGTCTAGACCGAAAAACGAACCCTAAGGCACAGGGCAATGGTAATAATTGAATTTGTAATTGCTTGTTGTCCTAACTAAACTTTGCTCTCGGTCGTCTAGTCCTTTAAACGAATTTTCAAATGGCCAAATCAGATACTCGGGATTCAAAGACGGTGATTTGATCAAGGACTGTCTTCTCAAATACGAGTACAGATTGCGGAAAAAATTAAAGCTAATGCAGAAGTTTAAATTTGGAAATAGTTTTACAACGTTGACTTTAAATTGCTCAATGCATTTATAATGAGTAAAGCTAAAGCAACATTAGCATGGACATGGATAGTATTAAAGTTGCGATGCTCGAAATATTAAGGTGGCCCAGTGAGTGTATAGAGTTCACTGAGGTGGCCATTCCCTAAACAGAGACAACCGATAGGGAAATATTTATTATTTTTGGCCATAAATTTTCTCTCTTAGTACGAGGCTTTAACAAAACTATAAGAGTACCTAAGTAGAACCATAGCAAGACTATTACTATGAATTTTCACTCAATAATTTTAGTGATTTGCAAAATAGCTAGATTTAAATTTAAAAATTATGTTATTTTTCCTATTTCCTAGTTTTAAATCTAGCTATTTTGCAAAACACTTATATTATTGAGTGAAAAATCATAATAATAGTCTTGTTATGGTTTTACTTAGGTAAATTTATAGTTTTTTTTAAAAATGCCTACTAAGAAAATAAAATATGGACAAAAATAATAAATATTTTCCTATCGGATATCTCTTTCATAAAATAAAATAGGACGTATACAGTGAGGGATGTATGACGGTAATGTTACATGCGTAATAATATAAAAGTGTAACGTAACATATTGTGTAATATTATACAACTAAAAATATATTACTTACACATATGTTACACATCAAAATTCAACTGCACTGCATTGCCTAGATGTGCATGGACGACAGTTTGTTAAAAAATCAAACATCTCTGAAACATTTGGCAATAGATGACATACAAGCCAACTTTAACAAAGCAACCAATGGACGAGAAAGCATGTCTAATATGTTGAATGACAATTTTTGGGACAAGCTTCAGGAACTTAAATAATAATAAATTATTATATCAATATATGTCTAGATTAAAAAAATACAAAGTGATTCGCCACAACTAAGCACAACAAGCTTCAGGAAGTTTATTTATAAATTATTATACCAATATATGTCTATATTATAAAAATACAAAGTGATTCGCCACAACTAAGTGATGTATCGACAGTGTCCACTTAATTACTCGTAGCTGAAGTAATCGAAAACTGAACAACTTCTTATCTGTTCATAAAATTGCAAATATGCTTGATCCCGTTAAAAGACGTGAGTTTATGAGTGCAGAAAAGTGTACCCAAACGGCGAAATGTTTATATGATCTATGTTCTCAGTTACCGGGTGTTGATAAAATCAAGTTTATGATCAAATTTGCCAATTATCGGGGCAAATGAGAACAATTTCAGGATCAGGATATTTGGAAAACAACAGAAGATTTGCCAGAAGTTGTATGGTGGAAATCGTATTACCCCGATGGAGAAATCATTACATTGGCACTACACTTTCTTGAATTTCGAGGTACTTCTGTCTCAATTAAAGGAAGCTTTAGTGTATAGGATAATATACACAATAAGAATATAAATCGATAAAGCAATAAAAATGACCTATTTGAAGTTCAATATACCACTACTCAGAACACAGGGAAGTTAAGGTATTGAAAAAAAAACTCAGCAGCAAAGTACAGAACATTCAACCAACAACAAGAACATCGCGAAACGAATTAGGTGGAAATATCAGACTCTGAAAATCTTCAGCCAGCACGAAATGTAGCAGGAACTTCGGGATTGCAGAAAAGAAGAAATGGTGCTTTACCTATGGAACCAGACAATGTATTTTCTGATTTGATGTTGACAACAATTCGTTTGAAAGTTCTAGATGATTTAGTTGACAGTATTTATTGACGTGAGCTTTGTAATAATATATGGTGCAAATAAATGAATAACTTTGAAATATTGTAATATAAAATTGTAATAATTACAATGTTACATGTAAAAATATCGTGTAATATTACATAAAAATAAGTTACATGTAATTTTATATTCCTGTAAACAGTGCAGGTAAATACAGAAAACTTTGTTATCTGTGGGGAATTGAAGCCTTTATGTATCTGCTATTTTTTAATAAAAAACTTTACGCATCATTCAGTAGCACAATATAAAGAGCACAAAGAGTGAATAATTTCTAGAAGATTTTTTCTTTTATAATACAGGGTGTCACCTCTCATCTATACACCCTCGAATCTTCCTCAGTATTTTTTAGATCAACTTAAAATTTTTGTCAGTTATAGAATTAACAAAATTGGTCATTTTTTTCTGGAGGGGGCAGGAACCTTCGATGTAATGCTATCTCTGGAGACGTAATGTCTACAAACATCGAAGCATTGAACACAATATTGAACACAACACTCGACATGAATTTCGCTAAGCACATTAGCATCATCGGGACATGATTCAAACAGTAGGCCATGACTTGTGAGGTAATTTTTTTAGGCAAAAAATAGTAATTCTGCTGGTTGCATAACCAACAAAAATTTGAAGTTGATCTGAAAAAAACTGAGGAAGTTACGAAATTGTGCAGGCGAGAGGTAAGACACGCTCTGTATGGGGGTTGTCACAGTCAATAAATCAAATTGTCCACAAAAATGACATTACCGCATCGGTCGCCATGTTGGAGAAATGACGGTTAAATTATTATATTGGTCGTTACCTCCTTGCCTGTTAAATTTCAAATGTAATTTAAGGAGTAATGAAAGCTACAACTTTTATTTAAACAACTTCTGTTGTTACTCTATCATTTACAGCAATCACATAGGTGAAAAGGAGGATGTTAAAAAAGGCAAATTTTGGCCTAAGCTGAGTAACGGAAAATGAACACGGTATTCGATAGAATTTTACCCTGACAGGAAAAATGCGGAAAGATGAAGAAAATGCTTAAAAATTCGCAAATTCGAGTCTGTAATAATAAAAATTTAAACTTTATAGGATTCAGAGCTTATCACGTGAAATTCAGGTGGTTTCTTGTAGTATTCTTTCCATGGGATGTGAGGGCCTACTCTCTTTGCAGGAGAATGCTAGGAAAATGCGAAAAAATTAAGAATTTGTTTGAAATCTCAAAAAATCTAGTTTTCGTCACTCCCAAGTGAAACATATTAAGAACCAATATTATTAACCTAAGATTATAGTGGTTTTTGTTGTAAGTGTTCAGTAAGATAAGCTTTCAAGCATCTTTTTAATTTTTATGCTTTTTCCCCAATAAGAGAGTTGACCCTCGTATCCTACGGAAAAAATACTACAAGGAACCACCTGGATCTCGCATAATACGCTCTGGATCTTAAAAAGTTTAAATTTTGAATATTACATAACCGAATTTGTAAATCTTTGGGCATCTTCTTAATATTGCCGTATTTTCCTGACATCCTTCGACAGTGCGAAGTAGAGAATCATATTCTACGAGAGAGACACTAAAAGAAACTGTCATAATCTAAAGCAAAATATAATGGATCTTAAAAGTTTAACTTGTGAATATCTCAGATCGGATTTTGTGAATTCTCATGCATATTCTTAACTTTTCCAGATTTTCTCGCCGTTTTTCGCAAATACATCATCGCGTTCTACGGGAAAACCCTATCAAAAACTGTGTTCATTTTTTGTTGCCCAGCTTAAGCTAAAATTAGTCACTTTTTAACCGTCGTTTTCTCGTCTGTCCCCGTTGCTCCTACGTAGTGGCAAGTTATTATAAGCTTTTATTCAACTTGACTTGTTTGTTAGTTTAAGGCTGAGCTTACAAGTATTGACTTGAAAGCTTTGTCTTAATAATAGTAATAGTACCAATAATAAATAATTTCTTAGGATAAAATCCATAGAAAATGGATTAACTATCTAAGTCAAGAGACAAAAAAGAGGGTTCCGCTTGTATCACCGGCGACTCCGGCAAAAATTTAAGTCATAGCGAAGTGTGGATAATTTCTATATGAAGTGTATGTATGGTGTTTAAACTGTCTACATTCTAAGTACCATTTTCTTTTTGTCATTTTTTTGTAACAAGCCTTTATCCACCTTCACATGTTTGTGAGTCAGTTTTAGTCAAATCTTGCAAATCGATCTTGAATCACTTCCACTTGATCTATTTCTTGAAATTTGCATGCATATGTAGTACTGATGGCAATACTGATCTTATCGCCATGACCTGATGCTGCAGCCAGGATAGTCAGTTTGCTATGCAATTCTTCAATCGTCAATGCTAGACATGCCGTAGCTAAAACGGAAATAATAACATAAGTAAAGAATATGAAGAAAATAAATACTAAGTGATTTGATTAGAGTAGGGCATTTTATCGTGTCCTCAATGTTGAGGATCTAGCTAAAGCCTATCACGTGATTTACAATAAAATAATCATATTTCTGTAGAAATAAATACATATGAATTTCTCGCGATAAGTTTTAGATGTGTTAAATAACCCATACTAGAGAACACTGATAGCGTGGAAAACCAATTCCTAAACAAACATTCGTTTCAATTTGAAAGTTAAGAATTATTTAAAAAAATAATAATATAACTAAAAATAGACTCGCTCATGTCAAATTCAATAAAACACCTCTTCTTCACTGCCTAAAATTTAGATACGCTTTTTCATTCTTAGTTGAAATTTTAATTTATCTGCATAATACATTTAAATATGAAAATGTTGTTTTCGTGCCTGCAGGCGCAGGCGGGGGCGCCGGACTCCTTCTTTGTAACACATGCAAGACGGCATGAGAGGATAATCGCCAGAGGCGTGAAAACAGTCATGTTATGTGTTAACTAAATATACATCATGTCTCCTTAATTCGTACAAACATTACTTAGAAAAAGTAATGTACCAGTTCTACTTTAAAATGGTGTCAGAAGGTATTTTTGATAAGACTGTACGAAAGAGTAGCAGTCAGTCACGCAAGTGTAACCTTCTACTTGTTTTGGATATTTTGATGGTTTTCTTCGAAAACACTTGTGTGTTCCATTTCCTTTAACCTATGGTATAAATTGGAAGGGTGCCCCAAAAGCATTTAGAAAAACATCTTTGGTCAAGGGCAAACTATACATTCGAACTGAGAACCTTTTTTTTTAAGTTATTTAAAAAATTTAATTTTATGAATTTGCAAGCTCTAAAATATTAAAAAGTTATGTTGAGAAAACCGACTTGTTGTGAATAATCCGTGTATTGAGGTGACGATATATTAATATTTCTCTTAAACTGGACTATGATAACATACAATTCTTTCACTGAAAACAGATTGAAAATGTTTTGACATTCTATACACTACACTGGTATTATGTAACATACTTATCAAAAAATCCAATAAACACCATTTCAGTCGAGGATGCTGCTTTATAAGTTCATTCGAATGTGTATTGCGATTGGACTAGTACAATGAATACAAGAACGCAAAGTAAAGCCTTCCGGATACTCCACAAAGCGGATATGGCGTTGTGCATTTCTGTATGCAAATAAATCATATCAATTACCGAACACAATAGATATTCTGTGTGATGGAACTAAAAATTGTGCAAAATATGGCACTGGCAGTGCTTGCTTTCTAAGCTCGTCCGCCAATATCTGGGTAGATATAATAGAGGAGCATTCCATTTCATGCTATTTCCGCTCGGAAATACAGATTTAGCTTCTATTTTATCATAAAAATATCCATTCAAATTTTATCCTTTGTGGTTTACATTATAGAACAGAATTAAAGAGTGTTTTGGTTTACGTTGGCCTTTAAAAGCTTTTGAACTTTAACCCACAAAAAGGTAAACACTTGACTATGCGACATTTACGGCGTCGACCCATGAAAAAAGCTTTTACGGTGGCACGTGGGGTGAGGTTTAGGTCAAATATTTATTATATCTATTGAGGAGCCAAAAACTGATAATAATAAATATATTCTTTTACTTGTTATCAACTGTTCACAAAAATTATTGTCGCATATGTAAGAAAATTTAGACATGTGAAGAAAATGTTCGTACTATTAATATTAAAAAAAGTACTTCTCTAAGAATGAAAGAAAAATATAAAATAAAACTCAAAAGCGTATATGATTTGTAGAACAAGAAAAATCGACATAGCTACTCAATAAGTTTAAAAGTTGTGCCTCCTCTTTCAATAAATAAATAAATGGAATATACGGCATTTAATTAAGTAGGCATGCAGTATATAAAAAAAATCACAATAAAAAAAATTGTTATCGTAAAATTTGAAAATACTTCATTTAAAAGAGGAAGAAAAATTACAAATGGACAAAAGTAGTTAAAACATGAGTACTAGATTTGACAGTATTTACACTTACACCAAAGGGTAATATTAAAGATATCTGTAAATCTTTCTTTGTAACGGTATTTTTTTCAATTTAAACCGTTTTAAATCAGATATGATTCTCATGTAATTATGAAGCTGATGGTATATTTAAGTGAGGCTATAGTGATATTCTAAAGAAAATGAATAAATTCCTACACGGTTACGTGGATTGTCCACTATAGTCTTAATTAACTTTTATTGTTCGTTGTATGTGTTATTACCCTGCAGTATTTGCCCCAGCAGAGCATGCGATAGTTTAGTAACGACTAGACCTGTGAAAAGTAATAAGTTTCAGGCAGTTCCAAGTCCAAACAAGAAGTGGTCATAGAATATAGGATCTAACAGAATTCTCTAGCCAATTTTTCAATATATTTAAATCATTTTAAGCCACTATCACTTTATTTATTTTCTGCAATATACGATCTACGACCGATGGGTGTTTCACCCGTAATATCTCATTTACTTAAATTTGACAATATTTCACTTTGAATAAGTAATTAAAAATCGTATACATAACATACAAAACTATCCAAAGCAACGCCACTGTCAGACAACTCGTGTTGGAGGAACGCCAATTAAATTTTAAAGATCTTGTCGGTTATTTGTATCCCAAATAAAAAGTAATTGAAAAACAAACAGTCAGTGCCGGATTACCCACTAGGCACTCTAGGCACGTGCCTAGGGGCGCCGACGCTCTGAGGCGATCCTTAGTAACAATAATTCTGGGGAAAAGTCATTCTATGGAATGGCATTCTTCAAACCTTTAATAAAAGTTGTAAAGCATTGCAAAATCAAGATATAGGCATGCTAACGGCCACTAAATTATTTAATTCTCTACAGAAGACAATTTTAACTATTATGAAGAAAAAGGAAAAGTACTAACAAATTGTATTGATTACAAAGTTAATCTGACAAGAAAGAAGAATTATTAAATGGCATCTAGAGGAAGCTTCCAGTGGCATTCATTTTGATGGAAAGTCGGACATGCGGGTAAACACATATTACCAAATATTATACTGGTTGCTTCAAGAGCTAACTAAAAGGCAAACTGCTTACACAGAAATCCATGCAGGAAATGTACATTAGCGATATTGAGGACGAATATTCTGAAGAATGTGTTCAGTTTAAAAGTTTTCTTGACGCCATGAAAATGACCAAAGTGTCACCTGGAGAAATGTTAAAATTGATTAGATCTAAAGGTCTTACCTCTACATTTCCTAACGTAACAGTCTGGCAGTTACTAACTATAGGGGGGTGAGATCTCTTTCAACATTAAAATATGTAATTTTTTTTTTAAGAAATTCGTTACAAAACGAAAGTTTCATTTTATTTAATGATGTATTTCCAGAACCCAGATTTGTTTATATTTAATTATTTTTTATTATTTGTCGGCTTTTTTGTTATTTTTTGTTGAACCGTTTTTTTCAAATCTTTTTTTGTTTGCTGTTTTTTATGTCCTATATATTTCTGAATAAAATATAACAAAAATGTGTTTTTCATTATGCATTTACTTTTAAAAAAATGGATGTTGATTCAGGTTCGTCTTAAGATAACAAAATTAAAATTAAAGAGAATGAAAATCCCAAAAAAATCATTTTTTTGGCAAAATATTGTTTACCAGCGAAAAATTTTTACCTACAAGTATTAGCTTGCAACACTGGTTGGCGCGTTCGGCGCCACTTTATTTAGCCACTAGGGGGGAGCAAAAAATCCAGTGCCTAGGGGCGCACAAGTTCATAAACCGGCACTGCAAACAGTACGTTTTTCCCTCTTTCCTAAGCCGCAAAACCATTTAATGTTTGCAGTTCTTCTATATATCAAGAATAGTATAGCTTCAGCGAAACAGATCTGCTACTTCCTTTGACAAAAATGCCGCTCATTTTTGCTCCACTTTTCACTCTTTATGAACCTACCATATGTCACGGTGCATTGAATCGTGACTTAATAACCAATGAAGGGACTATGTGGGATCGGCTTCTTGTTACTATTCATACTGTTTTGACATTTCATAGTGTTTAAACTTTCAAAGTCTAGAAACGTAACAAACAAGAGATAGCTGAATGACTTGGTCATATCTATTCTTAGTCCAGTGTCTGACGGTTTTTCGGTTACTATTCTTTCGGATAAAATCGATTGACGTGAAATTCGGAGAGTAAATAGGGAATCGCTCAAGAAACAAAAGTTACATAGTGCCGATGTTCGCTAATACCCTGGTGGATGTCACCCCTTTTCGTGGGTGGAAATTAGTACACACAAAATAACCAGAAATCGATGGGGGGATGAATTCTAAGCAACGAATGTTCTATGAAGTTTTTTCAATAAATCAATATTTTTCAAGTTATTCGCGAATGAAGATGTTAAATATTTATCTAAAAAATGTATGTTTTAGAGCGATTTTTCACGAGTAACTCGAAAACCATACGTTTTATTAAAATAATCATCAGGGGCAAAAATGGCAAATCCATGTTTGTGTTATTTCTATAGATGCAATAGGAATCGAGTTATGTATCGTTAAAGGTAACTGTTTGTTGGCCGAAAAGTGAATTCTAAACTTACAACGTTAAATAATGGAAAAACGACGAATTTTTGGCGAAACATTTGTCACACTTTTTTTTAAGTACTTGAAATTACCTTTAAAATGAGCTTAGAGTAAAAGTCGTTAGCATAAAAACTTATAACTTATGATGAAAATAAAATGGTTGTCTCGTTTCTTCGGAGGAAAAATCAGCAATGAAACCAATGTCTTAACTTCCTTAATGAGGAGCTGAACAGAAATGGTTTCTTGCAAACTTTTCTCTATAACGATGCAAAATGCAATTTTTAGTCCCTATAGACTGGACATACGCGAGAATTCATCTTGTATACAAAATTTTTTATTCTCATGAGCTGAGTAGACATTTTCTCTTGTATATTTTACAACTATTACTGTTACTAACGATTTCGGCTGTAATTATTATTTACTGATGACTTTAAATACACGAGAACTCATCTTCGTCGAATCAAAAGAAGTTGCATATTAAATTTTCTATAAACAGCTGAGTAAAAATAGTATCTTGCAACATTGAGTGTCTCTAGTGGACTTTACACAAAACCTGATCGGTTACAAAATAACTACTTTTATGTTATGAATACGATGCACAAATGAAACATTTAATAATGAGCATTAATATTAATTTTATATTCATTGGTTCGTACACAAAATTACAAACAATTATCATTATCAGTATCCTCTTGTCGGAACAGCACATTTATGAACTCTAGCATTTTGTAGGCTTATGAAATTAAGGCATAAAAACTGTTAATACACCTAACTAGTATTAGAAAAGTTGTGTGTAAGTCATTTATGTAAATAGGTAGTTGAAAATGATGAAGAAGTGGGTTTAATATAGGCACGTCCATATCATCAATCTGGATGGTCTGGACGCGGCCTGACTTGTTAACACAGATATGAGCTTACCACACTAGACGCTTTCTAAGCTTGCTGAAATCGTGATTACTTATCACATATACTTGGATATTCCGCTTGGCAACTACAATGTAAAATATCTAAATTGGCATACATACGAATTTGGATCCTGATGTAATGCCCGTCGTTCTAGAATTACATAACAATAGAGTAATTTGTTCCTTCCTTCACAGACTGCATCTGTAATCTATTCTGAATTAATTCGACTAACTGACCTAAGCATATTTTAAAATGTGGAATGCAATTAAAAGTGTATGGTTCACAATTGCCAATAGGTAAGGTAACTAAAATTAATAATTACGTGGCAATTTACCGAAGATAGTTAACAGATAATTTTGTTAAACGAGAATCTAGCGAACAAGCTAAAATAATACTTTATGAAAAAATGTATTGGTAAAATCAAAGTAAATTATAAATTAAAGTGGAAAAGCTTAAAACAAAATCATCATAATATCCTAGCAGTCGTTTTGTGAACCATGAACTTTTATACCTGGCTTCTCTGTGCTGTATGTCTAGCAGCATCACGCCATAGCGATTACTTTTACGTGTACAGATAATATTTTCTTATAAATTATTCTCAAGTGAATGGGCTTGTTCCATGATATTCTTTTTATATGGTTTTTATACTTTTTCATATAGTACTCGATATACTCATTATACACTTAAAATTTCGTATTATTAACTTTTTCCGTTCTCGAGATATAAGAAGTTAAATTTAGTAATAGTTGCAAAAACCGAGCGCTCATTTGTGACGTCACTATACGCAAGTGACGTAAGAAAAATGGCTTTCTGGGACCTTTCAAATTTAACCTGAAAAGTCGAAAAACATGGAATTTTTAAACGCTGGTAACTAAATAAATACGTCAAGTGGAAGTTCGTTCTATGTGTCTACGGAAAGGAGAAGGTCGGCGATGAATTATAATCGAAATTAAATCGAAAATTCGTTCTGGCAGGAGCGAGAGAAAATTGTAATTTTTTGACATTTCACCAAATTGTACTCCCCTACTATCAAGTAGTAAGCAAAACAAACAATACTTCGAAAACACTTATAATTATAACCAATCAGGAGCATCAAGTCTATTGAGATCGCCGAGTCTATGCGTATAGTGACGTAGCGACTGGCCACGCCCCATTTTCGCGAGATGGAAATTTGTAATAGTTTTGGAGATACTAAACGTGCGAATAAGATTCTCATTTTTTGCAGATCCATTAATTTATACTTGCACTTTCGATTTGTGAAATAAAAAAAAATGCCGAACAAGCCCATTGGATTCTATGAACTACTATTGAACTAGTACAAACTGTAGAGCCTTGTCTCCTTCAGGAAAATCTTGATATCCTGGTCTTAAGAGGGCCGGCCATTGGGGTAACATGGACGACGGTTAAATACATCTTAAGCTACCTTTTGAAAGAGTTGAATGTAATGTACTAACAGTAGCGTATACCCGCGACTTCGGTCCCGTTGAATTGTTTTTTTTCGGTTGTTAAATACCCATCTTTTTCGGGACCTCTACAAATATGTACAAAATTAAAATAAAAGTGACGTGTAAAAGCTTTTTTTAAACTAACCGTTTTAAGATATATTAGATTAGAAATCTTTTAATTTAAGGGGCGCGGCTTTACTCTATTAAGGGAATTTTTTGAAAATTTTTCCTTATCTCGCGCCTAGATAAAGAAAATAACAATACCAAATTCCAGCTTCTTAAAAAAACTCCAGCTTTGTACACTTTTTATTTTATTTCCTCCTTACATGTTGTACTCTAGCGGCACACTGGATTAAGCGTCTTATTCCAACTGAAATCGCCAACAACAATTTAGAATTGTATACAGTATACAGTTGCATACACAAATTGAAAGCTTCAAATAGGAGAAACGTGATTACTACTGCAACAAAATGCTGAATTCCCAGATCTAGTTGACCTCGAGAAATCCATAGTGTTCTCTTGGGAGCATTGCGTTTACTTCACAAACAAATAAATTAACCCTGTTTATGTGAGTCCCGAATTCTTTACGTTTGTTTGTTCCAATTAAAGTACATTCAGGGTGAAAGATTTAGGAAATTTATATTTTCTTGCTTATTGACCAGCATCGAAAACAATAAGAACATTTTCTTTTAATACGTTTTATTATGAAACATACTTTTTATAGGATTTTGCAAACGGAGGAAAGAAAAACTATCTATGAGAACTAAAAGAAAAACTATATGTAAAAATATTAATGAAGTCTTTGCATTCTTTCGATAACCTGACTTCTGGTTATGCTAACAAGTAAAAATTCTTATTTGCCATTCTCATTATAACACTAGCATCCAACATAGTCCCCTACGACTAGGCAGATTAAACTAGGCATGAGCAAACAAATAATAAATAATTCACTTTTAAACATGCATAGAGTATATACGCTCCAATACTAGTTAGCTAATAGATAGGTGAAGATCTGTTGTTTTTTATCAGTCAATGTCAAATATAAATATTTCATACTTATTCATGGATATTGCCTTGGTTTTGCGTGGAACATCGTTATGAGTAGCTTTGTGCTTTTCTGATGAGTCCAGAATAAGGACGAAAAACGTTTCAAAGGTTAAACATTTTGAAGAAACTGAATGAGATGTTATGAAAATGTAATTCATTAGAATGAAAAATTTTTTAAAGACAAGGTAGGTAAATAAATTAATTTCAGCCCGTTGCTCTCATGTTTAACTGAATTTACACATCATCGGGGATCATGTAGATAATAGTTTAATCTGCCTAGTCGTATGGGACTATGCTGGATGCTAGTGTTATAATGAGAATGGCAAATAAGAATTTTTACTTGTTAGCAGAACCAGAAGTCAGGTTATCGAAAGAATGCAAAGATTTCATTAATATTTTTACATACAGTTTTTCTTTTAGTTCTCATAGACAGTTTTTCTTTCCGCTGTTTGCAAAATCCTATAAAGAATATGTTTCATTACTATAAGCAAACAAATAATAACAATTCACTTTTAAATATTTTATTATATTTTCATTTCTTTAAGAAAAATGTTTGTTTTTTATTTTCGAAGAGTATACGGCATAGATACGTAAAAGTTCATTTTCTAAAATAACAATTACACGTATTACACGTATAGCATTGTCCGTAAAAGGAAATGAAAGTATACTAATACTAGATTTATGTAAATTATTATGTAAGTTCTTATAATAAAGCACTTATGAGTATAAAGTTACGACACAGTTACTGAAACATATGAATTTATAGGTACAAATAGTCAAACAAAATAAATATATTTTAATGGTAATGGTAATGGTACAAATTTAAATTTAAAACTAAGCTTTTTTTATATAGAACATAATTTCGATATCGTTCAACGGTTAGAGATATATTTCTAACTATTAACGATATGAAAATTATGTTCTATATAAAAATAAAGCTCATAAAATTCTCTGCAAAAAATGTTATAAATATGGAAAATTAGATGGAAAGAATTGACAAAGTTTTGAAACATTATGAGACATCTTCATTAAACTATCTTATTAAACACTAAAAGTCCTCGTTTTTATATTATAAGCAAAATACTAAATTGGAGTATCATTTTCCAAGATGGCGGCTCGAGTACGAAAGATAACGGCGAGGACTTTTAATATATTTTATAAAATAATTTAATGAAGATATTTCGCCAAGTTTCAAAACTTCATCAATTTTTTCCTTCTAATTTTCCATCTTTGACTTCATTCAAGAGTATTGCATGAAGTTTTTATAAATTCTGGCATTGTCATATTTTAGATATAATATGCAGGGTACATAAAGTTTTGCAAAATTTTGGCAAATGAATCCGAAAGTATTAGAAAAAACCATTACTTAATTTTTAAATTCTGGCAAACATTAGGAGTGTTAGGGCGGGATTAATTTAATCTGACTAACCCTGTATTACTACATATTTTTATTCAATAATGACTTTGTAAAATTTGAAGTCTCAACACCACGATATTTATATATTTGCAAGATTCTTCTTCTCTTTAAACTGGATCGTTTTACGAATTATTATTAAATGTTTGATACTTTTCAAGACTTCATGTTGACGTGACACTTTTGGACAGTCAGTAAGCAGTTTTGTAATTATTCTTAATTATTAAGCAATTTAAATTTAGAAAACGAGTTTAGTTCTGTTATGCGGATGATTTTGATTGCAGCGATTAATATTGTATTATGTAATCATTTATCAGTCAAAATGGCACAAACTTGTATGGATAATTTGAAAAGAAATTCAATATGTTTACAACTTTATTAAAAAGTTGTAGGAATATTTCTACATATTATTCAAAATAATTAGAAAAAAGACTATTTATTATAAATACTTCTTAAACTAAATTTGACAACTTCCTTATATAAATAAGAAATATATGATGCAATTAAATTTAATAGCATCTACTTTATCAGCCCTAAATTAATTCATGACGTAATGTGCTTTTGAAGCTCTTTTAGGGTCTGGTGACAAAAACAAATTAGAAGGAGCGGAGTACCAACTGATACTGCGTGTTAAAGTTAATACTTGACTTTGCACATTAATAAAAAAAATACGTCAGAAGGTATTAGTAGTATTTAGGCTATTGACTATGTGATTTAGTAAGGGACAATTGCGTTAAATGGTTTTTACTATTTCATCCATTAGTTGGTGAGCCTATAATGATAAAATCACAAAATATCATTAAATTTAGGGGTGCCTTTTTTGAGAACCGGGTGATAGGGGCGATATTTTTGTTTTTTTAATATAACTCAAAATTGTACCTATACCTATCTCTACTCAGAAAAAAGTCAGAAATAAAAATATAGAAAATAGTATATTGCCATATTAGAAGTAAAATTGATACTTTTGAGACGAGTCTGTAGGATTTCCGGATGAACGACAATTACAGACGAGTCACAAGTGGCTTTTACTCCGAATAAAACATCCTGTTTTTTCTTCAAACGTCGATTAACGATAGAAAAATAGAGATAAAATATCTCGAATTTTACCACCAAAAACGTATTGTATCAATATCGCATGGCCAGCGTATTAAACAAAATACGAGTTGCTATGAATATGTCGTACTGTCGTACTTCTTCTACCGCTCACAACGTCAGAAAAAAAAACTTTTACCTCCACTGCGAATGGCAACGCACAGCCGTCTAAAATGTCAAACTTTAGTGTCACGAAATGAGCTGAGATGTCATGTTTTTCTATTATTTCAAATAAGAAATTGTTTTTCCAAGGTTGTAAGGTTGTAGCTACTTCGGTGGGAAATTCAATTTTCTACAAAAAAGTACTTTTGTAATTTTTTCGAAATCCGCTTAGTTTTTGAATTATATTAAGGGAACCAAAACACCCTTTCCACCTTTTTGAGATTTTTATCATTATTAAGTGATCAAACTAGCGGATGAAACCACAAAAACCCTTCAACGCAATTGTTCCTTAGTTCCTCCTTTTTTTTTTGTATATAGGCAATAGCCTAATTTCAGATCCCAAAATACCCTATTCTAGTATTTTAGTCGTCATTATTAGTAGTAAAACAAGCTAGGTCGGCTTTTAACAGTATGAACATAGAGTTTCATCGCCGTAACAGTATATGTATATTTTCATCACTATAAATGGTGTTGTTGCCACTGATATTTTGTCATGTTTTATTTCGTGAAACATTTTCCGGCTTTCCGCAAATATTTGTGCTTTTAAATTTCGCCTACACATTCTTTCTCGAGCTTGTTACCCAAAGATACTATAGTTCGTATAAATTGTAATAATATATAGTATAGTCATCAGAGTATCACATTAAGAATATTGTTATATGAGACGAAAGACCAACAAAAGTAGGAAAGTTCAGTACTCTATCTTGTACTTCATGTTTCACACGTAGGGTCTCAATAAGAGCACTCTGTACATAGAGCCCTTTGTGACTGCCCTATTTCCAGCTATTGATTGATTGATTTGCCAGCGTAAGGTGGGCATTGCTGCCGATTTCGGCAACCAATCTGGATGTTTTATATATCGTCGCACCGGCTGCATACGCTGGATTAGATATGGGGCTTGGTTGTTGCCAGCCAGAAATATAGGTATTTGTGAGATGCTTCTTTTTATGTTGCCATGCTTCTTTTAAGCTTCCATCTATCATCATCGGATGGGAAGTGTAGGTGTTTATGGGTTGATCCTTTGAAATTTACATGCTTATTTTATTTCTTCCTTTGACTCTTCTGTTTCTGAGTCTAGCAGTGTGTACCTCCGCCTGCTCACTTACATCCAAATATGGTTTAATATCATCCACCAGAAATCCGCTATTTCACTTCAGCGTCCTGCGTTAGTGCATCCACCTCGTCCGCTTATCAACACAAATCAGCTCGCTGCCAGATTTCATTTATTAACCATTCCACAGATAGACAACCATCTACAAAGGAAGTGTGAGGAAGAGCCAGTAGAGAAGGAGACACCTTGTATACCGATCTGTCAAGGTAAAGCAAAACAGGAAAATAAAATCTGCAAAAGCAAAAAATAGAACTAGGACAATATTTGAAACGCCCTGTATATCCAGCAGACACCAGCTATTTTGATTTCCATCAGACTCTCGAATATTTAAAATTAGATATTAAGTTGATAAATTAAGTTAATGAAGTTAATAGAGTTAATAAATGAAGTCAATACATTAAGTTAATAAATTAAATTAAATTAATATAGCTTAGCTTTCTGCAATGGCCTCGTTTACCTGGCCCATCTTCCCATCTTGTGTTGATTTTTTTGACTTCTTGCATATCTGTCACTGGTGCGTGCCTATAGTTTGTTGTTGCACGGTAATTTATGGGTTTATGACATAACTCCTTTTGGTATCTAGCACTGGATCGATCCGATCGTACGTGCTTATTTTCTTTTAGCAGAGTTATGTTATATTACCAGGTATTTAATAATAATAATAATAATAAACTTTATTTAACCTGGCGGGGTGTCAGCAAATGCTGGTATTAATCCCAACCAGAAACTCAAATAAAAAAATTACATCAAGTACAGAAAGTAAAGGATAAGCACAAAATCAGTAACATAAAAATATAAAAGTAATAAGGAATAAAAAGTAATGTAAAAATAGAAAATTACGTTAAGTACAGAAAGCAACCACAAATCGGTAGTATATAAAAAAGTAAGATACAAAAACAAAAGGTAGGGAGATGTTGTCAACTATTTAAATATACATATAACAAAAAGTGCAAATTAAAACAATTTTAACTAGTTACTTAAAAATAATTGTTTAGCATTTTTTTAAAATCCTTGTGAAGACAAACTTTTGATGTGCTCCGGAATTGCGTTGTATAAGAAGGCAGCTAAATAAATGAAAGACGATTCATATTTTTTGGAACTATGACTTGGAATATTTAATGTAGTGTCTACGAAACGTAGACGAGAGCTATGCAGGGAACCCCGGAATATTAATTTCTTACTAAGGTATTTAGGCTCCTGATATATTAATATGTTGTGCACAAGACATACCAGATGTAGTTGCCATTTGGATTGAAGATTAAGCCAATTAAATTTTTCATAAAATGGTGTGATGTGATCACGCCTAGGTATCACTACTGAGAAACGTAAGCATGAGTTTTGCAACTTTTGCAGTCTATATTGTTCTGCGGCAGTAAGACATGGTCCATAAATGACGTTTCCATACTCAAGTTGAGATATTATAAGAGACTCTGATAATTTTAACTTAGTAGTTGTTGGTAAGATATATTTAAAGGCATAGAGCGATTTCAGTTTCGCATAACATTTTTGCAGTAATTTGGTAACATGAATTTCAAACGTTAAGTGTTTATCAAAGATAATTCCCAGACTCTTGGCAGATTCTACGAATAGTAATTCTGTGCCATTTATATTTAACTTACAAGAATCGTCAGTAAAAGCTAAGCGTTTGGATTTGAAATTAATAGCAACGGATTTTTGAGCATTGAGCTTTAATCCATAATCACTTGAGTATTTATATATTGAATCTAAATCAGTATTTATGTTGGCTATTGCCCGATCTACGTTAACTGGATTATATGAAGTGTACATTTGACTGTCGTCGGCATACTGATGGAATTTACAGAATTTTATTTTCTCATGAAGATCAAACATAAAAAGCACAAATAGTATGGGGCCCAAGATTGACCCTTGGTGCACCCCTGTTTTGACAAAGCTTTTTTGAGACATCAGTGGTTTAGCCGAGCAATATAATTTCACCTGTTGAGTTCTTCCGGATAAATAACTTCTGAACCAATTTACCGACTCAATTCCTAAATAGGCAAGTTTACCCAATAGTTGTTCGTGATGTAAACAGTCAAAGGCCTTTGTGTAATCTAACATTACAGTAGTTGTAACTTGTGAATCATCAATAGCCTTTAAAAAGTCATCGGTCATGTCTACGAGTGTGGTGACAGGGCTGTGGCGGGCTCGGAACCTGACTGATTTTGTGGTAATAAGTCATGGGAGCGGATATGATTTAATAACTGCTTTAATATGATTCTTTCTAGAACTTTTGACATTATATTTAAGAGGCTTATAGGTCTGAAATCTGCATAATTTTCTGATGGATACTTCTTTGGTAGTGGTATAATGACAGCTTCTTTCCAAGATGTTGGAACTACATTGTTTTCTATTGAAAAGTTTATTATATGAGTTAGCGGTGTCACTAGGAAATCTAAACAAAGTTTTAACGTATTTAAGGAAAATTGGTCACTACCAGCAGAGTTAGATTTAATTTGCGAAAAAGCTTCTAATACATCCTTTTCCTCAACACTGTGTAATTTTAATTTGCTACGAATATCGGGATGGGCAGTGGTTTTATAGGCATTAATAACTTCATTGTTTACTTCAATAGAGGGAATTGAATCCACAAAATATTTAATAAATTCGTCAGGATTGTTTAAATGTTCTGGTATTACTGAGTTCGCTTTTGAGTGTACATTTAATGAGTTTATCGTTTTCCACCAGTCCCTAGAATTTCTTTGCATTCTTAACTTATACTCAATATATGCTTTCTTTTCTAGCCTAATTGATGATGTAACAAGGTTACGAAGTTGTTTATAATATACCCACTTACTATTTGACTCCTCTTTGTCGCAATTTGGTTTACGGACATATGATTTATACTTTGAAAAAGCACGATTTCTTAATTTGATCATAAGTTTTATGTTTTTAGTTATCCAAGGAGGTGATTGTCTGGTAATTTTGACGCTCTTATAAGGGGCGCATATATCTAGTAAAAGTGTTAAGGTATTATTTAACCATAGGACTTTTGAGTCTATATCTCCTATCATTGAAATTTCTGCCCAATCAATTAGAGAAGCCAGATATTTGAGTTCTTCAATCTTAAAGTGTTTAAAATCGCGTATTCTTATTTTCTTGGCAACTGGCTTACTCGTATTCTCTTACTCGTATTCCCTTTTCAAGTTGCTTATATACGCTTTTAGTGATGCTGTAATGAAATATCAAATATCAGCTCTATGAAATAGCCAGTCTTATGTTAATCTATATAAATTAATGTAGAATTGTTCAGGCTTTAATTCAACACAGTTTGACACGATTTCTCATAGTTTTAACCGATTTTATTCGAAATTTTACAAAATCTCTCTACAAAAAGGCAGGCGCGTCTAATGTGCCTTCTACAGAAGGCACTTAAAACGCGGCTGTCTCCGTTGCCGACCGAACTCGAACCCCCTATTTCCACCTAACACAACATAAATAAAGGAATGAGAGTTGACGGGGTTCGATAAATATTAAAAACAAGAACTAGTGCCATGTCCCCATATAAGAAACAAGAATGCAGCTACGGATACGTGTTTTGGAAATATTGCTCCTCATCAGGGTAGCGTGGCATAAAGAATGTTGTTGTATGAGAAGCAAGGCCATCATATATGGGGGTATAGCACTAATTCTTGTTTTTAACTGTTATCGTCAACTTTTTCATTCTGTTATTTTGGATATTACAGTTATCAACGGACTCCATACGAGCCGGTAGAGGTTTAGATCATCAGCATGGAGTATTTATCGGGTGAACAATGTCGATAACAATTAATAGTGCGTCCAGGACAGAACCCCAAGGCCCAAAAGAAGGGTCTTCCTGCTTGAAGAAAATGTACTAACGGCATTTATACCTTTTTGGCGTCGAGTCGCATTCGAGCGACCCCTATGGTGATGCCGCCTAGGTCCTTTTATGAGGTACTTTGGGTCCGTCGGAAACGGATCCTCGACTTTGAATTTTGAAACTAATTTTGCACGTTTTTGTTGTTCGGACTCGGAGTATTTTCCAGCACTATCAGAACTAAAAAATGATTTTAACGGCTTTTATTTGAAAAACCGCCACATTTCAATGACTTAAGATTCAGCACCAAGTGCTACAGATAATTTTTTGAGGATGTAAAACTGGTTGTGGCAATCAGTGTGGCTGCAGGAAAACCGGCTTTAGTTGCACCGTAACCTGCTCTATTTGTGCCGGATCTGATGGCACAAACCAAACCGTATATTTAGAACAAGAGCAGGAACAGAAGAAATCTACATATAAAAAATAATTTATATCGTTCAATATAATTTGAATATGTATTGGGTTTAATAATAATTTTTTATCACCAATACCATAATGAATATGTTAATCCGAGCGCAATTTGTTTAAAATTTATAGCGTTACGTAATTTTTAAAGAAATTTTTATCGAAAAATCGGCCATATTGGATCAGTCATCTTAATTACCCTTTTTTTGACATCACAATCTGTTTCAGCAACCTCGAAAATCCCTAATGTGTCAGTTTGAACTAAATTGTCTTAAAATTTCTCAACTTATAATAATTTTGTTTAAAAAAATGTTTTGTAGCTTAAATAATTAATAAACAATTTCCTCACAATTATATGTTTATAACTTTTTACTTTAAGCTATGTAAAAATGATATCTAGAATTACCACCCTGTATATTTTTCAATAAAACTATAATATGTGTCTTCCTAGTCAATTATGTTAACTATATGCAAAATATTTTCTCATATTGTGACTTCCACATCTACGTAGTGGAGTGGATGTGTAGTAATCGTAAGAGAAATTTCATAATTTTGCATATTTTTCAGTGAAATTCTACCCTGGAGGTAGCGGCACCTTTGACTGTTCTCCGTCGAGTAGATTTTTGTTATAGCATCAACAGACAGACAGCAGTGCGACAGATAGACAGACTGACAGGATTGAAAGACCTTCATTTTTGTAATCTACAATCTACACGATTTGAAACGTGAAAATTCGAAGAAATTTCGGAGGGTCATTTTTTAATGAATATAATACTTCCCTTCGGTAAGCGAAGGAAGTAAAAAGAGCGAGGACGACAATCGTACATTATTTAAGAGAATGCCAGTGTCTAATTTGTCGGAAGTCTTGTATTTAGAAGATATATTTTATGATTAAATTTTATTTTTAACTATTAACTAAGCTGATGGAATTCACTTAAACTGACCTTAATTAATCTGTGAAAGTCGATAAGATGAAACTTAAAATTGCGGAGAGAGACTTTTATAATAGAATTTCAGCACTAATCCCAGTGTAATTTTGCTTTTACGAGCCCCGATAGCAATAAAAATTCCAATTAAAATGCTTTATAACTAAAAGCTCTGTTATACACAGCTCGGTTTCATTGGTTTCATTGGGTTGTGTATTACACAAAAAATGATCCCATTTGGTTTCGGTAGAATTAATCAGTTCTTGCAGATTGCTCCGAGGGAGATTTTAGGCTTTATTTTTGGGTAGCGTTGACGCCTGTATCATAAAAGTAATTCTCCGAATTTTATCTTTCTAGTATGTATAAATTCTATGAAAATGGTTTCATTTCATGAACCAGAGATTTAAAGTTAATGAGACAAATATTGTCTTCATTTTATTCCATCTCGAATGACTTTCGAGGTAATTGGGACCACATAAAAGACATATCGAGCGGAAAATCAGCACTTCTTGGGAAATTATTTCATTTGTGGATCATGTTTAAAATTAATAAACTAAAGTTATCTCACAGAATGAATAGAAAATATCTCCATACAGGGATTTTATTTGAAGGCTAACCACCCGGAATATATGTAGGTCTATGGCAAATATTATTTTAAATTAAAATTAAAACACACCAACTATCCAACTAATTAAAGAACTAATGAAACTAGGGAGAAGTAATAGGCAATGCGGTTCTTAATAGAAGAAACATATGCATTTGTATCTGTTGTGCAGATTAAACAATGTTTTTCTTCCCATTAACGTCCCGGCAAAGTTTAGTCATAGCTATCCCACAACAACACCAGGATATATTTACAAAAGACAACTACACAAGAACCATTCCTTGTGAAATTATCAGCCGTAGCTGAGATTCGAACTTAGGGAAGACAGCAGCGACTAGCTGCGCTGTCTCACTTAACTGCAGTTTAGCAAATTTTACTCAACAAGTAATAGTAATTTATTTAGTCATTTAATTCTATATACAATTACTCGTTAAAGGATTACATAAACTTTGTAACAAAAAATTGTGACTTTATAAACATTTGTTAACTTTGTAAAATGACATTATGTGAATTCCAACATATTTATTTCCGATGTAAAATAATAGTGATCTAAGTTCAATTTTATAAATCTTGTCGTTAGAAGTTGTATAATTCAATAGCATACTATTTACAATCAGTTTGATGCCATTATTATAAGAGTTTGTAGAGTCTGAAAATCATCATAATGACACAATTACAATTACTCGTTAAAGAATTACAGAAACTTTGTAACAAAAAAAAAAGTGATTTTATAAACATTTGTTAACTTTGTAACATGACATGATGCGAGTTCCAACATATTTATTTTCGATGTAAAATAATAGTGATCTAAGTTCAATTTCATAAATTTTGTCGTAGAAGTGATATAATTCAATGGCATATTATTTACAATCAGTTTGATGCCATTATTATAAGAGTTTGCAGAGTCTGACGATCATCATAACCTGGACTTAAAAGTATTTTCAGTGAATAACGGTGGATAGAGCTATTGACTTTCAAGTTGCTGCCTTATGACTAGCCTGGTAAGGTGATATCATATTGATTAGTATTAGGTAGATACCCTCGTGGCAAACACCAGGCAAGGCGATGAGCTATGGGTACTTCAAATGGAACGAACACTGTTTCTTTGGTTAGTATATACTACTTTACGTTGAGGAGTGCCAAGAAACTCGAAACCAGTCCGTGGATGATGACCATACATTTCCTAATTTAATATCTCCGATATTCACTGCAGATACTTGATAAACGTCTCTTGTGAGTTACTTGATATACTTCAGGAAGCAAACTCTACCAAACAACAGCATGGACAGGAATATAAACATTGTATAAAGTTGCGTATTGGTAGAACAAAACATGCATCTTGGAGATTGTCCACCCAAATTTATCTGATGCAATTGATGATGGTAGCCAAGTTGACATAATCTATACAGATTTTTCTAAGGCCTTTGACAGACTAAACCGTAGTATTCTTTTGCAAAAATTACGTTTTCGGTTTCTCAAATGACCTCATTACTATTTTTTATCTTACCTAAACAATGGAACCTAATTTGTCTTATTCTGTCGCCATAGATCTGCCGAGGTTTTACCAACCTTAGGCGTTCGACAGGGATCTAATCTAGGTCCACCTTTGTTCATTATGTTTATTAACGACATTGTTACTGATATCGCCCTGAACCGTCTACTATATGCTGATAGTCTGAAACTATTCTGTAGAATTTCGAGCATCGACGACTGTTTGATTTTGCAACACAATGTAGACAAAATTAATGAGTGGTGTATAAGAAACAAATTATTCCTCAACTCATCAAAATGTAATGTTTTATCAGTAACAACTAAACAGAATATCATAAAATATGATTATGCGCTGGAAAATAACATACTCTCTAGACCTGAGACATTTACTGATTTAGGTGTAGTATTTGATAAAAAGCTGTCATTTACACATCATATTAATCAAGTTGTCAAAAAATCCTAAAAATCTCTTGAATTTCTTATTGGGAATACTTTTAACTTCAATAACGCCTCCGGTCTCAAACTACTGTATTTCTCTATTGTGAGATCTAATTTGGAATATGCGTCAATCATTTGGTCAGCATATTATAAGACAAATATAGATAACTTAGAAAATATTCAACGTAGGTTTTTGAAGTGTTCCACATTTAAAGTTGATGGAACATACCCGCCTATTGGTACTCCC
Source organism: Stenurella melanura (assembly GCA_963583905.1). Lineage (NCBI taxonomy): Eukaryota > Metazoa > Arthropoda > Insecta > Coleoptera > Cerambycidae > Stenurella > Stenurella melanura. Next base: position 49,417,079 of record OY757311.1, read on the forward strand.
CAGTCTGAACTATTATCGAGGTTCTCATTAGTATCGTTAGAAGATCGCCGTAAAGTCTCTTATCTAATTTTTCTTTACAGATTGATACATAATATCACCTACAGCACTTCTGTACTTAATATGCTTCCTTTTCATACACACACAATTGCTTCACGTCAAACAGATTTATTTAAACTAAACACGCCCAGGACAAATATTAAAAAAATTTCACTACTTCAAGGTATGTATACTGCGTAAAATGATATACACGGCCGCGTAGATATTTTAAACTGCAATGTTGCCTTTCTAAAATTACGCATCTTTAATAATAACAGAGGCACACAAAAAAAAGTCCTGATACATAAAAGGTGAAGTGCTTTCTGGTACGTTCTTCGGTGTGCTAAAAACGAATCTGAGGTCAGAACTGACCCATCACCCTTAGATTTCACCCCAGCACACCCTAGCACCCCCCCAAATGGTAAAATTTTCACATCATATAAAAATTCAAAATAAATATATCCTTCTACATTTTTCGGTGTGCTAAGAAAGAATCTGAGGTCATAATTTACCCATCACCCTTAGATTTCACCCCAGAACCCCCCCAAAGGGTGAAAATGTTGGTTCATATAAAAATTGAAAATAAATATCTCATTCTACGTTTTTCGGTGTGCTAAGAACGAATCTGGGGTCATGATTTACCCATGACCCTTAGATTTCGCCTCAGCACCCCCTAGCACCCTCCCAAATGGTCAAATTTTTACATCATCGTATAAAAATTCAAAATAAGTATCTCATTCTACGTTTTTCAATGTAATTTAATAGTTTGACCCTTGTAACGTTGCGTTGTACCAGTATTAGGATATGCCAAGTTTTCAATGCTTCTATATTAAAACACATATAAATAATACACTGAACTGAACTTGTGGTAGGTACCTTGTGAAACATCTTGAAAATAATTGTTAATAAATTAAACACTGCTTTTAGATGAATTAATCAATAACATAACAATCAGTTGAAATTTAGCATCTACCGCAAACCTACTACCACAGATACAGTAATACATTATAATTCGCAGCAATCATGGCAAATTAAGATTTCACCCTTTCATAGTCTAATACATAGACTGACAAATTTTCCTTTAGATCAAAGTGATTTTGATAGAGAATTAAATATAATTAAACAAATTGCAAGAAATAACGGATACAACGAGTCACTAATAGATAACATGGTCAAAAACAAACAACGCAAAATGCTTCAAAAAGAATTTTTCACTGTGCCCAACAAACCTACAAAATATAGTTTTATTAATTATGTTCCGAAATATAGTAACAAAATTTCTAAAAAATTGAATAATTTGGGTATCTCTACAATAAGTGTGAACAAAACAAATATAGGAAACATTTTGGTTAATAACAAAGAAAAACTAAATAAAATTGATAAATCAGGTGTATATAAAATTAATTGTAAGGATTGCGATGCTGTCTATATCGGTCAGAGTGGTAGAAGCGTTGTCAACCGGGTAAAAGAACACAAAAAATCAATCTTAAATAACAATAAAAATACAGGAATGTCAACACACTGTATTGAAAACAACCATTTCATAGATACTGATAACATAAATTTACTTCATTCAGAAAGAAAAGGTAAACGTTTAGATCTGCTAGAACAACTAGAAATCAAAAAATCTTTCAAGTACAACCCTTGTACCACAAATGACCAGCAGAATTTCCTAAACACCCCTATAATAAACCAATTGTTAAGAAATATCCTTTGATTTATATAATCAGCTTAGGTCCACTCCAAACATTCAAATAATTAAAGATGTTAAATTAAATCTTAAATAGCTTAAGTCATAAATAGATTAAGACATAAATACTTTTAGGTATAAATTGAATATGCACGTCGGAAACTTTAGTATTCACTATGTAATACTCTTGATAAAGGCCTAGTAAGCCGAAACATATGTAGAGTATTTATATATATTGATTGATTCATCTAAAAGCAGTGTTTAATTTATTAACAATTACATATAAATAAATTTAAAATGCTTGTATTATCGGTGTCAATATGTAGGTAATTACCTACGGTTACATATGGTGTGATCCACATGTTTGTTTCTAAATGTATATTACTCTTTTCCTTTTTTTGTAATCTTTTTTGTCCTATCCAGTAATTGGGTCTCTCGACCTGTTGAATAGCGTATGTAAAAATAAAATAAATAAAAAATAAAATAAAATAAATCTCACAAACATTGCCTTTTGTAGATAGGAAATAACGAACGTTGCATGCTTTTTTTTTCAGTTACTTCCACAATTTAGAATTCCACATCCAGTCACTCACTCTGTTAATATTAATTATTATAAGTATTTAAAACGAATAAGTTACCTTAATGAATCCACAAAATCCTCTAATTTTGGCTGAAAAGAGAAAGACGACGACTTAACTTTCATTATGGGTAACAATTCTGGAAGTCATTACTACCAGTCTAGTAAAGCACGACAGTAAAAGAAAATGCACGCAGTTGTCAATATCCGTGCAATGCTTAAAATATCCCTATTTATGTTCTGCATTTATTAAATGTTTGTTGGAACACAATATTTTTACAAATTTGAGAATTTTACCCCCTGCAGGTTGTCAATCTGAAAGGGCCTGTTTGATCACGTACATACCTCATAATTTTGTAAAATGTTCTGTGGTGAATATTCAAACCTCTTGACTCTCAATATAACTTTACTGTAAATTTCTTGAAACACAATTTTTAGGAAATTAAAAAATGGCACCTAAGCGTTAACACAGGTTTGCCCTCATCTGAACTTATACTGTAGGGTACAATAAATAATATAAGAGGTTTCTAAATTTTATCATGCGTGATAACTCACAACCTAGTTTTATATTTAACACTTATTAATTGAATCATTCTGCATATTTATATAAAAATTAGAATACGCCATAATCTGGAGCTCAGATTGTACTGTACATAAAACTAGCGTTGAAAAAACGCAAATACCTTTCAGTAACCACGTGGGTTGCTAATATGTGGATGGTCAAGGTCCATCTTTGACACAAGAATGACAGCATTTGTTCGCAGGGAATGGTTGTTGTGTTGATGTCTATGTCGTGGAATAGCAATAGCAAAACTCCACCAGAAACTAATACAAGTAAGACCATTAAATAAATTTAAAAATATGTGTACCCTCCACTATCGTTAAGTCTTCATCTTTGTATGTTGAAACTCTGCACAAATACAGTATGTTGTTGATATATTTTGTACTGCTGTTAACAAAATTAAACAATCTGTATTACACTAAACTAAAAGTATTGTTAATTTTATTTAGTTTTTTATGTAAATCTCGTTTAAGTTTTCAATATGCATTTATTGCATAAAATTTTGTAACAATATTTATTCTCTCCTACCCTGTAGTTGGAATTTTATCAGTCTAGATAGTTGTATCTTAACTAAATAAGTAACATTTCTGGACATTAATAACGTAGTTTGCACCTGGTACTTGGATATATTGCGTACTTCCATTCATTAATAAAAGAACATGCTAAATCCTAAATCCATATGTAGGTTGTCATAGGGAAGCATCATAAGTTCTATAAAGTCAATTAATATTTTTGACATTAAAACAACACATTGTCTTCGAAGTAACACATAAATACGAATATGAAGCTTACTCCTCGGTGACTATGTCTAAAAGGACGCTTTAGGTGCTTCCCTCGGTTTCAGAGTTTCAACTGTTCATATTTTAGTAGAATAATAAACTGAGAACTCGTATATTTCATATTCCCATCAAATTTTGCTACCAATTTGTCCTTCTTTATGTACGCAAGCCTTCAAAGTGCACTAAAGCAATATGACAGGACAAATTGAATTCAGTATTTGCAGTTTGTTTTTCAGTGAAGCTAAACAAATATGCCTTGTGTTTCGTGTTTAAAGTTTGCATATGCTTCCCGTTTACTTCGTTTAAAAAGTATGGCTTGTCAACACAAATAACTACAGCGATATAGTTTATAGGAATAGTTCTGAAATGCGAGCTGGGTTCACTGACAGGTAATATATTAGTACTGTATTCATATAAATTTCTACATATATAACAATATTAAAATGGTCTTTCTATATTGACATACACATATGTACCTACATATATATGCAATGTGTCAATTTAAATATCTTGGTTATTAGGTGGCTATTCCTGAAGAGGTGTTAATCATTTATAATGTAAATTAGAAACTATATTTAATCAATAATACAAAAATAGCTTTTAGCAAATTACAAAAAAACACATGCATATGAGGTAAGCACAATATACAAAAATAATATATAGTATCAGTCACAAAGTATAAAAAACAGCAGAAACAAAATACAGAACATGCTAAAAAAACTACATTTTGGTATGCTCATTACCCCTGTTGGGATGATTCAGTACATTTTCAGCAGAGGATCGTAAGATGACTCAGTACATTTTGACATGCTTTATTGATCTCTTTTTTTTCTATTTGCAGTGACTAAAGTAAAGGCTAACTACATTTTGAAACACAGAAAGGGCATCGGTTCTATCTTTATTTCGTAAATGAAAATCGGTCAAATATTTATAGAGATAGAATTTTCTCCGGTACGATCTTAATTTTTTTTGGTTTGGACACCTATAGATAATTTCCTGTATAACTAAAATAGAGACTTTTTCGAGAAGGCACGATATCAAAATCTGTTTCGCAATAAAACCTGTTTTTCCATTCGTGTGTTTATCTTACAATGGCTACAATGCAGGAACTGAAATTTATTTTTTTCTGATTAAACTTATTTAAAATATCAAAATTTTACAAAAGATGCAAATTTATCATAATCAGTTTTTCTACTTTATAAAGTTGGACTTATTTTAGCTACAATAATTGAAGCTTAAAGCCGACTTCACGCCACCCCAAAAATTTAACACCATTAAATATAACATTAGTTATTAATTTCTTTGGAAAATCATACCCGGCCCTGGAAAAAACACTTCCGGTCAACGAATTCGAACCGCCAGCAACAGGCTTCATTTGTGGCCGTGTACCTTTGATTCCATCATGTGTTATCTATATCGATCAATATCCTGGACAGGTATCGTGCTTCCTAGCCCGATTTCGAGAAAATCAGTTTTTTGCAAATTCATTTGTTTTTCGGCATAGCCTCTGGTAAGAAGCGAGGCCTCGAGCTTCGAGCGTGCGCATTTGTCTATTATTTGTCTATCATTTGTCTGACCATTTATTCCTTGCCCTTGGTGTTCGTCGGTAGCCGTACGGTTGGTGAATAGGTCATGTTCTCGCTTATAATGCAAAGGGTCCCAGGTTCAAGCTGCTGCGCCCGCTCAATTTTTTTGTTTAAATTTTGTAACGATTGATATATTTTTTCGTAAATTCTTTTCTATGATTTCTTTAGGTTAGGTTAATAGGTTTTTACTCTGCTTAAAATAATTGCATTCTTTCGTGTGATTTCTTTAGGTTAGGTTAGTAGGTTTTTATTGTTAATAATTATTAGCGCCGCAGGCAGTATTAGCGTCGCAGACAAAATAACACGAAATATTTTAATTTCTTGACTTGCAGAATTTATTAAAGGTAATGCGCATGCTCGAAGCTCGAGGCCTCGTGTACCTAGACGCGTGTGTCTCTGGTATGCTTATTTGTAGAGCGTTGCCAGGGGCACCATTTCTTTTTTGAAATATCTCGATCCGACTACCCGTTACCAAGTAATTGAATTTTTCCCGTAAAATTCTGAACGTCTATATCGGGAACTTCCGGTTTCCGAACGGAGCCGAGCTTCCGGCATTAAAGTTTTCTAAATGTCTCCTGTTAACCATCCATCGAAATCCGAAAACGGATTAGGGGGTCTGAGCGTGACAGACAGACAGACAGACCGACAGACCGACGGACGGAATTTTCTGATTTCGCTCTCGAGTCGATAGATATGACTTTAATTTCGATCCGACGTTTTTACGGGTTTCGATATTCCACCGGAAAAATGCAAAACCTATTTTACATTTTTTTTCAAAATGTAGTAACAAAAACACTAATAAATTAAATTATAAATTTTAAGAAACCCCGAGACAAAGCTGAGTAAATAACTGAACGAATACTTTTTATAAGTATGAAATAACATCGAATATTAAGTCTGGAATACGAATTTGATTTTATTTTGTCAATTCAATATAATTAGTTCTGATTCAACTTTTACCACTTAAGCGCACTTCCATTAAAATAATCTGAAACGCAAGTTTCTGATTATTTTAATGACTTTCATAATAACATCGCTTTTATAAAAACTACAAAAAACTACCACTTAAATACAAGAAGTCTACCAAAAAATTATGACTAACTTAAAATATCTTTAAAACAATTGAGCTGCAGTTTTCACTGCATTGTGCTTACCGAAGCTTTCAATATTGTTAAAACAACGTTTTTAGACATCGAGGGCTATACGGTTATTTATAAGAATAACAAGGTTAAAAACGTGTTGATTATATTATACGCCGTGTCTACACTCCCGTTGCGACGAACGGGAGCCGATTGCGCTCCCGTCAGGTAGGTAATGTCGCTATTAATGCGACATCGTGGCGGTCTCGTTACTCCCATTAGTTTATAAAATTATAATCTATACTTTACCTGTTTGAGCGGAAACTGTTGGTGTTTGGTGGAATATAAGCAAAATTGAACAGCGGAACAATGACTTGTTTGCAAAATTTTGAGGTAGGCAAGGTCGCCCGTTGAAAGTCAATAGGTGGTATCCGAGAAGGCCAAGGAGCATTTGCGTCGTTTTGGCAATTTATTTTCAATTGCAAAGCGGCGGAAATGTTCCTTGCCCTTCTCGGATACCAACTTCTCTCTTCTTAGATAGTTTTACCCCCTGACGGGAGCGCAAGTCGAGAGATTGAATTATTTTGCGTTATTTTGGGGAAAAAAAGGCGTATCCCCCCATACTCTTTGACTGCGGCGCTAATGTTGCTCGAGGCGCTGATAGTTAATAACAATTAGACGGCAAAATAAAATACAACCTAACCTAACCTAACCTAAATAAATCACATGAAAGAACGAAATTATTATAGGAAGAAGAAAGAAAACATTATTTCTGACGTCAAATCAAACCTGAATTTGTGAAAAAATACATTAATCATTACAAAATTTTAAAAAAGTTCAGTACCAACCATCCAGCTGACAATCACCGCTATAGCACGGAATAGTCTCTCTTCTTACATATACCCTGACGGGAGCGTAATCGGCAACCGTCAGACGGGATAGCCTAAGAGCTGGCTACGGAAATTAAAAAGGATAAGTCTCAGTGAAAATGTTTATATACAAACCCTCCTTACTAGCTGAACAGTACATAGATCTGCAGCCACAGGTTCATCCCGGGGAGGGAAGCGTGGGCGGACGGTCAAACGTTAATTTTTAATCGAAATAAAAGCTTTTAGTGCAGCTTTGGAATTTTGTGTAGTCATACCTTTTAACTGTGGAAATTGCGTAAAATTATTGCCAGAAGCCTAAGTCGGGGTTTAAACGTTGCTAGAAGTAGGTAAAGTTGTAAGAAAATCGTTCACATTATTAAAATTTGACATTGGTCAAGGTGCAGTTCTGGAGATTTTGTTTTTATATTTAAAATCTCCCTATTCTTCCGAGCTTTGCGGTTATTACCGTACCAGTGACATTAGTGGAACAAAAAGCAAATCAAATTCGCGAAATGTCAAAAAATGCTATTTTTCGTTCACTTCTGTCGGCTAGAATTTTCGATTTCGTCCATGCAATTAACGATGCCGTGAAAATGCCAATTTCGATCTTTCGGTATCGACATTAGGAAGCCTTCCTGCTGATGTATTTATTTATTCATGAACATTAAAAAATTTCATGTTTTGTTTCCTCCGACGAGACTAATTGAAATTTCAAGTCCAACGCATTAAGCGACGACATTCACAGCGGATTTAAACTTGTTTTGGCTGATATTTCTTATCCTAAAATTACATCGCATTTATTTATTTATTTCTACAGTTAATAACTATAGCTACACAAAATTTCAGAGCTGCACTCAAAGATTTTATTTTAAATAAAACTAACGCGTTTGACCGCCCGCCCACGCTTCTCTCCCCGGGATGGACTTCTGGCTGCAGAGCTATGTATTTTTCAACTAGTAAGGAGGGTTTTTACATAAAAATTTTCACTGCACCTTATCATTTTTAATTTCCGTAGCCAGCTCTCCATCTAGGATTGTAGACACAGTGTATATTATATTAAACAGATACACAAATAATGCGTTAGTAACAAATAAATATTTATTTATTTATTTCACTATGACGCATGCGTGAATGTAATTTTTGTTCTTTGAATCTAATGAGTTATTCCCAAAGTATGACATCTAAGAGTAAATTAACATTTCTGACGACTGTAAAGGTTACTTACATTTTCCCTCAAACATTTTCTTAGCAAATTGGAAATTTATTCAATTTATTTCCTGATATGGCCATTTTATGGATGTACTCTACTTTAATCTTGATTTTAGTATATTTTAATGAGCCGTCTTACTATTCTTAAACGAAGTAATTTATTAACAAAATGTATTTCGACCTTGCCAAGCCTAAGAACAAGATAATTAGAAGCAAGGAAGTAATAAATCCATGCAATATTATTTGTCGATTACACTGTCGTTGCATAGACGCCTGAACTGTCGATCACCAATTAAACTACTTGTGTTCTAGGACATCAAAGGATCTATTGATGTTGTCAATTGCCAACATTGGCACGTTAAAACTAATTGTATGCAGTACACAAATTACTCAATTGGCGGTTATTGTGGTGTGAGAGAGTACGTTGAAATTAATTTCACATGAAGTTTTATAATTGAAATTTAAAAATCTGATAAATCCCAAACAATTCGTTAGTGACATAAATAAACAGTTTAATTATAAAACATACATATATTTGTTCAATTTTAATGATAATCACTTGCACATAACAAATAGGGCAGGGCTTCTAATGCCATGCTTTTCGACTCTAACAATGTGTGTTGTTCAAACTAGGAGAAAGAAATATTCTAAAATTTTCAAGATTTTGGCGAAGTCGCTGGGGATAAGTTTTGCTAATATTAGGTTAGGCTAGTTAGGTATTTTCGGAGCTGATATCGATTCTAATGTCTAAAGTTAAGAATTCAAAATATAAATTCAATGAATCTGTCCTAATTGCATAACATTTGCAAATTTACATAAAATTTGACCACTAGAAAAGCTGAAAACATGTTTGGAAATCTGAATTAGTATACTAGCAGAAAACTTTAATAATTTTTTTATACATGTTGCCAAACAAGTAGTAGGCACTATCCCAGACATGCATTGTAATTTTGAAGAATTTCTGAAAAAAGTTCATGTTTCTCCTGCAAATTGCTTTTATATAACACCTACTAATATACATGACGTTGAAGAGGCTATAATGAAATTAAAAAACACCAGTAGTGCAGATATTTATGGTTTAAATTCAAAAACATTAAAATATACAAAAAATTACTTGCTTGAAATACTGACTTACATTATAAATAAATGAATTGAACAGTGCATTTTTCCAGACTTGTTAAAAATAGTCAAAGTAGTACCACTACATAAAAAAGGAGACACGGATGATGTCAATAATTATAAGCCAATCTCTATATTACCTATTACATAAAAAATTTTTGAAATTATAATAAAAAATAGAATACTAAAATACTTTGAGACAAATAACTTGTTTGCACCCGAACAGTTTGGTTATAGAAAAAATAAATCAACAACAAAAGTATTAATTAGTATACTGGAGATTGTTCTGGATGCAATAGATAACAACGGGGCATTAAAATTATGGAACAATTCACCGTCGTGCGTTGCTCAGTTAATAGAATAGAGTATGATAGAAGAAAATAGCAATTTATTAATTAAAACGATCATTACAGTGACTTAGCACAAGTCAAATGAATTAATAAAAAATAGTTAAGCATTTAGATAGAAAAATAAAGCATAAGAAAAGAGTAGAACAATAAAGTAGTTAAAATTTAAATATTCAATTACGATGTAAAAAACATGATCAACTGGAAATTACTTTGTAACTGATATTTATCTGTTTTTTATATTTACGATTAACTTGATGCATAAAAAACCTCTGCCTCAAGAATCACTCTAGTATGTGAAAATAATTGGTCATAGCATTTTAATAATGTATTTATTATTTATTATTTCCCCAATTTACACACAACCCCACACCCCTCTACCCCTTCAGCGGAACTAACTCAATTAGATGTCATTACAATACAAACGTGTATCAAATTTCAAGTAAATATGTCAATTTTATTTTATCAACACCTTTAATCGAATCTCAACTTTCTGTACTCTTACCAGCTAGCTTTGCTCACTTTCCCCTATTTACCTCTATTTACCCCCACCCCCTCAATAGAATCGCCCCAGAATATAATCTAGTTCCAGAGATCATTATAATACACACTTGTATCAAATTTGAAGTGAATCTCAATTGAAATTATTATTAAAAAAATTTGAGATCTTGGCTTCTAGTATACAGGGTGTTTCACTTAAAAGTCCCCAGGCCATTATCTCTAAAACTAATAAAGATATTTTATTTTTGTAAATGGCAGATGATTGATACCAAAGAAAGGTTTAAATAACGGTGATTAGAATTTTTCCTCAACAGCACACAGAGATGGCGCTGCGATGCAAAACTATTTTTTGATGGCTGGAACCTTGAAACATAAGTCATGTGATTAAACAATAATTTGTGAATAATTTTCATGGTATAGAGAATTTACAAAAAACAAGCCGTTTTGGAGTTACATGAGTTTCTTTCATTAATGCCAGTACACGTGAATTTTGATAAATCCCTATAATTTATTTATTATTTATTATAGAATATTGGTTACCAAACACTTTTTTTCAAGATAAGGAAAGTGATATAATACACTATCATAAAATTATGTTTACCACTTCCGGCCAAACCGGAACTAACATGATGAACCAATATCCATATGTTCCTACATATTACATTTTTTTTCTTCTAATAACGCTTCTAATAAAACGGCTCCCAAAACTTGAAGTAAGTAAGACAACAAAGAAAATACACACTAATTTAGAATGGGCTAAATTTATATTAACAATTCAGTAAAGAACGTAAACAAAAGTTTTATAAACAAACATTTAAAAACTATCGAAATATTATTAAAAATGAAATTAAACTAATTACTTTCTTATTAGTAGGTACTTATTATATTAAATGTTCAAAATTTCTCCCTTCTTCATGAATACACATATTGTACCGTTTCAGTAACTCTTCATTGCAAACTTTTTGTAACGTATGTCTATTTATAGCAGCAACACTTGCATATATTTTATTATACAAATCGGCCATATCCTCAATGGGTTCAATGTACACTACACTTTTTAAATACCCCCAAAGGTAAAAATCTAATGGAGTCAAGTCAGGTGATCGTGCTGGCCATCTGACTACTCCATTAGTACCAATCCATCTCTGAGGGTACATTTCATTAAGACAATCTTTGACTAGTACTGAGTTATGGGGTGGTGCACCATCTTGGTGGAACCAAATATTCTCCTGGTTATGAGGGATAGTCTCTAATAATCCTGGCAATACATTTCTCAAAAATATCTCATATTTTCTTCCATTTAAAGTCCCATGGAATAGATATGGTCCAATAATATATGAATTTAATATTCCACACCACACGTTAACTCCAAAAGTTACCTGATTTCGGGTCATTCTCATCCATCTAGGATTATTTTGTGACCAGTATCGGCAGTTATGCTTACTCACAACTCCGTTGTTGTGAAAACGGCTTTCATCGCTCCAGAGCACATTTTTTTAAAAATTTGGGCATTCTTCAGAAAGAACTGAAAATTCAGCTAGAAAATGTAATCTTCGTTCATAATCACCAGGCCTTAAATGATGGATCAATTTTAATTTGTATGGATGGTATTTATTTGATTTTAATATTCTATGGCACGAAGATATCGACAGATTAGTTTCCGATGCCAATTTCCGGAGAGAACATTGAGGATTGTTGACAACACTATTTAACACCAAGGCTGTATTTTCATCGTTTCTAACTGGCCTATTTCTGTTACGAATAGTTTTCTTAAAACTACCCCAGTTTCTTAAATTTTTAAACAGCATGATAAATGTTTTTTTATCGGGTGTAAGTCTATTTGGAAATCGTAAACAAAACAATCGTTTTGCTTGTCGGGAATTTCTTTTGCATTCACCGTATATTAAAATCATATTTAACTTATCTTCATTGGTGTATCTAACCATTTTTTAAATTAATTTTTTTTTTATTGCCTTATTTGGATTAATTTGCTTTGAATTGTTTCTAAGTACACTATTTCTGTTTGAAACTATGATTGAAATGCACCAACTACAAACTTTGTTTAATAACTGTCAAACTTAAAATTAAATCAAAGCCTACTAATATCTCTTAAGTAGATTTTTCATTACCATTCTAAATTAGTGTGTATTTTCTTTGTTGCCTTACTTACTTCAAGTTTTGGAAGCCGTTTTATTAGAAGTGTTATTAGAAAAAAAAATGTAATATGTAGGAACATATGGATATTGGTTCATCATGTTAGTTCCGGTTTGGCCAGAAGTGGTAAACATAATTTTATGATAGTGTATTATATCACTTTCCTTATCTTGAAAAAAAGTGTTTGGTAACCAATATTCTATAATAAATAGTAAATAAATTATAGGGATTTATCAAAATTCACGTGTACTGGCATTAATGAAAGAAACTCCAAAACGGCTTGTTTTTTGTAAATTCTCTATACCATCAAAATTATTCACAAATTATTGTTTAATCACATGACTTATGTTTCAAGGTTCCAGCCATCAAAAAATAGTTTTGCATCGCAGCGCCATCTCTGTGTGCTGTTGAGGAAAAATTCTAATCACCGTTATTTAAACCTTTCTTTGGTATCAATCATCTGCCATTTACAAAAATAAAATATCTTTATTAATTTTAGAGATAATGGCCTGGGGACTTTTAACTGAAACACCCTGTATACACCAAATCCCAAGTTTCTGTATCTGTATCAATTCTAGCTTTACTTATTTTCCCCTATTTACCCCTATTTAACCCCATCCCTTCAACGGAATCGTCTCAAAATACAATCTAGTTCCAGATGTCGTTATAATATATACGTGTTAATAATGAAGAGGGGGTGGTGGGGAACGGAAAATACTATAAAAAAATTTGAGGCCTTAGCTTCTAGTCTATACTCCAAATCTAAGATTTTGTTTTCTTACTAGCTTGTCTTATTAATTTTTCCCTATTTACCTCTACTTACCCCCCACCTCTTCAACGGAATCATCTCATAATATAATCTAGTTGTGGAAAAGAATCTGAGGCCTTGGCTTCTAGTATCTACAGAAAGTACCAAGTTTCCGTACTCTTACCAGCTTGCTTTACTTATTTACCCCTATTTACCCCCCAACCGGATATGTTCAAAAGAGAATATCGTTCGAGATTTCGTTATAATACATACGCGTACAAAATTTCAATATCTTAAACCGTAATAGAGAAAACGTGCGCATAAAAAAGTTACAGACAGACCGATAGACAGAACATTTTTTTGGCTCATATTTAAAATCTCGACGTTTCATGACATTTTAAACCTATTACAAAAAGGAAAATTTTTGAGATTTTGTTTAAGATTACTATAAGTACTTGGATGTGGATGTAAGTGAGCCCATGTAATAAGGACTCGATTTGAATAGATCTAATCTGTGTGCAGGATATTGTAAACTAATTGCATGTCGTGTAGTATAATAATGGTAATAATGTCGAAAGGTTTTGTCTGGAATCTATTTTACCATTGCTAATATTTCTAAAATGTATAGGCATAAAAGCGTTAAAATTATTTAATTTAAAAATGTCTCCCTACAAGATGCACTGTAACTAAATTCAAATTTAAAACATACAGCTTTTTTGCAATATAAGTACACAGTTTGCTAAATTATAAAACCAAAAAAGACATCTAGAAATATTATTAGACACAAATATTATTAGTTATATAGTCTTGAATACACAATAGAAATTATATATTCATGTCATGACTTTATAAATTAAGAGTGAAATGAGAATCTTAGAAAAGGCATAAACGAATCAAACAACTTATTAATTGATTATTCAGCTTAAAATACCAAGCGTTTCATATGACGTAATTATTTTAGTCTCTTACATAGTATGTACTTGTTTGCTGAAATTATTCAAATTTGAAGATGATTCTAGTAAATTTCTATTTATATCAAAAGCTAACTAGAGTAAGTACATGTAAGTATTCCGTTTATAAAAGCGGTGCAATTCAAAAAGGTTTCAATAAGAGAAACCATAAATTGAAGACGAATAAGGGATGTGATATGAAAGGCACAGTATAGCGAGGAAACGTAAATTGTTGGGTGAACTTTGCTCCTTTCTATTATTGTTTGTCGGCTCCTTTGTTAACAATTCAATGGTCTATATAAAAGCTCGACTTGAGAGCAGTGCTAATAATTGAACACTATCTTTTGAGGTCTTTTCAATTAATCATTGATTTTTAATTTCTTAATAGCACCTTTCAAATTGAGGATAATGCTTTAATCTTCTACTAAAAAATTGGGCTCGTCGAAAAGTTAAATTACAGCCTTTATAAATTGAAATTTGGTGCTTTGTCTTAGAAAATCAAAGTAATGAAGAGATTCAACTGAAACTAGAAGAGTTTGTCTGCCAATATAAAGATTTAAGTGGGTCCATGTGTGATGGTTTAAACGAAAATTTACTCATCTAGTAATTGGGATGATCTGGGCACATTTATCTTTATTCAATTTGTTGCACTAAATATAAATACAGCCTTATATTTTCGTTATTTTTGTAAACAAGTAATTCCTGGTACATCCGTAGAGCTTCACAAACTGCATCTTTTGAGGTATTTAGCTTAAGCAAAGTGTCTCTCACTTCGTGTTCGATATATCAGAAAGTTAATTGAAAAAGTAGCTTATAATCAAGTTTTTGGTTTTTAGATATTTTGTGCTGATTCCAAGCTTTATTTCTAATTTTGGTCATTATTTTCACTAGTTTGCCATGGAAACAAAAGTAACGCTATATGGCAATAATTTCATACCATTTCACTAAATAAAGAATAACTTAAAATAAAACTAATAAGTTAAATTCTGTCGGATGTGCTTTTTCCACCAATTCATCATCGACTTTTTCCTTTGTTTTCTGGGGAGGGGAAATCAGGAAGACACTCCACTGTCTGTGCGGGGTAATGTCCGATTTTTACCGGCTAAAACTCCTCCCCTCTTCAGTGTTTCCAGGGTGACCTGGAACTCCTTTCGTTTTCGATCAGGCTACAGGTCGTTTTTTATTTTAGATGTTTCTTGTATTTCTACGTCCTCCTTCCTCTTGTTCAATTAGGGGTTCGGACCTATCGCTCTGTTACTTTCTTCTTCAGCCTTCATGATATGTGTGATCATGTCCTCAACAGTTCTCCAGTTAAGCTCTCTTTGTAGCATCATTCCGACTAGGTTTCCTTCATTTAAGAGCTTTTCTAATTCTGCTGCACCCTTTTCCCTCTCGTCCTTCTATCCATTGCACACGAATACCTGTGTGTTCGGGTGTATCGCTCTCCCCGCAATAGATCCACTCGTCACTGCCAGCTTTGTCTATTCTATGGAAATATTCCATGGAGCACCCGTGTCCGGAGAGAACCTGCGTGAGGTAGTAACTAATTACCCCGCATTTTCTCTTTGCCCATTTTCTGACATCCGGTATGATTTTTGTCGTCCATTTACCTTTTTGGGACTCCTTCCATTGCATTTGACATACTCTTCAGAGGTTTTCTCTGGCGTCTGCCTTATTTCTTCCTTCGTATAAGTCATGTCTCTCCCTCGCTAGCGGAGACAGTGGAGGGATGCCGACTATCACTAGAACCGTGCCCTATGAGACGGTTCTGCTACTTATTCAGGGCGCAGCACAGCATTGCACTCTAGCCATCTTAATTCGGATTCTTTTCACTCCCATCGCATGTTCCCATACTGATGTCGCCTACACCATTGACTTAGAAGCACTTTTCCATACATTTTAGATTATTAACGGCAACTCTCAATTCTGCTGCGCTGATTTCATTCCAGGCTTCGATTATCAGAATACAGAATACGGTTATCAGAGTACAAAGCTTGTTAAGGTTTTGAGGTCTCGTTTTGTAAACTTTATTTTTTATTTTTCCCCGAAAATAAAATTTCAAAGGAGTAGTATCTGGTAACCTCGGTGGTCAGAACTCAAAAGGAATGTTTCTCCATATCCAATGCTGTGGAAACTGTACGTTTAACCAATGCCGATTCATCCTAGAATTATAAATCGATGCTTCATCTAACTGGAAATAAACCTCCTGTCTTACTTTTAATGGGAGATTTTCAATTGTTTCCAACAAATCATTATGAGAAAAAATGTATCAATCGAGGTAAGTTGTGTGGAGAAAGGAGGTGCCAATTAGTCGTTCCCAAGAATTGCACACCACACGTTAACCCTTTGGGAGCATTGACTTCAACAGTTAATTACAGTAGCCTAATATCTCCAATTTTAAGAAGCCACTCTCTCGTTGGTAGTGACTGTAACCTCGTCAGTAAAAATTATTTTATTAAAAAAAAAAGTCGATCATTTATGAAATTGTCTTGCGCCCAATGACAATCATCTAATCTTCTGTTTCTATTGCTTTCCATCAAAGTATGTAGGAATTTTAGCTTAACAGCTTTTATCTTATAACGAATGGAACATCTTTTTCCCCTGGAATTTAGAAGGTTTCGTTCGTAATGATAAATTCCTTAGACTGACTCTTACGCATTCAAGGTTTTCGACTAAAATATTTTTGTCTTGGGGATTCTGTCGATTTCTGAGTGGTGGGTTTTCTACATTTTCTTTTGCACAACCAGTAAAGTTAAACAATCTGTTTACGGTGTTCCTAGAGTACATGCAGATTTATAAACACAACCGATAAAATAAGGCATGTTGGTAGTAGATAAAATGAAATTTAAGTTTTTTATTGATGAAACATTTAATGTTATTAATACTGTCATTGAATGAAAGGGAAATTAGTATTTTTCTATACTACTGTTTGTTCAGTTTAAGACTGAAGTAATTCTGGCATTGTTTTACACAGCCATATTCGCCACAATTAGCAATCACTGCTTATGTGCTCATGTCGACAATAGGTCGCTAACGGCCGACTGTAGTGCGAACTTGCTTCGAATTTTGACCAATGGGAATATGAGAAATAGCTTCCTAGATAAAGAAAACTGAATGGAGTATAATCGCTCAGTCCTAGTAATATACTATGTGCTTCAAGAGTAAATGGTTAATTGAAAATAACTGATAAAGGATCTAGAGGGTCTTTTTCATTCTAAAAAGTTTTGAAGGTGGTAAGACTACACGTCGAAACGTTTAACGATATGGCATAATGTCGGACCAAGCTGAAACTTAATTTTTTCGTAAGATGGTGAAAAATATTTAAGAAACGTATTCTCTTCTAAAATATTTCTCTCCTGAAGATAACTACAGTTGAAACAAGATTGGTATTAAAACATTTATAATCAAATAAACCGTCGAAGTTTCTGAAATTCCCATTTTCGCATGTAATGGTATTTCAATTCAACTTAGTAATGTTGCTGTTACCTTCAACTTACTAGAAATTTACAATATTATTTAATAAAATAATTGAAAGAGTTACAAAGGTTTGATAAAAAATGATTGTGTTTTGAATGCTAATATCACGGATAGAACATGATTACATTTTTAACAAAGTAAATTAACTGCCACAGACATATTAACTAGAAAATTTAATTTCATTTCGTACAGCTGAAACCTTTTAGCATTTTAGAACAATATGGATGAACAGATTAAAATTTAATGTAAAATGCTTCAGTTCAGCATAATTTAATTGACTGATAAACTAAAAATGTTATAAATGTTTTTGCATTTTCACAAAACCAGATTGTATCAAATTTGGTTTACTATTTATGAGCTACAAAATTACGTAATACTCCAATTTCCATTACATTCGTTATACTAGGGAAAATGGATATATGATAGTGTATGTAATAAGGCTAATTTTGTATGGCCATATTTATATTAACGTCCTGGCGAAGTTCAGCTATTGCTGTTCTACCATTCAACCAGGACACGTACACATAGACACCAACACAACACAACAACCATTCCCTGCAATATTGTCATCAACCGCAGCTGAGACTCGAACTCAGGAGAGATAACAGCGACTGGACATGTTGTGCCACTCAACAGCGGTCTAGCTCACTGCTACCGTCTCGGTAACACATGAAAAACATCACAAAACATCCATACCCTGACCAGGATTCGAACCCGGGACTCCGTGGTCGCAAGCCATCATCATCATAACAAATTTATTTTCTCTTCTAATACAACATATTACCTCCTCGGATCGAGATCCGGAGACAGCCGCATAACCACGTTGCGCAGCGCCGTGGTGTTAATACGGTTTGGACGGGTCGCGACCGGTTTGGTTCAATAAAACTTAGATTAAAACAGATAATACTCCTACCGCCTGTGGTGACTTAAAATTATCGCTAAAATTAGACATATTAAAACTTAATTTTAAGGCACTGAATTTAAAACCGCTTAATCTATATGTTGATAATAATTTTTTTAAATTTTGTTGTTAAGATGGGGACGAACTCAGTGGAAAGACCCCATTCCAAAACACCTTAGCACTGCGCCACTTCACATTTTCTGTTTTTCTATTATTTAAATACTATTTGGATTTGTTGTAATTGAGTTTTAGTTATCTACATAAAATACCAACTTGGGTGGTGAAAAGCGGTGGATTATAGTTTTCAGTCTTGTTTTTGTGGAACTTACTAGTTTCATACCGGTACCTGATTTTATCAAATGACCACTTTTCAGTATGTAACAGCTTTAATAAATGAACACAACATACGCCACACATCGACAACCGATGATACATTGCTTGGTATTACTGCATTATTAAATTTATTTAGGCACGGCGACTTAATTTCTAGAAAAAAATTATTAAAAAGATTTAAATTAGGAAATATTTCGTTGACTGCCTATGCTTAGATAACCAAATATCTCCATTAAGAGTATTTTTAACAAACCAATAATTACTTCAACATCCACGTAGTGAATTGGAAGTATAGTAAATGTAAAAGAATTTTCAATTTTTTTTATTGTAATAGGTTTAGAATGTCACAAAACGTCGAGATTTTAAATTTGAGCAAAAAAAATTCTGTCTGTCGGTGTGTAAATTCTTTTTTGTCCGCACTCTATCTCTGGAACGGTTTAATACATATATTGACTTGAAAGAAGGGTGGCAGTCTTATGGGACTTTGGGCCCAATAAGCCCAAGTTTGTAAAGTGTACGAAGTTATTGTACTTGGTCTCGCAAACAAAAAAGTCAATAGCCGTAATCCCCAAAATTAAGCTATTTTTATGATATTAGTTTCGGAAGCCGCTTAAGTGCATAAATTACACTGGATTACAAATGGAAAAAAGTCATGCTCAGCGAACTAAACCATTGCAGTCCCATTTATTTCGGCTCGCTGAAATTGAATACTAAATTTATCTAATCAAAATAATAAAAACCTAGTGAAAAGAAGCCCGATTTTTTATTATTCACCATTTCTCATTTACTAAAGTTGGTAGAAAATTATATTTTACAAGTAGAAGTATCTATAAATGCTTAACAGTATTAATATATGTATTAATATAGCTCAAACTTAAATAAAAATTACTAGTTTTGGTTAAACTAAATATTTCAAATATTGTAAGTAGGAACCTAATCTATAGTTATCTAACATTTTTCATTTACCAAAGTCGGTAGAAAGGTATGTCTTATAAATAGTGGTAGAGGTCTAACTGCTTACTTCACAATAATATTAATATAAATTAATACAAGTTTAAATAAAACAAAAATTACTAACTCTAATTAAGCAAAATATTATAAATTTTGTAGTAGAAGCCTAATCTATAGTTATGTAACACTCTATATTTATTAAAGTTGGCAGAAAGTATATTTTACAGTAAAGAAACGCTACACAGCGGTGATTTTATTCAATAAAACACTTCTCGGTACGCATTTTTATAGTTGGCTATGACAGTTATTTTTGTTAATTGAAAATAGTGTTAATAAATCACTGTTGTAGTTAGCTCAAAACTAAACGTTTCATGTATTAAATAATTGCTGAAACTGTGTATTTAAATATTTTATTTCATATAATTTTAAGTGAAAAAGTCAAAAGTCAAAACTAAAAAATAATTGATTACTAATAAGAATAACATGCTAGTATGTTTAAATGTGAATTATTATTTGTTTGCTTTTAATTTTATTGCAACATACTCTTTATAGGATTTTGCAAACGGCAGAAAAAAATAACTATCTATGAGAACTAAAAGAATGAAATCTTTGCATTCTTTCGGTAACATGAATTCTGGTTATGCTAGCAAATTAAAATCCTAAAATGAATTTGTCTAATTTCTTACTTGAAAATTCTCATTCTAATACTAGCATCCACACAGTCCCCTACGGGCATGCAGATTAAACTAGTATCTCATTTTTAACTGAATCTTCATAACCGTAGGGGGTTAAGTAGATACTAGTTTAATCTGCGTGTCCGTAGAGTACTGTGTGGATGCTAGTGTTAGAATGAGAATTTTCAAATAAGAAACTAGACAAATTAACTTCAGGATTTTAATTTGCTAGCATAACCAGAATTCAGGTTACCGGAAGAATGCAAAGATTTCATTAATATTTTTACACATAGGTTTTCTTTTAGTTCTCATAGATGGTTATTTTTTTCTGTTGTTTGCAAAATCCTATAAAGAAGATGTTTCAATATACTGGTATTGCTTGGTAACACATTACAGTATCAGATACTGCAATGTACGCAGGTAACACATTACCGTATCAGATACTGTAATTTCGATTAATCGGCCGCAAATAAAATAAAATAATTTTACATCCGATCATTTTTCCAAAGGTTTTTAAAATATTGTTACGTAATTTTTTGCGGTGGTAACAGCAAGAGTATGCACCGACTAAAAATAAGCTCAGTGGAGTCGGGGTGGTCCGATTTGTGGTATTATTTGCTATTGTATTAATACTCAAGATACTTTAAGGGCGCCAAGTGATTTCTAAATGACTACATACCCTTCTTAGTTAACAAAGTCACTAAATTAGGTGCAAATTTACGATAAGCCTTCTGAATAAATCAAGCAACGTACTTAATGATCAAAATAAGGGTTTAATAGGAAAATATATTTACATATGCATATATATACACTTTTGACAATAATTAATATGAATGACTAGACCAGGGGGGGTGGAGAAATGCATCCCGGATATTTATGGCACCAAAAAAAAACAGTTTACAATGTATATATGTGACCTACCCTCTCGAGAGTGCGACCCTTTGATAAAGATATCGCAAATTAGAAAGCAGAATAAAATCAAAGCGATCTTTATCTGAATGGTCGTTACACAAATTATTAAAAGGTATAGCCAATGGGCAACTTTATTCAGTGATGTTGTATGAAGTAAACTTATCTAATAATAAATTATATCTAGTTTTAAGAAATAGTGGATCACACCCATAAAAGGGTAAAACGTAATTTAGATAGGCAAATTCTTTTTGTAATTGTTTACCGAAACAGGTTGTACTAGACACATCCACTATGTGGTACTTATCGTATTCTTTCCTTGTCCGTCTCCTCGCGATGACAGGTTACCACCCCGGGTTTGGCCTTCCCCAGGACCTCCACAGGTACCAAAAAGAATCAACAGTTACTCCCCTAACTAGGCCATGTATAAGGACGACACCCAGTATATATGTAGCTATATAATTCTCTTTCATATAACATCGATTCACTTTATTTATGGACAACAGTCTTAAAATGACACCCTGTCACGAAGCTAAACCAACAGGAATAAAACGCCTAAAAATTAGAGAAACAAGTGTTATTGCTAGACCACTGATAAAAATTAAATAACGACAATGGATGGAGTGTAACACTCACCTCTAGTGCGAATTATACCCTATGCAATTCTAGAGACGTTTTTATACTCCTCACCATCTGAGAAAATCATCCCTTCTAGGACCAAAGACAGCCAAAGTTCCATACACCATACAACAACCCAAATGACTCGTCTTTTATATGTGTGATAGTGCATAAGCCGTATATCACGATATTTATAATAATTTTGCACTATACACACGTATCATCAAATCGGTTTTTAAATTAACTGCTTGTACATAAAACAGATAGATGTCTCGACCGGTATTAAAAGTGAATATTTTATATGAACGAAAATATCTCGGAAAATATATACAAATCTACACCAAAGCAATAACCATAATTGTAAATATATTAGTTACTAGAATAGAACATAGAACTGGTAAAAAATACGTATCAATATCAGTGCCTATACACATAAAAAACGGTAATGTTGGCCGACTTTGATTCTTATTTTACGTAAGAACGGTTATACATATATACGAAATTCTTCGTAAGTACTTTTTTAGAATTTTCTGTTCTTCAATTTTCATTTCTATGAGTTTTTGTATCTATTGTATTTAAACAATTATTTCCAAAAAAATTTTTTTTTAAGTTGAACGCCAATTTGCTTTATCATCCGTCCAAGGTGGCATTTATAATTTTATAAAATACTTTTCTACTACTAAAAACCTACCAAAAAATTAAAAGTTCTCATTAAGACTATTCGATACTAGCTCAAATCCCCCTGACGACTGTGCTATTAGGAATTTTATTACTACTCACGTGGAACTGCAAATTAACGTTTAAAGAAAAATTAATTTTGCCAATGTACTTAAATACTTAACTGATTTCTGAGAGTGCAAGAAATCTCGGATTATCCAGTCTAAATGAGGCGGCGACGTAATTTTATAATTACCCGCTTAAAATCGATACTCACGCGAGATCTGTTCACAGCATCACATTAATTTTGCAAAGCAAATTTTGTGGCAAATTGATACTATCAGATACACATTGGCATTAAAAAGAAATTAACACGTTGCAATTTTGAGCAGGTCTAATTTGTGTTTCGTGCATATCAAAGAGAAGAATCGAGCACGTGAAAGTTGACTGAAATCAATAAATTGCACTTGGCTATGGTCATGGGCGCGCACAGGACAATGTAAGGCAGGCGGAAGAAAAGTCGCGTTTTTCTGTAGTTGTTATAATAATAATAATAATAATAATACGTTTATTGCTTACCCAAAGACAAATTTAACAAGTGTTTTTAACCATAACAAAGGGCAAACAAAAGGCCAAATGTTAGGTATAATACCAATTCTGTCACATAGGCCTGAGAAAAAATATCTACATAAAAAAAACACCAAAACTTAAATATACATTAATCTTACGTGTAGATATAATCTTATCAATAATAGAAAAGTGTTCATAAATATACAAATATAACACATTGTTAACAAATTACTAATACTGTTTAATTTTATAATACATCGGATAGACTCCGAGCAACAAACAACACAACACATATTTAATACCATAACATATAGAAAGTCAAGTAGGTAACGTACTTTGCACATTATTTTTTACTTCTTTGAGACATGATTCGGTAAAACTGACAATATTAATTATAGTTGTTGTTCAATCATATATTGTTTATATCTACTTTTAAACGTAACAAATGATTTCGATAAACTAAGAGCATCAATGACATCACTGCAAATCGCAATATTATAAGAAAAGGACCTCTTGAAGATTTCTTTTTTGTGACGAGGTATGGTAAGTGCATTTGGATGACGCAAGTTCAAGTTGTGTACATCTGTTCTATATGACACTCTTCTGTGAAGATAAGCAACTGTTTTATATTTTAAAATTTTGAAAAAGAAACATGTCATATGCAGTTTCCTTCGATTGTGCATGTTGAGCCAGTGAGCGTCTTTTAATTTATGAGATATGCGTTCTGCGCATCTGATACTGTAGATAGGTCTTAAGCAGCTATTCTGAATCTTTTGTATCCTACGCGTATCTACGTAATCAAGGCAAGGGCCGTATACACTGTCATGAATGATTAAAATGTGAGAGAATCAATGAATCACACAATAACTTTTTGGTATCTCTATTTAAATGGTGTCTTCGATTGTATATAAGTTTTAATAAGGTATATGCTTTTCTTAACATGTGAGTCACGTGTTCTTTAGAGCGGAGTTTAAAGTCAATGATTAGCCCTAAACTTTCACAGAATTCACTAAAAGGTATCACGTCCGTTCCCAATTGAAGCTTCAAATTATTTAGAGCATTCCTTCTTAAAATGTCACTGCCACATAAAAGAGCACAGGATTTCTTAGCATTAATTTTTAGCAGGTGGTTGGTAGAGACATTTAAAATTGTAGTCAGATCACGATTGATTTTTGCATTAGCCTCTGCAACATCCGATGTTTTAAATGAGTAATACAACTGAGTGTCGTCCGCATAAAGATGGTAGCTACAGTATTCTAAAAAGCTGTGAAAGTTGCATGTATAAATTGTGTACATCAGAGGCCCCAAAATACTCTCCTGCGGGACACCTTGGGTAACCATCTCTATATTGGATAAATGATTATTCAATGAAACTTGTTGGTATCTTTCTAAAAGATAGGAAGCCATTAAAGAACAATCTTTGTCGTCGAACCCTATAAAGTGCAGAATTGCCAGAAGTATTTCATGGTTCAGTAAATCAAACGCTTTAGAATAGTTTAAAAGGATAAGTGCGCATAAATCATGGTTATCAATAGAACGAATAATATCACCTGTTATAGAAGCTAGAGCTGTAGTACAAGAATAACCTGATCTAAACCCTGACTGATTACTAGGTAATATTTTGAACTTGTTAGTATGAGATCTTATTTGTGTTTCTAAAATTTTTTCTATGATTTTTGATAATATTGGAAGAATGCTTACAGATCTAAAGTGTTCTAATTCGGTAGGTTGGCTTATTTTTGGAATAGGAATTACGTAAGCATGCTTCCAAACCTTCGGAAAGTAAGAACTGGTTATGCATTCATTAATGATATGTGTAATATGCTTCCCAATGAATGGACGGCATAATAATATCAGTGTTATATTTAATTTATCGCACCCAAATGCTCTGGTCTTTATACCCTGTATCACTTTCAGAATCTCATCCTCGGTTGTGGTCTCGAAAGAGAAAGCCTCGTTTACACAATTTCTAGAATTACCTTATACCAAGAAAACTGTAAAAGATCTAATTAAGTTAAAACGAGCACAAATTACAGTTGAGATTTTGATTGAGTACAGTACAATAGGCTCATTTAGCATATTTTTTTTATTATGTTTTCTGAAAGATCTTTTGATTTTAGAGCGAAATGCAAAAAGCATAATCTTCTACAGTCTCTGTAGACTTCAAAATTAACCAAGGCCGCGCTTTCATATAACAGCTGTGACGTCATTTACTCCTATCGTAAATTAATATGTCTCAAAGTGTACTTTTGCTAATAGCTGCTATACGTCTAATATAAAGTAACACAAATTATGTGAATAATATTAGCTGCTATACATATGATTTAATAATAATAATAATAAACTTTATTGTCCAAGAGACCATACAGTAACATGGTGTGGGACACGTCAGTGTGAAAAACAAAAGCAGTAGTAGTCAGTACAGTAATAGTCAGTAGTAGTCAGTACAATAAAAATACATAATAAAACATACAAAGTAGATATAAAAAAATTGATAGAGCAACTATTACACAATGTTAAAAACTAAGCTACATTTACATGAAACATACATATACACATACACATATTTATACATACATTTATAGTAAAATTTTAAGATCGTCTTCTAAAAATTCTTGCAGAGAATAGTAACATTTTGTTATTAAAACATTTTGAACGATATTAATAAAAGCTCGACTATCTAAATTTTTAATTCTGATAGGTAATTTATTATATAGTATAATACCCATGTCCATGCGGACTCTCTTCATATTTAGATAAATTATGACTAGGAATTAACAAGTCGTCATCTGATCGGGTATTGTAATTAAAATTATTTGGTAAAAATGCATTTAAATTGTTTCTTATATAGAGTAATATGTGTAGAATGTAAATGCAAATTAGAGGTAAAATTTTTAATTTTCTAAATATTTCTCTACAAGATGTGTATTTTGATGCACGTATCATATTTCTTACTGCCTTTTTTTGAATTAAAAAAACCCTTTTTGCGTTTGAAGATGAGCCCCAACAAATAATACCATAGAAAATTCTGGAGAAAAAAATGTGCATGGTAGTACGATAATATAGTTTCCTTACTGGTAATTTTATATATTATTATATATAATCTATAAATTGCATAACATAGAGGTGTTAATTGTTTTGATAAGTTATTGACATGAGGTTCCCAGCTAAGCGCATTATCTATTGTCACACCAAGAAATTTAGTCGAATCAACTTGTTGGATCGATTTACCCTCAATTCTTAATACACTTATAAAATTCTTGATATCCTTGGTGTAAAATTTATGAACACTGTTTTTGAAATGTTTAAAAATAATTCATTATTGCGAAACCAATCAGTAAAGTTGAAAATATCTGTTTTAGTTTTATTAATAGCATCCGTTAAGGAAGATGAACAGCTTAAATAAGAATTGTTATCTGCAAACATAATCAGGTTGTTTTTATTTAACAAATTATTGGGCGAGTCATTTACATAAAGTAAAAAAACCAGTGGTCCCAGGACTGATCCTTGAGGAACACCGTATGATATATTTTGCATACCGGATTTAACTCCATTCACAACAATTCCACAACAATTTGATTTCTATTTGACAGATAGCATATGAACCAATTATGAATTTTTTCTCTTAGTCCATATGTAGATAGTTTATAAGTAAGTTGTGATTTATTAAATCAAAAGCTTTGCTAAGATCCACAAATAAGCCAATGCATTTTTTACTCTTATTAAGATTTTCGTGAATACTAGATATAAAATTTAAAATTGCTGTTTCAGTAGATCTGCCTTTGCGAAACTCATGTTGACAGTTGGTGAGTACGTTGTGTTGTGAAATAAATTGCACAATTCTGTTAAATATCACTTTTTAAAATTTTCGGTATTGTTGACAATATTGCAACTGGACGATAATTCTGAGGTAAAGCTCGGACATCTTTCTTATAGAGGGGTATTACTTTAGCTATTTTTAGAATTTTCGGGAATATAATGTTAGAATGTTCCCTTCTTATGAAATTTGCATTTTTCTTTATTCTCCATGTGTTAACATTTTTCATATAAAATAAATGTTTATACATTTTATTCATTATACAACTATTGCTTGTCGTTATTGATAAGATATTTTTATTGGTACGTAAATCTGTTTTTAAATTGCCAGATTCGCAGATTAAACGTATCTTCAAGACAAATTTTGAGACTAAATGACGTCAGAGTTTCCTGTGCATCGGCTTATGTTTAAAACAGTATATTTCTGAAACCATTTATCACACTGATCTAGAATTTTCAGACTTGTAATTAATCGACGATTACGTTGCATAAGCCTACTGAACATAAAATTTGACTAAATGGTCCCATTCACTTTTGCGTGGTGTCTCTAAAATTAAGTAGAGTATTTTTTAAATAGCGAGCACCTTCCAAATGTATATGTTCCAGATTTGTGATATTAATTATGTCTAATAGATGTATTTTACACTTTAATAATGTTTTAGAGTAAAATTAATCGCTCGATTTACGTAAGTTTGCTTTATCCCGAAAGACATATTCTATTACAGTCTTGATATCTACAACATATTATTTTTGTATCCCTAATAGAGACCTTAATACCAATTGATATTGCCATGCACGGATAGCAGGTCGATATGGTAAAGGTAAATGTACAAAATGAAGTAATAGTGCTGGCCAGCACTCCGTCATTTAGGCCAATCAGTACAGATTTCGATAGTGAAAAGTTAGACAAAAGTTGCGAAAGATTTTAATCTTTGAGACAATATTGACGCAGATGAAAAGATAATAAATCCGGTTTTTGCACCTTTCTCCAGACCCCCGGAACATTATTAAATTAACAAAAAACGTAAATTTGCAATAACATTTTGAAAAAAATTCCGAAATTTATAAAAGCCTTGGAGAACATTTTAATAACTATATTATTATACGTCTTCTATTAAGTTTGAACCCTGCTACGATGACCGTAACATTGCAAATGGTTTTTTATTAACTTTATTATGATATATTTTGTCGAAGAAAATTGCGAAACTTATGTAAATGACAAAACATAATATAAAACAACTCATACATAGGAGAAATCCCTCGAATCCAAAGCCTAGGCTTTCCGGAGGGTTACTGTATTCTATATACAGGGTGGCCCACGAAGTTCGGGCCAGTTGATATATCGAAAACTATTTGAACTACAATGTTGAAATTTGGTGATTTTAGACAGTGAGATGCGATGTCCATTTATTGTATAAAAGGACTTTGTTGCAATATCGCATTTCTGATCACGTGATATCAACATCAAATTTTTAAATGGGACACCCTGTATATTACTCCATTTTTGTGAAGGCTTTGCTAATTCAAATTCAATGATACCATCTTTGTCAGAGTTTTTGTGTGAAACGGTGACAATATGAGCTGTTAAATGAATAGACGGATTTTTTAAATGTTTTATTAAAGAACACCAGTACAATTAAAAAACAAAACAAATTAAGTAGAAAACTCATTACAGTTGATGCTCAAATTGATGTCCATCTTCAGTAATGCAATGCTCAAATCTCGTTAAAATATTTCTAGTGCATGCTGCTCTAATCATTTCTGGTGTAAGTTTGGCACGCTGCTCCGATTTTGTTTTACAAATCGTCTAAATCTGTAGGCTGTGTAAAATAAACCAAACCTTTTCAATATCCCCAGAGAAAGAAATCTAAATGTGTCATATCTGGGGAACGAGCCGGCCAATATATTGTACCATTTGGCCCAATCTTTTTTTCACGAAAAGCAGTATCAAGATATGTCGTAACTTGCCGGGCATAGTGAGGAGGCGCATCATCCTGCTGCCACCAGATCGTCTCTCTCTCGTTTAAGGGAATATCTTCAAGAAAAGCGGAAAGTATGTTCTGGAGAATATCTAAATACCTTACGCCGGTCAAAGTTCCTTCATACAAATACTGCCCAATCAAGCGGCTGTTGAATTAACCGCACCAGACATTTACACACCATATTGTCTGGAAATTTTGCATTTTCAGACGACCAGTAGTGACAATTGTGTCGATTAACGGTACCGTTGTTGTCAAACCGACATTTATCAGTCCACAATATTTTATTTAAAATATATATGCGAGTGTTACTGTCATTTTAGCAATAAAATTTAGTCTTCTTTCGGGGTCTGCAGGGGTCAAGTCTTGCGTTAAATGTATTTTGAAAGGATGATATTTATGATTCTTTAATACTCTCTGGATTGTAGTTTTACTTACTCCACATTATTGCTGAAGACGTCTAGTTGAGATACTTGAAGATAAGCCAGATATTAATTACGTTATCCTCTGAATAGGCTTTCTGTATGAAATTTGCTGTTTTCCACTAGGAAAAGAACCGTGTCTTAATTTCTGTTCCACATAAGTGAAAGTATTTTTACTTGGAGTTCTTCGGTTGGGTAAACGTTGTCTGTACAAGTCTCGAGCACGCCTACTATTTTTTCGACACTCGCCGTATATGAGCAGCATATTGACATACTCGTCGTAAGTAAAATGTAAAGGCATAATAGTCTTGATACTACTTATACACAAAGCAAATCTACTAATACTGATTGACGGCCCTTGACAAGTGCTGTTGCTAGGATATTTTTTTGTTTCTAAGCTACCTACGTTTTTAAAATAAAAATAAAGAAATGTTCATAAAAACCTTTTTATTTTACTGTAATGTAGAAAAAACCTGACAATTATGGTATCGTTGAATTTGTATTAGAAAGGCCTTCACAAAGATGGAGCAGGATACAGGCTGTCCCATTAAAAAATTTGAAGTTTTTATACCAAAAATGGACACCACATTCAACTGCTTAACATCGCCAAATTTCAAAATTTTTGTTCGATGAGTTTTAGAGATATCGACTGGCCAAAACTTCGTGGACCATCCTGTATACTGTGAAAATTTAGAGTGGAACACATTGCAGTTTTCGAGAAAAATAATATAATCCGAGAGCAGCCCTTCACCAACTATTGATATCGTTAGCTTATTATACAGCCCCTACGGGTATTTGGAAATTGATACAACCAGCGCTAAAAAGAGCACCATATTCTAGATATACTGTGTAAAATTCAGAGAGGCCCACTTTGTAGTTTTCGAGAAATAAAATATGATCCGAGAGCAGCCGTGTACCAAGTAGTGATATCTTTAGCTTACTGTATCGCCCCGGATTTTTGGGAAATAGTACTACCAGTGCTGAAAAGAGCACTGTATTATAGATATACTGCAAAAAATTCAGAGTGTCAGATAACAACGATAATAATAAATAGCTATGTATAATCAATAATATATTAGCCGTATCATTATGGAACTCAATAGGGTTTTATTCTGATAGCAGACGAAGCAATTGAAAAAATATCAAGTGGCTCCGTTAAACATTGTGACCTGTAGAGTGTTATCGCTTGTAAGAATCAACTAACGGAGACATACTTTCAATCTTCAAAAGTAATTTTATTAAAATAGTGTCATCTTTTAGAGTATGGTTTTCCCTTTTCAATAAGCAATAAGAAAAATTGATTTATTGCAGATTTAACCAATTAAAAATAACTTTTATCAGGGAAACTGAGTGCTGAAGCGTTGGCAGATAATTGATCAATAATATGTCACAACCCGGTGGGACGGGTTGTGCTGTAAATACTTAAATCATGATATATCTAATTAAGCACAATAGAATGTAACCTTTATAAAATCCGATTTTACTTATAACAATTCTTGTTGAAGTATACGGATTATTTGCAACTGTAAGACCTGTAGCTCATAGCTCTTCTAAAGTATTAATATCTGGAGTTCCCTTGTCTGTAATAAATATTCTTTAAAACTTCTTTCTGTGTTCTTTGTGCTAGACAGTTCTGAAGTAGTTCTTCGGGTTTTCCATACCTAGAGTAAATAGATCTTCTTAAATGGAAATAGTTTTGCACTCCGCGGTTGGAAATATGGCCAACGGGTATGATCCCGGTTTATGTTTATTTTTACACACATCGTCTGGTTTCGGTCCTTTGAGATACTATCAAGAGAAAACCTTCATATATATCCATGCACTGTGGAATATTTGAATTGACAGAACATATTTCAGAGCTTCGAATTTTCACTTAACATGGAATATGTATCACAAATAATTGGCTTTTAGATAGCTATGGAATTTTCAATTCTGTCAATATCCAAGCCAATTATTGAAGTACCAAATTTACGGCAAATATTAATTGACATCGAACACCTGGAACGTTAAATGTTTTATTTAAAAACAAATAAATGAATGCATAACGAATCAGCAATCCATATTAATGACTAAAGTCGGGTACTAAATGTTGTGCAACCACCTCTAACCTCATCATGACTTATTTCAATCTCTAGAATCAATCTCTATAACCAGTATAACACGGACCTTTTTGGACAAAAAAATCTGATATAGTTTTTTCGAAAAATTTAAAATAAACGAGTTATTTACGAAAATGAATTCCATAGAATTATTTAAAAAATATTACAAATTGATAAATTCTCCGTGCGATATAGGCGCAAAAAAAATAATGTAATGTTGTATTTAAAATACCATCATTCATTTCCTTATTTTCATTTACCAAATAAAAATAGAACCGATGCCCTTTCTGTGTTTTAAAATGTAGTTAGCCTTTACTTTAGTCAATGCAAAAAAAATAAAATAAAAATAAAACATGTCAAAATGTACTGAGTCATCTTGCGACCATCTGCTGAAAATGTACTGAATAATCCCAACAGGGATAAAAAACATATCAAAATTTAGTTTTTTTAGCTTGTTAAATATAGTTTATTACCAACTTAAGTATATGAAGAATACAAACAATAAAAAATCGGGCTTCTTTTTACATGTTTTTTATTTTATTGATTACATAAAGTAAGTATTCTTTATTTTAATTTGAGCCAATGTACAGATTATTTAGTTTATACTTTTATTTACTTTTATTTACTTTTATTTTATTTATTTATTTATTTATTTTATGAATACAGCTGCCCAGACAGATGTGCATCCAATTACAGGGCAGGAAATATACAAATAAGTGTGTATACAGTACAGAGTAAAAACTTAAAACTAAATATTTTACAATTAATAATAACTATCAATTTAATAATGGAAAATGCAAAGTAATGTGAGCAGATACTTTAACTAAACGGTGATGTAGTAGGAACTAATGGTTAATTTAAGAGTGATTTAAAATACATTGTTTTATATTATTAGTACTATAATTAAAAATATCAAGGTTCAACTGACAGCTTAAATAGTTAGAGCACATATTGTGAATAGGAGAAGATTTTAATACATTTGTTCTTGGCGTAGCTAAGTAGAATAGGGCGTATGAGCGAGTCTGAAAAGATGGAAGATTGAAATGTATGGAACTGAGAATATCCGGGCAGTCTATCCGACCTGTTAATAGTTTGTGTAGGAACAAAACAATAAAATAGACTCTACGTGTCGCTAAGTCATTTAGATTCAATCTAGCTAATAAGTTAGATTGTGGCGTCCCTCTGGGGGGATAAATTCTGTCAGATTTAAGGGAGAGATATTTGACGTGCCTTCTCTCAACCCGTTCCAAATTAAGAATATGAATATTGTGGATTCCAGATAATACCACCGTATTCCAGTTTTTGGCGTACAAAGGCATTAAATAGTGTGGAAATATCTTTAAAGTGTCTTGAGTTTCGCATAATAAAGCCTAGATTTCTGTAGGTATTAGCAATTGTCTGATCAATGTGGGCAGTAAAAGTTAATTTTGAGTCAAAGATGACTCCAAGATCCTTATCACCTTTTTGAAAACAGGACAAATTTTTGACTGAGTCCATAATTGTGGAAATGTAGTAGTTTGCAGTGCTAGATTAAAAATGATAGAAAGTGTTAGTGCAAAAATAGAGGCACAATCTCTTGATAAGAAAGCTGGTATTCTATCTGGACCCGTCGTAAGTTTATTTTTGAATTTTTTAGTGCTTTATTTGACAGTGACAAGTTAAAGACCATCATAATAATTAGCTATGAAGAACAATAGCTATAACATCGATTACGTGATGCGATTACTAGATTACTAAGTTTTCTAAATTTGAATAATTATAACTTTTTAATAATTTTTAAAGGGATTATAAAGACTATGAAATAAAATATTATACGATACACGTCCCGTAGGTATCATTACAGTACTCGTTTATATTCCGTAAAACCCCTCGTACTGTAATAAGGACTTATAACGTAAATTACTTTTATATATATTTCAAATTTGAAACAGACGACTGTAATTTTTATTAGTTACATAACAGTGTTATTAAAAATGTGTTAATAGCATTTTAAATTAAAGTTACTATATCACCTAATCTATGGTCGAATCTGAGAGACACACTGCATATTATATATAACTTCGTATTTTTGTGTGCTTAATCAAAACCTTAATCACTTTTTGCTCTAAAATTATAATAAAACACAGTTTCTCTAAATAAAGACAGCGGCGTGTAAGTTGTATTATAATTTTAGAGCAAAAAGTTATTAAAGTTTTCGATTAGGCACACAAAAATACGAATGTGTATATAATATGCAGAGAGTATCTCAGGTTCGAACGTAGATTAGGTAATACAGTAGTCTGGTACAGCTGTGATTTCATTTCACAGAAAAAGTTTTGAGGCAGTTCTCAAGGGTTACCGTTAAGGAACAACAGCTCTCCTAGCAAGCACTTTAGTGACAACTTTTATAAAGTTTGCTACTTTATTAAATTCGCTCTACATGCTCCCAAGAACTGCATACTCTTTTTAAGAATACTTTGCACAACTGAGCAATGTTCGAGAAAAATGTGAATTTGAGTTTTGAAAATTTAAATGTAATCAATATTTTCGGCTCATAACCGAATACATTGTTACATCACTACTTGGCTTTAGGAAAAATTGAAATTGGTATTACTGGTTTAGGTAATAATAAAAAACAATTCGAACAAAGCACAAATAGCGAATGCAAGTGACTAGCTGATCTAGGGGTGGGGATTTCGTGGGTTCACTTTTTCTTAGGTGAGTAAGAGACTGAACTAATATTTTCACAATACCCTACAAAGTCAGTTTGTTTCACCATCCAGAGGTAGTTTAAAATGATATATGTTATACGGGCCCCATCCACAGGAAAATTGAAGCTTTTTCTAACCTCTGCAATAGTGAAACTAACCGCAGTGGATAGGCTAGATCGTATTTAAGACAGACACAGACAAAAAATAAAAAAAAATTGAATTTTAAGATAAAATAACAAGTTTATTAAAATATTTAAAATGATCAGTGGATAAAGAACAAAATTTTACAAATTTAACAAAATGAAATATTCTTAATAAATAATAACTTGCAATAAGAAACATATTGAAAACAAGGCTTTATAGAAAATTAACAAGTAACTCATTTGATAAAATTATATCACAATTTAAAGTTCAATAATAATATGTAAAACGTTTTTATGCAATAAATGTTATACAATAATTGACAACTGAAAATTTTACTTTCTCACTAGATCCTAGCAGGCATTTAACCATCCAAACTGAACGACGTGATTTCCTTTGCATACCATTCGATGAGAACGGAAGTTATCGATGGACGTTTAATCAGAGTAGTTCAAAATAATTTAAATTGTCATAAATTAACAATTTAAATTGTCATAAATTAACAATTTAAACAATTTGACATGAATTGATTTGATTTAATAGAATATAATATATTAACAACTTAATATAATAGTGGTAAAATAATTATTTGATAGCAAAACTCCTACGTTTCGGAAGAGAAAAAATGTTATTAGCACATGTTTGCAGAATTATGGTTATCATTAAATATTTAGCAGAACTGAAAAATATTGCTAAAGGCCGTTAACTATTAGTGAGAGGGATTTAGTGAATTAATTTAATTACCTTTTACTAGATAGATCACTAGAGATAAAAGTTAATAACACCAAAAGTGACACCTCATGCATCTAATTAATTATCAAATCTTAGAGTGACTATTTTATGCTGGAACAGAATCGGAAATGAGATTTCGTTCGTTCTATGGCAGCTAGTAAAATGATATCCCCACAATTATAAAATTGTTACCATATTTCACAAATCAAAAATTACTAAGTATATGAATCCGAGTTCTGCGCAACCCACAATACTCTCTGCTGTAAATAATTTAAGATAACCAATAATTAAGCAACAGGTGCAATGAAATACAAACATATTTACTATGCAATTTAGGAATTTGTGTTTAATGAGAGCCGTTAGCAAAAACTGTAATATAAGAAGCAAATTTAACAAAAATTGCTTCAGGAGAACTGCCCACAGTTATCATTCGCTCAATAATTTATTAACAATTCCCTCTCATAAATCGTCATTTTTTAAACGATCATATGCGTACAACATTACAAAATATTATAACGTCATAATTCCAGAAGAATTTAAAACACTATCGATATTAAGTTTCAAAAAGACTTTTAGAAGCACCCTGTTTAACTCGTAATTTTAAGAAGATTTTAATTTAAAATAAGTCATTATTGTATCATCTTCAGGTAAATATCTTGTATATTGAAATTATTGTTTTGGTAACGTATCAAATACAAATTAATTATATTATATCAATTCTATTTAGGCTAAATGGAAGAAGAGGTGACTATTTATTAGTCGAACTGAATTTATGCCCATTTTTCCATTAATTGTTATACAAATTTACACATTATTTTTGAAAAAATCGATTTATTCTAATACTGTAAATAATAATATGTTTTTTTATTGAAAAATAAATGTATCATTATCATTATTATTATTATTATTATTATTATTATTATTCCCCACATCCCGCAGGGTTAGTGGTTGTAAATTCCAGAATTATTATTATTATTATTATTATTATTATTATTATTATTATTATTATTATTATTATTATTATTATTATATTAAATAAATGGTTTAAATATAAAATTAAAAATATATACAATCATAAATTTAAACATATTGCCTAGGATAATTAAATATCTGGGCTCTAACTACTACAGATGGTAAATACTCGTACATATTTCTCAAATATTAAATGAAATTCATTAGAAATTAATAAAAACGCATAAAATTCCCAGATGTATGATGACGCAACAACATATTGAGTAGACATTTCTGCTTCATAAGTCATGATCATTTTTGCCACACCAACGTAGATAACAAAAATTTGACAATGTGTTTCACATACAAATTAAGTAACATATTTCCTGGGATGGCGGAAGAGTTGTATGAGGTTACGCCTTTCATATCTTTTCACTTTGTTCAGTTAAACACTTTACCTGTTGCACTTTGTGTATTTCCTCCTTCATTACGTATTTACCAGCTGGGTTTGACTCACAAATGAAAATATAATAAGGAATTTGACAAATAATTTAATTTTAACTCCGCTCCAATTAGAGGAGAATGTCACTTTATTAGTCTCTTGCTGCCTTCCTTTGATAAGAGGTAAGCAAATGTAGTATGAATATCTCTTTATGCTCGATGATAATTAAATTTAAATTAAATATATTAGCAAAATACCTGGGGCCATTGCCAATCCGTATTGATTATACTCGTATCTTGATATCCACGGAAAGTAAACCCACATTGTTCAAAGATATCCCTAGAGTACCTATCTGTGGTTTCGTGGTTTGGAATGCTGCATCCGACACATAACTAAAAAAGAGTTCAGACCATGTAGAATAAAATTCTCCACCTATTAACTACTTTAAACCGATATAAAATCATTGAGTAGCTGTGTAAGTTGGGTGGAATTAGATTAGATTTGCTTAAAAGTATGAGCTCGTATTTGTTCTGAACCGTAAGAAATGTTTAAATTTCTCAGACAAATTGTTGAAGAACATGGTATTTGGATAATTTCTCGTACATCTCTAAACCGATTTAAACAATGTTTTGTGGGCTTTTAGAAAAAACTATCTTCCAAAAGCGTGTGAAAAAACATTGGGTCGGTTTAGGAATGTAGGAGAAATTAACGAAATACGAGCTTATCTTTCTAAACAATCGTAACCATTATTTCTGCATATCTTAACACAAATGCCAAATATGACAAATTGCTTAAATGAAACTGCTTAGAAATTGTTCTCTAATAAGACTGAACGTGCAATACTTACTAGATACAGCGCATATGACAGACAATATGATAACTTCGGAATTACCGACTACTGTGTTTTGCCAAATAGCGAACAGACCTGTTGCATTTGCTAATCAATTTCTTAATACAGTTGAACAAATCCCAGTGTGAGTGAATTAGAGCTAGCCGGTATAGTATTTTCGATGCAGCACTTTAAGCTCACTTAAGTGTGAGAATTTTGGAACCGATTTATTTCGTTTCCTGTAGGTCGGAGGAAAAGAAATGTAGAGACATTGTAGAGCTCAAAATTTTCAACATTCTTTTGCCTCAGGCCAAACTCTCTGTAGTTAGATTCCAAATGAATAGAGGGCGCCAAACAATCAAATTTTCCGTATATCCAAATTGTCGCATATTAATTCATTTAATTTTTTGCTAATATCAAAAAATTAAAGATTGTTTTCTGCATTGTACTATTGCAAAGAAATGTAAGTCTGATTTTTGAAAGCTTTGCCCTCCTCTATCTTTCTGGGAACTAACTACAGAGAATTCGGCATGGGACAAAAAATGTTGCAAATTTCGAGCTCTACAATTTTTGTTGTACAATTTTTATCCTTGCACATTTTCCTCCGACCAACAGAAAACAAGATAAATCGATTCCAAAATTTTAACGGAGATTCCGAAACAACATATTAAAAGTTCGGCCTACTCGCAATTTTTTCGGTCTCAAATTACACATTGACTGTAATATTACTTGTACTATTTACATCGTGAATATGTGATTTTTGTAGATATTGTATCCTTAAAGTCAACAGTATAGACTGTGGAACATTTATTTTATTGTTTGCCTTGGCCTACTTAATATCCAGTTCGAACTCGTTTCATGAATGCAGCGAGCATTTGAATACGGTTTGTGGCTGGTGGTCAGTAAAACGAGACTTGTCTCCTTTGTCTCCAGGGAGTGTATCTCGTCTGCGGATAATTCTCAGGTGGAACTTTCATGTTATTGTGTTGGGAATATTGAATAAAAGACGTAGGATAAAGGAGCTGAAAATTGGAGTAAACCCACTATATAACATATGGAGATTGCACCATCTTGGAAAATCTAATATGAATGAAATTTGATTTCTATTGCATCTGAAATATTCTCTTTATGCTGCTTTCTCATTTACAGAACTTTTAAATTAAATCTAAATCTATTCGTTGGCGGTACAACCTCCTAGTTTTGCATTATCGTATTATATTGGTTTGTTGATCTATTTAATTGTGATTTTCTTCTTTTCCGAAAGAAAATTTTTTCAATATTTGCAACTTATAGAATATTATTTGCATACAATTTGTCGCTTATATTGAAGCACAAACAAACATTTACATAAGTTTTAATTTTATTGTAATTCAACTAAACAGATTGAAATTAAGAATTGATATGAAAGGCCGGCTAAAACAATGAAGGTATTTTCTTAATCTAATTTGGTAATATAATGAAATTTTCCACTGATCAATTTGTTATTGCCTTTTATTTGGAGACGTAATTACACAAGCACAAAAACTCTTAAACATAACACTCAAACACCAACACTTGACGAGCGTTTCGCTGGCACCTTAGCATCATTGGGAGATTATTGAAACTAAAGCTAACTAAGAACAAATCTATATTTATATCAAAATATTGCCATGGTTCTTCATACCATTTTTCTAATTTTCAACTTTTAATCTTTCAAAAGCATCCAGATGTTTGTTATTTGTTACATTTCTAATTAACTTTAAATTACTGATATATTCTAGAAACTACAATTTTTAGTTTAAGACGTCATGCTACCGATGCGGATTTTTCTAATTGCGTAAAATTTTTGGATGCTGTCATGGATAGCAAACATATAGGAACTAGTATGCAATAATATATCTACCAACGTTTCTTTATTGCGATATTTAGTAAAGTGTGTGTCACAGGAAACAGTATTAACGGTTTATCATTCAGTCTACCTTAACATATGCCCTATTGGCATGGGGCCACTCTGCACATACTGCATCAGTGTTTTCCATGCAAAGAATGGCTGTAAGAATTATTGCAGGCTTAACTTACAGAGACGACTGCAAGGAGACTTTTGAAAAATTCGATATACTAACCGTGCCTTGTATTTATATATTTCAATGTCTCTTATACATAAAAGAACACATATGTAATTACACTACATATGATAGTGTTCATTCGTATTTAACGAGAAATGGTAACAACATGAATACGAATTTTCTGAGGCTGTCAAAGTCAAGAAATGGAACTAGCTATTACGTAATAAATGTTTTTAAGGTATTACCAAGGCCGTCCAAGAACTCAAATTTGGACATATTAAAACAGTAATGAAACGTTTCCTGCTGGATATTGCATTCTACGACTTTAATGAATTCTTGTTAAGTGATTTCTCCTCTATAATTTCATGAAGATTCATGACCGTAAGGGGTTATATAGATACTAGTTTAATCTGCATGACTGTGTGAATGCTAGTTGTTGAATGAGAATTTTCAAATAAGAAATTATACAAATTCATTTTAGGATTTTAATTTGCTAGCATAACCAGAATTCAGGTTATCGAAAGAATGTAAAGATTTCATTAATATTTTTACAGATAGTTTTTCTTTTAGTAGTTACTTTTTCTGGTGTTTGCAAAATCCTATAAAGAATATGGTTCAATACAATAAGCAAACAAATATATAATTCACTTTTAAACTTGGGCTATTTTATTTACTAAACTGAACATTGGGATAACATCTCCAAACCAGCTACCCAAGCAAAACACGTTACACTACCGACTATGACAAATAAGCCTAGACACTGTATAAAAACAGTAAAGGATTGGTACAAACGCTTGTAATTAATAAATTAGTTTTAATATATAATGTTGTTTTACCATGAATTTTTATTGTTTCAGATACCATGAAATCATTATGCAAAAACCATTTTCTTCAGCAACTCTATAGAAAAATAGATGGTGCGGTTCTTTGGTCTCAAAACGAGAGAAACTTAGACTGCGTCATAACTTTTCAAACACATTCGATACTTCAAAGATTTATGTTACGTTTCGACTTCCTCCAGCTGGATTGTAATGATCACCTATATATCTACGACGGAGCACATGCAGTGGGAACATACAAGGTAAAACGTAATTAATTTCATTACTTTTAGGTAGCAATAGTAATGATCATGGAATGCTTTTAGGGCGGTGCAGTTTTATGAGCTTATGTATTGAGTGAAACTTCTATAGTAAGGGTATAGTATTTCTATTATTAATTTGGAAATTAAGTCTAAAACGTTGCTACCAGGATAAGTCATTGCTGCTCATTACAAAGCCTATTTGTAATAGAATGAGACCCGGGACTACGTACTTGAATATTCCAAACGATATTCGTATACGAATACAGTTCACCAGATATGTTATGCTCTTACCACAAACGGAAGTAGTCGATTGATTACCTGGTTTACCATTACAAGCCCGCTGCCTGATTTGATTTATTCATATAATTCCCGGTAGCATAGTCGTAGGTTAAATGATATTTATTTACTTTTGTTGAATCAAGAATGGAGTTGTTCATTAAACTAACATTATTTACTATAAATAAATAATTTTGTCCACGACTAGTAAATAATGTACTCATTATCTATGTGTTTTCTCAAGGATAATGCTATCCATTATTCCTTGCAGTGAATAATTATTTCATTATTCACTGATTGCAGTGAATTATAAGGATAGTCAGTTATTTATAAGAAATGACATTAGTGACTTTTTACTAAAAATTTAAAATGTCAAAATTGCAGCAACCAAAAAACAAGTGTTGTTTTTCTAAATTTTGTAGGAAGCACTCAAATGGTACATGCAGAAGAGGTACTTTAATGAACAGTCAAAAGCTACATTAGTAAGTTTTTTCAAAGCATCATCTATTAGCAACACGCGGCAATCCCCATTGTTTTTGAAACAATTTAGCTACGTGTCTACAAACTGTATTCTTTTATTAGTAAGCCATGCCAATGTGTCAAAACGTATTGTGTAATTAATTTGAAACGTCAAAATTTGTGCGATTTCAACGCCAACGTTATTTACAATAATTTTACATATTAGGGACTCTAGAAGAAAAATGTAATTAAATAAATTGATACTGACAGTGAAAACGAGATTTTTTTGACACCGTCAGAGACAAAGGAAGCTGCAAAAATCGCCTCATTAAACTTGTTACCCGAAAAATCGGAAAATTATATATAGTGACTTATGAATTTTTCTTAAATAGGAGAAA
The DNA here is from genome assembly GCA_963583905.1 of Stenurella melanura. Classification (NCBI taxonomy): domain Eukaryota; kingdom Metazoa; phylum Arthropoda; class Insecta; order Coleoptera; family Cerambycidae; genus Stenurella; species Stenurella melanura. The sequence goes on from OY757311.1 coordinate 49,458,735, forward strand.
TTAAATGAAGATGAATTAAATAAATATTAAATACTTATTTATTAGCCGTGGACAAAGTATAGTATTCTACTCGCATATAATGGCTATTATTCACTCTGGTGATTTACGACACTCGCCTACGGCTCGTGTCTTAAACTTCACCATCGTGAATAATAGCCATCATTATATGCTCGTTGAATAATATACTATTACATTATGCCTATCAAATAATATAAAGTAGTAAACTAATATTTACAATAATTAAAAAGTGGTAGTAAAAATTGTCGGTCGGCGCTTATGGCATCGCTGGTGCTATCTTATGATTATGAACTATTCCTTTGTCGGTCTTCTTTTATGAGTTTCAAACTCAGTTCGGATATCCTTTAATCGTAGTGAGGGTACCGGTACCTTGCTTTGTCAGTTTGTATTATGCTAGCATCATGCGTATACGTAGAGTGATATGTGTGTGTATGCAAGAACATTACACAAGAAGCGGTCCAGTTTTTGTATTTGAATATAAATTGTATAATTTTAAATATCTGTTGATAGTGTTTGTGGTCACGAGCAAATGTTTCGTACCAAGTGTTTCATTATGTACCAATTTAATAATAAATGAATAGTATGGTAGTAATTTACGTATCTTCCAATAATACTATACAAGAAACTCTACAATTTCTACATGAAATATTACTAGCATATACAGTTGATGGTTCTATTCTCTTGGGAGAGAGTTTAGACAAAATTCTCATGATCCTGGGTGGTGGCCTCAATGTTAACTTTTGCTAAGCAAGAAGCACAACCATTAGTCGATTTTCTAAGAGAAGAATTACGATTGGAAAGACATGATAACCCTAACGAAGCAACAATGAGATCAGGAGCTACAATTCATGCATTATTTTCAAGATAACTCGATCAACTTCAGTCTAGAGTTTTTATATCATATTTTACGTCCCATCACAAACTTGTCGTGTCGTTCTTAAATTCTGAAGATACGAGAACAGAATAACAATTATTCTTTTCATTGAATAAGAAGTAATCTCATTCATTTTCATAATACTTATATTTACTTATACTTATAACCTATAATTTAATTTTAGTATAGAAGTTTCACTTCAATCGCACTATTCACGCATTATTTTTTTATTCTCCATATTAGGGTCAACCGAAGAATGTTCATGATTTAGGAAACTCTGACAATAGGCAAATTGGTTTTAAAAGTATTTTTGCCAGTAAGGATAGTCTATAGCTAAAATCTGTTCATCCGACGACGTTGACTATAAACTCCATTTATATATATTTTTTTTGATTGACTGGCCATATTTTGGTCGAAAAAATTGCCAAGACAATTGTCGAAACATTTGTCTACAAATATACGATTCAAACGTTGGCGGATACTGCAGTGCTTGCTAGAACCTAAAAGATGGTAAATTCGAGAATGTCTGCAGCATGTCATCAATTGACTTCGAATTTCTCCTGAGAGATACTGAATGGAGAATAGCTATATCAGCCAAAGATCGTTTGGCTATTAGTTTAAATGCCCCTGTACGCGTTTGGCCAACTAATTGGGCCAATGAGTTGGGCCAACGTGTAAAAGACCACTTGGCGTAACATGGTCGTTGGCGGCCAGCGTTGGCCGGCCAACCGAATGTTATTGGTTTTTCGCACACACATCAAAAGATTTTGGCGCAGTCCGCCAACAGTCTTCACACGCTGGTCTCTTCTTCAGTTCCGTACCGTTGCCGTTAAAGCGGAAACGGTAGCGTTACGGCATAATAATTATTTTTCTCAAAAGTTCATTTAAGTAAATGTACAAACTGGATGTATTTTTTCAATTCACCATGTTCTGTTCCGATGAACACTAAGCATCCACCATCTTCTTTTGCGCCATTTTTTTAACCACTTTTCTTTGTTGCACATTTATATAATAACGGAAAATGCTGCATAAGTAAATTGCCGCGGCTGCGATAGTTTCCTAATCCATCCTCGTCAAGTGGCTAATGCAGAATAACCAACGCCAACGTGTAAACAGTGTCCTTATTTTTGGCCCAACTAGTTGGCCAAACATGTACAGTAGCCTTAAGGGTTCTAGCTACTGGTGACAGCTATAGATGTCTCCATTACCTGTTCAAAATCGCAAGCCAATTATTTGGGTTCTCCCTGATATGGTTCTAAAACCTATTATCGTTTTTCCAAATTGCCATTTTATCGCAACACTAGCTACACAAAGAACATAGACACGCACGCTGTAAGCGCTATTTATGCACCAACGTGTGGACAGGAATTGGTATCTGACCCAAGCACGCCCAAAATCCCTTGGATTTGTGTACTATTTACCGACACCGAGGCGATCACAAGCAAACTTGACCCATTTGCGGCCAGTCAAGACAAACTTAACATCCACACGTTGGTTTTGGCCGAGGTTTGCTAAACTTCGCCCAACATGTAGCGCTAGCATTGGAATTAGATAAACAGATCTGCTAACCTTAAGACAATGCCTAATTATCTCACTACAGCAATCTTTTGGCTGGAACTTGTAAACATTTCAAGAAGTGTAGTAAAAAGTTTTGGATTAAATCCGTATGGTAGAAAGCTTTTGCTTAAACGAAGGAATGTTCAAAATTTATTAATATGTTGATTTACACAAAATAAATATTCATTTGTTCGTTATTTTAGAATGTTATCTTCTGACTTAATAATAGCATTGCCTAATTTTGTTAATTTTTTCCATGGCCCACATCGTAACAGTGACAAGTCTCTTTGTTTGCTCCTACACAGTATCCTCCAAAATGTCCCTGATTTCGGCAGTAGCTGCTGCAAGGTACTACATTGCAGCCACTATCTGAAACATAAATTGTATGATAATAGTGACAGCTGTAATATAGAATGAATCTCTTTCTTGAGGAGCAATTATTCAGAGGAGTTATTTAAGTATTACGCAAGCACTGAAGAGGTGGGGAGGGGTGCGAAAAACGGTCTTTTGGTGAACTTGAAATCTCCACAATGCCCTTTTTGCAAAGAACATTGGACAATTCCGAAAAAATTTAAGAATATTCCCGGGATGACTCCAAATTCTTTTTGCCTCTTACAATTTTTGTCCAAACTTCTTTTTCGAGTAAGAAAATCTAAAATTTTGATTTTTCCTCGCCGGATAACTAAAAAAAATGACAATTTCGGAAAAAATGTTTCGAACAAAAGTAGTCTATTTTTAGTGAGACAATCCGAATTTGCAATAAAAAATAGAGGTTCCTATTAAAAGCAAGCGAATTTGACCTTGAATGACCTTAACTCTTCCACCTAAAGTTAAAAAAAGCCGCAGTGACTCTCAATTTCAGACTCCCTTCCGAGTATTTAAAAAAAAATCAAGTCGACATCTCAAAAATTGAGCCTGAGAGCGAATCTTGTCCACATTGCGCTATGTCGAATTAAAGGAGCAAAAAATTGTGTTTTTTTTTTTAAATTAGGCGACGCTCGATCCAACGAGAAAAATAATGCAGACAAAGTTCAAAAGTATACAATTTCCTACATTTTCTGTATATACACTTTTATTGTAAGTCCAATGTTTAAAGAGATACAGCGACAGATGGATTTAAGAAAAAATTGTTTTATTATATATTGTACGCTTACAACATAACATATTTTATATTATTTATATTATCATAACAAAGATCTACTTTTCTTACTTTTTGTTGGGTATTTTACCACTGAAGAATATTTAAAATTTTTTAATGAAATAGCCTCTGCGCCAAACGGATCAGACAGAGGTTGGTTCTTCAATACTTGACTGTTTCAAAAAGTCTCACACCTAAAAATATATAAACTAGAACAATGTTATAAACTAAAAAATGAAAATGAGAGCTATAGGCAGTTAACGTTTCGGAAGAGAATCTACTTCCGTTCTCAAAACTTTTTGGCCGTCAAACATGACAGTTTTTTGTTTATGTATTTTCATAGTCACGTGAGATATTAAATTATATTTATCTTATGTTTACTTACGTCGTCACTAAGGATGGGCAACAAACTAGTACAAAAATCTATTGAATAATTTGAAACGCATCTATTCTCGTTTAATAAAATAACCCCGAATTCTTTAAGTTTTCTTTTAGTTCCGCTGCTCTCTTTTTCCAAAATCTTCGCCGAGTCCCATTAAATCCTGTAATTGTTCTAGTTTATATATTTTTAGGTGTGAGACTTTTTGAAACAGTCAGGTATTCAAGAAGCAACCTCTGTCTGATCCGTTTGGCGCAGAGGTTTTTTCATTAAAAATTTTTAAAGATTTTTCAGCGGAAAAATACCCAACAAAAAGTGAGAAAATCTGAATATGCCACAAATAAACAATTATAGACAATATAAATATCTACTTCTGTTGAAATAAAAAAAAATAGTATTAGATAGTATTATAGTGGCTTACATCATTCCGCGAAAATAGAAAACAAGTTATTAAATTTAATGAGAGGTATTTAGAACAATTTGTTGTAAAACATGGAATACCTCAAAAGTCAGTACTTGTTGTTATACTCTTTTTATTATTTTAATATAATCCAAAGTTTTTTAATGAAATTTCAAATATTGTCCCGACTATTGTCTACAAAAGTTTAAATCCCTTACAAAATCCTTAAACACATTAAATACTTACACAATTGCTTAGATGCATTCAAAATACTTAAAAATATCAGTAATTATATTAGCAAATCACAACACTGCCCTCTAAGCTTGTGTGTATTAAAGCAGGACCATCCGCGCGAGATAGGGAATGCTACTGTGCTGCCCTCTGTAAAGCATTTAAAAATTTTATATGATTAACCAACCTTCATTTTCGACACGTAACTGGGAATTACATTTTTTGCACGTTATTACGAAACACCCTGTATATACATAAAAGCAAGGGAGAAAGAAAATAATTGTAAAAAACTTCGAATATTTCTTGGGACTATCTGGATAGCGATAAAAGCTTTATAAAAATAATACAGGCCGATAGAAAAGGGGCTGTTTTGTTGATCAAAGCTATCTGATCTTATGTTTTTGACATGCTGAAACCGATTCTGATATTGAAAAAAAATACCGCATCAGTTCTTGTTAACCACCCCTTTCATCCCCTTAAAAGGGAAAATAGGTCTTGTCCTAAGGTTCTGATGCAACTTCTCTGAAGTATTTTGACGTGATGACAACTTTGAACAAATGAATTATACCAATACCACCTCTTTTATCTCCTGAAAAGGACAAAATAAAGATTTTGTTCTAAGGTTTTGATCTAATTTTCTAAAGTATTTTCACGCGCTGAAGCTTATTTTGGGCAAAAAAAATTCTAACGTCTCAGTTTCCCTCTGTCGCCCCAAGGAGATAAAAGAGGGTTCTAGAGGGAAACTGACACGATAGAAAATTGTTTTTGTCCAGAAATGGCTTCAGCGGGTCAAAATACTTCAGAAAAGTTAGATCAGAACCTGGGAACAAGATGTTTATATTGCACAAAAACTGATGCAGCAGATTTTTTTATCAGAATCGGTTTCAGCATGCCAGAAAACAAGGGATAAGACAGTTTTGGTCAAAAGAACAACCCCACCTTTTGTTTTTTGTCGGTCTGAGTAATTATTAAGAAACGTCAGCCCATCAAAAATCACAATCGCAGATTTCAGCCACTGTTTTTTAATATTTTTTACATATACAGGAAGCTTCCTTCTAAGCGACTCACATAATAAAATAATATAGAAGCGTTTTTTTACCCCATTTTTAAAAATTCACCCCCTTTAAACGCAGCAGTATACAGGTGACTGAAGTTTGTTTTATTGTTTCTTATCACGTTGCAAAACTTTTGATATAATCACTTAATTTTTAGTATATTAGTAAAATATAGTAATAATAAAATATTAAAATTAATAAAAAATATTAAATTGCAAAAAACGTTGAAAAATATGTTTAAAATAAGTGGCTGGCACAATAAAATCATATAGGAGTGTTTTTTTATTGCATGTTCAATTTACTGTTAATTAAAAAATCAGCAACGCCGCGCGCCGTAATGACTGAAATGGTTTTTCCGGCTTTGTATTATAACATCTTTACAATGTTCAACTTCAATCACACAATAAAATCATGTAAAAATTTCTGCCATCAGCTCCCCAGCTAATACGTGTATAAAGTTACAAGTCAATATCTTAAACCGTTTCAGAGAAATCGCACGCACAAAAAAAGTTACAGATCGACAGATGGACAAAATTGTTTTCCCTTAAATTAAAAATCTCGACGTTTCGTGACATTCTAAACCTATTTCAACTAAAAAAGATTTAATTTTTTTTTACGATTGCTATACTTCCACTCCACTATGTAGAAGTGGAAGTAATATATTTATTTTCGTTCATATCACCGAGAAGAACATAAAACAATCTATAATCTAAAACAAAAATTTTTGACGTACGACTTAATGCCCGTAAACAGTAGACAGTTCAATTTTAGAATGTAGAAATTGTTTTTATTATAAACATTTTAACTTGAAACTTGGCTTGATTTTTTTGCTCTACAGTGGGCATATTCTTCTTATATTCGGTTAAAATATTGCTCAAGCTAGTTTAAAAATGGCCTGCCTAAAATGTCTTTATGTTCTACGATTTGGCATATTAATCAAAAAGTATCGACTAAATCTAATTTTACTCTTTACTACACCGCTTGTAATGTTTACAACAAGATGAAGCAAAAAAATTGTTATAGTATATTCCCTAGAAATTTTTGTTTTACTCCACTAATATTAAAACCTTAACAGTAATTATATCGACAAGTCTTTCTTTGCTTTACATTCTATATATTTTTTACAATTTTTATAGGATATAGTATCGTTTTTGTGCTAAATGAATGGTCTTACCCGCTATTGTAACAGCAACAAATATGGCGAACACTAGAACGAACAATATGACTTTCATTTTGAAAATTTTATGATGAAGCTGAGAAACGATCTATTTATAAGCTAATTTATCTTCAACTTGGATTCAATGAGGTCAACTAGCGATAAATTCAAAAAGCCCCTTATTGCAATTTCTTGTCAATATTATTATTATCCATAACTCAAATTAAAAATACAATTTAAAGTGATAATGTATGTTTACAAACATGCATTTGTGTTCTTTATTTTCTTAACACCTAAATAACAGTATATTTAATCGTAAATTACAACAAATCGACAATTATGATTGTAGCCGAGCAGATGCAAAGAGCTAAAATACTATATGTCTCGGACAAAAATAATATCTAGCTGAAATTTTTAATTTTCTTTATGCCATAATTACGACATACAGGGTGTTGCTTAATGACGTGCTAATATTTCAGGGTGTGATTCCCTAGGTCATTTTATGAAGAAAAGTTGATATGAACATATGTCCGCAATAGCTTCAATTACCACATATTTTAATTAGAAAAATTATTTTATCGCTCCACCAGTGGCGTCCCTGCGAGCATATCCTCTGATATTATTTACCAATAAAGGGATACGCCACTGACATTTTTCCATGTCAATACTTTTCCTGATTAGCCTGATCAATTCTACATGAAAACGGTCTCTTGCGTTTTTCTCGTCAGACGCACAATTCTTGATTAAAACAATTAAATTCATATTGAAACTAATTATTCAGGCACATACACAAAAAAAATTGTCATCTCCCGTGTATTTTGGCTTGCTGAATCCGAATCCGGTGTCAGTTTTGCCCCACCACGTCACAATTTTTCTCTATCCTCAGAAAATCTTTGGAAAAATGCAATTTTCCCTTATTGAATTTTTGTTTTGTTTTTTGAGTATAGAAAAAATTGTGACATGGTGAGGCAAAAATGACACTGGATTCGGATTCAGCAAGCCAAAATACACTGGAGATGATTGATCTGATCAGTGTAGTAGACATTTTTTTTGTGTGTGCCTGTGTAATTAGTTTCAATATGAATTTAATTGTTTTAATCAAGAACTGTGCGTCTGACGAGAAAAACGCAAGAGACCGTTTTCATGTAGAATTGATCCGGCTAATCAGGAAAAATATCGACATGGAAAAATGTCAGTGGCGTACCACTTTTCTTGTAAAATATATCAAAGAACTTGCTCGCAGGAACGCCACTAACTTTGAAACTAAGAGTTTTAGGCGAAAATATCATTTTTCCCCCTTCCCAAAAGATGGCTCATTTCAGTTATTATTTTTTTTTACAAAAATAGAATCAATTCAAAATTCTGAAAAAATTCAATGATATAATAATCCCAAAGACCTATAGCCTCCTTTTTTGGGGGGCTTTATTGGGCCCCTCTAAGTCCCTTAAATTATTATTTTTCAATTTTTTAAAGTCGAATGTTTTTGTTATGATAAAGAGGTGCGGAAAATTTTATCATCACATTATTTATGACCAAATAACGCAATTTTTAAGGTACTTTAGAAATTTCCAAACCCCGTGCGCCAGGCCCAAAATTCAATGTTTCCATTTATTTAAGGAAAGTCACGTTAGAAGGAATAGCTTTTAAAGCTTGGGTAATGAGTTAACCCCTGTGGCAAAGGACATTCCCTTGGGATAGTCATCCCGTTGGATTGACCCCCTGGGGCTCAAGGACGTAAAACTTTCCCTCTTGGGATTAAAAGTCATCTATAGTTACCTTGTAACTGTTATTAATTTTGTTGTCACTAAAATAAAAACTTCAAGGCTCAGGATCGTAAATAGTTTAACGGTTGTGAAATATAGTTGAAAAATTGATAATAATAATGTTTGTTATTTTTCTCAAAATTCTTGTGGTTATTCTTTTTTTGTTTTTTTCTTGTAACCTGGTCACATGTATAATTTTGGAGGTAAGTAAGCTGCCACATTATCCTTCATGGGTGAATAGTTTCCTAAAGAGCAATAGGGCACTGGGGTCAAAAGACATCCAAACAACTTTTCCCCCTCCCCGAGGTAAGCATTCATTACGATATACCAGAAATTAAAATTAAGAAACAATTAAAGCCAAAATTATAAAAAATATTTAAAAATTAAAATATTTCAATATCAAAAATAATATATATCTAAATATTCAAAGATATATTTAATCCTCCTCGCTACCCTCTTCAATCACAAGATGTATTCTTCAGATCGAAGAGACTAATTTTGGCTGGGTAGATTATTTTTGATAGATATCTGCCAAAGAATAAATAGTAAATAACTGCTGCCACATGGGAGCGACATCCTACGGTGCATAGGCCATTCACACAGTTGCAGCAATACTCAATAATTGCAGCAATACCAGCCTCCTCCGAGTCATAGTGGTAGTAGCACTTACTTAAGTATGTGTTTTTGTATATATATATATAGATTTTACATCGAATATAATTATACCCGGTGAAACTTTTAAATTAAATAAAATCTAACACTTACCTCTTCTTTCGCCGTATAAACTTCAAAAATAAATATATTAGTAGTTCCGGAATTCACCGCGCTAATGGCGTTAGTCTCTTCGCACGGAGCCTATTACGTTTTACACCCTGTGAGACGTGAGCGTAACGATATGATCCCTAGTAACACGAACGATCGACGCGCCACCTCACGGCCTCTTAAACTTACATCTCTTTAAAGAAAGTGATTTCTTCTAGCGCCATCTCACCCCTTCATAAAGAACTTTCAAAAAGAGAGAACAATACAAAATACTGCACTTACATTAGAATATAAGTAATTAAATAAATATGATCTATTTAAATATCAATTTCACATTAGAATCGACTAATAATAAATTACAATTTAGTTTTAAATTAAGAAAGCCAGTATCAAATATCTCATTAATAGTAATATTATACTATATATGTACATTGTTTACGCTTACATTAGCTGTTCCCACATATATTTTAAATTGAGAACTTAATTTCATTTGATTATTAGTTATCGCCATCATATCTTCGTAAAAAATTGATACATATGCACAAGTTATCATTGCCAACCTATCGTCTTACCCTGTTTCGTAGATCTTTTTCTTACAACTCTGTCACAATTTATAACAACATAAATGATACCCTCAAATTTCTAAATGTAGACAGTTTTCGCAAAAAAGTGAAAATGAAATTCTTTTCTATGCAGTAATTTTATCTGCATCTTACGTACGTGGCTCATTCGTTGTCTGACACTACTAAACTGCTAAATACTAATGCTAATAATACTGCTCATTCTTTTATTGGCGATTTCTTTTTCCACATGAATATTTTAGGTACTATATTTTAATGTTTATTGATATGTACTTTAGGTATTAGTTATTATTATTACTACTACTTTTAGTTTTAGGAATTTTAGGTTAGATAAGGTTAAGTTGAATAGCTTTGGCTAGACTTCGCCTTAGCGATAGGATGTATTGTATGTACATGCTTTTCTAATAAAGACTTTATTATTATTATTATTATTATTGCATCCTCATAAATGTGAAATTAATATTTGAAAAAATAAAAATACAATTAGTATTGGGGTGATAATCCCTGTTTGAATACAGTAATAAAGCTTACGATATTGTAAAGTTAGCTTTCTTGCTACGTATGCTACATGAATATTGACACCGGGGTTACTATTTACTAATCCTGGATGACTTCTTATCTCGAGGGGAGGCTTCTTTGGGTGACCTTTGACACCAGGGAATGTCTTTTGACCTCTGCTTACCCTTTTGCTCTCTGGCTTTGCCAGGTGACTTTTGACACCAACAAAATAACATTTTACGAAAGAGGGTTATCTTTGGGCCACAGGGGACCTTTTTACCCCAAAGGGGTGACTTTTTGTCCCAGGGGAGTGTTATTTGCCAGAGGGGTTGATTCATTACTCAAGCTTTCAAAGCTACTCCTCCTATCTAATTAACGTGAATTTTCGTTAAAAATATTAAAAAATTGAAATTTGGGCCTGACGTACGGGGTTTGGAAATTCTTAAACTATCTTAAAAATTGCTTTATTTGGTCTCAAATAATGTGATGAAATAAAATTTTTCGCACTTCTTTATCATAAGAAAAATAAAATTTAAAAATATTTTTAAAGGCCTTGGTGAGACCCAATAGAGCGTAAAAAAATTGAGGCTATAGGTCTTTGGGATTTCTACATGCATGATTTTTTTCAGAACTATAAATTGATTTCATTTCTGCAAAAAAAATAAAAACTGAAGTGGGCCCCCATTTGGGCAGGGGTGGCAACTTTGTTATACGGACCTTGTCGACCTAATTTCTTACGCCCAAGAGACGTTCCTACCCTTTCATTAAATTCGGTCTAGCCGTTTTTTTGTTTAAATAAAAAGACTACAAAAATGAATTTTAGAATTTCTTGAAAAGAGTTAGTCGATGTAATTTGGTTTGGTGGCAATCGATACTTTATCGAAACTTCGAAGTATCAGATATTTTGCTAGAGTTTTTATCAAATATCATTTCTAATTTTTCTAATAGTAAAGGAATTGTAAAAAAAAAACAATAGGTAATCAACATTAATAATGAACAAGCTAACCGTTATACTCTTTACTGCACTTTTTATATAATTGTTGCACATTCTGTAGGATACCCTTCGCAGTTCTTTTGTATATAATATTAGTTTATATATTTTTAGTTTAATTACAAAACAAAAAAATATGTAAAACAATCTGTTTTTTATTTTAAAAAATTTATAACTTTTTTATTTATCGATCGATATTGCTCAAACAAAAGGGCTCTTCCTCTAGCTATCACTAACTTACTGTCTAAATTTCAATGGAATCGAACGTTCCGTTCTTAAGTTATCGTGCTTACAAGGAACGTGACGGACTGACGGACAGATGGACAGAAGACGGACAAACAGACGGACAGACAGGCGGACAGACTGATGGACGGACATTTTGAGAGTTGTTCAGAATTCGATCACCAACACAGTGATATGAAATTTTTTTCTCTGCGAACAGTATTACCGGTTTTAGAAATGTGCCGATCGAATGCAATATACTCTTCGTTTTGTATTTGCGAAGAGTATAATAAGAAGATGACGACGATGATTTGACGTGTTTCATTTTTCTTTTTTTTTCTTTTTGCATTGACTAAAGTAAAGGCTAACTACATTTTGAAACACAGAAAGAGCGTCGGTAAGCGTGTTTATTTAGTAAATGAAAATAAGGAAATTAATGATGATATTTTAAACATAACATTGCATTATTTTTTTGCACCTATATCGCACAGAGAATTTATCAATTTGAATTTTTTTTTAAATAATTCGATGGAATGCATTTTCGTAACTCGTTTATTTTCAATTTTTCAAAAAAACTCTATTTCAGATTTTTTGTCCCAAAAGGTCCGTGTCTTATACTGGTTAATACGGAATATACGGAATACTGAATTTTCGATTTTTATTAGGAAACCTTTCGGTATTTGTAGAATTTATCAAAAAAATCAAGTTTTCCGGGATTTGTAGATTCGCTTTTGTTTTCTCAAATTTCTCGCAAACGTTACCTAATAGACCTAGTCGAGCCCTACAATTGTGATTTTTGAAAATCAAAATCGGACCTTCGGTTCGGAAGTTATTAATTTCTTTGATAAATCGTACTCGGCCCTGGAAAAGATACTTGCAGTAATCGTGCTTCCTAGCCCGATTTCGAGAAAACCAGTTTTTTGCAAAAAACTTCAATTTTCATTGTTTTTCGACATAGTCTCTGCTATATTTATTTGTAGAGCTTTGCCAGCGGCAACATTTCTTTTTTGAAATATCTCGATCCGACTACCCGTTAGCGAGTTATTCAATTTTTTCCGAAAAACTCGAAACCTCTATATCGGTTACTTCCGGTTTCCGAATGGGGCTGAACTTCCGGCGTTAAGGTTTTCTAAAGACCTCCTATTAACCACTCAAATCTCATCGAAATCCGAAAACGAATTAGGGGGGCTGGGCGTGACAGACAGACAGACAGACAGACAGACAGACAGACAGACAGACCGACAGACAGACCGACTGACGGAATTTTCTAAATTCGCTCTCGATTCGGTAGATATGACTTTCATTTCGATCCGAAATTTTTTTCGGGTTTCGATGGTCCACCGGAAAAATGCAAAACCTATACTACATTTTTTTTTTCAAAATGTAACAAGCTTAAACTCATGCATGTAGTCTATAAAATGATGAAACGCTTCACGTAAATTTCCTTTCCAAAATTAGTCGCACCATTACATCCAGAATTTTTATGTCAAATAAACTAATAATAAGAAATGCTCACTGTTCAGTTATTATTGTTGATATTTATATCATGCTGGGAAGTTGACCGTGTGGACCTCAATGGCCGCACTTAGTTACAAATGCCATCTTGTAGAGTCCTAATACACGGCCCAGTAATGTGTCACCCAGGGCCTCACCCACCCCATAGTTTAAACTGATATATTCTACACTTTTCCACTGTGTGGAAAAATTAAAACATACAACTCCATCCACGACTGGCAAATACTACTTACTTGTCCTGTATCATAAATAAGTATTTATAAGTAAAAGAAACACATGAAACCAAAGCTATTCAAATGTATTTTATTGTTTCCACAATATATAAAGTGTAGATGCATGTATCATATTATTGCGGCATTCAATCACGTTCTTCCATGCCCATAGCATTCTAAAAGCAATTTACTACGCGAATGAATTAATCACAATCGATCGCTTAATTAATTTTACCAATTTAATGGCGAATATATGTCATATAGCATAAAAGCCACCGAGGGTGAAGCAGGTACATCAGATATTATTGATACGGCAAACATTCCCAGAATTATTTCAGGGGACTGGCAGTTTCAGGTGTCACAGCAACAGAATGATACCCAATATTAATCTTCTAATTGGAGATGTTATTACATCGTAGAACGTTATCCGAAATATGAAAAATTGCTCTAACGACGTTATAATTGATGACGAGGTATACTAATATTACATTGTGAAACTTCCGCAGGATTATTTGAGACTTGGTGTATTTTGATGTCGAACGTGAAAGTAGTACGTTTTGAAATGACAATTTTTATAACATTATGAAAGATTTGACATATTTTGCTATTTTTATTTAAAGTTCTAATATAAACTTTAATATTCTTACGGTACAGGGAATGAAAGCAAAATTTATATCGAAATTTCAGTATTTGAATCTACTATTGCCTGTTTCTAAAAGAAGAACAAACTATATTATTTTAAATCGTAACAACTAACAGCTATACTTTATTAGCAATTTTTAAGACATTCAGAAAACCCCTGCTGCTTGTAAACTTGTAACAAACGTTGCAAATACTGTTGGAATAGATTTTGGTTCCGGAAGACGCTTGCTTAAACGAGTAAAAGTCAAAATATGATTTTCTCAACATTTGGTTAAATATCTCTATTTGTATAGCTTATATCGTATGTAATACCACGAGTGCTTAGAATTTAGTCGGTAAAATTATTTCGAAAGCATATAGTAGACTATAAAAAGAGTGTAAATTGCAAATTTATTATCTGAATAAATTTATAATATAATAAAAATACTAATTTATACGACTTATATTACTATTTGGCAACTAATCGGGAAAAAATTTATAGATAAAATTTAAAAGTACGAATGTTTAAGGAAGATATTTCATGAATTAATTAATGAAATACACAATATACGAGTAGTGATTCCTTAGGCAGTTCTCTTTTTATTGTGTAACGCTTTGTTAGTGAATAATTGAAATAGTAGAAGTACTTTTTAAATTTTTAGTTTAATAATTGTTATATTATTTGTGCCGTTCTTGTCATATGTTCTAGGATACTATAAATGTGTTTAATGTGTTTACTATCATACCGCTCAATTCTGTAATCTAATATTAGGATTGCTATAATAGCTTCACGAAAGGGGACAGAAGTTCGTCGAAATATTGGCCATTGTTACGACATTATAGGGTCTGTCTTCGCAACATCGTAAGTTTTGTTTGCCCTCTTTCTGGCTATTATTTAATAAGTTATTTATAATTCTGTGACCGTTTCCAGAGAGTTATAGCCTATCTTTTAATATATCAATTACTAAATTGATTACTTTTCCCAGTAGCGTCTCATTTACTAGTTTTTGGGAATACATAAGGCAAAGAAACTATTAACTTAATCATATAAAAGTAAAACAAATTTCGTTTTCTGACGACAATTGTTAGAAATAACGCTATAAATTCACAGTGTTTCCTTGCTTTTCAGTTTCTTGAATAAAGGTATATTCAATATAATTTGAAGTGAAACATGTAAAATATGGATAAAGTTTCAAAACCATATCTTTTAAAATTCTTGGTAGATATTCAAATGTGTGGGTTTTGGAAAAACAATCATGTTTTACTGTTATAAGTTGTGTAAGTTTTCAATTTCCAGACCTTGCTCTTATAATTTTCAAATATTGATTACAGATTGTATAAAAGATCAAATTACAAACTACAAACACTGAACTAATAAAGAACTACTGAAACCAAATTTTATCAACGAGTCAAATAAAACTGTAAACTAAACGAAAATATAACGACTAGGTACAGTAGATCCACAAATGAAATATTGGTGTCGTACACGAGCTGAGAAGGATTAGGTGCAAATCGGACACATTATTTCCCGCATAATATCCATTTTTTATTGCAACATTCAAGAGGAGACCTTATTTCGATTTTAATGATATATCACACTTCACTCATTTCAGTTCATTATATGTCAAAACAGAATTCGACTTCCGCGCAATTACTCATGCAATCCAGACCTGCATCGCATAGCTCAGCAGTTTCGAAACGTCTGTTGATTAAATTAACGAATTTTCTCAAACGTTTGGTGGAGATATTATACCTGCTCCAGTAGCTGCCAATTTTCAAATAATATTGTCCACATAAAACGGATCGTTGCAATATATTTTGGAGAGCTACTCTACTACAGGAACAATTTACTGAACGTCTAGGTATTATCAATCATCTCATATTACTCACCTTCATTTATGCCAATTACACACACCATTAGAGCAGAGTATTCTTTATTCGAAGGGATTTTCTGTAACAATTCATGAATTATCCTAATTGGCCTCCGTTTGCTGTTTGGTACATCTGACGGCAATCCGCCACATATGTTGCGGCTGTCCTTTAGACGCACAATCCCCCCAGAGGCTCTTTTCCATTATCTCCTTGGTAACATCAACCCAACGTTCTTGGGGGTGTCCTCTTCTTCTCTTTCGATCAGGTTTTCACAGAACTATCCAAGTATTACATATTATCTCTCGCCGGTTGATGTAGCCAAATAATGAGAGCACTCGCGCAAATACGGTGTTGTAGTGTGACCTTTTGGACGCATTTCTTGAAGAATCTTGCTCGATTAGTGTGATAGTTTTTTCGGAAAATTTGTAGCGTAGCGAACGTCTCCAAATCCACATCTGACAGGCATTAATACACATTCAATCTGCTTGCCTAATGATCCATGTCTCACAGACGCAAATAAAGTTGGAGGAAAGTAAGGAGTTAGCGAGTTGAATTTTAATGCATTTAGTATTATTTCTGCTACACCAAATTATGTCAATTAACAAGTTACTGATCTTGCCATTTTTAATTTTATATACAATTAAATCACAATCGGAACTTATTGTCTGAGGCCTGGCTAGAAGATCTAATCCTCACTTCTTGAAATTATAATGGTGTCATCTGCAAATGTTAAATTTGAAATGGGCACTATTGCATTTGACCAGCCCTTTGGTGCACGTCTCATCATGTGTTCACTTTAGATATTAAGGAGAACTGGTGACAAAAGACAGGCCTGTCTGACGCCTTTGACAACTTTAAATTAGTTCAAGTTAGTGTTGTCTACTTTCACTAAGGCCGAATTATCTTCATACAATCAATGAATAATAAAGACCAGATGTGTGGGTGTCCCCATCTCCAATAATATAGTTCACAGTTTATCCCATTCCACATTATCAAAAATCTTACGATAGTCTACGATTTACGAAACAAAGGTATGTAGACACGTGATATTCTCTTATCTTCTCGATAAGTTGACGTAAATTCAGTATATGTTCTCTAATACCACGTCCCTTAGCAAAGCTTTCTTGCTCAGAATGTATTTGACAAGACATATAATGCTGAAGCCTGGATTAAAGATATATACTGCATTATTTTACTACAGTATGATATTAATATCGGCAATCTATAGTTATCACAAACATCTGTCGATCCCATCTTAAGTAGTACGATTGACGTTTTCCAGTTATCGAACCAGATTCTCGTTTACCATATTTGTTGGCATATTCCGTGGAGAATTCTCACTGTGCAATTACCTCCTCTTCTGATTTTAGTATTTAAGATTCATCATCTTACTCATAATTCAGTCACCTTTTGCCTCAGGATGGTGATCCTGTTTTATAAATGTCCGAATTGAGTAAACTGAGGGTCAAGCTTACCTGACCATTACCAGGAATCTTTCGATTTCTAATATAAAATATGCAGTTTGTCCATGGATTTAGTTCAAAAGAGGGAAAACTCCTTCCTATATAAAATCGTCTGCTTGTTATAAAAAGTTTGAAAATTGTGTCATTTTCCAATTTTTCTATACAGACAGTTAAATGTTCGTAAAAATATGAAAAACTACAAGGAGTGTGAATATTTTGTTTCCGCAAACAGTTTAGAACTGTTTTACTAAAATCTAATCCAGTATGTATTAACAATATGTATGTCACTGTCATGTGATTGTATTTGATGTAGCAAATTTTTCCCTAAAAGTGCTAGGAAAGAAAAAGAATGTTAGATAGATAGATAGATAATTTATTTAACTACTTTACATACACAAGAGTACATTTGTAGCAAGTCAGAAAAACAAAAATTAAATTAAATATGAAATTAAGTTACTGTAAAAGGGTAACTATAAAAAAGAAGAAAACATATATAAATATAAAGTATCACATAAGCCTAAATATAGAAGGATCACATAAATATATAAAAAACAATAAATATGTTTTGTCATGACAAAGTATAATAAAAAAAACAAACAAAAACTATAATATCTAATACTACATTAAAATCAAAATTATTTAAACACCTCGTGTGCCTGCTTCATATCAACATTAATATATTAATTATCTGTCATTAATTTATTTCAGTCTGAACTGAGTTTGTCATAAAGTCATCTACAGAATAGTAGCATTGTTTAATTAAAATTGCTTCCAGGGCCTTTTTAAAAGAGTTTGTATTTAATGATTTTATACTATTTGGCAAGACATTGTACATGTTTAAATTTAAAGAGTTATTCTCAGATTTTTTCACTCTAAAACGGGGAGTTCTCAATAGATTTACGGATCTAGTATTGTAGTTATGAATGTCAGAGTGCGTGTTGAAAGAACTGATATTTATGTGTATTTCAATTAAAGAATAATATATAAATAAAGATGGTAACGTCATTATACCAAACTTCACAA
The DNA here is from genome assembly GCA_963583905.1 of Stenurella melanura. NCBI lineage: Eukaryota > Metazoa > Arthropoda > Insecta > Coleoptera > Cerambycidae > Stenurella > Stenurella melanura. Next base: position 49,477,066 of record OY757311.1, read on the forward strand.
ACAGTGGCTTACAATGTACTCTATTATCATTAATTCCAGCCAGCACTCTAACAGCTTTCTTTTGAAGCCGAAAAATTTTTATGGCGTGCATTGAATTTCCCCATAAAATCACACCATAAGTAACTCGGGAATGAAAAAGGGCAAAATATACTGAGAGCAATGTGTTGCTTCCTATAATTAGCCTCAACTGGCGTAATAAGTAAATTGTACTCGAAAGTGACTTCAACAAAAATTCAACATGACCCAACCAACTCAATCGATCATCTAATACAACGCCCAGTAGCTTTACACTCTCACCCTTACTGATTCTATGGTTTGATGACATAACAAGTTTTTGTGATTTATCACTGTTAAGTTTAAGTTTGTTTGTAATGAACCATTGATTAGCCTTTGTTTCAATTTGACCTAGACTACTCAGTAAACTCAAATAATTTGCGTCGGAGGCAATTAGAGTTGTATCGTCTGCAAAAAGGACACACTTATCAGGACGAAGAAAGTGATTTATATCGTTTATAAATTGTTTAGTTGTTAAATGTTGGGGGAGGATATTTCCTATGGTGGAATCACAGGAAAATTTCATTGACCAATTCTTTAGTCACCTGGGAGTCCTGATTTGACTATTTAGAATTTTCATTTATGAGATATCAAATTTCAATGTTTATTATCAATTTAAACAGTATAAAAGAAAAGATTAGGGAAAAACTGCAGAAACGTAAATCTTTGAAAAAGAACAAAAAAAGTATTGGCACTAGGAGGTATATTATAATTAACTATACAATTTAGTCCCCAACAGCTGCAGTTTACACAATTTTGCCAATATTTGGCATTTGGAAAATAGCATAATTTTCCGACCTTTCATGACTAGTAGGCGTTTTATAAAGAAATACTTTTTCTCATTTTACAAATATCCGTTTTCCTAACTCAGTCCTTAGACACACTGAGATAACTATTAAAAAATACACGATTGTAATTTTGAAAACAAGAGCTACAACGGAAATTCAAAAATGCCTGAATAATGAAAAAGTGATATTGAACATATCTTCATATATCTCGACTTATGTAAAATTCATAGAGAATTAATAACGATATACTATTTAAAGTCAAAAAAGTTCAAATTAACGATGCAAATAATGGAAAATATACCAAGAATTAAGAAAATTAGGGGTGTGAGTAGTGTAATAACGATATAAGTTATTAATTAAATAACTGTTGTTTTGTCTTTAAAATTGTACATTTACAATGTAAAATCATTACGAATGCATTTCTTTTTTTAAACCTAAATTAAAAATATGTACTCTCATCATCACACAATCTTCTTAAATAGGTCTTTGCTTTTAATTCCCTTTGTACCCACTTTAGTTCTTCTCGTTTCCTACACAGGCCACAGAAAAATCGATTTGTCAAGATGTAGGGTATTAATTAAAACTTTTTGTTACAGTTTGACTTGTCATGTAAGAATACGAAGCAGAGCTTGGGAGCCATGTTCACGCGCACCAACTACGTCACTCTCAAATACGTAACGGATGCTTGGGGAACAGATTCCAATGGCTTTAAGCTAGTCATAACGGCCGTTAAGGATCCCAGTAAGTAATAATAGTCATTAGAGAAGTAATAAGATTAGCTACAGGTTTCAACACCATATGTCGTTCATTTACAGTTTCGCTATGGGGAGAGTGCGTATATAAATATCCACAGATTTGGCAATTGGAGCGGAATCTCGAGCAAACTTGGAAATTAGTTTAGGTAGTGGGTCACGGTTCAGTGTTTTATATCCGCTGCCCACGATGATTTGTGAGAACCGTTCCAGGACCTGTATTTACCTTACCATGAGTACGTTTTAACCAAGATTTTGTAGATCTTAACTGCTGACGGGATTTTAAGTTCATATTTTATTTTATGGTCATGACTTGGCATATACTTAATTTGTATAATGTGCATTTCCTTATAAATGAGCCCACAAGAATAGGTGTAAATTCAGTTTCAAGCATAGACTATATGTGTAGTAATTTTTTACAAAATCAAAGCAACTGCCGAATATTATCAAATGGGTTGTCTGATCATACAGCGCAAGTTTTATGTGGTGACATTCCAAATAATCGTCAATGACCAAATAACAGAGCTGCAAGGTTATACACTGAACATAATTATCAATCTTTTATTCACCATGTTAGTAATAAAAACTGGCTTAATGTATACAGCGTGACAACTGTAAGCGATGGCTTTAAAGCATTTATTTCCAATTTTGATTATTATATTGAAACGAGTTTTCCTTTTACGACTGTTAGAAAAAACTGCAACGAGAAATCGAGGGTTACTAGAACCTACAAAATTTGCTGTCAAAAACTGAAATTGCTTTATCAAATAAAGATTCAAACAAAGAGACCTGGAGATATTAATTACTATAGATGTTATAAAAAAATATATGATAAAGTTATCAAAGCCGCAAAACGTTTATATAATAACAATATATAAAAGAATGCTTCTAATAAATCAAAAGCAGCTTGGTCTATAATACATGAAGATTTAGGAACACATAAAAGCAGAACAAATGAAATAAATGAAATTAGAACGTATGATAAGACAATAAACAATGTACAAGAAATAGTACAAATTTTCAATAATTACTATGTTAATCTGCCCATGAGTTTTAATTTAACCGGTACAAATAAATTATATCCTACAATATTTGTCGAACCGGTAAGCGAGAATGAAATATTTAATATTATCATGCAAATGAAAAAATTAAATTCTTCTGGTATTGATAAAATAAGCGCAAATATGTTAAAATTTGTTGTTAAATATATAATAAAACTTTTAAGATTTTTGATAAACTGGTCTCTGTCAGAAGTCGCTAAAGTAGTTCCACTCTACAAAAAGGGGCAAAGAGAAATTGTTGAAAATTACTATTTCTTTACTATCATGTGTTTCAAACATTTTGGAAAGGTTAGTATTTAATAGAATAATTCATTTCTGTACTCATAATAAAAGATTAAGTGATGAGCAGCATGGTTTTCGAAAAGGCAGGTCATCTCAGTCGATAATACTGGGCTTTCTTAGTGAATTATACGAGGGCTTAAATAATAACAAAAAATGCCTTAGTGTTTTTATGGATCTGAGTAAGGCATTGGATCTCGTAGATCATGACTTACTTTTGCAAGAACTAAATAATTATGGTTTGTGGGGAAAGCTCGGTGATTAGCTGAGTTCTTATTTATCAAATCGAAAACAGCTTATGGATATAAATGGTACTACATCAGAAAATGTGTGCGTAATTAGTGGTGGACAGTGAACTCTATACAGAGTTCATTGGTGGTGTGTAGTGGGATACTGTATTGGGGCCACTTCTTTCTATACTTTTTATAAACATCTGCCCGAAGTTGTCAATGAATATTCATTATTTATGTTCGCTGATGACAATTCACTTCTTAATTCAAATAACCACCTGCAAAATTTAGTCCATGATACACAATCAAACTAGATCTATTTGTATCTAAATTTCAAAACGAGAGATTATTATTAAATGAAAATAAAATTGTTTTCATTCAGTTTACTCCTAGACTTCTGAATTACAAAGAATCTCATTTATTGAAAGTAAATGGAAAGTCCTTGGAACAAGTTTTAACAACGTTCTAGTATTTACATTGATGACGCTCTGAATTGGAAAAGTCACATTAGCGAACTTTGTAAAAAGTTGTCTAGTATACGTTTCGCGCTGTATAGATTAAGAAATATTACAAGTGGCAGAGTTTTGTTATCGAATTACTATGTAACTTGTTATTCGAGAGTTCGGTATGGCATAATTTTTTGGGGTTGTTCTCATCATACAGATAGAGTTTTCAAATTACAAAAATATGCGATTAGAAACATAGTTAGAATTCCAGGACGCACTTCTTGCAGGCAATATTTTAAAGATTTACCGATTAATATAGGACAGTTTAACAATTTAAATAGATTTAGAAGTTCTTTGCGTGAATTTTTATCAGATAATGTGTTTTACAGTGTAGGAGAATTTTTAACTTGGTTTTGTATTTTATATTTAGTGTTAACATGATTTTATTAACTTGACCTGTAGTTTGTGACTGTAAATTTGTAACGTGTATGTTTATATATTTACATAATTGTTTGTTTACCATTTTTTGTCAACTTTCTGACGAGTCCCATACCATTGTACTTGCCTGGTCTAAACGACAATAAAGATATTAATATTTTAAATGCCGCGGAAAATCTATATTGTTACTCAGGGCCGGCGCACGGCGGAAGGGAAATATTTAGACCGGGCAAGGACCTTTTTTGCGCACCTAATTACTTATTAGGTAAAAAGATACTCACAGTTTATAAGCTGTTTACGTTTACTTTATAAAATAAACTATCTAAATATATATTTTCATACTTATATAATATAATATACATTTAAGAACTGCCTTTCAGGTCTATGCATCGGATCAGTCTCTAACGGTGGATTCTTAGTCAATTTCGTTTAATATGTCCTACTCGATCGACATCATCGCCAACGCAACTAAGCGATATTGTGATATTGAACACCGCAAAATTATTTACTAATTTTAATCTAGAGAAATTTCTTTTCCCTAATGCGACGGTTATGGACAATGTTAATAAAATACGCAACGCCACAAATAAACATGTTATAAAAATTCTCGATGAAATAGTTTTTACATATAAAAAGAAGTTGGTGAGCTTTCAGAGCCAGAGGCGACTAGTGAAGAACCGTAAGCTACTGGTAAAGCTGTAGTTCATCAACATCTCGATGATTACCATCTGTTAGCAATAGTTGAAAATCTTCGCATTTATTCAATAACTTTTTCCAGTTCATTTCGCTATTAATATCGTACGATAAGATGCATTTTTGAAGCTGGTCATATCTTTCTTCTAATGAATCTATAGCTAAGTCTAAGACGGAAAAAAATTAATTTATCTTAAACGCCTGTTTTGATTCAACTACAGGATCATCTCCACTTTCATAGTTGAACTGGCATTTTATTTTTCTTGGGCTAATTCTTGTGGACATATCAAATTATGGATCAATTTCTAAAAGGTCTGCTACACCTCTAGCGTGCCCTAAAATTTCTTTAAATCCTTGATCTGGTCGTAATTCTTCAAAACATTATTTCACTTTTAAAATATAGTCTGTTGCTGTTTGTATGTATACACAATCCGTTTTTTTTCTGTAAGAGTTTACTAACATGGTTAATTATGTACAATATCTGATATCAAATCGTAGTAGAGCAAATAAATCTGCAACTCTTAATATTATTGATCAAAGTGGCAGTATGTTTAGAAAAAGCATCAATCCTATTGTCCTTGGAAATCTGATGTAGAGCATGATATGTTGGTCCAATTTGATAACGAAATGGAGTGATTGCGTTAATACGACTCTCCCAATGAGTTTGACTCAATGGCTTTGGCTCAATGGATTTCGGGTTCTCAGCTTGATAGTAGGATGGATAATGTTTATGCAGATATTAGAGCATTTTATTCTGATGTGGTCTGGTAATTGTTATTATTTTTTTACGAATAGTAATTATTGATGTGGTTATTGGTTATTATTATTTGTAAATAAGAGTTTGGTCCAGATTGGTTTTTTTTAATATTTTAATTGTTGTCGTGTGGTGCCCCTTGCATTAAGCGCCGCTGGCGACCGTCAGGGTCGCATGGCTCTTCCGCTGGCCATGTTACTATAGTCCATCCAAATATGAAAGGGAGTAATAAATCACTGAGACAAAGACCACCGATGGTCATCATATTGTTGTTTTTCATAATTATGAAAACTGTACTGAAAAACAAATTATTAAATTAATTTATTCATTTATTTCTTACTGTCAATAATTTCGTATGAAATAAACGTCTATTATTTAGTGTATCTAAATATTTCCATAATAATAAAAAAACCGCTGCCTAAGGAATCACTACTTCCACATCCAGATTATTCGTCCAAGTCACTTTAAAGGAAACATCTTGACTATATTTCCACTCTAGTATGTGGAAATTATTGGTCATAGAATTTTAATAATATTTGGAGTAGATGTCATAGAAAAGTTTAAGGAGTTGGTTTCTACCATATACGTTAAAAATGAAGTTTCTAGTTTACCGTACTTATTTTCCACTATTTACAACCTACCAATGGAGTCATCTCAATCAGATGTCACTACAATACATATGTGTACTAACTTTCAAGTGAATATCTCAATTTGATGTTATCAATCCCATTAATAATGAAGCGGAGGTGGTAGAGTTTGAAAATTATTAGAAAGAAATCTGAGGCCTTGGTTTCTAGTATATACACCGAATCCCAAATTTCTGTAGCCTTACCAGCTTGCTTTACTTATTTTCCCCTATTTGCCCCTATTTAACCCCCAACCCTTCAACGGCATCATCTCAAATTATGATCTAGTTTCAGACGTCGTTATAATACATACGTGTATCAAATTTCAAATGAATATGTCAATTTTATTTTATCAACCCTTTTCATATTGGAGTAAGGGTAGTTGGGTTGAAAAATATTATAAGAAAATCTGACGCTGTGGCTTCTAGTACATACACCGAATTTCAAGTTTCTGTAGTCTTACCAACGTTTTACTTATATTCCTCTATTTACCCCAAATTAACCCCCAACCCTTCAACGGAATCATCTCAAAATATAAACTAATTCCAGACGTCGTTATAATACATACGTGTACGAAATTTCAAATGAATATCTCAACTTAATTTTGTCAACCGCATTAATGGGGTAGGGGTGGTGGGGGGTTGAAAAATATTATAAAAAAATCTGAGGCCTTAACTTCTTGTACATACACCGAATTTCAAGTTTCTGTACTCATACCAGCTTGCTTTACTTATTTCCCCCTATTGACCCCTAAATAACCCCCAACCCTTCAACGGAATCATCTCAAAGTATAATCTAGTTCCAGATGTCGTTATAATTCATACGTGTACCAAATTTCAAATGAATATCTCGATTTTATTTTATTAACCCTTTTAATAATGAAGTAGGGGTGGTGGGGGTTGAAAAATATTATAAATAATCTGAGACCTTGGTTTCTAGTACATACACCGAATTTCAAGTTTCTGTAGTCTTACCAGCTTGCTTTACTTATTTTCCCCTATTTACCCCTATTTAACCCCCAACCCTTCAACGGAACTATCTCAAAATATAATCTAGTTCCAGATGTCGTTATAATACATACGCGTAGAAAATTTCAAATGAATATCTCAATTTCATTTTATCAACCCTTTTCAAATTGGAGTAGGGGTGGTGGGGGTTGAAAAATATTATTAAAAAATCTGACGCTTTGGCTTCTAGTACATACACCGAATTTCAAGTTTCTGTACTCTTACCAACTTGTTTTACTTATATTCCTCTATTTACCCCAAATTAACCCCCAACCCTTCAACGGAATCATCCCAAAATATAATCTAATTCTAGACATCGTTATAATACATACGTGTACGAAATTTCAAATGAATATCTCAACTTTATTTTATCAACCCCATTAATGGGGTAGGGATGGTGGGGGGTTGAAAAATATTATAAAAAAATCTGAGGCCTTAACTTCTAGTACATACACCGAATTTCCAGTTTCTGTACTCTTACAAGCTTGCTTTACTTATTTCCCCCTATTTACCCCTATTTAACCCCCAACCCTTCACCGGATTTCCTCAAAAAACAATCCAGTTCCAGATCTCGTTATAATATATACGTGTACAAAATTTCAGGTCAATATCTTAAACCGTTCCGGAGAAAGCGTGCGGACAAAAAAAGTTACAGACAGACCGACAGACCGACAGACCGACAGACCGACAGACAGACCGACAGACCGACAGACAGACAGAAAATTTTTTTTCGCTCAAATTTAAAATCTCGACGTTTCATGGCATTCTAAACCTATTTCACGAATAAAAATTTTTGAAAATTTTTTTGCGATTACTATACTTCCAATCCACTACGTGGATGTGGAAGTAAAACCGCTGCCTAAGGAATCACTACTTCCACATCCAGATTATTCGTCCAAGTCACTTTAAAGGAAACATCTTGACTATATTTCCACTCTAGTATGTGGAAATTATTGGTCATAGAATTTTAATAATATTTGGAGTAGATGTCATAGAAAAGTTTAAGGAGTTGGTTTCTACCATATACGTTAAAAATGAAGTTTCTAGTTTACCGTACTTATTTTCCACTATTTACAACCTACCAATGGAGTCATCTCAATCAGATGTCACTACAATACATATGTGTACTAACTTTCAAGTGAATATCTCAATTTGATGTTATCAATCCCATTAATAATGAAGCGGAGGTGGTAGAGTTTGAAAATTATTAGAAAGAAATCTGAGGCCTTGGTTTCTAGTATATACACCGAATCCCAAATTTCTGTAGCCTTACCAGCTTGCTTTACTTATTTTCCCCTATTTGCCCCTATTTAACCCCCAACCCTTCAACGGCATCATCTCAAATTATGATCTAGTTTCAGACGTCGTTATAATACATACGTGTATCAAATTTCAAATGAATATCTCAATTTTATTTTATCAACCCTTTTCATATTGGAGTAAGGGTAGTTGGGTTGAAAAATATTATAAGAAAATCTGACGCTGTGGCTTCTAGTACATACACCGAATTTCAAGTTTCTGTAGTCTTACCAACGTTTTACTTATATTCCTCTATTTACACCAAATTAACCCCCAACCCTTCAACGGAATCATCTCAAAATATAAACTAATTCCAGACGTTGTTATAATACATACGTGTACGAAATTTCAAATGAATATCTCAACTTAATTTTGTCAACCCCATTAATGGGGTAGGGGTGGTGGGGGGTTGAAAAATATTATAAAAAAATCTGAGGCCTTAACTTCTTGTACATACACCGAATTTCAAGTTTCTGTACTCATACCAGCTTGCTTTACTTATTTCCCCCTATTGACCCCTAAATAACCCCCAACCCTTCAACGGAATCATCTCAAAGTATAATCTAGTTCCAGATGTCGTTATAATTCATACGTGTACCAAATTTCAAATGAATATCTCGATTTTATTTTATTAACCCTTTTAATAATGAAGTAGGGGTGGTGGGGGTTGAAAAATATTATAAATAATCTGAGACCTTGGTTTCTAGTACATACACCGAATTTCAAGTTTCTGTAGTCTTACCAGCTTGCTTTACTTATTTTCCCCTATTTACCCCTATTTAACCCCCAACCCTTCAACGGAACTATCTCAAAATATAATCTAGTTCCAGATGTCGTTATAATACATACGCGTAGAAAATTTCAAATGAATATCTCAATTTCATTTTATCAACCCTTTTCAAATTGGAGTAGGGGTGGTGGGGGTTGAAAAATATTATTAAAAAATCTGACGCTTTGGCTTCTAGTACATACACCGAATTTCAAGTTTCTGTACTCTTACCAACTTGTTTTACTTATATTCCTCTATTTACCCCAAATTAACCCCCAACCCTTCAACGGAATCATCCCAAAATATAATCTAATTCTAGACATCGTTATAATACATACGTGTACGAAATTTCAAATGAATATCTCAACTTTATTTTATCAACCCCATTAATGGGGTAGGGGTGGTGGGGGGTTGAAAAATATTATAAAAAAATCTGAGGCCTTAACTTCTAGTACATACACCGAATTTCCAGTTTCTGTACTCTTACAAGCTTGCTTTACTTATTTCCCCCTATTTACCCCTATTTAACCCCCAACCCTTCACCGGATTTCCTCAAAAAACAATCCAGTTCCAGATCTCGTTATAATATATACGTGTACAAAATTTCAGGTCAATATCTTAAACCGTTCCGGAGAAAGCGTGCGGACAAAAAAAGTTACAGACAGACCGACAGACCGACAGACCGACAGACAGACCGACAGACAGACAGAAAATTTTTTTTCGCTCAAATTTAAAATCTCGACGTTTCATGGCATTCTAAACCTATTTCACGAATAAAAATTTTTGAAAATTTTTTTGCGATTACTATACTTCCAATCCACTACGTGGATGTGGAAGTAATAATTAAAAATTCTATCAAATTACAAAAAACCCCCTAAACGCGGCAATGATATTTCAATTCAATTCTATTCGATAGTAAAGAATTTCATTGAGTAATCAAATGTGCTGATAAATCTTAAAGGCATTTCCTCCGATATAAAAAAAAATATGGCGTTGTCTCTGTGACTGAGGATTCAGTTCATTTTTAAATATTAGTTTATCCTCAAAGTACCATTTAATAAACCCGAACATAATATTTCCTTGAAACACCGGAGAACTGGTATTTAAATCAAACTCACTGTTGCGGCGGTCTCCAAATGCTAGAATAAACAACCCGCTGTCGAAAACGCGAAAGGAATTCGTTCGGGTATGTACACAAGAAATATCAATATTAATAACCCTGCTGGAAATAGAGGGTAAATGTAAGCAATTAGTGTTGATTTGTATATAGACTGCTGATAATTATAAAACCATTAAATCATTCACGACAGTTGAAATTGTTAGCTATTCTGCACATTGTAATGTTTTATGATCTCTGTCTGCTGTCGTTATATGGATTAAAGCGTGTCCACATGAAATTAATCAATGCAACAACGGGAGCAAAAAACCATTTAAAATGTACGCTAAGACGTCTTAATTAGACTCTAGGTGGTCTCAAAAAGTGAACAATCTTTTTAAATTTATTGAGGAAAAGAAAAAGTAATAATTTGTTTCTTTGAACGCAATACTGTTATCGCAGTTTGACCTATAAAAATGCTAGAAGAAGAAACAAGAAATGACGTACTAAATTCAGACAATACCTAGGAAGCAAATAATTTATTTTCAACTAACTAGATAATCTAATAAAAACATGCACTATAAAAAAATAATAAAACCTAAGCATTAGAAAATAGAACCGTGGTTCACTATAGGTATTATAAATTCAATACGAAAACGAGACAGACTGCAAATAAACTTAAAAAACTAGGTGAATTTAATAGAATATATTTACAGATACAAATTAACAAATATCATAAGAACTGCAAACTTTCATATTATAAAAATAAAATAATATACTCAAATAGGAGTAATAGTAAATTTGACAATGAATACAATACAAATAATAACAATTTCATCAATTTTATTAAGAAGAATGATATGTTATATCTTATGCGGATAACACCGCCATAATTTTTCATTGTCAACATTGGACCGTCGGCGTCGTATATGAGAAAGCAGAAATAAGCCTTAAATAGGTGCAAAAATTGGTTAAATTCAATCAAGACTTTTAAGCTTAAATATTAGTAAAACTAGATATACGACATTCTCCATTTCTAGTATAAATCAAGCACAGTGAAACAATCAAACCGTACCTAAAACAAACTGAAAACATGTAAAACACCCTGTTTTGTCCATATTTAGGAAAGGAAAAAATAAAATATCTAGATGTTCTTGTTGATCATCACTTTAGATGGAATGACTATGCTAAACAAATTGCAAAAGAAATTCAAAAAATGTTTTATAAATTTTATCAACTTCGAGATATACTAAATAAGAAACCTTCCTTTAATCCTTTATAACTCTTTAGAAGAGTCTATATTAAGTTCTTGCATTGTAGTTTCGATGGGACATTCAATAATGCATTGAAAACTTAACAGTTTGCCAGAATACACTTTTCAAAATTATTTTCAACTGAAACGTTATATAATGAAACTAATATATTTAATTAATTGAACTGAGTCTGCGGTAGGTTCTTGGTGAAACATTCTAAATAGAATGAGGATTAAAGACACTTGGTATTAATGTTCCACAATTTTTTTTTGTAAATACACAAAATTGTGGAACAGTAATACCAAGTGTCTTTAATCCTCATTCTAATATATTTAACATTAGACGTCTGTACGCAATACCTGCTTAATTTTAACCTTAAATATCCAGACGTTTTCACCAAACCTTCGGATAATTATGAAATCAGATATAATGCTTATGATTTCCTAAAGTTTAACAAGACTAGTATGCAACGATACATCACTTATTATGGCCCTAAATTCTATAATGCTCTTTCCACTAATATAAGATTAATAAAAATCTCGACACATTTTGAAAGAGGACCAAAACAATTTGTATAAATAAACTATCATGTATTCGAAAAAAAATTGTAAAAGCTAAATATTAATAATGAAAATCCTGTATTTACATAATATCCACCTCCACTGTATTTATTTGTTCGTATTACTCACGTGCACAAGGGGGAACTATCATGTATAAGCATTTCATTGAATTAGATGACTTTTCTCACTTTTAGTCTTTAGATTTGTGATTTACCACTTTATTTTCTTGTAATTCAAATTATAATGTACTTTACCTTCTTAACGAGAAGTTTAACATTATGTATGATGACAAAAGAACTACAGTTTTACATCAACATTTTCATTAATATCGTAGAAATGCGACTAATATAGAATAATACAAATTTAAACATACCTAAACAAAAAAAGGACCCAAATCCTGTCTGTGAGAATAACATAATTAAAGCAGTATCATCATTAAAAAAACAATTAGTCTCGTGGTCATTATAATTTAACGGTTGGTCTAATAAAACACATTCATTTATATATTCTAAAATCAATAAAATATAAATATTTGGCTTTTATAAACGGTATTGTACCAAATTAATGGTAGGAATTGGTTGTAAGACCTGTTTATAAATCTGGTTCACAATCTGTAAGTAATTGTAGACCCATCTTTTTAACTAGTAATTAAGCCAAACTTTTTGAAAACATTTTGAAATAAAGATGAATAATAGCTTTCTTGTTCATTTAAAAAAAATGCTCTGCCATTTTTCTCGAATTGACTAAGGCATTTGACACAGCATCTCATGAAATATTATTAGAGAAATCGAATTGATGGGTATTAGTAGTATCACTTTGCAACCCTTTAAAAATTGTACTTCCGACAGAAACCAATTTGTCAAAATCAACAAGTGAATAAGAAAGAAACAATTAAATGTATCTAAATATGTATATGTTCCATATGTAATATGGAATTACCGCCCGATGGTAATGATAAATAATTTCGCTAAGACATTTTATTTTTATCCACGTAAAGCATCAAATATCGATAACTCAACATGGGTTCTTCAAGGGCCGTTCAACGGTTACCAACTTAATTAATATTACAGAATTTATTTCTGATTCTATTGATATAAGTGTACAAACAGACGCTATATATACTGACTTTTCTAAAGCTTTCGATAGACTTAATCACGATATCCTCTTAGATAAATTTGAATGTTATGGCTTCTCGAGTAACATTATTGAGCTTCTTAAATAATATCTAACAGATAGAAAGCAATACGTTGTATACCGTGGTGTTAGATCTATCGAGGTTTTAGCCACGCCAGGAGTCCCTCAAGGATCAAGCTTAGGTCCACTTTTTTTTAACTTGTTTGTAAATGATATAGCAGATAATCTAACTGTTAACTGCCTTCTACACGTGGATGATTTAAAACTCTGTTGTAATATTTCGAGTGGGAACGATTGCTATGAACTTCAAAACAATATTGATCGTATTAATACTTGGTGTACGATAAACAAATTATCTTTGAATGAAATGTTATGACATTTACAACAAAGCAAAATATCATCCTGTACGATTACAAATTAGACAATCATACACTTTTTCGACCAGACTCTTTTTGTGACTTGGGTGTGACATTTGATAAAAAACTAACGTTTGTAAACCACATCGAGCTTGCTGTCACTAAAAGTTATAGAACGCTGGGCTTTGTTATTAGAAACTCCGCACATTTTAAAAATGTACTTACATTAAAGCATCTTTACACGACTTTTATTAGACTACACCTTGAATATGCTTCAATGATATGGTGTCGAACGTATAATGTTCACATACAAACTTTGGAAAGAACTCAACGCCCATTTCTAAAACATGCGACTTTTAAGGCTGATGGGACTTATCCGGCTATTGGTTATCCACATGAACTGCTCTCTAGGTTTTCCCTAGATAGTCTAGAGATTCGTAGATACCCCATTCCCATTTAAATATTTTATTCCCTATTAATACATATTTATCTTAGACTAAGGTATGCCATTTAGTAATGACTACAATTCATTGCATTACATCATTTATATTTTATCTGACGATAAAAACAAAAACGATGGGAGTTGATGGAATGACTGGGGCACTTTTTATATCTATTATAATTAATTAACCTCCATTAAGCACTTCTCTATAATTTATGCTTGTTTTTGTTACATTTTTTAGTATTTAAAGATAATTAAAATAAAATAGGATTAATTGGGCAAAAAAGAATTATCTCTATAACATACAGGAAAATAAAATTGGAAAAACCTGCTTAAGTATATTGTCAATAAAATAAAATTATAGTACAGTTATCAGGAAGAAAATTTTTGTGTGAATTAAATTTAAGTATCGACTGATGAGGGGGCATGGTATGGGTGATGGGTTTTCGGGAATTTGGGATTTTGCATTTCGTGAGTTTTGTGGCGTAAGTTATTGTCACCGTCTCCCGAAGAAGACGGGAAGTCTTTGGTGTATGAGTCTATGTCTGTGAGTTGGTCTTTGGTGTATAGTGACGTCAGTTATATTCGTAGTCAGAGCCGATAGCTGAATATTGGTAGCGAAAAACTTTTGGGAAGTCTCGTCGATATAATCGCGGATCATTTGGAGACCCGTCCCCCTGTGGAGTTCAGCTATCGGCGTGCACCGGTCAACGTTTGTGAGTAATCGTATAAGTTTATTTTGGGTCGTCTGTATCCACTTACATTGTGTGGCAGAGAGGTTATTCCATGCAGGACATGCATAGGTTATCAATGGCCTAAAAACAACTTTGTATAATGTTAATTTATTTTTGATGGATAACCTGCTCCGCCTGTTAACAAGAGGATACAGTTTGTGAAAGTGCTGCGTAAGTACGGTTGAGTGTCTGGGTCACATGAGGGGCGAAAGACAGTCGTTTGTTCAGGGTTACCCCCAGGTACTTGATCGTCTTGCGCTCCTCAATTGTCTGTCCGTCTATCGTAAGTTTGTTGAAAGTTTTTATGTTGGTAAATTTCCTGTTAAAGTTAATTGTCTGAGTCTTGTTATTGTTAATTTTAATTTTCCATTTTTGGAAAAATTGTTGTAGGATTTGCAGATGATACCGTACCTTGTGCGTCGCGGTCTGCGCATAGAATGACTGTGCATAGAGCACAGTATCACCTGCATATAGGAAGATGTTGGAATTGGGGTAGGATTAGACGTCTGAGGTATAAAGGTTATACAGGGGAGGGGAAAGGATTGCCCCCTGGGGTACACCTGCCGATAGACGTTTTTTGCATGAATAGGTGTTGTTCACGCAAACTGTTATGTGGCTACCCCTAAGAAATGATTTAATTAGGGCAACTATGTAATTGGGCAACCCCAGGATGCTGCTCAATTTGAACAGCAGCCCGTTGTGCCAGACGGTGTCATAAGCCTTCTCTATGTCGAGGAGCAATAGATCTCAATTAACCTTTGTATATAATATTTTACACGATAACATCGACTGTGGGGATATTTTAAGTATGTTTTATTTTCGAATTGCTAGAGCGGCATCTAGACACAATTTATTTTACTTGCCATTTTACAAACGTAAAAAAAATTTCTTGTATTCAGCAGATATGCAATATGTACAATAATTTGAACAATCATTTAGATATATTCACTTGCAGTCTTACGAACATAAAGAATCTGTCTCAAACTTAAATTTGAGTTTTGTTCTTTTTTGTTGATACAATTAGCCTCATCGTATACCATACTTCTTGAATAAGCTCTATGTTTTTTTAATGTATATTTATAAAAATGTATTATATAAGTTTAGTTTAGTTTAGTTAGTTCCCTCTTATATTAATTCATATGTGTCCATGTATTTATGTGTGTATATGTGTGTCTTTTATTATTCACTAGTTACTATTTTTAATTTTAGTTTTTGTCTCCTATTCTGTAATTGGGTTTTTACCTGTTGAACAGTGTATCAAATCAATAAATAAATAAAACATCAACAAACCAACCATATAGCCTGAGAGCTCACCACACCGAGGGTGAAAGAGCTTTGTAAAATCTAATATTTATTTATTAGTTTATTCAAAAATATTGATTAGCCTGCGCTCTGATAGAACAGCGAGCAGTCAGCTGTCATTTTCGAAGCGGACCCGTGTCGCTGGAGAAGCAAAATCTCCGAACCCTTTATTTTGGCGGCCGCTATCTCACTTAAAAATTATAGGAACATATTGTGCCCCACATCATCGAATTGGAAATTTAATTTCCATTCAATCAGGCACCAAAAGGTGGGAAGGGGTCAATTTGATCTAGAAAAAGTTAGAGTGGTTTATGCGAGAAGATCGCGTAAATTTCTTAATACTATTGTTTGGTTTTTCAAAAAAATGAAAGTGCTCCCAAGAATCTGAAAAAATTCAAGGGTACGTAGGTAGGCGAGAGAAATCGACGCAAAACGTAACTATGTATCTCTTTTTGTTTTCGAGATCGAGCCATCGGAATTAGGTAAACATCGGTATTTTTACCTATTTCCGATGGCTTAATCTTGAAAACGAAACGAGATACAGAGCTGTGGTTTGCGCCATTCGATTTCTTCCACCTACTTGCCGCTGAATTTTTTCAAATTCTTGCGGGCACTTTCATTATTCTGGACAAACCAAAGATAGTATTAATAAATTTATGCGATTTCGACATTTCTTCGCATAAACTGCTCTAACTTTTTCTATACAAAACTGACCCCCTCCTGTAATTTTTAAGTGAGATAGCAGCTGCCGAAGTAAGAGCTCCAAGGATTTTGCCTCTCCAGCGACAAGGGTCCGCTTCGAAAATGAGAGCTGACTGCTTGCTGTTCTATCACCGCGCAGGTTGACCATTATTTTTGAATAAACTAATAAATAAATATTAGATTTTACAAAGCTCTTTCACCCTCGGTGTCGTGAGCTCTCGGGCTAATATCTCATAAAATAATGTCGTATGCCGATAATACTGTTCCATTATTTCAAGACAGTATTAGGATGAAGCACATCGTGAGAGAGAGAGAGAGAGAGTTGGGACTCCAAACACTAAAACAATGTTTAGACTGTTGTATAATTCTCCATTGCAAGTGCTGGTATTCCTAATAAAAACGCAATCATTTTACGCAACACAAACAGTAACGAAACTCTACTAAAGTCACTACGAAAGTATCAAAAATGAAATATTTAGTTGAAATTCTTGACCAGCGTTTGAAATGTAAAGATCACATTGAGTATTTAGCACAATAATTAAAAAATCTGATTTATAAATTAACCTATACTCTTGTTTGTTTCAGAGCACGACTGCACAGAATTTCGTTGCAATTTAAAGGAATTTTGTATAGCCACAGATCTTGTGTGTGATGGTACAAACCATTGTGCGGATGGATCAGATGAATCGTCCAATAACTTATGCCAAAGTAGGTAATTTTCTGGTAATTTCTACTAGATATTAATATTAGCTAATTGAAATCAAACAATTTTTTTCCCATTTACTCAATATTCATTAAGATACTGTGCCCACTGCACTGTAGCCAATAAATGAATATGCAGTAGATGGTAAAAATTTTGGAAAATTTTCCCCTCTCCTATTAAAATTTTTGTAAATTAGCTTGAAATGTGATATTTTTGTTTATAATAAAACCAAATTGACACAGCATAATTATTTAAACTGATAGATACATTATTTAAGAGGATTGCTAACCCCACCTGAACACGGAAATATATGATACTCTGTGCATCAACAGACATACATAATAATTGGCATAAAATTTGAAATGGTACTCTCATGTAAAAATATTGCAAGTAATTTAAAAAAATCAAACCGGGAATGTATTAATACTGTACTGTACTGAATATATTAATACTCTATAAAAAAATAAGTAAATGTGTAAATATTGGTATTGGTATTTGAGAGAAGTTAATATTATTTTCAATATTTACTATTAATAGTACAGGAGCTAGATGACTTTCTCGGCACATCATAGTTTTATGTTCTATCAGATATTTAAATGGCTTTATGAAAGATGAAACTCAGTGGAATTATCATGTAATTGCTACAAGGATATAAGGCATATACACTTCATATGCAAAATAAATGATATAATAGCTACAAAATGTGTGGCATCAGGAAGCACAGCTAGGAAGGTCCAGGTTGCTAAAATTGGAGCTATAGTGCGTTATAGTTGCAAGATTTTCATTAAATTAATATAACATATTCGATAAGAGGGAGCTAGATGCGGAGAATGTTAAATTCCTCCACCAGTTAAAGGTGTAGTAATTTAGTTTACAACCATAACTTTTTGGTAAGATTATTTTGTTGTTAAGCAAGTTTATATTTGTTTTAAAAAAGAGAATATGTAAGGATCAGTTTAAAGTTCTGATGAAACATTTTTCTTTCTGGTTAGTTAACTCCCAAGAATTTTTCCTGGAAATATACTTTTTTATTTAAAATGTTTAAATAAATATTCTCAAACTAAAAAAGGCTTGTAACTATCACGTATTATAATTTAATTTTTTATAACTTAGACCTTTTTTTAGCTGCGCGTACTGGTGATCTATTTCATTTGTTTAGGCAAATAATGACAGTCGCATCAATGACTTATTACTTTTAGGCCTTGAACTATGGCCAAACTTACGGGACGATATTTGCTTGTAGTCTATTTTGTCGTGACTTATGTTAAAATTAATTAAATGAGTTTTTAAAATGCCACCTATCGAATTATAATAATAGCTGAATTAGGATTGCTTTTCAGTAATTTTACCCTTAAGTACTGACATGTCCGACAGACTGCCGCTATTTTATAAACGTCGATATATTTTTTATTTAAACAAAATTTAATCCAAATATTAGTGTACTCTCAAATGAAAGGGAAACAAAGATATACAAGTATAAAAGAAATATTACCGAATAGTACCGAAGTTACTTGAAACTGAAAGTAAAACGTCGTCCGGCAGACGACACGTCAGTACGAGTGTAGATAATAAAGATAATCTCAAAATACCGGAAAAATCAAATTTTCTAAAACAACTTGCAAGACAACTAGCTGAACCGCATATGAGAAGGAGAGAAGCCAATCTTCACATTCCTAGAGAAATAAAATTTTGCATACGCCGCGTTTTGGGTATTGAAGAAAATACATTAGATGGGGTTGGGGAAGATATATTAGAAAAACCTTCGAGCATCTATGTTCCATATGACTAAGTAAAAAGAAGAAGAATGACAACCTACCTCTGTAACACACGTAGCCTTATCTATGCCTTCAATGTACAAAAAAGGGATGCGTCGGCTGCGTGGAAAATATGTGAGAAGCATATTTTTGACGTTTGTTAATGTATTGCTATGTTCATAATTTTTTCATTCCAACGCTTCTTTAATATTTTTCTAACATTTAAAACGGCTGAATTAGTTTTGCATTCATATCTTTATTTTATAATCGCAAAATGCGGTATATATGCATTTATGTTACATTTCCTATCTATAGTTACCAAATATATTTTTTTTCAAACACCTAGTATTATTTTTTCAATGTGTATGATTTATATCACATACCAATATAAGGAAGTATATTGTACTTAAACAAAAGTATAATACCGTTATAACAAATATATATATTTATATTTTTTTAAAGTAGTCTCTCAGACGACACGTCAGTATATATGTTCCTAGAATTGTATGCCAGTACTTAAGGGTTAAAAATAATGTTTCAAAATGCCCTATCATCCCTCACTGAGCTTCGTTCTTCTTGAAAAAACATCGCCTGATTTTAGTTTTTTAGTTGTTACCATACTAAATTCTTAAGAGAAGGTTAGTGATGTGGAGTGGGCGTGTTATTGGAATTATTCATACAATGAATGATTACGTAGCAAAGAATACAGATATTCACGGACAAACACAGAGATTGGCATTGCAGCCTAGGCAAAAGAACCAGAAAAGGTCTGTTTCAAAGAAGAAAATGCCAACCGGGATTTTTCACCGAAAATATGTATCTCTCAGTATATATAACTATTGTACCTAATAACCGTGTGCAAGACAAACTGAATTAGGACGTTCAAAATCGTGTGTGATTGCAAAAACATCATTATCTTGGCTTCCTGTCGACGTATAAAAAGTTATAGCCAATCGATTTGGGGTAGCTGGATGATATATCGCATTAGTTTTGCAAAAAAAAGCATCCTCAGTCCATAAAGCGGACCTCTTTTAACTTTTCTCTCTTCTGCACATGTCTTTGCCCAATTATTATATTCTTCCCAAATAAAAAACGAAGAGTATATTGCACTCGATCGGTACATTTCTAAAACAGGTAATATTGCACGTTGAGAAAAATTTTCACATCTCCGTGTTGGTGATCGAATTCTGAACAACTTTCAAAATTTCCGTCCGTCCGTCCGTCTGTCACGTTTTTGTAAGCACGATAACTTAAAAACGAAAAGTCCGATTGTATTGAAATTTGGACAGTAAGTTACTGTTAGCAAGAGGAAGAACCTCATTATATAATAAATATACGAAATCTATCAATAAATAAAAAAGTTACAAATTTTTTTAATTGGAAAAACTATTTTTTTTGTAATTAAACTAAACATGTCTAAAACTAGTATTATTTACAAAAAGAAACTGCTATGGAATGTGCAACAATTATATAAAAAGTGTAGTAAATCGGAGAAGAGTATAATGGTTAGCTTGTTGTTATTTGTATTGCTATTGTTGATGTCAGTATTGATGTTGCTGTTGTCAAGACTACAAACATGTTACGCTACGACATCCCTAAGCTGTAAAAATAATTTTCAAAAAGTGCCTCTTTAATAAACAAATGCTGTTTTGCAAAAATTATACAAGTAGACATGTCCAATAAAAAATACTGATTCTACACAGCACCTATAATAATAATCTATCAAAGTTTGTTACGTCTACGTTAATTATTTTTGAAGTTAAACATTAATTAAGAAACAGCTTTCTTTAGTAGTATTTGGCATTTTATTAAAAAACTAATTAACCGACGTTTATGCGGTTGGGCTCATTTTGTAGATATCTTTAATATCTACAGCTTCTTCCTTGGACGTACTTTCGTAAATCCTAAAGATAAATTCATACAAGACAAAAACTCGTTTTCCGTAACTTTACTTATTAATTAAACATAGACGCATTAATTTCCAGCTGTTGGATTTTAGTTATACATACTGAGAAGTACATAATATTTCTGCCGAAAAATCCAGGTTGCCACTTTTTTCTAAAACTTCCTTTTGCCTAGACTATTGGGCGTCCTACATCTACATAGACCAAGAGTCAGAGACGAAAACAGATCGAATTGCACCATATTGAAATAAAAAGCTGCATTTTTCTGCAATCGTTAGATATTATGATCATTCTGAATTAGTAGCTAGATTGATGAATAAAAGTCTCTTCCGCTTTTTTTGCTAGAGCCAAATGAATTTTGAAAAGTTTTCCCGCGATAACTTTTTTTTCTAAATTTACAAAAAAATGTTTCAGATAAAAGTTGCAGACAATAACGTTGTCTAACGATCTGTTTTTACCTGATTTCAAAATAGCAAAATTTACAAATTTTTACCTGAAACAATTTTTTGTCACTTCAAGAAAAAGCCAGATTTTCAAAATTCTTTTGGCTGTAAAAGAAATAAGCAGAAGAGATTTTTATTCGCCAATATAGTATAGGTACTTATTCAGAGTCATAATATCTAGCTATTAAAAAAAGTAACTCGATTTGACGCAAGAAATTATGCGGCGCTTGTCCAGTAGACATATCTCTATAAACTGTTGACTAGATAGAGAAATGTATCACAAATTAATATCCAAATGGGAAAAAAGGTATTACTTAAAGTTTCACTATCAATCCAATGTCAAAAATTGCACTGTTAAACAGCATAATATGTTGAATGAAGAATATTAATAATAATTTTGTACAGAATATTTGTACGTATAGTTCAAATCACGAATGTTATGGTTCACGTCATCGTCTCTTATTTTCCGAATGCAATCGACTTAACGTGACAGAGAATGGCACGCATGGGCGTACGTACCATTTGAAAGGAGATTTGTGCAAAATAATAATAAGTACTTCATACAGTTTTAATATTATAATCAGAGATCGGGAAGTTTTTCTCGGTGCTAGAGACGGCTGGTGGCTTACTGAAATAATCAGAAAAACGACGAAGTGGTGAAATATTTATTATTTCCAGCTAGATTGTATTTTTGGTAACAAACTTAACTTAAAAACGGTAATTCTTACAAAACAAGTAAAACATATCTAGCAAGTAAAAAGACAATTTTGAATTAAACACACACTTTCCTGTTATGTTTAATGTGTAGGGTGTTTATTTCATTTTATTTTAATACGTATAACCTACTTTTATTGGAAATCTACTATATTTGTGAAACGTACTGACAATTACCTAAAAACATAGTTTGTTTTTTATATTTGCAGTGTCAAAGGCATTCGAACCCGACCGAGTGTCAACAATAAAATACAGTTGACGGAGGTACTTTTATGTTTTGTAGGGATTTATCTCCTTTAATTATATGACGCCGCCAAAATTGTGAAACATTTAATAAAGGGAAAGAGTAGTCCATCCCAGATCGCAGTTTTGCAAACCGTAGTATAAATCTAGCCATATGTACGTACGTATGTATCTACAAACCTAGTGTGAAATTATACAGAGTCGGCGGTATACAAAAATATCTAATGCTTCTTCGGCTGCAATAGACTTGTGGATTCGCGATTTCCCAGAACTGCAGTTTGATGGAACAGATCTTTATTGTAGTAAAACAAATGTTAATAGACATATTTCCTCACAAAAGCATATTAGTGCTAGTGGCTTTACTGATAGTGACAGTCAACGCAGTTTTAATTTAGATTTAGTGGAAGTGATGGTGGGATGTAACATACCGTGGTCAAAACTAGATAATCCACTTTTTAGACAATTTTTGGAAAACCGTATTAGCGGCAAATATAACAACGTTCAGGTGCCGTCGGAAACGACACTCAGAAGAAAATATTTATCAATGGAGTGTGATACTGTTAGGCAAAAAATTTCTTCTGAGCTTACTGGAAAATACATCTGGGTTAGTGCGGACGAAACCACTAATGCTTGCAGTGAGAAGGTAGCAAATGTTCTAGTGGGTGCATTGAAGGAAAATTGTTCAGTGCGTGGACACTTGATCGCCTCTACAGTTGTAGAAACGACAAATTACCGCATTATAGTGAAGGCAGTGCATTCAAGTCTACAAAAGTTATGGGTGACAAATATGTAGTAAATAAGGACAAGGTCTTATTATTTCTTACTGATGGAGTGAATCATATGAAAGCTGGAGGACTAATTATGAAGAAAACATATCGCAATATGCTGCATGTAACATGTCTAGCACATGGACTCCATAGAATTTCTGAAACTATTAGAGGGTGCTACGCTAGTGTTGATAACTTAATATATACTGTAAAGAAAATTTTCCTGAAAGCACCACATCGTGTACGGTTATTTAAAGAAATATTTCCAAATACACCATTACCTCCAGCGCCCATTATAACACGATGCGGAACTTGGCTAGAGGCGGCATCATACCATTTTTGCCATTTTGAAAACGTCAAACTAGTAGTACTGCAGTTGAATTCATATGAAGCAGTTGTTACTGCACAGGCTCAACAGGCATTTATGGATCCAACTGTTCAAGAAGATCTGAGGACCATACACGGAAGTTTCTCGCGAATTCCTCTAACCAAACGGGACCTTCAACATATGCCAACATCAAAATTTACTGAAGTTGATGCAATAAACATTGTGTTCGATCTCCGGCAATATATTTTTCAATTACCTAGAGAAATCGCTGAGAGGGTTCAAATAAAAAGAGTTTTAAAAACCAATTCCAGATTTGTAACGATGTCATCTGTAACAGACCTTCTAAACGGTAAAGAAGTAGACTTTTCTACACCAGGCGTCAATATAAATGGATTTTTAATGACAGGCGGTGAAGGTTAACTTCAGAGCATTTAGAACAAATCAATAATATACTTTTATATTCGTTATAGAGCGTGAAAAATTACATATGTATGTATTACTTTAAGATAGTGAAAAATACACGTGTGTGTTTTAGTTCAATGTTACATCCCCAATTACCTCCTCTTCGAGTGAGTGTTTATAATAAACTGACCAAATTAACTTTACATATTACGGAATTTCCTAAAAAAAAGTACAAGGTATAAGAAAAATTGTATCATACTTGCATAAAAATCTTTCCGCTCCGGCAGAGCCAACCCTGACTTTTACATCACCGAGAAAAATTCCCGATTTTTGATTATAATACAATATTCTCGCCGAGCAACAAAACTACTCTACCGGTCGGACAGACTAACTACAAAAACTACAAAATCAACTGCGCCACCGACTTATTTTCGGAGTACAAATACCCAATGCATTAGAAATTAGAAGTACGCTAAAAGAACATTTGCTTTATAAACATCTGCCACATTTAATTTTGCGATTCACCTCATGGGCTGTAAGGTAAAAGGGGATCTCCCCTATATTCTTTTCCTGATTGGAGTACTAAACTAATTTCACTACCATGTCTCTGGCTGCCTCATTTATTCTTTAGCCGGACATTTTGAGTTTCGCTTCTTTACAAACAGTAAAACTAAAGCATTCACAGACTATTTACACAATTAACACAATTACAGGAAACTTAAAACGCCACAATAAAAAACGCTGCAAATTTATATAAATAACGAGAGGAAATAGAAAATCATTAAATTTGACAAATACACCAGCTGCATGCTACGAAACTGGCAGAATGCTGAACGTTGGTTACGGCTACAAAAAGCGGTTGTATTATTCATCTTTAAGACGTATCGTTACGCTTGGAGCTTCTCTCATAGCTCAATCAGATGTGACTTTTTGTTATTTACATTGCAATGCGCTAGTATTTTAGCTGGTAGAAAAATCTCATATCTTTGATAAATACATAAATTGATGAAGTGAAGGACAACATTCATGATTTGGACTGTATATATCAGACTTTGAGCAATGAAATGTTTCTAGACTTTATCTAGAAAATTTGACACTAAAAAATGTATTCGAGTGCTCCAGATGATTGGCATCGAGAAAACGTAGTGTTGAAAACCGTCTTAGTCCATTGAAATGTTACAAAATTATGGCCGAAGCTTACATTTTGGGTATGGCAAGATTTTCTTCTTTTGATGCTTAGAGAAGGTCAGTGTGAGTATAAAACTCGATTTTCTGGGTTGAAGACCCCGCATTTGGCCGCCATCTCGAAAAGGGGGGTATAAACAGTTTTTCCACAATATGAGAACCGTAAGTCTCACAAAAAATTTTTTTTTGTAGAGAACAGAATGAAACATTTTCTTTATAGGATTTTGCAAACAGTGGAAAGAAAAGCTATCTATGAGAACTAAAGGAAAAACTATATATATATAAAAATATTAATGAAATTTTTGCATTCTTTCGATAACCTGACTTCTGGTTATGCTAACAAGTAAAATTCTGATTTGCCATTCTCATTTTAACACTAGCATCCAACCTAGTCCCCTACGGCTAAGCAGGCTAAACTAGTATCTACATGATCCCCTTAGCCGTAGGGGACTAGGTTGGATGCTAGTGTTAAAATAAGAATGGCAAATCAGAATTTTACTTGTTAGCATAACCAGAAGTCAGGTTATCGAAAGAATGCAAAGATTTCATTAATATTTTTATATATATAGTTTTTCCTTTAGTTCTCATAGATAGCTTTTCTTTCCACTGTTTGCAAAATCCTATAAAGAAAATGTTTCATTACTATAAGCAAACAAATAATAAATAATTCACTTTTAAACATGCATAGAGTATATAGGCTCCAATACTAGTTAGCTAATAGATAGGTGAAGATCTGTTGTTTTTTATCAGTCAATGTCAATTATAATTATTTTATATCATTCATGGAAAATGTCTTAGTTTTGCATGGAACATCGTTATGAGTGGCTTTAGGCTTTTCTGATGAGTCCCCAATAAGGACGAAAAACGTTTCAAAGGCTAAGCATTTCCAAGAAACTGAATGAGATTTTATGAAAATGTAATTCATTTGAATGAAAAAATTTTTAAAGACAAGGTACGTAAATAAATTAATTTCAGGCCTTTGTTCTCATTTTTAACTGAATTTACATATCGTAGGGGATCATGTAGATACTAGTTTAGCCTGCTTAGCCGTAGGGGACTAGGTTGGATGCTAGTGTTAAAATGAGAATGACAAATCAGAATTTTACTTGTTAGCATAACCAGAAGTCAGGTTATCGAAAGAATGCAAAGATTTCATTAATATTTTTATATATATAGTTTTTCCGTTAGTTCTCATAGATAGCTTTTCTTTCCACTGTTTGCAAAATCCTATAAAGAAAATGTTTCATTACTATAAGCAAACAAATAATAAATAATTCACTTTTAGAGAACAGAATTTTCTGCAATCTTGATCTAGATACTTCTCATCGCAGAATTGAAAATTTTAAAGTTATAATTAAAAATAGACTAACGTTTTCAAGAAAAATATCATTTAAAGGTTATAACTTTTTTTCTATTGATTTTATTGACAATACAAATCTGATGCTTCTTGTACATCATTTTATTGCGAACAGATTTCTCTACTCATTTTTTAAATTTCATTTGGAGAGGTGTAAGGGCGCTGCAAATGGATCAAGTGCACCAAAAAATCATTAGACAATTCTGAAAAAAAAATTGAGAATATTCCTGGGATGATTCCAAACTCTTTTTGCCTCATGCAATTTTTGTTAGAACTTCATGTTTTTCAAGTAAAGAAATCGCAAATTTCTAAAATTTTAATTTTCTCTCCAGATAGCTAAAAAAATGACAATTTCTGAAAAAATGTTTCGAACAAAAGTAGTCTACTTTTAGTCAGACAATAAAAAACAGAAGTTCCAATTGAAAAACGAATTTGACCTTGAATGATCTTAACCCTTCCGCCCAAAGTCAACCGCCGAACTGCCCCCCCCCCCAAGTAGCTAGTTAGGGAAGGTTCTGGCACCACATTGCCACATTCCACATTCGAGCATTGCGCATGAGCGCCTCAGAAAAGAACACCTAAGCTAGGGCTCCGTCACCTAACATGGTTTCATATGAAAAAAGGACATGCCCGCTTATCAGAAAAAAACATGGCCGCCTATAAGAAAAAAACATGGTCACCCATAAGAAAAAAATTAGCTGCTTATGCGGAAATTAAAGTAGACACCTCCGACCGTCGTGGATTTCTATAGCCTACCAGAAAAAACACGGCCGCCTACATACAGTAAATGGTCTTCCTGTAGTACCTAACACATAGATGGTGGAATGGTTTCTTCTCATATACGACCATGTTAATTTTTAATAATAGAAAAATATGCTAAAATTATATTCTCTAAAAATTCCATCAAGTTATTACATCATACACCAAACGAGTCGTTCATTATCATTATTTAGGTATACTTTCACTTTTCTAGTATGCGTACATGACATTGTGTAGGATTTACATTAAGATATAGGAATCCACGACGTTCGGAGGTGTCGTCCTTAGTATCCCCATAAGCAGCTATATTTTTTTCTAATAGGCGGCCATGTTTTTTTCCTAGTGGCGGAAATGTTTTTTTCTGATATTCCCTAGGAATCCACGACGTTCGGAGGTATCTACTTTAACTTCCGCATAAGCAGCCGTATTTTTTTCTTGTAGGTGGCCATGTTTTTCTCTTATAGGCGGCCATGTTTTTCTCTGATTGACGGCCATGTTCTTTTCTCATATGCAACCATGTTAGGTGACGTAGCCCTAGCTTAGCCGTTCTCTTTTCTAAAGTCCTCATGCGGTAAGAAATGTCTAGACCAAGATTATCAAGAATTCAATTCTCTACAAAACGAGTCTTAGACAATTTTTTGTGAACGGTTTACACCCTCTTGTTCAAGATGACGGCCAAGTGGGGAGCTTCCAACCCTGAAAAAGAAAAAATCTTGCCCCTACCCAAAATACAAAGTCATTGTAACATTTCAATGGACTATCTGACGCGGCTCAACGCTGCATAAAATGGTTGATAGTAATATCCGTATGCCTTAACTGTACGAAACTGTTAAATTGAAAATGAAATACTAAGTGACCGTTAGTTTATATTCTATAAGTGTCGAATGATAAATTAGATTTTTTTTAGTAAATTTTAAATAAGAAATTAATTAGAAATAATCCAAAACATAATTGGTACTACACTTGCACCTCTCTGGGCGAAGAAGGACTATGAACTTCACCTGAAAGTGTAAAAGTAAAATTGATATGTTTTAGGATATTTTATAGAAATACTGTATATCTAAGTTACCTAATTTTTACTTCTGTTATACTTACCACACTGTATATCTTTCTTAACAATGCTTTCAAGTAAATGTATCGTAAATTACCATAAAAAGCAATCCAGTAAACTTTACCTTAATTGGCACTCAAGAAAATTTTCCGTTGACTGTTCTCATACAATTGGTTGATGTTTTATTTTCAGACAACGAGACCGGAACCATCCTGGGATTAGAAGTGACGTGGTTCGTTGTTGTAGTGATTAGCACTCTGTTAGTCTTATTAGTACTAATTGTCGCTGTTTCCATTTGTATTTGCCGAAGAGGGTGGAACGTCAGGCCCGGAACCGTTCAACAGCAGAACGCCTCATATTCGCGTAAGTCACTTTATTCTTTTTCTGGCTGTAAATATCACGTAGTCTCGGTTAGCTTAAAATTAACTGTTGAAAAGGCGACAAGAACAGAATGAGTGTTGTCAGGATGAAAGGAGGATTTTGTAATAATGTTTATCGAAATAGAACTGTGTAGGGGTACATTAAATGGATTCTAGGAGATTTATTTGTTACTTAGTAAATTTGTATCAAATACAGTGTAGGTCAAAATTTAATGACTTTTTATAAGGTCTCATCCCCATCCTATATGTATAAGTGTGAATATATGAATTCTTAGAATGAACTAAATATATTACTAGATAATACTAGCTATTATTTTAATTTTTTCAAAAATCTTATCACTGATAAGCATAAAACGTATACTATTCTTATAAAATTATAAGAAATAAGATACTCCTATTATATTTACACAGTACAACTGCCACCGTAATCTTAGTTTTAATCAAAATTTTTCTGTTCAATGAAACTGAAGACAAAGGAAACAAAAGCTCACACCAAAATGGCAGTTATACCAAACATTAAAATATCCACAGACATGTGTTTCGGCTTTTATGTCTTGTTAATATGGCTATTTCTTAAGCATAAAGTTAACTGAAAAGTATTCTAGCAAATAACCATTCACAACCACCCAAACTATTTTTTTTTCTGATCTGGGGGCTGACCATGTTTACGATTTGTTTGTGGATTCGCTAAATCCGAATTCGATTTAAGCTATTAAGTGCATATAACCCTAAAAATAAAGTTGTAATCTGAAAACCCAAGCTCTTAAACTCCATAACCCACTTAACCCCATAACCCAAGTAATCCCATACGCCTAAGAATGAAGTTATAATCTGAAAATCTAAACTTTTAAACCCCGTAGCCCATAACCCACTTAACCGCATAACCCTCTAACCCACTTATAACCACGTATGTCAAACATTCAACTTGATATGTATGCAGATTTGTCAGGTCTCCAGAAACGCTCTAATTCTATCCACAATTATTCATGAGTCTTTGTACATCAATGAAAAATATCAGTGATAAATCTCCATATTTTGGTACGTGGTTCTATCAGATATTTTCGTTCAAATAATTCAAAGCTTAGGTTCTATGCAGAGCGATTAATCTTGCGTGCGTCTGCATCCAGGGCACCGTCACGTTGTGACGGTGGGCAGCGGAGCAAATCCGTCATCCGGCAAAGTCCCTGGACCATGGCATTCGTGCCGTCATGGCAGACACACGTAGGAAACGTGTTACGATGCAGGGACTCAGAACCCCAGTATTGGCGGCTGGTCAGGTTGGGAAAGAGGGCCCGCAGGCGTCGTCATCACGCAACCGCAGCTCTACATTGGTTGGTAACTTAGCTAATTTGATGATTTGAAAAACTAACATTAGTTGAATAAACGTAAAAATATAGACTTTTAAGGTGAAGGTGTTTTTAGGAGACAACAGTATGTTTCGGGTGCTTGAGACAAAACAAAAATTGTGCGAAAAAAGTGAAATGACCAGAGTTATGCGGTTATTAAAATAACGTACATATCAAGTTGAATGTCTGACATACGTGGTTATTGGAGTTGATGTACATTGAGTTATGGGGTTAAATGGGTTATGGATTATGAGGTTAAATGAGTTATGGGGTTTAAGAGCTTGGGTTTTCAGATTGCAATTTCATTCTTAGGGTTATATAAGTTTAATAGCTTGAATTATGGGTTTTTTGAGGTTATGGCAAAATCCTGATACGATGAGGTTAAATAAATCTCGGATTCGGATTCAGCGACCCCAAAAACATATAGTAAACTCCAGAACTGAAAAAAAAAATTGTGTGGTTCGGTATCAATGATTTAACTTCACAGGTTAATAAAAATTAAAATTGGTTTTTTAGAAATTTCCGTAAATGGATAATTATAAATATAACTAAATGCAAATGCAACTTTCTGGATCTGTAAAAGTACTATAAACTAGAACCAACTCAATATACTACCAAAAAATCGCCAGCTCGGAGCAGCAGCGCTATTGTGTATGGCTTGCGACAACGGAGTCCTGAGTCCAAATCCTGGCTAGAGTATGGATGTTTAGTGGCGTTTTTAATGTGTTACTGAAACGGCAGCAGTGGACTGGAGCGCTGTTGAGTGGCACATGTCTACTCACTCTTGGTTCTCCTCAGTTCGAGTCTCAGCTGCAGCAGACGGAAATATCGCAGGGAGTGATTGTTGTGTTAATGTATACGTGGAAGTATTCTGGATAAGTGATCGAATAGCTATGACTAAGTTTCGCCAGAACATTAATATCAATAAAACATCAAAGAATATACTACTAATTACTTGAACTTTTGCAAAAACGTCATTACAGATAAATATAAAATATACATAATTTTTATAAAATTATTACTAGTATCTTGGTAATATACTATTTTATAGCAGGTGTAGATATCTTTACGGCTTCGGGAAGTTGCATTTGCATCTAATTATAATTACGAATTCTTACTTAAATACTTTGCTGTAAATTACCTTAAACGTTATTCACGAAATACGGTAAATACACAAAAGTGTTAGTATTAGAACATTGAAATTAGATATTTATTTGAACAAACTTTTTTAATGGGTATAGCTCAAAGCACTTACAAGAAATCGATGTCTCGAATAATCATGTGTTGCTTTGTATATTAAAACTAGGATAATATAGACCCAAGTATCTCAAAAAGTAAGTGAGGATGGTATTGTTATTGAGGCAGTTAGGGGCGGTAGAGAAGGCAATTAAAAGTATTAACAACTTTATTCAACAAATGCCATATAGAACCAACAACTACAGTTTGATATAATACAGTAATCGTCATTCTATACAACAACGGAATTGAAATTCTCATTATGATTGGATGTGGAGATAAAATTAGAACGCATGAACAAGTGTGTGATTTTTTTACAAGTATCCAAATCGAGAACCAGTTTCTTAGTCCGCGGGAAGCAAAATAGAGAACATGTTTAGAAAGACTGGTAATGTTAAAGATCTTAAAAGTCGAAGAAAACAAACCTGTGAAGATAAGAAACTGGACGTTTTACTTACATTTCAAGAGAATCCTCACACAAGCTCAAGGTAATAATATGGATCATACGACAGTTCTAAAAATATTAAAGAAAGAAAAGTGACATTCGTACGAAGTGCATCTCGTTCAAGAACTTCTAGAGGATGATTTTGATCGTAGAGTAAAAATTTTGTGAAAATATAATAGTTAAAATGTTTTTAAATATTTTATTTTTTCAATGGTTAATGTTTGGGCTGGAATTGTCAGTAACACAATTATAGGACCATACTTTGAAGAAACCTTAACGGGCCATCGTTATCTACAATTTCTAGAAGAGAAAAGTTTCTTGTACCAACTCTAAACAGTAAACCTAAACAGGTTTTATTCAGATGGCGTACCACCTCATTATACTATTGCGGTACGGGATTACCTAAATATTTGTTTTCATGATCGATGGATAGGTCGAAGAGGATCAATTGAATAGCCACCTAGGTCTCCAGTTTTAACGTCTCTCGACTTTTTTCCATGGGAATATACAAAGAGCAAAGTTTATGTAAATAGACCGGAAAGTTTAGAAGATTTAAAAGAATAAAAGTAATAAATAACTCCTGAAACGATAGCAAAAGTTCAAGTAGAATTTATTTCCCGTCTATCTCCCAGTATTATTGCTGAAGGTCAATAATTTGAACATTTATTGTAACGGCTATTTCTGTTAATAATTTGTTACTAGAGTAATTTCCCGCCTTGCGACTTGCTACCTGTTGGGTGGTTATATATAAATAAATGAATACGTAAATATATAATTGAACTTTTGCAGACTCGTTTTCTCTAGGAAATAAATGTTTTCTAGGAGTTGACAGATACGTTAAGAAATACTTAATTCCCCATTTTTCCTTATATATTGTTTTGTGTAGTTGTACTGTAGAGAAATTCCTGCGGTATTGTGAAGGCCTTACGCCAACAAAAGGAGATCTTAAGAATTCTTATGAACGCGAACTTTCGAGAGCCCTGTCAACCTATTTTTATTAAACCGAGCTTTATACCTCTTCCTTTATTATTTATTATAGTTTCATAAGGATCCATCAGGATGCCATTTACAATTTGTCTGCCCATTATGAATGACTATAACTGTACTACCGACTTATTCCCGATTGCATGTGGGTGTGACATGATGGCGCTCTTGTCATAATATGTCTATTTTGTTAAATCACAATAGGTATACTATAACTGGCCGAAAATGTCTAAGCGATCGTAGAAAAAAAATTATTAGGCGAGTCTGCCTGGGATATTTCCCAAAAATGTTGCATATCATTTGAGCTAGCCACGGATTCTTATAGGAGAAATTCCGCTAAACAAAATTTCCTTATGAAAAATTTTCCTAAACCGTGAGCTTCATGGTCAAATAATTGTTTAAACGAATTTTTTTTCGTTTTTATTTAATAAAATGCAAACGGTTTGATGAATCCGAAAAAATCTTGATTCAATCGAAAGATATTTCCAATACGAGGCGTTTGGCGCCAGGCACAACTCATTTTGCCAACCCGTTTATTTGTTATAGCTAAAATAAATATCTTAATTAACAAATTGATTACTCTGAAACTGATGAGGTTAGGATATTGTTTTTTTCAAAAAAACAAGCCTTTTATACCAAAGAATATACCATATTTCTTTTGGCCCGATATCTTCAATACGTCTTGATTGTTGAACAATTGCCATAATTTGTTAATTAGCAAATAACTTTCTTTTCGACAGTTTGATCGACTTCAAAACAACTTTAAACGATAAATATTGATGTCGGGCATAACCCCCATAGAAGTCTGCATGAATGCAACTTTTTGCTTTTGTGTATTTAAAGTTTAAACTAATTTTGCAAATTAATAAATGGAATATCTCGACTCTGTGTACGCGTATCGAAATGGGGTTTTATGCATATGAAGGAGCTTAGAAAAAGGAAAATTTTGAGACCAGAAAGAACTTGAGCGGATAACCGGAATCGGAAATAAAAGTGATATTGCGTGAGAGGCTCTAATTTGTTTATTAACAACTTTTTGGACACGAGGTTTGGTGCAAATGAAAGCTAACAAGTTTTTCCATCAACCACCAAAAATTCTACAAAAAAATTCAATCCCTGAAGAGTTATACGCATTTTTGACCCTTGAATCTCTCCCGCGACGTGAAAATAGTAAGATTTTTTTCGTCAAATTTGCTTTTATTTCATGTAACCAAGTATTTTTTATGATTAATAAATGTTTTTAGTTTATGAAAAATTTTAAAAACGTCGTAAATAATATTTTCATTAAATAAATGGCTGTCTTGTAATAAACATATGATTGTTCTTGTCCAACGAGGGTGTGTCGGTAATTTTTTTTTTTTTTTTACTATGTTTTGTTTATTTTATTTGAGGGGGGTGTCTGTCGGAAAAAGACAAAAAATAAAAAGGAAACAATTTTTTTTCAGTTTTTTCTTATAACGAAAAAAAGTTCACGTCTCATGAAAAAAATTATTTCAAATGGTATTTTGAAGTGCACCAAAATCTTTGATCAAATATAACCGAAAGAAAAAAAATGTTGGTAATTTTGGATGAACACGTGGAAAAAACACGGAAAGAACGAACAGCTTCACGCATCGCGGTCAAGGACTACCGTGTTGTAAAAGACCAGTTCCCTTCCACCGTTCCATGATTTAGACAATAAGAAATGTAGAGCATACAAAGCAAGTGCACAGCATCAGCTCGAGAGTTACAGATTTCATGAAGTTCTCAAGAATAAATAATTATTTATAGCGTTTTCTACAATTTAAAAATTATTTTGTTAGAGGAAATATTTTATTGCACGAAAAAAAGTGAATTTGACAACAAGAAAAAAATTGCCCACATCGAGGATCGAACCCGCCACCCCATTGCGCGTCAAATCTTGCTATTTTCCCGTTGCGGGAGAGATTTCTTTAAGGGTCAAAAACGCGTATAACTCTTCAGGGATTGAGTATTTTTTTGTAGAACTTTTTGTGGTAGATGAAAAAACTTGTTAGCTTTCATTTGCACTGAACCTTGTGTCCAAAAAGTTGTTAATAAACAAATTAGAGCCTCTCACGCAATATTACTTTTATTTCCGGTTCCGGTTATTCGATCAAGTTCTTTCTGGCCTCAAACTTCTCCTTTTTCCAAGCACTTTCATACGCACAAAACCCCATTTCGATACGCTTACTCAGAGCCGAGATATTCCATTTGTTAACTGACAAAATTAATTTAAACTTTAAATAAACAAAAGCAAAAAGTTGCATTCGTGCAGACTTCTATGGGGGTTATGCTCGATATTTATCGTTTAAAGTTGGTTTGAAGTCGATAAAATTTTCGAAAAAAAAGTTATTTGCTAATTAACAAATTATTCCAATTGTTTAAACAATAAAACAGTATTGATAATATCGGGCCAAAAAAAAAACAGTATATTCTTTGGTATAAAAGGCATGTTTTTGAAGGTCGTGGAATAGTTGCTATGGTGTTGATTGTTATTTATTGTTTACTAGTTTATACACATAAGCAACAAATAAAGGTAAAAATAATAATAAATTGTGAAAAATTGATGAAAATTAGTATGTCTCGGAGGAAATTAGAAAAGAAGCAGATGAAGTTTGTTTAAACTTACTACCTAAGAACTTCCAAGTTATTTATGATGAGGAAAATTAAAGTGAAGTGTAAATGCTGGCTTATTTTCTTAGCGTACAAAAAAAGTGTTCAGCTTCTTCAATGTGGAAAAAGTATTTAATGCTGACGGAAACTTTAAAGGTTTATAAAAATATTGATATTTCTAAATATGGGAAACTTATTACTAATTTAAAAGTGTGTCAAGAACTGACAAACCAAATTAAGTTAATTTTATATTCTCTCACTAGCGACTTTTTGAATATTCTGTCACTAATGTGTCATACATTACATTCTATATGTGAAATCACCATAGTAATAGCCATGGTCGATGCTTGTGTTGAATAATAGTATATTCTACAACAAGTACTGGAATAGCCCATATTCCACACGAACGAAAACTTTGTAGTCCGAGCCGAAGGCGAGGACTACGGATCGCGAGTGTGGGATATGCCATTCCAAACGTGTTGTAGACTATACTTTCTCTAACAAGATTTTAGAAATTATGCAAAAAAACTTCAAACTGGTGTAAAACGTCAAATGCAAAGCTAGCCGTAACCATAGCAACCGAATCACTAAGTGTGGTTTAACGGCTTCTGATTTGTCGAAAGCGCATAACGTATTATAGCATAACACTGTGTTGGAGTGATACTTGTTCCGACACAATTTTTAGTTGTGGAATTTGTAGTTTCCGAAGAGATGAATTTTATAACACGTTAACTCAAATTTCGAATAAGAAATGTCTATATGTATGTATGTATGTATGTATGTATGTATGTATGTATGTATGTATGTATGTGTGTAGAGATCAAGCGCCAGACACGAAAAAAGTTCGAATTACGTCAAATTGATGCAGAAGGCTGCTTTTTTTCTATCGTTAGATATTACGATTCTGAATAAGTACCTAGATTGGCGAATAAAAATGTATGCTTATTTTTTTACAACCAAAAGAATTTTGAAAAAAAAAACAGATTTTTTTCACATGTAAATTCCCACTTGAATTATTGCCGGAAATTTTTCGAGTACATGAATTTTCTTAAAAAATTCATGTACGAGAAAAATTTCCTGCAATTAATTCAAGCACGCGGGGAATTCGGTAAGAAAATTTCAAACGAAAATAAATTAAATAAACTCTAATTTCAACTGAGATTAAGATTATTCTAAGACATAACAAGGTATAAGATTAGTAGGCCATGAATGGGTCTTGTTGACAATGTGACAGAAACGCATCGGAATTAGTAAGTAGTGTTGTTGTGTCAAGGTGGAACGTTGTTTTCTTTATAAATTTTCATGCTTTATACACATATAGTAGCTCAGTTTCAGCACAGTATAACTTGACAGAGATGGCTTTGAAAGAAAACGACATTAGTTATTTAACATTATTTCATTGACAGTTAAACCAGTTTAAACTTTAAACTCAATATAAACATAATATTTCTCGTTTAATATGAAAAATAAAATTCTATTTTTATGTAATAGCAAATGTCAGATATGATCATATATCAATAATTTGAAAGAAAATTTTCCACTTATTAATTTCGTTCAGGGTACCCTGGAGGATGAAAATTTCCGGAAATTTTTTGGGTTGCCATAGTAACGACACAAAAACAAACTTCTGATTGGCTAAAAAGGTGACGTATGAAATTTTCATTTTATTTACTTATTATTTCCAAAACATTTTTGATTTTAAAGCAGTAGGCTGGGGTCTTTGTACTTCTTGTCGAAATTGTCAGGATAGATTTCACTATTTTAAAAT
The DNA here is from genome assembly GCA_963583905.1 of Stenurella melanura. NCBI lineage: Eukaryota > Metazoa > Arthropoda > Insecta > Coleoptera > Cerambycidae > Stenurella > Stenurella melanura. Next base: position 49,514,223 of record OY757311.1, read on the forward strand.
TAGGTTAACACAGATCGATAGACAACGTTATTGTCTACAACTCTTATCTGACACATTTTTTTGTAAGCTCTCAAAAAAGTTATGGCGATTTCACACGTCACCAATAATTTTCAAAAAATTCATATACTCGAAAAATTTCCGACAATAATTCAAGCACTTGGGAGATAACAAGTCATAATTGTATGGCTGAAAGTATGCCCAAGAAGTTGATGCGAGACAATTTTGAAAATATTATTTTTTTGCGCGATTTACCCTCAAAAAAATTTGAAATCTGAAAAATCATTATAATTTGTGGGATCGAATACCAATGCAGATGTTCTTAAGCTCAAACTATAGGTTATTATCTCTAATTTTAAAATCAGTAAAGGAAATATAGTTGAAAACAAAAATTTTCCAATCTTTTTTCACTTTGAAAATTTAAAAAATTATTAGAATAGATCTAAAATTTGTATTTTTTAAAGGTTACGTTCTTTTCAAATGTATTATTAAATTTCATTGAAACAAGTCCAGTACAACTGGGGATATCCATATTTTTGAGAAATAATATTAATAATTTTTATTGCACAACAATATATACACTTACAAACAGATAAACAATAATTAATAAATACATTGTGGAAAAGCGGAGTTCAATAATTTTGGATATATTATCCAAAATTATTGCTCTTCCACTCAACCTAAAAAGTAAAACATAACTATAAAAAAGTGAGTATCTTAGCTAAATAAGTATCGCAGACAATTTTTAAATACAGGTACAATGCAAGTAAATGAATTAAAGAATAGAAAAGATAACTAATTTGACTAAGAAACAAAAGAAAACAATTACTCAAACCAGCCAGTTTAGGCCAGTGACTTTAATATATAAAAAAGTTGTTCCTCTTAGCACGCCGGTTTCTTTTTGTAAAATTAGTAAAATATTAGCCATATTACGGGCAAAGAACTTTTGATGTAATTCGCCCGCCGCTAAATTTGTTATTGCAAAATTACTGCAAGATTCATAATTAATTTTTTATAAGCCTTCTTCTTTCTAACTTCCATTCCAATCGTCCGATTTGAACTTTTCAAAGCTCATTTTACTCGGGATACATGTACTTTTAAAGGCAATTGCTTCCATTATGCTCCAATAATAAATACTATTTTTACATAACAGAAACTGATGAATTTTTGCAAATTTTGAGTTCCGTATTCAAAGTTGCGTAACTATACGAAATATTCAGTTAGATTGCTCAAAGTTTTTTTGCGTATACTTCAATAGTTACTAAATATACTTTCGGTGTCCATTTTATCATACGTGTAAAATTTTACAAAATATGACGTATTGCAAAAAATGTAACTTGCTTATAACTTTGAACCAAGGCACTTTTTGATCATGATTTTTGCGGGAAATTACATGGTTTGGTAAGACCTACCTTTTCTATTTCAAAGAAAAAAATTTCAAAAAATTAACATTATTTATTTAAGAAAAATAATATTTGCAAGTAACAAAAATTGCAAGAACTTTTTTGATTACGCAAATTTTAATGAGATTCAAACGGCATTAGATTCGTTGGAGAAAGAATACGTTGATATCACCTTTTGTGAACCCTTTTTTGACATTTCAATGATTCCAGATTTGGCACTGTTGAGACTTTTGTAATTACATTTTTCGAAAAATTCGAAATGGAGGCTATATGTCAGATATATTATATATATTTGTTAAAAATGTATACCAAAGCATCGCATAGAAAAAAACGGATGGTAACACTGGTAGGCGAAGATACACCTTACAATGCCACTAATATCAGCCCCACCACTAAACATGCGTACTGTTGTACGAGCGGGCGTAATTGTTCTTTTTTTTTTCAGTGTAATACGTACGAAAAAATATAAAAAACGTAACTTCAGATAGTAAAGAGTCCTCCATTATTGGCCTAAAATCACTGGACTAGAAAGTAGTATCATGAATCAATAGCATTTTGAGTTTTTTGGAGAACATTCTAAGGCTGAGTTGTTTGAGATGATTGAAATCCTATTATAAAGTCAAATGTAAAAGTGGACCGAAAAAGAGTATGTTTTTAAACCGGATATTAATATTGTGGATATCCGTTCTAAATCTTAACTTATTTAATAAATACTGAGGTTTATTTGTGGTGGTAATTTTAAGATAGAAGGTGCAGCAGTGTAGAATCCCCCTCTTAGAATTTAACCACCCAGTTTCAGCTATCTTGGCAGATACATGATTTCGATTACGAAATCCACAAATTAAACAAATGCAAGAATCTTGAATTAAATGCAGCCGTTTTGCATCAGCTTTACTTAAATATGGCCGATACACTACATCTACATAAATGTGATGTGATAACACCAAGGCTTCGCAAAGAATGATATTATTCAGAGTATGCCTGTTGGTATAAATAACCTATTATGACAGAAGTTAACATTTTGATGCGGGGTTCAGTCAGTTGAGTTCTTATTCCTTAAACTTTTGCCTACTAGAAACAAAATAAGTTCTCTCCCATCCACCATTTAAAAAAAAAATGTGTATAATCGTTGATAAATCCAAAAGTTTATCTGTGTATACTCTTCATGTTTTATATCAATCGATGTAGTGATTTATACAAAAATATCTTCTTCAAGATTTAGACCTTAAGAACCCCCAATAGGAAAGATACTTTTATTGCCATTTTAACCCAAACTGCACGCTCTCGAATTATTGCAACAACCTCATAGTACACCCACCTGTTACCATATATAAGACAAAATCTCATGATCAAAGAAATTATATTTAGTTTAATTTCTTATTGTAATAGACATGGAAGAAATGTAAAGAGACAAATTTCTATTCAGAACACCTACACCAGCTCAACCTTACAGTCACTAATAAAATTCACGATATCGACTTTTAGATTCAACTTCTGACCTTTTTGAGACATTGATAATGAACGTCACATCTATCATTACCATATCGATATTAAATGTTTTAAGACAACGGAGGATATTTTCGTCCAAAAACTTTTCTCGTAATTGATGCGAGCTATTAGCATTTAGACACGTTATGTCTGAAAGGATTTCCAATATTACTGGCGCTCCCGACAGAGCTTGTCCATGAATAAAAAATAAAAAAGTTGAACGAAAATTCTCACATCCAATAAATATTTAAGCGGGTGACCTTAATCTGTCGATCTAGGAGGCGATTATCCGAACTAACGCAATTATGAGTATACTCTGGATACGATTTTATTGTATAAATATCTACAATGTATACAAAGGCATTTTATATTAATAAATTATATTGGAGTTATTTTAAACCAGTCCATTAATATGTCAGCTGAAAATTTAATTGTATTTATAGGAAATATAATGAACCTGGGGCACAAATTAAATTTACAAAATATAGGCACCGAATATTTTTAATCAAGAGATAATCCAAATAACTTTTCAATCACACAGAATATTAATTAAAATTCAGAGGGTCTTTTTGTAATAAACTTGGCAAGAATGATTGCTCACAATTAATAATTCTTCAAAAGCATACAGGCTGATCCAAAATAAAGGTAAACTTAGCTAAATTTGAAATAAACGGTTTCCATAAAAAAGTTAGTAGAGTACTTTCGAAACCTTAAGTTGCCGATACACAGAGACACAAAAATGTCGATAGTTATGTCTAGATTGCTCTTAGATTACTCTAAGTACGTGTTCACATTCAGAAATGTGAATATGCTGTAGAGTAATTTACGAGAAATCTAGACACAACTCTCGACACTTTTGTGTCTCCATGTATCCTTAACCTTATGAACCGTGAGATGCGCAAAAGGCGGAGTTTATTCCGCATAAGTACATTTTGATAACATTGACTCAGCTACCACATAAATTTAATATAATGATTTACTTACATTGTTGGAATTAGATTAATATCCCGGCGCAAAATTCCCTAGTTTCTAAATTAATCTCAAAGGGCCGGTGGAGATCTGTACACGCCGACAGCTCTGGATGAAGTGAAAACAATAGATATCTGATAATTTTAGAAAGTTGTGTAATTGAGACGATCACCGAAATTATATATCTGCGACTACCAAGGTGAAAGCTCATGAAGTTTTGAAATACCTCTAAAACATCTGAGCTTTCTGAACGCAATCACAAATTTTCGATATCTGAAATTCAAAGAGACTTGCCTCTGTTGTAAAAAAGCTACTGAACTGAGAGAGCCAGTATATTTAAGGATAGTTATTCATTAGTACAGACATAGACCAAGATCCCAGAGCTGCCAGATCTACACCATTTTAGCAAAGCTAATATTTTGACAACGAATAGTACGATATGTGGTTAAGAACGTATATAATTGCTGGCTTGAAAGCGGGGCTCTTTTACAGGTAACCAGGTGCTAAAGGTACATAAAAACACTACGAACTTACGTCATAGTATGATGGCTGGTTTTTATATAAGTTTGAGAGAATACTGTTAAAAGCCAACTTTCATTATTGCCAGACACTTCCCATGGGCCCTAACTTCCGCCAGATGCTTTAAAGTTCGAAAAGTACCAAGCAAGTTAGCTAATTAACTAATTCTGGACGCTCTAAAACTCAAAAAAACCTAACCTAACCTAACAAAACATAATAAATCTTTTGTTTTGTTTCGTTTTCTTACATAGTTAGTGGTAGAACTGATTCCAAAATTAGTCAGTTACCCAGCTGGCACACTAACGTCAATTTGCGTCATTTATTTGTCATAATATACGCCATAAGTCCCAATATAACCACGTTCAATGTACGTCTAAATGACGTCATATCCTGAAGTCACAATCACGTTCAATACGACCTTAATTTGACGAATATGGCCCCAAATAAGAACCCTTTCCATACATCATTTTTACGTACGATCAAGGTTCAATGCCGATGTCGATATAACGTTTAATATGACCTTGATTTGACGAATAATGGCCCAAATAAAAATCTTTTTTCATTGAACAGATTGGGCCGTTACTTGATGAAAATCCATGATAATAATTGGGAAGAAAACTATATTAGTTTTTGATTTTCACTTTATTTCTTGTCAACATGACAATTGTTTCGCCACACAGTGGCTTCTTCAGATATTGAGTACTGGTATACTAATTTTACAATGCACAAACTATATGGTTTTATACAATTTTGATGTAATCCTAATCTTAATTGCTAAGCGGAAAAGTACAATATAATTTTAATTACTAAATGGAAAGGTACATATAGTTCTAGGAAATTTATTAAATCTAATTTTAATAAGTAAATAAATTTAGTAAGGGAGATGAGTTTGTTTCAATTTGGTCATTTAATAAAATATCAGACGACTTTAGTTTATTTATTTCTAGAGATTCTAGTAAATCGAGTTTTAACCCTTTTTTCTCGGTGTGTAAAATTTTTAAACTCTTCGTTGAACACGTGACCTACTTCTATTAGGTGGTTAGCATAAGTTGAGTCTGTTTTATTACTGATGTAACTTCTTTTATGTTCTGACAACCGTTTACCAAAATTTCTTCCTGTTTGTCCAATATATACCTTAGGACAAGCACCACAAGTCAACTTATAGACGCCTGATTTATTTTCTGATGAAATTTTGTCTTTTGCATTTTTTAAATGTTTTCCTATTGTGTTATTAGTTTTGAAAGCTACATTAATATTACGTTTTTTTAAAAAAGAGGAAGTTTTTTCTGTTGGGTAGCCAATGTAAGTGAGAACTTTGAAACTATTATTTTGATCTTTTATTGTTGGATATACTTCTTTAATGGCTTTATTGAAAGATTTTTTCACAATGATATTGTCTATTACTTCTGGGTTGTAACCATTGTTGAATGCAATTTGTTTTATTATTTGTAGTTCTTTGATATAATTTTCTTCTGATAAGGGGACAGTCAAAAGCCTGTGTATCATGCTGTTGTATACTGCTATTTTGTGTTGGCGAGGATGTGCTGAGGTGTTGTGTATTGTTATGTCAGTGTGGGATGGTTTATGAAAAATTGAGAAATTATGTTTTTTATTGAGTCTTGTAATAGTCAAATCTAGAAAGTTAATAGCATTTTCGGTTTCAGTTTCGAAAGTAAATTTAATTTTAGGGTGGAGTGAGTTTATGAAATTTAGGAAATTGTTGAGTTGTCGTTTAGTTCCTGTGAAACAAGTTAAAATATCATCTACATATCTATACCAATAAAGAAATTTATTGCTTTCTGGGTTTTTATGTATTTGGTTTTCTAAAAAGTCCATAAATATTTCGGATAAAAGTGGGCTGAGAGGATTACCCATAATTAGACCCTCGTCGCTCGTATAAATCTTATTATTAAATTGAAAATAATTTTGTTCTAGGCAAATGGTTAAAAGATTTATAATCTCCTGTTTTTTAACAATGTTTGTATTATTTTTATCTAAAAGATTTTCTACTAAGGTTATTGTCTCTTTTGGTGGTATACTAGGGAATAAGTTCTGTACGTCAAAGGAAATTAATTTTGCATTGTCCGGTAGTGTCATATTCTTTAGTTTGTCTATTAAGTCGTAAGAATTTTTGATACTATATTTTGGGGTGAATTTAGTGTTTTCTTTTATTACATCTATTAATTTGTGTGAAATATTAAATGATGGTGCTGTTAAAAACGAAACTACAGGTCTTATCGGGAGATTACCTTTATGTAATTTGACTAGAGAATACATTTTTGGTATTTGAGGATTCATTGTCTTTAATTTATATTTATCAGACGCAGTAATAACACTGTCTGAGTTTTTAATTGCTGATTGTATTTCTTTTTGGTATCGATTTGTAGGATCTTTATCGAGTATTTTATACTGTGCTGTATCTAAAAAACTGTTAGTTTTATCTACATAGTCTGTTTTGTTTATAACAATTGTCATGTTGACATGTCATGTTGACAAGAAATAAAGTGAAAATCAAAAACTAATATAGTTTTCTTCCCAATTATTATAATCTTTTTTCACTTGAGAATATTATTTCATATTTCAGTTTATATTCATTTTGCGCTTTTATTAATTAGGAATGGTTTGAATATACATATATTATTATAAATAGCACTGTAACAGAATTGTAAACACCTTAAAATCATCCGGCTGTGCGATTTGAACCGCCGGCCTCTCGCTTGGTAGTCCAGCACGCTTCCTCTGAGTTATTGTTCTTCATGTAAATTTTACTTTAGAGTGTATTTATTACTTGCAGTTGAGTACCCGGTTTAAACATAATATTCCCTTTCAGCCTTAACCGTGTACAATTTGTCCATTAATAAAATCAAGTGCAATGGCAAATTTCTATAAAATACTTACTTTGTGCGAATAGTAAATGTTGTTCAATTAAGCAATGGATATTATGTTCATATGGGTGTTAAAAATTATTTAAAAATATTCTTTATTCATGAAAGAGAGTTTAATGCTTTAAAATTAAAAGAAAAAAGTTAGTTTTCATTTAATGTACATGGCAGCACTCCTATTTTGCTTTATGGTCAAAGATAAGAGTTAATTTTCGAATGTTTGCTATAGTGGTGGTAGAGTGCCATTTTACTAATCATTTTTTGTTTAATTCGCTCTGCGCTTTGAAATACATATATACACATATAACAGGTATGTTAAGGTTGAGGGAAATATAGGTCAGCGGCCAACTACCGGTTGTTAGACCTATTTACAAGAAGGTGGCGATAAAGATGTACACTGCAGTTGTGATAGAGACGCAGTATAGTTTGAATTTCAATGTCATAAATACCTAATAAAAGTAGAATAAAAATTACATGGCGTATATGCGGCAAAGATTTCACATGTAGCTGTGGTACCTACATACGCGATAGAGTAAGAACATAGGAGTTATTGTTATTCAATAGTAATCAATACAGCTAATATATAAAAGTAACTGTTATAAAAGATGAAAATATAAAAAAAGTATTCACCGTTTATATTTATTTATACAATACCAAAAACATAAACGTGACTCAAAACGTGACATCTCTGCGAGATTTTAAAATGTGATGTAACTTTCACGTCATTTTTAAATCCAGTGTATGACGTCAGTAAATGAATCAGAAATGACGTCATAACAACGTTCTGTCTACAATGTCTCTGCGACATTCTAAATTGTGACGTAACTTTGACGTCATTTTTAAATCTAGTGCATGACGTCAGAAAATGTCTCAAAAATGACGTCATAACAACGTTCTGTCTACGACGTCTCTGCGACGTTTTAAAATGTGATGTGACTTTGACGTCATTTTTAAATCCAGTGTATGACGTCAGAAAATATGACTTAATCATGACCTGTTTCTAAGATCCAATATATTTATGACTCAAGAATGACATCATAACAACGTTCTGTAAACAACGTCTCTGCGACGTACTTTAGTAGTCATATTTTAATATGACTTTATTTTAACGTCATATATTTGGCAAATGATGTCGTAGTCCGATACTGACCATAAACTGACGTCTGATGACGGCAAATTGACGTCAGTGTGCTGGCTGGGTAGCTAGCTTGCTTGGTCTTTTTCGAACTTTAAAGCGTTTGGCGGAAGTTAGGGTCCACGGGAAGTGTCTGGTAACAATGAATGTTGGTTTTAACAATATTCTTTCAAACATATATAAAAACCAGCCATCATACTATGACAAAGGTTCGTAGTGTTTTTATGTGCCTTTAGCACTTGGTTACCTGTAAACGGGCCCCGCTTTTAAGCTAGCAATTATGCATACGTTCTTAACCACATATCACACTATTTATTGTCGAAATATTAGCTTTGCTAAAATGACGTAGCTCTGGCGGCTCCGGGATCTCACTGTATTAGGATTTAAAGAAAATAAAATGTCTGTATGCAAATAAAAAAACAATGGTTGTAGCTGCTGAGTGTAAATATCACAAAAGTATAATCAGATGTCTACTGGCCTCATGTGGCCTCCTAGAAGATAACTGTAGATTGGCCACTATGCCTTCTTCCATTACTTTAAAAAAAGATTAACATTTTCAGGACATAAAGAAGCCATACGTAAAAATAAAAATTAGTGTTTCTGTTTTCATATCATGTATTATTCAATAACAAAATCGAAGATAAAAATAAATGTCAAGAGTAATAATATCTAAAATTAAAAAATAAATAATTGGTTTTACACTTTATACAGATATTTTATTTTATAAAACAGTTTATTTGTGTATAAAATAGAGGAAATAAAACCCATAATATAGGTGCATCATTATACTCTTTGCTCCGATTTACTGCACTCTTTATCCAATTGTTGCACATTCTATAGGATACTCTTCGCAGTTCTTTTGTCAATAATACTAGTTTTAAATTTCTTGTTAAATAAAAAACTAATACCTTTTTCATTTATTAATCAATTTTATTCAAACAGCGGTAAGAAAATTCGATTTTTACCTTCCGGTGACTTCGAGCGGCCATATCTCGAAAACCAAGGCACGCATCGATCTCAGATTTGCGACAAACGATTTCTTACATCTTTCTACGTACCAATGAATTTGTTCAGATTTTTGATAACTTTAGTTTGGTAGGAATGGCCCTCGAAGCTGGGCCGTATCCATCGAGAAGCTAAATCCTAGTACCTCTCACTTTGGCGGCCGATATCTCACATAAAAAGCGCCGAAAGAATATCGTGTCCCACGTCATCGCATTCAAAATTTAAGTCGCAATCGATTCAGTATAAAAAAGAGGGGGCCATATTTGTCTAGAAAAAGTTACAGCAATTTATGTGAAGGGATGTCGAACTCGCGGTTTTTTTGAGGTTATGGCAAAATTCTGACATGATGGAGTTAAATAGACCTCGGATTCGGATTCAGCGACCCCAAAAACCTATAGTGAGCATGGTCAGACCAGAAAACATTTTTTTTTGTGTAATTGTGTAATTAATTGCTCATGGAAGTGTACCATTAGAATGCAAATTTGTAAAGAAAAGTATGTAAATAAATTCAGTTTGGAGTCTTTTTTGAGGATCTTATGTGGTACACTCATTTATTTATCCTACTATACCGTAATTATGTTAACACCTACATAATATAAAATAAAATAAGTGTACTTGAAGCGTGTCAAAGGATTGTACTATTTGAACATACATAAATTCATAAGTGTGATTTATAAACGTAGTCTCATATAAACAGCGCCTTTTCATAAGTGATATTTTTCAAAACCATTTCCCTTTACGTTTGTAATTTCCTGTTTTAATGAATTAAAACTCTCAAACGATTGACGTTCCAGGATCAAAAGGAAATATATTTGTACAGTAACTCTGCATGCCATTAAATAAGCCGTATATCAAATTCCAGTGTCCCTATAATTTCATTTGGTTCTTTAAACCCGTGTGATCAAATGCTTTATGGACATTTCCCAATTCTGTACTTTGTTCGCTTTAAATAAACAGAAAGCGTTAAGCTTAAAATGACCTGACACATTTGTAACACCTAGAAACACTATTTATCCTGTTTCGTTGAGCATGGCAGACAAAGAAAGTAATACGAAGAATTTTCTTAGTGGTACAAACTTCCCCAAATAGTACGGTGGCTTCTGCCATACCGTAGCGGTTTTAATGAAGGAAGTATGGCACTAGGTTGAAATTACTTTTTATACCATAGTCAGTAAAACACCCAAGGTAGAGTTTCCAACTCCGCTTCTTAAGCGCACAATAAGGAGGGGCTGGCTCTTTTGGGACCCTGAAAATAAAAAGTTTTCCTGAAAATATCAAAAGCGTTCTGCAGTAGTTCAGTTTTAGGAGACAAACATCGACGATCAGTTGCGAGGAAGTTACTTAGGCCGCGCTTAAATTAATTAAAAATTTATTTCTCATATAACCTATATTTTTTAGACAAATATTGGAAAATTTAGATCTTCCTGTCACATATTTATAGTTGAAGTTGTCCTAATTTTAATTGATTGTAGTGGAAATAATAATTGAACGATCAGGATATTTTAAATAAGGCCATTATTTTCCAAAAAGGAAGTGGGCTAGTAAAGAAATAGTGCACTAAGAAAAAAATATAGTTAAATCAAGTAAGTTAAATAGCTACATGCACATAATTCGGTACAAACAATCTCATTTGAGTAGCATGTGCAGCGAGGTGAACATCATTTTTTGCATGCACATTTGGTAATATTAAATATTTCCGTTGGTACATTTAATGGATTTTTGGTCAAGACTGGTGAATAGCTGAAACATAAGATATAACTTACAAGTTGTATTGATCGAAGAAAGAACAGTTTTTTATACCTATTGTTCTCAAGATTCCATTCGTAAGTTACAGGAGAAGGGAGGTTTTTATAGCTTAAATTACACTTATTACATAAAAGTGCTTGGTAATTGGCCCGTGTCAAGTATGGAATTAGTGATGCCTTTGTAGTTGGGAGCAAGTCATTAGTAATCTGTTTCTTTGAGAATAACTGCCATCGGAGTGTTTCGATGCATGTGACCTTAGTTCTGGACAGAACACTTGACATACAAATTTCTCTAGTGCAGAAATATTATAGCATTCTCATTCTGAAGGCATCTGAGTGCTACTAAATCTTATTGATCTGCATTGAGGAAAGCCGTCCAAAGGTCATCTTTTCCTTTTTGTAAAATGTGCTGGTCGTTTCTGAACCCGATATTGCATGGAATTCAAGTAATACAGCCGCTATGATTGGTCCAAGCGCTTTACATATGGGCGTAAGTGGAATCATCCTTTGCTTTTTCCAACCCTAGTATGAAAATAGGCTCCATTGGAGAAGTGTTCACGATGACTTAAAGCTATAAAAAAGAAATCGGTATCTGGTGAAAATATGTGAACACACTTTTCTTGCTTGGCCAAAATTAAGGAGTGTAGCAAAATTTTGGTATCAGCTTCCTGTTGATCGGTGACCAAATTAGAGTATTCAGCTTCAAAAGACATTAAAATCTCCTCCTTCAGAGAAACTACTACTTTTAGAAGTTTTTCTCTTGCGTAATAGATTATATTTTTTGCCAAATAACCAATCAGTTCAGTTTTAGTCTCAGTAAGGGATCAAATCGATTTCGGGACGTGTTCGGGTGGTAAAGAGAATTCGAGTGAAAATGGATCGATCTTTTTTAATTTCTAGTGAGGTTGATTTAGCAGTTTTAGCACCTACTTTCATTGACTAAATTGGTTTTAACTCTTCCGACAGACACGTGTCATAACACGCGTTCCCAGTAGCGCAACGTATTATTGTTATGTAGCATATCAGCGGCGAGATGTTGTAATAAAATATGATAATATGAAATGTAAGGGCATGTAATAATTACTCAAAATAAGCAATATTGCTGTTATTAAGCAACATGCGTCTATATCTGATATTCTTAGAAATAACCTTTGACAAGCCTCAGACTAAAAATTGACTCTATCTTGAAGTACATAATCTATTAACCTTTCTTAACAATTTGAGGTACTTATGACAATTACTTTCTTCACGAAAATCGCCACGGCTCCCATTTTTTAACACAGGCAATGGCACTAAAATAACTCAAAATGTATTTGTATCAAGTGAATGTTTCTTTCATAGATTACTTGGCACTTAGTGAATACAAAGATATAATTGTGTTTCGGATTAATTACAACCTGCTAATTATAAAAATACTACGATCGGCATACATCCCAGTTAGTGGAGGTCCAGAGGCAGGTTAATAGAGGAACAGCGGCAGATATTTTAAATCTGCCAGGTGTCTACTTTTAATCCATAATTAGTATATGCCAAGCAGATTAATCTCTAGCTGTTAGAAATGTGTTAGGTAATTGCATGCTGGCTCCTATACTATAGAACAAATGGAAACGTAACTCTTCAACAAAATGTTCACATGATAAATAGTCTTAACTCTGATGTTAAATTAATAAGGTAGCACTAGCCGTCTAGAATTAATCTGGATCTGATACAAGCAACACCAATAGCGATTAGTACTAGTAAAGATAACCTTCAAGAAAACATAGTGATCTCGCCCCGAACGAACGTAGAAGCTGTGAAATTTAAGGCAGAGATTGAATACCCTTCTTCGGAGGAGATGTAAAGCAGTCAGTACCTTGTCTATTAGATGTTAGACAATTTAAAAATCCGTGCTCTTCTTACGAGAAGAAGTTTGGCAAAATTTCTAGGTTGGCGTTAGTAACGAAAATAAGCTAAACTTAAATACGAGAATAAAGAAAAGAGTTCAAAACCTCTGTTAATTGAATTCTACGAGGGGATTAATACTACAAAAAATGGCGTACAATAATTATAATTACCTACTTCTATAATTTCAATAACTATGTTAATTAAAATTTATAATAATAGTTAATTTGTAACAACTGTTTAATTACGGTAATTGGAAGTAATATATTGTAATAAAAGGTAATTGAAAATACTATATTAATGATAGAGTCTTCGAAAAATGTTACTCAAATTCAGTTTTTTGACTATACCTCGCTAACCATTAGCGATATCGAAGTTATGCGCCTTAAATAAAGCATATAAAGTTCCTTACAGAACCTGTCATATAGATTATTTCTGTATCTATTGTTATACTCTTCGGAAATCTAAAAATAAAAGTTTGATCAACAAATTTCTAATACTGTAATATCTCTTTTCGTTGAGAAAAATGTTCATGTCATTATATTAGTCATGCAATACTGAACAACTTTCAAAATGTCCGTCGTCTAGCGATTTATCTGTCCGTCTCACCATCCGTCATATTTCTTGTAAGCACAATAACTTGAGAACGAAAAGCCCGATTTCATTAAAACTTGAACGGTAAATCAGCGTTAGATAGAAAAACTTTTTCATGTTTGAAAAAAACCAATCGGAATATGTGAAGGTTATGAACCATTTTGTTAAAAATTCTTTATTAACTTTTTTCAAAATTGAAACGGCTCTTGTTCTATCTAATACGGTTCCAATTTTAATAAAATCGGTTTGCCCGTTCTTAAGTCATTATAATTACAAAAACATGGCAAATAGAGAGACGGGCGGACAGACGAACGGATAGATGATGGACATTTTAAAAGTTATTCAGAATTGCATGCCTAATACAAGGATATGAAAATTTGTCTCTGTCAGCTATATTTACGATTTTAGAAATGTGTGGATCAAATTATTGTTTTTGTATTTTCGAAGAGTATAACAATAGATACCGAAAAAATGTATATGATATTTTTTATGGGGAATTTTATAAGATTTATTTTATATTTTATTAGAGAGTATAATTTCGATATCGCCATTGGTTAATGAGATATAGGTAACACACTGAATTTGAATAATATTTCTCCAAGACAGAGACAGATAGAGATGGAAACTTTTAGCATGTTTAATAGTTCACCTTAATGTATATCTTTTGTCAAGTTTCATAACTTCCAATATTATTTCCCTCCATTTTTTCCTGTTTGACTTAAGAATCAATATTACTTTGTATATGGTTATTGCGTTTTCGATCGACAATTTGCTTCTTCTGTACATTAATGACTAAAACAGAGACGCTTATCCAGGGAAGATAATGTTCTTATCCAGCATCTATCTATCGTTGATGGTCAGGGCAAGAACCGTTCCACGGAAGAAGTGCACTTACCCAACGCATGGTTTTTAGCATGTAGAAAATTATTTCCACTAGAGACTACTACAAGGTTTAAAAGTTTTATTTTTGTTTCAGTTCAGCAAATGTACGGATCGAATGGGGCGATGAAGCAAGGCGCAAGCATGACAACTTTAACAGGAGCAGGTGTAACAGCCACCGTGCAACAGGGAAACTGGTGCCACCCTGCGGGCCCACTCGGGTTCCGCCTCAGCACGCCGGCCCGGGCCCGCCTCTACTGCCAGGCAAAGTGAGACATGCGCACGCACCAGCAAACGGTGGTGATGCAGACCATGTCACTCAAAGCCAAAAGGACGAATGGTTCGTCTAGCAGTAGGTAAGGAATTTTTCTGAACTTATCAACGTAGTAGTCCAAAAGCTAGGTGGTTTCTTTGGGAACTCATCTTTACATATATACATTTTGTGGGATTTAATTAATTATTCCTAACATAAATTATGACAAAATATACTCAGTCAGTTTTCCCGTATTTCAAGATATTCGGTATCTTACATAATATTTTATTCAGGAAACTTACAACAAACTATAAAAAATAAGAACGATCTTTTAATAATAAGTTGAGAGAAACTCAACTTAGCGGAAAATGTTAAAGGACACGCGCGCTCGCCACTCGCCACTAAGACGCTTAGCCGACTGAGCTACCGTGCCGGTCCAAAATTATCTTACTTGCGACAAATTTAGTTACAGGAAGTTGTGTTACATTAATAACTTGCCAAGCAATTAAATTAGTATAATCTTTTGCTTCCAAATTCAATGTTGCTATCACAAACTTTCTTGAATCGGTCATCATAGCCAGAAACACATTTTCTGGGTGGACGTAAAACGAATTGACGTGCCTCATCGGTGTTGGAGGGGTGACATTTAATTGAGAACCACATTGGGGGCAGAAACACGACAGGCAAAATTCGCTAGAGTAACCAATTTGAGATGGATTTTGCGTTCCAATATATAGTCTCATAATTCTGTTTGCGGCAGTCAACCAACGAGCATGTGATAATTTTCCTGGGCTACGCGATAATAATATTATGATTCTGCACAATTCTCTGTGGCTACTGCTGCCATATATGATATAGATACTTTTGATAGCAACTAAGATCCTTAATTTTTTACATATCTGAAAAAACTGTGAGTATTTCCGGAATTGGTTCGAATGTCGCCAGTGCTGTGTTTTCACAACTTTCCATCTTTTTTCAAACCTGTACAGAGAAACCAGATGGTACTGCTGTGGGGCCATCTAAATATTGTAAAAGATGTCTCAGAGGCAGCAGAAAAATGTTCGGAGTTGTTGTGAATATTTTTTTATCAAGCTGATTTTTTTTTCATCATTATGAATACAAGTGTCTTTTGTTTCCCTTATGTATAAGAAAATAATAATAAAAAAATCTCATAATTTCAAGATCGTTGTAAACCCTCTTTCTAGCTGAAACTTCTTTTCCATAATTTTGAATGCAAATGGGCGCCATCCCCTCCTATGTATAAGAAAATTAAAAAATAATAAAAATTTCGCTCCACCCTATTATGCGGGGTCCTTTCTCTACAGTTAAGGGTGTATTGTGCTTCTGATTACAATCACAACTTTCTGGGAAGATTATATTGTTATTAAGGGAGCACATATTTACGTTTTAATAAAGAGAAACTACTTGTAACGACGAATTCAGAGTTCTAAGATAAAATATACAATAGAAAATTGAATTTCTTAATTTGGAAATGTCTTTCTTTCCAAACTTTGACAAATCGTGATGTACCTGATGCAAGATGGTACCATCAGAAGTCTATCTTGTAGAACGTTATCTTTCATAAAATGGTAAAAAATGATCTGGTAGAGCATAAAACGATGACCTGACAAAAGAACCGCCCATCTCGTGTACTATAGCACATACAGTAAAATGTATTGTACCGTCCTAAAGTTCCAGGACGCTACAGAATATATATAATTAATTATGGGGTTCTTAAAACCACTATAATAGCAGATACTTTAAATTTATTTACGTTTTGTTCACAGATTCTAGAGCTGCCAAAGTCCTCATTCCCACTCGAAGATCTATCAACCTGCCCTTTCGCTACAGTATAAATATGAATTAACTTTAAAATATACACCGAGCGCCATCTGTTATTCTACCAGCAAACCCAACCGATTCTTAACGAGTAGACTTGAATTAACTTTAAAATATACACCGAGCGCCATCTGTTATTCTACCAGCAAACCACCGGCTCTTACTAGTTAGAAATCTAGATAGTATTGGTAAAAATTAAACAATAACTTTAATTAATAATTTGAATCGATAGAAATTTAGTAACAAATAAGAATTATTAATGGGAAGTAAAATAGTGCAATAATTAAGTAGATTTGATAATAAAAACAGAATTTTAAGTAAACACTTTTTATCATTTTGCGGTTGGCAACGATTGAAAGCTATTTTAAAGGAGACAATAAATTAGGCATTTCCGATTCTTGAAGCCAAGAACAAGACGTGTTTGTGCTGTCTTGCCGCAGATTTAAAGCCTCAAATTCCTGGAGATAGGTAATTAAATAAACCAATATCTACTAAATTATAATCATTGACATTTATTGATTAATGTATATGTATTTAATTTGTAAAATCGCCAGTATTCAATCCGATGTTAAGGGATATTTAATAGGTTAATTTTTGAAGCGCTTGGGTAGCGATGCACGAGTGCCATAAAAAACAGCGTCAGTAGCTAAAATCTATGTTGGATAAGGAATTACATTTAATTCTGTTGCTTATTGTTAAGGGGAATTAATTGTGAATTTAAAGTTTTAAACGCGATTTAAATATAGGTTTGGGCAATAGTAGAACGCGGTTTTTTAAATTTAGTAAGGTTATAAAAATATCTTGGAATTTGGTAGGGGATATTTGGGCATTTTTAGAAGAAACGTAAAGGTCTTAAGGCATTACGTGGGGTATTAACGCACCCAGAGTGCCTTTTCAAACAAGTAAATGCAAGGTAGAGTAACACGATGGACTCTTTTAGGTGTGAGGTAGTAAGTACCAGCCTATGAGGTAATAAGTACCAGCCTGAGCTATTAAGTACCAGCCTGATGAAGTATTAGGTGCCAGCTTGAAGAGGTGGTAATGACCAGCCAATGATAAGCCTTTGGTGTCAATTAAAGTGACCAGCTTGATGGTGATGGTCCTGTGAGGATAACCTTATTTAGCCCAGGAGGGAAATTGTTTGTCCATATCCACACATGTCACTGAATATGGAACTTGAATAGCGACAACATATTAATCAGTCTAGTCTCAACGTTTATCAGTAAACGTAACAAACAGAGGAAGGGGAAGAAGAGATTTGAGTGGGACGAGGCGCTCTGGCAGTTCGTGTACAGGATCTTTGGTGAGAGTGTCATTCTCCTTTGAACATCTACACGCTCAACTTCTTGTGAAATTTTTATTGAACATATAATTTTTAGCCTTCAGCAAATGTAAATTTTTATCTTTAACTTTTCATCGGCCGTCAGCCTTTTAACATTCTTACTCCTACATATAATTTATGTAAGGAAGGTAGCTACCCTCTAAATTTTAATTTTTTTTTGTTAATCAAATATCTAAATTTATATCAAATATTTACCTTTTCAAGTTTTTGTCTTTAAAATTTTAATATACAACTTATTTTTCTTACATTGTGTTTTTCATATTAAATTTTCTAAAAACTCATGATACCTATGTAAACAATAAGGCCACTGAATAGCCACAGTATTACATTTTTGAAAACCAGTAAGGCATAGGTATCGAGCAATTGGCTATTGGCGCCTAACAATACTAAATTTTTATTAATTTTCGAACCACGACCCAGCCTCCACAAAATAAATGAGAACCGGGTAGTTTCATCGTTCCTATTCCACTCAGGGGCAGGAATTGATGTTACAGTATATCATTCGAAACTAATAACAAATACCAAATCGATTTCACCAGTGTAGAAGAAAAGAATACTTGTACCTTTTTGAGTCCTGTTTTTTAAGTAAGAAGTTCTCACTTAATAAGAAATGCAGCAGTAAATATAAAATTGTTATTACATTCATAGACTATACTAATATCCAATAATGTTAATTATACAACAGAAAAAAAACAATTTTTGTAAGAGAATTAATAATAAAAATACTTTTTTCATTTAAAAAAATTCAATTATTAGGTACTAAATTGTTGTTAAAATAAGAGAAACAGAGATTTATTAATACAAATTTTTTTAAAAATGAGTATTTCAACAGACATAAACATCGACTGAAACTAAACAGATTATTAGCTAAAACATATAAAAGCCACATATATTGAATTTTAATTTTATTTAATTTCTGGTTGAAAGTGCGGATCATAAAACTACAAAATTACTGTTTTAATTTATGGACGTTTCGTTAAATTTATTATCTTTTTCAGGATACGCTATATTTATAATTACGCCTTCGTTATTTGAATGAATGCGGAAGATTAGTTATATCTATACGCATGTCGAACATTTTCAGTTTTAATCTCTGACGTACATAATTTTAATTTAGCGAATTCTAAGCAAGATAATGTATTTATCGAAACGTCGACAAGCTAAAACAAATTCCCTTAATTTTATGATCTATACCACTAACATGAATTAAGTACACTACCCTACTACTACAAATTACTACAAATAATGTACAGGGTGTCCCAGTTTTAAAGAGACATGCAGCTGCATTTAGCTTACTCAAATTACCACCAATCTCTAGAATAATAATCATTCTTGATATACCGAGTGTTCTCTGATTCTTGACCTATACTTTATTTCATCATATTTTTTGAAAGGCACCTCGTACCTCAAAAAGAAATATGATTGTAAATTTAGGCGTGTTTTGTACTGAGCTAAGTATGCTCAACCTTCCACTGCGCTGTGTCCCGTTATATCTGGTACACTCGGTATACAAATAAATATATGCGACGCAGTTGCAGCAAGTAATCGTGAATATACTAATATAGATACAGACACAAGACCGAAACTAAATTCCATGAATACGTATTATCTCATTCAATGATGTCAACTTGGTTGACGTAACGTACATGCTATATTTCTAAATTTTTAAGTTTTCAAAAGCGTTCAGTTATCCATTATTTGTTACATAACAAATTAAATACTTAAATACCTATTTTATAATTATTACCAAGGGCATATTAGGCAACGTTAAACTTTTAACTCCTTCCATATTTAAGATGGAACTTACGCTTTTTGAATTTAGTTATAATTTGACGTTTCATTTATCCAACATACTTCAACATAATCTATACTGAAATAAACGAACTGGTCGTTCCCCTTTTCAGTGGGGCCAGCATAACCTCGCTTTGCGTCAATCCACTTTTCTCCTGCAGTCAATGAGACATCCCTAGCGCCTTCTAGTGAGCAATCCTCAAACTCTGAATAGTTATAAACATATATTATAATATATGATGATACTTAATCATGTAACATTTTCCGGAATTAATAAAGTTGAAAACGAAAAAAAAAAGTCCGGCGTGAGTAGGGATCGATCCGCCGATCTCTTGATTTGTAAGTCTTCTTCTTCTTAACAAATTTATTTAGTGATTGAAATACAACATTGCCTCCCAGGATCGAGATCCGGAGATAACCGTACAACCACGTCGCGCACCTGTGGCAGCTTAAAATTGTCATTAAGATTCAACATGCTTAAAACTTAAACTCTAAGACACTGTACACTAACACTTTAAAAATGTTGGTATTTTTCACTCATTAGTTTTGTTGCTTTGACGGGAATAAATTCAATGGAAAAGACCGGTTCGAAGCAATTGTGCCCCAACAGTCTGCTCGTCGTTGGGAAGTTATGGTAGTTGAAATGAAATTGAGTTTTAAGAAATTGGAATTTATGGTTTATGGGTCAAAAGGGAATTTTAATAACAAAAAATGACAAAACTACAAACAGACAAACAATAGGAAAGAGAAAGAGGATAGGTATAGAATAAAATTAAAAGTGTATGATAGACAGAAGTTTTGGTAGAGAATGAGTGTGGCTAGAGAGGTTGCCGAAAGATAGGCAACGTCTGATATGGTAAGGAGTGTTTGATTTGGAAAGGGGCATTTTCATTTGGGTAATGTTGCGCGCTCGATTTGTAAGTCAACACTTTAGCCCACTCTACCAATGAAGAATTACAACTACACTTGCACATATGCTATTAGTATAGAGACATTGGATTCTGTTTTTAATATAATAATTTGTATCAAAAACCAAAAAGTGTATGTAAAAATCGAAAGGGTGTAAGTGTGATATATCGTCGAAATCGGAATTTTAACTGCTTTTCGATTACAAATTGTAAGTAATTATAAAATAAACGACTTGTTGTGGCAAAGCGGAACTAAACGTAATCCGATCTCAACCAAAATTTTCAGATCTTCTGGAGCACTAAAGAAACCCACATGCAAAGTTTCGTTCAAATCCGTTTTGTAGTTTCGCTGCTATCGTGCTATCACACATACATACACACACAGATATATTTTTCAAAAACCTCTGCGACCTCAAAACGTGATTTGATGTTATATCAATTTTCGATTTTGGACAAATTTTAGTAACCTCCCACAATTTTATTAGGAGGTTTAAAATGTCTAATGCTGGTATATTAAAAGGGCTTCACACAGATTTGACACGTCTTGGGATCAGGCTTCTTAATTATTGTAGAACACAACAAATCTCGATTATAAAAGTAATCACAAAAACAACGAACAACAGAAAATATTAAACATAATTTCTTTTCTCTCGCTTCACATTTCGTCAGAGACCAAATTGATGGCAACAGAATTGCTACCGTTTGGATGTGGGTATTTTAAAATTTTGTTATCGGCTTTAAGAGGAAAATTTGTTGATAGTAATGTCTACAGCAAAATGTCTTCGATTTGGATGAGCATTTAGGTTTACACTTTAGTGAATTTTTCCAACAAATACACACATATTTTATATTGAATTTAAAGTTTAAGAGTATAGAAAATTTTGTTCGAGATTTTGCAGAATTTATTAACTTTTAGTTCTCTCAAGCTGGAAAAAACTTGCATACATTTGTTATCCTTCAACAGTTCCAAAGTTTACATTAATTCACAAACCTTTGTGATTAGTCAACATTACGTGAGAATCGAGTAAAAATAATTGGTTTTATTTTACTAAATCTCATCATTCCAGCGCAAGTAAATTGACACTTTGTCGAGATGATTGTCGTGGATGACTGTTAAATTAATTTAACTTGCTGAAGTTGAAGCTGATGAAATTAGTAATAGTTTCCTTAGTAATCTGAAGTTCTCAAGATCAACAACAGAACTCTGTTGGTAATTCAGAAAGTTGCAGATTGCGTTTCTATGCAACATGTACCGCTCAGCTGGCAGCGTTTACAAACTATGTAAATACTTAGTTTTTCCGTACTGTGTACAATCGACCTAAAAACAGAGAAACAACGCTAACCCAGCTTTTCATTCCCCTACATCAATTATATACAGCGAATACACCAAGTATTTTCACAAATGAATTTTTAGTTGGAATTTTTATAAAAATATAATTACTATGAAATTGAACCTTAATTTACAGGGTGGTCTGTGTTCGAGTTACGATGTCACTAATATTTTTTTTTAGTGGAAAGTAGGTACTATTACTTCCACATCCACGTAGTAGTCTAGGTTTATTTTTTTAAATTCGAATGTTTAAAAGCAAGTCATATTATTTTTTGCCAACCTATGCTTCTAGAGTAACTCACCCCACTAATTCCGAAAATTTCGGTTGTAATCCTGAATTTGTGGTTGAACTACCCCAAAACCACCCCTAAAAGCAAATTTTTTCAATATATCGAGAATATCTTCGTAAGAAGTGAATTGAGAGAAAGATTTCAAAAGAGTTGAAATGTAATATATAATTCTTTTTTTAAATTGTGTATTTAAAATTATAATTACACTAGATCATTGGCGTGCAATGGGAGTCTAAAATGAGACATCTTTTAAAAAAACAGCAAAATAGTTAGTCATAGTTGTTCAGAAGGATATTCTCTACATTGTGTGTAAAATATATTCAGATTACACTAAATGTGCAATACGAAGAGAAAAATGTGCGTATTTTAATTGCTTAAAAAGGATTCAAAAAAATTTTGGGCTGCAGCCAAAAAACTTAATATAACCCAATCACCAAATTTTAAATTGCCCGCAAATTTAAGAAACCATAATTTATTTAATGAACATTTTATTTCTTCAGCAAACTTACCTTCGACGTCAAGCGACAATACGTTAAATTATTATAAAAATAATATCCATCCTAATATTGAAAGTGAACTAACATTTAATTTAATAGATGAAGTATCATTATTGAGAATAATAAATTCCATCAAAACTAATGCCAGTGGGGTGGATGGTCTGTCAATAGTTGATATAAAACTGTGCATGCCTTACTGTATACCACATATATTGCATATAATAAATCAAGTAATAATTCAAAATAAAGTTCCTGCTTTATGGAAACATGCATTAGTTAAACCTGTTGCGAAAAACAATAATCCCACTGATTTTTCTGATTTTAGACCAATTAGCTTGCTATCTGTTTTATCCAAAATATTAGAGAGGCACATTCATTATCAAATTACTGAATTCTTAGACAAAAATAAATTAATGTCAAATATACAATCGGGATTTAGGAAAAATCATTCCACATCAACGGCATTGACACATTTAGTAGATGATTTTCTAAGAAACATTGATGGTGGAAAATGTACATGTTTGGTACTATTAGATTTTTCAAAAGCTTTTGATACCTTAGACCATTCTATGCTACTAGCAAAACTCCAATATCTTGGTTTTTCGAAACTTGCGACTGATCTTATGGGTAATTATTTATGTGGAAGAAAGCAAGCTGTGGTCATAGATGATGATGGCACTAGAATTACATCGCACTTAAGTAATTTAAATACAGGCGTGACCCAAGGTTTCATCTTGGGGCCACTGTTGTTTACTTTGTACGTTTCAGATATTTCAGATGTAGTCACTAGTTGCCAACTACATCAATATGCAGATGACTCGCAGATATACAAATCATTTGATTTCCAAGAGCGGCAGGATGCTTTAACTTTAATAAAGCAGGACTTACATAAAATTTTTGAGTATTCATCTAACCATAATTTAAAATTAAATCCTGAAAAATCGCAAGTAATGCTGATTGGTACGTCCGTCACATTGAAAAAGTTATCGGAAGTTTCTTTTGATGTCACTATAAATAATAACGTCCTCCCCATTGTGAATGAGGCAAAGAATTTAGGGCTTTGGCTAGACTCAACATTAAATTTGGAAAAACATATTTTATCCGAACTGAAACTAGCATACAGTCGATTGAAAAAATTATACAGTTTTGCGAAAGATATATCCAGCGAGTGTAAGTCAAAATTTTGTGATTCTCTCATATTATCTACAATTGACTATGGTGATGTTGTTTATGGGCAGTTATTGTCAGCGGCAGCAAAAAAGAAAATTCAAAAACTTCAAAATTCATGTATGCGTTATATTTACTGCATTCCGTATAGACAACATATATCACCATATCTAAACGAGCATGGTATATGAAATATGGAAAATCGTAGACGTGTTCACATGCTTACACTTATTTGGCGAATAATTTATAATGATGAACCTCAATACTTAAGGCGAAAATTAACTTCTCGAGATCACGTGCATAATACAAGGCACATACAAAATTTCTTGGTACCTCAGCATAGAACTATGATTTTTCAAAGATCATTTACCTATTTTGCGTCTCATCTTTGGAATGAACTTCCAAATGAACTTAAACATAAACTTAAAACAAATACATCAAAGTAATCAAAAACTACATCCTAACCGGCCAGAGGTTGGCAATTTGATGTCGTGTGTGGGTGTATATATTTCCTAGCTATAAATCGTACTCATCTTTGCCATTTCTGTTTTTATTTCGTGAGGTCAGCCTGTTGCCTGTGTCTGTTCGTGTTGCTGTGTGGTGCTATTGCTGTTATTATTATAAAATGTGTCAATTACTAGTATAACATTCATAAAAAAGCAAATTAATATACATATTTTTTAATTTTTATTGTAGTATTAGATTTATATTTTCTTATCCAAATCTTAGAATTAGATTTCTTTTGTATGGGGCAAATGGAAGAAGAGCTCTACAGTTCAATTTGTACCTTTTTTACTCTGAGCAAAATAGATGTATTATTATTATTATGATTATCGCCATTGTGTAACGTTTGAAATTCCATGTGCGTCTAGAAGGCGGGGTCAAGTTACTCTAAAATTATGGGTTGGCAGAAAGTAATATGATTTGCTTCTGTGAGTGATTTCCGAGGGCTTTTTAGAAAATTGAGCCTAGACTATTGTGTATTAGCGAAAAAGAGTTTTTGTCTGCCTATCTGTGTTGCTTTTCCTATGCTCGTTTTCTCCGGGAAAGCTTAAGATACTGACTTGGAACTTGGTACACCTATGTATTATAATGAGATCTGGAACTATTTTGAGCTTATTCTGGTAAAGGGTTGGGGAGTAAATAGCGGTAAATAAATAAAGATTTTGTAACGATGAGTTTGAGATAAAATATGCAATGTTTTTTTTTCTAAATCTGGAAACATTTCTCTCTCTGGCTAATTAACTGACTAGTTTTTCTTTGAAGGAATAATTCTTATACGCAAATAAAAGGTACCGTGTCCTGTCGATTTTATCTGAACTAATGCAACTTTGAGTTTCGAATGGTTATTTAGAGTTCTCTTTTTTGCTATATGGAAGTCCCCTTAACAAACAAATGTGCTTTACCTGGAGGAATTACCATTACAGAAATGTATATGAGCAAAAATTTAAATCGTTGAAAATACTACGCAGGCAAAACGTCTGGCACAAAATGACTAAACGTATGCTTAATTTACGAAAATATTCAATGACGATATAACTTGAATATGGACCAACGCTTAAGTTCAATTGAAAATATGCGTAATTGGAAATAAGAATCGACCTGTTACGAAAATGCATTTGTGCAACGCTGATGGATTCAATGTATATACACAGCACTACTTACGCCAAAGGGTCGTTATAATTAGTAAAGAAAAATGATTTCGCAGCATAACACGTTTTCCACTGTAACATATAAATTCTGACGGGATAATTAAACAAGCAATGTTAGACACAAATAAATTGGTGACAGTGTTCGGGGGATGTAATCTGATGACGTGTCACAGAAGTAACATTAAAATACTTTATTACCCATTTAATAGCTTCTCAGCTTCCCTAATACAGTATGTTTAAAAAGTTACTGACCAAATAGACCTCTACAGTCAATTGTTGTAATAAGAACAAAAAGTAGAAAAAGTTTTTGGAAGACATACCGCAATTCTATAGAACAAAGATTATACGATTTTGCTACATTTGTTTATTAGTAATTATGTGTATATTATAACCGAATAAAAAATTAAGTTGGGCATTTAAATCCGAAATCCCCACACGTGGCCCACTTTGGAAGCGTGTGCAAATTTACGTTTACGTATGTGTGCAAAAGTCACACCAAATTTTGCACAACTAGAAGGTTACCGATCTTGAAATTATTTATATTCGTACCGAATCTCATATTCACAGTTATTGTATTGCCCACAAGAGTTGCAAAGTTTATCCAGCTGGCAAATCCTGTGAGATAGTAAACCTCACAATTATCTTTATTTACCATATCTGGGTGGCTTTCGCTTTAGCTCAATCATTCGAGATATTTACCTCTAAACAAATCGTAGGCGGATGATGTTTTCATATATATAATATATATCATATTTCGAGAAAGACCTCATTTTTATATATTGTATGATAATTCGTAGGAAATATTCGAATTTTTTAATTTTTTTTTTGTCTTCGGGAAACTTTCAAGAAATGTGTCAGTTTGAACTTTATTCACTTACATTTGCTTAAGTTAATGTAGTTTAAATAAACAGTACGTCTGAAATTATTATAATTTCATAACTTCAGAATTTGTCGAACAAATATATATACATGTTATCGGAACTCAGAAAAAAAATCACTTAGATACATAAAACAAATTCAGTTATAAAGCAAAACATACTAGCTTTTAAAATATTGAAAAAGAGAATTACATAATTCTACATGTTTTTCTAAATCTTCAGTGCATCACGTGAGAAGCAAAAATACCGATATTTACAGTCTCGGGAATGTAGTTCGCTAAGAAATATGATAATATAAATGTTGATACTTACAGAATAAGTAGACAAGAGTATCATGTACACACAGAATGTAATGAAAAGGCACATTTGTCTACATGTATAATAATACAAAGCACTGTATTCAGGTACCGGCGCGGAAACGTCGGCTTCGCTCGATTCCTGTTTTAGTGCTATTACGTTGTGTATAACTTTTTATAGATTAAATATCATTTATAATTATTAATTTCTATTAATTTCTCTAACAAATATTGTTTAATAATGCCATTTTCACAATATATTTCGTACCTGAGGCAATATTTTACAAATATGTGCTATACGCACTGTGACTTTAATAAAAAAATTTGTAGAGACACTTTTTGTTTCAAACTGTATTCCTTTATGAAAATATTTTTTATTTCTCCATACATCGATTCACGTTAAAAATTTGGAACATATACCGAAAAAAAGGAAGTTTTTGAACTTTCTTTTATTGATGCCTATCTGGAAATCATGTAAACTTTAGATGATCTTATTAATTACACTTCATAGAACTCATAAAGAAATTAATCATCTGCCTCCGAACATGTTTGAGATTTATAGACAAAATTAGCTACACCGCCTGGGCTATTGTCTTATTCCGTGTACCGTCACACTTTCTTGTAATTTATACTTCAACTGTAATAAGAGCTTATTGTTCGAAGCTTAATAATATTTGAGGCCGAGGTTAAAAAATTTGATATTGGTTTCTAGCATATACGCCAAAAATGAAGTTTCTGGACTTGAGTGCTTACTTTACTTATTTTTCCCAATTACACCCTCCCCCACCCATAATATAAAAATATCTGAGGCCTTCGCTTCTATTATATACACCAAATTCCAAATGTCTCTTTTCTTACCTGATTGTTTTCCTTTATTTATCCTTATTTAACCCCCATCACCGCGCACCGGATTTGCGCAAAATATAATCTAGTTCCAGATCGCGTCATGATACTAGATGTATCAAATTTGAAGTCAATATCTCAAACCGTTGCTGAGAAAACGTGCGCACAAAACAAGTTACAGATACACCGACCGACAAACCGACTAAGAGACAGACAGAATTTTTCTTTCGCTCAAATTTAAAATTTCGACGTTTTATGACATTCTAAGCCTATTTCAATAAAAAAAAATTTTTTTTTACGATTACTATACTTCCACTCCACTACGTGCATGTGAAAATATAAAAATTGTTATTTAAGAGCATAACAATATAGACACTTTTATCAAAAATTTTGATCAACTTTTAGCTTCAGTAAAGAATGCGTATCATATACTAACACATATTAATAAAAGCAATTAAAAAGTTCTAAAAAAAATGCACGTTTCCCCAGAAGTTAATGGTTTAATTTGTCAAAATCCACAACGTATCGAAAATTTAAGCAATTTCATCGAGAAGCCATTTCCATAAGAATTATGTGGGGATCTTTTCTCTTTTCAATCTATAGACAGAGAATAACGCATAGTTCTTTACACTATTACTGATGCCAGGGTAAAATTTATCGAATTTAGTTTTTCTTTTGCTTTGAAAGTAGTACATATAAGTGCTGCTTTAACTCTATAATTATACTGGAAGCGGTGTAAAATAAACATAAATTAATTTTCCCATTTTGGGGTATAAGTCCACGCTGCGTAAAGAGGAGAGAGATAACTAATACCTTAATACCCTCTAACGCAACAGAAAAATACTAAATGTTGTGTAAGAAGATTTGTCAGACTTAGTTTGACCGTTTGTAAGTTATGCGAGAAGGGAAAAAGGAACAAAGAATTAAAGTGTTCTTATGTTAGTGACACCGGCCCCTTCGCCAGTTTTTTAAATATGTTCATAACATAGAAGCTACTGTGAAATAATCATATCTATCCTATAATGATTCAAGATATCTATTAATTAAAATTATCAACTATTGAAACAAATATGTGGTTTTCACGAAAGACTGATGTCGGCTACTCGTGCAGATTCTGGAGGCATGGACACTCT
This sequence comes from Stenurella melanura, assembly GCA_963583905.1. NCBI lineage: Eukaryota > Metazoa > Arthropoda > Insecta > Coleoptera > Cerambycidae > Stenurella > Stenurella melanura. The sequence continues at coordinate 49,542,939 of OY757311.1, forward strand.
GAAAATAAAAACGGAACTTAAACTAAGTAGTGATGATTTCTGATACACTTACAATATTTTTTTGATAAACCAGTAACGTCTCCAGTCATTGAGCGTCCTAGGTGGACGAACATATTACCATGCGCTCTCGTCTAGTACCAAGTCAACGTTCTAGCCTAATTACATTTTGAAGCAGGTTAGAGGCTTGCATCCATGTTTCCTTTTAATAAGCAGCAATTTAGGTGACATTTGAGCAGAGTTAAGGCAGAGTTAGCCTGGAAAATTTTGAGGGTGTTAATTTAAATTCGGAAATTTTTGTTAGGGTATCTTTGATTTTTAATTTCACAAATGTCAAAATCCAATTTAAGGATTTTTATTGAATAACCTGAGAAATAAATTCGCGCAAAATCCGAATTTTTTTGTTTAAAGTTAGCAAAAGCACATTTTAAATCCTGGAGGAACAGATAGTAGTTGTCGAGTTCCTGTAATTCTGGGAAAGAGTTAAGACCTAAGAACATCTAAGGATCCCTTTTTTGTACCGTTGAAATTGGCCTTTATTTTATTGATTTGTTCTATCAAACCACTCAGAAAGAAATATCTGCTTAAATTTGGAGTCACCCTGTTGAGATTGTTAATTCTGCATGCCATACCTGTGTTCAGCGTGCCACAGACGAAGGTTTCGGATTTGGTGGCGGAGGCTAGCTGCAGGGGGATAGTTCATCCATGGTAGACTCAAAAACGGTATTAATATCAGCCCCAAAGTGAGTACGCTTTTCGAATTCCCATTTAATCGCCCTCAGCGTTACGAAGAACTGTTGCCAATTAACAGCATTTAAATTTGAGTTTCTCTGCACTTGGGATTAGTTCAGATTGTTATAAGCTGCGTCTCAGCTTTTTGTGATTTAGATACGAGTAGCGTTTTGTAAGAACTATTATCGTCCTTCTATAGTATATTCGAATTAGTTGTCTGTTTTTTATTGTAACCAGCCCTCAGTATTATAATTGTTATTTCACGTTTTCGTTTAGCGATTTAAGTATAAATAATTTTCTTGTTAGTTTTCTATTCTCTAAGTTAATATACTATAACTTTGATTTTAATCCGTAAAGATTAATGGGAGTACTGCCTTCCAAACTATGTGCTTTGTAAAGCCATGAACAGCTGTTCGCGGTTAACCCTGAAAGTAAAGTCTTTATATAATTCACATATATTAAGTACATTTATCAATCTTTTTAGGGAAATAATGTCTATGCTTTAGTACTTACTTTTATAGGTACTTGGCTTCTTCAAAACAATTGTTGCAATTTGTGTGTGTGTAACACGTTGTTATTTGCTATTTTACCATTATATTTATTACTATTTTTACACATTTATACATTATTATCCATTTTCATACGTGGATTTTTCTTAAATTTTTGTTTGGGTTGTTTCTCCTTCCCAAACTCTGTCATTTAATTGTGACTGGCACCCAGAGGCTTATAAATTAATTATTGTTAACATCTATTTCTTAACAAGAAAAGGTTATTTTACAATAACTACTGACAAATGACATAACCTTATCCACGACCTGCCGCCGACAATAATGAGCTGTCACCTAGGCGGATTTTTTCAGTGACCGCTGCCGACCGTTAAGCCCGGTCGCGAAACACTGACGTCACAATCCATTCAAAATAGTGGTTTAGAGAGTGTTATTAGACGTATGTATATGCAAATCCACAGACAAATGTTGATAACTATATTCATTTGCCATTTTAAATCCAAATCAATTTAAAAATGGTTCTACTCTACAGGGTGTCTCACCGGGAGCTGAATCCATCGATATTACGAGAGCAAAACATTTTGAAAATTTTGGGAGTTACTAACGTCAGTGTGGCCAATCGAACTAAAATAATTACAAGCCACATACTTGTACTTCCGGTCGAAACATGTGGCACACCTTATACCTAAACCCAGGTGATTCAAAGATATTTAACATTTTATTAAAAAATTGACAGACACAAGATGAGCTGGTCTCCATAATAAAAATAAATTCCATAATAGTGTACCAAGTGTTCTATTTTTCAACAACTTTTTTGGACTATTTATGGAGAATGTGATAAGGTAATATCAAGAACATGTAACACATTTGCTACTCGATACCCACAAGAACAGAAGCCATCACCATACACTGTAAAACGCATATTGGATAATTTTAGAATATTTGGCTCTGTCAAGGCAAGAATTGTAAGGACGAAGCATATTAGCTGAAGAAGAATTTTTTTAATTTAATGTCACCACTATCGTTTCTCATGTCACAGTAAACGTTAAACTGCTCATGTTATTGAATATCGCGCTCTCTGAATACGTGAGGATTCAAGATACTTCCGTAATGGGAAGTGTATCGATTATAAAGTCCATTTTTGGTAGAGTTAGTATCATCTGTCGATGCAATATATCCCAAAAAATTATTACATCAAGTCTTATTAAAACAAATTTACAAAAATTTTCTCTCGTCAGGAAATATGCTTCTTTTACTTGTTGAACTATATGTAACGAGAATGGATTTATGTTTTCACAAGATTCTGTGAATTGAATTCTTGGATAATTCCGATTCCAAAGCAGCTTGCCTTAATGACATAATTGGAAATGCCGAAAATATCCCAGAATTGCTATTTCTATGTTTTCGTCATCAACAATAGACTTCCTCCTTAAAATTCCTGCCATGATAGAGCCATATATTCTAAAATGATCCAATATGCGTTTTTCAGTGTATGGTGATGGTTTCTGTTCTTGTGGGTATCGAGTAGCAAATGTGTTACATATTCTTGATATTACTTTATCACATTCTCCATAAATATAATAAACAAATCCTGAAAGTCTTCATGTGTATAATTTAAACGCACTGGCATTTTTTGACATAAGAGAATGACGGACATTAATGATTGTTTCTAAACTCGGTAAAGTTGGTGACAATTTTAATTAAAAAAACATTTCAGAAAATCGCCAATATTTAAAAAAGTTGTAACTTTGACCCCTACAATGCCTATTCTTGAAAAGAGGGAATTTGATTTTACATAATTTGATGTAAGAAATACGTGGTGTTTCATTTGATATAAAAAAGTTATTGAGGTTTGAATTTGACAAAATGTAACAAGAAAAATAGAACACTTGGTATGCTATTATGGAATTTATTTTTATTGCTCATCTTGTCTTCTTTCTACGTGTCAAAGAGACGATGAAGATCTCCTACACAAAGCATAACTCTCAACATTTTCAAAAATTTTTGTTTTATACTTTTGCCAATATCGATCGATTTAGTTCCCGGCGAGGCATCCTGTATAGATCAGAATTTTATCTTTTTAAAAAGCTACAGTTTAATTCATTTTCTTTTAAATTCAGTTACGAGTTACAACGACTACAGTTTACGCAACACAATGACATAGAACATGAAAACAATAGATTGCCAGATTCTGCGATCGGCTTAAGCAGTAGCAAACTATTTATTCCGTTATAGGCCAGTCATTGGGGAATAAAAAAGGCGTTTACCCAGACAAAATTACGAAACTCTCCATACTATGATAGAAGCTAAGTAATATATAAACATAAATAAATCTAGATTTGCAACCTTTTTTGAGGCCCGGAACATTGTTAAAAATTGACTTTTAAACAATTGTCAATAACTATTTAGACAAAATTGTAAAAGTTGTGCAAACTTGGAAATCAATTGAGAAGGTTATTGCAAATGTTAATCTCACTTTGCAACCTGATCGTGTAAACGGAATATTGTTTTTTTATTATATTTTAACCCGTTATTTAGGATTTCTACTGCAAAAAAATTGCAAAAGTTTTGCAAATCTGACAGACCGTGTGGATTGGCCTACCGAGGCTGTGTGTAAATTTGCATTAAAAAAAACGACTGGAACCATTTTTTTTTAATTTGCAAAAAAATGGCGGTCGAAAAATGCAAAAGTCTCAAAATCGGGTTGCAGATGTTTGTTACTCTATTGCACGACCTTATGCATATTTGCAACCTTTTGTTCATAACGGAACATTGTTAAATTTATAATTGTTTGCCTCATTCACATTTGCACTATTCAAAATAATTGCAAAAAGGTGCAAATTTGCAATAACACTTGCACGATATTATAAGATAGTTTTATAAAATTGCAACATCGGCAATAGACCGGAAGTGCTTTTAAAATAAAAAATAAAAAGTAAAAAGGAAATTGAATAAGACCCAAAAATATCTTTAGGTTTTGGTGGCTAAATAACCGTAATCTCCCCTTTGAAATGAAAGAAATAGGTTGTCACCAATTGATGATATAAAAAAAGGCACTTCCGGTCTATTGCCGAGGTTGCAATTTAAAAAACTATCTTATAATATCGTACAAGTGATATTGCAAATTTGCGCCTTTTTTGCAATTATTTTGAATAGTACAAATGTGAATGAGGCAAATAATTATAAATTTAACAATGTTCCGTTATGAACAAAAGGTTGCAAATGTGCATGAGATCGTGCAATAGAGTAACAAACATTTGCAACATGATTTTTAAGACGTTTGCATTTTTTCGACCCCCATTTTTTTGCAAATTTAAAAAAAAATTGTTGCAGTTGTACTTCCGGTCGTTTTTTATGCAAATTCACACACAGCCTCGGTAGGTCAATCTACACGGTCTGTCAGATTTGCAAAAGTTTTGCAATTTTTTCGCAGCAGAAATCCTAAATAACGGATTAAAAATAATAAAAAAACAATATTCCGTTTACACGATCAGGTTGCAAAGTGTGATTAACCTTTGCAATAACCTTTTCAATTGATTTCCAAGGTTGCACAACTTTTGCAACTTTGTCTAAATAGTTATTGACAATTATTTAAAAGTCAATTTTTAACAATGTTCCGGGCCTTAAAAAAGGTTGCAAATTTAGATTTATTTATATTTATATATTACTTAGCTTCAATCATAGTATGGAGAGTTTTGTAATTTTGTCTGGCTTTTTTGCTTTAATGGCTGGTCTATTAGAGGAAGTTTCTAGGTTGCTAGATTTTGCGATCAATTTAAGAGGTGGCACCCATTTTATTCCGTTAAAGGAGTTTATTTTGTGCTTTCGTTCAATGAGAGTAGCAAGTGGTTAAAAACATATATTAAAAATGGGTTGCCAATTAATTGGATCAAAGCTTAATTATGAAACCCGATTTAATTTAAGGCGATTACAGGAAGCTAAGCAATATTAATTTAATTTATTAACTCAATTTATTAATTCAAAACCTAATTTAAAATAGTTTCCTAATAATCTTAAAAACAAATCTGTGTTAACAGAAGGCAGGCAATAAAATAAATAGTACTATTAGTTTATTAACCCTTATTAATTATTAATCTTAATTGAATTTCTTAAAATTAAAAATGTATTAAACATAAGGCAGGTCCACAAGAGAAAGGTTTCGACGCAGCTGTCACATGGTTCATATATTGGGCTTATTTGCGAATACAATAGTATATTCCACAACAAGTTCAGGAATGGCCCGTATCCCACACGAGCGAAAAGTTTGTAGTTCGAGCCGCAGGCGAGGACTACGGTTCGAGAGTGTGGGATATGCCATTCTTAACGTGTTGTGGACTATACTTTCTCTAACAAGATTTTATAAATTATGCAAAAAACTTCAGTACGATTTAAAACGTCAAATACGAAGCTAGATGTAACCATAGCAACCGAACCACTAAGAGAGGCTTAACGGCTGAAAGCAGTGCAGTATTATTTATACCATAAGTCTGTTGGAATGATACTTGTTTCGACACAATTTATAGTTGTGGAGTTTGTAGTTTCCGAAACAGTGTTAGAGAAAAATATTTCTCAGGTCAAAATAGTTGGGGTCTGCTTGATATACAGAGCGTCCCAAATATCCTCTTAGATCGCTTTTTTACTTTTTGTAGATTTTACTTTTTATTTTGCTTTATCTTGACAGATCGGTATACAGGGTGTCTCAAATGTTCTCTCTGGGATCTTCCTTGCACTTTCACTGTAAATAGCTATTTACTTTTGGAATGATTAATAAATAAAAGCTTCTTATAGTGAGCTAATATATGTCTTGGCAAAGAAACAAAATGGACGCACCGACACAGGACGTTGAAATGAAAACAAACATTTCTGAGAATCATGAAACCATATCTGGACGCAAGCGGGCAGCATGAAGTGCACACTGCTAGATTCAGAAATAGAAGACTCAGATGAAGAATAAATAAGGAGATAATGATAGATGGAAATTTAAAAGAAGCATCTCACAAACACCTACACTTCCCATCCTATATTCCTACCCCATGCATGTGGCTATCGCTGCTACTATCGCATGTCCCATATTCTATGCGGCGTATGTAACTGGTCCGGCTCCGGCGGTATATAAAAACATCCAGACTGGATCTCTGGAAGTGGCAGCAATGCTTACCATAATCTGGCTAATCAATAGAGCAGGGCATGCAAAAAGTGATTCCATAGAAGGGTTGATGGGTAAATAGGGGGAAATCAGTAAAGCAAGCTGGTAAGCCTACGGAAATTTGGAATTTGGTGTATACACTAGAAGCCAAGGTCTCAGATTTTTTTAATAATATTTTTCAACGAGATCTATAACTATATTTTATTTTAAACTTATTCCGTTGAAGGATTGGGGAGTAAATAGGGGTAAATAAGTAGACAAGCTACTAAGGGTCCAAGAACTTGAGAATTTGTTAAAATTGTGGTTCTGTATGTGAATGAGAACAACAGATATCAAAAAATTGTTGGACATCATCCACCTCCATTACCACCTCGGGTCCGACTATTTCAAATATATTATTAAAGTTCTGTAAGCAATTATTTCCAAATATAGCATGAAGATATTTTCGTTTAAAGTGACTTAGATGGGAAATCTGGATGTGGAAGTAGTGTTTCCTTAGGCAGTGGTTTTGTTTCTATATCAATTATATCCAACTGACAAACTAATGTTTTAAATATGCCCACCTGTTAATATCAACTTTTTGTGTAATGACGTAACTTTTTTTTTGTAATGAAAAATTTACCGTTTCATTCACTAGTGATTAAAGAAAAACCGCTGCCTAAGGAATCACTACTTCCACATCCAGATTCTTCATCCAAGTCGTTTTAAAGGAAACATCTTGACTATATTTGCACTCTAGTATGTGGAAATTATTGGTCATAGAATTTTAATAATATTTGGGGCAGATGTCATAGAAAAGTTTGAGGAGTTGCTGTTTCTACCATATACGTTAAAAATGAAGCTTTTAGTTCACCCTACTTATTTTCTACTATTCACCTCCCACCCCTTCAATGGAGGCATCTCAATCAGATGTCACTACAATACATACGTGTACTAATCTCAAGTGAATATGTCAATTTGATGTTATCAATCCCATTAATAATGAAGCGGAGGTGGTGGAGTTTGAAAAATATTAGAAAGAAATCTGAGGCCTTGGTTTCTAGTATATACACCGAATCCCAAATTTCTGTACTTTTATCACCTTGATTTACTTATTTTCCCCTAGTCACTCCTATTAACCCTAACCCTTCTACGGAATCATCCCAAAATATAATCTAGTTCCAGATGTCGTTATAATACATACGCCTACCAAATTACAAGTGAATATCTTAATTTTATTTTATCAACCCCTTTAATAATGTAGTAAGGGTAGTGGAAGGGTTGAAACATATTGTTAAAAAATTTGAGGTCTTGGCTTCTAGGACATACACCGAATTTCAAGTTGCAATACTCTTACCAGCTTGCTTTACTTATTTTTCCCTATTTTCCTCTACTTACCCCCACTCCTTCAACGCAATCATGTCAAAATATAATCTAGTTTCAGATATAATTATAATATATAAATGTACCAACTTTCAAGTGAAAATTTAAATTTAATTTTATCAACTCTTAATAAGGGAGTGGGGGTGGTGGGGAGAAATAGAAAATACTAATAAAAAAACCTGAGACCTTCGCTTCTAGTACATACACCGAATTTCAAGTTTCTGTAGTCTTACCAGCTTGCTTTACTTATCTTCCCATATTTACCCCTATTTAACCTCCAACCCTTCAACGGAATCATCTCAAAATATAATCTAGTTCCAGATGTCGTTATGATACATATGCGTACTAAATTTCATGTGAATATCTCAATTTTATTTTATCAACCCCTTGAATAATGGAGTAGGGGTGGTGGGGGCTGAAATAAATTATCAAAAAATCTGGGGCCTTTGCCTCTTGTACATACACCGAATTTAAAGTTTCTGTAGTCTTACCAGCTTGCTTTACTTATTTTCCCCTATTTACCCCTATTTAACCCCCAACACTTCAACGGAATCATCTCAAATTATAATCTAGTTCCAGATGTCGTTATAATACATACCTGTACCAAATTTCAAATGAATATTTCAATTTTATTTAATCAACACTTTTCATATTGGATAGGGGTGGTGGAGGTTGAAAAATATCATAAAAAAATCTGACGTTTTGGCTTCTAGTACATACACCGAATTTCAAGTTTCTGTGGTCTTACCAGCTTGCTTTACTTATTTTCCCCTATTTACCCATATTTAACCCCCAACTCTTCAACGGAATCATCTCAAATTATAATGTAGTTCCAGATGTCGTCATAATACATACGTGTACCAAACTTCAAATGAATATCTCAATTTTATTTAATCAACCCTTTTCATATTGGAGTAGGGGTGGTGGGGGTTGAAAAATATTATAAGAATCTGACTCCTTGGCTTCTAGTACGTATACCGAATTTCAAGTTTCTGTACTCTTACCAACTTGTTTTACTTATATTCCCCTATTTACCCCAAATTAACCCCCAACCCTTCAACGGAATCATCTCAAAATATAATCTAATTTCAGACGTCGTTATAATACATACGTGTACGAAATTTCAAATGAAAATCTCAACTTTATTTTATCAACCCCATTAATGGGGTAGGGGTGGTGGGGGGTTGAAAGATGTTATAAAAAAATCTTAGGCCTTAACTTCTAGTACATACACCAAATTTCAAGTGTCTGTTCTCTTACAAGCTTGCTTTACTTATTTTTCCCTATTTTCCCCTATTTAACCCCCAACCATTCACCGGATTTCCTCAAAAAACAATCCAGTTCCAGATCTCGTCATAATATATACGTGTACAAAATTTCAAGTCAATATCTCAAACCGTTCCGGAGAAAACGTGCGGACAAAAAAAGTTACAGACAGACCGACAGACAGACAGAAATTTTTTTTTTCGCTCAAATTTAAAATCTCGACGTTTCATGACATTCTAAACCTATTTCACGAATAAAAATTTTTGAAAATTTTTTTGCGATTACTATACTTCCAATCCACTACGTGGATGTGGAAGTAAAATTGTATCCATCCTTTTAATAAACTGTTGCTTCAGATGCGTTATTAACTTGAAACTTTGTATGCAGATATTGGAAAAAATTAATTACAACATTCTTTGTCGTGGCGAGAGAGATTCAAATCCAATTAAGATTCAGATTGTTTTCTCATTTAATTCTTACTTAGAAGTTTAAATATGCCTCGATTTCTCACCCACATTTTTAACCATTTATATACAAACAATTTTTGGAGCAATTTTCTCTTACAACTGAATATGAAACAATTCCTTTCTTCATACACGTGAGTTTAAGTTTTCTACCCAAATGCGTTTTTATCATATTGTTTGATGTCTAACATATCATAACATAAATTATTTAGATATTAAATAATTAGTAAATAATATTCAAATTATCCCAATCTTTATGAGAAACTATTGACTTTTTACAAGTCCCTCCGAAGGGAGTGTGAGTCACACCACCTATTATTATTCATTGTGTGTTTACCTTTACTAGTTGTTTTAAGAAATTGTAAAGGAGTGTAAGAATCTTTATATGGATATCTAGTTATGTAAGCTTTTTCAACGATTGTTAAGGTTGAAAAGAAGATTAATTAATAATTTAGGGATGTTTTCTAAACCATGGCAGAAAACGATTTTGTAAAGGCACAAACTGATAATGTACCTAATGTCCATATGAAACATATATTCTTTATAGGATTTTGCAAACAGTGGAAAGAAAAGCTATCTATGAGAACTAAAGGAAAAACTATATATATAAATATTAATGAAATCTTTGCATTCTTTCGATAACCTGACTTCTGGTTATGCTACCAAGTGAAAATTCTTATCAGCCATTCTCATTTTAACACTAGCATCCAACCTACGGCTAAGCAGGTTAAACTAGTATCCACATGATCCCCTACGATATGTAAATTCAGTTAAAAATGAGAACAAAGGCCTGAAATTAATTTATTTACGTACCTTGTCTTTAAAAATTTTTTTTTCATTCTAATGAATTACATTTTCATAAAATCTCATTCAGTTTCTTGGAAATGCTTAGCCTTTTATGAAAATGTAATTCATTAGAATGAAAAAAAAAAAAAAATTTTTAAAGACAAGGTACGTAAATAAATTAATTTCAGGCCTTTGTTCTCATTTTTAACTGAATTTACATATCGTAGGGGATCATGTGGATACTAGTTTAACCTGCTTAGCCGTAGGTTGGATGCTAGTGTTAAAATGAGAATGGCTGATAAGAATTTTCACTTGGTAGCATAACCAGAAGTCAGGTTATCGAAAGAATGCAAAGATTTCATTAATATTTATATATATAGTTTTTCTTTTAGTTCTCATAGATAGCTTTTCTTTCCACTGTTTGCAAAATCCTATAAAGAATATATGTTTCATTACTATAAGCAAACAAATAATAAATAATTCACTTTTAATGTCCATATGTTTATACTGTGGAGATCATCCGCTCAACTGATTGCTTTAACGAGCTGAAATTCGAAGAGTTAAGAGTACATTGTAAGTAAAATTGTTGGAATTACTACTTTTTCTAATAAATCAAATAAAGCTATTACTATTTTTCATTCGACTTTATAATAGCCTCAGTTATTAAAGGTAGGTTATGTTAAAATATTGTTTGACTTGCTAAACAGAAAATAATGTTTTAGCAGGTATAGTGTATTATAGTTTATAAAGTAGTTACCATTATATTAAATGTTTGATAATATAAAAGGCACAGAGCACATATTTAAATATCTAACAACAATATTTAAAATTAAAAATAAATACACATTACACATATTAAAAAGTCATGTTAACCATGTCAATGAAAATGCCCTGGTTACTAATAGATCATTCTTAGTTTACCTTGTTACAACTAATGAAATATGAAAACATTAAATAAATTTACTTAAATGCGTTTTAGAACGAGTTATAAAAATACGGACTACCGTATATAAAAAAAACATAATATTCTGGAATTTCCTAGCGAGGATCATATCCGACTCGAAGGACCAATGAGCATTTAAGAAATCCTGCCATCATAATGGTTATAAAACACTTCTAAATTGTTAATTATTGTTCTATTTAATCTTAATATTCGTTGAACCAACCTATACTATTTAAAAATCGTAGAGAAGATTCTTGCACTCCCCCCACACTTGCTTAAAGCAACTAGTAAAGATAAACATCCAAAGAATAATAATAGGTGATATGGTGTCACACGCCCGTCGAAGATACTCGCAAGAACTTGTAAAGATTCGAATAATGGGAATACCAGTTATTATTTACTAATCTACTACTAATATTACATTTCGCAATATAAACAATCTGATAGAAATACATTAGGGCGCCAATTCAGTGGTTGACGGTTCAGTGGAGTAGCTGCCGGCTCAGTGGCACAGTGCTTATAGTATATATGATCTCAATTGGGACAGCTTAGAAACGAAAATTCGGAGTAAAGTCGGCATTTCCTCGGCGGTAGAAATGCTTTAAATGCTTTAAATACTAAATAAATATTTTTTAATTGTTAAAGGGATTTCTATAATACCTTTATTCAATGGAAGAGGTTAATGAAAAAAAATGTTTATCACATTTGATAAGTCACATAAATGATATAATTAATGCTACGTCTATTGTCTATTGACCTATGGAACGAGTTCCATCTTTTAGCGGCAAAGTTATGTAATCTTAGGCGGGAGTTGCATATACGGTATATAATCCTTCCGAAGGGGTATAAAGCAGAGACTGTCTTGTTTATTAAATGTTAGGCCATGATACCATGATACTGTTAGCAAATTGGAATTCCCAATAAAGCTTTATACTAACTAATACCAATAGGTGCTAAAACTTTCTAATATTCTACATAAATACCTATTGTATGGCTGGAGGAGTGCACGTTTCATTCAGAATGCGGCTAACAACCTCCCCGGTATGACCTAGTATATATTCATAGCTGGCATTTGATGTACTAGGATTGGTCTTAGTAGGTTTTAAAACTTTACCATGATGTATTGTCATTTGGTTTAATATGTGTTTATGTATATCTGTCGAAGTTTCGTTCTTCGTGATATTTTTCCTTATAGTATTGTGCGTATGGCCGATCATATTCTGTAGTATATGATGGGTGTCGGTGCTGTTCGTTGTACCATTTTCTTCAGCACGAACTGGATGATGAGATTCCGCATTCGCGGTTGTATTTTTGCTTATTATTCTTACTTTTAATTGTAGCGCTACCAATATGCGTTGCGTGATTCCCAAGTACAAAATGGTGTGCAGCGTGTTCGGCATTTGTATCTTTTTTTTTTCTCGTCTTGGTTTGTGTCAGAAACAACGTGAATTATTGAATATAGTAGAAAAAATACTGATACTTGTAGATATTTGTGACGACGTGTGCATCTCATGACCTGTAACAAATTAATCAAGAATTAGATATGTGTCTTATCGAGAGAGAGAGAGAGAGAAATAGAAAGAGAGAGAGAGATAGGTAATGTAATTATACTATTAGGCGAAGAAGAGGCCAAGAGGCGAAGAGGCGACCGTAAAAAATAGTCCAATTTTGAATGGAATTTGAACTATTAGGAATGATAGTATCTATTATGACGATAGATACTCGCCACAATTGCCCTACGAATATCTGATCTGACTCTGGAGGGACCCGGTTGCCAAGTGTTGCGATCAAGGTATGTAAGGAAACATTTTTTTTCATTTAACCACCAGTGCTACATAAATTTGAATTACCCGCGGCAAACGCCAACGCGAAGTCAACAAGTGCGCATTCGCGGTAGAAACATCATTGAGACCATTTTTTATATCGAAGCTTCTTCACTTTCGCTTCCATACTGGTGAGTTGAGATCGTTTACTTAATCTTTAACGGATTTTCACGTTTACTTCAGTTCTTTGCTTACATTTCGGTAACCATTAGCCATATCGAAATTATGTTCCATGTATAAAATAAGACTTATAGAATTCTCTTCAGAAAATATCATTTACATTTTTTTTTCATATCTATTTCTACACTCTTCGAAAATTAAAAAAAAAGATTTCTCGTGTAACAAAACATTTTCATATCATTGTATGGCTAGCAATTCTGAACAACCTAAAAAATATCTGCCCGTTCGTCTGTCGGTGTATCCGTCTGTTCGGTCGTCTCTTCATCTACCATGTTTCTTGTAGGCACAATAGCTAAAGAACGAAAAGTGCGATTTGATTAAAACTTGGACGATAAATCAGCGTAAGATAGAGGAAGAACTTTCTCATTTTTGAAAAAAATCGGTTAATAAATGTGAAAGTTATGAACCATTTTAATAAAAAAAAAATGTACGCGAAAAGTGTTGTTATCGTTGATAAGCTAATATATAAGATAATTACTTGTGATTCTAATCATATCCATTCAATAGTAGGTATGCTAAGTGAATATATGGATTTTGTTTCTCTGTGGGCGATGTTTGATACGATTTTAGAAATGTGTCGATAACATTTTTATTTCTGTATTTTCGAAGGATATAATAGAAACGGAAGTGTATATAACATTTTCTATATAAAACATAATTTCGATATTGCTAATGGTTAGCGATATGTAAGTAAAAAACGGAGCAACATTTTTCCAATATGGAGGCTTGAGTGCGACAGACTTTTAGTATGTTTAATACACTTTAATGAATATCTGTTGCCAAGTTTCAAAACTTCATTAGCTTTTTCCTTCTAACTTTATTTATTTTACTGAAGTAGGATGTTTTCTGGCGTTTCTAATATGTTATCGAGATAGTGGCAGTGGCCTAGACTGCTATTGACTAGATGTGTAACAACATGTTTAGTCACTGTTCTCGCTTCTGAGTTCGAATCTCACCTGTGGCAGATGGCAATATCGTAGGAAATGGTTGTTGTGTTGGCGTCTACGTGTACATATACTGGTTGAGTAATGGAATAGCTTTGGCTAAACTACGTCAGGACGTTAATATAAATAAGGTGGCCAAAATAAGAAAATAAAAATAAAAATGATTGATATTCGGGTGTACCTAGTGTAGAAATAAATTGTTTTAAATTCTGTTTTATGAGAGAATTGTCCATATATAACTGTGTAATAACATTTTATTGATAGATCCAGAGATGTTTAAACTTTTCAGTGAGAATTAAAATAGAAAACAATCTGAATCTGAATTGGATTGGAGTTTCTCTAGAGACGACAAAGGATGGAATTAATTTTTTCAACATCTACATACAAAGTTTCAATGCACTAACTGAAATTACGTTTCTATAGCAATACTATTAAAAGGATGCACAATTTTTTCTTTCGCTAATGAATAATATAGCAAATATTTCAATATTTCTTTTATTTATCGCTACTCAAAAAATACATTAAAAATATTAGTATTGTTTGCTGAAGGCCTTCCTGTAAAACATTTATTGTCACGTCACTTTTTTAAAGTAGCGATTTTATTTCGATTTACACCAGAATTTTAGATTCTCATGAATAATGCTCACAGTTTGAATACGAGAGAATTTTCGGCAGTTATGCGATTTTAAAGCGGTAGAATTGGCTTACATGCGGGAGGATTATCCTTTATAGGAATTGCAAATTGCGTGGGTCGAAATGCGTTGTTTGCATTTCTGGATTGAGAGGGAGATCTTGACGTCGGCGTCGCGTCCTATATACACCAAACAGAATGGTATGTGTAGAGTATATAAGCTTGTATAATTTAACATTTCTTATGTTGTCTCTTTGGGTTAAAAAGTCGAATTGAGAAACTATTCTTTTCTAATATTTTTGAAGTTGGTTGAAAATACAATGTTCATGTTCAGACACATTTAGTGTATGGTCTCATCGCCTGGAATGGTGTAATGAACTGCCACCTAAAACAATTAGAAGTAATCCAAAAGTGGATTTTAAAAATCATATTTAACAAACCTTACCTTTTTCCCAGCAACGATTTATATAAGGAATCAAACATATTAGATATTAGGCAGTTGCATTGCCAAACTCTAATATTATACCAAAAAAAACATCTGTCTAGAAATCAAGTAGTTGACCACTCTTACCATACCAGATATAAATTAAATTCTCTAGTAATTCCAAAAATGGGAAAAGCAATTGGTCAAAGAAGCTTTGCATATCTGAGTCCTAAAGTTTACAATGCCATACCCAATGAGCTAAAAATTCTAAATTCTATAAAACTGTTTAAGAAAAAATTGATAGAATGGATCATTGCAACTCCTCGAACTGTAATTCACCAACTAAGTTGAATTAGATATTCCTCAAAAAAAATACAAAAAAAAATAAAAAAAAAAAAAATTACAATGTATCTGATGATTTTACTTACCTTCATCTTTAATTAGCATATTTCGCTATAATCAGTACTTATTTAATTGGTTTTATTACATATTTTAGTCCACGCACAGATTTCTCTCAGTGGACTTCTCTATGTTTATTCCATTATAACACATATTTAAATTTTGTAAACCTTTTTTTACCAATAAACATTATTATTATTACTGTTATTATTTTTATATGCCGATATGTGTGTAAGTATGAAAAATACGTTTCCACAAAACTTGTACTAAAGTTTACACCTCTATATCAAATCAACACATTTTTTTAACTATGACAGAACATCCTTCGTTTTTTAAGGCTAGTAAATATAATTTACAGTTATTTTCAATTTGTACTCAATTGCAATTATTTTCTTGTTTTTTGTTCTACTTAACACGTTTGTGCATGGCACTACTGAATGCGACAATACTTAAATCCAGTGTCCCTATGTGATAAGCGTAAATTGGAACTATTTCTTTCAAGACAACAATTGAAACATGACAGTTACAATTTTTACTATTTATTAATATACAGTGTGTTTTAAAATAATGGATACTTTTGAAAATTTTAATCGGCCAGGATATAACTCATCAGAATATCACAGCTTGACCTTACTGGTCTTCGAGACGTGGACACTTTTTTGAAATGTTGAGAATTTCTACTACAAGAGAGTATTTTGCATGCCACTGCCACAAAGTAAGGATTTCTTCATTCTGCTTTCTTTTTGTAAGTATTCTAGAACAGTTGTGCTTTCAAATGTGTACAAGACTTTTTAGATAGCGACGACGATATTCTGAAAAAAAAAAAAAATTAGATTTCGGTTCCACTAAGATTCCGTCTGCTGACTTTGACCTTTGATAGTGTAAAGAAAAGTGCCAAGCTAAACTTGCCACTTATTTTAAAAACTTGCCCACCTATTATTATATTCTAAAATGTTTAGAATTTCTGAGTTTTCCTGTTAGAAAAAAGATATAGCTGTTTGAATGGTGGAGGAGCTACATTTATCAAGTTAAAATTTTAACGTGTAAGCCTAGTTTTTAATTGTATTGCTTGGCTAAAGCATTCCTCGATAATCTCGTATGTCAGGCACATATGTGTGTACATCTGGTGTCAGTAGCGAGTTGGCATTCCTCTGAAATTATTTGAATTCATTAAGATCTGGCTGTAACGTTTCCATAACTTTGTGCTCTCGACTTGGACTCTATTTGGTTTTGTTTGTCAGTCAATAATAACGACTTGGCATTTCTCTGGACATATTGGAACTTGTTGAGAACCACAATGCTTCCTATACAGTATACACAACGTGAATATGCTAATATGCATTCTATTTATGGCGAATGTTGTGGCAACGCCAGTGCATTCGCTGTGTGTTATCGAGAAAGGTACCCGAATGCACACTGTCCTGAGTATTGTGTGTTTTTTAGAGTGTATAATGCGTACTGCGAGGGAAGGATTTTTAGTCTTCTCTGATCTGGTCCTGGTGGTTCCAGTAAAGGAAGACCTCGCCAAGATTTCAACGATGAAGTGCTTGGTGAAATAACGACGATCAATCTACTTCTGTGGGTACCATATCACGACGCACACATAGTCAGCGTACTTTCTGGAAAAGTGGAACGTCAGAAACATATAGATTATATAATTATGGCGCGAAGACTGACCTTTGTGGGACAGTTTATTGCTCACTCGCACTTGTAGCGATCTGTCCATCAGATGCGAATGAATCGGCTTCGTTATACTTCACGGTGCATTTTATATAGCAGACCCCGAATCCAGACTGTATCGAGAGTGGTGCTCTTTCCAAGGTTTTATCACCGTCAACGATTGGCACGACCTGTTGCGCTGTGCTCCGGCGCCTCCTGTAACCAAACTGATGTGAAGTTTCTCCTGAACAGAGTTACATCTGTCCAAGCTGACAGTCTCTACCAACTTGAGATCGCCTACAACAACGATATAGGTCGATAACTCCTGACGAGGTTAAAGTTTTTGTCTGACTTCAGTATGGGTCGACCACATCACACTTTCACTAGCTAGGCCAGTGTTGTAGTCGCAGAATCGGGTTAATAATGTATATACATGAGTTGCACAATATCTTTCCTTGGAACATACTTAAGAACTTTGTTCTCAATAGAGTCCTGGAAAGGACTTTATTACTTGGTAACGTACGTTTTGGTAGTTCAAGGGGTTTGACCATGACTTTGAAGAATTCCTGTCTAGTTAACTGAATGTAATGGTCAATAACATCCAATACCAGCCAATAACAGCCAATAACATAAAATGACATTAACCATTTTCTGTGTGGTCAAGGACCTGATCGTTCGGTACGTTTTCGTTATGTATTGTGGTTAGCTAGTTCGTTGGCCCTTTGGGCGCCTGTAAGGAATGTATGTCTGTTTGGGTTTATCGGTGCGGGTAAAGCCTCCCACATATCTTTTAGTGTTCTGGCTTCCGCAAAGAATTGGCTTGAGAATTTAGGGCTTCCAGCATGTTGCCGCATTTCGTGTTTCTCCAGGTGGTCATGGCGGCTTGAAATCTCCTTCTTCATAGACTACCCATCTGGATCTTCGTGTTGCCATCATGATTTCGCGGCCAAAGCCGTCCTAGTCCATTTATTTCTCTGATGTTTCGTTCAACCGCTTCATCGAGAAGTCTTCCATTACATTCTCCAGATCGGTGACGGTGTTAAAAATGTTTGTGACAGTTAAGTTTATGTTGATATGATTCTCATACAAGCCAATCGGCATCTTTATAACATGTGATTTGTGGATTATTGCTCGTTACAAACTTCTCTGGTACCACCGATGGAGTAGAGTTGCGTAAACCCTTATCGACTACTATGTCGATGTAGTCATGGGTAACACTAAATTTTCTTGTGTTGAAACAATAACATTGACACTGCTTGAAGTGTCAAGGTATCAACACAATTGTGTCATAATATAGCAAAATGGTTTCAAGAACAGGACGTCATTGGCGCTAAAGTATCTATCAGTATCAAGTATCAGTGATGAAAATGCAACACAGCAGTACTGTTTAATAATACGATGCGGGATTCGCGGATTCCCAGAGAGCTGCTAACAGCCACACAAAAAATGCTTCATAGCTGTTTGCCGTCTAGAGATTGTTGTCTACAAGTGTGCTTGCGAAATAAAAATTATAGCTATTGATAGTTAATGAAAAACAAGAGACAAAAAACAAATAAAAAATTTCAAGGGGTTTTTATAAATCTCAATTTAAACAATAAGGATTATCCCGTTTTCATTTTTGGTGTAGCTTGATGCAAATTTTTAGTTTTGTTATATCCAAAATGGATGAAAGAAATAGTTTTATTTTGAATAAATTTTTTAAGTTTGTGATTGCTTTGTCTTGCGCGTGCGTCTGCGTGATCTGCGATACCGCACATGAACCCTCCAGCTCCCGCCATCTTCAGTGTTATAAAAGTGTCACTGTGTCATATAAGCTGTTTCAACACATGTGACACACCAATAGGTGTCAGCACAAAAGCGCCATTCAGCACAGTGTTACACATCTCTATGTCGATGGTTGTATCTGTAAAATGAGTCGGTTCCTTCGAATACTGCAGAATGACATGTTTGTTGATATAATCAAACAGGTTATTACCGTTAGCGTTGTTAAGATGGTAGTGGTGAATATTGCTCATCCTAATTCTCTTCTTTGTTCCAACATCTGAAATGAACGGATGCGTCAGCACCTGTAAATGCAAACAAGGTCATAACTTATTGAAATCGATCTCGCTTACGTTGCTGCATGCGTGTGTTAATAAATATAAAAATGTATCCAAATAATATTGATCTAATGTAACAGTTTCTAATGATGAATTATTAAAAATATTAATGCGAAGAATACAGATAACAAGATTGGTAGCTTGGTAGTTGAGCAAAATTTGACGCTATAGAAATAACACAAAACGGACAAACATGGGAACTCCTGACTCTACCCTCTTCCTATTTCTCTTCACCTTTGCGACGCTGATGGTTGGGAACACAGATTGAGTGATGCTTTCGTGATATGAGTCTGGAATCTTTTGATATTAATCACATCTATATAACGACCCCCAAGGAGATTTGTAATCTTCGTATTTTAGCGAATCTTTTTATTTTTTGGCCAGACCAACCAGAAATTGGACAGTATAGCATGGTTGGTAATTTAGCAAAAAAAAGCTAGATGAGAAGTTCTCCAAAGAATAGGCAGATTTCTTCATAGGGTAGAGTCTTCATTACATCGCGCAACCAACAGGCAACCGCGACAGATGGTGATATCAAATATGCCATACAGCAAAGAGAAACGAACTAGAATGCATGAACTACAAGGTGCATGTCAAACTCTGTGAACTGGAAGAATAATAATGTTAATTTCGGTGATCAAGGTTAACGACTGATTTGTATTTTCTATACATATATGTCAGTATGTCCCGGGTCCCGCTATCGCATCCGTATCCCATATGATATCAAAAAAATACAATAATTTTGGTTAATTATTATAATGCGACTATTATATTGCGACTATTGACATCATTTCTAGTAATCTTATCTAGAATAAACTTATTCTGTGAATTAAGCAATATATCACAAAATACGTCAAATGATTTCAGTTGTTACCTGTATATAACACTACTTTAACGATAAATCATTATCAATAACGTTATGCTTTCACAAAGTTTCATGTTTTTCGTGTCCTTTAAGGTAATTCGATGTAGCAACATGTAATATAGGATCAAAAATGAATAGTTCTATGCTTAATTTATTACAACATTGTCAAGTTTTAAATTTACTTAACAAACAATATAAACATTTAACAATTGTATTTGGATCGACGTTTTAAATTTGAACTAATGAATATAACGATATTCTCATCCTAGATATTGTTTGCCAACAAAACAATAGACATGTATATTGGGTTGCATAATAATAAAACACATTTTCACTATTAATTATAGTTGGTTGTTTAACAAGATTTTTTTGAAGTAATAGAATATTACATTTCAACGTCATTACTATCTAGATATTTTTAAACAAACATGTATTTAAAAAAAACTGATTGACTATAATTAAAAAAAGCTAACAACGCCTTGCCTCCTGTGAGGATTGAACTCACGACCCCTGGTTTACAAGACCAGTGCTCTGCCACTGAGCTAAAGAGGCTTGTGAAAATTGCCGCCGAAGAGTAGCTAGATTAATATAAGCTCTTACTTGTTAAAAATACTAGTTTATTTCTTTTTAAAGAATATTAATAAAAGTGAAATAATACAGATACCAGTTTGTTGACTTCAATATAATTATAGGTTGTTTCCATATAATAATAAGAAAGCATATATACCCAGAACCAAGACCTATATTCCTATATTAATATAGAAAAATATACCACCAATGGGGTTTAGGTATCTCTACATAGGTATATTATTTGTTCTATTTGTTGCAGATTTGTAAATTATGAATTTTATTTATTAATGTCAAATGTTCCAATATTTTTAAATTAAAGACATTTGTAAATATTCTACATTGCATTTTATGTTAATATTTCAAATATTTCTCCATTACCAAATCGTTAGTAATAATTATATTACCGACAAAGATACAAACATATGCAGTTATATCAAACTTTAAAACATTCACAGACATGCGTTTCGGTGTCTACATCTCGTCAATGTGACAACTTATTTCAAAGCTTAGAATTAACTGAGAAAGATCTCAGTTCGTTATCTCAATAATTTATTCATGATTTACCTGAACAGAATAATAAAAATTGGATTATGGAAGATTGCCAATACAGGTACAGTCGTAATATAATTAAATGCAAATAAAAATTTCCCATAATGAAAAATAAATAATAATATAATTAAATGTAAATAAAAATTTCCCATAATGTAAAAATAGAAACAAATTAATAATTAGGTACATTATTAATAAAAATACTGGGACTTATTTCAACTTTTACAAACAACTTATCGCAGATAAGTATATCTTATACCGCAAACGATACGCGACTTTTATAACATGTACTAAAATAAAAGTAATGTAATGAAGATGGCAACTTTCTATCTATCCGAAGAGATGCAACCCATTTAAAAGTGAATTATTTTTTGTTTGCTCATATTTGTAATAA
Source organism: Stenurella melanura (assembly GCA_963583905.1). Taxonomy (NCBI): domain Eukaryota; kingdom Metazoa; phylum Arthropoda; class Insecta; order Coleoptera; family Cerambycidae; genus Stenurella; species Stenurella melanura. Next base: position 49,564,678 of record OY757311.1, read on the forward strand.
AACATATTCTTTATGGGGCTTGGAAAACAGCAGAAAATATTATTTATGAGAACTAAGAAGAAAAACTATCTGTAAAATTAATCTCCAATTCTTCTTAGAAAATCTGAGTTCTGGTAATGATAGGAATTAAAATCCTAAAATGAATTTGTCATGATTGACCATTCTCATTGTAACACTAATATCCACATAGTCCCCTACGGCCATGCAGAGTAAACTAGTGTCTATATAACCCCTTATGATCATGAAGATTCAGTTAAAAGTGAGAACAAAAGCCTATCTATTCAATAAAGAATTAAAATCTACTAAAAACAAAACTTCGTATTTCTCTAATAACCTACATCTGGTTGTGCTAGAGACCAGAGAAGCCCTAAACTGAATTTATTTACATACCTTGTATTTAAAAAAAATGTTCATTCCAATAATGGGATTACGTTTTCATCAAGAATTGGTTATCTATCATTCTGTCTCTTGGAGATGGTATTCTGAAGCTCATCAGAACAACATAAAGCCACTCACAAGATGTTTCATACAGAAACCAAGACAATTTCCAAAAATGTGAAGTTTTTAAAATTTGACATTAAATGTTTGACATTGACTGATAGAAGCAACTATTGATCTTCACCTATTTATTACCTAACTAATAGTGGAGCCTATATACCCTATGCACGTTTAGAAGTGAATAATTTTTTGTTTGTTTATAATTTTAATAAAACATATTCTTTATATACATGGTAATTTACCACAACATGCGGAAAGTGAAAAGGTGTACTAGTTTTCTACGTGGAAAACCCCCTGCAAAATTTTAGAGTGATTCGAAATAATTTAGTACATTTATTTGCATTAAAAATTGTAATGATACGCTACTGAACCATGAAATTTGGTTACCCCTAATGCTTCAATTGTTTACGCGTATTTACGCGTGCGTCGCTTCGTAAGCGATCAGAAGTTGTTTACGTATAGTTTCTTTCCGGCTTCTGTTTGGATTTTTACGTTTTGAAAATTGTATTCGTAGATCGATACCGGTCAATATGCTAACGTTTACATTGCATGAATACTGTGATATGATTTTAACTTACAGTGCAGTTAATGAAAATCTTGCAGCCGCTGTACAAGAATATGAGAGAAAATTTCCTGGCAGACGTGTGTCAAATGAAAGAACACGGAGCCCAGATATCACCCCTATGGATTTTTTGGTGGGGTTACATGAAGAGTTTGGTGTACACTAAGTCAATAGACTCCCTAGAACAGTTACAACAAGCTATTGACAATGCCTCGAATATAATTCGTGAGCAAAGAGACAAATGTGATCGCATACACGAAAATATTATCTGCGCTTAGAACAGTGCATTGAGTATCAATGGTGAAACTATCGAACATTTTATTTGACTTTTCGTTCCTTTTAAGTTTTCTGGTGTGTTTGTTCTACAAAAATTATTTCAATTTTGGCTACTTTTGTTGCGTGATTAAATCCAAAAAGTCACTTCTAACCTCGCCAGCTTCGCTGTCAGTGTCAGTCCCAAGTATGATAAAAGGGGAGGGGAAGTGATATGGTTACGTCAGATTGGTTAATGTCATAGGCGGTGCATTTCTACAAAAAAAAAATCCATTTTTGTAACTCCTTTCGGTGGGGACAACTTACTTATAAATTTTCCACATGTTGTGATGAATCATCCTGTATATAACACATTCAGATTATAAAAAGGATGCATAGATTGGAAATTTATTTTACAGATAGTGTTTCATCCTTTTAATTCTCATAGATAGTTTTCTCTTCTGTTTATCAAACATATTTTATTAGGCGCAATCTAGGTAAGAATTGTGAATATCGATATGGAAGCTATATGTAACGTAGAAATAGTAAGAAAATTGATAAAATTGCATATTTGTGATCTTTATCCATACTTATATCAATGGGTACATACATTTTGTATATTTGTAATTCATTGTTAAAAAAAATCACATAACTGAACCAATTACCTTAGGCGAACTCAAAATGAACCAGAGCAAAATTTTTAACTTTCAGATTTAGTAAAAATGATGGCCGGATGTAATATTCCGTGAAATAAACTGAACAATCCGCTGTTTAGCAAATCGTATGCGTGAGAAATATGAAAACATTAACGGAGTCGACGATAGGGATGAACTGTCGTAGATGCATGCAATGTTGTATTCGACATTTACAAAAACTATGAACTAAGTGTCTAAGATAAGCAATTTCAAACCTGAAATCAATGCGTTATCTTTTACATCTGAATACACATTTTTTTCTGGGCAGATAAACAACAGAATGATTTTGAACTCTTAAAAAAGGATATAATATCACGTCCTGTGCTAGCAAAATTCAACTTAAAAAAACGAGTATCAACTGATTCATCACAGTTTGATTGGGGCCGTATTGGAACAGTTACAGTCTGGCGGTGATTGGAAACTAGTATATTATTGCTCAAAAACTTTGATAGCGAGGTCCGATACATGCAAATAAAAAAAGAAGCTCTTGGGGTCACGCGGGCTTGCGAAAGGCTACAGAAATTCATAGTGGGCTTCAGATTCAAGTATTACCTTACCACAAGCCGTTAACCACAATTTTAGCTACTAAGGAAATAAATAAACTATCATGTTGACATCAACGTTTTCGAATGCGATTATTAAAATTCAATTTTGCGTTAAATATGTACCCGTTAAATTCTTCTACATACCGGATGCACTTTCAAGAGCACCTATTAAAGAAGGAACATTTGATGTTGACACAGCTTTTGAAGATAGTGATATTTACATAGATTCTGTCATTGCAAAAATCACCGATGAGGTATGGTCACCCGAGGTCAAATTGAGGCAAAAGGAGGATATGTCAAATCAAGAAAGGTAAAAAATACGTCACATCTGGATGGCCTATTAATTGTAAATTGGAGCCAGGGACTCAGGAATGTGTTATATTTAAAAATGAACTTAATATCAGTGCCAATTAACTATGTTTTCATCATCGTAACGCAATTCCTATTTCAATTAGAAAATCATGTTTGAAATGTACCCACGATGCCATTTTGTTTTAACTAGATGCTTAGGGAAGGAAAAATCTACCGTGTGGAGACTAGGTAATTCAAATAAACTAAAAAACCTTATTAAGTCATGTGAAATTTGTTTAAAACATAAATCAATAAACACGGAATCGATGATAGCGTCCGAAATACCTGAAAGACCTTGGCCAGTTATCGGTGCCGACTTTGTTGAATATCAAAATACAACTTAAACTGTAATCTAGGATTATTATTCCAAGAATCCCGAAATTAAGGAACTCAAGAGAATAACTAGTGAAGCTATCATCAAAGCCATGAAAGACGCATTTTCTCACCGTGGTATAACAAATGTAGCTAGATCACACAATGGACGACAATTTACCACTTACGAATTTTAACAGCACCTAGATCATACTCTGTGAAAACAGAGAGGAATAATTTTATAAGAAGAAACCGTAAACACCTCCAAATACAATGTAGATGGAGAAGAACCCCTGCATGTTAACTTCAATTTGTTTCAGTTCAGTTGTAAATTATAAATTTAACTCAATATTATAAACAGATTTGAGCTCAGAAAAAAAAGGAGGATGTACTATATTATATAATGTATATTTGAAAGGTTTATTGTGTAAGAGGCTGGGGGATGAGAGGTGACAGTTAGGGATGTAGTGTCAGTGAATATAATATCAATAGATATGTCCTTATAAGAAGGTTAATCAATAACTAGTAGAAACCTAGATTGGTGTTTATTACACACTTATTTACCACAAATGAACAGTTTTGATGTTCTAAATGTTGTATTGTGTACATTCCACCAATATTCAGCAGTAGAGTGTTTATACCGGAGCTGGGCCTCCCCCCACCACTTTTCTTGACGTCATAGCCGGGGGGGGGCAATTAGTGTGGTAGGGGGCAATTAGTGTGGTGGGGGGGGCAATTAGTGTGGTGGGGGGCAATTAGTGTGGTGGGGGTAATTAGTATGGTGGGGAGTAATTAGTATGGTGGGGGTAATTAGGGTGGTGGGAGGCAATTGCTGCGGTGGGGGTAATTATTGAGTTGGAGGGGGGTAATTGGTGTGGTGAGTAGGATGTAATGCTATGACGTTACAATCTTATTCACGGGAGTGGGGGTAACCCTGTCCCTATAAATACAAAAGAGGAGTTAACATATGATCATTGAATAGGCTAGGTTCCTATAGTAAAGATTAATTATGCATTCGTGTACGTCTTGTGGTAAAAGCTTTACACGTAGCGACAATTTACGTCGTCATGAAAGACAATCGTGTGGGAATGAGGGACCTTTCGCAAAGCGGCCCAGAGTTGATTCAACTCCTTCAACATCATCTACTAGTATGCAAACATGTGATTGCTGTAATGTGACTCTAACAGCAACTCAGATGAAATCACATAGAAGAACACTGCAGCATAGGACAAATTCATGTGCCCCTATGATGGATGGTGTAGCTATTGTCCAAACGGCTTTCAAGAACAGAATCATAACATATCGAGTGCATTGTGAAAATAATTATCTGGATTACACAATGTTTTTTAACGAAATCAGACCAAAGATTCTAAATCTGTTGGAGGAAGTGCTAAGGATTCATAAAACAGTGAAAGTAAATATGGAAACTTTCGCCAGGTACATTCTACCAGCTCAAGACATAATTGAAATGAAATCATTTAATACCTCCAATAGTATTTTGGATGAATCCATGAATTTAAATGATGTTTTGGATAGTTTTGTGGATTCTATGGTTATGCAAAGTACTGAGTTTCAAGAACGTGATTCAGGTATGCAAATATTTTTGTAAAGTATAAAAAAAAATGATTAACCATTGTCTATTTTTTAGGTTGGGCACTCGAAAGAATTGCTTTTGTTGAAATTAATGTTAACAAGTACAGTCCTTTGGGTGGTTCATCATACATAAAATTGCCGAAATATATTGAAAATAGGAAGGCTGTGGTGAATGTACAGAACCAGGACCAATGTTGCTTTGCTTGGGCTGTGACGTCAGCGCTGTATCCCCCAAATGGCCATGTATCTTACACATCATCATATCCACATTTCTCAAGTGTATTAAATGTAACAGGTATGAATTTTCCAATAAAATTACGAGATATATCAAAATTTGAGGAAATGAATAATATTTCAATTAATGTATACGGTTTAGAGGAGAAATTTGAAAATAATAGGGTTAAGTATGAAGTTGTTGGACCTTTACGTTACTCGGGAAGAAAAATGTATACTCACATAAATTTATTGCTAATTTCGAGTGAATGTGTTGGTGACGAGAATCATCACTGTAATAACGATTGTGCTAATAGTCACTATTGTTGGATAAAGGATTTATCTAAGTTAGTTTCCACCCAAGTTTCTGGTAGCGATCATAAGAAACATTTTTGTGACGGGTGTTTACTTTACTTTAATAATGAACGTCACTTATTTCAACACCAGAGAAATGACTGTAATCATATTTACACAACAACACCCACAACGAAATTTCGAATTAACAAATTTGGTAAAGAAGTTGCTGAGAATATATTAAAATTTGAAAACATTGAGAAACAAATGCGAGTACCATTTGTAGTATATGCTGACTTTGAGTCTATTTTAAAACCTATCAATACGTGCGAGCCAAACCCCGAACGCTCTTTCACGAATAAGACCTTTAAACATGAGCCTTACTCTTTTGCATATTACATTAAGTGCTCCTTTGACAATTCTCTCTCCAAGTTTAATTTGTATCGGGGATGTGATGCAGCCCAAGTTTTTGTAGCGCGTATAGAGGCTGACTTAAGGAATATATATAACACACATATGAAATATATAGTCCCAATGGCAGAACTCACAGCGCAAGAAAACGAAAATTTTCAGAATGCGACCGCGTGTGGTATATGTGGGGGGCTTTTCGAGGGAGAGGATGTTAAAGTTCGGGACCATTGTCACTTAACAGGTAAAGTAAGATTTGGTGCTGCACATTCGATCTGTAACTTAAATTACAAGTTACCCAATTTCATACCTATTGTATTTCACAATATGAGTGGATACGATAGTCATCTGTTCATCAAAGAGTTGTGTAAATACAAGGATAAGGTTGGGGTAATAGCGCAAAATAAAGAAAAATATATATCCTTTACGAAACACCTTTATATGCACGATTATGTTGATAAGAAAGGGGTTACAAAGAAGAAATATTTACAGCTACGATTTATCGATAGTTTTAAATTTTTGTCAGCTTCATTACAAAATTTAGGTGCGAATTTAGAGGACGATCAGTTGAGAACAACACGTAGTTTTTATAATGATGATGATAAATTTAATTTAATGAGACAGAAGGGGGTATTTCCATATAGTTTTATAGATAGTATAGAGAAATTAAATGTAACTGAATTACCATCTAAAGAGGAATTTTATGATAATTTAAACAAAGAGCACATATCAGATGCAGATTATTTGCGGGCTAAGGATGTTTGGAGATTATTTGAATGTCGTTGTCTTGGCGATTATTCAGATATTTATTTGAAATCAGACGTGCTTCTTCTATGCGATGTGTTTGAAAATTTTCGGACAATTTCTTTAGATAAATATAAACTAGATCCAGCCCAGTATTATACAGCTCCGGGATTATCATGGGATGCAATGTTAAAATTAACCGGAATAGAGTTAGAATTGTTAACGGATATCGATATGATTCACTTCTTTAAAAGGGGTATAAGGGGTGGAATAAGTCAATGTTCAGAAAGAAAACATATTGCAAATAATAAGTTTCTGCCTGATTACGATCCCAATGAGCCATCATCATTTCTCACATATCTAGACGCCACGAATTTATATGGACATAGTATGTCAAATATGTTGCCCATGGGGGGCTTTACGTGGCTGTCTGAGACAGAAATCGGTGATTTAGATATTATGAATATCTCGGATAATAACCCCCATGGGTACGCCCTTGAAGTAGACATACATTATCCAGAACACTTACACGACTTGCACTCAGATCTTCCCTTTTTAGTTGAAAATATTGTGCCACCCATTTCAAAATCAAAATTAAAAAAGTTAATACCAAATTTGAATGATAAAAAAAACTATGTAGTGCACTACGTAAATTTAAAGCAGGCTATTAATAATGGGTTAGAGGTTACTAAAATACATAGAATTCTTAAATTTAATCAATCTAGGTGGTTAAAGAAATACATAGACTTAAACACCGAGATGAGAAACAAAGCGACAAATAAATTTGAAAAAGATCAATATAAATTAATGAACAACGCCGCGTTTGGTAAGACAATGGAGAATGTGGAAAACAGAACAGATATAAAGTTGGTTACTCATTGGGAGAGTATTAGACGCAGTATGGGTGCAAATGCATTAATAGCTCGTCCAAATTTCAAAACATGTTCGATATTCACTGAAGATTTTGTGGCGATCCATATGGGGAAACAGAAGGTAGAGTACACTAAACCAATTTTTATTGGCTTTTGTGTCTTGGAATTGTCGAAAACGGTGCTGTACAATTTTTTTTATAATGTAATTAAAAGAGAGTTTGGAGATAAGGCTTCATTATTGTATACTGATACTGATAGTCTAATTATTAAAATTTTAACAGAAAATTTTTATGACTTTATGATAGAAAACCAAGATAAATTCGATACTTCGAATTATCAGCACGGTAATATATTTAATGTACCTAAAAGCCCACCGATTTTAGGCAATTTTAAAGATGAGTTTCCCGCGGATCCAATAATTAGTTTTTATGGCACGGGAGCAAAAGCTTATTGCGTGCAATCTGTGGGTAGCGAGTTAAAAAAAGCAAAAGGTGTGAAGAGATCTGTCATTCAAAAAGAGTTATCAATAGACGACTATAAGCAAATCGTTGAACAGGGTGGCTTAATATTCAGAAAGATGAATACATTTCGAAGTCAATTGCATGATATTTTCACCGAAGTAAAGAACAAAGTGGCTTTGTCTCATCATGATGATAAGCGCTTTGTCATCCCCAACACAACAAAAACTTTGCCGTGGGGTCACTCTGACATACAATTTTTTCAAACCGAGCAAGAACAAAATATTCGGTGGTTAATGGCTGCTATTAATGACGTCCAAAGTAGCACTGGTGAAATGGATAAAATGGATCTTTTACTTGCGGCAATAGCTGAGTTAAGCCAGCAATCGTGATTAAAAGATGAAATTTTGTTTAACGTAAAAGTCCAGAATTTTGTAAATTATTTTTAGCTTGTTTGTGTATTTTTCTGTAAAGACATTGTAAACTAATTATAGTTTGGATAAGTAACTAATTTAACATTAGAAGTAGATGTTTTGTTGAACACACAGTTCTAAAATATTATAAATTATGTTAACTCTAGATATGTACTATACTGTAAAAAAAAACATTGTAAGTTAATTTCATGCTTTACACGTAGTAATATGTAATGTATATGTATATATAGTAATATGTATATGTAGGAATATGTAATTGTAAATAAAATGTTAATGAATTGAAGAACCCCTTTTTATTGTTGTTAACTCTTATTGTAATAAAGTATACGCAGAAAAGAATAATTATATGTCGTTACTAAGCTTTGCACCAGAATTAATATTTAATATTTAAATAAAGCATCATTTCTTATGATAGGCACTGTACCGCAGCCTGAGTTACGTGTCGTTTAGTGAAGGACATACGGCAACAACGCTGGCATGTATTCGAGGCTTGCAAGCCGCAAGAGTTAGCGTGGGCCATGTGACAACAAGAACTCCTATCTTTTAAAGTTAAATGAAGCGTTATTTCTTATGATAGGTACTGTACCATGGCCCGTGTTACGTGTCGCTTAAAGTAGGTCATGTGGCAACAACGCTGGCGTCTATTCTAGGCATGTATGCAATCCGTAAGATTCAGTGTGGGCTATGTGGTAACAGGGAATCCTATTTTAAAATCAGGTAAAGCGTAATTTCTTATGGTGGGTACTGTACGAGTCTTTGTTACATACCGGTTAGAGTGGGCCATGTGGCAACAATGCTGGTGTCTATTCGAGGCATGTTTGCAATTCGTAAGATTCATCGTGTGTTATGTGGTAACAGGATATTCTATTTTAAAGTCAGGTAAAGTGTAATTTCTTATGGTGGGTACTGTACCACAGACTGGGTTACATACCGATTAGAGTGGGCCGTGTGGCAACAACACTGGTGTCTATTAGAGGCAAGTTTGCAATCCGTAAGATTTATCGTGGGTTATGTGGTAACAGGAAATTCTATTTTAAAGTCAGGTAAAGTGTAATTTCGTATGGTGGGTACTGTACCATAGTCTGGGTTACATACCGGTTAGAGTGGACCATGTGGCAACAATGCTGGCATGTTTGCAATCCGTAAGATTCAGTGTGGGTTATGTCGTAACAGGAAATCCTATTTTAAAGTCAGGTAAAGCGTAATTTCTTATGGTGGGTACTGTACCACAGTCTTTGTTACATACCGGTTAGAGTGGGCCATGTAGCAATTCGTAAGATTCATCGTGTGTTATGTGGTAACAGGATATTCTATTTTAAATTCAGGTAAAGTGTAATTTCTCATGGTGGGTACTGTACCACAGGCTGGGTTACATACCGATTAGAGTGGGCCGTGTGGCGACAACACTGGTGTCTATTCGAGGCAAGTTTGCAATCCGTAAGATTCAGCGTGGGTTATGTGGTAACAGGAAATCCTATATTAAAGTCAGGTAAAGCGTGATTTCTTATGGTGGGTACTGTACCACAGTCTTTGTTACATACCGGTTAGAGTGGGTCATGTGGCAACAACGCTGGCGTCTATTCGAGGGATGTTCGCAAGCCGTGCGGTCCCACGTGGGTTATGTGGCAACAATGCTGATACCTACTCGAGATGACGCGATGCCTGACGTGGCGCTCGACTTTTGTGGCGTGATACATTTCAACCAATGAGGAGGAAGCATCCCACCAATTCCCTACTCCAGGAGTGGTGGAAGTAGAGGGGTGAGCGTGGGGTATTTATACTTTCAGGACGCTTCTAAGGTTCTCTTTGCCTTCAACTTTTTGAACTGTGCAGTTGTGTTGTTTGTGTTGTGTTCTGTGCCAAGTATCACTTGATATTTTAAATTGTAAGTACTTTATTTGTTATTTAAAGTTCGATAATTAGTCTCATAATGGTGAGAAATAATGTCTCTGGTGGCAGCCGTAAAAAGGCAGACGAATCTGAGGCTAGGACTGCTCAGAGGATGATGCAGGGTGTGGCTATTTTGACCAATTTTGTATCGGGCCCTGCTACCACAGTAGGTGCGTCGGTAACGACATCGAGCAGCGTAATATATGCTGCGGCTCCGGTGGCACAATTCGTTGTGGCCGGGGCATCTAATAATAATGTACCGACGCCAAGTGGTAGCGCAACAGGTCCGACACCCCTAGGACCTGGTGCAGGAAGTATGGGCCCGACTTATACTATAGCAGGTAGGCCGGGATTAGGGGTAAATATAATTTCCAATGTTAGAATCCCGGCCTCAAACGCAACACAAGCCACACCTAATGAAACCTCTTGCGCAAGTACTAGCACTGGCATTCGTGGGTCAGTTTATGGCGGTCAACAAAGGCACGCGGTAAACCATCCTGACGTGGACATTCATCCTGTAATTCATATCTCCGACGACGATGCTAGAGGAATTCATTCCGATAGCACCGAAGTCGCAGATTTACAGGATCGTGAAAACGATTTCCTCGATGCTGAGGAGCTTATTCGTTTAGATGCAAAAGTTAAAGCATCTAAAAGAACAGCTTCTGCATCGAGGAGTCAGGATGGGCGTCGCGTTACCTTCCATCCCTCTTGTGCATCAATATCATTGGTTACTAGTGATGACTCTGAGGACGACTTTGTGAAACCGCCAGAAGCAAAAAAGCCCAAAAGGGGCGTAATTCACAACGATGACTCTGATGATGACTTTGTTGTAAAGCCCAAGGCAAATTTAAAAAATAAGAAAGTAGGGAAACCTAATAGTAGTAAAACAAAGTCATCATCGGTGGCATCGGGGAGTGGTAGGGGCAGGGGTAGGGGTCGACGTGGTGCAAACCCCAACACAAAGTCGTCGTCGGCGGCATCAGGGCGTGGTCAAAGAAGGGTTAATCCACCAACACCGGACTTTTCCGACGCTCCTAGACACATTATTCAAAATATTATTGATTTACATACAAATTTACCTGAGCCGATAACCCCTATTCTCGAGGATCCTCCTAGGCCTGTGATAAAGACTGTAGGCAGAGGCATAGGAGGAAAGGGTAGACTGATGAACCTTAACGGCGAGGTAAATCGCGACGCGGCTCAAAGTCCAGTGTTAGGTGGTAGATTTGACGACGCCGCATTAGAACAACCAAGCTGTTCTTATGCGGTGCCGCCACGTCCATCCTCAGGTGGCAACGCCGCGCTAGAAGGAGCTGGCACTTCTAGCGCGGCGGTGTCATCACCGCTCCGAACACCAAGTCGGAATTCTACAGATTCCGACATGACGTTCGAGGCGGTACCACAGCTCGAACCTGCGGAGGAAATCGTAGCGCTGGAAAACATTGAGATTGAAAATTTATTTGTCCCGTCACCAGTAGCACCGATTCAGAATCCTTCAGATTCTGATTCGGATTGCGATTTTCTTTCGCAGGAAGCGGACCGAGATTTGTTTCGAAGTGCCTTTAAAAAACTCAAAGATTTAAGGGTACAAAAGAAACAAAAGTATGATAATGATGTAGCGGCGTGCGCTAATGATAATTTGTTAGAGCTGCAGGCTGAGGCACAGGAAGCCAATGTCGAACAGCGGCTTCAGCAAGCAGAAAATTTGAACCTAGAAATTGAGAGGTTACAATCTCAAATTAACCAATTAAACATCGAAAGGGAACAAATTATCGTTAGCGCAAATGCGGAGAGGATTGAGGCCCGCCATATAATGGAGGGCGTCAATACTCGCCGCAACGCCGCGGCTAAGTCCCGTCGAGAGCTGGAAGGTCTTGACAATAAATTAAAAGTTCTTGGCCAGAACATATAAATAAAGGCAAAGAGGTTGTAAAGCAATTGTATATATATTAATTATTATGTTTATATTTTAGTAGTTTTGTTAGTTTATTTATTAGATAATAGTATAAAATTTTGTATGGTTTTAAGTATAATTAGTGTAAGTTCTTATGTTTAATTGTAAATATTATTAGTTTGTAATTGTAAAATATATTATTGAAAAAAATATAAAAAAAAGTTAAAATATTGGGTAAAAAAATATATAAAAAAAATTATGAAAAAAAAAATTATTGGTTAAAAAAATATATAAAAAAAATTAATAAAAGAGAAAAATCAAAGATCTAAAAAAAAATATAAAAAACCCAAAAAAAAATATTATTTAGTTATAAGTATCACTAATATGTATTCCTATAAAAATAATTAACACTGTTAATAAATTAATAAATAAAATTGATATTATCTTGTCATTTTGTCACCGTAGTCACCTCCCCCTCTTCCCTTACAACCTCTTCCCTTACAACCTCTTCCCTTCACAACCCCTTCCAAAACCTTTCCTAATTACAGATATATTCACCCCCCCCCCCCCCACCCCTCCCAAACCCGCGTCACGGGTTAGGTTAGGTTAGGTTAGGTTAGGTTAGGTTAGGTTAGGTTAGGTTAGGTTAGGTTAAACATGCATAAAGAGATTTATTGAGCGAAGCGCGGAGCGCTTCGCGAAATCGTTTACCCAAACTGTTTGCGGGCGTAGCCCGCAAACAGTCTGGGTACCTCAACACGATTTCGCGAAGCGCTTCGCGCTTCGCTCAATACCCGACCCAGGACACGCGCTTGCGCGTGTCTTGGGTCGGGTGCAAACGCGCTTCGTGCGAACGCGCGAAGCGCGTTTGCACCCGACCCAAGACACGCGCGCGCGGAATTCCGGGCCTCTCCTGCGACGAAAATCGCGCATGCGCAGTTTCTCGTAAGGCTCCAAAAAGTCACGCCTAAGCGCTTTGTCCTAAGATGTGTTTAATAATTTAGACCCCTTGTGGATAGCTTTTACACTAAATATTTTTGGTTTTAACTGTGGAGAATTCATAAAATATTTTCTGTTTTAATGGGCGATTTTTTAGTAAAATAAGTAAATGCCTATTATGATATGTACAGTATTTGCATACAATTTATCTAAATTCAGTATCTCTTTCTATATGTTTCTGCATCGGATGCAAATGTAGTCCGCATCCGAGCAGGTTAGGAGGTAACCATTTGTAGTGACATCAGCAGGTCCTCGTGGTTCCTTCGTAACCCATGATAAATATGAGGACTGACCACTCGTCAGTTACAGGATCTTGATACCACACTCGTTCAGGCCATATCAATGGTATGACATTCGGTAAGGTCAAATCACTGGTGGGGAAGATGGTTGGATCTTAAATAGTATTCATATTAAAGCAAATGAAGATAAGTATACTAGTTTCTTATTATATAAGTAGATTTTTACCCCTCACTTTATTTAACACTTAAAATAGAAAGTAAAAAATAAAAATTTTCACATTTAGATATATTTATTTACAAAAAAAAAAATATTTATTTACAAAAAGAACATTTATTTACAAAAAATAATCTAAGAACTAATAATCTATACATTTACAATATATACATTTATAACATAAATTCACCCTGCTCTTCGGGAGAATCTTCATCATCCTCGTAGTCCGAGTCGCTAGCACTTATCGACTCTGTCTCCAATGACCAAGCTGATGGAGACGAGGGTCTGCTTGGCGGCTCCACCTCCATTGATGATGAAGGACTGTTTGACGGGCCTGCATCCATTGGTGGTAATGGCTCCCACCAATCACTACTGTCTGGACCTTCTTCATCCTCCAAATCTTCCAGATAGCGCATTTGTACCACCCAATTACTGCTATCTGGACCTTGCCCATTATATGAGAGCCCCAACATTACGTCGTATTCCCAAAACGGTGTTGTGAACTCTGTGGAGTCGCTGGACGTTACTTCGTTATCTTGGGAAGCCATTTGTTTTCACCAGCTTTGCAGTTTAACTGAGGACCAAGAGACGAGGAGTTTCTTATATTAACGTACCCCCACTCCAACATACCCTACATTAACAAGAGTGGGGTAGTAAGTTTCTTAAAGACGATTTTTAAATTATCAAAGTCATCACCAATATAATAGCACATGAGTTTAAAGACTGTATGACGATTTACCCTCACTTTAATTTACACTTAAAATAGAAAGTAAAAAAAAAAGCAATATTTTTATAAAATATATTTATTTACAGAATAAAAAACAACAAAAAAAACAAATTAACCTAAGAACTAACCTAAGAACTAACCAAATACTTTAACTAAACTATTTACATATAAACATATTTACAGTCACAATTTATGGATTTTGATTATTACAAATATTGCAGATCTCCACTGGCCTAATTTGGTACAGCGGATCTCTGCAACATTTGCAATAACCCCTTTCGCCATCCGTCAGGCGTGTTGTGGCGTGGTAGTCGACGTGTCGATGTAAGGAGAGGTTGACGCGCTGTTGGTATGCTATATAACACCCATAGCAAATATGATATTCTGCACCATCCCTTGTTTCAATAGCCACAAACGTCTTGGTGGTGCAGAATAACTCATCCCTGGGGTTCCCTCTTAGAAGGTACTTCTCACAAACATCCTCATCATTGAATGCATCCGCAACGATGCCATCATCTGAGTCTGCATCCGTATCTTCATCATCATTTAATTGCCCTACGACAACATCCTCTTCGTCAACCTCTGGGCCATCTTCCCCCTCGACACCACCTTCTACAGCTGCCACATCTGCGTCGCCTTCATCGTCACTCCACAAATTGTTGACCAAGTCGAACTCCGCCAACCAGCTCAAAAATTGTAAATTGGCATATCCTGGTACACCAGCCATGAAATTTGGTACAGCTGCCATTGTATATACACGAACTTGCGTAAACGTAAACGTAGGGTAGGTTATAATGTTGAAAATCAACTGACTTGTATCGAGTCACCTCCTCGTTTATATCCTCTTTGTAGCCGGTCACGTCATATCATCTCTGACGTCAGCACCCTAAACATCTACTTAAATGTGAATGAACGAGAAGAGGAACTTAGTCAGTATTTTGCTTTCATACTATCTATATATTGTAAAGTGTTAAGTATTAAAATGCCTTTTCCAAAAGAGTGGGAATCCAAACCAACCGTTGCAGCATATCCATTTCGTACGGATGGCCAAATTGTGTGTCATAATTGTTACGTGTCCTGGCCGAAGATATATATAAATTCATGTACTGGATTGTGTGTAAATTGTGTAAAGGAGAATCCCGTGCCAATTAAGAGATGCCAAGAGGTTCGAGGAAGACGTTCAGGTGAGCGTCAATGCCGCAAGTGTCTCCAGCTGCTGACTCGCACAAATTTCGGAATAAACAGAGATGTTTGTCTTATGTGCAGCGTGGACTATCCATTAAGACAGCGGTGTATAGCTTGTGATAAGTATGGGGATGATTGCTGGAATAATATATGCAGCAAATGCAGAACAGACAAAATATTATGCGAACATGTTGGTCATTTTTATGCAACTTTGACGAGTCACTACAGAAAATGCTGGTGTGTAAGTCAAGAAATCCAGTTCTTGAGGCTGGGGATTTAATTAGGATGTTCGTTCTTTATTGTATTTTTTTTGCTTTCTGTAAATATTGAGATTTAGAATATTCCACATATTTTTGTTCCAAATAAAACATATTTCAATTAATTGTTTTTTTTTTCCTTCTGTTAACTTACTGAAATATAAAATGTAAATAATGTTGCAGTGAAATAAAGCAATTCAATAATCAATCTTGGACGCTTAAATAAAACAATAATGTCAGATACATATTTTATTTCCTTATTACTGATACATAAGTAAATATATAAATTGATTATGTATATTTTACATGGTTTAAAGTTTTATAAATTATACAACATCCATTTTGTCAATCCAAGAGTTGTGTTCTTTGGAAAGTCCAAGCCATTTGACAAATATTTTGTTTTTCTTTTTTTTCAAAACCTTCTCCACTAGATATATATCAGGATATTTAGTTTTTTGTAACTCCATTTCATAAAAACATCCTTTAATTGGTTGTCCATACATATCTTCAAGCTGGTAAGTTGTTGGGTTAGTTATATTGATTTTGACAATTTTGAAAAGTTCAGTTGAAAAATTGACTGTAAAACCTTTTTCAAATACACCTTTGTATGCACTTATTCGAACTACATCACCAATGTGAAACTTCGGTTTTAAAGCAATCCTAATGTGATTATACGCATCCAAACGTGTGGTTGGTTTAACGTCAGCGGGTTTCATACCAATCGTGCGATGTATTTTATTGTTGTACATTTTTGTAATGTTGGATAGAATATCGAGCCATTTGTATTTACCCCTAGCTGAGAATTCTTTATATAACCAATTTTTTAATGTTCGTATCACTCTCTCAACAATTGCAGCCTTTTTCGTACTATATGTAGAGTAATGATTAATGGCATGCTTTTTCATTAAAGTAGAAAAGTTTTTGTTGTAAAATTCCGTACCCTGGTCGCTTTGAAGATTCTTAGGTGAGTAGTTCGATTTTTGCAAAATGCTCCTCATACCCTTCGTAATTTCTATACCAGTTTTATTTCTTAAGGGTCTTGTCCACACATATTTCGAATAGCAGTCGATCACTACGAGGATATATCGATAACCTTTATTAAGGTTCGCAAATGGCTGCATTTCAGCCAAATCCATTTGCCATAAATCGCCATAGCCCTTGATAATTGTTCTTCTTCTACGAAAATTTTTTCGGGGTAACCTGTGCAGTTCCTGCACAACGGCCTTCTTTGTAGTACTAATTTCCATGTTAACTTATTGGATCCAATGGGTGTGCAGAGAATACACTAAGCTGTTACATGTTTGCCGATAGACTAATTTCTAATAAGTTAATTCTTCTAATTTATTAATTTTGTCAATTATTTTCTGAAGCTCTCTAGCTTGCTGAGAAATTGAATTTTCCACTGTTTTATGTTCCTTATCAATATTCGCTCGTATTTGTTCATTAATATACTTTTTCATCTCTGCAACAACCCGTACATTTCCTTTATCTATTTTTTTCGGAATTTCCTCATTTACATAAGTTTTTGCAGTAGCAACAGCTAACAAAACTTGACCATTAACGTACTTTTCCATTGCTGTAATAATTAAGTTAGTGGCCTCATCCATAGCCTTGCGGATGTCTGCAAAGAAGGTAGTAAGTCGCTCTTCAACATAGTTACGTGTTACACCATCCTGACTATCTACCGGTTCTCCAATGTTCTTTAAACGTTTATTCTGAATATCGAAGTGATTATCTGCAGTGAGCTTAAAGCCAAGACCTGGTGGACCGCGCACGACTAATGATTTATTAGCGCCGCCTCTTCTGCGTCCAAATTTATCAATTGTGTTGTGACCAGGTAGCATTTCTAATTACATCTGATCTGATTTAAGCATTTCACAGTATATTATACTTCCCCATTATAATTTTGTTAATAGATTATTTTTTCTTCTCTCATTTCCTCCAACAAACTAATTATTTCATTATTAACACCACTGTTACCTGCCATTTTTGAGCTATACAGCAGACGTAGACGATCTACCAACTCTTTCGGCTTATCCCAATAAACATAGTCGACACCTTCACTATTGTATATTTTCTGAAGTGGCATTTGGGGAAAGCCCAAACCAGTTCTGGATCTCGTCATTATTGTAGAAGATGTTAGTGGTTTTATAATATCACTGAATTTCCTCCATTTAGTTTTATTCAAACCCTTTTTGATATCATATTGTTTATATGCTGCTCTCGTCTTTTTTAATATTTCGCCATATATTTGATACTCCTCGTCAAAAAGAGATACTTCATCGCTGCGTAGCACTAATGGATACTTTAAAAATAGTACATCGTACAACTTAGGACTGCCAGAATACGTTCCTAGAGACTTATTACCATACCACAACGTAATATCCCCACTAGAAAACCGCACCTCGGCATTACCCATGTGTAGTTTGCCTGTATGGGGGTCTAGACGAACACCGTATACAGTGTCATATTTATAGTTGCCGGATTTTACATTTTCTAGATGTTGTTTGATTACGCCACATTTCTCTTCTACACTGCCAATGGATCTTTCTGAGCCTGGGGTACTCATTAACGACGATCTTGGTGGTGTTTCCATATAATATGCGTCAGCTGCACTATTCTCGCCATCTTCGCTACTGGTTTCTGGTGTCGCTTTAAACGTACTGGTACTAGCTTTCACATTATCTCGAGATTGTGTTGATTTTTGTGTCGGTGTTGGTGATGCCTGGTTATGTGATTTTACCAGTGAGGCAGATGATATTACTTTTAAAGGTTTTGTTATGGGTTCATACAACCTCTCGAGCGATAGCTGGGTCTCCACATTTCTACTCCTCAGTGAATTAAATTTTTTACGTACAGAATCAGTAGCCTCAACTAGCTGACGTTTCAGATTTATTTTCCCTAGCATGTGTCCATCTGTTTCACTATCACGTTTAATCACCATTTCCACTATATAAACTGACCGATGTAAACCCGGTGCTGTCTGGTGATCTATTGAAATGTTAATTACAGTACTTCATGGATATATGAAACTATCAAGTCCTTTCCTGTATCTTCCCTCATTCACTTCTCTATCCTTGTCAATTACCAGAAACCCATATTTATCTTTCCAACATTCTGCACACATTTCTTGAAATTGCTTAAAAGATACGTCTGGTGAGACGTGGTCCGAGAAAATGTGATGTAAATTCATATCGTCCTGTTTGAACATCGCTATAAAATTACTGTTATCCCTCACTAACTGTTTCGGCACGCGAGAATATGTTTGCGCCAGATAAAAACAGTCTACATTTCTGTGGCGGCCCATTGAGAAAAATGCGCGAATTACGTCTTGCTTTTCACATATAACATCATCGAATATAAAAATAGAATCGGGTTTGGCGTCAGATGGTTGCACTATTTCAGCATTATTACTAAAGGTGTAAAATCCTAATCCCTTAATTGGTGCTAATATGTTACGCAAGAACTCATACTTGGGTTGATTTAAAGACTTTGAATATAGGTATATATTTGCAAAACGTAATCCAACGGGGTTAGTAATCAGCGATATCATTAAATTCGTCTTTCCACAGTTACTCGGACCGATTAGAAGTCCACGAACAGTTGACGGAAGTAGTGGCCCATGACGCGATTCAATTTGTAATCCATATCCAACTTTTTCATCCAAATTATCTATAGAAAACTTCTGTCTCTGCTTTACAATACGCATTGTAGCAAGGTTGAAGACTATATAAATAGATGTACGCATTGCAACTGTTATTTAAATGTCGTCGGTCAAGCAGCGCACAAGTAAAAACCATCGTTTTTTAAAGGCCGGTAAGGGGTTAGTAAATTCCCTTATAAATAAGCTTCCATTTGAACTTCATTTGCCAGGTGGTTACCAGTATTGTGGTCCAGGTACCAAATTACAAAAAAGACTAGCGCGAGGTGATCCAGGAATAAACAAACTCGATGCTGCATGCAAGAAGCACGATATTGCATACGATCAAAACACGAATGATTTAGTAGCTCGACATAGAGCAGACTATCAACTTGAACACGCTGCATGGAATCGAGTTAAATCCAAAGACGCAAATTTGAGGGAAAAGGCCGCTGCGTGGTTGGTTACAACTATAATGAAGGGAAAACAACGTCTTGGTATGGGATTTAAGTCAAAATCTGGTACGAAAAAAAGAAAAAATACAGTTAAAAAGAAGAGCAAAAGCAAGAATAACCTAAGAAAGATAGCTTTTGGTGCTGGAATAGTGCGCAAGGTACGTGATGATTTACGTAAAGCTGATGGCAAGCGATTTGCAGCTAAGAATACACGGAAAGTCATGCAAATAGCACTTCAAGCTGCACGACGACACATGAGATCGGCTGGAGGGAAACGCAATATCCGTACACCTCGCATAATACCAATTCCGAAAGTTGGTGGAATTCTACCTTTAATACCAATTTTTGCTGGATTATCGGCGTTAGGTAGTTTAGCCGGCTCTGCAGCTGGTATAGCCAAGGCTGTACATGATGTTAAAACCAGCAGAGAGGAACTGGCTGAAAAAAGCCGTCACAATAGACATATGGAAGCAATTGCTGTTGGGAAAAGTGGCAAGGGACTATATTTGAAACCATATCGTAAGGGATTGGGCCTCTATCTTAAACCACAAAATTCAAAAAACTACTAGACACTCTACCTCGAAAACCTCTCACTAACATCGATCTTAAATATTATGCTGAGAAGATGAAGGTGCCCTATTTTCGGGGTATATTTATGCGCGACACTTTACCAAATTCCGGACCACATCGCAATGAATCCGCCATCATAAATTTGGATGCTATAGATGGCCCGGGAACACACTGGGTGGCATATAAAAAACGTGGTAGTTTGGTCACATATTTCGATAGTTTTGGCAATTTACCCCCACCAAGAGAATTAATTCTGTACTTGCGCAATGGTTCAACGTTTACGGATAAAATCTACTACAATTATGAGCGTCAACAAAATTTCAACACAGTGTGGTGTGGTCATTTGTGCTTAAAGTTTCTTTCTTCGAAAGTTAAATAAAACTCCCCAAATGGCATCTGTGACTCCATCGATGGATCGAGAGGCAATTAAACGGATGGGCCACTCATTGATTGCTTTCTCTAGACTACGCAGCTTGTTGAAGATGAGTAAAGAGCAACTTTCAGATATGCCTAAAGAAGTAATGATTGCATGCGCCCCTTATGAAATTGCGTTAGTGTGGGAGAAATTACCCAAACATCTTCAGGATGACATTGATATTTTAAAATACCAGTACTGTCAAGAACATTATTCTCTTGAAGACGAAAATAATGTTGATGTTAACGATGGTCCGTCCCCTCGAAAAATATTTTGCTGCTACTGTAAAGTGGACGGAGTGAACGTGGCGTCAAATAATGATATAAATCTATCTCCATCACCGCCCAAGAAAAGAAAATTAATACACAACTACTGCTGCAAATCGCAATAAAGGCATGCACAATCTCCAAAAACATCAGTCATGTCACGCACTTTCACTTTATCAAGCCGCTCAAGCGTGCTCAGTGCAGAGTTTTATCCCCCGATTGAACTAGATATGGGCTGTCGATACGGTCTGGGATTAACCGGATTTTATTCATACAATTCTATATTTAATATAGACGAGACAAACAATGGTTTTTGCTATAGGACTTCACCGAAAGTAGCTCTCACATTTATCCACATACCGTACGGAGTCTATGAAATTGATGAAATATATAATGCAATACTGAAAGCTATGCCAACGAACAAAAATGAAGAAAAAGAAAAATTATTTCAACTGCGAGCAAACAACAACACAATGAAATGTGAGATAAGATCAAAATATGGAATTGACTTTACACAAGCAAACTCTATTGGTAGTCTGTTGGGATTTGAACCGACATATTTAGCACCAAACAAGACTCACGAGTCGACACTCCCTATCGATATAATGAAAGTAAGAATGATACGTGTAGATTGCAACATTATTTCCGGAGCGTATCTGAATGCCATTAAATCCCATACAATGTTCGAATTTGACATAGATGTTGAACCTGGTTACAAACTTACCAGGGAGCCGGCCAACATCATATATTTGCCTGTTACACCGGAAGGGCGTCAGTTTATCGACAACATTACTCTGCACATATTGGATGACAATGGAGATTTAATTAATTTTCGAGGTGAGAAGATTATTGTGAAGCTAGAATTAAAACAGTTTTAATATTGTAATAAGTACAATGGGTTTCCGATATAATCAACAACGGCTAGCACATCACCAATATAATGTAATCAGTCCTAAAAAGAAGAATGAGAGTGGAAATCGATTCATTCAACGTGTGCATCTTAAACGGTCAAGACATAAATTATCAGCTAAGGACCGCGCATTTCTTCTATCCATTGGTTTAAAACTGAGACAAAATTAAATAATCATGGTGGCTATTACATCTAGTGAAAAACTTGAGGTGTTCGGCGAGCCAGTATTTGATCAGTCACTTGTAAGTTTACATGAACATACATATAAACCGTATGGCTCACCATACTACAGAAACTCTGATGAAATACGCATTCCTGTCAATTTTCAAGACCTCATACTGGATATTGCAGACAGTTACATTTATATAGAAGGAAACTTTACTCCTAACGACGCTACCAAGAGCTGTTATTTATCTAATAATGCACTAGCTTTTCTGTTCGAGGAAATCAGATATGAAATGGGTGGTGAGCAAGTGGCTGTCGTTAGGAAACCTGGTATCACTACCACAATGAAGACTATGGTATCATATGGACAAACACATTTGCGATCACTACTAACTGCAGGTTGGGGTCTCAACGAACAGAAGCAAGATATTTTAGATAATGTCAGTCATGTTTTCAGTGGTAAGCTACCTCTTAAATTCCTCATGGGATTTGCAGAAGATTACATCAAAGGAATTTTGAATGCAAAGCAGGAATTAATTTTGATTATAGCACGATCCTTCAAAGACTCTTACATTGGTGAGGTTGATGCACAGTTAGAAATTACCAAAATTGAATGGAAGATAAAACATATTGTGCCTGAAGATAAACAGAAACTTAAATTATTAAACAGAATTAATAAGAGTAGTAATAACGCTAGAGTTAAGATGGCTTACCGTATGTGGGATCTCTATGAATTACCTACTTTGCGTGATACTGCTTCTGACATATGGGCTGTTAAAACTACCAGCAGTCTTGAGAGACCTCGATACATTATTATCGGATTTCAAAATAATGGCAATTCCAATGATAGAACCAAGGACTCCACAAAGTTTATACATGCAGATATTAATAATATTCGACTCTATCTAAACTCTGAAGTATTTCCATATGAGCGTTGGAATTTAGATTTTGATAAGAAATTGGACTCTGCAGCTTACTATGCCTATGAGAACTTCCAGCGCAGTTATTATGATAAAGATATGAGTGAACCTATGATGGATCTTGCAGAATTCAGAAAATCTCCATTATTTGTCATAGATTGCTCCCACCAACCGGATGCAATGAAATCATCCACAGTCGACATAAAAATAGAATTTGAAACTCGAAAGACAAAGTTCCCCGAACAAACCCGAGTGTATGCACTTATTCTACATGATACTTATTTAAGCTACAGTGCATTGGATGGTTCAGTTCAAAGCGGTTTTCTTGCTGCAAAGTAAAAAATATTTATTATGGCGCAATCAAGTTATACAGCTCCTATGCTGATAGTTGACTTACAAGGTTTTCAATGTAAAAACAGTGAATTTATAGTAAAAGAATTGGCTGCTGTATGCTGTAATACTGAACAACAAGCACATTACTTTTTCAAACCACCGCATGCATTCTCATCACTTGCGCATGACAAGAAGGTACAATACCAATGGTTGGAGAAAAATTACCATGGTTTAAAATGGAGCCACGGATACATTCAACTGACAGAATTACCATTGATACTTCAGCGACTTTGCCAGAATGCAGTTAATAATTATCAATGTCAATCACTATTAGAGGATGTCGTAATTGTATGCAAAGGCAGAATGAAGAGGAATTTTCTACTTCAACATCTAAGAAGGAATAAGATTATAGACTTAGATGACTATTTGCCCCTTCTACCCAGCCTTAAATTATTGAACACACCAAAATGTCTAGAACATTTTCAGTATAATAATATCAGTCATTGTGCTCTTGCAAACGCTCATTTTCTTAATAGAAGTATTATAGATTTAAATATAAAATTACAATGAGACTGTTTAAGCGTAAGGTATATTTTTCTAGATATGTAATAAGAATAGGTATATTCTTTTTAGATATGTAATAGAAATAGGTAATAAAATAAATGTAATCTTTTAACTTGGTTTTTTATTTATTTAACATCATGATATAATCCTAATAAAATAAATATCAATAAGATATTATACTATGTATTACACAATTATTTATTTGCAACAATGTAACTTAAAATAAATATTATTTATCTTCATCATCAAGCTGATATTTTTCAATAATCCCCACTGGTAGGTACTTCACTATCTCATACAGGAAACGTTTTAATTTCCTTCTAACCATATGCTCACAGAACTCATCCAAACTTAAAAAGCCTCGACAATATCTGTCACATAAATTTGCTCCAGTTTCATATGCATTACATTCTTCTTCAACACGTTGAGCTTCGTCAGCATCTGAGAAGACATTTATATCATAGACTATTGAATGCTGCGAATCTCTCCTTAAGTCCCATAGTTCACAGGACAACCTTTCGATGGCTGATTTAATGTCTTCTGCCTTCACCCATCGTTGAGCTGAATATTGCATCCACATATTTTGTTGGTAATGGTTAAACTGAAAGCAAACACATTTGTTAAAAAATGCATATAAGAACTCT
Organism: Stenurella melanura; assembly: GCA_963583905.1. NCBI lineage: Eukaryota > Metazoa > Arthropoda > Insecta > Coleoptera > Cerambycidae > Stenurella > Stenurella melanura. The sequence goes on from OY757311.1 coordinate 49,589,199, forward strand.
AAATTATTCACTTACTTAAGTAAGTTGTAAGCGCAGTTTAAAACTGATGGAGTTATATTGTGAAAATCAAGTTATTACCATTAACCAAAATAATAACGCCCCTGTATTTTCAAACGAGATAGCAATATTACGTTTTATAGTACTCCTACCATTCTTTCTAACTGTATTTTATTATCTAGTAGAAAATTAAAACTAAATTAAAAAAACTAATACAATTATTGTTTCTAAATTAATCGCCAAAACGTATCATTGGACTGGATTTTGCACCGACATACGTTGGAGGGCGCTGACCTAAATATGTCAATGTGTATTTACCACCAGATGAATTAATCTGATTGATTACATCCTCACTTATATTTTCTACAACTCGTTTGGGTAAAAATGATTTAAAAGTTGTTATTGTACTTTCCTCAAACAAATTTACGATGATTGATTTTCCAAACCGCGTATTGACCACTGACATTTTCTTTATGACATAGGCTTTGTCTTTAATTAATGATGAAATAGGCTTTTGCTCCAAAACCTCAGTACTTTCACTAATCATTGCATTAAGTGCTAATAAATCTAATTCCGAAATTTCCATAGTTAAAATGGGATGTGTACAGTGAAAGAATCGCAAAAAGTAATATAAAAATATTGCTCACTTGAAATAATTGAGGTGGTTGCACTACACTCACTTGCTAACTCTTGAGTATCAGAGATAGATTTGCGTTTTGTGATACTGTCACAGGTCCTTTATAGTGATAGATCAACCCCACCACAATAATTTTCCCCACCACATTATTTACATCCCTAAATATCTACACGTCAGTTAATAACCACTAATTACCTCCCACCCCAGTAATTACCCCCACCACACTAATAACCCCCACCACGCGAATTGCCCCCACCACACTAATTACCCCCGCCACGCGAATTACCCCCACCACACTAATTACCCCCCCACTCGAATTACCCCCCACCACACTAATTGCCCCCCACCACGCGGATTACCCCCACCACACTAATTACCCCCCACCTATGACGTCACGAAAAGTGGTGGGGGGAGGCCCAGCTCCGGTATAAACACTCTACTTTCAGCATTATTAAATTTACAAGATATGATTACATCACTCCTTGACATGACAAAGTAAAAACGTTCTTACAAAACCGTCCGAGTCCACCCCTCATAATTGCGAAATTACTGACTAAGACAAAATGACAAAAAACCATGTTTCACGTTTTACTAAAAGACCTAAATTATATTGTCTTTACTAACATGTCTATTACATTTATGGATTACAGTACCTGTAGAGGGTCTCTTCAATTTCGTGTGGTTAATCACGCGAGTTTATTTTTAGCAACGTTAGACAAATCTGATAATCTAAATTTAGGTTTTCCAGCTCCACAAAAGGAATTAAGAATCTGGAATTTACTCAATAATCTCTAAAGCTCTGTTAAAAGATTATAGCTTCTACTAAAAAATAAGTGCAGCTGTATACCGTAATTGCATTTCTAAAAGGTTTTAAAATAACTTCTTACTGCGTGAACACCTAAATTCCTTATTTATCGCACACCTTACGGTTTAATATGGCATTGTTTGCCAGTCTTGAGACTTGTGAGTCATTGAACCAATTTTCTGTAATTAACTTCTAATTGTAATTGTAGAGTACGTAATAAGTCAAGTTATAATTACCATAAATCTCTTTTACCTTAATGAACAAGCAAATGCAGAAATAACAAAGACAATTCAAGATGTTAAGTTGATAAACATTTATTTTGCTGAACATGGAACGACAACTTCATGGATTATTACTGTAATAACATCGTAGGTAATTTTCAAAACATCGATAAAATCATCGCCGTATTACTGAATTTATTAAGAAGCCGCTGCACAGGGGGCCAAAATCCGCAAAAAGTGGACAAAAATCTGTAACTTCGGAAATGTAACTACACGGGGTAGATAATCACTGGAAAAATATTTAAAAAAAATTAAATCTTTGAATGGGATGAGTTTCAGGGGGTGAAACATGAATATGTTTCTAAAAAATCTAAAACTTCAGATTTGTGTTCATAGTGCGCAAATATTCATTGCAAACATATTTAAAAAATCTAATCTTTGAAAGGGGCGAATTTCAGGGGGTGAAAAATAAATAAATTACCTACTAAAAAATCTAGAACTTTGAAGAGTAAGCAATTTGAGCAAGCAGCCATTGGAAAAATAGTTTAAAAACAAATCTTTAAAGAGGCGAGTCGATAAGATATTGGTTTCAATTGCGAATACATTTATTTATAAGTTACTACTGGGGACAATATAAGATTTATAATGTACATATTAATTTAAATAATATATTTTTCATATAGTATTATTCATTAAATGCAACATTGCTTTCGCTTTCTGATGAGAAATCGTTAAACGGTGTAAATGTATGGGTATTTCAGTACTCTGCTTTACCTAGCCGGTAATTTAAAAATTTAACAACTTCTGTATTCCCACAAATATTAATAAGGCAGAAATAACAAATGAAAATTCATCCTCAGTGTATAAGCTTTCAAATCAGTATCAGGACTTGTTTGGCTAAATCGAATACTATTCTAGTTTTTTAATGCAATCCATTTTGAAATACTTGTTTTCTCAAGATAAATCGCAATTTTTAAACCGTTATGATTTTAACTTTATATTTCAAATTTTACTTCAGTGGGTGGAATCCACCCTCTATAGAATGGAAAATTCCCGCATAATATGAAAACGTTTTTTAATTAATTTACCATTAAATAAAAAAAAAACACGCATAAAATGCCGCTTGATCGTCCCGCGTGAGGTCTGCTGAAGCATCATGTTGTGCAGTGATTAATGTGTCGCACGTTACAAAAAATAATATATTTGGAAAAGGCGCTTGAAGGCACTTACGGTTTTCTTTCTATCTTATAAAAGAATGTCTGAGGTATTTTTTAAATCATTTTTTAAGGCATGACTAAGCAAGACTTTTTTTGTCTCTCTACACAAAGCTAGAATGGCTAAAAATGTCCGTCAAACACCCCATAAATAAAATAATTTCTTTCAGTACTTCAATTCGAAATCTTCTTTATACAATATATTCAATTAAAGCACGCTTCTAAAAAAAAAATCACTTTAAATTCACACTACCTACTTAAAGTTGGCATTAAAATCAGCTGGAAACCCAATCGATCGGTGCCAGGCAGAAGAAGGGTTGTGTTTGCGATCCATTAGCATGTAGAGATTTTAACTATTGTGATAGTTATTCTAGAAAATATACACTGATCTTCTTTTTAACTATTCATAAAATATAGAAATAATATGCGAAAGAAACAAATTATTCTTGTCCACTTTTTGCGGATTCTGGCCCACTGTGCGCTGTACAAAATTGAAACAAACGCCTATCTCTGTTGCAAACAGTATTAACTCAAATATACTAAAATATTATGTATTGAAAGAAAACTTTAAAAGCTATAATAAAATGTTACCTCCAACGTTGTTTATATAAACACCCAAATAGTTCAACATTGCACCCGAATACTATCACGTCACGTGCGTTTTGTCAACCATGCTGGCATTATCTGGTGATGATTGAAACTTTTAAATTTTAATTATTAATATTCGAAATGCTCAAGTATTTTGGTGTTTGTGGAAACTACTGGAGAGGCAACATCATACCGAAGGTTCCAGCTTCTCCTTGAGTGTAATTAATAGAACTTTAGGAACTGGCATAATCTCTTTAATGTACGCCATTAGTACACCGTTGTCAAAGACAAATAAAGGAATATCTTCTTAAAGGAACTTCGTCCGATTAATGTTCTAAAGACAACAATGTCTAAATGTACGAAAGAACCCAAGGAATCACTACTTCCTCATCTAGATTTCCCATCTAAGTATCTTTAAGCGACAACACCTTGATACTATATTATTATGTCCACTCTAGTGAAATAAAGGGGTCATTTAGTCAATATTCATATTGCATTTTTTGTTACGTTTGTAGCTCATTTGTCAGAGACAGAAATAGATAAAAACCTGTCACTAAATGTTATATGGCTGATTTTTTCAGAATAAGTAATTTCGTTGGTGTAGAATACGATAAAAAAATGTTTACAGCTGTAAGGTGCCTGTGACCTCTAAGAAAACAAAAAATATTGGCCGAAATTCGGTTTCTGGCCAATAACTCGAAAAATAAAAAAATATGTTATACATCTAATAGCACTAGGCGATAGAGGGGGAAATTTCACATCAAGTACGGCTCGCGAAGCGTGCGCCCCCTACGATATGTAAATTCAGTTAAAAATGAGAACAAATTCAGAATCTTAACTTGCTAGCATAACCAGAAGTCAGGTTATCGAAAGAATGCAAAGATATCCTTAGTGTTTTATATATAGGCTTTCTTTTAGTTTTCATGGATAGTTCTTCTTTCCGCTGTTTGCAAAATCCCATAAAGAATATCTTTTATTACTATAAGTAAACAAATAATAAATAATTCACTTTTAAATAGTATATATATGAAGTCGGAACATAACATAATTTCTGATGAAATCGGTAAAAGCTACAATTTAAAAAAATCTAATACTTTCACATGTTACTCTTGAAGTAATTTACTGTCGCGTATTTCCACCTCTTTAGGAAACACCCTGTATGAATCCGTGGGTTCCAAATAATTTTAACAAGAGATAAACACTAACACTTTATTTAATAATTTACTGACTACACAATACTTCAAAATAACCCTTACACTTTGTTTACTTGATATTTAACCTCAGTTTCGTTACCGAACGTCACTTTCCTAAAAACTTCTCCCTCTGCGCCGGTAATAGCGCCTTATATACTCTGAAATTGCCTCTAGATCCATCTAGAAACAATCAAGAATCTTCTCCACAGTCTAGAAAACTCTATCTCTTTCTACCAATTTCCAGTCACTATTAGGCATAGGCGTATCAATCTCCAGTTTTAAGGGGTTGTAATATATAACAGCATGAGAAGATCCGATGGATAGGTATGCCAAATAATTTTTTTAGTAAAAGTTATTAACGTTTATTTTACTCCTGGTTTCACGAATTTTGGAGCAAAGAAAAAATTATCTTTAATTTTAGTAAAATAAAGAGGGTTAATTTAATATTTATGATAAATCCCGTTGAAGCATCTTAAAGTACATATTTCAAGCTTTAAAAACCGTATCTACATAAATACAATAACACGGTTTAAACTAGAGGAATAGGTGATTAAAGTTAGGTATAAATATCAAATTTTATCGGTTTCTCAATATTTTGACATTTTGGAAGTGTACTTCTTCAAAAATACATGTGTGAGATTTTCTTCACTCATCGGATTTTTTATACATTACTTCAAGAGTAATATATGAAAGTTCCAGTTTCTTATCTTAGAATTTATAGAAATGGCAGAGCTTTTACCGATTTCATCGGAAATCTTTTTATGTTCCGACTTCATATATACACTATTTCTACATACATTCATTTTTATATTTAAAAATATAATAATCCAATAGTCACATGTTTCTTCTTTCATTTAAGCTTTGTTGAGCTCAATTTCATTAATTACTTCAAAAGTTACAACAAATTTAGTGTAGCGCGTTTGAGACCGCGTACGCTTCGCGCGTTCCATTCTCGTGCATTAAACAAAAATATCTGGAGTCTATATATTTGATCGAACAAAAAAACTTTATATATGTTTTTGATGTGAAGTTTCCCCCTCTATCACCCAGTGCTATTAAGTTTTTGATATATATTTTTTATTTTTCGAGTTTTGGCCAAAAACCGAATTTCGACTAATATTGTCGATATTTTTAGGGGTCGCTGGCACATTACTTTGTCTACTTTTTTTTATCGTATTCTACACCAACAAAAATACTTAATTCTGAAAAATTCAGCGATATAACATTTAGTGACGCCTTAAAACCCCTGAAGACTAGGCTATTATACGAATTAATCTTGGAACAATACCAACACTGAAAATTCGACTGCAATTTGATTTACAAATAATTACCTATTGTTTAATATCAACATTATGGACCCTCACATAAATGGACTTTCGTCCTGGTAATTTGCATATACACAAAATTTTATAATATTTTTAGACCTTTTTTACATGAAATATTTTAGGCACCTATCGGGAATTTAGATTGGGTAAATGGTAGTAGATGTTTGTTTCCGATGCATTTTTAATTAAGTAAGCTGCCTAAGAGGATTCCACACATCCACACATTTCAAATAATTTATTTGATACGAGATTTAAGAAAATCGCATTATTTGGTGTTAATATCATGAAACTCCAGGCGCAAATGTTGTATGAAGGCAAATGCGTACAAGTTTGTCAACTATTAATTTCGAGAATATACTTAGATGAAGTACATTCAAATAATATATTGGAATTAAACAACAGCTGCAGGGTGAATTGCAAATGCATTAGAAGTTCCCGAATTTCATTAAATTGAACATTAATATTTATCAGTTAATCTAGCACACATTGTAGATTTATACCCAAAAGACTGTATTTTAATAGGCTGTTTGCACATACATTTGGCACTAATTTAAAATGATGCTTCAATTCCCAGCCTATAAAGAGATACATAGGATGTACCGAGTGTTACTTCCAGTTGAACCTTACGTGTTCTGGAAAATGAATTTATTAAACACTGATTACTTTAATAGTTTAAATAAGACACTCGGTATATTTTAATGTTTCTTTGAGGGATTATACAAAAAGCTAAGCTAAGCTAAGACTTATGTCACATCTTATATCTATTTTTGATAGCTTCTAAGGAAAAGGAGGTTGAAAATATCTTAACAAAAACTGTAAAAAAAAGATCAAATCAATACAATAATAAAGAATAATAAAGTACGTAAAATTTGAGATTAACTATAATTTAAATGTTCAAAATATTCAGCGTTCACTTCCTATGAAGTGAACATACTTATTATGTTTAAACAAAAAATCTCAACATGTCATTGGCACGTTTTTTAAAAATTCTTGATGCGGGCCCAATATAGAAATTGTAATGGTGTTAGATTGGAAGATCTTAGTGGTTACCTGAGTGACCTATGAGTGCCTATTCAGTGGTTTAAAATTTTTTCGTTAAGATGGTCTGTGATAATTGTGTTGTTATGACCTGGTTTACCACTCTGTTGATAAAAGACCTGCATATATTAATCAGCTGATGGGTTTTAAACTAATCAATTTTCTTCAAATCAATCCCAAAGGAAATTCAACCATTGTGCCGCATTTAGATATTCTTATGAACCCGCATTACTTTCGTGTCATAGTTAATCACACATTAACGTCGATTTTTCTAAAATCCCCCTTCTGGCTAAATGAATATCTTCCATTGCCCAGTAGGTATCTTGTTACCATTGAATATACTCACATTACTACCTGAGACAAATCAGAAAAAGGGATCTACTTTTACTGTTCAGTGTTTAGAAGTAAATTGCAAAAATGTGGTCTTCGTAGGTAACCCGCGTCCAAAAGATGGTGATTAATTTGATACTTAATTGTAACTAAATGTTCTTGAACCCTTTCTAGTACTTTACTTACAATATAATATCCACAATTACAAGTACCATAATACCACAATGTTCACATTTCAAAACGATCTATCTATATTAATTGATTGATTGATTGGTTAGCGTATGGTAGGCATTGGTTCCACTTCCGGACATCCAGTCCTGTGTTTTCGTCTTCAACGTCGTGCAACAGTGCGTCCACTTTGTTTGCCCACCAAAACATACATACATTAACTCGCCGCAAGAAGCTTCTATTTATCAACCGTTCCACAGGTAAATAGCCATTTACAGTGGAAGTGCCCCGAGAGAACATTTGAGACACCCTGTATATCCACCAAGGTAAAGCAAAATAAAAAAGAGATCTAGGAGAACACTTGGGACGCCCTGTATATCAAGCAGACCCTAACTCCCCAGACCCGAGATATATTTTTGTATTCGTAAATAAGCCCAATATCAGAACCATGTGACAAGAATTAATAAACCAATATATATGAACTTTTTTGTCCGTTTGCCTATTTTGGCATAAAAAACTGTTTAAAATATTGCTTTGAATTAAAAAATTTAGTTGATAGAAATTAAGTTAGTAAAGTTATTAAGTATATCTGCTTAGAGTAAGATAGAATAAAATCAAGTAAAATAAAATAAATTAATGTATAGCTTTTCTATCTGTAGCGTCTGGCCTTATTGGTGTTTTATTTTCTTTCCTTTCTTGGGTTGATTTCGTCCACTTAAAAGACTTTCCACTGCATACAATTAATTTAAGTCACAACACTGCTAGTATGTCAAGATTGCTTTGTAAACACATGTGTCTCATTTGACAATAAATATTAATTACTCAGCTTTTTTATCGCAATAAACCACTTGAAATGGTCTTGAGTCGTCTTGGGTGTAGGTAGAAACACTTCACTAGCACTTGCTTCTTTTATTTGGTACTATTAAAAAACACTGCCCGTAATTACTATTTCCATATGAGCATTATTTTTCCATTATGGCCCTTCACTTCACGCAAAGTTTCTTGATCTACCAGTGGCTGAAGTTTCTTCAAGTTTGACAGGATTTTTACCCCCTTTTTTAGCGATTTTTTTTTCGTGGTCGTCCTACAATACGTCTATACACGATATTATTCACCTCTCAATCGCTATATAAATTCTAACCTCCTTTTTAGTTTTTACTTTAAATACAATTAAATGCAATGTAAGAATACTCTAAAATGGAATATGAGGAAATAAATATATTATTAGCAAAAACATGCTCGTAATTATTTCAAACTATTACTAAAGACTTTCTTAGATAAGTACAGAAACATATACCTTTTTAAACAAAATACTTTGCTGGTTATATGCCACGAGCAACATTGGATTATAAAAAATAAATATGCACATTACGTACAACTGTCACAATAATGTTATTTTTAATTTTAAATCATCCTGTTCAACCAAACAAAAAAAAAACAACTAAAGACAAAAACACTTTAGAAACTTTCACATACACGGGTTTCGGTATCCTATAACAAGGATACACTCTTCAGTGGTACTTCTTTCAAAGTTTAAAATGAACTGAATAGTCATATCTCAGGCAAATGCCTCTGCAATAATTATTTATAGTTCTGCTGGAGATATGACTATTCCGTTCATTTTAAACTTTGAAAGAAGTAGCACTGAAGAGTGTATCCTTGGTTAGGATACCGAAACACGTGTGTTTTGTGTGTTTTTGTCTTTAGTTGTTTTTTTGTTTTGTTTTGTTGAACAGGATAATTTAAAATTAAAAATAACATTATTGTGATAGGTACGCTGTACGGTAATGAGCATATTTCTTTCTTATAATCCAATGTTGTTCGTGGCACATAGCCAGCAAAGTATTTAGTTTAGAAAGATATATGTTTCTGTACTTATCTATGATAAGTCTTTAGTAAGAGATTCTATTTTATTTTAAACCCTTTAAGCCAGTTTTCACCAGTTTTTTGTGGTTAACAAAGCTAATTTCGTAAAACTACATCGGGATCGTATTTAGCGATCAAAAATACATGAAAGTATATATGTGAAACTACAGAAAACTCTTTTTTGGAAGTCTGCAATATTATCATTATTATTATTATTATTATTATTATTACTAAATACATATTTTTGTTTCAGGTGCGACCGGGTCGTAGCCTGCAGGGTGAGTCGAGCGCAGAACCCAGCGTTCGACCAATAGCTCAGTTTCTACGATACCGACAATCCACGTGGTCTACTCGACGTGCGGTTGATCTGATGTAAGGACTATAATTTAGATAATTCTAACAGTGCAATTTAAAGTATCTTCCTTTAATAAGCGCGAATGTGCATCTCTTATAAGGGTAATATTTGTATAAATTAACTTTAATGTTACAATCCCTTCAAAGTATTTAATGATAGTATAATGTTACTAACTACAACAAACATGAACATAGGATGGCTTGGAGGCTGCCAAATATGGTCTCGTAATGGACCAGGTTTATATTCATTTTCTCATGCTGTTGTAAACACTTTAATGTATAGCGATATTATTTTTTCATTAAAATATGAAATTAGGTATTACGTTAGCGGATTATTGTAAGCATTAGAGCCCTCTGGTCCATGGTGTACGATCATACCTATGTAATATATTTTCTATTTCCCAATAGTCGTTAGTCGCCAAATTTAGATTAGAACTGAGCTTATATACATGATTTTTCTGTAAGAGTTCGTTCGTTCTGCCAATTATGTCTTCGGATTATATATAGTTGCTCAGTGACTTCCACGCATGTTTGATTCTTGCTGTGTGTATTTCTGTGGCCAGGTAACGAGTGTAACGTTCACAAGCTTACTCCAAAATAATTTTAAAAGTCATCTTTAAAAAATGAGTTGTACAGGGTGTCTGGTGAATACTCAGAAATCTTTTGCAAGATGGCATGTTGGCCTAAAACAAGTAAAGCATTCTTAATCATTTCTTTTCTAACTCAAACATATTTTTTTTATTTAAAATTCACTTGTGTCACTGAAATGGGGTTCACAGTGTTGCCACTCTTTTATTTAAAAATAATGAAACAGTTCTACTTTTACTTTGCTTAATCAGTTTTAAATTAAAAACATTAACTCTAATTTACTATCCGAATTTATACTTTAAATCATATTAGTACTTTTTCACAAACATCACAATTCATTTCAAATAAACAGTTCTATCATTTTTGGTTTTCAATACTTGCATGAACCAAGAATATCCCGTGACGTTACAGCTACGAAGCACTAGTACAACTGCAAGATACACATATTGATAAATTTCTTTCTAAGTACAAGAAAATGTTCTTTAATAAATATAACTCTTTGTTGTTATAGTACAAATGTGTTTAAACACCGTTAGTAATTAAATGAATTACGAGTAATTTAGTTTCGATAATACTTAATTCACCATTTCATTCATCCAACTGAGTTGTTAATTTTCACTACAGATTTACCGAAAAACTAGCCAAATCAAACACATTGACAATACTGTATGATTGGTTAACGGCCGAATAGCCTACAACTAAATAATGCAAGGTCGATAAACCCAAAAAAGTCATTAAGCTGCCGACGTCGACAGTGGTGGCATTTTTTATAACAAGCAGCTAGCAACATGTATATAGGTTGGGTGGCACTTAGCACTTGGCACCCTGGCGTTCTTTTACGTTTTTTCTTCTTTACAGATGTAATGTACATTATAAAACTGGGGATGCAGTTCACACAAAAGACCTTGACAAAGCAAACATTTTATAAGAATTTGTTGCTACCTTTGGGCCAATGTTTTATCATGCAAAATATTTGTACGCATACAGCAGGCACCCTGTATAATAACACACTCGTTGGCTTACGCTAAGATAATTTTAACAGCCATCTGAAAAAATGTATTATATATCCTTAAGAATATAATTTTAAAAGGACGAATTTTAAAGATTCGATCGTAAATAAACTAGAGTATAAATATTTTAACAGGATCTGTGGTTGGTTTTTTTCTAAAGGTTCTTGAAAACAATTATCCTTGTTTTAATAAAAAAGCTTCTAGATGTTTCAAAATAATATATTTATAATACTCTACATGTGTTTTGGCTCGCTAGGCTTTTACCAAGAACATAACAAGACGAATACTCATGAATATTCATTTGGTAATGCTCTTGATAAAGATTTAACAAACCGAAACATATGTAGAGTATTTCAAATATATGCAGTGTTTTCTTAGAATAAAAAGAATTATAGTTAGGTATATCTCTTTTTCATTAAACCACTTTATTATTAAATATCAAAATTATGTTATTAAATAAATGTCTGTGCTTAAAACAGAATTCTTAATTTTGTTGTTGATCATAAATTCACATGTCTTATAACAAAAAACCTTAAGTTAATTTTCGAATAAATCAAGATGTAGTTAAAACTATGTTTCTGTTTTGAAAACATTTTCTATAGATATCATGCTATGGCCATAAAATACGTCTGTTTCCGAATAAGCCCGGAAAATCTCAGATTTTGGCTTATGGTACGTTTATTTTAATTTGCAGACCAAAACTAAGTTCTAGAATCTCTGAATGGAACTTCGAAAAACAAGTTACCTAGCCACAATAGTATACACAATTATTCCTAGACTGTTAGTTTCTGTAATTTGCGACCAATATAAGCTTAGTTCCAGGATCCAAATTGTAATTTCGAACTACTTAACTACTAAAATTAGATTCTGAAAAAATACATTGTGTGAGAGACAATATATAATTCTATCACTAATTTAATACAAGATACCTTAGACATATAAATGTGAAGATGTAGCCTAATGTAGAAGAAGAGTAGTCTAATTTCTTTGGCAAGGAGTTTTCTGCGCCGTTATCCATGTTTTGGAACGTTAAAAAGGTCTCTTTGAACCGCGTTGTTTAAGAACTTGTGACGTCACACAGCTCAGAACTGCCGAAAAAGTAAGATAGATGGAGTCGTATTGAAACAAATTTATTTTTTTATTAAAAATCATTAAAAACGTACGTTTTTATATACAGATACGATTCATGTAGGTAGAATACATATTTATAAATACACAAACCTTAATTGTTGTCAATATCATTCCAGTCTATCATGAAATTGCTATTGGAGAATGCTTAAGAGTGTTAAGAAACATACGCACACAGCCAATAGACAAATACGATTGACACTATTGTAATGTTAGACGAATATAACCTAGAGAAAAATCACTTCTATTTGTATAGCACTATGGAGTCATATAAGACTATAATTTCTAGACTAATATTGATAATAAAGCGAATTTTAAACATGTCTATCCAAGACGGAGTCTGTATATGTATAGAATTATGAAATAAGCTAATGTAAGCGTAATTTTCTATGGAACAACTTTTGGTAAAGTTAAAATGTAATGTTTTGTACTTATTAAATTTCTTCTCCTGCAATGTAAAACTACTTCTATCGTATTGCACTTAAATTTCATAATCCATAATTCTTGTTGAAGGATTTCGTAAGGACCATTCTCGTAAGATTTTATTGTAAATCAGACGTTTTTAATGACATACTTATTTAAAAAATGAAAATGTTGATAAAAAAATATCTGAGCTATTGTTAGTAGGCCATCTGGAAATTTAGAATGAAAATATCGGCAAACTCTGTTTTTTATCCAGACGATTGGAAAGGCATATTTAGTAACTTACTAGAAGTATCCTAAAATTCGGCGCATAAAATAGTATTTTATTAGTACCTCATACACAGCGTACCCAAACAAAAAAAAGTTGTAAATGTGCAGCATAAAACTATCGGTAATTAGGTTTTATTGTAATATTCACTCTAATGCCATAAACAGAAAGAACCACCACAGTGCCCGTCTGGTGCCAATTTTCCCTTAGTTTAGGGCAATGTGTTTACAAGCTGACATTGTTATTTTTTTCGTTCTACGTCAGAGTCAAACTCATTCGTTGTTACCTAGGTAGGAAGCTATTACACAATATTCCGTTAATGACCAAAGAACTATTATCAAATATGATACTGAAAAAAATAATTAAACAAAATTTCGCATTTTAATTGATATATAATATTTTAAAATGAAAAGGTTTCTATTATAGACAAGAATGTCCAATGTTTCATAACGTAGTATTATCTGTATTATAATTTGTTTTTGACAGTATTAAATTCATATGAAACATACTAATCTGTATTGTTTATACCTAATGTTTATTTCAGTCGTGAAACCGTTTCACACACATAAAATTGCCAAAGTGCAACCAACATACGTTTGCGAATAAAATCTAACGAGAATAGTAAATACCACTTCAAAAGGGATTAACGATACATAAGTGTTTACATGTACTAAAGCTCTAACTTTACCGAAACGTTGTTCACTACGACTAACTCCAAACTTTAATCTAACAATTTCGTACCATTTTTTACTATAGCAACCTGGTAAGTTTGTACACATATCTTTTAAGATGTTTAGTCTGAGTACCTAGATCGCTTTAATGCAAATAGAGAAGCTTATTTTAAAAATGGGACGCTATGAGGGACTTGTGAGCCAATTTATGTTTCATAGCAATAACTCAAATAGTGTAAATTTTTACTTACTAATACATATCTATTAGAAATTATTAGACATATCTTTCTTACCTCGTACTATATACTGTAAAAAATATGAAAAATTACACGTACTGTCTGGTTAATAAATTAATAAAATTGGGGTCTTTTGTGGAAGAAAATTATGGCGAAATGCATAAAGAAGAATATATAATATTAGATTCAGTGTAAAAAAATATTTCAAATATAATTCTTTTATTTATAACGTCTTTTAGTAATAGGTAAATATTCTAATCAAATTTTTACATTTAAATCTTCTTTGCTATGTTGACATATAGAGATTATGGAGTTTATGTTTGTGCAAACTACTTCAGAGGCAACGACACACCATAGGTTCCAGCCCTCTCCAGAGCCAGGTTTATATCGTTCAGTTTTCGAATTTAAGACGAAAAAAAACTAATTAAAATTCACTATTTAGAAGAATATACCTAGCATATTATAGAACCGACAAATATCGGTCTCCAATAATATTGGATACACATATAATTGCGAAATAAAAATTTTCTAGCGCAGAAAATCTGGGGAATTTAATGGTTGTTTATTTGTTATTTTTCACTTATCTGAAGCCAATGGCAGAGAACTTTCTACAATTGCATAGGGCGACAAAAAGTCCACAATGTGGCAAAATGTTGTAAACTTTGAATCAAAAAGTTTTAATTCAAATGGAAATTTTCGATTCTTTATTTCTCTATTAATCGATTCATTTCCAAAAACTTGAAGAAAGAACTTCAGTGTTTTTCTAACTGTCACCGAAATTCTCGTTTTTTACAAAATACACTCAAATATTCCTAATATATGTTCAAATATCAATATTTATTTCATTTTCAATCACCAAAGTGGGTAAGATAGTTTGTATAGTTGAGATATTTAAGAATCGATTTTATTTCTATTTATTCTCTTTGATTAACATTGTTGTTATTCTAAAGGTGGAGCTTAACTTCACAAAGATCACTTAGGATACATTTTGGGAAGTAGGACTATTTTCGTTTTTACAAAATGGAAAAAACTACTTCTATTGCTTTTAAGAAATAAAGATCATAACACCCCATATCTATAGTGACAACAATAATAAAAAGTCATCATACAAACAAATATGTGCAATTTACATAGGTACTCAATTGTTTTGTTTTTCCCCTAATTTACTTTGAATATCTCAATGATCCTGAAGGTCCATATACGGTCGTACATATGAAGATTCTAATCATTTTCTCATATTTGGATGTCAGTGAAATTAATAACCAATTTTGCTTTTACTAGCACACCAAAATTAAAATAACGAAAAAATTATTTTTTCAATGGTTAAATTACAACGTTGCAATTTCTCGGCAAGAGTGTACAATAGTAATACATATCAGCTTCCCAAAAAAATTCAAAAAATATTCTGTTGGCAGTTCCTATACGATTCGATTTGCGATGCTGCAATTTGTCGACAAAATGTGCATTATTGTCGCACTATTGTTGCACATTTTGCTATAAATGGCAGCCTGGTAAACGAAAAGGATTTAAGTTGGGCGAAAATAATGATTAAATTTGCTTAAAATGATGAACACGTAATTCGGCGATTTCTCCTAAATCCCCTTAGAAAATATTTCACTCTAAAAACCGTAAAAAAAATTGTTTGAATCGGTTAGAAACGTTGGAAAAATTGTCGGAAAACGAGGTGTTTCAATACGTTCTCTTCTTACATCACTAAACCAATTCAAACAAATTTTTCTCCGGGCTTTAAGAAAAAAAGTCTTTTCTAAACACAGAAGAAATCCATGAAATACGAGGCTTCCTGTTTAAAGAAATTATTAGCAAATGACTCGCAAACCGTCACAAATAGAATTTTTTCGAAATTCCAGCTTTGGTGTGCTGAAATCTATTGTTGCACATTGTTGCTGGCGAACAGCAATGTTGCGAATGCAAACAATATAATCGCAAACGTTCGCAAATGATACCTGTAGTACACTCTCGCCGAGACCGCTCGACGAATGTCTTGGAGAGACATTTACCAAGGCGAGGAAGCAACTGCAAAACAAATTCATTTGTCCGCTTTGGCATTTTATTGCTAGGTGGTTTTAACCATATTTTCACAACACAGTCGAGAACAAACGAGAATATACTAGGTGCCCTCTGCCCTCAGCCTCGCTGCTGGTGTCCCCTTTGACTCGAGGCAAAAAAACTGACACGAACTGGAGCGTTATCGAGGCGACGAGAGCGTACTGGCGAGAGTGTACTGCATGCATAAGATGATTTTCTTCGATATTCCAATTCCAATCATCGCTGTAGACCTTGACCGGCCTCGTAAGGGGTGGGCCTGCTTTTTCGCCTATCCCCTCTCAATCTGAGAAGCAGTTGAGCATAATTTTTATAAGTAAGATTTACCCCAATCTTTATTTATATCAACCAGACAGACTGTTAAAAACGACAAATATTTATTAAATTACATATCAATGCAAAGAAATTATCTCACAAGTAGCCTCAAATTTTTGTGTAATATTAAATCGTGTGCTAAAAATAACTTGCAAACGTTTAGAGACATAATTATAGAGCATATAGAACTCCATTTTCTGGGCTTAAAAATATCTTGTACCCAACACATATCACATTATAGAAAAATAAATACAGTTAATTCCATCACGTTTGGAAAAATAGCCACTATATCAGCGAACGCAAACGAAATGGAATTAAGTGTAGATAGCTTGGTGTTAAAAGTTTGTCCAGATGCAAAATTACTTTGATGTATGTGGCGTAAAATCACATTTTAGTTATTTCACTATAGAAATCATTTTTGTACTTGAAACACACCTAGTTAAATATATGCTAGCGGAGTAAATAATTATACATTTTGTATGTGCCATTTCAGTATAAAAATGATTTGATAAGTTCGAAACTGTTGACCAAATGTTAGACAATTTTACAGTCCTTTAGCAAATTATAAACTGAAATGTCCGTGTGTGTTCTTAATGGAGTACAGAAAATGTTTATTTAATAAAAAAATATATTAAAATTAATTTTTTATTTACCCCTTTGACTCTTATTACTTGACGTAGTGATCAATGGCTGTTGATGTTGCCCGATAGGACTTCAAAATGGTATAGAAACATTGACAAATTTGATGATGATATTGGAGAACAAGACTCGTTATCGCTTGAAAGAACTAAGGGAGTGTTCGTGTTATTCAATATTTTATTCGGAGGTTTTTATTTGAACGTCAGATGTGGACATTCGGGACGAAGCGATGTACGAGAATAATTACCAAGGAAATAGCTATTTCCTTGACCATAGATACTTGAGTTGAGTAGAAAAGACGTAGTAGGACAATGGAATCCATAACGTTGTTATTTATGGCAGAAACTATTCTTAAAATAGTCTCAGTTATGGAACTATGTCGAACGTGCCATACTATACAGTGAGTGCAAAAAAACTAATATACGATTCAAATGTATTGACCGCGAATATCTCAGAAACGAAGGAGCGGAAAAAATTGAAAATATTATGTGTTCATTATGTGTCCATTTTAGATTAGTCAATGAAATATGAATAATATACATAGAACAATGAAAAATTTCTTTTCATCGCAAAGGCTATTATTTTGCTCAAAAATAATTGGTACGGAAAAAACATGTTTGGATATTGTCCAAAAAAAATTAAATATGAAAAAATTATATTTTTTTCTTATGCAAATCAGATACTTGAAAATGAAATTCGCGAAGAAAATATATATATTTTTTTTACTTTTCCCTCTAAGAACCCGCTAAGGAATCACTACTTCCACATCCAGTTTTTTCATCTAAGTCACTTTAAAGGAAACGTCTTGCTAGATTTGCACTCGAGTATGTGGACATTATAGGTAATAGAATTATAATAATATTTGGATATCATAGAAAAGTTTGAGGCGTTGGTTTCTACCATATACGTTAAAAAATAAGTTTCTTGTTTACCTCACTTATTTTCCCCTATTCACAACCTACCACCTCCCACCCCTTCAATGAAATCATCTCAATCAGATGTCATTATAATACATACGTGTACTAACTTTCAAGTGAATATCTCAATGTTGTGTTATCAATCCCATTAATAATGGAGCGGAGATGGTGGGGTTTGAAAAATATTAGAAAGAAATCTGAGACGTTGGTTTCTAGTATATACACCAAATCCCAAATTTATGTACTCTTACCAGCTTGATTTACTTATTTTCCCCTATTTTCCTATTTAACCCCAAACCCCTCAACTGAATCATCTCAAAATATAATCTAGTTCCAGATGTCGTTATAATACATACGTTTACCAAATGTCAAGTGAATGTCTCAATTTTATTTTACCAACCCCTTTAATAATGGAGTAAGGGTGGTGGGAGGGTTGAAAAATATTATTAAAAAATCTGAGGCTTCTAGGACATACACCGAATTTCAAGTTCAGATCCGATGCGAGTGATTTTCGATTTTTAGCGAACAAAAATTGCCAGTTTCTGGCCAGGAGTTTTCGAGTTAAGTGTCGTCGTGAATAGACGTGTTTTTTAAGATGCTCTCTAAAAAGCGTTAAAAAAAGTGGTAGAAATCTAGTAGATTAAGAAATTCTGCTTGAAATGAAGCGGCTCAATAGAAAAACAGAGTTCATATGGAATTAATAATTACAAGGTTTTCTAATAATATTAAATCAAATAAAGCAAACAAGCTCAAGTGAAGTGCAGTGTCTCTACGTACACCCTAGACGACCAAGTGGTTCATGGGCAATAAATAATAGCATAGTCAGTGTCAAGATGAGGCACATATGTTTACACAGCAATATAGCTGTGTTGTGGCCTAAAGTTATTGTACACAGTGGAAAGTTTTTAAATGAGACAATATTAACCCAACCCAAGAAAGAAAAGGAAAGGAAATAAAATAAAACGGCAATCTCAAGACGCTGCAGAAAGACAGATAAGCTATAAATTTATTTATTTGTATCTTTAATTGATATTATTCTATTCCGTCTTTCTATACGATCTTTACCATCTTAATTTTTATCAGCTCGTTTTATCGATTCAAAACGTAATATTTTATTATTAATTTGGAAGACGGAAATTGAAACAGATTGTCTCAAAGAAGCGGCAATTGAAAAGATATTAAACATAATATACAGGGTGTTGCATCATGAGAGGGACATAGCTTAATAGGAGGTAGAGAACATCAGTGGTAACCGGAACCTCCCATAGAAATGTCTCATTGGGCCTTCACTACGAAATTACAGGGTGTTAAATAATTTTTGGCCAAACCTGTTTTTTGTCATAACTTTGACAGGAAATGAAATAACGGATTCATATTTGGTACGGCTAATGTACAAACGAGCCCCAAGAGGTACATGTATAAAAAAAAATATATCCAGGTCCGGACTCACTATAATTTATGTTTCTTCTTTGCATCAATAAAACGTCACCCTGTATATATTTTTTTGAAATTTCGATACGATATTCGAAAAGAGCAAGAAAAAACAAACAAAATGGCCTATTTCATTTTTTTGTTACACCTTCGTGGTTATTTAAATACGTTGTTAAATGTGCAAGAAAATTGATTACAGAACCCTATTAAATGAGAGGCACGTGAAATAAATAGTTTTATAACTAAAATTTGCAAAAATTCTATTGAGCCTAGGTGGTCTGGGTGAATCCTAATTCCGGCACGTTTTAAAGGTCCATTTTGGTAAAAAACTGTGGTCCTAATAAGTAATCGGGTATGAAATAACAAAATTTTTAATCAATCACAGTAGGCTTGTTCAAAGTGACAGATAATAAAAAGAAATCTCCTAAACAGTTGAATAATTGTTTGTTAGTAATTTAATGTGTCAATAATCCGCATTTAGTTAGTGAAAGCTTGTGAAAATATTTTAACTATGCCAGTAAAATTTACAAACGGGGAATATGCTGACATAATATTCATCTATGGTTTCTGTAATGGAAATGGTAGGTCGGCGGAAAGAGAATATCGGCTGCGTTTTCCTGGTCGTCGATGCCCTAATCATAAAACCTTTAGTACGGTGTTCCAGTATGCAAGACAACACGGAAAGTTTCCTACTTCTGCAGTTGTGGAGCGTGTTTTACAACAAGGTGTGCAGGAACAAAACAATATTATAAACGTAGTTCAAGAAAACCCAAATATGAGCACTAGACGAATCAGTTTGGCAACTGGTATTCCTCATTGGCGAGTATGGAGAACCCTAAAAAGAGAACGTTACCATCCATATCATATCCAGCAGGTACAGCGTCTTCAACAAGGCGACGATATCCCCCGCCTGGCATTTTGTCGTTGGTTGTCTAATCATCGCCCAGTCATTTACAGAACCTTATTTACGGATGAGGCACAATTTACAAGGGATGGAGTAAACAATTCACGAAATAATCATAAATGGGCACAGGAAAACCCACATGCGGTACGCCAACGCCGTTCGCAACACAGGTTTTCTGTAAATGTTTGGGTCGGACTTGTGAATAGACATTTGATAGGGCCACATTTTTTTGAAGAAAGATTGAATGGTGAAATTTACTTTGATTTTCTTCAAAAAATTTTACCGAATATGTTAGAAAATATCGGTATAAGAGGCATGTTGTTTCAGCATGATGGGGCCCCACCACATTTTAACCTTCAAGTAAGAGAACACTTAAACAATGTGTATCCTAATAGATGGATTGGACGCGGGGGTCCACATGAATAGCCACCAAGATCTCCTGATTGTAACCCTTGTGATTACTTTTTATGGGGCCACTTAAAAAACGAGGTTTATAGCATTGAAATTGAAAGTAGACAACATTTAATCCAGCGCATCGTTACAACCTGCGACGAAATACGGAATAATCCAGAAATGATACGTCGAGCAATTGGTGACCTTTCTAAACACGCAAGAAAATGCACAGAATTTGGGGGAGGACATTTTGAAAATTTACTTTAGTGTCAATTACGTTTTATTTTTAAACACATTTAGTTATTGTTTTGTTATTTATTGTTAATTGAATGGAAAATATTTTATTTATTTAGATTTTAGTTTGTTCTCTTCCAATTTTTATTAAGTATAAAATGTTGATGATTTTCTTGATCAAAGTAACTGGTTGCTTAGGCCTAAATGGTTTAAATTATCTGTCACTTTTATTCTTTGAACAAGCCTACTGTGATTGATTAAAAATTTTGTTATTTCATACCCGATTACTTATTAGGACCACAGTTTTTTACCAAAATGGACCTTTAAAACGTGCCGGAATTAGGATTCACCCAGACCACCTAGGCTCAATAGAATTTTTGCAAATTTTAGTTATAAAACTATTTATTTCACGTGCCTCTCATTTAATAGGGTTCTGTAATCCATTTTCTTGCACATTTAACAACGTATTTAAATAACCACGAAGGTGTAACAAAAAAATGAAATAGGCCATTTTGTTTATTTTTTCTTGCTCTTTTCGAATATCGTATCGAAATTTCAAAAAAATATATACAGGGTGATGTTTTATTGATGCAAAGAAGAAACATAAATTATAGTGAGTCCGGACCTGGATATATTTTTTTTATACATGTACCTCTTGGGGCTCGTTTGTACATTAGCCGTACCAAATATGAATCCGTTATTTCATTTCCTGTCAAAGTTATGACAAAAAACAGGTTTGGCCAAAAATTATTTAACACCCTGTAATTTCGTAGTGAAGGCCCAATGAGACATTTCTATGGGAGGTTCCGGTTACCACTGATGTTCTCTACCTCCTATTAAGCTATGTCCCTCTCATGATGCAACACCCTGTATAGGTAATAAACATAATACATAGGTGATGTAATGGAAAAACTGCCCAAAATTGAACCGATTGTTTCAAGGAAACGACATACAGGGTGAGCAAACTATCCCTTCGGACCTTTTTGCTCATAACGCGCAAAAAAATAATAATAATGGTGATGATAATAATAATAATGTAACCGCGAGATACTGCCTTTCCCAGCAACTCCACCATAGATGGATATTTACTTGTGGAGCGGTTAATAAATAAAAAAAAGAAAGGGAAAAAAGGGAAAAAAATACAAAAATAAAATAAAAGTTGCTAGATTTAGAGACACAAGAAGCATAAAACTAAGAAGAAGAAAAATAAGGAGATGATGATAGATGGATACTTAAAACAAGCATGGAACTGAAAGGAAGCATGGAAACTGAAAAGAAGCATCTCTCATACACCTACACTTCCCATCCTATATTCCCACCCCATGCGTCATGCGGCTGTCGCTGCTGACAACAAGCATGTCCAATGTCCAACCCGGCGTATGCAGCTGGTCCGGCGGTATATAAAACATCCGAGATTTGGTTCTGGCACGCAGTTTGGCCGTCCGTTGGGCGTATTCGACGCACCAGGCTGCGTGTTGGAACGAACCTCCATGGATGCCCGGAATTGGCAGCAATGCCCACCATACGCTGGCAAATCAATCAGTCAATCAACAAAAATTGCCAGTTTCTGGCCAGTATTAGACTACCTTGGAAACTAAAATTGAATTTTTAAAATTAAATTTGTACAAATTTGGCTGAGTTGACACACTTCGTCAAATTTACTTGAATTCTCTCGAGTTCTATCAGAATGGAATTTGTTCCAAATTCGTTAGAAATTTGCTTAAATTTTTCGTAAGTTTTATCAAATTTCAACTTTTTGTTGCCGGGTTGAAACATGTTGTGAGGAAAAAAATTTCCTCCAGTCCATAAAAAAAAATCTCGCCAATTTCATTTTCAAGTATCTGATTTGCATAACAAGAAAAACTTTTTTTCATGTTCAATTTTTCTTGGAATTGGAGAAAAGTCCAGTCAATTTTTTTTTTCGTACAAATCATTTTTGAGCAAAATAATAGCCTCTGCTCCCCCCGGGAGGGCAAAAAGAGGGAGATGGTTTTTTTAGCCTCGGTCCTTATTGTGGCAGCGATGAATGATAATTCACCACTATTTTTGGATCGAATACTGAGGGCGGAAAATGCATTATGTCCGGAGCGGGGGCAAAAGTGGGGAGTCGTGGGGAGGGCGGGCTTTCAGGATGCAGTAAAAGTAATTTTTTGTTAGTTTATAACCTAATTAACAATATGTGGGTACAAAAGTTGCCAAATTTTAAATCCTTCATTGCACAATCGACGCGACGTTCGAATTTTCGCGAATTTTTTTCGTCCCTTTCTCTCCATTTCTATCATTTATTGCATTTCCGCCCAACGGGATCCGGGCCACTTCCGGTTGCGCGCCTTCTTGAATGTAGTAAATTCGTTAAAACACCTTCTTGGGACATCCTTAACCCCCCCCCCCCTCCCAGGAGTTTACTGCATTGGCTTTTTCTGGGGAAGGGGCAAAAAAAAGTATTCGTGATTTTCTCCCACTTCCGCGTTAGATAGGTATAGGCATCGCAATAGGTATAGGCATCTCTTTTATATACTTCCCTCTACCGTTTTAGATGGTTTACTGCAGTGCCGATTGTTTAGGTTATTGATTGCAGCTGGCTCTCGAACTATAAAGAAATGTTGACCACAGCAGTTTTAAATCCATTATATCTTGGAAAATATACCTACTATGTAAATAATATTTTAGATACCGATAAAGCACGGCATTTCTTGTACGAGGCAATTTCTTCATAATTTTTTATTCTATAATTTTACAATTATTCTCAAAAACGTGACCACATGTTTATTCGGTTATTTACCAAGCTATTCAAAAAACATTTGATAAAATAGTTAATTATATAAATTGTAAGCATTTTCAGAAAAAAGAATTGGTATATGTCTAATATTAATTTAGTTATCAAGCGCAATAGATAATATTACTGCAAGTTTGCAATAATATTATCTAGTGTGCTTGATAACTAAATTAATATTTGATATATACCTATTCTCTTTTTTGAAAATGCTTACAGTTTATATGATTAACTATTGTATGATTTTTTAAAATACGTTAATAAATAACCGAATAAACATGTGGTCAGGATTTTGAGAATAACTGCAAAATTATAGAATACAAAATTATGAAAAAATTGCCTCAAAAGTGCCGTGCTTTATCGGTATCTAAAATATTATTTACACAGTAGGCATATTTTTCAAGATATAGTGGATTTAAACTGATATGGTCAAAATGTCCTTAAAAAGTAGGACATTTTTCAATATAACTTAGCAGAAGTTCAAAACTGTTCAATGTACATTATTCAAATTTCAGTGAATTTAGAATAGACACATACTGAACACATAATTTTTTAAATTTTTTCCGTTCCTCCGTTTCTGATATATTTGCGGTTAAAATGAGGGGTCAATACATGTGAATCGTATATCAGTTCAATAATATTGCAGGCAAATATAGTCTGCAAAGTAGCTTGGAATCTGTGCCATGAAGAACTAGTGAACGTGGCAGAAGACAACATAATAAAGCTGATGGGTTATTTACAGAAAACTGAATTTTTACTAATATTTTTTGCCATATTTGAAATTGATATTACATTATTGACATTTTTCTTATGGCGGCACATCAAAAATATTTTGAGTAAAATATATTCAAGTGAATTCAGGTAGCCTTGTTGCAAAAATTGATCCTCAGAGGTTTCTTAAGTTGCTGAATATAAATATGATTTAAATTTCAAAATTCAATATTAGAGATTCAGTATGAACTTAAAGTGAAAGCTACCCAAAATCCACAGAAAAAAGTTAAACAGTGATTAGTTACAGCTTTCCCATAGGAACATGAGTTTCATATTCTCAAATTTTCTCAAACTGAATTTAATAATACAATTTTAGTATTTACCTTTAAAACCAATGATTTTTTAGATAAGCTACTTAATTTTTCTAGAATCTCATGCAATGTTTTAAATAAGTTTTTATCATCAATGCACGATGAAAATTGAATGAGTTGCCACAGGCGTTTAATTATAGATTATAGGTTAAGTTCTCAATCTTATTTAGTAATAGATAATTAATTACTTTAATATTTCTAAATGCATTCTGAATAGTAACCAGTATTATTAGACATTTTGCGGTAGTAAATTAACATGGGAGTTTAGCGACCTTCTTGTTAATTATGGATTTTTTTTTACAGTGGATGCATAGGTTCAGTATTCTTGTTTTATTAGATGCCGACGTTTTGAAAAATGTATTCATTACTATAGTAAATTTTTAATGTGTTTGTTCTCAACCAGTCTTAATTTTTGTATATAATTTGTATTGTTATAATAACCTATTTCTATTACAACTGTATTGTGAGATCGTTGTTCGAAACCTATTGCAGTAAATTTAACAAAAAAGCAAATACTTGAATTGAGTCTTTGAGGATGAAGAAATAAATGTCTCGAAATATCGACATTTAATTCAACAAGGATTGTCTGGTTTCACTGAACCTATGCACCCACTACAAAAGAAATTTCGTCATTTGCATTAAATTAGAATTTTCGATATGCGCGCGAATTAGCTACCCAGGCTGGTAGGCTGCAACTACGCACGCAGATATATACAGGACGAAACTTTGGAGTAGCAACGTTGGTCGTCGTTTTGTGCAAATGTGTAAATCCTAAAAAAACATGGTCTACTTAGCAATACTTGAAAGGAAATGTTTCTCTTAGTTCCAGTCGTATAGTATTTCTATTCTCAATAGAAATTCAGTCTAAAGCGTTGCTACCAGGACAAATCATTACAAAGCTTGTTTGTGATAGAATAACACCGACCGTGCTTGAATATTACAAACGATACACGTATACGAATATAGTTAACCAGCTATGTTATGCGCTTACCTCAATCGAAAGTAGTCGATTGTTTACCTGTCTCACCACTACAAGTCCGTTATCTGCTCTTGGCTCATTCTTAATATTGCCTGTAACATAGCCGTAGGTTAATTGATATTTATTTACTTTTATTGAATCATCAGTTATTCATTAAAATAACATTATTTATTATAAATAAATAATGTATTATAAATAAATAATTTATATCGTGTCGATCAATTACTATGAACTAGTAAAACAATATTTGCAATAATTAAAAGTAATTCTAAGAATTGTCGGTCGGTGCTTATGACATCGCCGGTGTTATGAACTATTCCTTTGTCGGTCTTTCTTTATGATTTTCAAATTGACACTGGATAAACTATACCACTGAGGGAACTGAAGGAGATCCATATAAGGTAAGTGCAGCTTTGTTCGCTTCACATTAAGATTAGTTTAAAATTTCGTCGAAACTAGTTCACTTTTAAACGCTGGTGAACTGGTTAGCTTCTGTTAAAATACGCCGTTTTCAAAAAAGGTATATACAGTTTGTCCCCGCATGGGATACCACATTCTTTGTTATTTTTTTTACTTTCTTATTTTTTTTGTCTTGAGAAAACTCTGTGTCAATAATTTAATTAAATGTAAAGCAAGACTTACATTATTTTTTATAATCGTTATCTTTAATAAAATAATTAGAAAATGGCGGCGTTTATTTCCTTTGAAAGATGCCCATTGCCCTTTTTTGACTAACCCTCGTATTTACGCAGTCCTTGGATTTTTAAACAATTATGTTAAATATGGTTTTAAAAAAAATAAACACAAAGACACTTTGCTTATGAAAAATATTATATCCTGTATATCACAAGCAAAACTTTTTGTAAAAAATTATATATTCGTAAATATATTACCAGAAAATGCAATTATTTTAAAACAATTTTACAAAAAGCTTATTATAGATAAGTATTAAACATATATAATTTTTATAGAATTATAAGAAAAGAAACATGTCTATTACGTTCAGACAACAGCAATCATGTTATCTTTAATTTTAATTATCGTGTTCAATGAAACAAAAGACAAACAAAACAAGAGTACTGACCAAAATAATAGTTAATAACAAACTTTAAAATATCCTGAGATACGAGTTTCGACATTTATGTTTCCTCAGTGCGGCGACGTCTATAAAGTTCAGAATAAATTGAAATATTTTACTAGCAAACAACTATCAACAGGATATTAAAAATTAAAATTTGATTTGTGGAAACTTCTTCTAAATGGATAACTATAAATATAATTAGATATAAATGCCACTTCCCGAAACTGCTCTATAAAATATAACCAAATAAATACATTACCAGAAAATACCAGTAATTATTTCAACAATTACAAAAACACTTATAGCAGATAACCCTATTAGTCTTAATAATCTAAATTTAAATTTTCAAAAATTGTGACATTTTCTATATTATTTATAATATATTAATATGAAGTAGTATAGTGGTCAAACAGAAGCCATCACTTTCAGTGTTAGTTTAAGAAAGGGTAATCTTAGATACAGAAAATTGATCAGAAAATATCTATGTTTGGGATGGATAAAGAAAAAAACTTTTTTTATTGGTACCCTATTTTGCTTATTTAAAGTACGCCTCAGGGTGTTTAAATCCAACTTTTAAAAACGCGCGTGTTTTAAAGTTACCATGGCAACATCAATAACCCGACAAACGTGAAGTCAAAATGTCAACTTTTTATTTATTGATCTGACAGGAATTATTGCGGGAATCTGCTTTTCTATTTAAGTAATCAATGTTAGAACTCATTTTAAAGCAATATACAATCAGTAACAACTGTAGTGACAATAATTAATCCTATGTGACAGATTGCAAATTAATTTTTGTATTCCTCATTTGACACTGACAGGTATCCTGATGTCACATCACAAATTCAACCATTTTACATTCTTAATTCTTATTTTCATTTTTTGTAGTAATAATACCAGAATTTATGATTTCAAAGTGTACCAATAAAAAAAAACGCTGCGCCGTTGTGCTCGAAAAATCGCGCGTGTTTTAAAGACCTTAATATCCACTTATACTTTAATATATTATATTTTATAAAAATTATTTATCTATAAAAACTGAACAAAAAAGTTGGTCAATTCAAAATATGTTTTCACAAAAATAATTAGAAATGGAACAATTTAAAGAAAATCTATCTCAATCAATTTTATCGAACAGGGATAAGAAATAAAGGTTTCGAGGTAAAGCTTCCAAAAATGTCTTTTGGTGCTCTTTGAGGTGTTTTAGAGGAACCTGATTTTTAAGTAACTATATTGTTGCATATTTCCACTCTTGTAGGAAACACCCGGTATGAATCAGTGGGTTTCAAATAATTTTAACAAGGGGTAACCACTAACATTTTATTTAATAATTTACTGATTACACAATACTTCTATATTAACCTTTACAATGTTTTTATTTACACTTCGGATTTATAATCTCACTTCTCGCTACCAAATTTCACTTTTTAAAACTTCTCCTTCTCCGCCGTCGATTTTGTCTTATATATTTTAAAATTGCCTCTAGATCCATCTAGAGATATCCAATACCAGAACAATATAGAACGTGAGAGCTATCTACAGGCTTCCAGAAGAGATGGCGTGTATTACTGGTTGCCCAAGCAGTTCTACTTAATTTTCAGCTTGTAGTAGTCATGGGCGTAACAGTGTCCACTTCGTAGGGGGTGTAATGCATAACAATATTAATTAACAGATCCCGGCTCCGAGGTAGTTATGACGTAAAAGCCAGAATTGGTTTTGCGCAATATGAACTATATAGACATTTTCATGCGCAACAATACAATATCTTACCTTATCATTGTATCTGGTGAATTCCGTAATATTTAAAAGTAAATGGCTCAGAAAGCATTATAAGTCATACTTGGACGCACTTATTGTTAGGTACACAAACACAAACACTTAGTAATTATGCCTTATTAGAATAATAAAAATATATTATTTCCATTTGTTCTAAATAGACTATAGACATATTGTTGTATTTATTTATTTTTTAATCAGTCTGTCATGAAACCTAAAATGAAACGTGAATCATCTTGTATAGTTATCAAATTTGGTAGATCGTCATATTTTTGATTCTGAGTAAGTTTTTCTTATAAAATTTTTCCATATCTAGCACAGAAATGGCAGTTTACCTGACGTGAATTTTATTTTAAAGCTGCCGCCAGCGCTCTCTATATATTTTTGAAATTTGAACTTACTGAAAATGACAGCAAGAGCAAAATACATAAAAATTTGTCCATAGTAAAGCGAATTTCATTTTTAAGCTGCCACCAGCGCCCTCTATTCTATACGTTTTTGATATTCTAACTTACTGAAAATAGGTTTTGAGTCAAGCAAGAGCAGAATACAGAAAGTTGTATTTGTAGTTAAAAAAAATGGTTATTTACACCTATAATAACACTTCTCCGTGGACATAAATTATTTATTTATTATTTTATAAGCTTTATGCCATACTTTTAATTTCTTACCTCAAAAGTATTAGTTTCCTATGTATTTATTTGCTTATGTGAATCATAACTGTTCCTTTTCTTATACACATATTTATCTTTAATTATAAATAAACTCGAATTTGAACTTAAATTCACTATTCTTTCTTCTTCTTTTTATTTTTTTTTGATTTTCAAAAGTTTTTGGAATAGGCTCAGATAAATTTGAGCGAATTTTTTTTTTTCAATTCTACAGTAGTGGAAAGAAAAAAAGATTAGATTTTTTCAAAAAAATGTTCATTTCTTTAAATAGTTTTAGAATGCCATGGAACGTGAAAATTTTAAAGATGAGCAAAAAAAAAATTTCCATCTCTTCTAGTGGTAAAAATGTTTGCCAAAATATTGGTGAAAAAATGTTCAAAATTTCTTTTTCTGAAATAGGTTTAGAATGCCATGAAATGTGGAAATTCTAAATTTGAGCAAAAAAGATTATTTATTCCCTTTAGACGGTCCACCCCATATATTTTCCAGTGAAAGTTTAACGATGTCTTCGCTGACAGTAGCGTCAGCCTGACTGTTCCCCGCCAAGTAGTTTTTTAGTTCATGCACCAACAGACAGACAGACGGAATTGAAAAATCCATATTTTCGTAATCTACATGATCTGAAACGTGAAAATCCGAAAAAATCTCGGAGGATGATTTTTTCTCGAATACAATACTTCCCTTCGGTATGCGAGGGAAGTAAAACTTTGGAAAAAGTAAGTATTGATCCTAGAAAAAAATGAATAAGAAGTTATTTGTGGAAAATTTCATGTAGTTTAATATTGTAGATGGCCACTTTTTCGCTAGAGGGCGTGGCTTATTCGTTAAAAGGAGACCTTTAAAGTACACTGACCCACCCCCCGCCACCCCCCCACCCGCAGACAATACACTGGTCAGGACTTTCATTGCTTAATTGATGTATTAAATAATATAAATAAATGATCTATATTGTACACTAAGATAGCTTAAGGGTGAATTATACATAGATAAAAAAAAAACATTAAAAAGGAAAGGGTCAGGACTTTCAATATGTTGGTCAGGGCACTCCTCCCGACAACTATACGAAAATTGACCTCTACACGAATTATTTCCTCTATTTGGCCTTTTTTGGGCTTCGTTGACTGGACTATTACGTCTAGTGAGACTTGAGCAAAAATTATAAACAGGTTTTGATTATCAACATATTCACAAATTTGACGAATTGTGATTTTGATTTTAAATTAAAAATAGTTATCAATTTATAACAATGTTAATTTTTTACAAACAATAAGGCGCAATAAGAACGTACCCTTTAAATATGACCTATTATTTATGGCTCTCCCTGTATACTGTCTGCGAATTAAAAATCACAGTAAAATATTATTAAATTATTACATAACAAAAAAAAATCATTTGTAAGTAGGAATCCAAATTTCTTTAAAACGCTAAGCTATTTTATAGAATTCGTTCTAGACTTTTTACGGTGACCATGCACTGCAAAGCAATTTACATTGTCAAGACTATTTAACAACAAACACAAATATACGTTGTTTCCAAAATGTAAGACCAATTACTCTGGTGAAATAATATTCACATAAAATATAAAACTTAAACGCAGATAAAAGCTGTAGAATGCATAAAATTCCGATAACATCTCCGCTCCGTGCTGCAAATAAAAATAAAGCTCGCAAGTTTTAATAATCTGTTGCTTGCCTTTACTCACGCCAAATCACATGCTGCTCAGTTCAAATAAAAAGCTCGCCGCGGCCGGTAGAGTACAGCTACTTGACACCAGGCGGCGCGCCACGCGAAAACAAGAAAAACAGGCGGGCTTTCAAGTTATTTCGGTCTTCAAGTATACCTCAACATCCACAACGTGTTAGGTAAAGTCATAAGCGTCTAGAGAGACCGAAATGCGAAAGCTTCGACACGCCCAACACGTGATATCATTAGTTTGAGTATTTCTTCTTTGCTCTAGCGTTTATTTCCAGTGAGATGGATAGCGCATAGGTTACGCTTTGGCTTGTGACGCGAAGGGTCCCGGGTTCAAATTCATGCGTCCGCAGAGTTTTTTTTTTAATTCTGGAACGATTAATATATTTTTTTACAAATTCTTTTCTGATTTCTTTAGGTTTTACTTCTTTTTATAAAATAATTTCATTCTTTCGAGTGATTTCTTTAGGTTAGGTTAGTAGGTTTTTATTTTGATATCTAATTGTTAATAATTATTAGCGCCGCAGGCAGTATTAGCGTCGCAGACAAAAAAATGGGGGGTGCGGGGGGTGTCCCCCCGCCTTTTTTCCACAAAATAACAGGAAATATTTCAATTTCTCCACTTGCAGAAATTTATTACAAATTTACAAGGTAATGCGCATGCTCGAAGCTTTCGCATTTCGGTCTCTCTAGACGCTTGTGGTAAAGTCTACTTACCTCAGTCTTCAAGTCTTCTACGTGGGGGCTGTACCTGCTAAGCAAGTGAGCTTACGACCACGTGCTCGAGTGCCATAGGTAAACGAATACATTCAACCCGCGAAAAAATTCAAAAGTTCGCGGAGTGCGAGTGTCTGTGCCATGTGCGAATTTGGGTGCTTATTAAAGGTGGAATTAAGGTGATTTGTATGCGGTGTGCGTAAAACTGTGTTAAACAGTGCAAGATGTGTCTCAAACGACTGCTTTACATCCTCTTTTTGCTTGTTTCTGTTTTTATCGTGGATTCTGCAAAAGTCAAGCATCACTCCGCAGGAAAACAAGGTAATAATTAACTGCTTGGTAGCTAGCGCTTGATGTTAATTATCTGCTAAAAACTTAATGAAAAGAATTGTTTATTTTTAGTGCAAATAAATGTAAGTCAAGCCGGTAAATTATATCCGTAAAAATATTACCACTTTATTTAGTAAAAGAAATCATAATATATACACTAGTTATGTAGCTTGGCAAGAAACATAGAAGTCTGAGAACCACGAAGTAGAATATTACAAGTTACACTTAATGTTGAAAATCTATCCTTTATACAGTGTGTCTGTGTCTACCTAACCTCTCGCCTACACATCCTCGTATCCTCCTCAGTTTTTTCTGATCAACCTCAAGTTTTTGTCAGTTGAGCATTCGATAAAATTGATTATTTTTTACTTTAAAAAAATACTTCGTTGATCATTGCCTACTGAGAAAAGTTAAAACAACTGAAATGTAAAAAAGTGGGCTTTGTTTAATCAAGGAAAAATGTTTAGAATTGCAAATCCTGGCCTATATACAAATATTTGTGAAAAACTATTCATTTCTAGTATTTATTGTATTCAAGTACCTAGTTAGAATATCGACTGATCAATATTACAAATAGTACTACTATGAAGAAATTAATAAAATTTAACAGAACTTAATTAAGTAGCTTCCACAATGTTTACTGATTAATTAATTAATAATGAAAATTAACGCCATAATAGTACCACCTGTACATAAAACTAAATCACAACGATGTTTTACATATCTTGGCCCTAAACTTTATAACCTAATTCCAATAGAGCTTAAAGTAATAAATTCTGAAAATTTATTTTTTAAAATAAATAAAGCAATGGGTCAGTCGTCAGCCAAGGTTAAAAATTCACCAAATAGTAGATCTCATAGTTATTATTATTATTATTATTATATATTATAACATAAAATCGTAATAATAATAATTAATAATCTAAAATATTAATTTATAGGGTAAGCATTCATTTTAATCTTAATTTTAATTTATTTACGTTTATAACTAGAAACATTATTTTCAAATTTACTTAAGTTAATTTTAAATATGCTCGTGTATGTGGTCAAAATAAGTTATTCTCCCTAAAACACTGTCCATCCTAAAAGCATTTTATTTTCTAGTTTAAATATTAAATAAATACTATAAGGTTCACGCTTGCGAGCAAGTCTTAGACTTTTGCACAGTTTGAGCTCTGTGTATATGTTTTAAAAAATATCTTGTATAGAACGACAATATTTTTTTACTCTACTATCTACTGTCAAGCCTTGCAATTATTGTATTGTATTATATTATAATACACTAAAATGAAAAATAAATATTCTATGTTATTAAATATTCTATTCTGCTATATTCTCGGTAGTCCATGATCGACCAAACATTTTTTTTAGGCAAGAAAATAATCCATTTTCTAGACTGCCATAACTGACAAAGGACAATATTAAAAAATAGCTATTTTGGCCCATCCATGGCAAAGCATGGCAAAGTATGAAAGCCATCATTTTTAAATAATTCTTGGGTGCTCATAACGAACCTGTCACCCATTTTGGCGAAAAATCTCGGGAACGCATTAAAAAAAAACCCTCATTTGGGGGGTGACAATGTAATTGACTTGAGAACTTGACACTAGAATTAGAACTACCTAGTGGTTCGGTGATTAGGGATTTCTCTTGCAATTAAAACCAACAGTAACTCTATAAAAATAAAATACACCAACTTAATTGGTGGGGATGGGTGTAAGAAGTAATCACATCGTCACTTGATAATAGCCTTTTAACGAGGAGTTTAATTTTTTTTAAATAAACAAATAACCGTATATTAGCGAATAACTTTTTGTGGCAATTTCTAATACCAATTTCAATTCCACCCCCAAGTAAGGGTAGTTTTTTACTGTCTTCCCGATGTTTGTTAAATAAAGGTCTTTTTTGGCCCATACGTGGTAAAGTAAGGAAATCATCTTTTTTAAATATTGTCTAAATGTTATTTGTGGCATTATCTTGATTTGTTGCTTCTTCAATTTTTTGGGATTTCCTGCCACATGTGTTTTTCTTTTTAAGCGGTGCTCGGGGAATTTATAAAATATCATAATTAACCAGTATGTTACTGGTAAATAACCTCTACGCCTGTGAGTTTTACGTCAAAGGATCAGTTAGAGGTTGCTTTTCTTAAATAAATAACACAAATAAGTATAGAAACTTGAAATTAAATATTTCGCCGATGTTTCGGAAATCTAATCCGTTTCCTTTTTCAAGTTTTTTTTTTGAAAAATCTTTTTTGCTATGTATGATAAATACACAGCTCTCAGAATGTTTGTTATATTCAATATCCATAGATAGTTACTATTTACATAGAACTGTTGATATAGTTAACAGTTCTTTTAGTTTTTATACAATGTTAAGTTTGTGAAGTTCTACTTTTAACATGGGCAACCAAGTTGTACAGACATCTACGGAACAATTCGACACGCATCTATCCTCATTCAATAATATTATCGCGGATTCTTTAATTTTTCTTTTTTTTGCTATCTACCTGTTTTGTTAAAATTTTTGCCGAGTCCCAGCTTATTCTATGTCCGTTCTCCCAAGCGTGTTCGCAGATCTTGGATCTTTGAATTTCATTTTTTTCTGATATAATTTTGATGTTCGCCCAATCTTACACTAAATGGTTTGGATGACTCACCCACGTAATGTTTGTTGCACTCACACGGAACATTATAAATGCAGTTTTTTGAATTTTGCTCGTGGTTCTTCGTTTTCGTCTTTTTTTTAGTAATTTTGGGGTGCTGAATGCAAATCTGTTATTCGAATTGGCCGAAAACATCAGGAAGACAGTAAAAGACAACCTTAATTTGGGAGTGGTATTGAAACTCATATTAGAACTTGCAACAAAAAGTTATTCTTTGGTGCAGGAAATTCTTTTAAAATACTCAATTTCGTTAGGTAAGTAGAAAATGACGCAAAAATTCTAAATTCACCCCCATCTCGCCCTTGTTTCTCTCACCCTTCACCATTCATAAGAACGGCGTGTTACAATATCTAATGGTTATATGGTTATTTATTTATTATTTATTTTTTATAATTAAGGTGGTGGATTTTATCTTTTTAGAGTTTTTATTGGTATTAATAGCAAATGAAATCCCTAATCAACCAAACTGTTGTAGTTCTAAATTCTAGTGGCAAGTTCTAATATCAATTCTAATGTCACCCCCAAATAAGGGTTGTTTTTTAATGGGTTCCTGAAATATTTCGCCAAAACGGGTGACGGATTCGTTTTCAGTACCCCAAAATTAGCAAAAATAGATGGCTTCCACATTATACTACAAATGGGCCAAAAATCCCTTTTTTAACATTGTTCATTGAAATCGACTACAGAAACAGGAAGATACGAGGGTGTCCAGGCGAGAAGAGAAACACGTAGAACAAACAAAAATGTTGCTACAAATATTTAATAAGATTTCTATTCATACAGGGTATTATTTGAAATTACGTATAAACGACAACTAGATAAGTAATCCACGAACGAAAATAGGAACATATAACTTTTTCGGAAAATGTTTCAGAAGACGTATATATTTTAAAACATACGATGTCAAAACAGCTATTTGCGCACCAAGAAGAGAAAGTGCTTGTTGCATGTAATTTTTTTTAACTCTAGCTGCAATCAAATATTTTGGCACTTCCGCGTTTTGCATGTAATCAATATCAATTGAATTCTTGTAAACAAAACACCAATCAGGCCGTTACTGTTATAGTATTTCTATTCTCAATTTAAAACTTCAGTCTAAAGCGTTGCTACCAACATAAATCATAACAAAGCCTGTTTATGATAGAATATCACTGAGACTGTGCTTAAATATTACAAACGAAACACGTATACGAATTTAGTTAACCAGATGTGTTATGCGCTTAACTCAAACGAAAGTAGTCGGTTGTTTACCTTTCTCACCATCACAAGTCCGCTACCAGCTCTTGGTTCATTCTTATTATTGTCGGTAGCATAGTCGTAGGCTAAATGATGTTTATATACGTTTATTAAATCATTTATGGAGGTGTTCATTAAACTAACATTGTTTGTTGTAAATCAATAATTTACAGTATGCCTATCAATTAATATAAAACAGTAAAACAATATTTACAATAATTAAAAAGTGATTCTAAAAATTGTCAGTTGGCGCTTTTGACATCGCTGGTCTTATGTTATGATTATGAATTATTCATTGACGGTCTTTTTTATGAGTATCAAACTGACACTGGATAAACTGTGTTACATGAATATCAAAACAGATTTTTTACCCTCTAGCAAAATTAATAGACAGATCACCCAAGAGACTAGAAGAAATAGGAATAGAAAAATGAACATAATAATACTAGGAGACTTCAACGCGCATATAGGAAAGGACGACCAAACACATGAAGACAAGAATATCATAGGAAAAACCTTACTTCACACATGGACAAACGATAATGGAAGCTCGCTAAAAAACTTGGCACATCTGTTCGATCTAACAGTTAGAAACACATGGAGCAAGAACCTAACCTGCCTTAATACCTGGAGTAAAGGAAACATCAACTCTCAAATAGACCATATCCTAGTGGATAGAAAAATAAGGGACAGGGTCAAAAACATTAAGGCAAAACAAGCAACAAACGTCAAAACAGATCACAAAATATTATATGGAACACTAGTAATAAAGAAACAAGAAGCAAAAAAAAGATACAACGAAACATCAAATGACACATGGAACATCTCACTGCTACAGAACGAAGAAATAAAAAAGAAATACCAGGAGGAGATAGAAAAACAGTTAACAGGAAAAGAACTAAATTGGTCAACAATGGGTTTAAAAATGAAAATAGCGGCGAGGAAAACGTTGAAAAGGAACAAATCCCCTATGAGCCCAACAAGAAAAGACATGAAAAGAAATTACGAAAAACTAAAGAAAATGAAGGCCATAGGAAAACAATATACACCGAACATAGACAAAAAGATAATAGAAGCGGGGAAAGAAAAAAGAGACGCAGAAAGGAGGCACGAACAGAAAAAATGCAGGGAATTCTTCGAAAACATAGAATCCACTCCAGCAGGACAGATATTAAACCAAACTTTTAGACACCTTAAAACATACAGGAGAAACAACAATACGCAGCCAAGAAAATACATACCACTGCAGCATTGGGTCAGGAAACTAGAAGAAGGAAACGCGGAGAGAAGTCAAATAGAACCAATACAAGAAATGGACCACTGGCCACTGGGAAAGCCACCGTCAAAAGACGAACTACTAGAAATAATGGCCAGAGCTAAAAGAAACACGGCCCCGGGAATAGATAAAATAAATAACGAACTAGTATACTATGGACCGGACAACATAAAACAGCTAACCCTAGAAATCATCACCAACGCATGAACGGAAACCACACCCCTGCCTGAGGAGTGGAACACAACCATACAGATACCGCTCCCTAAAATCAAATCACCACAAAATGTGGACGATTACAGAAGAATAACACTCTGCAGTGTAGGGTACAAATACTACGCACAATTCCTCCTCAGAGAAATGGAAAAATACATCGGCGAACTACCAGATTATCAAACAGCATTTATCAAGGGTAGATCAACAGACGACCATATGTACACCACCAGACGGATCCTGGAAGAAAAGTGGAAAGAAGGAACAAAACTATATATAGTCTCAATTGACCTCCAAAAGGCATTTGATACCATAAGGCATGAGGCTATAGTCAACACTTTGCTCAACAGGGGAGTACCGCACTACTTAATAAACAGAATAATAAAAGCATGCCTACACGAAAACACTGCAATACAATGGTTTGGACAGACGACCGAATCAAAAATGAAGAATATAGGAGTCAAACAAGGATGTCCCCTATCCCCCCGACTATTCACCACAGTCCTGGACCAAGTGATAGAAAGCACAATAAAGGAGAATCAGAATTTCAATGGAAACGATGGAACGATAAAGCCCCCCATCGTACTTGCATACGCCGACGATATACTCATCATCACCGAGGAAGAACAAGACATCGTTAAATTTCTAAGAAACATGACACCACATCTGGATTCCTCTGGAATGAAAATAAACTTCAAAAAGAGCCTTATAATGGTCCGAGACCCATTGACAAAAACAAGTCCAACAAGTGGGGAAGAATACAAAATAGGAGACTACACCCTGAGAACCACGAATAGAATGAAATACCTAGGAACATACCTAACGAATCAACTAAAAAGGAGGGAAACAGTAAGGGAAAGAATCAAAACAGCCTACAGAGTCACAAGAGCTCTACTACCCTTCATTGAGGACAACAAACCACCATGGTGCCTAACCAAAAAGATATACACGACCATCATAATGCCTACGATGATATATGGAGTCAAAAACGCAGCAACGACAAAGGCCAACAGAAGAAGCCTGAGAAGAGCTGAAAGGGACATTATCCAACTGCTAGCAAAAACAGGAAAACCACAAAAACGACAGAAAACGTCAACATTACTAGAGGGAAGAACAATAATCAAAAGAATAGAATCATACGCAATGAAATACTGGGGACACGTCCAAAGACGGGACTCGACACACCTACTAAAGAAAGCGCTGCGAATGAACAGCAACAAACTGAAAATAGGGAGGCCATGCTACACATGGATAACAACAATCGAGAGGATTATGAATAAGCTAGGAAAGGATTATACACACTGGGAAAAGCTGGCACAACAAAAAATGGAATACAATAAAGAAATATCAAGGATATACACACTGCCAGACTCAGAAACAGAAGAAACAGAAAACTCAGAAGTAGAATAGGAGAGAAGATGATCACAGACAGAAACTAAGAAGAAGCATATTACAAAAACCTGAAAGTGAAAAGAAGCACGAAAACCTAAAAGAAGCATCTCACAAACGCCTACACTTTCCATCCGATGAAGACAGAAGGAAAACAAGAAGAAACATCTCACAAACACCTACACGCTCCATCCTATACTCCTACCCCATGCGTCATGCGGCTCTCGCTGCTGACAACAAGCATGTCCAATGTCCAATCCAGCGTATGCAGCTGGTCCGGCGGTATATAAAAGCACTGGGGGTTTGTTCTGGCACACGGTGGGATGATCGGTGGGCGATCGGGCTGCGTGGTGGAACAAATCTCCCTGCACCGGAATTGGCAGCAATGCCCACCTTACGCTGGCAAATCAATCAATCAATCAATCAATCAATCAATCTAGCAAAATTAATACAATGCCATTGTGGATCGTGAATTTGGTTTGTACAACGTTTGTGCTCATTTAACAGAATTCTAAAGGCCTGTGTTTCTAAATACACCACAATAATAGCATTTTATCGAATATTAAGAAAATTGTTCGAAAAAGTTAAGATTATATTATCTGTCATTGAAACTAGTCTTCAAGTAGTACAAGTGAAAAGGCACCAAGTATTTCAGGAAAAGTCTTTGTAACTCATTTTTCTGAAAAAGGAGAGAATTATAAAACCTTAAACACCTAGTTAAGGTTTTATCAAGATGTATATGCAGTGAACAATAATTCTTATAGAAAGAAATTAATTCAAGTACATTTACAAAGACAGCATTCTTGAAGAGTAAGTCTAAAGGGAATCGACTTAGGAAATGAGAAATAATTACATGATGAAATAAACACAATCATGATTTCTTAATTTTTTTGCATTATCTCGAAATAAATTAAATGATGGACTTCTTCGCACTGGTTGCGGGAAAAAAGAACATTTCAAAACTGTATAATAAAAAAGTGCAAGTCGAATTTGTATAATTAGTGTCCCGTATCATCAGTTGCTTATAAATATAGACTTGAGAGATTTATACATATTATTATGATGATGAAATTATATACGTTAACAACATTTATCTGTTAGAGGTACCTGTTCTTTTATTATCGATAATCTACACGTGTTCCAAGAAAACGGTACCAAACGGCAAAACAAAGTTTGTCATGGAGCTTTCTTTTTATGTACCTACCAAAAATATTATCTAAGGTAATACAATTCTGAGAATTTTCGGTCTATCTACACCTTACTCGTGAATGTTCATGATGGTTTTTGTGAGTGATACGGTTTGAAATAGGGTCAGGGGGGATAGAAATTTTGGGGCGTTTTTCGTAAGTAATAAAATAAGTATAAAGAAAACAAATTAGATATATATTTTTGAATTGGTGCTTCAACAAGCTTTCAATTGATACCCCACATGGAGACCTTGGATTTTTTAACTCCTCACTTTACCCCCGAAATTAACCCTCAAAATCAAAATTCTACTTCTTGTTCTTTACATCTGTAACTGTACTATAATTTCCTATAACTGCGCCAAAGCTATGTCAAGCAGTCTCTGAGAAAATTGCCTGTGAGAGACGGACGGACGGGCGGACGGACGGAGGGATTCCATAAATGATCGGATTTGCCACTTTTGGTAGTGAACACTAACACTATTCATTTTGTAACAGTAGTAGAAAAAGTGGCCTTAAATGCACAGGAGTATGCATATTGTTAGTTTTTTTTATAAAATTCACATTTTAAATTGATTTTTATGTAAATTGTAACTTTAGCTTTTATTAAGAGTCGAGGTTAATTATGAAGTCTAGTAATAATTAAGAATCCTTAAGGTGTCAAAAGTGGATCTAAAGATTAAGTAGTGGAAGAGTGCCGTATAAATTTCACCCTTAAAATAAAGACATTTCTTATTATTATTTAACATAAAGCGCATTTAGAGTTTTATATAATGCTCTCGGCATATGCTTCTTATATACGATTCTAAATTTATTTATTTCAACGGAATAAACCTTGTTTTGGAAATCACTACAAAGAAGTCTAAAGGTTACAGGTCAGGCGAACCTGACGGACATTCTACTTGCAGCCGTAATTCAATCTGACATTCATTTAAAAATTATGGTAAGTTTCTTGTCGGCAAGAGTCTTAAACCATATAAAACAAGAGGAAGAGATACCTTTTCTAACCAAATAGTTGGAGCTATTTTCAAAATAAAAATTTTCTGAACTGCTTGTCAAGTCACCGAAGCAACTCCTTGAAAATACAGGATTTTGTTAGGTTAAGAGAAACGAGGACCTACAGTTCCTAGTGGAGTCCGAACCATTTCTATGAGATAATTTTATAATTACAATTATTTAACAGTAATTAGGATTTGAACCTTCTGCAATCGGTTTCGAGAGTATTGTTTTCATCAGCATAGACGAAAATACGTCTTCCTAAAGATATATTCAGAATTCGATCGCAACGTAATCTAAATGTAATTAACTAGATTTGATAATTGGTTAGAATTTCAAATTTTGTGAAAAACTATTTTGTTTATATTACTGTCACTGTTGGGGTTGATGAAATAATATATGGTCAAGTTTTTCTTGAAAGTATGATTAAGTAGCCAAAGCCTTTGCCATTGCATGAACGCGAATGTACTAAATGATATATTGTTAATATTAAAGTTTAGAAAAAGAGAAAAGAGAAAAGTGTATACATACAGTCTATTTTACGAGGGCCACACCAAATATCTCGCTTAATATCTATTGTAGAAGAATGAAGTTTTAGAAACAGTTATCCCATTTTTTGTGAGCTATATTTCAGTAAAAAGAAATTTGAAATTCATAGCCTATTTTATGAGATATATTACAAAAACCTGAAAAATAGGAAAACCACAAACGGTTATAGCTTCCTTATTTGAGGAGATACGAACAAAGTTAAAGGAATGAAAGTTGACGGCAAAGACAATAAGAATAATAACGTGTATCAAAAAAATCGAAAAATGCAGTTGGCTTTGACATACGGTATTGTGCAAAAATGAAAAATATATATCTCAAAGTAGGCCATGACGCCATTAATTCCGTTATTTTTTTCTCATTCCAATGATATAAAACATGTCACAGAAATTTTAACCGATAGTGTCAATATTTAATATTTTACGAATATCACAATTCATATAATTGAATCGTAACAATCAGCTGTGCCATAATTAGTGAAAAACAATGTATACAGTTATTAATAAATTTGACAGATTATCACTGTTGTATGTTGTATGTTGCGTTGTCGAGTTCTAAGACAAATTTTATATCAGTAATTATGGTGTACA
This sequence comes from Stenurella melanura, assembly GCA_963583905.1. NCBI lineage: Eukaryota > Metazoa > Arthropoda > Insecta > Coleoptera > Cerambycidae > Stenurella > Stenurella melanura. The sequence continues at coordinate 49,631,349 of OY757311.1, forward strand.
CCAATAATAACAAATTCGATATGATTAGCATTTATTGTCAGTGCAATTTTGACGCTGAGATGGCAGTCACGGTTTACGGAGATAGATTTCCAGATGCTCCGCAGCCAAATCGAACTATGTTTAGGAAGTTAGTTCAAAATCTAAAAACGCACGGTTCATTTTCAAAAAAAGTAGTAAGGCGAGCGCATGTTGCGGATAATGTAAGAAAAGTGAATAAAGTAATGAATTATGTTAACCAAAATGAGGAAACCTCTTTGAGACAAATTCAGAGAAACTGTCGCATAAAAAAAGACAGTGCAAGAAAAATATTGAAAAAAAACGGATTTCGATGCTACAAAATGAGGAAAGTTCAACATTTAAATGAGGGAGATAAGCCAAGGAGAGTAAGATTTTGTAGATGGTTATTAAATAAGAAAAGGAATGACGCGCTGATATGTAGCAAAATTCTTTGGTCGGACGAATCAAATTTTTCTAATAATGGATTTTTCAATAGAAATATGCATTATAAGTGGACACGAGAAAATACACATTGGTGCAGAGAGACTGCTTTCGAAGAAAGATTTTCTACGAATGTTTGGTTGCGTCTTTTAGGGGCTAAAGTAATTGGACCTTATTTTTATGATGGCAAATTAACCGCTTGTAGATACCTTAATTTCCTGCAAAACGAATTTCAAGATTTTTTTTATGAATTAACAGTGGCAGAAATATTAAATTATTCATATTTTCAACAAGATGGGGCTCCACCTCACACTGCTGTAATATGTACAAATTATTTAAATCAAGTTATGCCAGATAGCTGGATAGGCACCTATGGACCCATTCTATGGCCAGCTCGATCACCAGATATTACTCCCTTGGATTTTTTCGTCTGGGGTTACATTAAAGACAAGATATTTTAAACTGCCCCTGAAAATATTGAGACATCAAAACCAGAATTCGAAACGCATGTGAGGAAATTACTCCTGAAATGCTCCAAAATGTAATGCGTGACGTGTCTCGTAGAGCACGTTTATGTGTCAGAATGCATGGTGCACAATTTGAGCATTTGTAGTTAGAAAAATAAATACACACAATTTCTTTTCAATATAGTAGTAGGTAGTACTGTTATATATAGTTTTTCGTTTTTTTCTTTGGATGTTCGTTTTGTACTTGTATTTTTATTTATGAGATATTTATTGGTTTGTATTAAATTGTGATAAATAATTACGGAATTATAATTATTATAAAGTGAATTTTTACTATTATGGCACAGCTGATTGTTACGATTCAATTATATGAATTGTGGTATTCGTAAAAATTACATATTGACACTATCGGTTAAAATTTCTGTGACATGTTTTATATCGTTGGAATGAGAAAAAAATAACGGAATTAATGGCGTCATGGCCTACTTTGAGATATGTATTTTTCATTTTTGCACAATACCGTATGTCAAAGCCAACTGCATTTTTCGATTTTTTTGTTACACGTTATTATTCTTATTGTCTTTGCCGTCAACTTTCATTCCTTTAACTTTTTTCGTATCTCCTCAAATAAGGAAGCTATAACCGTTTGTGGTTTTCCTATTTTTCAGGTTTTTGTAATATATCTCATAAAGTAGGCTATGGATTTCAAATTTCTTTTTACTCACAAAAAATGGGATAACTGTTTCTAAAACTTTATTCTTCTACAATAGATATTAAGCGAGATATTTGGTGTGGCCCTCGTAAAATAGACAGTCTGTATATATTCCTGTCTTATAATATATTCTGTCCATTTTGTCTTAATACTGTTACAAATTTTAAGTTCCTAAATTTAAGGTACATTTTTTAATAATGTTAAAAAGTTCCCATGAATGTGAGTTAGGAAATCCATGAGAACGGAATTAGTCTGCAAAACCGTGTAGAACATATATTCTTAAATGATTTTTTATTAACCAACTGATTATGACTAAATCTTAGAGAAGCATATTGAAAAGCTGCAAAATGATAATCAGTATGCCTATGTATGTATTAAAAAGCGATGACTAAGAAATCACTACTTCCATACTCAAATTTCCCATCCTAGCCTCTTTAGAGGAAAATAACTTTATTCTATATTCACACTCCAGTAGGTGAAAATCGTCTACCCCAATGTGATAATATGGGGACGATTCATGCCAAAAATTACTTTGAGAACTATGTACAGTAATGTACACACACTAAATCACAATTATATTTTGTTAACCCCTTTAACAACGGAATAGGGATGGTGGTGAGGGTGGCAGATGATATGAAAAAATTTGAAACCTTTGCTTCTAGTAAATTGCACAAATGCCAAGTTTCCGTACTCTTATTAGCTTGCGTTACTTATTTACCCCTATTTATATCCCACCTCTGTACGGAATAAACTCAAAATATAATCTAGTTCCAGATCTCGTTATAATACATACGTGTACCAAATTTCAAGTCAGTAATCTTCATGACATTCTAAACTTAATTCAAAATAAGAAAAACATGCTTTCATTAGCTTCACCTGTACCTATCTATCGATCTATCAATGTCAGGAATCTTTCAACGTAATTTTCACTCACTTCTAATTGTTGTATCATCATGAAACTTGGCAATTGTGTATAGTGACAATACAACATAGTATACTCAATTTATAATATGTTCAAAATGGCCGCCGCCCCAAGATGGCGGATTATCATTTTCTTTAAAATCCCCTTGATATAGGTATCAAAGGAAAGGGCTTGACAAGTAGAACACAAACATTCCATTAAAACTTAAAAATTCAAAATGGCGGCGTCAACATGGCGGATAGGTTTTACCAATTATCGTCGGATTCGACTGAAAATCGGTATCTGTGGGTTATCGAGGATTCAGATTAGAATTATCTGGTCCAAATTTTTAATGCTAAAAAATAAATAAATAATAGTTTAAAATACTAAAAAGACACACTTTAATAGCAAACCAAACTAAAAAGTAAAAAGTACAATACAATACAAGAAAGCGTGGGGTGCTTGATATCAATTGGTATAAATATTTTATAGTAATAAGCACCGCGTTTTTGTATTGTATTGTATTATTTTTTACTTTTTAGTTCGGTTTGCTCTTAAAGCATGTTTTTTTTAGTTTTTTAAACTAGTACCTTTTGCGACTATTGTTACACTTTCAGTCCGATACGCGGATGTGGCAGTAAAATGACAATGTCGAATATATGAATTCTGTCTATTATGAATCGATGCAAAATTAAACTGTATACCAGGAACGCGTTCAGAATACACAATCGAATCAATAGAGTACATTGATTTAATGGATGATTTCCGATTTATAGAATTACAATTTATCATGAATAATGACAAGTAAAAACATAAACATAGTTATGTGCAAAATTATATATTATCTAGTTCCAGTAAGATTTTAATTGTTAAAAATAATTATTAATGAAGACAAGCAATTACCGCTTTAAGCATAGTCAATTTTAAATAACTACAGAGTTTTTGTAATTCCTGTGAGTGATTCTTGATATCTCTAATTATAATACTTTTGAGTGAAATAAAGAGAACGGAGAGCAAGACTGAAAGTTTAATTATGACCGGTGATGGAATCAAATGTCGGAAGTCTCTGAATTATTTAATAAGTATCCTAGATAGAACACTTATTTCTAGTTAAACTACAGTTCGCTGCAGTGGAAAAATTACAAAGGCAAAAAGTTTTAAAAAAGACATTTCCAAGTAATAAAAATCGATAGAAAATCAAAAGGACCGGTTCAAAAACAGGTAATGTAATAGATCGTCCTAGAACTGGGCCGGTTAAAGTGCTTGAAGATATGATCCCATGACGAAGTACTTGTTATAAGGTAGAAAAGGTTTGTAAACGGCAGTATGTTACTGCAGCTTAACATTTCGTACGAGGGTTGGGCGGAAGGCAATTACCACACTCTGGAGACCTTAGGTACACAAAGAAATATCTATCTCTTCTAGAAGGTGTTAATAATTTAAAAATATCTAATCTAACTATGGTGTAGCTTGACACCCGCCCCTAAATTAAGACCTCTAGGGTCATAAAATAAATCATGTTATGAAGTACACGAGTGTAATGCCATTTAACATAGGTGAACATATTGCATTATAATCAGTGATCGGAATTCGGGTTTAATTCCAGTGGCGCTCATATATGAAATTTTACATCAAAATATTAAATGTAAGTTTGTTCTCTGTTACAAAATTAAATGTAATATGAACCTACCTTATGAACTAAACATCTGCGCTTATTTCAATAAATTTTTTAACGACGCACCTGAAAATCAAACCCACATTCCTATCACTGATTCTAATGTATCTAAGTGCGACAACATCCAGGCCGAATCCCAAATGCGAACATAAGACTTATAGTCCAGTATACTTTAACATGGCCGGTCCAAAGTTCACTTCGGCAGATGAACTAAGCTTTGTCGACATACGCGAACAATGTTTTCAGGCTATTGTTTTAACTATGTGTGCAAAAGAAAATGAAATCGTAAGCGCACTTATCTAAGACAAGTCAAAGTTTACTCAACTCCAGTCAGATGCAGTTGACCAGTCTGATACGTCTAGTATTCTGAAGTATTCCGTCAGTAAGTAACACTTTACAGTACCAATAGAAAAAATAACAATTTTTTAGATCTGGTACGTAAAATAACTATTTTCTGGTCAATTCCCACAAAAAATTGCGTTGCTTGGTATAAACATAAGAGTATTTGATATTTTTTTGGTAGATGTTGGTTGATCTTTGTGTGAATGATCTCATGCTTAATTTATTAGTATCTCTTTAGACACTAATAAATTAAGCATGAAAAGGAATTTTAAACATTTTTCATAAACAATGGACCCCGCACGGAACATATGGAAATTCGCCCCCGGTTAAAGTGTTTGATACTCGGGGATATTATCCAAATATCGATGTTGATCAAAAGTCTCTATGGGCTCGTGGTCGGAAATTGGACGGTGTTTCAGATATCGGGGGTGTAAAGGGGGGTGCTCATTTCTTGTGGGAAGTGGCCCCCGCTCCAGTAAAATTCGCTGGAATCGACATATGTTATTCCTTTTGACCTGATAAAAATTCTCAGGGGCACAAGTTTGAAAAATGGACAGTTTTCTAGATATGGGGGGTGCAAAACTCATTTATAGGAAGTGACCCCCAGTGAAATTCACTGGGATCGACATATGTTGTTCCTCTCGACCTCCTGATCAAAAGTTCTCATAGACACAAGGTCGATAAATGCACACTTTTTTCGATATCGGGGGTTCAAAGTCGACTTTGCAACCCCCGATATCTGGAAAACTGTGCATGTACCGGCCTTGTGCCCATAAGATCAGGAGGTCGAGAGGAACAACATATGTCGATTCCAGTGAATTTCACTGGGGGTCACTTCCTATAAAGGAAATGAGCGCCCCGCTTTGCACCCGCCATATCTAGAAAACTGTCCATTTTTCAAACTTGTGCCCCTGAGAATTTTTATCAGGTCAAAAGGAATAACCTATGTCGATTCCAGCGAATTTTACTGGAGCGGGGGCCACTTCCCACAAGAAATGAGCATCCCCCTTTACACCCCCGATATCTGGAAAACCGTCCAATTTCCGACCTTGAGCCCATAGAGACTTTTGATCAACATCGATATTTCGATAATATCCCCGAGTATCAGACACTTTAACCGGGGGCGAATTTCCATATGTTCCGTGCGGGGTCCTTTTTCTAAGTTACATTATATTGGTTTAGATTCAAGCTATGATAGCCCAATTGTCAGAGACAGAAATTGATAAAGACCGGTCACTAAATGTTATATGGCTGAATTTTTCAGAATAAGTAGTTTTGTTGGTGTAGAATACGATAAAAAAAAGTTTACAGCTGTAAGGTGCCGGCGAACAATCGAAAATATTGGCCGAAATTCGTTTTTTGGCCAATAACTCGAAAAATAATAAAATGTATAAAAAGCTAAAGCACTAGACGATGGACGGGGAAATTTCGCATAAAAAATGTATATGAAATTTTTTTGTACGATCAAAATATAGGCTCCAGATTTTTTTTAACGCACGAAAATGGAGCATGGCCACATAAGTGCGGCTCGCGAAGGGTGCGTGGTTACGGACGCGTTACACTAAATTTGTTGTAACTTTGGAACTAATTAATGAAGTTGAACTCAAACAAAGCTTAAATGAAACGAGAAACATGTGGCTATTGGATTCTCATATTTTCAAATATAAAAATTAATTTATGTACGAATAGTACATATATAAATTCGGAACATAAAGAGATTTCCAATGAAATCGATAAAAGCTCTACCATTTCTACAAATTTTAAGATAAGAATCTGAAACTTTCACATATTACTCTTGAAGTAATATATAAAAAGATCCAATGGATCAGTATGCCAAATAATTTTTGTAATAAAAGTTATTAACGTTTATTTTACCCCTAGTTTCACGAATTTTGAAGCAAAGAAAAATTTATGTCTTATTTTCGTAAAATGAATAAGGTTAATTCAATCTTTAAGGTAAATCCCCTTAAAACACCTTAGAGTACACATTTCAAGCTTTAAAAATCGCACTTACAGAAATATAATAACGCGATTTAAACCAAAGTAACAGTTGGTTAAAGTTAGTTATACATATAAAATTTTATCACTTTCTCAAAATTTTGAAATTTTGTAAAAGTGTACATCTTCAAAAATACATTTTTGAGATATTTTTTACTCATCGGATCGTCTTATACAGTACTTCATGAGTAATATGTGAACGTTTCAGATTCTTATCTTAAAAATTGTAGAAATGATAGGGCTTTTACCGATTTCATTGAAAGTCTCTATATGTTCCGAATTCATATATGTACTATTCCTACATACATTCATTTTTATATTTGAAAATATGATAATCCAATTTCAGCAATATTAAAAAGTATTGAATTTTGTTTTTGAAGTCCAAAATTTCGACAAAATTTTAAAAAAATACAAATCACTTGACGACTATCTGGCAGCTTTCGTTTTATTTCAAACAAAATTGTCAGCAAAATTTTCTAAAGAAAAAAAAACAACTAAAATGATATTTTCGGACTCGGACGTTGTTTTAAACAAAATTTCAATAGCCTTTAATATTGCCGAAATTTTGGACTCTAGGTTTTTGGACCATTCTGAACAACTTTCAATAATAAAGTTTTTCGATAATAAAATGCCTAATATGATTTCTTTATTTTTTCCATTTACTTTGGTACCGCAGGTGGCTTTGCATTTGTCAGGCGCTAATGTTTTTTTGATCATGAGTAGATCCTAATTTGGTAAAATTTGGTTCAAGTCGGACAAAAAAGAAAGTTTTTAAATGGGTCATTTTATTTCCAATCGTCGAGGAATATAACGGTCAGCCATATTGTTTTTTAAGTCACAAAATAAAATGAATTATTTACATATTTTTTAAAAAATTGTGTTTTTAGGGAGCTTACGAATTTTTAAGAAGTATCCAATACATGTTCTATAGTAAACTTAGCGTCGTTGAAAATTTTAGTCCACTATAAGTAGTCCCATAACTTCATTTCAAGTAGTCCATCTTTAACTGTTTTTCTGAACTATTCTTAGTAGTCGCCAATTGTCCATTTTATAACTTACATATAACTATAGCGACCCATAGTGCATGTAGAATAGACTTATTTGCATTTATTTTTACTTCATTAAATACAAAAAGTCCTTTGATATAGTGCCTATTCTAAACGAAGTACGGTTTTATAATACTCTTCAAATACTCTCTGAGTGAAGCTTTAGATAATTCATTAAAACTTGAAAGTTATAATAGTAGTTTTAAAAAGAGGCATGTAGGCTCTTTTCTAGATGGGCCCCTGTATTCTTATAAAAGTTTTAAATCGGCTTCATAGAGTCCTTCCAAATTATTTATGTTTATAAGTAGTCTTGGAAATAAGTTCTTAGGATCACTTACAGATTATTTTAAAACCAGACTTGTTGTTTGGGAGTACTCATACTCGTTACTCCTCTTTAGAAGAGTACTGTCCAAATTTTGCAAAAGTACTAATTTTTTAGAGTACTTGAAAAACAAGTACTCATACTCAAGTTTTCTCGAGTACCTTTTAGAGTTACTCTGTAGTAGTACTCTTTAGTACTGTGCCAGCTCTGTGTACTAGAAATCAAGGTTAAACATTTTTCTGTAACAACTGCTCTCTCTGCCTCTGTCATTTTTTTAAAAACGAATGGTTATCGATATCTGTCCTCATAGGTCGTTAGCATATGTACTTGACATATCCCAGTTACACTGGCAGACGAAAATTCCGCTCGATGCGTGGTAGAGGGAAATTAAAAAAAAATTCTTTTTAAAATTCTCTCTACCGCGCACCGAACGAAATTTTCGTCTGCCAGTGTAACTGGGGTATCTCAAGTACATATACTAATGACCTATGAGGACAGATATCGATAACCGTTCGTTTGAAAAAATGCCCCCCCTTCCATATTCTCCCACCATACCAAACATTTTCAGAGAGAAAAAATTTCGTAGTTATAAGTTCTCCTCGATCATTGAGTGGCAGACGGTAACCTTTCGTCGTCGATTTTGCACGCCATTTCCCTAACTATATGACATCAGTCATCCCTCCATGCCATGCCCCCCCCCCACTCTGTTATTAAATTAATAAAATTGTAAATAGGTGTGTGTACAAGAACAAATGTTGTCTAAAAAATGCTTTTGGCATCGGCCACCCCCATCACCACCTTGTAATAGATAATTTCAAATATTGTATTATTAAAATTCTATGAGGGCTTATTTCCATATACGGCGTGCAATAGACTTAGATGGGAAATCTGGATGTAGAATTAGTGATTCCTTGGGCAACTGGTAAAGTCCTAAAGCAAAAAATTACCACATTCGTAATTAGTATATTCCGCTGTAAACAGAAATGTCCGTTTGTATGAAGTGAGTGATTGGAACAGCCGCCTTGTAGATGTTAATTGTGATTAACATCTACTAGCTAAAAAGGACCCATTCGAATATGTTTGAATAGGCCCTTTTTGGTTAATTACTTGTTAAGTTTAATTTTATTTAGTTGCTTTAATGTACTTATTGTAAAAAATAAAGGAACTAATGCTGGCTTCTATTGATTTTTCTTAAAGTATGATCTACCTCTTCGCTCTTTCTAGAACTTTCTAATGTGCAAGTTTTATATTATTTTGAATTCTGTCCCATATCTACACAGTTAATGAAGCAGTATATTAGTAGCAGATACTAACAGGATCATTATTAAAGGATAAGATTTTAATATGCTACCAGTAAATTAAAGTGTGCTACATGGTTTAATAGTAAGCCCTCTTATGTTTACATTGTATACAGTTGATTTTCAAATTGTTCTCAAAAACTGTAAGTCACATTTTCATGATGAACTTATGATGATCCTCATCTCTACGGTACTTTTAAAGAGGCTAATATTGAAAATGCTTGTAGACTCATTAACTACAATATAACATCTCTTATTAAAATATCTAACGCTTTTTGTTTATCCATAAATGCAACAAAATCCAAAGTAATGTTATTTGGTAAAAGATACATAAGAGGCAGATGCATAAAAAACATTATCAAATAGATTATTTATATATTTATTCAAAATTTACTGAGCGTACTAATTATATTAAGAAATATCTTGCTAACTTCTTTCTATCTCAGATAAACATCGATTACAATGGTAACAAGATAGTTGTGTTAGGCTAATTTGCGCCACAAAAAAGTATGATCCGGTATTCTTGAGTATGCAGGAATTCGACTGGCTTAATATTCAGAATAGAAACATTCTCCACAGCTACTCACTACTTTATAACATAGTATTAACTAAGTGATTTTTTTATTTGTACAATAAAATTACTTATAGAACAGATGCCCATAACTTAAATATAGGACAAATCCACCCCAAGACATAAAACTGAAAAATGTCTCAGTGGATTCTCATATCATATGGCTACTCGTTACAATGGATACTTATGTAGATGTATCACCAATACAAAAATGATAAAATACAATTTCAAAAAAAAAAAATAAAAAATTCGTAGTAAAAACAGTCATACTAGGCTTGCTGTTTATCTTTAGTTAAAATATCACGTTATGTAAAAACTAATAACTGATACGTCTATTCACTATTATTCTTTTCTTTGGGTTGGAATAGCAAAGAATTTATTTTAAATATACTCTATATATAGTATTGTAATATTATTTTCTGTGGGTGATAATAAAAACGATGATTACTATTACTACAGTATGAAGATTATTTCATGAAATATCTAGAGTTGTCCCTCAACTAGAACACATTATTTTAAATTGTAATAAATTATTCTTGCTTGATGAATAAGTGCGACTACTTGAAAATATTACCTGATATTTCAACTCGTATAATTCATTGTTCGAAACTAACACAAGGCAATCTTTCTCAGAAGAAAATTATTTTTCAATTTATTTTTATCCAAAAACTGCCAATTTCCAGACGCTAATAATTGAGTATGAGAACAGTCACACAATAAACAACACCCACAAAAAAAATTTAACGAAATTCGAACTGAGGCCCATTTCATACCACTTACCCAGCTAGACTTTCCATAGTACCTAACCAAGTAACAACTGAACAACTATGATTTTTAGACAAATCACCATAAAATACTACACAATATTTCAAAAGTATTATTAATTTTAAACTGTCTGAATGGTCAGATTCAACGAGCACAACTAGCACATTCGATTTACGTTCAACCTCAATCAGTCAGACTGTACAGGAACAGCAAATATATATTGACACTAAACATTCACAGCAATCAATTAAATAGAAAGCTTTGAAATTATACGTAACTATATGAAAATAAATTTAACATCAGGTTTTGTTGCTGTTGACACATACATTGAGAAGATTATTATTTCAGATCTGCCATCACATTCGAAACCCAGGTAAACAAAATAACAATAAGCATAACAAATTATACAACAATAAAATCTACATAAGTGTGTAAATATTTCAAGAGGTTTTTTGTAGCTCTTTAAACGTGTCAAAGTAACTTCTGGTTTTATAACCACCCTCTAGGAAATAAAAATTTCAGGTAAAATCCTCAAAGCACCTTAAAAATTTTACGGCTTCTTTCTCTTTGGTTGTTAATGCCTTGGAAATGTTATTTCGTTGCCAATGAGGAACAATAATTATATCTCAGCATTTTTCTAATAATATGTCGGCAGCTTTTACGGAAAATAATTATCGGTTTGAAGTCTGCTTGAGCATGTCTCTCTATTTAATAGATCTGGTTGCGTTTTGATCCGCTGTGAAACTGCCTACTTTGATTTCATCGAATGATTAGTATTATTAGTTAAAATTAGCTAAGAACGATACCACTAATGGTTTTGATTAAGAATGTTATATAATAGTTATATTGATTTTTTCATACTCTACATCATTATGTGCTTTCTGTATTATTGTTGGTTTTTTATATACAGTGTAATTCACTTAAGATGAAGACAGAAATTAAATTAAAAATATTTTGAAAAATAATGAATTGACTTTTGCAATAACTTTTGTTTTCATTGCTTACTTAGGCCTTTATTGACAAATAGTTGTTAAAAAATTGTAGAAATGTACGAATTAAAATGTCTGCCTTAGTAAATAAATAACTGTTTTGTTGTAAAATCAATTTATACTAGTACTGTACATTATTGAGAACAAGAAATTAAGAATAATTTTTTCCATTTAAGAGACATTACAGATAAAAATTATTTTGTTTGAAAAAGTTGTTTTTTTGACGGCCCCCATCTCACACACCTTTAAACCTACTACGATGTAGTCCTGTATAAAGGTGTTTCTAAATGTGCTGATTAAGAATATCTTACTAGCTTCTTTCTAAAAAAAAAAAAGCTAATACTTCTTTTGGAAATCGACCCCCTTTCTCTATCTTAGAATCGGACGGCTTCGACTAAAATCAAATATGGTTAGGTCTACTTTATAGGTATATATTCACCACGAAAATTAAAAAATAATCAGATATCAGATAAGCGAGATAATTTGAGGGTGTCTTCATCTTAAGTCATACTGTATATATTTTTTCTTATGAGAGAATCAACATTTGACCTGTAAAAAATGTATGGTGAATACATTTATTATATTCTACTCTATTTCATTTCATTATATGATATCTATTCTATCTGTTCTATATCTTGTGTCTATTCTATCTATTCTGTCCATTCTGTCAATTCTATCTCTTTTATTTATTCTATCTGTTCTATCTATTCCGTCTATTTCTTCTATTCCATCTGTTCCATCTATTCCATATATTCTATCTATTCTATCTATTCTGTCTATTTTATCTATTCTATCTATTCTATCTATTGTATTTATTCTGTATATTCTATCTATTCTATCTATTTTATCTGACTGAAGATTTGTGTAATTTATCTAGGTATTTTGAACATAAAAAATGAGAAATTAATGCATCAAAATGTAAATGTATGGTGATATCAACAAAAAACCAAGTTGATATATAATACTAGTAATCATATAGTGACAAAAGACAATGAAAAAATTGAACTTGTAAACCAATATAAATACCTAGGAGTGACATTAGATAATGAATTATCATTTAAGCAGCATGTTAAATATTTAATAAAGAAAATTAACAAAGAAATAAAATTTCTATGAAACGAGTAGGTAAAAATCTTTCAACTTACACTAAACTTACAATATAAAACCACTATATTGCCACATTTTATGTATTGCACTACTATGTTGCATTCAGTAAAGGAAAATTTGAAAAACAATCTTCAAATTGCTCAAAATAAATGCATGCGAACAATATTCAAAAGTGACCACTATACACCTATTCGCTTAATGTTAAATGTGTAGCGCATCTTTTCAGTTAATGATATTATTTATATACAAACTATGGTATTTATTTATAAAATTATCAATATGTTACCAAGTTATTTGTGTGATTTAATTAAATATGTAAAAGATGTTCATTCATACAATACTAGGCGGAAAAGTAATATGTATATAGATCACAGAAAAACCACGAAGGGACAAAAGACGTTATTAATGAAATTGAGGAATATAATAATATACCTAAATATATTAGAGATTTACCTAGTTTAGAGCGGTTTAAAACTACAATAAAAAATAAGATTGTCAATAATAAAATTAATTGTATAACATTTTGTATTTTAGGTTGTTTTTTCTTATTCTTATACATGTGTATTTGTATATTTTTTTATGTTTGTTTCGTAAACGTGTGTCATTGTAGTTTGTACAGTATACTATTAATCAATAAAGTAATACATATTACATATCTATTCTATCTTCTATCCACTCTATCTATTCTATCTTATTTATTCTACCTAGTCTATTCTATACCGTAAGTACATATTACATATCTATTCTATCTTCTATCCACTCTATCTATTCTGTCTATCTTATTTATTCTACCTATTCTATTCTATACCGTAAGTAGAGAGGTTTAAATTTCTAGTAATATGAATAATTTGCAACGACATATTTAATCAAGTATTTAATATCTCGTCAAATTAAAGTCACGTTGGCACCAGCCACCCTCATCCTTTTAAACATCATGTCGGTCAGTCGAAAAGCTATTGTGAAGTGGCATGTTGTTTTATGGATTTTTTGAGTCACATGTTGTCAAATATTTAAATTCAAGATGGATTCGTTTAAAGAGATGGAAAATCTGGATATAGAAGTGGTGATTCCTTAAGCAGCGGTCGTTCAAAATTATGTCAATATTTTACTCGGACAGAAAAAATGTTTAAACTTTGAATAAAATCAACAAGAATATGCAAATCTAATGAGCAATTGGTTATTTATTATAGCAATCTATTTATTGTCTTTAAATCATAATCTCATTAGCAAAGCCTTTATGGATAGATTATTATTATTATCCTAAGTTAATACTAATCTTAGAAAATCCAATTATCTTAATTGCATATTGATCACAATAAAGCTGCTCAGCAAGTTTAAATACTGCAATAAATTCAGAATAGAAAACAAAATAAAACGTATTTAATTTTTTGCAAAAGCCTCGACAAAAAATTTAATGTATATTTCCGAACACACAGCATATGTCAATATAGAAGTTAACAATTTATTCGTTAATTACTAGCAATAAGTTGCTAAGGAAAGAGTACAGTGAAATTGTAAAATCGTTTGAAACACGAATGGTCGGCTGCTCTCGCTTGGCATCTTCAAGCGCGTGCAGCTTTTTGATAACACAGGAATTTCCCTTAAAGATATAGAAAGTGTAATACGACTTTCATATATAATTTATTTCCACATCCAAACTTCTTCTTTCTCGAGTAAAAAAATCGCAGTTCTAAAATTTTGATTTTTTCTAGCCGGATAACTGAAAAAAAAGACAATTTCAGAAAAAATGTTTCGAAAAAAAGTAGTCTATTTTTACTCAGACAATTCGAATTTGAAATAAAAAATAGGGGTTCCCTTTTAAAAATACGAATCTGACCTTGAATGACCTTAATACTTCCATGCAAACAAAAAATATTTAATAAAAAGCCGCAGTGAATCCCTATTCCAGACTCCTTTTTGAATATTTAAAAAAAGTTCAAGTAATTGTCTCAATAATTGAACCTCAGAGCGAATTTTGTTCATTCTGCCACACTGTGCGACTTGTGAGAAGTATAGACTATCAATATTATGTTTATATAATATCAAACTTCATACAATTTCTGGTGTTTTCCCTTTTCTATTTTTCTTTGTCTACAGCCATATTAGAAATAAAAGTCCGTTCTCATTATTTTTTTCTATACTATCTAACCTCTTAGGTATCTAAATAACTGGAACTAATAAAGATTTGAAAATGATTTACGAGCTGGTTGCTAAACTGTTAAAAATACGCTAATAATTATATGTGTAGCTTGATTACTATTTAAAACAGTATAGATTGAAAAGCAAAATGTATATATGGGTGTGTATAATCAATAACGAATTACCAGTATATCACAAGATAATTGAAAATTATATATTTATCCAGATAGACATAACAATGTATTATCTCCAATCATCTATTATGTAAGTAATATAACAGAGTATAAATATTTCATTTTTAAAAGATCTAAACAATCATTACAAGATATCAACTTACCTGCCCACCGTATAATTTTCTACAGGGTGGCCTATATATAAGTCCATATATGCCATTTGACGATGACACTTGATAATATTTTACCAGAGAATAAATTTACTTACCAACTTTCCTGCTGTGTGTTGGAATTAAAATTTGTTTCTGTATGATCTTAAACCGTTCCCTTGCAGAGCGGTTCAGTTTTGAGAGGCTGAGAAGCAAATAACAGATCAAATGAGCCTCTTAAAAATGAACAGAAAGTGTCAAATAAACAGTCGTATATAATTCGGACTCAATTTCTCCCACAGAATACTGCGGACACGATCTGTGGAATGGTAACTATCTCGGGTGTATCCCAAGGTTTTGCTTTAGGCCCATTATTCTTCAATATCTTCATTAATGACATCGCTGAGAAATTGGGTGTCAATTGTCTTTTATACGCAGATGATATGAAGTTATACAATAAAGTAAAATATGTGAGTGATTGTGTGCCATTATAAAGTACCCTTGATAAAATTAATGAATGGTGTAATGTAAAGTTACAGTTTAGCATAAGGAAGCGCAATATTCTAACTTTTACTAATAAACAGCAATATGTAGACTTTAATTACTGTATAAAAGATTCAGTGCTTATACGTCCATCAAGATTGCGAGACCTAGCTATAACATTTAACACCAAACTATCACTCAATTGCCATGTAATGAAAGTTTTAGATCCTTAGGATTCATAATAGGATGTTATCGCGATTTTAACGACATTAACATACTGAAACTACTCTATCAATATTTTGTTCGATCCGAATTGGAATATTCGTCAAGTATTTGGTCGCCACATTATAACATACATATAAAAACCATAGAGAATTCAGAGGTGCTTTCTAAAGCTTTCAAGTCATGAGGAAGATTATGCCTATCCTGCAATTGGTTTTCCTTAGAAGGTACTGATTTTGTTGATTGAAATTAGTCAAATACTAAAAATGTATCCATTAGTTCTATTTTTATAACATACATATTTACCATAGAGAGACTTCAGAAGCGCTTTTTTAAAGACTGAATCATAAAGAAAATGGTATCTATCCTTCTATTGGTTTTCCTCAGACTGTACAGTTTCTGTTGACTGACATTAGTAAAACACTAAAAATGTCTCCACTAATTTCAATAGTTCAATAGTTTTGTTCAAAGATTTTAAAATAATAAAAATATTTATATGCTACGATAACTAGTTCTACATTCTAGCAAATAATTTACACTGAAATATTGAAGTAATATTTGTTTGCATTTGAAATGAGACAATGAAACAAATGCTTTTATTTATTACTTTCTGTTAATGTTTTTAAGATAAAAGATGAAAGATTAGTGCATAACTGACCTATCTATAATAAACTATTGTATGTTAATAATACATGCATTCAGTAACAAATAGCTTCATTCAAAGGAAATACATAAACTTTACTATGTACATTTCTGTATGTAAAGTACATTTATTTTAAGTCGTCTGTAAATAAAAATATATTCCCAGATCTCACTAGTCTGGATTTCTATTTATTTTACCGTCCTAAAATAGTACACTTTTCAAGAGCTTTGAATTCTAGTTTGAATAGACTGATGGCTATCATTACTAATTATACACAGTGTGAATATTGCCTATGACTTTTTAAGAAGTAATGTTCTCAAGAAATGACGTCAACAAAAACTGTTTGGAGATTTTCAACACGTAATAGTTGGGTGTTCTTAACTTTTTCTTTTTTGAAGGACATTGTGCTGCTGTCAGCTATGACCACCATTTTTTTAAATGGTAACCCTACTGTTTTGTGGCAAATCTAGAGAATACTATTTTCCTCGAAGGTATACGGTCAATGTATTTTTATAGGGTTACGCATTTTTTCAAAAAACATCATAAAGCGTAAACATAAAATTTACATTACAAACGAAGGCAATAGTGAAAATGAAATTTTGGGCAGATGTCACAAACAATATTGTGACTTTAGCTTCTAGTATATACGCCAAATTGTATTATTATTACAAACGCGAGCAAACCCATACGATCCGAAGCCAAATTGTAAGTTTTTTTTTTTTATTATGAAACAAAGGTAAAGGGCGAATCGCTCATTAAGGGAATTTGTCAAGAAAGAATTCTTTGATATACAGTTACACTGAAGTATTGGAATAATAGCCCACGCAAGCGAGAATTTAATAATTTTAAGAATTATTCCTTCTCTATCTAACTTTTAGCTTCACCGAATAAATTTAACAGTTGTCAAAGATCCACCCACAAGGTTTATCTTATAAGCTTGGATAATACAAATATGATAATTTGAATATTAAAGGTAGTTTGGTTTGGTGAAGAGATTTTGAGTTTTATAGACGCCGACACGAAGGCGTCAATCGTCACAAAGAATTTGATGGAAAGAATTTTCTGTTAGCCATATGCAGAGATACAGCATACGTTCTAATTTGTCCGATAAAATAGGTTAAGCCGATAACTCGTAATTTATCTATTTCACAAACAGATAATAGAAAAGTATACATATTATGTCCAATAATACGAACACAATATATCTAGATTAAGCACACATTTAACCTAATATTATTAAGTTGCATATTTAGTTAATGGAATTGCAAATAATATACGCTCATATCAGAAAGGGAAAGGATCATATCTAATAAGTATTATTCGATGAATGGGTCCATATGTCAGTATTATTAAAGGTGCTTCACTTCCAAATATGTTTATCGATGAAACATTCATTTAAGTAAAAAGTGTTGCAATATAGTAGTCTTGAAGGTAGGTACCTTATGTTATTATAGTTATGCTGATCGTAATCTGGAGGTTTGTTTTAGTATGATAATTGGAAGTAATTGAAAATATTTCTAAGTATAGGGTAATAATGAATTCAATCACTTCGAGTCCATTGCTCTACTAAAAATGGTGTATACAGATTTACTGAATGTACCTACAACTGCAAATTTGTACATTCATGAATTTACTCTTTTATTATATTCACGTAAATGTAACATAAAAAAAAGCAAACGTACGCCAACAGGAACAATTGGGGGTTAGGTGACTAGGAGCACCGTTGGGCCAATGAAATCTGCAATATTTCTAAGTAAAAACCTCCTTATCCTCTCCTATCAATTTGCTTTCAGGATTGGGAATATTGCAACACTGTCTCTCTGCAAAGTCGTGCAGGATGTTCTGAAAGTCTATAATAAGAAATAAGGTACAGTCATGTTGCTGTAGATATCTTTAGATACTGCATAGTACAACGGCTTAATAGGTAAATGAACACATATACATACAATCTACCAACATACGTCATCACACTACTCATGAACTATATTAGTGAACGCTATGTGGCGGTGTAAGTAAACAATTTCTACTCTTTCTCAAAAAGGCTTTTGGTAGGTGCAAGGCAAGGCACAATTCTCTTTCCCATCATTTTCAATCTTTACACTTCAGATAACCCTAACCATCTATGGACAGTCCAGTCTATGACCATCTCGCGATGCAAAAAATATGTTATCGCCTTCTATAGAAGGAGTGAAAAATTAAAAGTAATGAGACCAAGAGAGAAATAATAACACTCACAAACAAATTCGCAAACTTACTCACAATCACAATACTAAAAATAAAGGACACAAATGAGAGCCATACAGTGAAATACGCGTATAAAGATTTGATGTTTTTGATTTTTTTTGGTTACGTTTTAATGCTTTTATTTGCTCGCTCTTGCAGAGCCGAATTTCCCTATACAATTTGGTATCAGGAGAAAGGGCCAGCCTTGTTCTTCCCATAGAGATCTAGAACGGATTTCTATTCCACGTATTTAGTTATGAATTTTTGAAAATTCAATGTTTTCCAATTTTTAATAGAAAAGCCATCTTTCGTTCGCCTGTGCCAAGTCGGATTTCCGGTTTTGCCCCTTCACTTTGGTATAAAAACCAAGCGCTACTCTTTCTCTTTCCATAGACATCTAAAGCGGCCTCCAACTCCACGTATTTACTTACTACTGAACGGCTGTTAGTGGTCGCGGTAGATTACCGAGTTCAAAGTTGCGTATAGTGAGGTCATAAACAGGCGCACTGTTTTTGCAACTATTACTAATTTTAACGCCATATATCTTGAGAACGGAAAAAGTTAATAATATGTAATTTTAAGTGCATAATAAAAATGTCGAGTACTATAATATAAAAACGTATAAAAACCATATAAAAATAATATCGTGGAACAAGCCTATTGAGGCATGCATCGATGGAGCTTTGATAGAACATAATATTTAATTCTTTTGGTTGTATTTTTTATTCATTTGTATAAATTGTTTAAAATAAAATAAATTTAGCAATAACTTTTATTTAAATGCCTCAAAAGGATTTTTTTCATCAAGACCTCATTTCTTTTAGAATGCCACTAAACTTTGAATTCAGACTTTTTGAATTTAGTACCTTGCATTTAAAGATGGAAAGTGATTTGGTGGTCTTAAATAGACTTTGATGACCTCCTCTATCTTTTAAGACCAGTTTGATTCACAACAGACAGAAAACAAAACAATTATTACGTTATTACACTCTTAAGTGAGACACACTGTACATATAAAATTTATTTTTTGTATTAACCCATACTCTACGATAGAATTCTTTTGGAATTGAAAATCGCGTTATTTATGATTTGTTTATAAAATTGTTATCAAAAAATGTGTTCCCATGGGACGATTTCCCTAAAAATTCAAATTTATAATAGGTTTTAGAAACTGGTATACGTATACGATACGATCAGAGATGTACCATGTAAAAGTAATGTATAATTATAATTAGTAGACTATGATTTTACGAGTATTGAACTCGCTTTCCCCCAGGCTTCTGGGATTTAACTCGCCAGTCTGTGGTTCTACGAGAATTGCAAAAAGGCCCTGCTCAAAATTTAGCCAAAGGCCCCACAAAGTCTTAATCCGCCCCTGCCTAATTGTATTGAAAACCTTTGACTTGATTGGCATAATTGTCATACCTGTTATTTTTTTCAGAAGAATTTGAGAATTCGCCAGATTTGCTTTAAAAAATGTAATGCTCTTTCAAAATATTGGGGGGGGGGGGCAGTTGCCTACCCTTGCCCGACCCCCCCCCCCCCAATTACGCCTTCAGCCGAGAAGAACATATTTCATCAGGAATTATCCATGATTTGAAATTCTTTTAACCTGTAGACCACTTCTATGAGACGTAGAAAGGTCCAACCGACACAATGATAACAAAGACACATCGATTGGTCCTCCTCTGCGTCCAGCAGTCGTGACCGAATATTTACTACACTTTAAAATCACAGGACTTATGTAGCATATACCGCATATAGCTTCTACGGTCCCCTATTAGATTCTACATATTTTCCTAACATCTAGCGTTACAATATTGATTCCTTATACATTTCCAATATTAAAAGTCGGTCTGAAGTCTGAATTGTCCGAGTCCCACATAGCTTAGTTGTAGCGAGCCCGACTATTAACTTATCGGTAGCTAGGGAGTTGCTTATTAAATTTCCATACTTCCAACACAAATTGAAACAAAACTAATAAATTGGAAAATATTAGATGCAACATATCGTCCCTTATAGATATAGGTGTAACTGATACTGTGGGCCGAGTTCTACAGTTGAAAGAAGTTCAAGGATGAAACCTCGCCTCTCACCGATTCATCCAATATTAACATAAAACACTAAAAAAAATCTGGAGAAACGCGTTGACGTCAAAACCACGCATTTTAAAAATGAATTATTTTAGAACGTAAACTTATACTAACTTTTTAAAATATTGAAGATACTCTGTATGTATTCTAAATCCTGAAATATTACAAATACTTTTACTTTCTCGATATCAATCACTCCCAGCTGGATATCTAATACGTCGTGCAAGTTTGTAAAATCTAAGCGATATCCTGCACGTAGTACCGGATAACATTGTCAAAAACCATTAAAACGGCAAGCGCTAGACGTGTAATCTTTTCATAAGAATAGACAGGTTCCATCAACCACGTGTCAAATGTACATTTCGCGATGTAGTGTTCGAGAAATCTGTCTTTAGAATCATCTTTGTTTATTTAAATTTTAAAGACAATCAAACCACGAAAAGAAACGGGCGCATAATTCCACGAGAGATGGATCGTAATTGATGCATTATAACGCAATTTGTTGCGCAAACTGCTCAATCATAGAATCACAAAGGAGAAGTCATTTATTGCCACGATCACCATCATCAAGGTTATTTGCGGTTAATCGTACACGTAACGTAAAATGGAGATTATTGCCCAGTGCTCAGTTTACTATCTACAGTGTGAAGCTAAAGAAACGCACAAAATTCATACCTTTGGTATGTGTCATTTGTCAAAAAAATCATCGAACAGGTCGCTTTTAGTTTTGTAAATGCTACATTTTGTCACTATACCAAAATTTATGATGTCATTGGTTTTTGAGTTGACGTCATCATACATTTTTTTTAATGGAAACAGACATTTTTGTTTACTGTTTTTGGTGGTATATTCCTTTAGCATCTCCATTGCTTAAATTGCGACCCTCCAACCATTTGGCATTGACCAAGATGGGTGTAGACACTTTTCACGCTGTTCTGAATCATCTCATGGGAAATTTGTCTCATCTCCAAGCCAAGTCTGTCTTTCAATTCTTCTATGGTATCCGGCCTGTTAAAATACACCCTTGACTTTAAGTGACCCCAAAGACAAAATCTAAGGGGGTTAAATCCGGTGAACGCGGGGGCCACTCAATCGGACCTCGACGACCTATCCACCTTCCAGTAAAAGTGTAATGTAAAATCTGACGCACTGCTATCCCAAAATGAGGTTGGGCCCCATCTTGCTGAAACCAGACGTTTTCAGCAGGAATATCTTCATCTTCATTGTTCGGAAACATAACTAAGGCTGGCACTAACTCAACTCGCAAAAATTGTAAATATCTTGCGGCCGTAAGATTTTCTTCAAAAAAAGGTCCCAATAAACGATCATCAATCATATCTGCCCATACGTTTACTTAGTCCCCTTTAAAGAAAATGTAGCTTCATCAGAAAAAACAATGTTCTTTAAAACATTTGAGTTCTCATCACACAAGGTCATCAACTATTCACAAAACTGTAAGCGCCGATCTGGATCGTCCTCATTCAATTCGTGGTTTAATTGCACGTTGTATGGATGGTATTTTTCTTTTTTCAATAGACGTACAACAGAAGTTTGATTCACGTTATGATTTAAAGCCAGCTGCCTTGTCGAAAGATGGTGGTTTTCCTCACTTTCTAGAAGAATATTTAATTTGGTTTCGTTGCTTGTGTTAGGGCGACCAGATCGAGGGAAGTCAGCTACACTGCCAGATTCGTTATATCTAGCCACCAATCTACTTACAGTGGATCTAGAAATTTGCTTTTCGAGGTACTTGGCATTGAAAACATCACATGCTTCCTGATGAGTTCTCAGCCTATCACCATGTCCAACCATCATCAAAAGTTCTACGCGTTTTTTTTTTTTCATTTAAACGTGGCATTGCATTCACTAGTTTTACACTGTATCAGAAGTGTCACAAAACTGAGGTTTCACATGTGCTAGGAATAAAAAAGTTATCGATACTTTACACAAAAAGGCCTGTATCTCTCTATTGTTAAGGAGATTGTTTTTTATTATTATCTTTGTTTTGTTTCTATGTCAAATATTTTCATGCTAGTTAAGACAAAATTGCAGGCAACAAGATTTATCAGTCAATAAGAAAGTGGAACATTACTCGGAATTTGCGAAAGGTAAGCTATTTTTACACAAAATGTCATTTTTCCAAAAGAATGGCCCAGGTAATATCATTTTTTTTATATCACCAGAAAGCTAAAGGAATATAGTAAACAAAAATGTGTATTTCCATTAAAAAAAAATTATGATGGCGTCATAATTCAAAAACCAATGACGTCATAAATTTTGGTATAGTGACAAAATGTAGCATTTACCAAACTATAATCGACCTGTTCGAGGATTTTTTTGAAAAATGACACATACCAAAGATATGAATTTTGTGCGTTTCTTTAGGATCACACTGTATAAAACCTTCTCTGTGAATTATCCTCAGCTTTATCTTTTCTAGTTTTTATTCTCTTGCAAAATGTGCTAGGGATTATGAAGTGGCTGTCTAATAACCATAAAATTGAAAATTTCCTGTGAGATCTCTTGATGTTATGAGATTGAATAAAGATACTTACTTCTTGGTGGTCTTTGATAACGTAATTTCACTTAAAATCTTATAATTGTGTGAACGTGTTTCATAAAATTGTTGTGTAATATGAATATGAAAAAAGGACTACTCTAATTGTAGGTCGTCAGTGAAGAATATCAGTACAGAATATCTCGATTATATCATTAGCCATATGGTTACGTGCGATGCCCAGTTTCTTTCTGCTTTTTCTAATTCTCTGGGACTTCCTGCCACATGTATTTTTTTTCTTTTTAACCGGTGCTCGGGGAATCAACAAAATATCACAATTAACCAGTATGTTACTGGGAAACAACCTCTAAGTCAAAGGATCAGTTAGAGGTTGCTTTTTTTAAACAAATAACACAAATAAGTATAAAAATTTGAAATTAAATATTTCGCCGACGTTTCGTAAATATAATCTTTTTCTGAGCACCGGTTAAAACGAAAAAAAAAAAAATACATGTGGCAGGAAGCACCAAAGAATTAGAAAAAAATAAGATAATGCCACAAATAATATTTAAACAACATTTTCGGTATGTTCCATTATCTATTTACCACACACGGCTGTTATAGCAAGAAGCTAGTGCTGAAGCTATTAAAATGTGGCAACAAATATGCTTTAATGCCTTTCATTCAGTTGCATTTTGGCCACATTTTTTAATCGTGGTTTAACATGCAATTTAGATACCAAAACGATATGACGGCCGTTTTGACTAAAATCATAATGGTTTTATTTTGGCCAGCATTCCTGGTTAAATTTATTATTTAAGTTTGTTTGTTTCTTTTTGATCATACTCTGGTTTGTTTCTAGCATCATCACCAGAGGCCGGATTTACCTCTCGGATTACAGGGATGGCTTTTACAGATATATATTGTAAACACGTACTGAAACATATTTTGGAATATTTCCAAACGTCAGGAAATAGGCAGTTTTTTAAGATTAAGTTAAAAATTAGAGTTAGAGGATACACAAAGATGATAGCGGAAACCTTTAATAAAAAAGTTGGAATGGAATCAGGACCGGTCGTCATTTTGGGTTTAATTAGTTTTAGAGCCCGAATAACCTTATCTTCACTGAAAGAGTTTATGCTAACAATAGGGTTACTGTTATGAATATCGGCCTCAATGTGATGTTCCTCCAAATCCAATGAGAACTCATTATAAGATTGACCGAAATAATTGGCAAATGCATTTAGTATATCAGAGGGATTGTTTAGCGAAGAACCCTCAAAGTACATCTCTTCAGATACACTGGCCGACCGTTTTCTACTGTTGATGAAAGCCAAACATGTATTGCGATCAATTTTTACATTATCTTCAAGAGTTCTGCACGAAATTTCTGTAGGCTGAATTGGTATCATATTTTATTTCCCTCCTGATATTTTTGACGTTAATGTGTATAAGTGGATCACTGGTTCTTGCATACCGTCTCCTAAGACGGTCTTTAAGGCTAATTTTTTTATGATACTGCCATTAAACTATGGAGGATACCTGCTGCTACGAGAAGTTGATTTCTTAGATACACAAGATTCAAATACAGAGTAAAGTTATAAAAATGAGTGCATGCACCATTGGCGTCATGAAAAGAAGAGAGGGAGGACCGGTGTATGTTGAGAAGGTTTTCATACAATTTGAAGATATCACATTTGCGGAAATTATAACTAACATCATGATTAGTTGGAAAATTATTATTAAGGTTCTTAACAGTACTTATTTCAGTTGATATGATCAGAGCAGGGTGATGAGAATTCTCATTAGTTAACAGATCAGGAGATTGAGATACATCACAGTTTTTATTGTGTAACACTAGATCAATATTATCATTGCCATTATATATTGAGTTGTATTGAGATTATTGGGGGTAGCACTATTCTTTTTTTGTCACATAACATATTATTAAAAATAAAATAAAAAGACCTTTTAATAGTGGCATACTACACATGAGATGATGTAGAAGCTCAACTTAATGAAAAACATTTAAATTTCTCTATAGCTAAGAGTATGTAGTATGGTCGTTTACAACCATAACTGTCCGAGAAAATTATTTATTTGTTAAGGGAGCATATATATAATTACGTTCTAAAAAAAAAAGAAAAGACTTATAACGATAATCTTAGAGTTCTGAGATAAAATGCACAATTTTAAAAATGAACTGACGAGTTTATTACTGGAAATAGTTCTCTGTGTTCAAAATGTTTGAATAAGTATTCTCAATCGATCTTGTAACGACCGCGTGCTATAACACAATTTTTGTTTACAACTTTAACTCGTGACATACCCGACGGAAAGCGCCCCGCCAAAACTGTATTTTGTGAATTGTTATGAATCATAAAACGATAAAAATATCTGATAAAACATAAAC
This sequence comes from Stenurella melanura, assembly GCA_963583905.1. Classification (NCBI taxonomy): domain Eukaryota; kingdom Metazoa; phylum Arthropoda; class Insecta; order Coleoptera; family Cerambycidae; genus Stenurella; species Stenurella melanura. Next base: position 49,657,015 of record OY757311.1, read on the forward strand.
CAGTAAGAGAAAAAGAGATAAGCTAAGAAAATTTCTGTTTTCCGTTACCAATGATATTTTTATATAAGTAAGCAATGTACCTTTCTATCGCGTTATTTGTTGTTTTCGTAGTTATTATTTTAAGTATCTGCTTTAGATAAATCTTAAATTGCCTTAGGAATTTTTATAGGCTTTTCGATGGCATTTGACTACGTTGATCATGCAATATTACTCACGAAGTTAGAAAGATATGGTATAAGGGGTGTGCCACACAAATGATTTTTGTCATATTTGTCAGAAAGTTACCAGAGAGTTATTGTTAATGATGCAATGTCTGATTTAAAAGCGATAAATACAGGAGTACCACAAGGATCTGTCTTAAGACCAACTCTTTTTCTGTTATACATTAACGATATGCTAAGCTACATAGAAAATCAAACAAGTATGATAGCATCTTACGCAGACGATACTAATATATTAATAACAAGTAACAGTCTCAGCGACGCTGAATCCTGTGCCGTAGACATATTTACAAGACTAACTATCTGGGACCAAAAAAATAAGTTTTCTGTTAATACTGACAAAACAACGTGTGTATTGTTTAAGACTCTTCAATCAAACATCGTTTCTGACAGCAGCATAACATTTGACACGTCAAATATTGTTAATTATTCATTTGAATCTAGAATGTTGGGCTTAACAATCGACTGTCACCTAAAGTGGTCTAGTCAAATTCAGAATGTATGCTCAAAGTTGGCCAATAATTGTTTTGCACTCACTGTAACAGCTAAATAATGTAGTCAGGCGATCGTCAATTGTATTTTTTATGTTTCCATAGCACTATTAAATATGGTATTGTACAATGGGGCCTCTCATATGAAGCACAAAAAGTGTTTGTACTGCAAAAACGAGTTGTACGTATTATTGCTAATATAAAATATGGTGAATCATGTAGAGGGGCTTTTAAATCGCAAAACATTCTTACTTTGGCTTCTTTGTATATTTATGAAGTAGTATGTTTTGTATATAAGAATAAAAGTAAATTTGGTGATAATAATATTAATCATTATAATAAAAGAAAAAAAGATGAAGAAGCTACATGACACTGCGTTATTTCAAAAGCAATGGTTGTAAGTTATTTAATGTATTGCCAGACCATATTGAACATATGCCAGACTTTTTTAAATTTAAACGTGCTGTAAAGGCGTTACTTGTTGATAGAACTTGTTATACGGTGGAGGAATTTATATCAGTTTTTTAAAGTATGTATATATAGGACGTTATATTATATGTATGTTAATAGTTTATAATTTGTGACTTGACCGTTTTACATTGTCTTTTGTTATATACTTACTCTTATACTTTGTTTCATAGTCTATATTGTTCTGTTTTTTCTTGTTTTTGGTTTTTTATTATTATTATCATTATTATTATAACCATTCGAACTGGTACTCAATATAAAACGATAATATGAATCATCATTGTATAGTATGCAACGAGTCAAAAAGTCAACTGGTGTTATCGTATCGACTAATACTTCACCTCTTTTAACTTAGGTAAATATGCAATATTTAGACAACTGTCATAAGCAGAGGATCGGGTATTTAAACGTTATATCTTTCTATTTCTACTTTCAAGTCATTGAAGTATTTAGAGTCTAAATATAACTAATACTAAAAAGAAACTATAATACTAAATTTTACTATCCAGGAATAGAGGCTTGGAAATATTCTTCTTATTCCTGTCAATGTATTACACTCTTCCGATTTCAGTATTGACACGAAGTTTTCAGATCTTTCCCTGGTCAGTATTCCAGTAGGTTAAGTTGGGATAGGTTAATATATGAGTGGGCTTATATTCGAACTCTCCACAACGGCCATTAGGTCTATTCTAGATCACTATAAATTATAGTAAATTCAGCTTTCTGATATCCATCATCTTGGTAGGTGAGAAGCCACCCCTTCGGCACGAGATGTATTTGCCAAATGATAGTAGGTACATGGGTATGGGTATATTCAGATGCATTGCGCCAGTTCGATTCTGTGTAGATCATGCAGTACTCAGTATAAGCTATTTACTTAGAGTTCTTCGGTGTTGCCTATTTAATTCCAATAATCATTTTAGTTCTGGTCTTACTCCTTCAAGTAAACTGTCAGTACTGGAGAAATCTTTCAATCAGCCCAGACTTGGATAGAAATCTTGACAGATATCCCAAAGCTGGTTCTGGTATAATATTTTAGTGAAAGTGGCGGTATTATGCTATATAATGTTACTGATTCTTCGATAAAGATTGATTATTTTGTTAGTAGGTCCCTACTAACTTAAGAAGAACACACTATTTCATTACAAAATTCGAGATCAATTTTTAATTGCTTTCTATGTCTTCCAATCATCATTGACATAATTAACTAAACCCATTTAAAGCCATTTTTAGTGCATTTTTAGTGCTTTAGTATTCTTAATAAATTGTTTTAAAATCGGGGTCCCTCTATTGTAATTTAAGATGTTAGAGATGGAGTTGGGATTGGCATAATGAGAGCTACATGCTACATGATCTGTCCATCAACTTCCGTTATTTATCTAATGGAACAGGCTTGTGAACTTCAATTTTCATATCTTTTTAAGAAATTTCAGATAAAAGTATTCACGAAGTGCTCGGTATGACGAAATACGCGATAATTTGGTTATCAGAGGGTTAAGTATTTACCACAACACTTTGCTGTTTGGCTCTTCTCTTAAAATGGTTTATAATTGGTGGACCCTATGAATTATGAAAAAGTTATTTTCATAAAGAACATGTTCAATTTTAATATACAAAACGATTAGTAAAAACGATAATATTTCCAAGAGTACGACCAATATTTTTTCTGTTGTTTATTCGTCTCGAGGTCATTCTATAAAAACAATTCGCCTTCAATCTATTATTATAAATTAATTTATTAATTTATCATGGGTTAATGAGCCGCATTTAAAGTTTTATTTCATTATTCTTTCTTTATACATACTACATCCATTAAAGACGGCATGAGTCACCGTTAATATTTAACTAATTGGTTCACATAGCAGTAGCGATTCTATTAATATTGATAGCCCCAGGATGTTTTCAAAGAAGTAGCGTAGTTGCCTATAGGCCTGAGGCGGGTCGCGGGTTTTTCAATTCCCGCGTTAACGTCATGACTGAAAATTGTTAATAATTTATATAGTTATAGTAAGTAACTTTTCGAGAATAATTTACAGCTGTTGCTTGACGAGTGACAATAACAGATAAATATCTGCCATTGTCCGATGTCACGAGTGAAAATGTTCAAATCAACAAGAATTCGGTAGAAGACTGAGAAAGTTTTAGTAGAAATAAGAATTTTTACGAAAGTATTTTAACACAACAGGAAATAAAAAATTCAAAAAAAAACCTAAATTAGACAATCTCCACATTCAACGCCAGAAATATTTTGCAACATCAAGTTAGTGCTTCTGACGATAACGAGACATTCTCGGTCTCGCTCTCGGTCTTATCTGCGAGAACGAGACCTGAGTGAGAGAGAGAGAGACGAAGACTGTGCCCCCGCGAGTCTCGGTGTATATTTCTTACCTGGTTGTCCATCATACATTTTCCATAAAATTGTGTAAATCAGAAGTATACAGAATTTTACTGAGAAATTCATAGAATCATAAATTCAGTTTGCATTGTAAGCGCCTATAGTTTAGCAGGTACAGCTACATTCATAGCTTTGGTTCGACGACGACTATATGCCGGGATTTTGACTTAGATTTACCTAACTGCAGGGAACGAATAATTTCAATAAAATACTTCTCATTCTCGACAATGGACCAAAATCGTCAGTGAATGCCGGGATTTGATTAGCTACATACAAATGCCGTAAGTGGTACTCAACACATAATATGCCGCGCAGTTCAGATGATTTAAGTCAAACTCCCATAAATCGGTCATGCAAAGACCATGAGTGGTTCCCGTGCCTAATACTTATGTTTGTCAGCTCAACCGATCACATGTCTAGATAGACCAAATGTTGATTACACCATTTGGATAGGCCACAATAAACTGTAGTTCAGTGCAGAGGTTTATCGACCTGCTGCCTAAAGAAATTTATCTGTACGGTAGTTTTTATTTAGACAGTGAGATGATCTCCCGGAACCTCAGTCAGTCAGTAACTTGCCAGCTTCTTTGCAGGAACTTCAGTTATTTCTCGACAAATTTTGCTGATTTATAAAATCCTGAGGATGGTAGTAATATGATTTTAGTTAAGAAATTACCATAAAGAAAATTCTGGATAACGTTTTACGCGTGCTTATTTTATGCAGTCTTAAAAATAGAAACACCTGCAGACACGTTTGCAACTGACAGACATCCAACACTCGTAACTTTTGTATATCAGTAGACATGGTCTAGTCAATAACGATTAGTACTATTAATTTGCCGATGCTTAAAGGTTTTCGTCTTTGGGATATTTTTTTTTTGGGTGAATGTATGTCAAATTCTGACATACTCTGCAACTGGAAGATAATGCAGATTAACTTTGTATTAGTAGGTTAATATAGTAATAGTGATTTAATTGTGTTATAAGTTTTAGCATATTTGGCTTTTGGTTATATTTCACCAATTGGTTGTTACATGTTCTATTTATGATGTTATCTGTTCTGTTTTATGTGAAATTCCATTTTCTTTTTATTTAAATAGCCTTAGAATGTCACAAAATGTCAAAATTTTAAATTTGAGCGAAAAAAAGTCTGTCCGTCAGTCGGTCGGTGTGTCGATCGGTCAGTAACTTTCTTTGTGAGCACGTTTTCTCAGGAATGAGTTAAGATATTGACTTCAAACATACACATATGTATTATGACGAGATCTGCAGCTAGATTATATTTAGCGCTAATTTTGGTGAAGGGTTGGGGTTAAATATTAATAAATAAGGGAGATAAGTAAAGCAAGCTGGTAAGAGTACAGAGATTTGGGACCAAGGCCGCCACAAACTCCACTCCATTGTTAAAGAGGTTGATAAAATAAAATTGAGATATTCACTTGAAATTTGGTACAGATATGTATTGTAATGACATCTGATTGCGATGATTCTGTTGAAGAGGGGGGAGGGGCAAATAAGGGGAAATACGTAAAGCAAACGAATAGGAGTCCAGAAACTTCATTTTTGGGGTATATGCTAGAAGTTAATACCCAAAATATTTTATGACATCTGCCTCAAATATTACTAAAAATTAAAATTGGATGGAAATCTGGATGTGGAAGTAGTGATTCCTTAGGCAGCAGTATTAGTTTTAAATCTTTATTTTTGTTCTTGACCTTCCCATCGTTATTTTTGCTCAAAATATTTAGTAGTATATGTAATGTAGGAAGGGATGTTCAGAAGTAGTAGAGAATTTACAAGTAGGGGGCCGAGAATTTGACTATGGAATTGGCCAAAGTGGACAAAGTTGGGCAGGAGCTTCCTCAGCATCAATGTGCTTAGTTTCAATTCGCCCATGGGTATTCGGTTTTTAAGAGTTTTGTCAATACTTCTCATAACATGTATGTTTGACGCCTTCCAAAATGTTATAGTGATATCGCTAATGAATTTATGGGAATAAATTTTGGTGACGTGCCAGATAACAAAGAATGACCAACTGGAATAGTAAATGAACTACAAAATAATCCTTTTCGGACATGGGAGTGGAAGTTACATTATTATGTCGCATTATATTTCTAATTTGATTTTTAATTTATTTGAACTCGCTGAACGTGATCGGCCTTGAACTTGTAGTTGTAGACAAAACAGTTATAATTATAACATAGTGGAAACTACAATTTTTGAAATCATTCCATTATTACGGCGTCGAGATGCTTTTTAAATATAAATAATAATAATAAATGGTCTTCATTAGAAAAAATACAATTTCTTAATCTAACCGGCGAAGTTTAACTCAACAACTATTCCGTATACCCTTAAAAACATGAGAACAAGATACTCATACATACTAAGTGGATACTTATATAAGTAAAAAACAAAAATAATAATTGTAAAGTGTGAGTAACAATAATTAATTGACGCAGAGTTATTACATACACAAAACAAATTGTGCAAATAAGCAATTGAAAATAATAGTATATTACTACATGAGCGATATTTCACCAAAAAAAAATGCTAATAATTGTCATATAATTAAATAGGTGTAGAAAAATACATATATTTTACACAGTTTTACACGTATTACGTACACTTTTGGTTAAATCACAGTTTTTAAATTTTACGCTTCAATGTTTTTATGAAAAAATATTTCAAATAATTTTTAAGCAGATTATAATTTGATATAGCGTAGAAAAATGGCAGTACTATGTTGTCGCATGGTCAAAATATCAGTAGATCTTATATTTATATTATTTAATAATCTTATTTATATTAACGTCCTGGCGGAGTTTAGCTAATGCTATTCCACCAGTCAACCAAGAAACTTACACAGAGACATTAACACAACAACCATTGCCTGCGATATTGCCGTTTACCGCAGCTGAGACTCGAACTCAGGATGGATCAGCGACTAGACATGTTGTGCCACGCAACAGTGGTCTAGTTTACTGCTACCATCTCGGTAACACATTAAAAACGCCACTAAACATCCATACCCTCGCCAGGATTCGAACCTGGGACTCCGTGGTCGCAAACCATCATCATCATCATCAACACATTTATTAGTTTTTAAGATACATTTTATGCTTCCCCGGATCATGACCCGGAGCCAACCGTACAACCACGTCGCGCAGCGACGTGGTGTTAGTGCGGTTGGACGGGTCGTGACCGGTTTGGCTCAATAAAATTATTAAAAGATAAAAACTCCTGCCGCCTGTGGCGGCTTAAAATTATCAATAGGTTTGAACATGCTAAAAAACTTAACTACAAACAATGAATGTAAAAACTTAAATCTATTTTATGGAAAAAACACTTTTTAAAATTTTGTTGCTTAGATGGAGACGAACTCAATTGGAAAAGCTCCATTTAAACAAGTTACCCCAACAGTCTGCTCGCCGATGGGAATTTTTGGTTGTAGGAAAGGAAGATTGAGTTTAAAATAGTTAGAATTTTTACAAAGGTTTATCGGTCTAAATTGAATTTTTAACAAAAAAGTACAGAATAACAAAAATTACAAAAATACAAACATATGACAAACAAGAAGAAGGAAAGAGATAGATACAGAATAAAAGATATGGTGGTGAAAAGTGTATGATAGTTGGAAGTTTTGGTAGGAGTCGCAAACCAAACGCCTTAGCATTGCGCCACTGAGCTGACTTCGGTATTTGTTCGACTTGTTTTTGCTTAAGATAATCCGGCACTGCAGTATTAATATAAGAACTCCATAAACAAACATCAGCAGGTGATATTTGTACGTATTTCCAAGATTAAGCCATTCAAGTTACAAACGTTTCTGTGGAATATGTTGAAATTTCTTTAGTCCGAAAATATAACGAATACAGGTATTTTGAATTTTTTGTAACCGATTAATTGTACTTTTATCGAGACACCAAAAATACACAATAGTACCATAATTAAGAATAGATAAAACTAACAGATTCACACAGTTTTTTTCCTTACTGTATATTGGCATAAAGAAGTTTCAGCACAACGTATGTTTCTTGAACCAATTTGTTAACATGTGTTTTAAATCTGGGTTTTGATCCAAATATGATACTTTTACTTTTTTTTTAACATTCTGTTGTCGGGAGCCTACCATTATCTAATAAAATATTTATATTTTCACACAGCATGTGGTCATACATATTTTGACTAAAAATCATTAATGCCTATTTGTTTGGGTTCATTTTTAAATTATGTTTTGTAGCAAAATTATAAATCTCTTGCAAGCCAATATTCATTAAGTTTGTAGCTGTGCGGTAATTGCCAGTATCGAATTTAAATAAAGTTGTGTATCATCGGCATATGCTTGCACAGAATAATGCTGTATGTTTACAAACATATCTGCTGCGTAGATAAGATAAAGAAGAGGTCCCAATACAGAGCCTTGAGACATACTGGATGATATTAAGTGTCTACGAGTATAATTACACAGGCCCACAAAAAAAAAAATCTGCGTCATGAACCTTATGAATGGTTTCTTTATGTATCTTTGCGCTCTGAAACCGAATCCGACGTCGGTATTGCCCCTATACGTCAGGATTTTAGGTTATGTTAATTTTTTTGGGTGATTGGCTCATTTCTTGTAGTAAGTGGCTCCACTCACGGGGAAATTCGCTGGAATCGATATATGTTATTCCTCTCGAGTTCCCGATCAAAAGCTCTCATGGACACAAGGTCGGCAAGTGCACAGTTTTCCAGATATCGGGGGTGCAAAGTCGACTTCTCAACCCCCGATATCTGGAAAACTGTCCAGTTTCCGACCTTGTTCCCATAAGAACTCTTGATCAGGAGGTCGAGAGGAATAACATATATCAATTTCAACGAATTTTACCTGGGGCCACTTCCCATAAGAAATGAGCACCCCATTTGCATCCCCGATATCTGGAAAACTGTGCATTTTCCGACCTTGTATCCATGAGAGACTTTGATCAGGAGCTCGAGAGGAATAACATACATCGATTCCAGCGAATATCTCCGGGAGTGGAGCTACTTCCCACAAGAAATGAGCACCCCATCAAAAAAATGAACACAGCCTAAAATCCTGACGTAAAAAATACATGAGAAAACCATATTCTGGTTCGTGGCGCAGAACCTTCTTTTTGGGTTCCTGTGTTATTCTCAATAAAAACTCTCTGACTACGACTATTCACATTTCTATTGTGGAAGATATTAATAATAGTAGAGACGTCCGACTTTTCACATGTTCTTACAACTCCTGTACTTCGTATGTACTACCTAATGCATTTCATTATAAGAGTTATACAACAGGTTGACATTTTTTAACTTCAATATGTTGGTAGATTTCTGGTTCAAAAAACCTACCATCAAGAATATTCAGGTAATGTGGAAGGGTGAATATTTTTTCTCCTTATTTATTTTTTTTTGCTTCATGCATTGTTGGCTGCCTCTCTTTGCTGTATAGTAAGACTGACACCTTCACGCCATCTGTCGCGATTGAGTGTTCGTCGCACGATTACTTCATTCATCAATTCTTAGGGATATCTGTCCAACGTTTTGGAGGTCCTCCTCTTCGCCTCTTGCCAAATTGCTGTTTCCTGGATTATCAACCTTTCCATGTTGATCTGTCTCCGTTTCATGTGGTCAAGAAATGTGAGAATTCTGGAGAATCCGATGCTGGAGAATCACTTTGGGGATGTATTTTTTTGGAGAACCGAGCTATTTGGGCAATGGGTTGTCTATGGAATTCCTAGCAAACGTCTCCAGACGAAAGAAATTTTCTCAACCCCTAAGTGCCATGCGCGGTGTTCCTCAGGGCTCCATACTAGACCCATTATTATTCTTAATTTATGCTTCATTTCTTGAAAGTAGTCTAACGCCAAGAGTCACTATTATGATGACGATACTCAAATTTATGAATCATGATAAGCCGTCTGTCTGCCTGCCTACCAGACCATGTTCCAGAGGAGAAAAGAAATGTGGGGAAAACTAAAGCGTTAGCAAGTAGTCTATGTGGGTCTGATGATGTTCATAACATGACAAATTTGACTCAACTGGTAAATTGCTGATCTTTCCATCTGCATTCTTCGTAGAATCTCATATTCACAGCTTCCTGTATTATGCACAAGAGCTCCATCTTCTTTACTATCTCACAATAAATCTATTTTGCCGTGTCTGGGTGGTTTCATTTTCTCAATCTTCAATCATTGTTTTGATTATATTGTAATTTATATTCAAACCGTAACCAGAGCTGTTTGTTTGGAGGTTACTCAGCTAAACTGAGCTCTTCCTCGCTTGCTCCAACTAAAGTAGTTTCATCTGCAAATCTAAAATTAATATAGCAAATTTTGGCAACGTAGAGAGAAAAAATCAGGGGAACAATCACTGTATACTACATTGTATATACCATCTAAGTTCACTTCATCGACGATTTTTAACCATCTTCAGTTTGTGTCAACTTGATCGAAGAAAATACTTGTGTTCGCTGATTTAATGTAACTGTAAGATTTCTCAGTGCAAACAAATTCTGACGGAATAGTTTTAGGTGTTACTCAACAAAAGACTCGAATTAATAAATTTTCAATGTGACAAGTGGGTACAACATTTAACTAACAAGTTGTAGTCCAAAAAAGAAATAAACAGAAAACTAAATGTGTTGTCCACTTTTAGTCATAGTCATGACACCGAAAACGCAATACAGTTTAGCGTGGGTTGGTAAACATTAGCCATCAACAAAATTTTAAGTCCTGCTTCATAAACAGATAAACCATGAATCTGCATCCATGAAGATTTGAGAAAAATAATGTTGTTGCATGTATAAGCATCTTATCCTCATAAGCGAGGGTCGAATTATCATTTTTTTCGATATAAAACTGTTGTCTTCCTACCCAGCTACTTGCATATACAAAGCACCCATAACTTCTGCGATTCCACCTCAGACATGAGCAACGCAGAGGTAAGAGAATGCAACTGTTACAGTTCATATGAAGCCGTCGTGCACGGTAGACATGACGCGCCAAGATATTTAAATAGACACCGCAATTTCAATGCGATTTGCATGTTATTATCGGAATCAGCGTAGGAGACCACGGAGACGAGGCCCACAATATCCGCCAGTACCCACTGCTACCCCACGCTTCGTCATAATATAATAACGAACTCACTGAATTATCCATTATTTTGAGGTACCCGACAAAGACCTCAGCGAATAAACATAAGAATTTTTTAAATGAAAGTACAACACTGCTGCTTCATGTAAAATTCGGCCAAAGAGATTATATTAACACTAAGTGACTGGTAACCCATTTTCGCTCTAAATTACTGCGAATTCATGCATTTCTTTATTTTCAGTTTTTAGCATACTGGATCATCTCATTACAAATTTATGTGAGCCGTAATATGTCCGCTCATATATTCTTGTTAAATATACTTAAGAACCTAGCAGGTTTAGTAAAGAATAAAACTATTTTAAGGATCATCATAACCACGAATATTAGTTTTATTATACTTTAATAATATTAACATTTACCTATTTCAGAAAATGGTATAAAAGTACAAAGTTTAACAAATTATTATCATTTAAGTTACAATACAAATTCATTTTAAACAGTGCTGATTACAATTAAATAAAGAATATACAGTTAAAATCAAAACTATATAATTACAGAATAAAAGGACTTCTTTTATATAAATCAGTTAATATGCTTTGCTGGTGTAGTATTTCTATTCTTAATTTAGTGTGGCGCAGTGCTAAGGTGTTTGGCTTGCGACCACGGGGTACCGGGTTCGAATCCTGGACAGGGTATGGATGTGGCGTTTTTCACGTGCTATCGAGACGGTGGCAGTGAGCTAGACTGCTGTTGAGTGGCACAACATGTCTAGTCGCTGCTATCTCTCCAGAGTCCTAAGGCCATTAAAAAAAAATCAGTCTAGAACGTGGCTACCAGAATAAATTATTACAAAGCCTATTTGTGATAGAAGAACACCGAGACCGTGGTGCTTGAATATTACAAACGATACACGTGTACAAATATAAATATAGTTAACCAGATATGTTTTGCGCTTACCTCAAACGAAAGTAGTCGCCTATTTCCTGGCTCACCGTAACAAGTCCGTTACCTGCTCTTCATTCATTCTTAATATTGCCGTTAGCATAGTCGTAGGTTAAATGATATTTATTTACTTTTATTAAATCATTTTTGGAGTTGTTCATTAAGTTAACATTAGTAATTATAAGTAAATAATATATTATAAATAAATAATTTACAGCATGCGTATCAATTAATATAAAGTACTAAAACAATATTTACAATAATTTAAAAGTAAGGGATTCTAAGAATTGTCGGTCGACGTTCTTGACATCGCTCGTTATATCAACTATTCCTTTGTCGGTCTTTTTTTATGATTTTCAAACTGACTTTGGATAACCTATACGAGGTTGTCTGTTTTCTTCGTTATACGGTCTAGTTGTAATGTGGTACACAAAATTGTAATTTTGTTTTTACAAACAAGCTGTTTGATAAATATACAGTGTGTCCCACTTTTGATGGACCCCCCCCCCCTCATATCTCGCTCATCTGATGGAAAAAGGATGGAACATGGTGATCGATTTTCAAAAAAAAGTATTAATGATTTTTTTGAAAAAGACTAGTAAGATATTCTTAATCAGTATCTTTAGAAAACCCTTTGTACAAGATTACGTTGTAGTGGGTTCAAAGGTGTTCGAGACGAGGGCTGTCAAAAATATAATTTCTTGAACTAAAAATAACACAGCCACACAAAAAAAAAATAATAATTCTGGCCTGGAGATCTGACCATATTTACCATATGTTTTTGGGGTCGCTGAATCCGAATCCGAGGCCTGTTTAACTCTATCACATCAGGAGTTTGCCATAACTTCAAAAAACCCACAATTTCAGCGATTTTGACATCTCTTTACATAAATCGCTGTAACTTTTTCTAGACAAAAATGACCCGGCCTGTACCAGATCGATTGCAAATTAAATTTCCAATCCGATGATGTGTGGCACGAAATTTTCCGGAGCTATTTAAGTGAGATATCGGCCGCCAAATTGAGAGGTCCGAGGATTTCGCTTTTCGAGCGACACGGCCCAGCTTCGAAGTCCATTTCTGCCAAACGAAAGCTAGCAAAAATCTGGAAAAATTCAAAGGTACGTGGGAAGACGTAATAAATCGTTTGGCGTTACAGTAGTGTCGCGATAATCCGGATCAATTAAAACCAGGCTAATCCGGATTATCAAATAATCCGGATTATCAAAACATTTTAAATTCAGCTTTTAAAATTGCAAAAAAATAAATAAAAGGCTGTATTTAACAAAAGTAAGCACTGTACTTATATAAAAAAACAAGACAAATAAAAAAGGGGATCCTATATCAAGAAAACGAAATAGTAAAAATATGTAACTACATATTATGTATGTACATACATAATTAACATTTTCATCACTTTCTTGTACATTAATTTCATCGGCTTCATTAGAATTGTGTGGTACCCTCTTTTACAGTTTTCGGTACCGACTAAAAAGAATGATTTTACTCAGATGACTTATGTGCTGTTGTTTTTCAAAAGCAATTTTCCTGAGATTTTGTAGCATTATAATCTTTTAAAGGAATGTCATTTTCTGTAGCCCACTGTAAAGCAAGATTTAAGCTTTTGACAGCATCTTCATTTTTACTTCTGACCGGAGTGGCAATTTCCATCACATCATCAGTTAGCACTATCATTTGCATGAATTAAAATTTCTTGTTCAATCAATCCACATTAATTTCTTCTGCTAGTATCTTTTGTTGCAGAGCACTTAAATTCTCATTTTTTGGTTTTAAAATCGTTTTCCAGCATTTTTCTAAGGAACTGGCTGGTATATTTTCCCAAGCATTGTGAAGCAAACATGCAGCATGTTGTAAGTTTAAGTTCTTAAGACACTTTGCAAGATCAAAGAAGAGTTACCTGAATGAATTCGGATTACAAAATCAAGTAAAATCCGGATTACAGAGTACTTCAAGAGAACAAGAAGGCAATCCGGATTATAGAAACATCCGGATTAACGCAGGATCGGATTATCGCGACACTACTGTAATTGGAGGTTGGTATGCGTCTTATTTTTCGAGATATGGCCGCTCGAAATCAACGGCAGGTGAAAATTGATTTTTTTACCGTTTCCCGAGGCTATATCTCGAAAACGAAAAGAGATACAGAGCTACGGTTTACGCCATTCGATTTCTCTTGCCTTCCTACATGCTTCTGAATTTTGTCACTTTCATTTTTCGGCAAAACTAAGGTAAAGCATCTAAAAAATTCAGAGGTATGTAGGAATGCGAGAGAAATCGAATAGAGTAAACCGCATCTCTGTATCTGGTTTCGTTTTCGAGATATAGCCTTGGGAATCGGTAAGCAAATCGATTTTCACCTTCCGGTGAATTCGAGCGTCCATAACTTTCGTTTGACAGAAATGGTCCTCGAAGCTGGGCCGTACCGCTCGAGAAGCGAATTCCTCGTACCTCTCACTTTGGCGGTCGATATCTCACTTAAAAAGCACCCGAAGAATATCGTACCCCACATTATTGGATTAGAAATTTAATTTGCAATCGATCCAGTATAAAAAAGAGGGGGTCATTTTTGTTTAGAAAAAGTTACGGCGTAAAATTGAAAATTTTAATAAAAAAAAAACCCAAACATTTCAAATAAGGTTTTATCACTTAGTTCTAATAATTCCTCGTGTCTTGTTAACTTCACGAATGCTGCTGCTCTTAACTGTGCACATTGCAATCTAGTGCATGTTTTATATAAATGGTCCTTCAGTCGAGTCGGATTAATTATTAATACTAATTAAGATTTATTTATTGAATATTACCAAATAATATTAGTGCTAGTTAAATAGAATTTATTTCGTTTCTTTACTTTTTATCAGTCATACATTGTTTTTGCGCTCATAAAAATCCTAACGTTTTGTGGTCAATTGAATTACCTACTTTTATTCTTTTGAATTACTTATTTTATTTGGATAAGAAATATGATTATTTGAATTTCTTTATTTTCTTTCGAACATAAAATTCATTTCTTATTCGCTTTATTATTATCATAGATTTATATTTAATATAGGAGTGTTTTATTGAGTATTGCAGGGTTACAAAGCTTGACGTACAATCCTCTTAATAACATAGTATAAGTGGATTCGCCTTTAATAAATCACTTTTTTGTATAGTTTATTTGGTGTATTTAATCATATATTGACAGTGATCGCGGCACGTTGCCTATTACTATAACCATATTAACTTAAACTTCGAGTATTTTCAAATTAAATAATTGTTACTAAATATTACAACTATCAGTGTAGTGTTCATAAATCTTCCACAATTCAAGCAATTGGTTGGAGAGTGAAGAAGGAGCTGTCTTCCTGCCCCAGCGAGCCATTTCTCCGAGGATTACGGTAAGGCACCTTTCTCACTACAGTCGCTTGTATATTTCAAGAACTAAGTTGAAGAGATTTCGAAATAGCTTAAATTATGGATTTTTTGAGGTTATGGCAAAATCCTGATGTGATGGAGTTAAACAGACCTCGGGTTCGGATTCAGCGACCCCAAAAACATTTAGTGAGCAAGGTCAGATCCCCAGGCCAGAAAACATTTTTTGTTGTGTGGCTGTGTAATTTTTATCTTTGAAACGGAGTCAGAAACGAAGAAATGTATTCATCATTTTTTAATCAGAATAATGTATTGTACTAGTTTCAGTTAATTTTACAACAAACTAGTTATTTTCTAGTAAGGCAAAAATTCTAATCCGTACATAACTACCATTTTTCTAACAAATAATCTCAATAAATACATAGGTGAACCATGCTCTTACTTTTGTTTTCATTTTTGAAATATTTTTCGAGATCATAAATTTAGTTCCCTATATGTACATTTAGTATATTGTAAGAAGTGTAAGTTCATTCATTTTTTGAACTGATTCAATACGCGTTGTATTTAATTTGTCATTTACATTTTTATACAATAATTAAGTCCAGTTGATCAAATTTAGCCTCTCCAGGTATATTCCCTTTAAATAATTGTTTACATCTTTCCGTTACATCTTTTGGAATTGTGTGAAGTTGTATTTCCCCAGGAAATAAAATAAGGGTCCTAGGTAAATATACTGTTAGTCTTAGCCATAACCCAGCACAAATATATAAATATTGTTTGTTCGAATATAATACGCGCTTTGTTACAAATAATAATCCTTAAGATTTCCAACTGCTAACTACCTAAATACAGAGTTAAAGTGTGAAAATCATTAACAGTGAACTGCTCATATTTTGTAAATGTTGATAATACTGAAAATTTCTCTAGTTGTGTAACCTAATGCTAAGAAATGTCGAGATTTTAAATTTGTCTGTCGGTCGGTCTTTCTGTATTTGCCCGCACAATTTCTCTGGAACGATTAAGATATTGATTTGAAATTTAGTACACCTATGTATAGAAATCTGGGACTACATTTTATTATTTATTATATTTTGTTACAGTTGGAGGGTGAATAGGGGAAAATAAGTAAAGCAAGCTAGTAAGAGTCCAGAAACTTAAGACATGCTAGAAGCCAAGGTCTCAAATTATTGTATAATATCCGCCAACCCCACTACCACTTCCATTCCATTATTACAGGCCCAACCAGCCAATTTATTTATAATTTAAATGTTCTACGATTATTTTGTTTTATTGTTATTTTATTAATGCTTCCAAATGCCGATTGATTATATTAGAGTTCCAGAAAATACTATTTTGTTGTCTGCAACTGAACTATTATAAATTTACCATTAAAACGTTTCTACAGCAAAATTATAAAATATCTTATAATGAAGTTAAGGAATTATTTTATAAATGTTTTCGTGACCAAGTTATAAAATATTTCATCTTGTAAAACTAAATCGTTTTATAACGATTTTTTAGTATCGTTCAGCAGCATTTGTAGCATGGTTATAAATACATATTCGAATTATTTTACAGTTATTAAAGATCTATTTGTGACAATTTTGCTTTTAAGAATAAATGTTGTTCCGAAGCATGTCATATAATTATTATATATCATTGTATTTGCTGTAATATGGAAACAGCAACAAAGTCATTACAAAACAAAATTGTTTACTTGAGCATAAAAATGTGGTGGCTAACAATATAATAAAACATATTTGAGAAAATTGATTTCCTGCGTTACTTGTGTATTTATATTTAGTCATAATTAAAGTGAGTCTTTTAATGAAAATTTGTTATAATTATAGTACACAAGTTTATAAAAAAATGATTCTCCCAAAATTTTGATTAATAACATTGACAAGAGCGGTGCAGATCTTAACAGATCATATAACGGCCAAACTAAAAACACCAGATTTAGGACAATGGAGAAAGTTAAAAAGTGGTTGTAAAAATATTAGGTACATGTATTAACAGCGTAGTGGTTTTGGCAACAAGACACAGTTTATACTGCTGTAAAATGAAATGACGCGTTTCATTCACTGCATTGTTAACGTATCAGGTCATATGCCAAAGTACTGTTGCTTCCAATAGTAAAAGTGTGTTTTTGGATAAATAAACCATAAATAAACAGTTCTGTAAATAAGGTGATTTGCTGCTACTAATTTCTAGGTTACATTTATGCAAATTGAACAAATTGTATTTCCATGGTTGCATTTACAAGGCAGTCCTAACAGATTTATCATAAGAGCTACAAAAATATCGCGAAAGTGAGCGATCTATTTTATAAGATTCATGAAAAAGTTACACTAAGGCCCTTTATTTTATAAGAATCGTCTATTAATTTAAATATCGTGATATGCTTGCTACTAACACAAAAGTGTTTTATAGAGGGAGGCTATCTTGAAGGGCCAGTGTTCGTGATGGTAAGTATGATAAGATATGAAAATTTAAAATGTCAAATGTTTATTAGAATTTATGGAGTCAGAAATCTGCTAACTATACAGTTATGACTACTAAAACAAATTAGTGTAAGTTACATTGTAAAAAAACTCAAATTCATAAAATTGATAATTATAAAATTTCAAAAATTATTAGAAATCATCAATAAATGTGAGGCCCGTTAAAAATATATTAAAAATGTGGCCATAGTTCACAGTAAAATTTTCTCCGCCTAAAGAATTGCAGTTATTGTAAGCCTCTTAAATAATTATTATAGGTTATTTGGTACCTACCTACCAAATATTAAATCACAATGCCATATGTTTTTAATGTCAAAAATACTTCTTAAACTTTTAGGATACATTTTAGAAATCACTTTATTTTATTGTGTATGAAGCAGCATCTTTTTTTTTTAAATAATGACTATTTGAAGGCTCCCATAAAAGAGTTGTTTAATTGTTTTATAGCAGTAATTTAAAAAACAGTGAAGTGTGTTTTATAGTACAATTTTAATAAAACTGATATCTAGTGATGGTACTATATTTTCATAAGGCTTCTGGAAATTATTATGTAATGGTTCCAATAGGCGTTACAAAATATCAACAGCGACTGAAATATTTTATAGGATGGTGCCAATTTTGCATTTATAGCTGCTGAGGAAACGTTACGAATGTAACGTTGTTTTATAAAATATGTTTCAGAAACATTCTTACAACTTTTATAAAATATCAAATTGTTAGTTGGAGGGGTTATCAAAATAACACTGAAATTTGATACACGTATTCCGGTGAGAAGATATGTACTAGACACTAGACAACGAATACTGTATTGACAACGTATGAGAGAATATTTCTACGTACTACTAACTTTTGTTTCGTAGACTACTAGAAAAGAATAAGACAAACTGTGACCAGTATTATTGAAGATGGGAATATTCAGACATCTGGTTTTTATCGTTAGGCGACTGTATGAAGAAAACTGTATTGATGAAAGCCTATAACATAAACTCAAACAGATGTAAAGTTTACAGAGCCACAGATCAGACACAGCCCATCTATACACCTCCTTATCATCTGTAGTGAACACCTGGATGTGATATGTGTTGGAGGACTGCGACTGGCAAGGTAGGCAGAATTAAAATTGTTGAGATTTTCAGATGTTACCACCTGAGTTGCAGCAAACTCGGACGAGTTCATCTTTTCTATTGGATAACCTTCAAATAAAATGCAGGTATGGTTTAAGTGACGTAGAATACAAACAGCAAAATCGACAACTTGTAACTTGAGCAAAATTTGACCTGAGAGAAATATCACAAGACGCACAAACATCAGACTCGGTAACGGCCTGGTTTTCTACATTTATTTGCGCCTCTGACAAATGGACCATTAGGCAATAGACAGACATCTCGAGATGTGAGTCTGGAGATGTTTGTTACAAATTATCTGCACAGCCCATCGCCACCAATAACTCCATTCTCCAAGAAAGACATATCTGAAAACGACTCCCCGACATCGTATTTACTAGAAATCCTATCCTTCCTGAAGGAGAGAACCAGATAACAAAATGCTAAGATGATGCCTTGGAAGACGTTGAGCTCATCAAGGAAGTATTGAAAAACATTGGTACGTGCCTAACATGCAACCACGATAGCTGGTGTGATGCATCAGACGTACCATAGAGCAAATGAAGTTTTATTCATTTATTGAACTTTACTGCGCAATGAAAATCTTCATCGTTGAAGCACGACCGACTATGACAGTTTTCTTGTAAAAAAAACATATTTAAGAAATTACGTGTACTACGAAATCCAACGTCGAACAGGCAAGTAAAACCTTCTTTATTATATATATTATATATATATATATTACAAAAAATACCACCACTACAAGAATAACTTGTCTACATGAATCTATTACTATTTTTAATGTAAAAAGCTTCATAAAAAACCCGAGATGTTATAAATCATTATTTATTTAAAACTACAGATGTTACAGTCATTTATCTATCACAGGATTACTAATTTGCGTATACCCGCTAGAAATTTAAACTTATAATTTACAACTTGTGATTATACGTTCCACATTTTTGCATTCATTAGAAGCTTTTTATGGGTTCTGCATAATATTCACAGTGCTTTTCACAATATTCTAGTTCAATCAAATTGCAGTATCGCGTGATCGACACACCTCGGATGGACATTTTGTTTTAAGCACTAATAAATAAAAGTAAAATGGTAACTATTAATTTATGACATTAAAAAGTACACTTTCAACTTCAGTTTATAGACCAGGAGTTGTGTGATATTCAAGTCCGAAACCTCACCTTCTTGGAGAAAAGCCGCGGAAGGAGGTTGTAGAAATGAACATTTTAGGAGGGTCCGACAGTCAGCAACAGGGGTCGCGGGCTTCACGGGCCCTTTAAACAAATTTTTTGGAATCATTAGTAATCTCCTTGGGGATTGATTGATTAGTCGGCGTATGGTAGGCATTGCTGCCACTTTCGGAATTCCAATCTAGCTTTTTATTATACCACTACGTATACGCCGGATTGGATATGGGACGTGCTTATTACCAGTAGCGAGAGTCACATGACGCATGGGATAGAAATATAGGATGGGAAGTGTAGATGTTTGTTAGATGCTTCTTTTAAGTTTCTATCTATCATCATCTCCTAGTTTATTCTTCTTCTGAGTCCATTTCTTCTGTTTCTGAATCTAGCAGTGTGCACCTCCCCCTGTCCGCTTACGTACATATGGTTTCATGTTTCTCAAAAATTTGTATTTTCATTTCAACGTCCTGTATCAGTGCGTTCAATTCGTTGTTTGTCAAGACATACATTAGCTCGCTGTAAGAAGCTTCAATTTATTAACCGTTCCACAGATAAATAGCCATTTACAATGGAGGTGCAAGAAAGAGCCCCGAGAGAATCTTTGAGACACCCTGTATACCGATCTGCCAAGGCAAAGCAAAATAAAAAGTAAAATCTGCAAAAAGTAAAAGGAGGTCTAGTAGAATATTTGGAACGCTCTGTATATCACGCAGACCCCAACTACTTTGACCCGAGAAATATTTTTGTATTGGTAAATAAGCCCAATATATGGACCTTGTAACAGCTGCCAGTCCAAACCTTCCTGTTGTGGGGCTTGCCTTATGTTTAATACATTTTTGATTTTGAGAATTTCAATTGTTTAATAACACAGGCCTACAAAAAAAATCCTGTTTTTGAGACGTAACCCTACCTATCTTTAGTAAAATTTTCCGCTGAATCTGAAAATAAAAAAAAATTCTGACGTGTGGATTCCCCCCACACACCCTCAATTCCCCCAAAAATTAAAAAAATCTAAACTGGCCATCCAACCCACCAACCTTTAGTAAAAATTTCCCTTGAATCCGAAAATGATAAAATAAAAATTTTCTGCAGTATAGATACCACCCTTCACACCTTCAATTCCCCCCAAGAATTCAAAAATCCCAAACTAGCCATCCACCAAACTATCTTTCGTAATTTTTTCCGCTGAATCCGAAAATGATAAAATAATAATTTTCTGACGAATGGAATATCCCCCCCCCCAGAAATTCAAAAAATCGAAAGTGACCATCCAACCTATCTTTAGTAAAATTTTCCGCTGAATCCAAAAATGACAAAATAATAATTGAGGCTTTATGGGGGGGGGGGATCCACAAGTAAGAAAAATTTATTTCTATCATTTTCGGATTCAGCGGAAAATTTTACTAAAGATAGGTTGGATGGTCACTTTCGATTTTTTGTAGGCTTGTGTAATTATTAAAGATTAGGGGATAATGAACTAATACTACTATTAGATACTTATCCTTTACATGTATATGTTGGCAACTTCCCTCTTCGTTCTGTAGGATGTCCATACTCCACTTCCTAAAAACATCTTGTTGGAGTTTTATTACTTCCAAGTCACTACACAGCTAATATGTCAATATTACTTACTCGCTCATTTGACACTAAACAAATTAGTAATCTCCTTGGATGTTAAAAAGTAAAAAGTTTGGGTACCAAAGAGCAGGAGAGAAACTTCGTCCAAGGATTTTCCAAGGCGGCCGCGGACGCTGGTAACAGTTTGATTTGGTAAAAAATTCCTCGTATTTTGGAGCGATAAGGAACCATTCAAGTCATGATTTCTCTTATGTATGTCGGAGACGTCCCCTCTACGTTCCCCGTGCGGACGCCTCCCGATGCTTTCGTAGACGCCTTTCGATAGTCTTGTGGACGCCTGCTAACTCATAATTCATTGAAGTCAAGAAAACGTTGTCAACAAGTACCGATTGCATTAATGTAAACATTTCGATATGTGGTCGTGTGAACCATCAGTCTGGAGTCCCTGGAACCCTCTTCCCGGCGAGCGGAACAACATACCTGAAAGTCCCGTAGATAAGTACCTAGTCTTAAGATAAACTCGGTAGAGAATAGTTGAAATCACGGGACTGGCAGTAGTGGACTGCTAGCTCCAGTATTTTGGTGGTATTGTTTGTATTTTCAATCTTGAGACATTTACCTGTTTCGATAAATTATAAATCATGTTATTTTGTTATTTATGCGACTATTATTTAAGTGATTTTATTGTGTTTACCAATGTGCGGCCTAAACTTAATAGATCCGCCCTAAAACGCCCCTCCCCTTGCCGTCTTCGACATGTATTTTTAAGCAAAAATAAGTAATTGAGGTGTCCAAGGAAAAACTCTGAGGGTCGCATGTTATTCGTCAAAAACCGTGCAAATTTTGCAACAAAATCAGCGCAAATAAAAAAAATTCATAAAAACAAGCAAAATTAATCAAATGGCGTAAAATATGTGACAATGAACGATTGTTCAGTGAGCTTCAAGAACTTTTTTTCATAATTAACCCCTTATACGGACACCTAATTACTTCCACATCCATGCAGTGGAGTGGAAATAGGCTTGAAATGTCATAAAACGTAGAGATTTTAAATTTGACCGAAAAAAATATTTCCGTCTGTCTGTCAGTTTGTAACCTTTTTTGTGCGCACGTTTTCTCAGGAACGGTTTAAGATATTGACTTGAAATTCGGTGCATATTTATGTATTCATGACGAAATCTAGAACTAGATTATATTTTGCGCTAATTCCGATGAAGGGTTGGGGGTTAAATAGGGGTAAATAAGGGAAAATAAACAAACTAAACTGGTAAGAATACAGCAATTTGGTATTTGGTGTATATACTGCAAGCAAAGGCCTCAGATTTTTTATAATGTTTTACACCCCCTCCCCACCACCCCCACTTCATTATATAAGGGGTTGACAAAATAAAATTGATATATTCACTTGAAATTTGGTACACATATTTATTGTAACGACATCTGGAACTAGACCATATTTTGAGATGATTCCGTTGAAGGGTTGGGCTTAAATAGGGGAGAATAAGTAAAGCAAGCTGGTAAAAGTACAGCAACTTGGGAGTTGGTGTATATACTAGAAACTAAGGCCTCAGACTTTTTATAATAAATATTGCTTAACCCCCCCACCACCCCCACTCCGTCATTAAAGGGGATAACAAAATAAAATTGAGATATTCACTTGAAATTTGGTACACGTATGTGTTATAACGACGTCTGGAATTAGATTATATTTCAAGATGATTCCGTTGAAGGGTTGGGGGTTAAATAGGGGTAAAGTGGGGAAAGGCAGTAAAGCAAGTACGTAAGGGTACAGAAATTTGGCGTTTGGTGTATATACTAGCAGCCAACGCCTTAGATTTTTCATAACATTTTTCGACAGCTTCATCACCCCCACAAATAGAAGAAAATAAGTAAAGCAAGCTGGTAAGAGTACAGAAACTTGGGAAACATTTGTCAAACCCCACCACCACCAATACATTTTTAAAGTGATTGATAAAATAAAATTGAGATATTCACTTAAAATTTGGTACACGTATGTATTGTAATGATTAAGATTCTGTTGAAAGGGTAGAGTGTATATAGGGAAAATACGTAAAGCAAGCTAATAAGAGTCCAGAAACTTCATTTTTGGGGTAAATTCTAGAAGCACACGTCTCTCAAACTTTATTTTGACATCTGCCTCAAACGTATTATTAAAATTTTGTTACTGATTATTTCCACATACTAGAGTGCAAATATAGTCAAGACGTTTTCCTTTAGAGAGACTTGGATGTGGAAGTAGTGATTCCTCAGGCAGCGGTTTTTTAATCGAATCGAGGATAATTATACGCCAGATTGGTAACGTCTTCAACTGCTCTATTTTAAAAATGGTTTGGAGCATCGAAAAATCCTTTTTTTGAAAACTATCATTAAAAGTTGACTTTTATATGATATTTATTAAATGTCAAAACGACAGTTTCTTGTCTACAGAGCGTAAGTCTTTCACATCCACCTACAAAAATTAACAAAATTATAGATGATAGAATCATATATCAATATGCTAGAATCATATAGGGGACGGTAGCCCAGTGGTTTAGCGCGTCTAGCTTGCATACTGGCATACCTAGCGAAGCAGGGTCAATCCATGCTCACCACGAAATAACTTTAATTATACAATTATCCCCAAGATGTGGTTCGGACTCTGCTATAAACTGTGGGGCCTCGTTTCTCTTTACCTAACACAAAATCATTCTGGATTTTCAAGGAGTTACCTCGGTGACTTGAGAAGCGGTTAAGAAAACATTAAGTTATTTATTATTATCAACAAAAACATAAATTTTAACAATCAATCATTAATAAAAATCAATTTAATTAACAATCAATTTAACAGTTAAACATTTCTTTCGCCGTTTAAATTTAAAGTCGTACTTGTACAATTGCGAAATTGACTCCAATCGGGGATGGTAAGTCGCTCACTGCAATAGTTTCTTAATTGGGTCACTGGGTAATTATTGAAGAAGCACCAGATTTAGATAAGATACTATTAGAAATTACAGTTGATTCGTCAATATATTCCTCCGCAATCGTTGAAACCCACCAGCTCTCATGTCTTTTATAACTGGCGAAATCAGCTCCAAAATGAGTTAGCAGTGTTGTAGCAGTTGGTCTTCGGAAGCAACGACCAGTATAGCTCTCTGTTTTCCGACGAATGGATTTATGTTGCAATTTCTTTTGGGATATATCTAATTTTATTAATGCCAATAACCTTGTTTCACATTTTCCATTGACATATCTAATAAGGAATCTACGGCTGGTAGTAAACTCTCTCTGGACGCAAAGTACAATATTTTCGGTATAATTTAATATATGTCAAATTTGAAATGATGAATGCTCTTTGAGTGTGAGTTTTTGAATTTTGGATTTTTACAGTAATATTTGAATCCTTATCGTCAATAGCATCTATTGTTAAATTCAATAGTTCGCTTCCTCTGCATGCCATATATCTGACAAATCTTAAAATATCCTGAAACAATATAAGGAATTTATCAACAAATCTATAAAAATATGTACCTACAAGTAATAATGTATTATATTAATATATGACTCACCTTCATTAACAAGAAGCGCTCATCTGGTGCCTCTTATAAGAATTTCTCAATATCCGCTTTTGTTAAAATTTTTGACTTTTTGGTGGATATTCTACACGTTTACCTTTCAAATACGCTACTAACTTGGAATATTTCTCTATATCTATACTTTGTTTGACGTTTAGTGTTCTCTTCAGCATTAAATATATAGACCATAACGTTGACGGCTGCACTCTCTTAATTTTATTCAAAATATGCTTAATATTACTTTCAGATGCATTTTTCAATTTCTCAGAATCATACCATACCAATCCATAAACCTTTGTAAGCAGACTCATATTGCCTGATCGATTTGCTGGGAATAAGTCCAGAAATTGCACTTTTCACTGACTCAGATACTTTATATGGTAGATCTTCGTCACTTTCTGATAATACACAGACATAAAAAGTAGCACAGTCGAAATTTTACTCAAGTTTAATCTGTCGTAATTTCTAAACTACTTGGTTGATTGCCACGAACCTTTTTTTGTTTTGAAGAATGATTCTTTAAGATCATCATACAGGTCCAGGACAATAATTTTATTGATTAAACTTTTATTTTAAGTCATAGAGGGAAAAATAAAAGGGACTGTTTTATTCAGGAAATTTTAAACACCCTGTAGATTTAATCGACATTTGGAATAAGCTCAAAATACCTTCAGCTGTTTAAGCACAATTCAAATTAAATTTTTGTTTTTGAATAACCTCTTTATCTTGCTTTGCTTAGAAAATACACATGTTTAAGCAAAGTAATTATTAACAAAATTGATATTTTGTTTTTCTTAAGAAAGCCATGAACAGATTACACATTGTTCTAAAACATGACAGGTGTCAAAATGTTTTCAACATCATAGGCATTCACTCGCTGACGATTACGATTTTGAATTCGTTTTTGTAGAAAATATTGAAAAAGTTTTTCTCCACGTCGCGATTCGGATCGAAAGTCGTGTTTGTGATTTTTAAGTAATGCCTCAGCAAATAACATCGAAACAAATAGCCCGAATTATGGCTTTTGCTAGGAGACGGAAGAAGTAAAAGATATGCTGCCTGGGTAGTTGGTGCTCCCGAATCGACTGCACTTCGGGCAATTGCAAGATAGAAGAACTGGATCAGGTCGTTCTAGATGTACAACCGTTACTGATGCTCGGTTTATTCGACTTCACGAAATCGCTTTCAAACAGCAGTTCAAACAAATATTCATCTAAGGCAAGTAAGAGGAAGAGTTGATCGTACAGTAATTCGGAGATTGAGGGAAGGCAATTTAAGGTCTAGAAAACCAGCAACTGCACTAAGAATATTTGCAAGACTTCGAAGAGCACGCAGCAACTTCGCTAGAGAACACTCAGATTGGAATGAACAAAACTGGTCCCGGATTCTGTTCGGTGAATCTCGATTCTGTTTGTTTTCATCCGATGGCCGTCAAAGGATATGGAGAAGAGTTGGAGAAAGATATGAGCAGAGTCTTTTCAGCACAATAGAAAGCTTTGGCGTAGATTCCGTTATGATCTGGGGAGGAATTTCATTAGAAGCTCGCACAAAACTTTACGTGCTCCCAGGCAATTCCCTCACGGCCAACAGATATATCGAGAACATTTTACAAGACTATGTAATCCCATTTGTACCCTTTATGGGGAACGATTTTATACTGGTTCATGACAATGCGCGCCCTCACACTGCTCACATCGTAAATGAATATCTCGATGAAGTTGGCACAGACCGTATGATATGGCCGACAAAAAGTCCCGATATGAACCCCATAGAACACGTTTGGGATTAAATGGGCCGATAATTAGGTCTCATCTGTGGATACCCTAGGAGAAGCGCTTATAGAGGAGTGGAATAATATTCTACAGATTAATATTTCAAATGTAATCAGAAGCATGCCAAGAAGAATAGAGATTTTGATCAGGGCACGAGGAGGTAACATACGCCACTGATCTCTTTTCCCCGTTGAGATAGTTCCACCTTTATTCGATTTCGTGTTGGTAATTGCGAAATGTAATCTTATAAAATAATGTAATCTTATCCAATAAAATGTTTTTAATTGTATCTGTTTCACCTACAATTATGTATTTTCTAAACAAAGCAAGATAAAGAGGTGATTCAAAAAACAAACATTTAATTTAAATTGCGCTTAAAACACCGAAGGTACTTTCAGTTTATTCCAATTGCCGAATAAATCTACACGGTGTTTAAAAGTTCCTGAAAAACAGTCACTTTTTTCCATTTTCCCTGTATCACTTATAAAAGTTTAATCAATAAAAATGTTTGGGCCTGTATGATGATCTTAAAGAATCATTCTTTAAAATAAAAAAAGGTTCGTGGCAATCAATCAAATAGTTTAGAAATTATGACAGATAAACTTGAGTAAAATTTCGAGTGCGCCACCTTTTATGTCTGTCACTGTATGTTTTATGTTTTTATTCAATTCTAACGATAAAATTATTGAGTAAACTGCCAACTCAAGATTTTTAAAAAACATGTGTTTTCTTAATAGATTTGTTAGTTGTTTACGAAAGCTTGTTTGTTGCGTTGCTATTGTTACTGACACGTCAAAGAATATTTCATATTAAAATATGTGCAGCAAATTGTAGATGACATACATATCATATAAATTAATTGTAAATGTCAAAATTTTTTCTTCATATTTTTAGTGATTTTTCAACTGTGGGGAGACAGTTTTTGAAAAAATGTTGTTTGATACTCGATTGCGAAATTCTTTTGTATTCTCTCTCGCTACGGTCCGCAAAAAAGACTCATTCTCGAATGCAAAAATGGCATTTCGCAATCTAGCCTCACAAATAACTATACCAGATACATATTCAGAGTCATATAATCCAGCGATAAAAAAAAAACAACAATATCCTTCTACCTCATCTTGATGCAAAAGATTTTCTGGCGCTTGGTCTAAAGCAGTAAATTCTTCTAACATCAAATAAAAGTAAAACGTTAACTATTAATTTATGAAATTAAAAAGTACGTTTCAACTTTACTTTATAGTTTCCTGGGAATTATGGTTGCACGGTAAATAAAATCTGTGGCCGCAGTCGGGTTCTTTGATCGTGCTAGAGCAGTGCACTTGACATTCAAATTATGAACTTGTCTGATTCCACAGCCATTTATAACCGAAATACGGATGTTGTGATTTCATGTGTTAGTTTATATCATGTTTATATTTTAACTTATGATTTCTTCGTTTCTAATTTTAGTTTTAGTGTAGTTGGGAGCATTGTTTATGTTTACTGAAATAACAAATCATGTTTATTTACTTCTGTTTTGCTTTGTAATGCATACATATTTATACGCGGTAAACCATTCTCGGTAAAAAAATATTTTCTGTTCCAAGCATAACAATTAAAAGAATTGTTTGCCGTGTAAAAACAATGCACTCGAGTACTTTAAAAAATAAATTCTGAAGCTGCTAAGACTACTCACTGACGAAAATTACATTCAATACTTAAATTATCATAGGTACAGAATTTTGCTTGTAAGTTATCCAATTTGTGTCACACCATTGCAACTAATTCCTCAATTTTATTCTTTTTGACGTGAAAACGTCTTTATGTTCGGTACGAATACTGAGCCTGAGTCATTCCAAATTTATGAGCGACACGGCGTGTTTGAAACGACTAATATTTGAAGACTACTGGACGGAGCACGGTGGAGCCAAATCGAACTTTTTGAGACAAACTAACTTTCTGAAGGCACTTTATGGTCAAATGAGCTGATTTTTTTTTAAAGATACTCAGAACCGAATTCCTAATCGATTTTTCCAGGCGGAATTTTAATTTTCATTATAATTTTCAGAATAAAAATAAAATTAAACGTTAATTGCGAAAAAACTTAACTAAAGGTTGTTCTTTTAAAACGGCCACTACTGGGGATAAATTCATTGCTAAAATAGAGGATTTTTCCGTTAAATCTGCTTTTTTGCGGAAAAATTCTGTGATTTTGTATTTTGACAGCAGGTTGAGGGCAGATTTGGCAGCTGTTAAATCTTAATATTTTATACTGACATTGAATTCTTCATCAGAATTCTCAAGAGTCCCTAAATAGGATTTTTGTTCCTAGCTCAGACACCATTGTTCGAAAAATACACAGATTTTGACAGCAGGTAGACAGCTGGCAACTGTCAAAATTAATGAAAATTAAAATTGTGTCTGGAGGGAGCGACTAGGAATTTGGTTCTGAGTATTTAAAAAAAGTCAGCTCATTTGGCCATAAATTGTCTTCTGAAAGTTAACATGTCTGAAAATGTTCGGTTTGGCCCCACTGTGCGGAGGCCAACGCACAGTGAGACAAAACTGTAGTGTTCCACCCAAATCAACATATAGATCGTAAAATCAAAGATTTTAAGAAGCTTTTTTTTTAAATGTTCATTATCAATTCCTCCAGCCGGACTTTCGTCCGCATTTTTTTATAATTCTCATCTAAAAACGTATTTCTGTTCATATGGGATTTTCCAGTGAAAATCAGTGTCAGGGCCACAAATTTATAAATATCTTCAATTTCTTTATTTAAAATTTTCATTTTACTAATACAAATGATCTGTCAAATTAAATTTTCCATTCTCTTTCTTATTGTTGGCAGATGCCAAATTACATGTTAAATACAGGGTGTCCCAGATTTAAACAGACACACTCTAGTGGAAGGTATAGCACACTCAGCTGAGTTCCAAACACTCCTATACTTATCGTTGAAAGTGAACCTTTTTCGTTTTATGGTTTTTGACCAGAACTTTAGTCCGCCATATTTTTGAAATGACTGCACATATTTAGATAAAACTTGGTATACATATTATAGTCTTTTAGGTTCATCAATAGCTTAAGTGATTTTGGAAAAATTTCAGGCCCGACCTCCATTTTTTTAATATGGCTCTTAGGGTCGTTAAAATCACACTGTATATTATGTTTTGGTAAATATTAGTAAACTTTTAAAAAGCCTATAGACCAGTTTATAAAATAATGTCATATATTTGATGGCACGTTTATGGTTATTCTTCAATACATTTTCAAAAGTTTTGAAAGACCTTTGACATTCTACAAATAACGCAATCCAGTTGCTAACATCATTATTTTATTAATTTTAGCTTAATACCCCGTAGAAGAGGTTGTTATTTGTTTTTGTTTTGACATTCAGTGTTCTTTGCTCCAAAATAAAGCACATTCCATTTATTTCATGAATAGAAAATAAATAATAAAATGATGCGGTTAACACATGACATTGTTGCAATACAAATCCCAAGTAATTTAACAAATAAGAATTGCTGTTCGCTCTTAGTAATTATCAGAATAAGTGATAAAAAACCTCTTATTAAAACTAAAAATTTTAAGATGCCGTTTCAATTTGGTAATGATGATAATGCGAATATTATTTTTGTGTATGGCTTTTGCGACGGAGATGGGAGAGCTGAAAAAAGAGAGTATCAAAGGCATTTTCCAAATCGCCGTGTACCAGATCACAAGACGTTTTCAGAGGTATATCAATTTAGTAGGGAACATGGACATTTTTCGTCAATGACAAAGCACGAACATGTTCCCAGAGCTCTTCCACAAGAAGAAATATTACAGGTTGTGGAAAATAATCCATTGACAAGTGTTAGAAAAATGAGTAATGAGTTAGCAGTTGCTAAGACAAGAGTATGGCGAACATTAAAGAAGGAAACCCCCTGTATAAACTGTATAGTTTCTTGGAAATAAAAAGTTAAAGTTAAAAAAAAAATTGCATCCATTTCATGTTGAAACAGTTCAACGTCTAGAAGACGGCGACAACGTTCCACGCTTAATATGTTGTAGGTGGATTTTGGGTCACAGAAGAACAATATCGAGAGTTCTATTCACTGATGAAGCTCAATTCACACGTGATGGAATTAACAACTGTAGAAATCAGCATGTCTGGGCAACCGAAAATCCACATGCAGTGATTTAGAAACATTCCCAATACAGATTTAATATTATTGTGTGTTGTGGTATTTATAATAATCATCTAATAGGGCCCCACATTTTTGAAGAAAGGCTAACTGGTGAAGTTTATTAAAACTTTCTTAGAGATATCTTACCAGATTTATTAAACGGCATTAATATTAGGGGTTTGTGGTTTCAGCACGATGTTACTGAACCCCATTTTTCTGTACCGGTCCGGGATCATCTGAACCAACATTACACCAACAGATGGATTGGTCGCGGAGGTCCGGTAAACTGGCCACCGAGGTCTCCTGATCTTACACCTCTAGATAATTTTTTATGGGGGTCATCTCAAGTCAGAGGTGTACAATGAAGAGATCAATACACGAGAACAGAAAACTAGAACTAGAAAAAATATTACTGTAAGTGATAACATTAGAAATAACCAGGAAGTGACTGATACGTCAGTGAAAAACATATTAAAACGTTCTTGAAAATGTATTGACGCTGGGGGCATTTATTTTGAAAACCTGTTATAGTTTTAATTATTGACACTGTTTTCGCTTATTTAAAGTTCTAAATAAATTTATTTTGTCAAAATAAAATTGCAAACTGTTGTCTTTAATATTTTCAAGTTATTCTCAATTGGTGTGTAGTATTTTTTTAAATTGTGCTTGTTAATTCAAGCCTCTTCACTAACATTATTTTTCTTTCATGAAAGAAATGGAATGTGTACTATTTTTGATGAAACTTAAACTAAAAAAAGCTTAGAAACACTGAATGTCAAAACAAAAACAAATAACAACCTCTTCTACGGGGCGTTTAGCTAAAATTAAAAAAATAATGATGTTAGCAACTGGATTGTGTTATTTGTAGAATGTCAAATTTGGTCTTTCAATATTTTTGAAAATTTATTGAAGAATAACCGTGAACGTGTTATCAAATATTATGACATTATTTTATAAACTGGTCCATAGGATTTTTAAAAGTTTATTAACATTTACCAAAAAATAATATATAGTGTGATGTTAACGACTCTAAGAGCTATATTAAAAAAATGGAGGTCGGTATAATCACTTTAAAGTGTATCTTCTGTTATATAGAAAATACTGTAAGATTTAAAAAAAAAATAAATATAAAGACTTTCTAGTTAGGTAATACATACTAATCTTTAAATTTGACAGCTGCCAATAGTGTATAATTTAATTAAATATCAACTATGAAACTAATTTATTTTAAATCACTTTAAATATCTCTTTTTATGGATACTTAAAATATTTTGTAATAACATAAGACACACGTGCTTAATTGCGATAGATATCTTGACAGCTGCTAATTACATCGAGCAGTAATGTAATGATTTCTCAAATTATTAGCGTGTTGTCACGTTTTGTTGGATTACTATTAGTATATTTTCAGCTTATGTCTTCCTATAGTAAGTGTATTTGATTTGTCTCTATATGTACCTTTATATCTTCTGTGCCTACACATGTAATATTTGATTTGTCTGCCTGATAGCTATTTTCATTTAAAAATTACCTCACTGATAGGTTGTTTAGTAATTACGTTAATCTGAGTTTAGCTTATCCCTGTATGAACAATATTACAACATTTACATGTCAGTTTGTCCTGAAGGATTTTCTATCTAGTCAAATTTTGTAAGCTAACATTTTGTGAATTTGAATATAAAAGTATAATAGTTACATATCCTCAAGGGTCAGCTTAAATGTTACTGTATATACTAGGTATATATTATTGATACTTATATGAGTTATATTAACATTGAACAAGCTCGATAATTTTATTGATTAAAAAATGCACAAGTGATATTCGCGGGAAACATCACGATACAAAACATGATATATGGTGAATGGTGGCGACGCGTCTTACGAGGATAATAATGTATACAGTGTTTTACAAAGATAAAACTGCACACTCCTGCTGTTAAAAACCGAACTAATTGTTCTACTACGAATAAACATGACATAAACACATCGCACATAGTAGACAACCCCCAAATTCAGAACCTGAGATGCTCGGAAGGGGGTTACATATTTGAAAAATGCAGACCATATTCATTACCCACCGACATTGTCAGCGTCGGAGCTGGAGTCCCAACCCAGTACACGATAGACAATTTGACCAGGCGTGCTTCCCACAAACATGCTTTAGCCAGCTGAGCGACCTTGCGATGTTTTTTTGGCTACCATATTAATGGGTGAAATAACTGAGATGAAAAGTTTAATAAAATGTGTAAAAATGAAGTTGTATTGACAATATTGAATTATCACAACCAATAGTATATTTCTATTATTTACACATTTTTTATCGACTCGTGGTCATTACAGTTTGCCAATCATCTAAAAATGTTTTTCGTTAATGCAGAAATGGTTCCGTTTTCGTTAAGTAACTGTTCTTTAATAATTAAAATTAGTTCATATTTACTCAGTACTATTCTGGTTAGGAATTAGAGATTGCGAGATGGCTGAAACGTAGAGGGGTACTTTTACTAATTTTAGAAATTTAACTGTCTCCGCTTAATAGATTTTGGAATGTTTATTACATGTATTCTTACTACTGCACTATACGAACAAAGAAAATTTCAGATGAATAATTATCATGATGTAAGAGCATTTTTGGTCCGCCGAGAAATGGATTATAATGAGGACCTCATATAAACATCTCTGTTCCGTGGTTTTCTTATTTAAATACCTGACATCTAAAGCTTTTATGTCTTTATGCAGGAGGAATAACTAAATTAAATTTTCTAAAATTAAATATCCTCTTTCATCATAATTCTTTCTATAGACATGTTATTAAAGTGTATTGCCTTTGCTTTAATATTGAAGCAAAAGATACATTTTTTTAAAATTAAGTGGTTCTTTCGCATGGACACAATATTAGAAAGCTTGTTCTTTCTGACTTGTAAGTACTTAAGTACTAGCATTCAAAACAAAAATATAAATAAAACTACTTATGTACTTTGCAGATAGTAACATATTCACCACAGCGTTATATCTTCCTTCAATTCGATTCCCATAGTGCAGGAGCTGGGTCCTTTTAAAGCACGTTATCATTTTATGTCCTATTAGGCCGGGTCCACACTGCACTCCACTCCATACGTATGCGTATTATCGGTAAGAGTGTTGCGTTCTCATTGTGCAGATTTTCGGCGTCTATGTGGTCGTCAATTGAAGTCGTATGTTTAAAGTGAAGTTTGTCTACGCTGTGAAAGCCGCGTGGTTACTTCGAAGAACCACCCGCAGGCAGTATTGGATTCATCCTTATCATGTTGAAGGCAACCCAAGTGAACGGTTTCCTAAGTCGTTCGACGAGTTGATGGAAATTTTGAGTCCACACATGACCAAAAATGACCTGCAATAAATAATAAAACTGCAAATACACACCAACCGATCCGCACAGTATGAACGCTCGCTCAGGAAAGCACGTGTTTTCTAACTTCCCGGTAATCGAGCTCGGAAAGTGCATGCGGACGTACGTATTTCCGGCAGCATACTTCGTGGTTGCGTATTCTACCCATATATGTGAACGTTCCAATTTAAAACAATGTGTTGTCATCTTGCCGAAAATACGCAGCCGAAATACGCATCATAGTGTGGGACTCGGCCTTAGATATGATGGAGTCAGTAGGAACAAAAAAACCTGCTTTACAAAAGGTTGAGCAGAAACGATTTTAATATATGTTGTTTAGATCGGGACCCTGATGAAAAATTCAAGTTTTCGAACTTGGGTAGAGGAGGTAGGAGCCGCCATTTAAGGTCCTATACGTTATTTTACTTCCACATCCACGTAGTGGATTGGAAGTATAGTAATCGCAAAAAAATTTTCAAAAATTTTTATTCGTGAAATAGGTTTAGAATGTCATGAAACGTCGAGATTTTAAATTTGAGCGAAAAATTTTTCTGTCTGTATGTCTGTCTGTCTGTCGGTCTGTCTGTCTGTATGTCTGTCTGTCTGTAAATTTTTTTGTCCGCACGTTTTCTCCGGAACGGTTTAAGATATTGACTTGAAATTTTGTACACGTATATATTATAACGAGATCTGGAACTGGATTGTTTTTTGAGGATATACGGTGAAGGGGTGGGGGTTAAATAGGGGTAAATAGGGAAAAATAAGTAAAGCAAGCTTGTAAGAGTACAGAAACTTGAAATTCGGTGTATGTACTAGAAGTTAAGGCCTCGTATTTTTTTATATTTTTCAACCCCCACCACCCCTACCCCATTAATGGGGTTGATAAAATAAAGTTGAGATATTAATTTGAAATTTCGTACACGTATGTATTATAACGACGTCTGGAATTAGATTATATTTTGAGATGATTCCGTTGAAGGGTTGGGGGTTAATTTGGGGTAAATAGGGGAATATAAGTAAAACAAGTTGGTAAAAGTACAGAAACTTGAAATTCGGTGTATGTACTAGAAGCCAAAGCGTCAGATTTTTTTATAATATTTTTCAACCCCCACCACCCCTACTCCAATATGAAAAGGGTTGATAAAATAAAATTGAGATATTCATTTGGAATTTGGTACACGTATGTATTATAACGACATCTGGAACTAGATTATAATTTGAGATGATTCCGTTGAAGGGTTGGGGGTTAAATAGGGGTAAATAGGGGAAAATAAGTAAAGCAAGCTGGTAATACTACAGAAACTTGAAATTCGGTGTATGTACTAGGAGCCAAGGTCTCAGATTATTTATAATATTTTTCAACCCCCACCACCCCTACTTCAGTATTAAAAGGGTTGATAAAATAAAATTGAGATGTTCATTTGAAGTTTGGTACACGTATGAATTATAACGACATCTGGAACTAGATTATACTTTGAGATAATTCCGTTGAAGGGTTGGGGGTTATTTAGGGTTAAATAGGGGGAAATAAGTAAAGCAAGCTGGTATTAGTACAGAAACTTGAAATACGGTGTATGTACTAGAAGCCAAGGCCTCAGATTTTTTAATAATATATTTCAGACCCCCACCACCCCTACACCATTATTCAAGGGGTTGATAAAATAAAATTGAGATATTCACATGAAATTTAGTACGCATATGTATTATAACGACATCTGGAACTAGATTATATTTTGAGATGATTCCGTTGAAGGGTTGGGGGTTAAATAGGGGTATATAAGGGAAAATAAGTAAAGCAAGCTGGTAAAAGTACAGAAATTTGGGATTTGGTGTATATACTAGAAGCGAAAGTCTCAGGTTTTTTTATTAGTATTTTCCATCCCCCCCCCCACTCCCTTATTAAAAGAGTTGAAAAAATTAAATTTAAGTTTTCACTTGAAATTTGGTACATTTATGTATTATAACTATATCTAAAACTAGATTATATTTTGACATGATTGCGTTGAAGGAGTGGGGATAAGTAGAGGTAAATAGGGAAAAATAAGTAAAGCAAGCTGGTAAGAGTACTGCAACTTGAAATTCGGTGTATGTCCTAGAAGCTAAGGCCTCAGATTTTTTAATAATACTTTTCAACCCTTCCACTACACTTACTACATTATTAGAGGGGTTGATAAAATAAAATTGAGATATTCATTTGTAATTTGGTAGACGTATGTATTATAACGACTTCTGGAACTAGATTATATTTTGGGATGATTCCGTAGAAGGATTGGGGTTAACAGGAGGACTAGGGGAAAATAAGTAAATCAAGCTGGTAAGAGTACAGAAATTTGGGATTCGGTGTATATACTAGAAACCAAGGCCTCAGATTTCTTTCTAATATTTTTTAAACTCCACCTCCTCCGCTTCATTATTAATGGGATTGATAACATTAAATTGAGATATTCACTTGAAAGTTAGTACACGTATGTATTGTAGTGACATCTGATTGATATGACTGCATTGAAGGGGTGGGAGGTGGTAGGTTGTGAATAGTGGAAAATAAGTAGGGTAAACTAGAAACTTTATTTTTAACGTATATGATAGAAACCAACTCCTCAAACTTTTCTATGACATCTGCCCCAAATATTAAAATTCTATGACCAATAATTTTCACATAGTAGAGTGCAAATATAGGCAAAATGTTTCCTTTAAAGTGACTTGGATGAAGAATCTGGATGTGGAAGTAGTGATTCCTTAGGCAGCGGTTTTTTAAATAGTACCTCAAAGGTTGATCTTAGTAGTTTATCATCTTTGATAAATAAAAAATAAAACAAAATAAAAAAGGATGAGGGATGGGTTATCAATCCTTCATGAAAATATAACTCATTAGAATGAAATTTTTTTTAAGACAAGGTAGGTAAATAAATTCAGTTTAGGCCTTTGTTCTCATTTTTAACTGAACCTTCATGACCGTAAGGGGTTATGTAGATAACAGTTTAATCTGCATGTACGTGGATAGTAGTATTACAACGAGAATTGTCAAAAAAAATAGACAAATTTATTTTATACTTTTAATTGCTAGCATAACCAGAATACAGGTTATCGAAAGAGTGCAAAGATTTCATTTATATTTTTACAGATAGGTTTTCTTTTTTAGTTTTCATTTATGTTTCATGCTTCTTTTAATTTTTCTTCGGAGTCTTCTGTTTCTGCATCTAGCACTGCGCATTCCCTCTCGCCCGCTTGCGTCCAGATATAGTTTAATGCTACCCAGAAACTTGTGTCTTTGCTTCAACGTTCCACATTAGTGCGTCCATTTTGCTTGATTGCCAAGAGATTGGCTATGGGACATGCTTGCTGCCAGCAACGAGAGCCATATGACGCATGGGGCCCGAATATAGGGTGGGAAGTGTAGGTGTTTGTGAGATGCTTTTTTTAAGTTTTCATGTTTCCTTCAAGTTTCCATCTATCATCATCGGGCGGGGAGTGTAGGTGTTTGTGAGTTGCTTCTTTTAATTTCCCTTCTGAGTCTACTGTTTCTTCTGTTGTTACATCCAACAGTGTGCATTCCCTCCCACCCCCCTGCGACCAGATATGGTCCATGCTTCCCAGAAACTAGTGTTTTCGCTCCAACGTCGAGCATCAGTGGGTCCATTTTATTTGTTTGCCAAGACATACATTAGCTCGCTGCAAGAAGCACCAGTAATTGGTGTGTTCTCGTTTCAATGTCCTGCATTAGTGCGTTCATCCTATTTGTTTCTCAAGACCCATGTTACAAGAGCTTTTAACAGAGGGTTACGCAGAATATTTTGTACACCTTGTATGTTAGTTGGTTTTGGTAGTGATTAGTTTCAATTACTGCTCTCCATGGGCAAAATTAAAAAAAAAACAAAATAAATAAATAATTTTAAAAATACTAAAAAATCCGCTTCTAGTAACCAACTGAAACTGCAAATACAAAAAGAAGCACTAGTGACTCACCCTGTACAGTATTTACGGTTACAGTTTAAATAGCGTGTGTTTACTTTTTCATTTTATACCACTTTGCAATCAACTTTTCGTTAGCAGTTCATTATTTCTTTTCCGACAATGAAATTACAATGGTTAAAATAATACTTATGTTGTGAAACATATTTTTTATAGGATTTTGCAATCAGCGGAAAGAAAAACTATCTATGAGAACTAAAAGAATAATTATATGTAAAAATATTGAAATCTTTGCATTCTTTCGATAACCTGAAACAAATTTGTCCAATTTCTTATTTGATATTTTCATTATAACATTAGTATCCAACATGGTCCCCTACGGTTAAGCAGATTAAACTAGTGTCTACATGACCCCTTACGGTATGTAAATTCAGTTAAAAATGAGAACAAAGGCCTGAAAATAATTTATTTACCTACCTTGTTTTTAATTTTTTTTTCATTCTAATGGATTACATTTTCATAAAATCTCTCATTCAGTTTCGTGGAAATGCTTAGCCTTTGAAACGTTTTTCGCCCTTATTCTGAGCTCATCAGAAAAGCACAAAGCCACTCATAACGATGTTCAATGCAAAACCAAGGCAATATCCATGAGTAAATACGAAATATTTATATTTGACATTGACTGATAAAAACAACAGATCTTCACCTATGTATTAGCTAACGAGTATTGGAACCTATATACTCAATGCATGTTTAAAAATGAATTATTTATTATTTGTTTGCTTATAGTAATGAAACATATTGTTTATAGGATTTTGCAAACAGCGGAAAGAAAAACTATCTATGAGAACTAAAGGAAAAACTATATGTAAAAATATTACTGAAATATTTGCATTCTTTCGATAACCTGGCTTCTGGTAATGCTAGCAAGTTAAAATTCTGAAATAAATTTGTCCAATTTCTTATTTGACATTCTCATTGTAACACTAATATACGATTCAAATGTATTGACCCATCACTTTAACCGTGAATATCTCAGAAACGGGGAAGCAGAAAAAAATTGAAAAAATTATGTGTTCCTTATGAGTCTATTCTAAATCAAGCACTGAAATTTGAATAATGTACATTGAACACTTTTGATGTTCTGCTAAGTTATATTGAAAAATGTCCTACTTGTTAAGGAAGTTTTGACCATATCAGTTTTAACTCCATCATATCTTGGAAAATGTGCCTACTATGTAAATTATATTTTAGATACTGATAAAGCACGGCATTTTTTGTAAGAAGAAATTTTTTCATAATTTTTTATTTTTAAATTTTTCAGTTATTCTCAAAAACGTGACGTCATGTTTATTCGGTTATTTAACAATGTATTTAATTTATTTTTTTGTTGAAATGGTTAATTATGTAAAATGCAAGCATTTTCAGAAAAAAAATTGGTATAAATCAAACATTAATTTAGTTATGAAACGTAATAAAGTGCTGGCAATTCGAACTTACACATAGAGACTTTTAGGCAAAATTAAAAGTTCAATATTTTCAACAGGAATGCAAATTTTTGAACGCGGCTTGCAAATTTTAAGAGCTAGTTTTTTTCGGATTAAGCTGCATGACGTATATTTATCGTAGGACCATAAGTTTATTATATACGGGGTGATCAATGAAGTGATGCACAAAATCAAAAAGTTTGTATGAGTGAAATTTCCGCAAAAAATTTTTTTGGTCGTTGCAATATGGTTCCTTACTAAGGTAACATCAATATCGCTAGACGGTTTTGTCAGTTTTTGGATTAAGGCCCTTAGGCCTTCTACACACTACTCAACATAAAATTTGGATACCGAAATCTTTAAAATGCTATAACTTGACATTGGATTGACGGTTCTTGATGATTTTTGCGGATTTGGAATCCTTATTTCACGTAGATTTTCTATGGTCTAAGCATTTTATTTGAGGGTTGAAATTTACACATTATACCGGGTCGATAATAAACAAAAACGTAGGGTACGACGCGCTCTAAAGTTTGGCATTATTTAAGTTTTTGCAAAAATAAATTCTCATCTCAAGTTGTTTTTATTTAATGTTCTTCTCACTGTTCTGTCCGAAACTCACACCCCAGTTTGTTGTCTCAAAGAATCATTCAGTTTTACAGAGTTCTTTGTCCACCCCCATGCCCATAATTATGATCGGGTATAATTTCTACGTGACGCGTCAATTTCAAAGTAGGCATTGGAAAAACAAATTTGTTGCTATGGAATTAAAAACTGTTTACATTATTTTAGAAATAATCTGAAGTTTAATTAATATGAGGCGTTTAACCACGGCAGAAAGGGAAAATTGCATTCGACTTCTCAACGAAGGAATGTCAAAACAGCAAGTTGCGCACATTTACAATGTCAGCCGAAAGACAATTTATAATTTGAACCGCCGCGTCGAAACTACTGGTGATCATAATTATGGGCATGGGGGTGGACATACAAAAAAAATAAACCAAAGAACCGAAAGAATTTTAATGAGAGAAATTATGCGGAATAGAACAAAGAACTCTAGAAAACTAAATGACTCTTTAAGGCAACAAACTGGGGTGAGAGTTTCGGACAGAACAGTGAGAAGAATATTAAATGAAAACAACTTGAGGTGAGATTAAAAAAAAAAAACATAACATAATGCCAAACATTTTAAATTATAGAGCCCGTCGCAGAGCAAAATGTGTGCGGTTATTACAACGCCATAGAGCGAATAGGCGGGCATGGGCAAATCGGCATGCGAATTGGGGCAATGCAGAGTGGAGCCATTGTTTATTTACTGACGAAACAAGATTTAATTTGTTTCACTCCGATGGCCGAATGTTAGTTTGGAGAAGGCCAAATCAGCGATATTTTGAGGAAAATATGGCCCCTCAAGACCGCATTTGGTGGCGGAGGTGTTACAGTGTGGGGAGGTATCATAAGAAATGGTAAAACCGAGCTATTCATTACCAACCAAACCATTAATGCTACTATTTATGAGGAGGAAATTTTGGAACCTATTGTTGTTCCTTTTGCTCGACATTAGCCCAGAAATTCTATTGGTGGATGACAACGCTCGACCTCACAGAGCGCGAAGGATCACACAGTTTTTGCAGGCACAAAACATCAATAGGCAATTGGACTGGCCTGCAAAGTCTCCGGATCTTAATGTCATCGAACACGTTTGGTCTTATTTAAAATTTAAAGTAAGATCTCTTGATGTACGCCCTGAAACCTTAGAAACGCTCAGTGAGGCCATTCGTGAAGAATGGGAGAATATTCCACAAGATTTTATAAATAATCTTGTGGATACTCTACCAAATCGATGTCGGGAAGTAATATTCCGAGCAGGAGGACCAACAAAATATTAGCTTCTCTTTTTTTTAATTAATGTACCTAATTTTAATTTAAGTTTAAATTAAATTAATTTTTAATTTTTTAGTTAATTTTTTTTTCAGTTATTAAAAATTACCAGAATTAGAATTATAAATTTTTTAAGAATTGACTTTTGGTCGTTGTTAAGCAATGTTGTATATTGTAGAATTTAATGTAATAAACTTGTTCTTGTCGCTACGTTTTTGTTTATTATCGACCCGGTATAATGTGTAAATTTCAACCCTCAAATAAAATGCTTAGACCATAGAAAATCTACGTGAAATAAGGATTCCAAATCCGCAAAAATCATCAAGAAACGTCAATCCAATGTCAAGTTATAGCATTTTAAAGATTTCGGTATCGAAATTTTATGTTGAGTAGTGTGTACAAGGCCTAAGGGCCTTAATCCAAAAACTGACAAAACCGTCTAGAGATATTGATGTTACCTTAGTAAGGAACCATATTGCAACGACCAAAACAAATTTTTGCGGAAATTTCACTCATACAAACTTTTTGATTTTTTGCATGACTTCATTGATCACCCCGTATAAAATAAACTTATGGTCCTACGATAACTATACGTCATGCAGCTTAATCCGAAAAAAACTAGCTCTTAAAATTTGCAAGCCGCGTTCAAAAATTTGCATTCCTGTTGAAAATATTGAACTTTAAATTTTGCCTAAAAGTCTCTAGGTGTAAGTTTGAGTGGCCAGCAGTGTAGATAATATTAGTGCAAACTTGGAATGATATTATCCTTTACGCTTGATAACTAAACTAATATTTGATACACACCAATTCTTTTTTCTGAAAATGCTTACATTTTACATAGTTAACTATTTTAACAACAAAAAATTAAATATATTGATAAATAACCGAATAAACATGACGTCATGTTCTTGAGAATAACTGCAAAATTTTAGAATAAAGAATTATAAAAAAATTTCCTCGTACAAAAAATGCCGTGCTTTATCGGCCTCTAAAATATTATTTACATAGTATGCATATTTTCCAAGATATGATGGATTTAAAACTGGTATGGTCAAACTTTCCTTAAAAAGTAGGACATTTTTCAATATAACTTAGCAGAACTTCAAAAGTGTCCAATGTACATTACTTAAATTTCCGTGACTGATTTAGAATAGACTCATAATAAACACACAATTTTTTAAATTTTTTCTGTTCCTCGGTTTCTGAGATATTCGTGGTTAAAGTGAGGGGTCAATACATTTGAATCGTATATTAGCATCCAACATAGTCCCCTACGGCTAAGCAGATTAAAATAGTATCTACATGACCCCTTACGATATGTAAATTCAGTTAAAAATGAGAACAAAGGCCTGAAATTAATTTATTTACCTACCTTGTTTTTATAATTTTTTTTTCATTCTAATGGATTACATTTTCATAAAATCTCTCATTCAGTTTCTTGGAATGAAAAAAAAAATTGAACAAATTTATTTCAGAATTTTAACTTGCTAGCATAACCAGAGTAAGTAGTATCATGTAATTCAATACTTCTTATGGCATTGGCTAGAAGAGTACAGAGTAGTCGCTTTGATAGATTATAAAATAATTATGTTTAAGATAATGTTTCAGAAATTAGAAAATTTAACATTAAATATTTTTGTGAAAGGTTTTCATTTGCCGAACACCTAAATAAAGTAATGCTCATTTTATTTATGCGGAACTGTGCAAATTTAATTTGTAAGGTAATTAAAAATGATACGCCACAGTCGTGCCCGTTAGCAAACGGATTGTTGTCGCACAGTTAAAATGACAATTTTAAAGGTATTCTTTTCGGGTAGCAATACATTTAAACGGCAAGCTTTGTATGAAAATTATTCTGGCGCCAGGGCATTACGGGACAATTCAAACAACCTGTTCCAGTTTTTGTGTGTTATAAATTGGTTTCTCGGTAGGGGTTTTACGGACAAAATAATAAATTCCGAGTTGACTTTTCTTTATACAGTTTGAAATGATCAAACAGAATAAAATAATAGGCTTTAGCCTCTCCAGGGTTAAGAATATTTTATGTATGTAGAAGTTTCAAGATTTTCCGCCTCTTTGTTTGTTTGCGATATGGGCCATGTTGTCGCAAAGTTAATAGAAAAACTGTTATTTTAGTTCCGTCGCTTTATTCTAACAACACTTAATCAGATGAAAATGTGAACAAAGTATGAAAATGCTCTAATCATTATACATATTTATACATATAATAGTAAAGTACAATTATTGGAATCACTTGCATTAATTTCCAGGTACTTGACAATAGTATATTGCTTTATTAGGAGTAAAAGTGATACTTGATTTTTTTTTAACATATTCTGAAAGGAGTCTGGAATAGGGAGTCACTGCGGTTTTTTGAAATTTTTTGTTTACATTCGAATTGTCTGACTAAAAATAGAGTACATTGGTTCGAAACATTGTTTTGAAATGGTCATTTTTTTCAGTTATGCGGCTAGGAAAAATCAAAATTTTAGAAACTTGCGATTTTGCAAGAGGCAAAAAGAGTTTATAATTATCCCGGGAATATTCTCAATTTTTTTCGGAATTTTCCAATGCCCTTTTTGATGCACTTGAAAACTCCACAAGGATCTTTTCTGAAAAGGGCATTGGACAATTCCAAAAAAAATACGAATTTGACCTTGAATGACCTTACCCTTCCATGCAAACAAAAAATCTCAAAAAGCCACAGTAACTCCCTATTCCAGACTCATTTCTGATTGATTAATTTGCCAGCGTAAGGTGGGCATTGCTGCCTATTCCGGACATCCACGGAGGTTCGTTCCAACACGCAGCTTGGTCGTCCGTCGAACACGCCCAACGGACGTCCAAACCGCGTGCCGGAAC
Source organism: Stenurella melanura (assembly GCA_963583905.1). Lineage (NCBI taxonomy): Eukaryota > Metazoa > Arthropoda > Insecta > Coleoptera > Cerambycidae > Stenurella > Stenurella melanura. The sequence goes on from OY757311.1 coordinate 49,701,396, forward strand.
CAAATCTCGGATGTTTTATATACCGCCGGACCGGCTGCATACGCCGTGTTGGACGTTGGACATGCTTGTTGTCAGCAAAGAGAGCCGCATGACGCATTGGGTGGGAATATAGGATGGGAAGTGTAGGTGTTTGTGACATGCTTCTTTTAAGTTTCTATCTATCGTCATCTTCTCACTTTTCTTCTTCTAAGTTTTCTGTTTCTTCTGTTTCTGAATCTGGCAGATTTCATTTTTTTTGTTTTGTTTTTATTTATTAACCGTTGCACAGGTAAATAACCATTTACAGTGGAGTTGCTGGGAAGAGTCCTATCTCGTGGTAACAATATTTTCTTTGCGCGTTATGAGGAAAAAGAGGTCCGAATGGATAGTTTGCTCACCCTGTATATCGTTTCTTTGAGACAATCGGTTTCAATTTCCGCCTTCCAAATTAATAATAACATATTATGTTTTGAATCAATAAATCGAGCTGATAACATTAAGATGGTAAAGATCAGATAGAAAGATAGAATAGAATAATATCAAGTCAAAAAATTAAACTTTTTTGTTGAATAGATTTAGAATGCCATGATACGTCGAGATGTTCCATTATTAAAAGAGTTAAATGAATACAATTGTAATTCAGTGTGTATGAGAATAAATGTTCCCAAAAAATTTTTTGGCATCAGCCACTCAAATATTATATTATTAAAAGTCTACGACCAATATTCGACTTCAAAAATACTTGTATGGGAAATCTGGATGTGAAAGCAGCGGTTTTTTATGTATTACTGTTAAAACTTAAATATCGAAACATTTGTATGGCAAGGGACAATGATTCAACTAAACTCTTAAGTATGTATTTATTGTAATTATATCAAATACAAATGTATCCGCTTGACTACCGTAATTAGACTTTGTTACTTGAAAACAAATAAAGAATTTCCTAGCTTGTAATCAAAATTTCACAGACCTCACACAGTGTCATTATTATCATTCTTGGAAGGAAAGGAGAGGTTTAATATCGCTTTTACTTTTAAGAGGCGTAATGACACCACTAAGATATTTGACACTTTTAGGTTTACCTGCTTAAACGCTTAATTTTAAGTACCTGGTAAGTCAATATGCCGTCTCTATAAATATTAAGTAAATCTGTATATAGGGCCATGAGATCTATTGGAAAAATAAATTACACTTGGGTTGTTTTCTTAAGAGCTTTGTTTAGTTATCCTCAACAGTAGGGCGTTTCAACGAATGATTTAAACGGTATAGCATTCTGAAAGTAATGGAACCGACAAAATAGCAGATGTTTTGTTTTCATATCTCTCTATAAAATAAACCGTTTCACAAGTTTGTATTTATTTATTTGGAAAACAGGCATAATATCCAATAATTAAGATGGTATAATAGTTAAAAAAATTATTTAAATTCTAATAATGTAAATCAAAATAAAAATGTATTAAAATTTGTTCGGGAAAGGGACAAATTAAAAACGTACTTGCTAGATAAAATAATATATAGTTAAAAACCGCTGCCTAAGATAAGAACTCACTACTTCCACATTCAGATTTCCCATCCAAGTCCCTTTAAAAGAAAACATCCACTATGTGGATGTGGAAAAAAAGCTAGGCTCCAAATATAACAATATTGTAACAAACCAGAAAAGAAGTATTATAAACAAAGAACATTTAAATAAATACTATATCATATCTTCAGCTCAGCATCGCTTCAGTAAAAGATTATCGATGTCCGATGTTATGCATACCACAAAAAGCCAAATTAACTATAAAAAAACGATGCCTGAGGAATCAGTACTTCCACATTCATATTTCCCATCCAAGTCTCTTTAAAGGAAAACATTTTGACTATATTATGAGGCTTTAATTAAAAAAGGAATACTTAATTAATTCGTATTCTCTGGACAATTCTGAAGAGGAAACTTGTGTGTGATTTATATTACACAACATGTTGACGATTCTATCTCAAAACAAAAAAATGTCTTTTACATAAAAGAAATACATAGGGAAATACACCCCTTTTGAGGCACGGGAAGGAGTTGAGCTAACTACTCAAATTTTATGTGCTTTTTTTCTTCTTATATTAGAGAAGAATTAGTGTGTGAGAAGACCACATTTAAAAAAAAATCCACACCTATAGCTAAGGACCACCCTATCGTCAGTTTTCTTATGTTTATAGGGGTCTTTGACCTTTGCCGAATTCATAATCAAATCTTTCTACGTTGATTAAACGACGTTTCGACATAATCATATCTACCATCTTCAGATGACCGAACTAAGTTGATACAATAGAGGTAAAAACTATAAACATTTAGTGTAATACAAGAAGCGTTATGTGTGCTTCCTGGATGTCCCCTTGACCTCGGGGTTTTATATGGCTCGTGGTAGACCTGCAACTGTGTATAGGCCACTGCTATCAATTAGTTTATCTCCTACTTTAGTGACCGGAAACAAATAATTGTAAACAGCGGTAAGACGTTCGCAGTATTCAATATGTAGGTGTGCCACAAGGTAGTATTTAGGTACCTCTGTTATTAATTATTTATACTACTAACTTTCTTTAAAAGAGTAAATATAATATTTATATATACATAAATTTATTGCAGTTTTAACTGAATTTTGTAATTTGTTGGGTCAAGTTTATAAATAAATTGAAAAAAATTTGTCATTATACAATACCAGATTTTCGAATTCTTACATATCAGGCCACGTAGACTACGAAAAGTACGGTCTTCTCATTCAATTTGTTTGTCGATCTGATATCTGTCTCTCTACCTGTTTGCGATATAACTACAAAACTACTTATTAGACGGTATCGTCGTAAAGCTTATGTTCAAAGTACGAAGGCTTGGAACGATGAAAGCAAGCGATCTATTTCATCTGATAGGTGGTATTATATATAACACTAAGTCACGTGTTGGCCAATCCAGATACGCAATGTTCACCCTACACCCCCTTCGAACGGTAAAATGTTTAATTATCTGTACTTGTAGTGAAGAATATACACTTTAAAAACAATGAATTAAAATACTATGATAGAAAATAATATTTGAAATTTAGTTGATACTATACCAAGTAGGAAACTTAACATAATTTCCTTGGAAAATATATAGATGGTAGTCACTATAAAAAAATATTTTTAAGAAAAAGTTTTTATTTTAAAAAACTACTAAAAAGTAAAAAATTATTTTTTAGACTTCACACCTGGAAACCTAAAGCTTTGGGGACGGTCATATAGCACTATTCCATAGTTAGATTTAGATTAGGAAGGAGGAGCTGGCTGATTGGCCTTGACCACCCATGGATCTATTGTGGTGCTCGTGATTGGTTTCCTTAGAGGTCCTTATCCAGTTTTGTCCTTTGTATCAGACTCCACAGCCTTGATAAGGATCCCTTAGTGTAGCTGTCAGCTCTTGGTTTTTCCTCCAAGTAGTTGGAATCTCAGTCAAGCAAGGCATTTACAATGGCACAAAACGTGGTGAGGTTTCCTCTGCCTCTTGGCAGAATCTACATGTTGCGTCCTCTGCCAGACCCATTAGACTCAAATGTCTATTGAGTCGGCAGTGGCCGGTTAGAAGACCCACTATTATTCTAATGGCCTTTCTATTTTAGCATAACAGGTCCTCCGTAAATTTGGCCGATCGTTCTTTAATGAACTCTTTAGCCTGTCCTTTGTTAATGGATGCTCGTATGCATGGCTTGGCCACACCACAAAAGTGTTCGGGTCCTATGAGGGCGCTATCCGCGCGTTCTCTGGCGAGTTCATCAGCCTTTTCATTTCCCTTGTGTCCTGGTACCCACGCTACGGTCACTTTATTCTGACTTCCTAGGTCTATAAGGGTATTTATGCAGTCCCATACAAGTCTCGATTCGACTTGCATGGAACCTATTGCTTTTAGCGCAGCCTGGCTCTCGGAAAAAATGGCAATCGACTGATTTACAGTTCCTTGCCTTATGATTTCCTTTGCGCACTTCAGCCTGAAATATTCTGGCGTATTTTCCTAGACTTATTGGGATTTTCGTTTTTGACCTTATCTCATAAATCCCAGCTCCAGCTCCCTGTTCTGTCTTAGAGCCGTCTGTATACCAGCCTGCAGTCACCATATTTTTAAGAAAAAGCTTTTGTTTTAAAAAACTACTAAAAAGTAAAAAATTATTTTTTAGACTTCACGCACCTGGAAACCTAAAGCTTTGGGGACGGTCATATAGCACTATTCCATAGTTACTTTGCTCAACTGACCGCCCTCAAAACTTTTGGTTTTCAAGTGTCTGAATTCTACAAAATATTTTTTACTTTTTAGTAGTATTTTAAAGTAAAAGCTTTTCTTAATTTTTTTTTTATAATTTTTTTTTAAATTTTTTTGTCTTTACTTATTTTACAAACAAACAGACAAACAGAACCCTCTCATTTGATACCCATGTCAAGGGACTCGCGAAGAAAGAGATATTTGCCATTCTACAGCGTCCGCGATATTGGAGTTAGAATGACGTTACGCATCTTATCGTATTTTACTTGTAAAACCCTTTCATTTGATACCCATATCAAGGAGAAAAAAAGCTAACCTGCTATCTTGGGGCATCCGCCATATTGAATTTAAAATGACGTAATATAGTTTATCGTATTTTACTCGTCAAACCCTTTCATTTGATACCCATATCAAGGGGGTTGTGACGATAAATGCGATCCGCCATCTTGGGATGTCCGCCATATTGAATTTAAAATGATGTAATATAGTTTATCGTATTTTACTCGTCAAACAGTTTCATTTGATACCCACATCAAGGGGGTTGTGACGATAAATGCGATCCGCCATCTTGGGATGTCCGCCATATTGAATTTAGACCGATAATGGCTATACTATGTTGCATTGTCACCGGACTTATAACACGTGTGCCAAATGTCAAAGGTCTAGCTTAATTAGAACCAGTGGAAATTTTGACTAGATTTGACCTAAACAAACTAACGCTCACTAACAAACAAACAAACAAACTAGCATCGCAAGTAAATAAAAGCTTTTAAAAATAATTAGGAAACGACGGAGGAAAATAGCTTGGAATGCCACTGACATTATTGCCATGAAGAAAGTCTGATACATTATTAAAGAAATATACAGGGTGACCGTCCAACAGAGCGAGTAAAAGATAAAAAGTGCCAAGTAGAGAGAGAAGTATTGTGTAAATACCTTCACAGATATTTTAATTTTTGTAAAGTGTACCCAAGATGCTATAGTTTATCTAGTGTCAATTTGAAAATCATAAAAAAGACGGACAAAGGAATAGTTATAATACGAGCTATGACAATTTTTAATTATTGTAGGAAATTGAAAATTGTTTTACCAATTTATATTAATCGATAGACATGGTGTAAACTATTTGTTTATAATCCATTATTTATTTACAATAAATGTTAGTTTAATGAACAATTCCATAAATGATTCAATAAAAGTAACTAAATAGCATTTAACCTACGGCTATGCTACCGGAAATATTAAGGATCAACCAAGAGCAAGGTAACGGGCTTGTAATGGAGAGCCAGGTAAACAATTGACTACTATCATTTGAGGTAAGCGCATAACATTTCTGGTTAACTATTTTCGTATAAGGGTATCGTTTGTAATATTCAAGCACGATCTCGGTGTTATTGTATCACAATCAGGCCTTGTAACAATTTATCCTTGTAGCAACGCTTTGAACTGAATTTCTTAATTGAGAATAGAAATATTATAATACTTATATTAAGAAAATACAGTGGTTCTTGTTTTATTTTGTAATTAATTTGCTTTATATTCTTTGATCATAGTCCATTAAACTTATCAGTTATGTATTTATTTATTACTGGATATTATATTTTTTCAACCAAAGGTTATTGGCAATTGATTAGGTTTTGCTTATTGCAAATTATAATTTACAACTTAATCAAGACGTTTGTTATTATTACTATAAATAGTTAAATACGGGTTATTATTAGAGAAGGCTTTACTTCTTTAAAGAAGTAGTATTTCATATCGACAGTACTTAACAAATGCTTAATGAAACGTTATATTACATTACTGTAATTGCACGAACTGCTGTTGTTGCTGTAGCAGATTCAAGAACCTGACCCCGAGAAACTTTTGCTTAATAACAACTGAAAAGTGATCCGCGTATAGTTTCAAACTAAAGTACAAAGTAAAATTAGATATGCTCACTCCAAATACCCGCGTATTCAAAAACATCGTTAAAACTAATTCCGTGAACGCAAGACTCTTGCATCTAAAAAATATGCATATCATTTTACTTTACTCGAAATTCACGTTGCATGCGACGTATAATATTTCGTTTTATGGTCTTTTGGCGCCAACGTATGCTTAATATTATATTGTTTTCTAATCAATTATCTTGTTATTGTGTCGATGGGAAATGAAAAAGGTATATTTACTTTTACGATATGAATACGATTATGCGTTTACCTGCTTCAAATAATAATCGCGGAATTATGCACATGCATATGGGTTCGGTGTTTATTTATCCGTTTGCAATTATTTTCCATCAACATTAGTAATTACTTGTATAAATGCGTTACTTTTATTGCCTATTTGTTTCTAATATTCACTATTAAGAACGCGCGCATGTTTATTATTATTATATTCTTCGCAAATACAAAACGAAGAGTATGTTGCATTGGATCGGCAGATTTCTAAAATCGGTAATATCACTCGTAGAGAAAAAAATTTCGTATCACTGTGGTTGGTGATCGAATTCTGAACAACTTTCAAACTGTTCGTCTGTCTGTCCGCCCGTTTGTCTATCTAACCATCTCACAGAGGGGCCAATGCTATGAAAAGTTGGCAAAAATACGAAAAGTTCATTATGGGCATAATGGTACAGCTGTACATAAAATTTCTGGTAATTTTACCCAGCTACCTGCAACCACCATTACCTGATCGATAATGGGCCATGAGCCTAAGTTACAACAGTTGGACTGTTGTTGGACTTGTCCTTGGCATTGTCTAAATGTTATCTGTGGCGTTATCGCATTTTTTTTCCCTTCTTCAATTCTTTGGGACTTCCTGCCACATGTTGTCCTTTGTGTGAGTTGGTTGTTATACAGTATTTATTTACGCTCGTGATCGGTTGCATATGTTTAATGTTATTTTATGATAGAGACATTTACTTACTTTTTATTAACAATTAACACCAACAAGTACAGGTAGTCAAAACAAATATTTGCTAAAATAAATCTAGTTTTTATACATATAATGTAAAAAAAAATTCACCAATAACTCTTATGTGTACATGATGTGCGTTAATTGAATCATTAGTTATCCATAAGGTTTTAGTTGATTTTGCTGTACGTCCGAGCACTTCTTTCTCTCATTTATAAGCTAAAGTCATGTACTTTTAGTATGCATAAAAATATTGTCATATTTTGCCTTTTGTAAAAAGAATCAAAAAACAAATAGTTGTTATCTGAAATTCATATCGACATCGAGGAACATACATATTAATAAATAATTTTGATATGAATTTTTCGATTCTTTTTTTTAACATTCAGATAAGTTTTCCTTAATAATCGGACATATCCTTTAATTTTGATATTTCATTGAAATTTCCTTTTGGGTGTAATCTGAAAGGGATTTCTAGAATTCGCAGCTTATCTCCGGCCAGATGTAATTAGAATCTTCTAATCCCTTTAAAGGGGTACTTTTCAGGAATCGATTTATTAATTTTATCAAAGTAAATTTAAATAATTTTCACTAGATATTTATCTAGTATTTTTATACAACTAAACTTAATTTCTGTCAACTATGCCTGCATTAATCAAATTTATTTTATAATTTAGGGTCAAGCTGTACGGACCTATTTTTCCGAGAAGATTCCTTTATGATAAAATGAGCGAATCCGGTCTAAACAAGTTAGATAGTCAAGTTTCGTTTTTAAAGGAATATTTGCAAGAACGAACGAAATGTCCAAAATAAAAAAAATGATTACTTTGTCACAGACTTTAAAAAAAGCCGGTCGGATGCTCACAGAATAAGAGAAAGATTTTTAGCTAAAAATACAAGTTGGTTAAAAACATCCATAAGTTTCACAAATTATGGTGTGTCCGAAAAAAGTGAAGCTGCAGTTGTAAGACCCAAGCCTGATTTTCGTACAACTTGCGAGAGGATTAAGCGATATAGAACCAAATATTTACTTTAAGATTTACTCTAATTTCGAGTTTACGTCAACCAGTAAGGCGAAAACGCAATCTAGACAATGAAGTTATTCAGCTGTTAGATGCCCCCTCCTTAGACATTTCAGCTATTTCAGAGACTCAAGAGATGGTTAACGACTATGGCTTAAAACAAATTGTACAAATCCATACTCACATCTTCGAGAGGGACGCTACATTAATAGATTTAGTATAGTAATTACAAATAATTTTGATCTTGCTGCTAAAGTATTAGATATGCCAATCATATCTAATCATTATTGTATAAAAATAGACATCTTAGACTATTGTGTTCCAAGAAAATGTTTTTTCAGAAGCAAACGATGTAATGATAGACTATTAAAGAATAAACTAAACAATATACAATTATAGTTGATTATAGAGAACACGACATTGATAAGAAATATGATTTTCTACATAGTAGTCTTTTGAAAGTATTAGATGACGTTTGTCCAAAAAAAGACGTTATAATTCAAAATGCACAGAAGGGGTGGTTTAACGCTAGGATATTAGAAGCTATTAAAGATAGAGATAGTAAATATAAAAATTTTAAGAGTAGTGAAAATCAAAATGATTTTTTAATGATTTTATAAAGATAATTTCAACAATTTATCGTATCAACTGATTCACATTATTAATGGCTCCTTAGAGCTTAGTATTGTGCCAAGTTCATTAAAAGTATTGACCATCATTCCTGTAAGAAAAGTGCCTAAATCTATTAAGACTGAAAAGTGTAGACCTATAAATATGTTACCAGCGTTTGAAAAAATATTAGAAAAAGTAGTATACGTGCAATTACTAGACTTTATAATGGATCAAAATATACTTAGTAGATATCAGTCTGGCTTCAGAGAAGGTTTTAGTTGTAATAGTGCGTTGCAATATGTTATCAATGAGTGGAAGGAAGACAAGGATAAGGGAAAAATGACCGGAGTAATTTTTTTAGATTTGAAAAGAGCATTTGAAACGATTGATAGGAAAATTTATTAGATAAGCTGAGTAAGTATGATATTAATGGTGTGGTATTGAAATGGTTCGAATGTTACTTAAATAACAGGAGATAAAGGGTGAAATGTGAACATATATTCTCAAGTGAGCTACCTATTGATACGCGGGTGCCTCAGGAGAGCATACTTGGGCCATTGCTATTTATACTATACATCAGTGATCTGTCTAAAATCTATAAACATTGTAAATACCACTTTTTTGTTGACGACACTATAATCTACATCGATTAGAATGATCCTAGAGAGTTAGTGGATAAAATAAACTGCGATTTAGAACTGGTCTCTAAATGGATGGAAATAAGCAAATTAAAATTAAATATTGCAAAAACAATGCTCATAAGTAATCAGCAGAAGTTCAGATTATTCAAAGATATAAATTTACCAATCAAGATCCAAGAGGTAAACTTGTCATTGGTCTCAGAAATCAAATTCTAGGAGTTATTGTTGATTGCAAATTGAATTTTAAGAACCATGTGGACTACACATGTAAAAAAATATCTAAAAAACTCGGTGTTCTAAAACGCGTCAGTTGGTACCTATCTATAAATGTAAGAAAAACTGTCTATAACTCTATAATATTACCTCATTTTAACTATTGTAGTACGATACTATATATGGCCAATCAGACCGATTTAGAACGACTACAAATGTTGCAAAATAGAGCAATGAGAGTTATATTAAAATGCAATATCTATACTAGAATAAACGATATGATAAATTGTTTAAATTGGATGAATATAGAAAATTTTCTCAAGTATAACGTTTTAGTTTTTATACATAAAATTAATAAAGGCATAGTTCCAGATTACCTAAAAAATATTTTAAGTAAATCACGAGATTTGCATAATTACAATACCCGAGGAATTAATAATTTTGTAATAAAAAAGCTAATAATGCATCTATGCACCGTTTAGTTTTCTATAAGGGAGTGGTTCAATACAACAGTTTGGGTATTGATTTACGTGAAACTAATTTACATACTTTTGAGAGGCTATTAAAAGATGGTCTGTTATGAATTACGTACACTAATATACACATTTCTGTCCACATTATATTTTTTAGTTGGTTCTGGGTAATTTTAATTACATATTTTTGTAGTGTTAGCTTTAGGTAGTTTTTAGTTTAGTTTTAGTTTTATGCCTTTGTATGTGGATACTGGGTACCAATGTAAAACAGCAATGTAAATTACGTATTTTAGTGTATAGCCAAGGGCTAAATAAACGTATTATCTATCTATCTATCAATCAGAGGAAGAATCGGACAGTGAAACAGTCAGTGAGGAGTGTCAGATTCAGATTAATTTATTAAATTGCTTTTAAAATTTAACATGTATTTAAAACATGGACTGTATTATTAAAGTTCGGCAATTTTTGAGTCACCCTGTATATGCAGTTATTATAAAATTAGTTATGGAACGTGGCTTTTATTCAACAATTATTTTTTTAATTTTCACGTATAAACTTATATAAAAAATGATAATTGAAATATGCATAATATCCATGTATATAATAAAATACACGAAAAGTCGATTAGTTGTTAATTTTAAAACCCTCTATGCATTATGCACAAAAACATTGGTAGGTAATCACTAAAAATAATTTTTCTTAGCATTGGCCCCTCTGTGCGTCTGTCCGTCAGTCACGTTTCTTATAAGCACGATAACTTAATAACGAAAAGTCCGATTGTATTGAAATTTGAACAACAAGTTGCCGTTAGCTAGAGAAAAAAGTTATTAATTTATTTAAGCTAAAAAAATATGTTCTCATGTTTTGTAATTGACCAAAAAATGTCTAAAACTAGTATTATTTGCAAAAAAAAAACCGCAAAGAGTATGATATAGAATGTGCAACAATTATATAAAAAAAGTAAATCGGTGAAGAGTATAATGGTTAGTTTGTTTAATAATGTTAAAAAACACTTTGATTATTTATTATTATTAATATATTGACAATACAAAGAATAATTTCAGTAGGTGCTTAAGTCTTAAACTAAGTACATTTATTTGAAATATTAAACATCACAACGTATTTTAAGCTATTCGATTTGGTGTAATATTTTTGCTTAGTTTAGAAAAAAAAATGTATTTATAAAACGCATTTCAAAATCGCGGGTGTCGATGACGTCACTATAACTTAGACTAAATTTAAGTTACCGAAGTTGGCTGCAATTATTACGACAATTTAACAAGTGACAGTCAGCTTCTGTCTTTGCAGTAGAAAATGTTTCAAGTTTAAGGCACTGTCTATTCTGTTTTTGCCGTTTTAAATCATATTTTTTTCTATTTTCCTCTTTGGGAAAATATTTCAATTGAGGTACTAGCGATATAATTTGAACAATTTGACACAAAACACTCCATAAACATTTTGTTTTAGCTGAAAAACACAATTCCAACTTAACTTTCTGAGAGGGAATACTTGAGTGGAGCTTAAAACTTACCCGGTGGAATGAAGAGCAGAAAGGAATAGTGTTGACTAATGATTTCCGATTCTGGTTGTCGGTGCAACAAGCAGAACTGAATTTTCTTAATGAGTGTTATAGTTAAGTAGACCAAAATTGAATTCCTTATTCAGGAGACTGGGCACAGTACGATCAGCAAACTCTGGGAATAACCCCTTACGATGTTATTGACTTTCTGAGGAACGCTTCCTTAATATACAATGGACCCTATAAAACGAAGATTGTTATGAATAAGACCATTATCATTTATTATCAACACATTTCTTCGATATACATATAATCTGCATTTGGTCACAGAAGATTTCAAGGCAGTTTAAAAATTATGTCTCGGTTCATGTCGTGCACAATATCTGGCGATTACCTTAACCCATAAATTTAGTACTTAAGTGTCATTAACCGTAAAATACGCGATGACTTAAGTTCGTTTAATATCAAATAAGTTAGCGAACAACCATGTGGTGGCAAAAACCTGTTCACAATTATTATTGTCCCCAGGCAAATTGTCGTACTATACGGCAGATGAGCACAATAGATGTTGCTTTCTCTGATTAGTTAAAGATAATCGCATGTTTAACACCATAATTCTTATGATCACGTACGTTTATTAGTAATTCGCCGAGCCGACAAAATTCGCCTGAAAATATCGGGGTTTTTAAATATAATTGGTCTTGAAACCATCACCGTCTCATGATTATAATTACACACATTTCTCTCTGTAATTGGAACCGCATAGAATGAATTCAATGGAGAGTTATTAAATGGCATAACGTAGAACAATTTATTTACAACTTTTGACAGTTTTTATGCAATTTAGACCTTACTTTAAAGAAAACTATTCTTCTAAAAAGCCGACGTTTCGGTACGCTTATTGCACCATCTTCTGGACACTACAACAAATTATGCGATATTATAGGTATATAATTGTTAATTATGAAAAAACCATGATTAAAAATTCCAAAAATATCTCAAATGTATATTTACTGGGAGAAATATCATGATATTCGGCATCATTTTCCCAATTTATAATCTTATTTGAATTGTCATATAGTCTGAAAGCTATACTTCACATATAAATATAAGATATTTATGTGCCCAGTAGATCATAGAATATTTTCCTTTTCAACTGTTTTTGAAACTAAACAATTTACGGGAAGGTAGAACCCATCTCTCAAAAAATTAAAACAGAGGAAGGCAATTCCAAAATTACAATTTTACTATCTCGTCGTTTAGAATTCCGATCAAAGAATAAGTTTGAATACATACCTTGTTTGCTTCCAACAAAATTACATTATATAGCCATAAAAAAGGATATATCATAACATTCCCAAGGCAACAGTGGCGGATATGTGTAAAAATAAATTATTGTAATTCCTACATTACCTGCTCTTTATAGAACAATGTGGTGTATAGGCATGTAAAATCACAGCGAGATAATGCTTGATATATTTCAAATGTAATTAGCCTAAACCTTTAAATATATGTATTTTCACAAATCTATAAAATGTCTCATCATTCATAAAAATTACATTTCTCTATTCTTTCTGAAAGTTTATATATGAGGGTAAATTATACATATTAACATGACTAAATTGTTAATATTGAATGTTGGTCATTATGATGTATTATATTTCTGCACTATTGAAGGGCATATTTAATAAACACACCACAAATTAGGCAAGCCTCAAATTCAATGTCAAGATTTCCTGGGAGGGAGTTACATATTTCAAATAACACAGACATATATTCGTTAAACGCCAACATTACCTACCATGTACAAGCTGGAAATTGAATTCAGTCAGTGTTAGATGATGGGATCAAATATGCTACCCACAACACGCTTTTGCTCACTGAGTTACCAAGTCGGCCAAATATTCACAACCACCAGATGTACAAAAAGTTAGTGAAAAAAAAACATATTGTGGTACAGCATCTTTATTTACATATATCAAAACACAAACAATTGGTTTTTAAACTATAATTTTTGTTAAAATACTTATTCTGTTTCCTCCTACATCTTTTAATTTTCGTAAACTTCTTTACCAATAAAGAATTTTATTATTACTATTTATTTATTTATATAGTAGCACAGCAAAAACATGAATTATTTCTTTTACTGTCCAGGATCTAAAAAAAAATAAAATTAACATAGTGCGCACATCATGTGTTGTGTGATAAATACATATTAGTTCTTGTGTAATTTCCATGCATTGAAGTTTATTCAAGAAAATAAATATGCATTTATTAAAATAATGACAATATTGTACCTATTTTATGTAATAATTGTTTGTTACATTTTCATAAATTTCTAGGTACATAACCGCGGATTTAACAAATATAATAGGTAGAGAGTACATACGTTCTATTCCAAAGGAATTATGTATTGAATGGATGTTAAAATTTAAATGCTATTTCATCTTGTTACTGTAAATAGAACCCCATCATGTTACGACTATGAAGTTTATACTTACTTGTGAAACGATCGATTTACATCTTTTCTAAATTGATTTCTGCAAACGGAACAGCACTGTACCACTTTATAACACCTATATTATCACTAAACTATAAAATATCACTTCTGCGCCAGTAAATCGCTCTTAAGTCCTAAAAATACCTGTTACCATCAAATAGATATATTCATCATTACAGTAAACGAACCCGCACCGATCATCTCAGAAACGTTACGGATATTTGACAATAGATCGGCTAGCGAATCAGGAACTTTAGGAATGTTTACAACTAAAATGCCTCAGACGGTGATTATCTCAAACAAACTAAGACACATTATGTATCTAGGGATAAGTTCTATGATCGGAGTTTAGTGGAGTCTAAATTATTGAATAATGCCAATTTGTTGTAAAATGTGTGATCTCAAGCGGCTGGCGTCTAAGGAGGATGTGCCGCGGAACGCTCCCGATCTATTAATTTATTTACAATAGAGAAAGCAGTAAGCACCACGTTAAACTCAAAAAAATTTAAGCCATCGATATATTAAGAAAGTGTAAGTGCCTACACCTATGCAAAACGACCTACCCTTTCTCGAGTGGTTAGTGCGTCAAAGTAAACATCGGCAACATAATACACCAGCAGTGAAAGGCAACAGACTAGTTTCTAACGAGAAATATTTTAAAGTAAAAATGAAAAGGTATTAAATATAGATAATGAAATTGAAAATACCCGAAATTGGAAAGCGGCAGTTGAAAGTAATAATTGTGGAAACACACTAATATACAACGTGTGCAAAATATTCTCTTGGGCCTCTTTTTCATAACCAACCCGCCATAAAAAGCTTTTTATCTCTACTGTAAATGGATATTTACCTGTGGAACGGTTAAGTAAAAGAATAAAAAAGATTCCTGCGGCTAGCGAATGCATGTATGTCTTCGCAGACAAACGAAGTGAACATAAGCGGGCGGAAGGAGATGCATACTGCTAGATTCAGAAATAGAAGACTTGGAGGAACAATAAATAAGGAGTTCATGATAGATGGAAACTTAAAAGAGGCATGTAAACTAAAAAGAAGCATCTTGCAAGCGCCTGCACTTCTCATCCGATGATGACAGATGGAAACTAAAGAAGAGGCATGGAAACTTAAAAGAAGCACCTCACAAACACCTTCACTTCCCATCCTATATTCCTACCCCATGCGCCATGCGGCTTTCGCTGCTGACAACAAGCATGTCCAATGTCCAATCCAGCGTATGCAGCCGGTTCGACGGTATATAAAACATCCAAGATTTGGTTCGGGCACGCGGTTTGACCGTCCGTTGGGCATGTTCGACGAACGACCAAGCTGCGTGTTGGAATAAACCTCCATGGATACCCGGAATCGGCAGCAATGCCCACCTTACGCTGGCAAATCAATCATATATATTAATAATAATATTGAGCTCATCGTCTATCAGGCAACCACGACACCTGACGTGACGTTGTCAGACGTACCACACAACAAAGGAAGGCGAACTAGAAATAAAAGGAAACTTCTGACGGAAATTTTGAATAAAAGGAAGCACATATGCATCATTTATGTTCCTATAACTTCGCCTCGATGAAGAGGCACAAATTTGGCACGAACTTGGGACGCTCCGCGTAATAGGCTACAGAGTGATTAACTATCACTAAATAAAATACTAAATTGTAATCAATCATTTATGTTGCTACATTTTCCCAAAACATTTTACGACGCCACTAGAAGATCTTACTCTACCACCCGCACGTTTCTGTAATTTCGAGTTATATGTATAGATAAAGAAGATGTTGGCTTACATTAATTTTGACAAATGATACATCCGATATAATCTAAAGATAAAGAATAATCATTTTTCATGTTCTGTGGACGCCTAACAGGCCTTCGATTAATATTTCTTCATTGGTATTTAATACAATTCATATTCATAATACTACGTACAGCAGTTGGATCGCTTGAAATTATAATCGTATAATTTTTCTTTTCCGGTATTCTGCATACTGCAAGTGATAACACTGAATATTTCCTCAGTTCCAGCTAAAACTTAAAGTGACTTTCTGAGTTTGCGATAATGGTTCACAGTGTTCCAAATATGTAAGAATGTTTCAACAACTTGTGGAAATTGTCTACATTTCTATGATATAGCAAAATACCCTTTACTATCTCAAATGAGCTTTGTCGAAATAAATATAAAACTTTAATTGTTTTCAATCATTCTTATCTCATTTAGATTATTTATTTCCGTTTATTATGCTATTAGAATTAATGTATCTTATGAATAATACTACTTCAATAAACTCCTAACCTGTAAGAGAGAAATAAAAACATTATACAGGGTGTTTCATGGGGAACTGTACATACTTCCAGGGGCGGTAGAAGATCGCTTCGGTATTCAACAACGGCCATTTAAAATTTCCTGTCGCTCTTAATTTCTGTGACACAGGGTGATAAAGTTATTTTGGTCTAAATTTATTTTGGCCAGAACGTCCTTAGCTATTGACAGTCGACAGATTGCTATTTTAATTTTTTTTTAATTCCAGTGCCGGATTTTTTCAATTAGATTTTTTCGATTCGGGTAAAAATGATCACCCTGTAATATATTTTTTTAAGATTCAGGCGCCAATTATGAAAGTCCATACATCACTAATCATAAACATGTAATTAGATTCTTTGTCGCATCTTTGTTGACTTTTTTACAAGCGATTGATTTTGGCAAAAAGGGTAATTTGAAGAAAAACAGCTTTGTTTGCTTAGATTAATTGTCGCAGGATTGTTTGTAATTTGGTCACTACAGAGGAAAATTTGCTGAAGTAACTGATCTCTAGTATTTATTGAAACACTGTAGACTTCAGTTTTGAGATATCCCCATAGAGAATAATCGGCCAGGTTGAAATCTGGTGATCTAGTGGGCTAAGAATGAGGTCCTCCATGCCCAATTCATCTGTTTGGATACTCATTATCCAAATGCCTTCTAACCTCAATACTATAATGAGGACGAGCTCCGTCATGCTGGAAGTATAGTCCTCTTACATCAATACTTTTCATTAAACCAGGTAAAATATTTTGTAAAGAATTTAAAAAAAAAACCTCTGTAGTAAGTCTTGCCGGAAGAATATGTGGTCCAATTAGGTAGTTGTTAATCATACCACACCAAACATTTACCGAGAATTTATGTTGAGAATGGGATTCTCTTATAGCATGAGGATTGTTTTCGGCCCAGTTATGCGAATTTCTTGAATTAAATACGCCATCCCGTGTAAATTGGGCCTCGTCTGTGAATAAAGTTCGATATGTAGTTGATCTGTGATCAACAATCCACTGGCAAAATTCTAATCTATTTACATTGTCATCCTGTTGAAGCCTTTGCAATCGCTGAATATGTTACGGATGTAATCTTTCTATATTTAGAGCCCTCCAAACCCGCATATGAGGAACTCCTAATTGGGCACCTATTCGTGGGGTACTTACTTCAGGGTGTTCTTGAACAATATTAATGATATTTTTTATCCTCAACGTTTTGAATAATATTTCGTTCCACTTTTGATGATGGAAGACTGCCGTGCTCCTTTGCATAGCTATACACAGTTGAAAATGTCTGATGATTTGGTTGTTCTTCTGTTGGGAAAACGAATATTGTATTCCTCAGCGGCTTGTCTACCATTACCATCACAAAATTCATAAGCAAAAATAATATCGGCATATTCCTCATTTGTAAATTTATAAAGCATGATTATTTGCAGACTAGGTTAACCAAGTACACTAGCTCTACTGTTTATGACAACAAACAAGAAATATCAAACTATCTAGACCTATTAATAATTTTCTTATTATAAATTGTACTTAGCTACATTTTCTTTGGAATGAAAAAAATTTTTTTGTCAATATTGAACATTATTTACCGAGTTTAAATTGACCATTTTTAATTACTTGGACAATTAATGTAAGCAAATAAAGCTGTTTTTCTTCAAATCTCTCTATTTGCCAAATTCAACCGCTTGTAAAAAAATCAATAAAGGTGCGACAAAAAATCTAATTACATGTTTTTCCGATTGACTACATTTATAATAGTAATAATAACAATAATAATAAGAGGGGTGCGCTAAACTCATAATAATAATTGTCGTATATCGTAGTACTGAACGCATATATCCAATAGGAGGATAAAACACTAGTTATATGATAAGGGAAAAAAACCTTATACTGCATCGAACGTAAATTCCGGGATGATTATCTGGTAACGGAAACCACTGACGAGGACGCCAAGAAGAAAATTAATTTCGGCATCAAAAAGCGATAAATAGAAGTACTCTGCGTAAAGCCGATACATGAATAGTCCTTTAGCGACCTGAACTGACCAGCAATCATCAAGGAGGTGTCTACAAAGTGGATGCGCGATTCGGACTTGAAAATGGAAATGTTTACTGATTGTAGAAAATGCAATAGCTATAAGGAAAAATAAAAGATTCAAGTTTATCTAGCTAAGTGAATATAAAACATCATAATCAGGGAGCACCACCCATGGCAAGTGGGTCACGCCTCGAGGACGTAGGTCCTTTAAGAAGCGTATATAAGTTCTAGGAGGCTTTCCAAGTGTTTGAAATGTACCAAAGACATAGAATCCACTAAGTGGAAAATTCTACCGCACTGCATTCGAGCGACCTCTATGGAGATGCCCTCCATATCATTGTTGCAGGATTTTCTGGGCTTTGCTTCCAAAATTGAAATTTGACCATTCTGTGCGACGGAAGCTGTAAGAGCAGTCCTTGGACAGAACTCCGCCTAATAGAGTCACTATTATTATTATTATTTTTTTTGTTACTCACGGATTTCCTCCGGTATGTCAGCAACAATCGGTCGACTGGACAAGATTGATGCTGTTGGTGCCTACGTTTCTAAAAACGATATCACGATGTGTGTCGCGTTATTATTATTATTATTACTTCCTCAAGCAGAGGTTTGTCAAATTTTAGAATTTCTTCAACCTTTGTCTTTGGAGATGTTTTCGGAGTTCAATATCAACACCAGTGATTGTGGGGAGCCCTTGGAACTGTTTAGAAGAGCAATGATTGAAGTGCATAAGGGGTGTAGATGATCTCATAATTGCAAACAGCGCATATTTTAAGAGATTTATTGTATGATTCGGTATTGAAATCTGAACTCTGAGCTGCTCAGATGACCACCATCGCCAAAAGGGCCAAGGACCTGGAATGGCCTCCAATAGAGTTGAATTCCTTGGTGTAAGACCAAGGGATCAGTAAAATGCGTCTGTAGTAAGGAGTACGCTAATAATAATAGTAATCGACTTATTTCAATTCATAAAAGATGTATATGATACGTATTAGCTGTCAGACTGTGGCAACATCTATCTTCATAGCTATCTACTTAAAATAATAAAGTTATAAGTAGAGAGAAAAACGAATATGAAATTATTTATAACAAGAGAAACATTGAGGATATTTACCTACTTACAATTCTCCCTATATAACAAAAAAAAATTATGTTTAAATTCTTAAAAATTTAAAACTGTCGTGTAATGACCACCACTGAATTGTATCTAAAATACCTTTTAAACAAGATGGTGCAGTGATGTGGCTTAGTAAATTTTAATTTTAATATATCGGACGTGTAAATAAAAAATAAAAAAGGTTCTAAAATCGAACCTTGCGGAATTCCCGAATAAATTTCAGTGTACAAAAATAAACTATTCTTAAATACTGTCTGATATATTATAGTATTAGACACATATGAATTAATAACATTGCAAATAGTTTGGGTTTAAATGCATCTTCAAGGAAGCAAAAGCATATGGTTTTTGCAAAAAAATTGTTATAGCATTAAGAACTTCACTTCAATAGTTGGCTACTTCTGACCGCGTGATATCATCACATCAATTTTATAGTTAAGAGCTCACTGATCGCTAATGTAGTTTTTAAGTCACTTTATAAAATGCCGTGGATATATTTTTTAAATTGATTTATTTTTGAATCAAAATGACATAAATATTGGAAATGTAAGCGATAAATAACTTCTTCTAACTAAATTAATTCAATAAATTTAAATAACAAATTAATCCACCCCAAGTAAATCTTTCCAATTAAATTCAGTTAATTCCAGGGAATAAATTTATGTGTTGTAAACGTATTAAATAAAATATCTTTTCCCTCAGCAAATGTCTTTGTTTAGTTAATCCTTACAACTAAATTGTACTATTCATAGTAGAAGCCATATTTCATAATTGTTTATCAACAACTCAAGCAAATCAACACATTTATGTATAAAATATCTGCCAGCTTAAAATGTATGTGTAAGGATCTACTCCAAAAGCTTATATATGAAATTAGTTTTAAATGAATTAATAAATCAATAAAACTAGATGTAAACATTATTTTCCTTGTCTTACAATTTCCCTGACCTCTGGTTTAATTAAAATCTATACTTTGGTTGCTTAAAAGTTGTGCAATTTAAAACCGATGTATGAACCATATCTTTTTAAAATCCTGCTTAAACTACGAGCAAATCGGTCCATGGTTCATATGGAACTGATATATAAATTTTGAATTCTGTTCGGTTTGACAGGTCGAGGAGTTCCGAAGGTTACCTTAATAAACAACGGTGGTGCTATGAACGAATACCAATGCCTTGCTTTCATCTACGGCAAGGCGTGGTTTACCTGCGCAGATACACGTTTTCATATTCCCAACTACGATTTCCGAGTCTGTTTGTGTCCTAATTAATTTATTAACTAAACTTACAGGGTGTCCATTACTCTTTGTACATGCTTAATTGAAACTATCTTTTTTGCAAATCTCCTTCTATTCAGAGGAAACCTTATCATATTCCAACTTATTTTCCCTATTCCTAATTATTATGTATTTAAAAATTGGTAGTTGTCTATTGATATTCATTTTACATATAATTCTGCAGTGAAACAACTGCCACCATTGTATCGAATATTGCAAATATATCATCCAAATATCCCAAACATACCCTAGAGAAAAATGTTTCCTTTATTTCAGTTTCGAACCTGCCTATTGGTAGTGAAAGAAGTTATCCTCTACAGTTCCCTCATGTTTCTCGAGAAACATATTATTGACTTAGAAACAATCTTAAGTTAGATCTTAACGGTTTACGAAAAAAATTTTGTGGAAGTAAAATACTTGATGTCTTATTTTATTTGTAATTACTGTTATTATTATTTAGCCAATAGACGTCGAGAGTAATACAAATGGTCGCAACATTTTTTAATTTCTTACAACTTTATCGAATGTAACATTTCTGCCATCGTTTATTTACTTATTTATTTATTGCATACACTGTTCAATAGGTAAGATACCCAATTACAGAACAGGAATAAAGGCACACAAAACATTCATTACAACATATACAACAACATAGAAAGAAAGTAATATGAAGAAAAAATTTACTTAAATGTACGAACTATGAATAACTAATGATACGAAGAGAGAAAAAAAAATAACATGGAAAATGTTTAAATATAAAAACTATATATACATATATACACATATGTGATTCAAAGTAAATTAAGAAAAACAAAGACAATCACTGATTATTTAATTTAGAACATTTTGTTTTATGTCACTAAGGCTGCAATTAAAAATATCGAAGTCGCTACATAATTTGTTAGAAGTACTGCAAATCGTATATAAAGGTGAATTATTTAGTTCGTTGGTACGCGGCGTAGGTAAATAGAAAACTTGGTGATTACGAGAGGTTAATCTGGGAACGTGAAAATTAAGCTTACTAATTATTTCGGGTGCGTCAAAATCATTGTGTAGTATTTTAAACAAAAATACTTGAGAAAAGTTCGTACGCCTATCCTCAAGAGTAGTCATAGAATAACTTTGAAGCAAGTTACTTTGCGGAAAACCAATCACTGGATAGGTACCTTCGGATTTGAACCACAATAATTTAAGAAATCTACGTTGAACTGCCCCCAAGTTATTCTTGTGAACATCATAACTGGAACTCCAAATTAGCGATGCGTACTCAAGTTTCGATCTGACGAAGGATTGATAAAGAATTTTCAGAGTATCAGTATTAGTGAACTTTCGATAGTACGAACGATGAATCCAAGGGCTTTGGAGGCTTCAGACACAATGGTATCGATATGATCAGTGAAGGACAATTTACTATCAAAAGTTACGCCGAGGTCGCGAAATGTTATAGGTCTTTGAAGTATGACATTATCTAACCTGTAATCAAAAATAAAAGGTGATGTTTAAAAAAAAAGACATTACGTTACATTTACTAGGATTCATGAATAATTTATTTACTATACACCAGGTGTTTATTCTGTCAAGGCAAGTTTGAAGTTGAAAATAGTCATCGATTTCATCAATTACTGTGAAAATTTTTAGATCGTCGGCATATAATAGGTGAGGCAAATTAATTTCGTTCACTATGTCGTTAATAAACATGTTAACAAACAAGAGCCCCAGAATAGATCCCTGGGGAACTCCAGATGTGGCAGCAAATTCGATTAATTTGAACTCATTTAATGCAACGTACTGACTCCTATTCGTTAAATAAGATTTAAACAAAAGGAGCAAAGAATATGAGAAGCCGATTTTTTCTAATTTATTAAGTAAGAACTGGTGATCAAGTCTATCAAACGCTTTGGAGAAATCGGTATATATGACATCTGTCTGCCCACGTTCATCTAAGGATTCAGAAATATGTTGAGTTACACATAATAAATTTGTTGTTGTTGAACGCCCTTTCATAAATCCACGTTGATTAATAGAAATTTTGGTGTTAATTGAATGATATATTCTACCTATCATGCAGTAATATTTCTAAGATTTTGCAGAAGTTACAAATTACAGATATTGGTCTAAAGTTCTCAATATCTAGTTTGTTTCGTTTTTTGAGGATGGGACATACTTTGAAATATTTCCATAGGTCAGGAAATAGGCAGTTCTTGAAGATTAAGTTAAAAATTAGAGTTAGAGGATATGCAAAGATGATAGCGAAATCCTTTAATAAAAAAGCTGGAATGGAATCAGGACCGGTCGTCATTTTGGGTTTAATTCGTTTTAGAGCCCGAATAACCTCATCTTCACTGAAAGAGTTTATGCTAACAATAGGGTTATTGTTAGGTATATCGGCCTCAATGTGATTATGAGATAATTGTATGAAGAAATTGAAGAAAACATAAATATTTTGTTTAATATATTTACCTGGCTCATATCTCTATATTCACCTTATATTAGTACAATTATTAA
Organism: Stenurella melanura; assembly: GCA_963583905.1. Lineage (NCBI taxonomy): Eukaryota > Metazoa > Arthropoda > Insecta > Coleoptera > Cerambycidae > Stenurella > Stenurella melanura. The sequence continues at coordinate 49,724,756 of OY757311.1, forward strand.
CGATACTGGACTAATGGTAAACAATTTATTTTAATTAAATCAATTTACATTAAGTTATTACCTTCTTGTTCTAATGTAACCAGTTAAAAAAGTTACAATAATTAATTCCTTAATAGGGCGACCTCTCATCCCTGCACTTCTCTGAGATACGCTACAGGTTCTGGGTCGATGACTCTGTTCTTATTGCGTTATGTCGTCCCGTTTGTACCATAAGGGGAATCATACCGTACGAGATCATGTTTACGATACCATGGGAATTGTTACCTGAACAACCTTTAAAGAATTCATAAGCAATTCGCTTTCTTTGAAATGCTTCTATTCTAGCAACACTGCGAAAATGATACGAGTTTGTTCAAAAAAGGATAAAGTATGGTAAGAGAACCCAGAGCGACTTTAATGTTACATTTACTTTTGATAATAGCTTGAAAGATTTTTATATAAACAAGAATTTAAGTTCGTTGTTTGAAGTAATGTAAAATAAAGTAGTTACAGTTTTAAACTTTGCTAAAGAAAGTTCTTTGTTTACTTTACGTTCTTGACTTATAAATATGAATTTTAGGGACGGAAGTAAAACTGAGAAGTAAAAACTAAAACGATCAAATTGACAAACTTATGATTATTGGAACTAAAGTCGGTGTGTAAATTTTACACACTTTATAAAGTAAGAATAAATAGTAGTGCTAACTCCAAAAATAATAAAAGGTAATGTTTATTTAAAGTCTATTTGGAAATGAAATAATAAATGCAAATCCTATAAAACGTATTCAGGGTGCTTATTAGTAATTTATTTCTGATTGATTTTGATTGATTGATTTGCCAGCGTAAGGTAGGCATTGCTGCCGCTTCTGGACATCCAATCTAGATGTTTTTATATACCGCCGGACCCGCTGCATACACTGGATTGGATATGGGACAGCGAGATCCACATGACGCATGGGGTAGGAATATAGGATGGGAAGTCTAGGTGTTTGTGAGATGCTTCTATTAAGTTTACAGGCTTCTTTTAAGTTTACATGCTTCTTTTAATTCTTCTTCTGAGTCTTCAGAAACTTGTGTTTTCGCATCAACGTCCCGTATCAGTGCGTCCATTTTGTTTGTTTGCCAAGAGACTGGATATGGAGCATGATTGTTGCCAGCAGCGAGAGCAACAGGATGCATGGGGAGGTGTAGGTGTTTGTGAGATGCTTCTTTTAATTCTTCTTCGGAGGCTTCTGTTTCTTCTGTCTCAAGAAGCACCAGTAATTGGCGTGTTATCTCACAAATTAACTAATACTCTCACGAAGGAGCCGCAATAACTAACTAAAGAGGGAGAACTAAAGGAGCCGAAGGAACCCCGGTTTGTTCTGACTATTCAAATTATATGTTCAGCAACTGCTTTGTTTTGCAAAAGTTTAAACAATGTCAATGCTTAAGATGAAAAACAGAAGTCATGCAGCGCATGACTACCTGATCTTCGGCTTTTTCCAATAATTGTATTATTTTTTTTTGCAGAAACTGTATATTATTTAATTTTTTTATATTTGTATTGGAAATAAAGACCTTTTATTATTATTATTATTATTATTTATATATACTTGTGTTTTATTATTATAAAATTCTAATAATCGACATTGACTTTGTTTTATTGTTTTCAAATTTATAAATGGACTAGGGCCGTATATGTTCGTTTATACAAGCATTTGCTACTTTTCCGGATTTGACTACTTAATAATATTTCCTGCGTGGCAATACTACTAATTATAACTTATCTTTTTTTTCCACAGCTGGTATGTCTGTATTGCTTTATAAACGTGATGTTCATACCAATAACCATCCACTTGAAAGGGTCCCAGGTATAAATGTATGGGTCGTTCTGTTTCAGTCGACGACGGCCCAGCTAGGCACTGCACTAAACACGTGTTTACTTTATTTTTGGTACTATTAACAAACATTTTATCAGTAATTTCCAATTATTAATTCAGTGTGTGCTTTGTTCTTCTATTATTACACTTCACTTTACGCAGAGTTTTTTCAACTTATCAATGACGAGTTTAAGAGTTTTAACCGATTCTTTTTGTGTTTTCCTCGGGAGCGTCTCACAGCACAACCACCCTCAACGCCATCCACTTTCACTCTCTTTATTTGTAATTTATTTCTATTATATTTTAATTACATTGGTGAGCTGTACTTTTTAGAGAAAGTTTGTTCGAAGTACCTGTACTTGCTTCCCTGCCGACCTGTCCTTATCTCTGCCGTTGCGATATGTCCCTTGATCTCTCTCGTAAAAGTTATCATCAGCAAATTCAGACATCATAGCTGGGTTTAGCTGGTATTTCGTAGTTTAATAAAATTATTAATTAATATTATTACTATATAAATATTTAGAATTAAATAATAGGCGTGCATATCTTATAAAATTATTAGCAGTAAGATTAGGACCATGAAATAACTGGATAAATAAATTCAATAATTTATTCTTTTTTATCCCAATGTCATCAACAGGGACAATGGTACTCCTATAACTGAGCTATGTCTGAGTGATTTATTACTCCAAGGCTTTCCCAAACAGAGTACAGGTATATTTGTGACTGCAGGAAATAACGAAGAAAAGCTGCAATCGGGAGAGGCAGACTGCGAATGTCTATTTGATTTAATTGCTTGATTACGGCACAATTCACTTCTTTATGGTATCAGTGATATTAAGTGCACAGCTAACATTTTTTTATTATGAAGTAAGTGTGAACATTTCGGCAACGTCCGAGTGTAGCTTTTATTTGTTTCGTAATAGTTTTATCAAAAATGCTATTTTAGAGCAACATTAATCATCTGGCATATAGGTAAGGCTCACTCAAACCAGACAGACACATTGTATAATGTAGTTTCGATATTTTGTATATCTTTGGTTTGTATGTTTGGTCAAAATCATCAGTAATATGTTGTTTTAGCTATAATGAAACATGTTTTGGTTAAAATATGACAGTTTGGCGTCCGCCTATGACCCTAATTACAATAGCGCGGTAGAATATTCCCTACTCTACAAGTAACCTACACATACACGTATTTCATTTATTCGTTATTTGACATCAGCGTGATATGAAAAGAATTGTCTATACCAGAGGCTTGACATTTATTAATCATGGCGTGAAAGTAGACACCTTGCAGGTTTAAAATGTCTGCCGCTGTATATCCACTAACCGGGATGTAAATCTGCTTCTGGACCGCCACTAATCCGGATGTATACCAATCGCATTTTCGTATACACTAAGTGACAAGTAATCGATACAAACATATTCGCCTGATACAAATAATTGTAACCATTGTAACTGACATTTTGAGTTCGTGAAGTTTCCACCACTAAGAAAATTTCTGTCTGCTATGCTCTAAGGAACAGGATTAATGATGTCTCTAAGCTGTTAAAATGTGCCAAATTGCACGCTGACTCTCCTACCATAAGCGTGGCGATGAAAAAGTTTATTTTAATGATTAAAATGTAATAAGTGCTTGAGGTCATAAATTATAACTGTTGTAGACGTTATGGTTATCGGAAGAAATATAATATATCCGCAACATATGGCTCTTACATTTGTTTATATTTAAAATTATTTTTGTATAAGTTTATCTAGAAATTTATATTTCCAAATTATTCCAATAGATTTACTTACTGAAATGTATGCAATGCATTTATAAATAAATTACATAGAACATAATGGAGATCAGGCATATATTCATTCAATACAGGTGTTCTGATAATTGCACCAATTATTATCTTCAAATTATTATATTATATTATTATGCAATTAGAAAAGAAAGTAACTAAAATACCGAAAATAATCAACATTTTACAAGCCACACGACTCATTACAAATATATTGCTGCACGACATAAAAGACAGCAAGGGCGAGCAAGACAAAAAACCAAAACACAAATAGCGCTTATTCAGAAGTGGGACAACAGTACAATACTGTGAAGCCGATGCCAAAACAAAAGATGAAAAGAGGGTCAGGGAGAATATGATAGAAGTAGAAATCGCGGAAGACAATGAATCAACATAATTAACAACTACAGTCGGCTCAATCTTATAGAAGCTTAAAATGTACCTTCACCATTCTCATTTCCTGCAGCAGATGCCTACCGAGGGGAGCCTACGAGTAACAATAAATTTGATCCTAAGGAGATTCACGATAAATTATGTTGTGCAACACTTTTGTTATGCAACTTGTTGATGCGTAATCAAGATTGTAAATCACAAGCCTGTAGTTGGAACGTAGCTCCCAAAGAAAAGTAAGTGCAAAAATGACTGGATCCAAAAGTAGTTTTTTTATTATTTCAGTTATTTAACTCAATCACCGATGGCAAGAGCCGAGCTATCCCAATTTGTAAATTCTCTCGATCATCTTCTTCGTCCACGAGTACATTACTTGCTAACATTTAATAGTCAAGTAACACACTATTTTAGGATTCTCCCGAACAATGGAACACCCACTAAGCAATCCTCGCCTAAGACTGTAAATCTTCTGCATTTAAGTTGATATATCAGCCGCTAGAAGATGGAGCAAGTCATTGGCTTTTATAGAGGAGAAAGTGCAATATTTTGGATTTTCAAAATGTTATGTGAATAAACCATATAACATTTTAAAATTGTTGGGGAGCGTAGGCCACTGTGATGACGGAAGTGATTTCTCAAAGGGCATCTCAAAGGTCATCTGCCATAACAATACTACCGTCCTATAAATTACAAATTTTGTATTAGCCCCTTTTTACGTCCATTTGGTATAGCACAATGCCCTACGTAAGCAACTCTCCAACTGCAACATAAATAGAAAAACAAAATTAATAATCTACAAAACCCTTATACTGAACCAGCACATGACACATTTGCGCCAAAGGGAATAATGAATGGTAAACCACAAAGAAAATGAAAACAAGGAAGGCAGACTCTGATGGGAGGACGGAGTATTAGAGGATGCATCTAAATAGTTAGAGATCAGCTGGAAGGAATACAAGATTTTAACGCCATAGATGACGATAATAATAATATATAATATAATAATAATAATAATTGTTTATTAGCTACTAAGTATTTGTACAGAGAACAGAATAGTACACAACAAATTCAATTAACAAGCAAATAAACTAAGGTAACCCGCAAAGCCAGGGCTGTCCGCGGTTGAATTACCAGTAATTTTTTTCATTATTGAAATATTGTAAAATACATTTATATTTAAATACATGTACTTATAATATAACTATACTTCTATACAAGCAGTACATTACATATACGTACGATATACTATTACACATATAATTAAATAGGTAATATAATAGGTACCTGTATAATGAAATAGGTAACTATGTAATTTTTCCTACAGCTAAACATATTAACATTCCATAACTTTAAAAAATAATTAAACATGTATGTATTATAAAATAGATGACCTACGACTATAAAATGCGATTTCTGAAAAAATAGTAGCGTCTCGGTAGCGTATATTCAGGGTCTCATTTCTATTAATTTCTGTAATTCGGTTCTATTAAAGTTCAATACAAATTTTTTTAGTTTTCTTTTAAAGCCGAATAGGGAGCGACATGCTTTTAATTCATTCGGTAATATATTATATAGTCTCGGACCAAGATAAGCGGCATGCCGTTGGCCTATTGACTTGGAGGAGAACGGCGTTCTATAAGATGTGAGTTTATGTCGAGTGTGATAGTTATGATCTATTTCCACTAAATTGTCCTTATTATTGTGTTGTAAATTGATTATTGCTGTAAAATACAATTGACGCAAATCAAAAATTTTGGATTCTTTATAAATATCATCTGAGGGGTAAGTACTTGGTTTACCAAAGATTATTTTTAGGAATCTTTTTTGAATAACATTTAGTTTCTTTAAATATTCGTTGACGACTCCTCCCCATCCTATAATACCATAGCGGAGTCGAGATTCAATCAAGGCATAATAAATGGTTTTTAAATTTTCCACGTCTAATATGTTTTTCAGATATTTAAATCTATATAGTAGACCTCTCAGTGTTTGGGTAACATTTTGTATATGATGATTCCATCTAAGATGCTGGTCCATAGTAACACCTAGATATTTTATTGTGTCCGTTTGCGATATTTGTGTGTTTTCATCGATATTTAAGGACGTGTATAATGGTATATTCCTATTGTAGCATGTAAATGGTAGGTATTTTGTTTTTTGAAAGTTAATTGTAAGTAATTTATGGTCCATCCAATTTTTTATATTTTTTAGATCACTTTCAGAGGTGTCTTTTAAGTCCTGCCAATTTTCGCCTTGGTATATTATTGCCGTATCATCCGCGAAACTAATGATTGTGCCTTTGGATTCTAGTGTGAATAGACTGTTTATGTATATAATGAATAATAAGGGGCCCAAGACCGTTCCTTGTGGCACTCCATAAGTTATTGTACATTCGCTACTCATTGTTTTATCTATTTCAACGAGTTGTTTACGCTCTAATAAATAACTCTCCATGAGATTTAGGGTAATTCCCCGAAAACCAATATCCTCCAATGCATCTAACAGCTGTGTATGACTCACAGTGTCGAATGCCTTTGCTAAATCTAGAAATACACCCAAAGTTGGTCTGCCTGAATCTAATGCTTTATAAATTTTTGAGGTAATAAATGAAATGGCATCTTGAGTGGATTTTTGTTCTTGAAAACCGAATTGTCTGTCCGAAATTATTTTGTGTTTTTTTAGATATTCATTAATTCTGAGTTTCATTAATTTTTCAAATATTTTCGTAAAATTTGTTATTATTGAGATCGGTCTGTAGTTCGACAATTCGGTTTTATCGCCGCTCTTTAATAATGGTTTTACAATTGTAGTCTTGAATGCAGAAGGACATATTCCGGTTTCTAATATTTTATTTATAAGAAATGTTAGTTGAGGCGAAATATACTCTGCAATTTCTTTTATAACTTCCGCTTTTAGCCCATCAATACCTGGTGTTTTATTGTTCTTTAGTTCTTTTATTATACTTTCAATTTCATTTTTATATGTAGGTCGTAAGAAAAGGGAAAATTGTGTCGATGTTCTGGTGGGAACATCATCAGGTATTGTAATTTTTTCTGCGAGATTTTTTCCTACATTTACAAAATAATTATTAAATAAATTTGCCATTTCAGCTTTGTTGGATGTTGAATGATGATGATGATTGCGTGGCAGATAATTCTTATACATATCACTAAATGCACACATTGCACACTAATAGTTAGCGTTGTAGCCAGGTGCTGGCCAGGTAGGCAGCTTGCAGGGGCGCAACCCTCAGGGAGGCGTACTTTGCACCCTTTTAAAGGTATTGTGTTATTTCTCTTCCTAGAAAATAAGTATTTGGGGGGGGGGGGGCGCATAATTGAAATATTGCCAGTGGCGCTCATGAACCTACGATGCTGCCAATAGTCTTTATTATTGTGGAGTTAAGTCATTTTAATAACAAAGGTACATCTCAAAATCGTAGTTTCAATTGAACAAGCTATAACGCTATTCACGACTCAGAATCCTGAACTCTCATGTCTCATACGTTTCAAACACGCGCAAACTATCACTGACTGAGAAGAAAACAATATTCCTCGGAAGTATGCGATATTTTTGAAGATCTCGCCTTGTTGGAGAGTGAAAAGTAAAACTAAAATTTTTGTGTCGTATTATTTCACCTCTCTATATTCCATAACATTTTGTTAACAATATATTACTACGTTAATTTTCAGAAAATGCACTTAATGCATAGGTTCTGGCAAGGTTTTCGTGAGAATTTGTCTGTGTACGTCATCTGCATACCATTGTGTCTTACTTTGTCTTAATAATGTTACTTAAAATTTTAATTTTCGAATAATACTTCTTCTTGTTAGAAGGAAGTGAAACATAAATGCAATTATATGATAGTGAACTGAAAATCGATGGCTTACAATAATAGGTACTATTCAAAACCAATATTTCATTGAAAATATTAAATTAAAACGACTTGGGCAACTTACCGCCATCATGCAACTAATGATTTCATTTGGTAACGGTATCAAATACTTATGCAAGTAGCACTTGCGGCAATGGACAAAAATTATAAGTAGGTACATGCTTATTAAAACCATTAGACAAGATGATATTTCAATGCATGTCATTAGATAATTATTACATGTCATTACAGTTAGCAGACGTCTCACTTTTCATTATATGTTTAGATACGGAGTATTATATCTAACGTACAAATTGGCTGACAAACCACGCCACAGTTTTAACAAATAAAGGATTATAAACTTGCCGTATTAATGTTAACATAAGTGTTAACTGATAATTAACGTAATTTACCTCGAGCAAATATCTTTACTAATGTTGTTTACATCAGGTGGGAGTATAGTATCGTTTAAATTGATGCTTTGTATGTCCTTTTGAATAAAAATTACAGCATTAGTGCTGGAATTCACTACTAATTTAACTGTAATACCTTCTATAAACAGAACAACGCTTGTAGGGGGAGTGTCTTAGTGTATTGTCTTTCAGATTAATATAAATTATTAATTTTAGAATTGTGTCACTGATTAGCTTTTATTGGTATTTGCACTCTTATTTTAGAGTACTGATTATTCAATGCCTCTTTACTGGAAGTGGTGACTAGTTTGATGCTACAATTTGAGTTCTAAACAGTTTTAGAAATGTCTAGAATTTCTAGAATGACCAACTACTTTTGAATAAGGCCGAATAATCGGTATAAGGGAGGCGGAGATGTCTTTACGGAATATTGTCAATCGGGTTCCACATACCCAGTTAACATTTATAGTCAGAATTGCTTCAATTTGACCTACTACTAGACAAACATATTTAGTTTACCAGTTCAGTAACAGGCAAATTTATTTAAAATTGTAAATAAATGTATCAATGTGATGAGGAAAATTAAAATAAACTTGAAGACGAAAATAGACAAGTCCCTTTTGGACTTGCAAGTTTGATAGTCTCTTATGAACATATAAACTAAATTTCCATAGGCGGAGGACTTTTCCAAACATTTCTGACTTTGAGATCCATATTCTCTAAATATGAAAAATAAGTGTTAAAGTAAATAACGTAATAAGGCGATTAACTCTAAGTACATTTTTTGATAATTAGGTTAAATGTTCCTTTTGGTAATTTTCATGAGATCCATGACCTTCGTATGTACGGATTTGCAGCACGATTTAAATATTGGCATTACTGGGTGTCCAGAAAATGACTGTCGCGTTAAATCAAAATTTAACTCGATTAATGCTATTGACGTTCTTTTAAATCTTATCTCCCATAAATAAAATATAAATCGTCGGGCCTCCCCAGGTTATTTTCTTTAAGAAAATTATTATTTTTAGATAAAGCTGTCACCTGCATTTTACATTATCTAGCATCAATCTTACAGATTATTTTACACCCCGCAATTTTTGCAAAACTCTGTAATAGTTTGTACAATAAAGTTCAAATCATATAGATGATTTGAACTTCGTTTAATATGCTGCATACCTTATTTTTCACAACTGCACTAGTGAGTTATAGAAAGCATCTTGTCCCTTCTTTAACTGATAATCGATCTCTTCGAATTTAAAGGATACGCATACGGAGAATTTTGCTATGGCACCTTTAAAATATGTTACTGTTACTTGCAGAATCCTAAAGATGGGTACTGCACTTCCCTATTAGTTTCATACTACCATTATGGTAAAAAAGCGATTAATAAACCATTGTTGGTAGTTCGTTTTACAAATGTTAGGCAGTCGCGGTAATATAAGTAGCAGGGTACAGCAGTCTTGTCGGAAGTCGCACAGGTGCCGCAATCACAGCAGTCAACGCAGTCTCTTCGGCAGTCCATGTGCAAATTTTCAGAAGTAGTTGACCCTTCGAATAAACTTGATTAAATCTAAAACAAGTTTTTTCAGTTTCTAGGAAAAATTTCCATTTCTCATAGTACACATAATTTGACCAGATTTGAGATTTAATTTTCCATTTTTTTTGCTATCACTGTAACTATAATCAAGGTTATTTGTTAATTTCTACTGGAAATTATATTGGGATGTGACGTCTGTCAGGGCTTCACTATCCGCAAATATTGCAACTGTAGTCAACTCAGTCGTTAGTAAGTCGACAAAATATTAGATTACGCACAGGGCCTATCACGCTTCCCTGTGGAACTTCGGATAATAGGAAATCTAGTTCGTTTATACGCTTCTTGCATGACTGGGAAGTGTCTCCCTATTCGACAAGATTCAAATAATTCACACAGATATGCGATACATTTCTTTAACCACCATGCAGCAATACTTCATGTCATATGTTATTGAACGAATGATTTACGCCCAAAATAACATAGGTAAGCAGTGTCTGTTTGTTGTTTAGTTTCTTGATCAGTCCAGTTATTGAAACCTGAAATAAATTTAAGTGCATATTCAACACTGAATTTGATCATTTTTTTCAAACATGTTTTCTATATCAGCACCAAATTTCACAATTTTGGCCCGTATAATCATTTTCATTTCTTACGGAGAAGTGAATTTGTTACAACTTACTATAATTCATATGTGCAATGTTTGTCATGTTCTCAAGTATAGTAATTATACAGGGAATTGAATTTCCACGACAAGTTCCTTAAACTTAAGCTATCATCCTATATTAAGGAATGTTGCCGATGCATAATATTATGCATATTACACAACCATTCAATTTACTTTAAAAAAAACGTTGATTGATAAAACAGGATTAGGTAAAGCTAAGTTATCATTCTATTCTTCTCAAAATAACCCATTATAAATCAATTTCCATCTTGCGTTTAATCCACATGACAGAAAATTAAAACAAACCCACTCTTATGCACTACTTTCACATTTCATATAAGATTATTGTTTATTATTATCCATGACAAGCTTTTTTTTAAATTAATTATACGATTAAAGTATGCGACAGATTATTTCATCAAAAGGTAGATTAAAGCCAATATAGAATCATGTCATTGAAAGAAGCTGTTTCTTGCATTCAGGATGGGAATGAGTCTGAAAGCACTTTACGTGTAAATAATAGAAAAATGTATGGTTGTAAATTACAGAAATGTCATCGAACAATGACCTGTAAATAAAATTAACCATAAAAATATCAGAATATAATATTTAATTTTCTGATTTTATTACAAAATTGCAAAAAATCTTGTATTGTAAAAGTGAGTGGTTTTATCATTCTTCGCAATTATTCAACTCGCTACGCCGCTTATGTTGGTGACTGGTGAAAAAATACATATAGTATTTCCATTCTCAATTTAAAAATTCAGTCTAAAGCGTTGCTACCAGGATAAATCATTGCAAAGTCTGTTTGTGATAGAATAAGACCGAGACCGTGCTTGAATTTTACAAACGATATCCGTATACGGGTATATATGTTATGAGATTACGTCAAATGAAAGTAATCGCTTATTTACCTGGTTCACCATTACAAGTCCGTTATATGCTTTTGGTTCATTCTTAATATTGCCGGTAGCATAGCCGTAGGTTAAATGATATTTACATACTTTTACTGAATCATTAATGGAGTTGTTTATTAAACAAATATTATTTATTATATATAAAAATGTATTATAAATAAATAATTTACATCGTGCCTATCAATTAATATGAGGTAGTAAAACAATATTTACATTATTTAGAATAATTAACAAGTTATTCTAGAAATTATCGGTCGACGCTCATGATATCGCTGATATTATGAACTATTCGTTTGTCGGGTCTTTTTGAGGATTTTCAAATTGACAGTAGATATATTATGCTACTATATTGTTTTAACCCTGCGATGTCACATGCATGGTGTCTTAAATGTCATTTTATAACATTCAAAATGGATTTTAATTAATTGATTTGCCAGCGCAAGGTGAGCATTGCTGCCGATTTCGGCATCCAGTCTGGAGGTTCGTTCCAACACGCAGCTCAGTCGTCCGCCGAGCACGTCCAACTGATGGCCAAGCTGCGTGCCGGAACCAAACCTTGGATGTTTTATATACCGCCGGACCGGCTGCATACGCTAGGTTGGACATGACACAGCTTGTTGTCAGCAGCGAGAGCCACATGACGCATAGGGTAAGAATATAGGATGGGAAGTGTAGGTATTTGTGAGATGCTTCTTTTAAGTTTCCATGCTTCTTTTTTAGTTTCCATCTGTCATCATCGGATGGAAAGTGTAGGCGTTTGCAAGATGCTTCTTTTTAGTTTCCATGCTTTTTTTAAGTTTCCATCTATCATCATCTCTTTTTATTCTTCTTCCAAGTTTTTTGTTTCTTCTGTTCCTGAATCTTGTACACCTCGTCACTTCGTGTGTCTGCCAAGGCATACATAAAGTCGCTCGCCGCAGGGAGCTTTTATTTATTAACCGTTCCACAAGTAAATATCCATTTACGGTGGAAGTGCAAGAAAGAGCCCTGTCTCCTTGCCGTAGATAGAGCTTCTACAGCGGGTTGTGAGAAAGAGGCCCCAGAGAATATTTTGCACACCCTGTATATTAGTGTGTTTTTGTAGTAATTTCTTTTAACTGCGGTTTTCCTATTCCGGGTATTTTTCTATTTCATTACCTATGTTTAATGCCTTTGTCACTTTTACTTTTAAAATGTTTCCAATTTTAATAAACAAATAAACTAGTATTGAAAACTATTTAGTATATAGTATTTTTAACTGAATCTTCATAATCGTAGGGGGTCATGTGGATACTAGTTTAATCTGCATGGCCGTAAGGGACTGTGTGGATGCTAGTGTTAGAATGAGAATTGTCAAATAAGAAATTAGACAAATTCATTTTAGGATTTTAATTTGCTAGCATAACCAGAATTCAGGTTATCGAAAGAATGCAAAGATTTCATTAATATCTCTACACAAAGTTTTTCTTTTAGTTATAGATAGTTATTTTTTCTGCTGTTTGCAAAATCCTATAAAGAATGTTTCAATACAATTATAAGCAAACAAATAATAATTCATTTTTAAAAATAAACTAGTACATTAATAAACTAAAAATACTACTTAATAACTTATCTTTCTTCGTGTACAGCTGGTATGTTTATCTTGCGTTATAAGCAGTGGTTGCTCACACAAGCCCAATTGAGGCGTCTTGAATTTATAAGGGCCCATACGCTACACCACCCGTGTTCACTTTATACTATTATTAACACAAATTTTACAGTAATTTTCAATTTTTAATTTATTCCGTGCATTGTTCCTCTATCATTACACTTTATTCTATGCAGAATTTCTTTAATCTACCGACGATTTAAATTTTATAGAGTTTAATGGCATTTTAACCGGTTCTTTTGCTTGTTTCGGGAGCATCCCTCACAACACGTCCGCTTTCGACGAAGTTAAACCGACTCTTCTGTCACAGAATGTTCACCAATTATGGGATGACAGATTCCACTGCACAACATTAGTCGATAATAGTATATTATTCAACGAGCATGTAATGATGGCTATTATGCACGAGGGTGAAGTTTAAGACACAAGCCGCAGGCGAGTGTCGTAAATCACAAGAGTGAATAATAGCCATTATATGCGAGTAGAATACTATACTTTGTCCACGACCATTAAATATTTAATATTTATTTAATTCATATTCATTTCATTTCTCCTATTTAAGAAAGATTCATGTCTTCATATATAATTTTTTTGATATTTCGAGCAACAAGTTTAATGAGGCGATTTCTGCAGCTTCCTTTGTCTCTGGCGGTTTAAAAAAAATCTCATTTTCACTGTCACTATCCATTTATTTAATTTTATTACTTTTTTTGAGTACCTAATATTTAAAATTATTGTAAATAACGTTGGCGTTGAAATCGCACAAATTCTGACATTTCAAATCAATTACAGAATTACGCTTTAACACATTGTCATGGCTTACTAATAAAATAATACAGTTTGTAGGCACGTATGTAAATGGTTTCAAAAACAATGTTCGGGATTGTCGCATGTTGCTAATAGATGATGGTTTAAAAAAAAAACCTGCAGTTTTTGAGTGCTCATTAAAGCACCTCTTCGGCATGTACCATTTGAGTGCTTCCTAGAAAACCTAGAGAGACAACACTTGTCTTTTGGTTGCTGCAATTTTGACATTTTAATTTTTAGTAAAAAGTCACTAATGTTATTTCTTATAAACAACTGACTGTCCTCATTATTCACTGTAATCAGTGAATAATGAAATCATTATTCACTGCAGGGAATAATGAATAGTATTATCCTTGAGGAAACACATACATAATGAGTACATTATTTAATAGTCGTGGACAAATAGATAAATATAGGCGACAAGCACAGGTTGCCCCTATTACAGAGGACCATGGATCGGCACTCTAATTTTCATCGTTAATTTGAATAATGGAGCAAATATCTTAGATTGTTTTATTTTGTTGTTGGAACCCCTGATAGTACCGCCATATTTTACTAATTGGAGGTTTACAAAAAGAAAAAAGTTTTCTGGATCTGGGGTCAGATCATACGTTTCTTATTTATTTTTCGACGCTGAATTCGAATCTGTTTTTAGTTTTGCTCTATCACGTCAGGATTTTGAGATATATTCTAACCTAAAAGTTGGACATATTTGAGGTTATGTAGCTTTGAGAATTTTTTCTCAAGAAACCATGTGCGGGATCTTAAAGTACAAGTCTTCACCTTTAAAATACCGTTGACTTTGCTCAAATATCTTTCTTTTCGCCGATATTGCAATTTAAATAATGACCATAAGGTTTCCGTACTGATTAAATGTATTGGAAAAGATATGATATGAACAGACAATTTTAAAAATTCGATATCTCAGCGAAAAAAAGGACATTTGAGCAAACTCTACGGCATTTTCAATAGGAAGATATGTACTTTAAGATCCCATATATGGTTTCTTGAGAAAAAATAATCTCAAAGCTACATAACCTCAAATATGTCCAACTTTTAGGTTAGAATATCTCAAAATCCTGACGTGATAGAGCAAAACTAAATACAGATTCGAATTCAGCGTCGAAAAATACATAAGAAACGTATGGTCTGACCTCAGATCCAGACAACTTTTTTTTTTGTAAACTTGTGTAATGAATGGTATATTAATTTATTCATTTCTTTTCAGGTACGTTCTACATATTTATTATAGGACTTTGAGGGCTTTTAAATTGGTGAGTAACATTTTTAATAGTCTTTAACCAAGGAAATATTTGAATTTCTTCAAGACAACTGAACAACCTCTAAACTTTTTACGAACAGCATAAGTATGTTACTTTTCTTAAACACAATTAATCTAAAAAACAACGATTTCTTTGTAAAGAACGTGTTTATATTCGAATTTGTTATAAACAGTAATCTTTGAACGAATAAAATATTATAAATTTTTACAAATGGGAGAATTAGAACAACGGGGTTCGAAATTATGGAAGGAAACATAATTTTATAATTATTGGCAAAGTTTAATATAAAAAACAGTTAACGTAGTTTCTTTGATTGTATTTTAGAGATAAACCATCAGTTTTTTGCTACACGAATTTGAAAATGATTTAAAAAAAAGCGATTTTTCAAAATTGTTTGTTTTTGTAAATATCTAGAAAAATGTGCATTTTAGGAACACTCTCATTAAACCTTAACTAAAGCGGTCAAGATTAGTATTTTGCTTCCCGATTCGTCTCGATTGGATATTTTTAAACGGCATTTTTTAAACTCTACTTTAGCCTATTTTCAACCATTAATCTATAATATAATTTTCAGTTTAGATTTTGAAAAAATATTCAATAGAGGTCTATACCTAAGACATATGTTATCATTTATCTTTTTTTTACTATAGTCAAACTCATACGAAGTGTCAACAGACTTCATTTACATGGAATGAAAGGTTTTGTGTCACAAGGACCTGATGCAAAATCTGAGATATACTTAATGTTATTATTTATTCTGTTTCGAAGTACAGGCCCTAGAAAATCGTCGTTTACTTCATTTATCGAATATTGCATGATGTTGGTCTTAAATTAGGCCATTTTATATTTTTACTTCCTAACGTCACTTTAGTTGTTGACGATATTAAAAACATCTATGCCATAATATTTTAATTTTGATATAAAATCATTATTAATACTTATAGAAAATATATAATAATTTTGGCCTTAAATTCTTGGAGCTTACAGTTTATTTATTAAAATTTTAAACACAGATTCATTATCAGAGAGCTCGAAAACCCTAAGGGAATAATGCCAGTGTAAAATAACTGAAATTATTCGAGTTACACCATTTTCAAAATTATTTTTTCATAATAGAGCGGTATTCCCAGAAATAAAAAAAATACATCCGGCGGGTGGGTGGTACAAAAGTGGTAAAAAATTTCATTTATAAATATAGCAAGCTATTAAAAAGTCGTTAAGTAATTCCATAGAGGTCCACTCGATTTTCTAATAACTTGCTTTTTTGTGCATCACTACACATGAACCATTTTACAGAACTTACGACTTTTGTTTGTATTTTACACGTTTCCAAGAATAACGCTGAAATTATTAAATTTTGAAGAGGTTCCCCTATAAATAAACAAGCTAACTATTATAAACACTCTTCGCCGATTTACTGCACTTTTTATATAATTGTTGCACATTCTATAAAATACTCTTTGCAGTTTTTTTGATAAAAGAATATTTGGGAATAGTATAATAATGTTAGTTTGTATTAGCGAGTGACGTCTTTGTCTAACTGCGAGATGAATGGAAGCCACCAAGGCTTGGTCCATAATCTTATCGCATTTGTGGCAAAACTGCTGTTAAGTTGATATACTGGTATATGAATAAGGACTATTGCCGGTTTTGTAATGTAGCAATATTTTATAATATAAATATATACATTTAAAGAGCTTAAATAATTAATAACTTTTTTATTTATTGATCGATCTTGTTAAAAAATAATAGGGTTCTTCCTCTGGTTAACAGTAACTTAGTGTCCAAATTTTACTATAATCCCACTTTTCGTTCTTAAGTTATCGTGCGTACAAGAAACGTGACGCACGGACAGACAGATAGACGGGCGGACATTTTGAAAGTTGTTCAGAATTCAATCACCAACACTGTGATATGAAATGTTTTCCCTACGAGCGATATTATGGGTTGTGCCGATCGAATACAATATACTCTTCGTTTTGTATTTGCGAAGAATATAATAATTGAGATAAAAAAACGGGAAATAAAAAAATATAAACGTATGCACACGATAACTAGGCCTTCATACTCAACATGGCTTAACCGCTATCGTTTACCGTATGTCACATTTTTCACCTCAAATTTATTTAAACTGTAAACTGAATAAATATCGCAGAATCGAAACACGTTTGAAGGTTTCCCGGGAAAATTTGGCAATTTCAGCTGGACTTTATGCGTTCAATTGTTTCCCACGCAACAACGTTCGTGCTTAAATTGACAGAATTATAGGAAAATCGTTAATCATTCCTGTTGCCATTACCGAAAATCTTTTTGTAATCTACTTTGATAAAATGTATATTTAATGTCATGTTTTCGTGTTCGGTCAACCTAATATTTAAATTAAAGTGATATATGAATCACAGGGTTTTATTAACTGATGTTTTTCAACGAGGCATCTGCGGATTTCTCTGTTACAAAATAATAAATTACATACCATGGAACTGTAAGTGACATTTTACAGGTTAAAAATGCAGTTTGGGAAAGCAAGGTCTCTAGGGTCAAGGTTTTCTAAGCATCCGAGACCTGAGTAGTCACTTACTATTTACTGTTAGTAAATGGTATTTTGCAACACTTGTGATCGAATTAAAGAAAAGTAATAAAGAGTTAAAATTGAATTATTGACAACGGTCCGTCAAAATGGCATTTTCATATTTTAATAAACTGGGTATAACCTAAAACTTAACAAAGGAAAGCTTAATAAATAAACAATTTGTTGGAAAGTCAAGTTTGACATGCAATAGTCTGAAGCTGTATTCATAATGGAAGAGACGCATATCAAGGAAGCTGTATTTAAAACAATATCTTCACTATTATGTATTCGTGCATATTGCTATGTTCAGTGGTGGTGCATGACTTCCTCCATAAGCTAAGTACTTCTATTTTCAATGTCCAGATATATGTCGATGACCTGGTCATTACCATAAGAGTAGAGTTTCTGATTTCCCGACTTTTTTTCATTCTCGGGAATCGGGAAATAGAATTTGCCGTTCCCGGCAATCCCGGGATTCCCGGGAAATAATACATTTTTCATATGTTTCTTGAAAAACACAAATTTTTTGTTTCAAAATGTCACACCATACAAATATTCATTTTTTAAATTTTCTTTTCTCCTTTGGTCAAAAAATAAATTCGTCAGTTGTGTTTTGCTTTATTTATGATTAAAAAGAGACAACAACACTAACTACAGGAAATAACACAAAAACGAAATAAAACATAAATGCTGACTTTGTGCCGTCCGACGCTCACGCTCGGTAAAATTTCGGAGCTCGAAATTTATTATTTTTAAAACTCATTTTTATTTCCACGGGTCGGGGAAATCCCGACTGTTATTTCCCGGGAACGGGAACGATAAAAAGTGACACAATTCCAGGGAAATCCCGTCCCGGAATTCCCGAGACAGAAACACTACATAAGAGGCAGACATGAGATGATGATTGTGATTTCAAATCTCATCCAAATTGCTTTAAACATGATGCTCGTCAGAGGGCCTTAGTGTCAACTCGAGCAAAACAGTTGTTCCATTTACCGAAGGAAGAAAACTAATTTTAAGAGCTCTTATGTTAAATGGGCCGGTATTGAATTTTTTCAGTGAAATTAAATTTCTAGGAACAATCTTAGATCAAAAACTTACCTGAAACCAACGCTTTTTGGAAGACTTGGGGTGTAGAAGTGAAAATGATATTTTGGCTATTTCGGTTATTAGACATGATGATCAACACTTCATATGTATCGTGGCCAAAAACTGAAGAAAAATTAACATAAGTAAAGTTACAGGAATTACAACGCATTGCCTGTTTGGGGATTACAGGGCCAAGATGCTTTTATCCCACAACAACAATACTAAAGCTACTTCCTCTACATAGACACGTGTCATAAGGCATCAACAAGTATTCGCATTTACGACCAGGCCACTTGGTTAGTGAGGGATGTTTGAAGCTAATCCAATTGATGTCACTGCCCATACCCATTAACTCAATGCCAAACCAAGCAGGGCTTTTGTTCCTTTGATGTGCTGACTGAGAGCCATCAAACGAGCAATGTCGAAGCACTGTGGTTAGAGAAAGAGTTACTTATCTGATATAAAGATGGATCGAAGATGGCTGAAGAGGTTAGTGTGGACCTAGCAGTGCCTAATTGCAGGATATCCAGAGACCTAAATAGAACTCCAATCTTATAGTCAGAAATCTATGCTATGATCTATGTGCTCGGGAATGCATTAACAAAGGCATTCAAATGGTAAAGTAGTATACTTTGAGACCATCAGGTAGCCCCTGAGAGTCTTCACTCTTCGGTTTTAAACCTTTGAATTTCAAATCGCCTGAAAATACAGAAAGTATCTGAAGCAACTGGCAAAAACAACATGGTTACCTTGATACGGATACCAGTGTACGAGGAAATAGAAGCTAATCAATTATCTGAGAGTCGTTGGTCCGGAAGTGTTCTGTGTCTTATCTAAAGGACACATAACAGAAGATATTCTACAATAGGAAGAGGAACAGAAACATTTCTACTGGAAGAATACACCAAGTTAAAGACAAGCGAATAAGTAAGAATGCCTGAAGGCTTCGAGCTCCACAGGTTTGACTTACAACTAATAAGAGGCCATTGCACTTTGAGATTTTAAGAATACGGGCAAGGCAGATGATAAGTGCAGACACTGTGATACTGCAATAGAGATGATGGAACGTATGTTTTTCAAATGCAAGATGTTAATTCGCATTGGGCTAAAGTACCGTGAAGGCGGAATTAAGAGCTAATGAAATTAGCTCCGAATTAGCCAAGCTAAACAAAAATATTAGGTAAAATATTTTTGCTTATCTTGGCAGGTATTTAATTTCCTTAAATTGGTACATAATATTAAATTACACACATGGACTATATTAGTTATTTATGCACCAAGTGCGTTATATAGATTATAACGCCCGAAGGGTAACATGATGCAGCCCGAGGGCCTTTGTCCCGAGGGATGTATGTTGCCTGATGGGCGTTATGATCTAATAACGCTCGTGGTGCATAAAAAATTCTATTTTCCACGTAAAACATATTTTTCTAATAAAAAATTGACTTTTCATTCTTTAAATACATTTAGTAGTCTATGACACTTTGACGTTTATTAACTGTGTCTGATAGTTGTTGATATTTTGACGCTTGTCGATGTTATAGTAAAAAGGAAAATTAATATGGAAATACTACAAAATATTAAAAACAATGCGGGAGAAGCCACAGAAAATGTAATGCCGGTCAAATTCAAACCATTATAGGATAAGGAATATGAAACATTTACTCTTTCTTTGCTTCTCAAATAAGAGGGCGTTATGGCCATACCGCCCGCTCATTATGCCCGTGGTAATTATGAGCGTCTTTATGGTAACCGTATCCAAGGTATAATAAACAAATAATATGCAGGTGAAAAATAATAGTATATTATTCAACGAGCATATAATGATGGCTATTATTCACGAAGGTGAAGTTTAAGTAAATCACAAGAGTGAATAATAACCATTATATGCGCGTAGAATACTGTATTTTGTCCACGACTATTAAATATTTAATATTTATTTAATTCATATTCATTTCATTTCTCCTATTTAAGAAAGATTCATATGTCATCATATATAATTTTTTTGATTTTTCGGCAACAAGTTTAATCAGGCGATTTCTGCAGCTTCCTTTACCTCTGGCGGTGTCAAAAAAATTTCGTTTTCATTGTCAGTATCTATTTGTTTAATTATATTGCTCTTTTTGAGTATCTAATATTTAGAATTACTGTAAATAACGTTGGCGTTGAAATCGCACAAATTTTGACATTTCAAATCAATTACAGAATTACGCCTTGACACATTGTCATGGCTTACTAATAAAATAATACAATTTGAGGCACGTATGCAAATGGTTTCAAAAACAATGTTCGGGATTGCCGCGTGTTTCTAGTAGATGATGCTTTGAAAAAAACTTGCAATTTCTGAGTGTTCATTAAAGTACCTCTTCGGCATGTACCATTTCAGTGCTTCTTAGAAAACTTAGAGAGACAACACTTGTCTTTTGGTTGCTGCAATTTTGACATTTTAATTTTTAGTAAAAAGTCACTAATGTCATTTCTTATGAACAACTGACTGTCCTCATTATTCGCAGTCAATAATGAAATCATTATTCACTGCATTCCTTGAGGAAGCACATACATAATGAGTACATTATATAATAGTCGTGGACAATTAGTATATTATTCAACGAGCATATAATAGCCATTATATGAGAGTAGAATACTATACTTTGTCCACGACTATTAAATATTTAATATTAAATTAAAATTCACCTTCATTTCATTTTTCCTATTTGAGGAAGATTCATGTCATCATATATAATTTTTTCGATTTTTCGAGCAACAAGTTCACTGAGGCGATTTCTGCTGCTTCCTTTATCTCTGGCGGTGTCAAACAAATCTCGTTTTCACTGTCAGTATCCATTTGTGTAATTATATTACTCTTTTTGAGTGCCTAATATGTAAAATTATTGTAAATAACGTTGGCGTCGAAATCGCACAAATGACGTTTCAAATCAATTACAGAATTACACTTTGACAACATTGTCATGGCTTACTAATAAAATAATACAGTTTGCAGGCACGTAGGTAAATGGTTTAAAAAAAAATGTCATCATTATTCACTGCAGGGAATAATCGATAGCATTATCCTTGAGGAAACATATACATAATGAGTACATTATTTAACAGTCGTAGACAAAATATATTTCAGCCCTATAACCATGGTAATTAGTAATGAATTATAAGTTCGACTTACTCTAACGAATATTTTTGTATCACCTACTAGAAAGGTAATGCAAGCAAACATGTTTTGCAATTCTGTACTGAAATGTCAACTTTTCAGTTATTATTAAAGCCAAAAAATACATTTTCTCACTAGTGAAAAAAATAATTATATTTCACTCAAAAAAGTACTATTTTCAGAGGATCTAAACAAGCTAATATTCAAAGAAGGAAATACATTTATTAGGAATAGTTGTGTTATAATTTTCAACTCAACTGAATGTGTTAAAGCAATTTTTTTTATTTATTATAAATATTAATAATACCATTTTCATCTTCGTTAAAATGAATGGAACGTACTAGATCTTGAATACTAATACCAGAAATGCTATCAAACAATGGCATCTAAATGAAATTAATCATTTTATGCCAGAATTTAAAATTATTATTATTTTTTTTTATTATAGAATTGAAAAAATGTTGTATGTAATATACCGCAAAAATGAGTACTTATTTCATTCATCTTCGCTTACGACTCGTGAAATAACACCTACTTTTTGCAACTTATTGCAAAAATAACCATTATTCTTGAAATTATATAGAACAATTATTAGTAAAGGAGATATCAAAAATCGCCCTTTTTACCTGGAGCTCGACATTTTTCACGTGTATACGTGAATTTAAAAACCTCAGCTGCTTCCTCTCTAGATAGCTACCAGAAGTACCTCTATGTTGACATAAGATAGGAAAAGATGTAGCAATATGATATATCGAGCGATAGGTAGTGGATGCCAGATCAAGAACCGCGGCAGCGAGAGGAGCCACTCTTAGAAGTAGGCTGCGAGTGGTTGCCAACATTTCCACCCACTTATGGTTTGTTCGTGAATTGCAGACTGACTTTTTGTCGCATGCATTGCTCTTGGATAGACTCCGGTGACTCATCGATGGTTATTAGACTCGAGTCCGACACGCGCTTTTATCGTCTTGTTTTATAGGAAAACAAATAATTATGCAAATCATGTCTAGTTTAGCCTTCTAACGTCCACTGAGGATTTAATTTAAATGCAACAATGTTAACAAATTCGAATATACTATCAGATCATACAAAATCCAATAGTAAAATGTACGGATCACATAAAATAAGATTACATATAGGTAGTTTGTTTTAAACGAGTTATTGGAATTGGAAATATCTGCCTTATTATTACGGTTAGTCTACATCCTATTGAGGATTATACACGTATGCTTTTAAAGTGTGGAATTAACTTGATGTGTATTCTGGAATTTTTCAGTCAGCATACATGAAAATTATTTTACTTACATAAAAGTATAGTAGAAATTATTTCGTGAACACCCCATTTTTTTAAAGAAAGTATCAAATAAGTGGATCTTTTTTATTACTAGCCTTTAAAAATGTTTCAGTTCGACTCGTATGTATGATTTATTATTGTGTCTTCAATTACTACTACGTCATCGTTAAGATGATTTCCATGTAAATCTCTTGAAAACCGTAGAATATGGTCCGACGGCGGTACAAAATTAGTCATCAAGCGTAAGGTATTTGAGATTTGAAATAATTTTAATAAAACTTGCCATATATTATTTATTGTAGCCTAAAATCGGTCTATAGAGTGGAATTAGACAAAAGTAGACGAAAATTGAATGCGTTCGCTATAGGAAGTCACATGGTTTAACGGGTACATTTAATAGTAAGGCATAGCTTTGAATCTGATGCCATTTTAAATAGTGGGAACATTGTTAAATCTACGTTTAAATGTGCAAAAATGATGAAAAATGTTTTTTTTTTAAGTAGCTCCTATTGTCAATAGAAGTATCCGTTTTTTCTGGTGTGTACGTAATACTTAATTTAATGTCTTATTGATCAAAATTGGTTAATTATTTGTTTAAATAATGGTGAAATACTGTCGGAATTTTAAAGTATGTTTCATTTCGTGAAAAAAGTTCGTTTTATATTATAGTTGATGGAATTATGAAATTTAAGTATTCAACTATGTACAGTGTGAACCTAAATAAACACACAAAATTCATATCTTTGGTGTGAGTCATTTGTCTAGCTAAATAATTATATCCATTCAAATTGCCCTCAATGAAGAAGGACCAATGGCATGGTTTCCAATTATTCCCTCCCAAACATTAACCTTTACAGGATTTTGCGCATGTAATTCTCTCATTCAGTGAGGATTTTCATTAGCCCAATAGCAACAGTTTTGACAATTAACATGTTCATAAACAGTAAAAGTTAATTCATCCGAAAACAAAACATTTTCTAGTTGGATAACATTGCTATCTAACCTTTGCATCATTAGTTCACAAAAATACGTTCTTCTATCAAAATCGTCTTCACTAAGCTCCTAAGTTGAGGCTAGTTTATAGGGATGCATTTATTTTTTTTAATACGCGAATAATTGAGGAATGGGAAACATTCAATGCTGAAGCTGCTTGTACCGTCGTGAGCAAAAAAAAATAGGGCAAGCCTTATAACGTATTTAAAAAAAATCTAGTTGTGTACATCTAACTTTAATTTTTGTGACATTGTCAGTTAGTTGTCAAAATTCATTGCAAGTTTGCCAAGACTAATATGCCCCATATAAGCGATTTAGTTAAAGCTGGAGTTATTGCTAAAGCAGAAGATGGATGGTCAATGAGACGAAGGATACCAACTCAACAGAAAGATTTGCAATTGGTAAATAAATTAGTAGAGAATCCATTTCACTCAGTAATTCAGGTTGCTGAAAAAAATATTATTACTAATGATTATTATATAAGTTTATTTAATTCTATGCCAAACAGATTTAAGTTATAAATAGAAATGGTGCAATAACAAAATGTTAATAGTTAGCTTCTTGTTAAGTTGGATATCCTTTGTTGCCTTGATCCAGGATTTCTACTAATGGTACCGTTTATTCTTCACTTTTTTAAAATGTTAAACAGAATTTTTGTTAATGTTATAATGCAGTGCAATATATCTCATTGATAATTCATCTTCTGCCTTAGCAATAATTACAGCATTGCAATAAAAAATATAATAAAAGTGCTAACTGTATTATTTCGGTTACTTATTACATATTCAAATAGAGACAGATTTATATTAGAAAAAAATAGTTGCACCATTTTTTTTGCTCACGACAGTACCTTGGGATATAGGCTGCAAATTAGGAAATTTTTGTTGAAATAGGCGAGCAACTTCGTCCTGTGACCGCACTCTATCTCCGTAACCAACCATATGTAAAATTATTATTTTATGTATTTCGTTTAAATAAACCACGTTTAGAAATTACAGTAAGCAAAACTCAAACAACACGCAGAACACTGACAAATATTTATTGACAACTATAACAACTATTTATTGCTGTTAATCGCTATCAGCGCGACGTTTTCATTAAAACTGGCTATGAAGAATTTTGATGCTTTCTTGTCTTCTTTTTGATTGATAATGTTGAAAAGGAACAATGAAATTGTTCTTGCTAGTCTGTAAGAACAAAACGCTTAGTCTCATGTTTTTCGTTTGTTGTAGCGAATGTCATCAAGCAGACCGTTAATTTTTGCAATAAATATTAAAATCATAGCATTTTATCATAGAGAATTAAAATACCTTTCAAATGAGGTATCACAAGCCCCTACTTCCCATTTAAAAATTTATGAGTTGCAACTATCACTTGAAGGGGGTTGAATTTAGGGATGAAATTTGTACGTTGTAGGATGTCATTTCAGAATACAAAATCGACATGTCTCGAGATTTTTTATAGACAATAACTGAGCTACCTACTGAATTTATTATTAAATATGGTTTCTCATACAAATAAAGATAAATTAAACATGATTTTAATTTATGAGGAATGTCGTGAAAATGCTTCAAGAGCTCTAAGTTTATAAGAAATACGTTTTCCTGACAGACCTTTACCAGATCGGAAAACTTTTGTAAGTTTGTGTTCTAATTTGAAAAATTATGGAGGTTTTAAGAAACCAAACACAACAGGAAGAAAAAGAACTGCAACTGATGAAACTATTGCATTCGTATTACATCAAGTATAAAATAACCCAAACATGTCAGTATGTAAGTTGACGGAAAAAACAAATATTGCACGTTCCACCTGCCACAGAATTCTTAAAACAAACATTTTTTTTCCGTATAAGGTTCATTTGATTCCAGGGGACAATGAGCGGAGATTAGATTTTTTGGCGCAATTTTCAAAATCCAAATCTTTTAGATACAATTATGTGGAGTGATGAAAGTCGATTCCACAACAATGAAGTAATCACAACACATAATTGTCGTTACTGGTCTCAAGAGAATCCTAGGTGGATGAGACATATCAGATCCCAGAATCGTTTTGGAGTAAATGTTTGGTGTGGTATAGTTAATGGTTACATTGTTGGCCCATATCTCGACCATGAGAATTTAACAGGTGAAAGATATTTACAATTTTTGCAAAATGATTTACGAGTACTATTAAGGAATTTGCCCGCTCAGTTGGATAATATGTCGTTTCATCAGGATGGAGCAGGCCCACATAATTATCATAAGGTTGTGAATTATTTAAATCAAACATACCCAGGAAGATGGATTGGTACCAATGGAGTTCTTAGATGGCCTGCTCGATCTCCTGACATTACTCCATTAGACTTTTATTTATGGGGATTTTTAAAAAGTGTACAAAGAAGACATGGCAGATCTTTATAATAAAATGTATGCTTATAATTGTTTTTTATTGCTTAAATGTTTGAATTATATGATAAATAATATTTTTAGTTTTTTCCAAGGGTTACTTCAAATATATTTAATTCATAAGATATGAAAAATTCTTTAAATATTTTCTTCTAAAATTTGTAAATTAAATACAGATTGTCCCACTTAAAGGACTGAAATGTTGAAGAGATTACAATTATTCAATATTGGCAAATGCCAACATTTGGACTAAAACGATTAGTTTTATGGTATTTTTTTAGAACATAATCTGCTTAGAAATGCATTTTCTTTCACATAAACCCCATTTCAAAGTTTCTCCCAACGAAATGTTTCTTTAGAGCACAGCGCCGTCTATATAATGATATATTGAAAAACAATTATATTCAAAAATGAAGCTCTCTTTATGCTCTACAAATTGGCTTTTAGAGAATTAAAATATCTCTATTCGTTTAGAATATATCCGGCCTGGAAGTTTTTATTGGGACACCCTGTATATCGAGGGGGAATTCTGAGATATTTTTTAGAATCACCAAAGGAAGGTTCATGCGAAAATCTAGCTTTCCTGGAATTTTCCCGAAGTTTGACCCTTTTTTTTAAATTATTTTGGTAATGAAAAGATTTCTAGATTTTGGGATCATTGGTAATATCTAGGAATCGTTAAGATGTGTCAAATTATCGTTTAAAAAAGAAATGTGAAAGATAACATTTATTCTTTCCACGACCACACGCCTACTCATCTTAGACATAACCTTGAGCCGATTTGATGTGACAAGAGGTATGATACAAAAATAAATCATGCTTCTGTCGTTCCTAAATTATATAACACGTTGTACCCTCCACTATGAAACTGTACGACAGCGGGATAAAATATATACAAGCTTTAAAATTTATGGAGAGAAAAATTTCTTAACAAATGTATAAATTAAAGTTCAAATATCCTAAACAATTTATAATAAGATATCATAGAGAATGAAAAATTCCGTAAACACATTTTATATTCTAATATCCAATAAAGGCAGAACGGGTCGTTTGTAATAGTTCAACTAAGTTAATCCCAAAAGTTACTTAAAAGATAAATTGATGTAAAAAGGCGAAGCATCTGCCCCGCTGGTTTTTTAAAATGGATTTATCTTGTAAAGCTGTTACATATACGACATACAGAAAATGGCTGTAATGTTCATCTAGAAAAATCTTGCATGATAACTTGAATGTTGTGTACACGGTGAACCCGAATTAATTGGAATATTTTCGTGATTTCCACCCACTGTTTTTCAACTGCTCTTAATTACGGTAAATTGTTATTTTTTATTATACCTGAATTATAATTTCCGTTTTTAAAACTAAAAAGCGTGCAAAATCGGGCCTTTAAAGCACTAATGCTTTAAAGTTGCTTAGGTAATAACCAATTTTAAACAATGATAAATACACAGGGTTTAGCAACCAAACAAAAAAATTCTAACCGTCTATATGTTACCGATTAAAAATGAAATTCAGAGATTACCTTGTAAAATTAAATTAATTATTTTTTTTTATTTTTACTTTGCAGTACAGGTATAATAAAAAATAGCGTGTAATACACGTTAGTCCATTAAAATATTACAAAATTTTGGCCGAACTTTGCATTTTGGGTAGGACAAGATTTTTCCTTTTGATGTTTACGGGGGGGTCGGTGCGAGTATAAAACTCGATTTTCAGTGTTAACCCCCCCCCCCCC
This sequence comes from Stenurella melanura, assembly GCA_963583905.1. NCBI lineage: Eukaryota > Metazoa > Arthropoda > Insecta > Coleoptera > Cerambycidae > Stenurella > Stenurella melanura. The sequence goes on from OY757311.1 coordinate 49,753,126, forward strand.
CATTTGGCCACCATATTGAAAAAGGGGGCGTAAACAGTTTTTTCGCGATATCTTGAGAACCGCAAGTCTCACAAAACATTTTCTTAGACTTTTTTTGGAGAGAATTAAATTCTCTACAATCTTGATCGGGATACCTCTTACCGTAACATTGAAATTGAAAAAGTTATAATTCAAAATAGCCTAAGATTTTCAAGAAATATATCATTTAAGGGTTATAACTTTTTTTCTATTGATTTTATTGAAAATACACATCAGATGTTTCTTGTTAATCATTTTATTGCAATTCCCACTACTCATTTTTTCAATTTCTCCATTTTGAAGAGGTGTTAGGGCACTGCAAATGAATCAAGTGCATCAAAAAGGGCATTGGACAATTCTGAAAAAAATGGAAAATATTCCTGGGATGATTCCAAACTCTTTTTGTCTCTTGCAATTTCTGTCCAAACCTCTTCTTTTTCTAGTTAAAAAAATTGCAAAGTTCTAAAGTTTTCATTTTTCCTCGCCAGATAACTTAAAAAAATGACAATTTCAGAAGAGATATTTCGAACAGAAGTAACCTATTTTCAGTCAGACAATCCGAATTTGCAATAAAATATAGGAGTTACCGATTAACTAACCGAATTTGACCTTGAATGACCTTAACCCATCCACCAAAAGTCAAAGTGACATATACCGCCGTACTACTTTTGTTTGAAACATTTTTACTTCCCTCGCATACCGAAGGGAAGTATTGTATTCGAGAAAAAATCACCCTCCGAGATTTTTTCGGATTCTGACGTTTCAGAACACGTAGATTCCGAAAATATAGGTTTTTCAATTCCGTCAGTCTGTCTGTCTGTCTGTCTGTCGGTCTGTCTGTCTGTCTGTCTGTCTGTCTGTCTGTTGGTGTATTTACTAAAAAACTACTTGACGGAGAGCAGTCAAATTTGGTAGGTAGTTAACCCTACTGTCAGCGAAGAACTGGTAGAATTTTCACTGAAAAATATACAGGGTGGACCGTCTAAACGGAATAAATAGTGAAAAAAATTTTTTTTTGCTCAAATTTAAAATTTCCACGTTTCATGACGCGCTAAACCTATTTCAGGAAAAAAAAATTTTGAAAATTTTTTTCAAACATTTTTGAAAAAATTTTTACCAAGTTGAAAAAAATTTGTTTTTGCTCAAATTTAAAATTTCCACGTTTCATGACGCGCTAAACCTATTTCAGAAAAAAAAAATTTTGAAAATTTTTTTCAAACATTTTTGAAAAAATTTTTACCAAGATGAAAAAAATTTGTTTTTGCTTAAATTTAAAATTTCTACGTTTCATGACACGCTTAACCTATTTCAGAAAAAAAAAATTGAAAATTTTTTTCACCAATATTTTTGAAAAAATTTTTACTACTAAAATGAATTTTTTTTCTTTCTTCAAATTTAAAATTTTCACGTTTCATGGCATTCTAAGCCTGATTAAAAAAAAAAGTTTTTTGAAATTTTATCACTAAGATAGAATTTTTCTTTCTTTGTTCAGATTTTAACTATCCACGTTTCCATGGCATTCTAAAACTATTCAAACAAATTTAAAAATGTTTTTGAAGAATTTTTTAAAAAATTTGAAGACATTTTTAATCCATTTATGTATCACTACTATAGAACAGACGAAAAAATTTTTTTTGCTCAAATTTCAAATTTCCACGTTTCATGATATTCCAAACCAATTTCGGAAAAAAAAATTTGCAACATTTTGTTACCAGTTTGGAAAAAAAATTTACACCAGAATGCTCAAATTTAAATGACATTCTAAACCTAGGTATTTCAGAAAAAAAAATTTGAACATTTTTTTCACCAACATTTTTCAAAAAGTTTTTACCACTAAAATAGATCGAATTTTTTTTTATTTGCTCAAATTTAAAATTTTCACGTTTCATAGCATTCTAAACCTATTTTAAAAATACATCATTTTTAATTTTTAAACTTTTCTTAGCACTACTATAGAACAGAAGGAAACTTTCCTTTTTGCTCTAATTTAAAATTTCTACCTTTGACATTTTAAACCTATTTCAGGAGAAAAAAATTTGAAAATTATTTTACCATCTTTTGAAAAATTTTAAAAAAATGAAATTTTTTAACCACCACTATACTTCCACTCCATTACGTGAATGTTGGATTGAAAATGTGACAGATGGCAATAACATCTGGCATATGCACCTATTATACTTTTATTGAAAAATGTACAGGGTGGTCATCCCAAGAAATAATTCAGTCATGGTGGACATTTGTAAAGGTATTTGCGCAAGCCTGCCATATGTGGCACCTGCTATTTAGTATTGAACTTTTGCTGTTGGATGAGCAATCTGTATATTTTTTTGACCAAAACTTATCAAGTTTTCTTTGTAATAATAGCACTAACTCTACTCCGATTATTATTCTCAATGTCATTTCGTAATTATTATTTTTTTGAGAGACTGCCATGAACGAGGGAAGTTCTGTGTAAATACCTTTACCGATTTTTTCGTAGAGTGATTATTACTCGAGATATTTGAAATTTTAATCACCCCGGTGATTTTTTTAACCTGGAACTTTCAAATATCTCGAGTAATACGCACTCCACGAAAAAATGTTTTAAACAAAAGTTGTAGAATTGCTTAAGGGCAGTTCGGTGGCATGTCTCTTTGACCTTGGGTCGAAGGGTTAAGGTAATTCAAGGTCAAATTATGTTTTTTAATTGGGAACCCTATATATTATTGCAAATTCGGATTGTCTGACTAAGAATAGACTACCTTTGTTCGAAACATTTTTTTCTGAAATAGTCATTTTTTCAAGTTATCTGGCGAGGAAAAATAAAAATTTTAGAATTTTGCAATTTTTTTACTCGAAAAAGAAGAGACTTGGACAAAAATTGCAGGACGCAAAAAGAGTTTGGAATCGTCCTAGGAATGTACAATTTTTTTTTCAGAATTGTCCAATGCCCTTTTTGACGCACTTGATCCATTTGCAGCGTCTTAACACCTCTCCAAAGAAGAGAAATTTAAAAAATGAGTAGAGGAAATTATTTGCAATAAAATGATCTACAAAATACATCTGATGTGTATTTTCAATAAAATCAATAGAAAAAAAGTTATAATTCATTATAGTCCATTAGTGACTGGACCCCACTAGTTGCATTTCCGACGTTTCTTCAAACGAAGTCGTTCTTATTTGTTCCGAACCTTACTCCTCATAGTCGTAGGGGCTATGAGGACACTAGTGTTTACAATGAGAATAAATAAAGAATAAATAAAGAAAATGACATTTCTCTTAAAAATTTTATATTTTATATTTTTAATTATAACTTTTTTATTTTGAATTTTACGGTAAGAAAATTCAATTCTCTACAAAAAAGTCTTAGAATGTTTTTTATGAGACTAAAGATTCTCAAGATATCGCGGAATAACTGTTTACGCCCCCTTTTTCAAGATAGCGGCCAAATGGGGGGCTTTTAACGCCGAAAATCGAGTTTTATACTCACACTGACTCCCCTTAAACGTCAAAAGAAAAAAATCTTGTCCTACCCAAAATGCAAGGTCAATGTAACATTTCAATGGACTACGTGTATAAGTAGCCTTTAAAGCACTTACTCCATTAGGACCCTCCTCGCTACGCTCGGCGACCCCTAAACCCGTGCTTACTTTAAATGCTACTTATACACTTGTATTATGGTATACTAGGAATAGTGTCATATTCATTTAAAAGACAGTGAAAAGCTTTATTAAATAATTTAATACTACATCGATTAGGACAAAATTTTGAAGAAATAGGCTATTTATGAATGTAATGAAGCACAGAAAATGTCAAGTCAAAATATTGTTTAAAGGGTAAAAACACAAACATTTTTAAATTACAGTCTCATAAAACTACACTATCGAGTAGATAGTTATTTCTGTGTCTAGGATACGAAATACTACTTTGGTGATCGAGAGCGAAAGTTTTTTGACGAGGAGTCGAATCAAAAAATCGTTCGAGACGACCAAAGAATTTCGCACACGAGATGCAAACAATATTTTTTGTACGACTTTAATTTGATTAAATTAAAACAATAAAACGATAACTTGTATTATAATATTTAATGCAAATTAATTTAAAAAAACATAGCAGATCTATCTCAAGTGTAAATCATGAAAACCAGCATGTTTGACAACAAACACTTTTGTACTGACATTTTCGATATTCTCAGTGTTGAATAATGTGAGTTTTTTAAAGTAAAATAATACATCATAAGATAATAATGGAGAGTCTCGAAAGTTAAGATGATTTATTATGTGATGTGCAAAATATTTTGCACCCTATATATATTTTGCGTACGGTGGCATGGTAACGCAAACAAAATAATGTCAATAAAAAAATCTCATTTTAGACACGCAAACATAGCCTTTGACAGTTGTAAAAATATATTTTTAAAGGTGTGCTTGACTTAACAAAATAATTTTTTCTGATTATTTTAACCACTTTTCTTAGAACTAAAATGTTTTAACATGGTTAAACATTACGCAAAGGGCAATGATTAAAAAAAATGGCTAGTTTAAACATTTATATGGTCCTGAATCTAATAAAGTCAAACCATTAAGGATTTTACTTGGCTAAGCTTAAAGTAGGCTTTCCTTTGTAACTTTCCAAAATCGTTTCTTTAGTGGCCTCTTGTTTCTTTTAACCAATTCTTCATTACATTGTGTTTCTCAGAATGGATTTAAGTAGACAAACACAAATGGTAACAAAAAAGGCATTACAGGTTTTCATCCATTATGCGTTTCTAATTAAGCTCCTCTCTCTGAAAACTGCTCCTTTTGTTTGGCATCTTAAATCTGTTCTGAAAGACACAGTAGAAATGAAAACTTAGTTAAAGAAATAAACGGTCGCCAAACGGTTACATTACTGTTTGAAAAATAAATGTTTGTTTTCAAAACATAGAATAGGAAATAAAAAATAAATTAATAATAAGGGAACCATCTACAAGTTGACAGGTTTTTGTAGAAAGCACTGTTAGTACCTTATTGGTTGTTTGCAGCGTATTAATTGAGGATTCCATACCCGAACTAGTTCAAACGAAACATTACACAGCCCCACAAAAAAAGTGTTCTGTGCATCAGATTAGACCACCATACCCATACGTTTTCGGGGTCGCTGAATCCAAATTCGTGGTCTATTTGACCCCATCAGATCAGGGTCATGGTCAATCCAAGGTCAAATTAAGAAGAAACAGATTAAGCTGAGGAAACCACGATTTCTATACGTCTTTGGGGTCGCTGAATCCGACTTCGGGATATGCTTGGCCCCATCAGGTCAGAGTGACGGTCAATCCAAGGTCAAATTAGGAGAAAACCGTTTAAGCGAAGAAAATAACGATTTATACGTTTTTGGGGTAACTGAATACGAACTCGGGGTCTGTTTGACCCCATCAGGTCACGGTCAAGGTCATTCCAAGGTCAAATTGGGGAAACATGTAAGCGCAGAAAACCACGATTATTATACATTTTTGGGGTTGCTGGGTCTACCTAGCCACCAGACCAAGGTCAACGGCATTTCAAGGTCAACTTTTGTTTATCTAATGGAAACGCGTTTTTAACCACGGGGTTTGAAGAAGCGAAATATTTTTTAGAGGTTACCTGGAGTTCAAATCACTCTCTTGATCTTCTCAGTATCTCGTCCAGATAACGGGAAAATGATTTGTGTAACAGTGTTGGGGTGATGGAGGGGGCCACCATTTGGTAACCTCAGATTTAACCTTGAAGGACATTTTCAAGCTCATTTCATCTTACATTTCTCCAATGGCTTCATCCTCATATCCTAACGCCCCCTGCAGGGGGGATAATAAACTTTAACGATTGTTTTTCAATACTGTTAAACACAATCAAGGCCTGAAATATTTTTTTAATTGAAAATACTAGTATTAAAGTTCAACCTCTATAAATTTGATCCCTGTACGACGTATAATACGTCCTCACGAATTTTCTGAAAAAAATAAATTATCTCGGCTTCTGCGCATGCTAGGACAAACTTTGTTTTTAAATTTGTAAAAAGATAGCAGCTTTATAGGTATGCAAGAGCGGATTGTCTAAAGTTAAAATATAACAAGATATTTGTTTATGTCGAAAAGGTTCATGCGTAGAAAACCTCATAAAATTGGCCAAACTTGCGATTTCTCAAAAATTCCAACGGGATATCATTTTTCAATAGTTTTTTGAATTTTCTAAATGAGTTTCCCTATTATAAATAGATTTTACAAAAAATGGAACAATTGTTAATTAAGGATTTAAAAAAATAGATCGTAAATGACTCAAAAAGTAATAAACCGATCTTGCTGAAATTTTTTATGCATTATTGGAACAACATAGACATCACATTCAACTTTTTAGCCCTCTGTGTGCAGTTGTTTAATGAAAATAACGTGTTTTGAAAGCTTTGGAAGCCATTTGCAAGTTAACAATTGTATCTAGCAACTTTTGTCGGTGCTCATTTTTTAGAAAATGTCATAACGAACAATTTTCCTAATACAAATGTTATACTAAAAGTTAGCAGGAACGGAGATATTTAAAGAAATAAAGAAAAAGGGCCCATTTTACTCACTAGATGTTAATTATAAAATCAAGCGGTTCACTAATTTGTAAGGAAACTTAGGGTGTTCAACTACACCTTAAAACGAAGCGATTCCAACAATAATCTCGCCTATGGGCCAAAAATCGAATCAAAATCCCTCGCCATCTAGCCTATATGGTTAAATATTGTTTTAGACATTATCAAATTTCTGGTACAAATTTAAGAATTTATTCGCAGAAAAAATGTTATTTTTAAAGAACTATAAAAGTCACTGGTAAGTATGTTAATAATATTTTTCAGGATCTGTGCCGGGAAGTTTATATTTAAACCAATATTTTTACTTATTGTAGTTGACGCCACCGCTATGCTGTTATTAAAATATTAACAAATCAGGGATCGAGATTCTTGTAAGTGCCGGCGGACGTCGCCGTGTGCCACATGCCACATGATACTAAAAAGAACAAAATATATATTAAATGTAGGCGTTACGGTACCTCAGAAAATTCGAGACTAATATGATTATGTAAATGTATTTTCTCATTTATTTGGTTCATCCATATTTATTGTGGCCCACGTAATTAAAGAAATTAAATTATGAGATAACGAGATGTCCCTTTATTAGTGAATTTTGTTTTCTAAACACCGGCGAAAATCTCTTTCATGATTGCTGCGATTTGTTCATTATATAAAAATAAATTATAAACATAAGATTTACGTACGTATAGATGTAATAGACTGTTACTAATAGGCTGTTAACATTATTCACAGGTCATTGAGGTTAATACTAATTTTTTCAAGCTATAAACATTATAAAACCGGTCATCTACGTGAACTTCCTCTGGGTGATTATTTTTGTTATTTATTTTCGTGTAACAAATTAATTCACATTATTGACCGAATATTGTCATTCTTGGTCCTATGATGATGACTAGGAAATATTGAAAACGTGTATTTCATCTAAGCTGGTTCTAATTTTAAAATGGAAATAATTGATACTTCAACCAATAATATTGATCTTGGATCTTAACTATTCCCACGCACTAGTTCCGTTTTTATTGATATACATACCCAAAATTATAAATATAGAAAATTTACAATATCATTACAAAACTTATATTTACAATATACTTTGCTCTTTTCACTGCAGGTTTGTGGTTACTGGACTACACTCTCCAGCACAGTGAATTGTCAAATTAAATTATCCGACATTAATTAATTGCAAATTATGATTAAGCAGACAGTGCATGTAGACTCACTATCCTTTTTCACATAGACAGCATCAGTACGCCATCTGTCCGCCTTCTTAAGAGTCCATGTCTCAGAGACGTGAAGAACGATATAGAAAACTATAGAATTAGTAAGTCTAACCTTTGCGCGGCTCGTGATATTCCTGTCACGCCAAATTTTGCTCAAAATTGCCAATCTTGCCATCTGCATTCTTGGTCAAATCTCATATTTGCAGTTTCCGGTATTATCAACAAGCGCTCCATGTTGTTTGCTTCCTCATAATCACCAACTTGTTCATTAACTTGTGTGGGTGGCTTCATTTGCTCGGTCTGCAATTTTAACTTCTCTTTAATTACTATTTATAAATAAACCGTACTCAGAACTTATTATTTGAAGGTTGACTAATAGATGCATGAGCTCAGCCTCGCTCGTTTCATACAAAGTGGTGTCATTCGCAAACCTCAAGTTCGAAACCTTAGTTCCTCCTATAATCACTTTACCATACCTTTCTTTCAGCACATGTCACACCACGTATTCACTATAGAAGTTAAAGAGGATTGGTTAAAGAACGCAGCCCTGCCTGACGACTTTTACAACTTTACATACGTAGAAGTTAGTGTTTTCAACTTTCACCAAAGCAGAGTTTTTTTGTATAGAGAACGAATAATAAAAACCAGATATCTGGGTGTTCCTATATCTAATAACACAGCCCATAGTTTGTTCCATTCCACATTGTCAAATATCTTGGTAATCGACGAAGAAGTTAAATATCTAGGAGAGATTCTTGATTAAAAACTTACCTGGAACTCACATTTAGAAAGAACACTTACTAGTTAGAAGTCTAACATCGAAAATGATCCACTAGTCTTATCTTTCGGTTGTGAGACCCATGGCAACCTATGCAATATGTCTATGGTGGCCAAAGACAGAAGAAAAATTATCACAAGGAAAGTTACAGAAATTGCAACGCCTTGCCTGCTTAGGGATTACGGGAGCAATGTGTTTCTGCCCCATAGCAGCTATAGAAGCAATTCTAGACCTACTTCCTCCACATTTGTATGTAAGGAAGGAGGCAGCACTTAGTGTCCTAAGGCTGCAGCAAGTACTCTCTCAAACTGGGCGATCTGATTGATTACTTAAGGATCTTCGAGTTAATCCAATTGGAATTCAAGACCAACCCCACTGACACAATTCCAATCAAGCGGGACTTTGACTGTCCGTTTGATGTGCTGATTGAGAGCCGTCAGATGGGCAAAGTCGAAGCCCTGCAGTTGAAGAGAGGGTCACACGTCCGGTATATAGATGGATCGAAGATGGATGAAGGGGTTAGCGTGAGCGTAGCGGGGCCTAATTGCGGGCAATCCATATTCTAAGCAGAAATTTATGGTATTGATCGATGTGCTCAGCAATGCATCAATATGGGCATTCGAAGAGCAAATGTCTATAAACCCTCAGATAGCCGGGCAGCATTAAAAGCTCTTAGATCTTACACCTTTGAGTCTAAAATTGTCTGGGAATGCAAACAATCCCTGAATCAACTGGCAAAACACAACAAGATTACCTTGATGTGGGTGGCACGACGGAATAGAAGGAAATGAATTATCTGACGCCCCATCTTTTGGGCCCGAACCATTTTGTGACATATCTAAGGGGCCGATAACGGAGGAGATCCTAAAAAGAGGAACAGAACACTGGATGAATCCTCCAGGCCAAAGACAAGCCAAAGAATGCCACAAGGCTTCTCGAACTCGAAAAGTCCGACTTAAGGCAGATGAAAGGCCTTTTAACGGGCCATTGTCCCTTGAGCTATCATCGTAAGAATATGGGCATGGCATATGGTGATACGTGTAGATACTGTGATACTGCAATAGAAACTGCGGAACACATTATTTGCACACGCAAGATGCTAGTTCGCTCTAGGCTAAAGCACCTAGAAAAGGTGGAATGAACGCCTGAATACATAGGGAAATTAGCCCCAGGAAAATTACAAGCTTTGCAAAAGGTTGGAAGTCCTAGGCAATAACTAATTGTAGCATAATTCACAAATTATCTTTTAGGTCGATGTTAAGAAGGGCTGTTCAGAGCCGAGCGACCGCTTAAACAAACTACAATCGACGAAGAAAGGTATATAGAAGCGTGGTATTGCCTTCTCGATAAGCTGGCGTCAATTTAGTATTTGTATTCTAGTACCACGTCCCTTACTTACCAAAGCCTGTTTGCTTAGGAGGTATTTGTCAAGATAGATAATAGTGAAGTCTGGATTGAAGAAGACGATACGGCATTATATTACTAGCGTGTGATTAAATGCCAGCAATCCATAGTTACCACAAACATCTGTCAATCCTTTACGGTACGACGATTGAGCTTTACCAATAATCGGGCTAGATTTCCGTTTCCTAATTATTTGGAATACCGTGTGCGGAATAGATTCCATCTTCACCAGTTGGTTAGTTAACTTCAATAGCTCAGCAGCAATAATGTGAACTTCAGCTGCCTTGCCAGTTTTTATTTTTGTCTGGCGTTTTCCACTTCTGATTACAGTGTTGAAGAATTGTCTTCGTGATCCTGCCTTTACGCTCAGGATAGTCCTCTTCTAAACATTTTCGCAGCATTGGTGCCAAACTTCAATCATCTGACACCTGTCAGCTCTTAGGTCACTTATTTACGAAAAATAGTAAAAGATATTGTACCACTAGAAAACATGCATTATGTGAAATTGAAAATATTCATACCTATCATCTCAATGGGATGAAGAAGTGATTACTTCTGAACGGCTTGACATTGAAATTACAATTGTGTAGTAGAACTTGGTTTTAAATGGCATCTCGAATTGTCCATCCTTGTAGGGTCTTTTAAAGGGTTCCGCTTTTTCTTCAACTTTATTACAAGAAAAATACTATTTGGTCTAACAGGCTCAAAATGGTACTCCTACGAGGTAGAATGAAACATTCTAAGTTACTTTCGTCGTCATGTTACTCCCTCATTCCCGCTATGACAGACAACAGTGCGAGAACCGTGTGACGCTGTTTTATTCATTTCTTTGTATTTTCTATTTTTTTTCTCTTTCTAATAATTAAGTTAAAGATACGTACAGGATATTTTATTAAATTAATTTAAAAATTTAGTTGACCAGCAAGCAAATTTCAGCTGGCAGAATGGCCCTTGACCAAAGACTATTAAAAAAAACAAGGAATACAAAATTTGGTCAAAAAAATTATTCAAACAGGCAAACTTGCCGCTGCAAGCTTAATTCTTTCTCGATCTAAGACTGTCTCAGAATCCATAAAATAAATCAAAGAAATCAGGCTTGTCAGGCTAATAAACCATATAATTAACGTTTATGAGATACTTTAAAAATGTAATCTTCATACCTAATTAAAAAATATAGATTTATTCAGCAGTGATAAAAGTGCTGTTAATCAATCCAACTTAATTATTGTTTACTCTTCTTTAAACTGCTTGTATAAATAGCGCTTAACGCATTCATTTAATTTCCACCAAGACAAATAAAATAAGTAAAGAAAATAATCCACGCCGAGAGTTATAAATAATGTAGGAATCTTTCTCACGTTAGATTGAAATGAAAAAATAAATAGAAACAACACAAAACACAAATGAAGTGCTTATTTAAGGCACGCCTTTCCACCATACGTACTTCTTTCTTTGAAAACAAGCTTTATTTATAGGGTGGGTGAATGTATGCTGTAGTGGTCTCGAGCCGATCTCATTGTTCCGCTCCTAGGGCGCCGAAGCCGCCCTTTTAGTGTGGACGGACCCCTAGTGGTAACCTGAAGTGCTATTCACTTACCCCACGTCGAAATACAAGCTTATAACCCTGATTTTTATGGGCTCATAAATTAGTGGACGATTTTATTGTTCTACCGACTTCGCAGTGTTGATTTGTTGTTTATAATTTTGTTTTAACTTACCACGTAAGCCCATCAGACTGCATTTATAACGTGTGGAATTATGTGTAAACATGTGATCTGATAATCGCGCGTGATAATCGCAAAATGAGTTTATTGACACCAAGATCTAATTACAGATTTTTTGTAACATTTGCCTATTTTTTGTTAAAGCAACGGCTAGTTAGTTAATGTTATAGGTATTAAGTTATTTAAAATACGGTTAGTCTTCGTGATGCCAATTACATTTAAATTTATGGTGTTTATTCACTTGTAACGAACATATTATATACTGGGTGGTCGAAGGCAACCTTTTACCATTGATATTTTAGTTAATCATTAGAGAATTCCAGTGTAATTTATTGTTTTTCTATTTCTTATTAATACATACAGAAAGTATTAACATCGTCTCATAATCCAAATTTTAAATTATGATACATACACGTTAGCCAGTACCATCGCTGAGGGTACCATCAACTCCGACTAATATTTTGTTATAATTTGGGTAATTTCCTAATGCTGTAATATTAGGAAACATTGCTGTCTTACATAAGAAACGAGCTGCAATTGTTAGAGAATTATAGACCAATAATATAAGTAATATTTCAAGAATAATTGAAAGATCAGTGTATCCGCAAGATTACACAATTATCTAGAAACAAATCAACTATTTACAAACTGTCAATAAGTTACCGATCAAAAAATCTAATAATTAGTTAGCTTAGAATTTGTTCAAAACACAAAACACTTATAACTATTAGATATTAGTAGTAAAGTTGCAGGAAAATGTTTAAACCTAACCGCTGCTTTTTACCGCACAAATTTTAAGTTAACTATTTCAGATAGACGAAAATTAGCTCTTTTTTGCCAATATGACTAAAAACATTGTTTTCAATGTCAACGAAAAAAAAAAAAAAAACATCCGTTTTGGACTTAATGGCATAAAATGGTCGTCAATGCAAATTCATTTGTGTTCACAGAATCCAATATTTGAGCACCAAAATTTTTTTGTATGTTATGTACGTACTCAAATGACCCAAAAACAACGCAGATTTGGTGTAATTTTAATTACAAAGACTTTGGTTTTTTATTTGCTGTTCAAAAAACTAAATTATTTATAAAAAAGCGCAATAGGCTTTGGAAGTTCAAAACTTACATATACAGGGTGCGCCAAAGTTCTGATTTTGGTCGATTACGGCTGTATTTGAAATGGTGGAAATATATTGTCTATAGATTATTTTCTTGATTTTCAATTCTGAATAACCAGAAAATATGTACAATTATACAGGGTACTCCGTTTTCGTTGTCCGAGCAACAACTTCGTTATTTTAAATGGAACACCCTATATTTTTTTCCTTTATCGAGTTACCCATCTAATTATATTCATAATTCTATTAAGGTGGTAGGTACTTAAAATGAACCGTTTACGATATAAAAAAGATTTTTTGACAAAAAGTGAGGTTTGCGGATAAGTTTTTGAGTACCTCTGATTTCATAGACAAGAGAGTTTTCAAAATTCTGCTTATACTGTTATGATGAGCATATTAAGGGCTAGTAGGGCAGAAACATTATTAATATTAATCTTATACAGAGTGCTGAAAAAATTGAGTTTAATGTTTCGCTAATAAAAAAGGCCGTAATTCAATTTTTTCAAATGGGACGTACTATTTTCAGTTCTGTCATCTAATGAAGTGTTAAATTATCTTTCCATTGATATATCATAGTAGGTATTTATCTTTAGGAGTTGCATAGATATTAAGGTTAATTGTCTGGATCAGTCATTTTTCTTGCTGGAACTTCATGAGGTTTGTACTGCACTTCACCAGTTTCGATAAATCTGTCTCTAAGATTACTAAATGCAGGTTCTAAAGGGTGTCTCCTTTCAGGATATCTGGTTTTATAGACTCGGGATGCTAAGAGGCTGTTCCTTGAGCACTCCCCCAGAATAAAAATCATGTCAACCATTTCTTCCCGCGAATAATTCATATTTAATATAATTATATGCAAATGCAACTTCCTGGAACTGTAAAAGCTACTAGTATTTTATTAAAGACAATCAAAACAAAAGCACTTACCGATATAGCAGTAACACAAAACTTTAGAACATCCACAGACACGTGTTTTGACATCTATGTCTCTTCGGTGCGGCTTTTTCTAAAGTTCACAATCAACTGAAATATGTAAGCAAATACTCGTGTTATAACTATCAAAGGATTACCAGAACAGGATATTAAAAATTAAAATTAGATTATAGGAAATTCCCCGTAAAGGGATAATTATCAATATAATTATATGCTAATGCAACTTCCTGGAACTGTAAAAGCTACTAGTATTTTATTAGCTAATAAAATACTAGTAGCTTTTACAGTTCCAGGAAGTTGCATTTGCATATAATTATATTGATAATAAAATATAAAAATAATTAATAAAATACTAGTAGCTTTTACAGTTCCAGGAAGTTGCATTTGCATATAATTATATTGATAATTATCCCTTTACGGGGAATTTCCTATAATCTAATTTTAATTTTTAATATCCTGTTCTGGTAATCCTTTGATAGTTATAACACGAGTATTTGCTTACATATTTCAGTTGATTGTGAACTTTAGAAAAAGCCGCACCGAAGAGACATAGATGTCAAAACACGTGTCTGTGGATGTTCTAAAGTTTTGTGTTACTGCTATATCGGTAAGTGCTTTTGTTTTGATTGTCTTTAATAAAATACTAGTAGCTTTTACAGTTCCATTTCCAAGTTGCATTTGCATATAATTATATTAAATATGAATTATTCGCGGGAAGAAATGGTTGACATGATTTTTATTCTGGGGGAGTGCTCAAGGAACAGCCTCTTAGCATCCCGAGTCTATAAAACCAGATATCCTGAAAGGAGACACCCTTTAGAACCTGCATTTAGTAATCTTAGAGACAGATTTATCGAAACTGGTGAAGTGCAGTACAAACCTCATGAAGTTCCAGCAAGAAAAATGACTGAGGAAAATGAATATCGGGTTATGATATCCTTAGTTGAAGATCCTTCCACCAGTAGTAGAGAATTGAGCAATGATTTAGACATAAGCGCGACAACAGTAAGGCGGATCGTAAAGAAAAATAAATTCCATGCTTACAAAATTCAATTACACCAAGAATTACTTGAAGATGATTTTTTAAACAGGGTGAATTTTTGTGAATGGTCTAATTTCATGCTCGATAACGATCCCGATTTTATAAGGTGTTTGATGTTTTCTGATGAGGCTACATTTCACAAAAATGGTTGTGTCAATAGACACAATTTTCATTATTATTCAGATGTGAATCCTCATTTACTAAAAACAGTTTCCCAACAGAGGTGGTCATTAAATGTATGGGGTGCTGTAGTAGGGCCGATTGTTATTGGACCTCATTTCTTTAATGGACCCTTAAATGCAAGAATATATCACGATTTTTTGGAAAATGAATTGCCGGTTCTCCTAGAAAACGTTCCTCTTGATATACGGCAAAAAATGTGGTTTCAACAAGATGGAGCTCCGCCTCATTTTGCAGCAAATGTCAGAGAATGGTTAGATCGCAACTTCAATGATATGTGGATAGGGCGTGGCGCAGCAATAGCATGGCCTGCAAGGTCGCCCGATCTGACAGGTATGGACTTTTTTTTATGGGGCTATGTAAAGGATATAGTTTATCGCGACACTCCTACCACTGTAGATGACATGAAAAATAGGATCAGACGTGCCTTTGCATCCATTACTCCGCAGATGCTGCAAGAAATGCGTCATTCATTTAGGAAGAGGATTCAGATGTGTCTAGATCGAAATGGTGAACATTTTGAACATTTGTTAAAATAATTGTTTTTTTTATTATAAGTAAATTCTTTATTACATATGTGCTGGTATTAATTTCAATTCTTTGTCCAACAATTCTAAGTAAAAAAATAATATTTCAGAAGACTAATAATTAATTATAGAAAACTGCTTGTACTACTACACAATTAGTCTGATCCAGACAATTAACCTTAATATCTATGCAACTCCTAAAGATAAATACCTACTATGATATATCAATGGAAAGATAATTTAACACTTCATTAGATGACAGAACTGAAAATAGTACGTCCCATTTGAAAAAATTGAATTACGGCCTTTTTTATTAGCGAAACATTAAACTCAATTTTTTCAGCACTCTGTATAAGATTAATATTAATAATGTTTCTGCCCTACTAGCCCTTAATATGCTCAACATAACAGTATAAGCAGAATTTTGAAAACTCTCTTGTCTATGAAATCAGAGGTACTCAAAAACTTATCCGCAAACCTCACTTTTTGTCAAAAAATCTTTTTTATATCGTAAACGGTTCATTTTAAGTACCTACCACCTTAATAGAATTATGAATATAATTAGATGGGTAACTCGATAAAGGAAAAAAATATAGGGTGTTCCATTTAAAATAACGAAGTTGTTGCTCGGACAACGAAAACGGAGTACCCTGTATAATTGTACATATTTTCTGGTTATTCAGAATTGAAAATCAAGAAAATAATCTATAGACAATATATTTCCACCATTTCAAATACAGCCGTAATCGACCAAAATCAGAACTTTGGCGCACCCTGTATACTCCTGGTAATACCCCAGAAGGTACGAAATCACAATTTTGCTGTTACAAAACTATACATATCTCATCGTTTCTTTGGTCCTTTTTACTGAATTTCTAGTATATTGTAGCGAATTTTCCATCTTTTAGGAAACACCCTGTGTGAATTCGTGGGTTCTAAATAATTTCAACAAGAGATAAACACTACTAACACTTTATTTAACAATTTACTGACCATACAATACTTCAAAATAAACTTTATTTACTTCTTATTTAACCTCACTTTTCACTTTTCAACTTGTTCACTTTTATAAACTGCTTTCTTAATAAAACTTCTCTCTCTGCGCTGGTAATCGCGCCTTATATACTCCGAATTTGACTCTCTAGATCCATCTAGAAACAATCAAGAATCTTCTCCAACAACATTCCAGAAAAAGTCCATTTCATTCTGACAGCTCCCAGTCACAATTAGTAGGCATAGGCGTATCATCTTCAGTTCCAAGGGGGTGTAATTCATAACAATATTAATAAAATTAATCACATACATCATCCTGAAAATGTAATATCATTACCTGGAACAAACTGGAAAGGAACCACTTATATGCTGCCTCTGTGGATTTCAAAAATAAATATAGTGGTATCTCTAGCCCTAAGGGATATTTTTATTGTGTGATAAAATATTATCAAATCGGCCAGATATTTTCAGATTTTTTTCAAAGCGTTTATGTGCTATATGATAAAACTGCCCTAGATTTCAAAATGTAAAATAATAACATCGTCAACTTTACGAGAACTAACATGGAAAAAGTACTATACACTATTCATTTGAACGAAACAAAGGCGCTGGTCCAGACGGAATTCCTTCCTACTCTAAAAAATGTACTCAAAGTTCATGAGAAGCTCTGACCTTGATATTTAATAAATAGCTGAAGGCGAATTTTCGAACTTGTGGAGTAATTCATATTGCTCCTATTCACAAAAATAGCGACAAAAACTTAGTTGACTGATTTGCCAGCGTAAGGTGGGCACTGCTGCCGATTCCGGGCATCCATGGAGGTTCGTTCCAACACGCAGCTCGGTCATCCGTCGGACAAGCCCAATGGATGGCCAAACCGCGTGCCGGAACCTAATGTTGGATGTTTTATATACCGCCAGACCGGCTGCATACCCGGGTTGGAGATTGAACATGCTTGTTGTCAGCAGCGAGAACCGCATGACGCATGGGGTGTGAATACAGGATGGGAAGTGTAGGTGTTTGACATGCTTCTTTTAACTATCCATGCTTCTATTAAGTTTCCATCTGTCGTCATCGGCTGGAGTGTGCAGGTGTTTGCGAGATGCTTCTTTTCAGTTTCCATGCTTCTTTTAAGTTTCCAACTATCGCCGTCTTATTTCTCTTCTTCTAAGCTTTTTGTTTCTTCTGTTTCTGAATCTGGTAGCTTTTATTTATTAACCATACCACAGGTAAATATCCATTTACGGAGGAGTTGCTTGGAAGGGCCCTATCTCGCGGTAACGATATTTTTTGCGCGTTATGAGCAAAAAGGTCCGAAGGGATAGTTTGCTCACCCTGAAGGTATGTCGTTTCTTCGAAACAATTGGTTTCAATTTACAGTAATTATTTTCAACTGTCGCCTTCCAATTTCGGGTATTTTCTATCTGTCCTGTGACTAGGATTAATTAACCATTAAATAAATAACTTTCAATTTTAATATCTAACTTTTCAATTTAAATAAGGAAATAGACTTCATTAATGAGCCAAACTAAATCAAAATAAAGTAAACAAAAACTTATCTGTTTCATTCGCATCTGGCTGGCTGTTGCTTACTTTATATCACCCACTAGAAGAAGGGATCGGATCCATTAAGGTAAAATTTTACGATCAAGCAGTACACTTTCTCGGGTTGTTTATATACACTCTTTTGTGTTGCTTTATTCAACCAACATAATTTAATCAAATATCAACTAAATGAAATAGCCAGACTGATGCTAGTTTATACCAATCAATGCAGAATTGTTTACGCTTTAATTCCATACAATTTCGACGTTTTGTTGCCGCTTTATCCGGGTTTATACCAAGATCTTGTAGAAGCCACGAAACACGCGTCTGTCATTGAATTCGAGACTTTTAATTCCCAATAACGACAAAAACTTAGTTGTTAATTATTGTTGGTTATAACTATAGTCTGCTAAAATCTCTTAGGAAACAAATAATATGGCTTGTTTCCTAAGTCAACTCTACGTACACCCACTTCAGCAAAGTATGTGATAGAATGAACCACAATATACTGATCGCTAAATTGGCCGATGTACATAATGAATGAGATGGTTATGATCTTATGTTTACAACACGTCTCAAATGGTAACGATTAGTGGATATACAGTTAACTCAGGAGTACCCCAAAGTTCACACACGTGACCTCTGCTATTTTTGGTCTATATAAAGAATATCTAGATAGATTTTAAATCTTGCAAATTTTTGCTATACACAGACGATCCTAAAATATATTCCCAAATACGTAACTGCACCCCACTGCAGGAATATTCTTTTTACAAATACTGCATAAAGACCAAACTATTCTCAAATCTAGATAATTGTCACTACATCTGTTTTATGTGCATTTAAACATCATAGAATATGATTATATTTTTAACGGCAAGTCGCTAAAACAAGTACAGTAAATTAAAATCTTGAAATAATGACTTTTTCTCCACATGCATATGATTTAATATCAAGGAGTAATAAAATACTGGGTTCTATCATCAAAATAAATAAAAACAATTAATTTTTCATTCGCCTGCAATTTTTATTTTACAAATCTAAATTAGAATCTGTACAAAATTGATTCATGAGATATTTAAATTGTAAAGCGATCGAAGAATAAGGAAGTTATATTCTTCTGCAATGTCACTAGAAATATTTTTATACAAATTGATCAATGCTTTGATTCCCCTGATTTGTCGCATACAAAAAACAACTTTGATTTTGAACCCCTGAAGAACATTCTGCCTAGAGTTATTAATTTAGATAAATGTAGAGAAACCTTTATCTATTAACACTTTCTGTAGCCTACTCGGTAGAAGGTTAATTATAAGAAAATATATTTTTCAAAAACAAAGCGATAGCAAAATCGTAAAACGCTGCGCCTGTCTTTAAGATATTTACAATCAATAAATTAATTAAAGCTTAATGGCATTTTCAATTCTTTATCATTCAATTCAAATATTCGTGCAAAGTTCGTAGTTTTTTAAATGATAACAGTTAGTTAATGCCCGATTCCTGCTTATTCGACATGACAGGACAATTAGTTAAATAGCCATTTGTATTCAACACCGCACCCGAGCGCAATAATATCCTAGGTATTGTTTTTATTTATATATTATTTTACAACCAAAAACAGGCAAGCCGACTTAACTTTAACATTCAACCATAGAAATGGTATTTGACCATAAATTAAATTATATATGTACATAAATGGCCACTTAACATACATTCATTTAGTTAAAAATTCATTAAAAACTATATAAATAACGTCAATACGTACAACTTTGTATTATATCTAAAAACACTTTCTAATAATTCTTATATATTTATCTACTTACGTGGTAGAAGCCATGTTACGCAAAGAGGCCGTTTGAAACTGATGCTATAAAGAACTTAAATTATATTTGGAATAACTGTAAATTCGATACTAAATTTAAATATTACAAGCCATTATAATATATGACCACAAATCGAGATAAATATGACGAGAAATAACGAATTTAGCCTATTTATTTTAAACTTGGAAAATAATCTAACGTCACTCGTATTTAGCTGTCATTTGTAATTGTTCTAAACTTTGCACATTTTTTCTTTCACCTATAGTAGCATCTGTTGTTTCTGGAACCTCTAACAATCAGTTGTAAGAACTGCATTTAATAATGAACGATTCGTAATACCCATACAAGGAATAAATAAATTTTTAATTGGTTATGCTGTGATTATTTTAATTATCCCTGCTTAAGAATTCTTCAGAAAAACTGGAGTTTAAATTTTGTTTAAAACCATAATGGGGTAAGGTTTTATTTACACAGTTTAGGAAATAATAGGTTGATTGTTTGATGAAAGTATTGGAATAAAATTTTCCCACTGTGTGTAACATAAATCAGTACGAAATTTCTTCATGGAAATTAACAGCTTTAAATATTTCAATACCACTGGATTTAAAGGATACCATCTCTATAGATGGATCCAAATTAGATCAAGGTGTGGAATACTCCTCTGATGAAAGTCAAACACATAACTAGACATTACCAAGTGCAACTAGCATATACAGCAGAACTGTATGCAATATTGTACGCTTTAAGATATACAAGTTTAATTCTTGGAATGATACTCTTAACTGGAGTATTTTTACTGATCTGCAAGAACTATTCAAAGTACCTACTACCACTAATCCGCTAATACAAAATATGTTTTCATTGGTTCACTAGGTGGGAACTCCGATAGAGCGTCAAACCAACATTAGAGAATATATAGAGTAATATTGCAATTTTTCACATTGATTGATTGATTTGACAGCGTAAGGTGGGCATTGCTGCCGATTCCGGTGCATGGAGATTTGTTCCACCTCGCAGCCCGATCGCCCGCCGAACGTCCATCTGCAGACGCCCAGTCGTCTATTACATATTCATGCGGCTCCACCCGACCGACCAACGGATCATCCCACCGTGTACCGGAACAAACCCCCGGTGCTTTTATATACCGCCGGACCGGCAGCATACGCTGGATTGGACATTGGACATGCTTGTTGTCAACAGCGAGAGCCGCATGACGCATGGGGTAGGATTATAGGATGGAGCGTGTAGGTGTTTGTGAGATGCTTCTTTTAGATTTTCGTGCTTCTTTTTTACTTTCAGGTTTTTGTGTTATGCTTCTTCTTAGTTTCTGTTTGTGATCATATTCTCTCCTATTCTACTTCTGAGTTTTCTGTTTCTTCTGTTTCTGAGTCTGGCAGTGTGTATATCCTTGATATTTCTTTATTGTATTCCATTGTTAGTTGTGCCAATTTTTCCCAGTGTGTATAATCCTTTCCTATCTTATTCATAATCCTCTCGATTGTTGTTATCCATGTGTAGCATGGCCTCCCTATTTTCAGTTTGTTGCTGTTCAGTCGCAGCGCTTTCTTTAGTAGGTGTGCCGTGTCTCGTCTTTGGACGTGTACCCAGTATTTCATTGCGTATGATTCTATTATTTTGATCATTGTTCTTCCCTCTAGTAATGTTGACGTTTTCTGTCGTTTTTGTGGTTTTCCTGTTTTCGCTAGCAGTTGGATAATGTCCCTTTCAGCTCTTCTCAGGCTTCTTCTGTTGGCCTTTGTCGTTGCTGCGTCTTTGACTCCATATATCATCGTAGGCATTATGATGGTCGTGTATATCTTTTTGGTTGGGTACCATGGTAGTTTGTTGTCCTCAATGAAGGGTAGTAGAGCTCTTGTGACTCCGTAGGCTGTTTTGATTCTTTCCCTTACTGTTTCCCTCCTTTTTAGTTGATTCGTTAGGTACGTTCCTAGGTATTTCATTCTATTCGTGGTTCTCACGGTGTAGTCTCCTATTTTGTATTCTTCCCCACTTGTTGGACTTGTTTTTGTCAATGGGTCTCGGACCATTATTAGGCTCTTCTTGAAGTTTATTTTCATTCCAGAGGGATCCAGATGTGGTGTCATGTTTCTTAGAAATTTAACGATGTCTTGTTCTTCCTCGGTGATGATGAGTATATCGTCGGCGTATGCAAGTACGATGGGGGGCTTTATCGTTCCATCGTTTCCATTGAAATTCTGATTCTCCTTTATTGTGCTTTCTATCACTTGGTCCAGGACTGTGGTGAATAGTCGGGGGGTTAGGGGATATCCTTGTTTGACTCCTATATTCTTCATTTTTGATTCCGTCGTCTGTCCAAACCATTGCATTGCAGTATTTTCGTGTAGGCATGCTTTTATTATTTTGTTTATTAAGTAGTGTGGTACTCCCCTGTTGAGCAAAGTGTTGATTATAGCCTCATGCCTCATGGTATCAAATGCCATTTGGAGGTCAATTGAGACTATATATAGTTTTGTTCCTTCTTTCCATTTTTTTTTCCAGGATCCGTCTGGTGGTGTACATATGGTAGTCTGTTGATCTACCCTTGATAAATGCCGTTTGAGATAAAAAAATATACCTCGAAGAAAAAATTACACAGGCACACAGAAACAAAAAAGTTGTCGATTCGACGAAACAATAATTTCCGATATATTTTGGCTTGTTGAATCCGAATCCGGTGTCAGTCTTGCCCCACCACGTCGCCATTTTTTTCTATCCTCAAAAAACCGTTAGAGAAATGCAATTTTTAAATTTTTCCAACTGTTTTTAGGATAGAAAAAAAATGTGACGTGGTGGGGCCCTAGTGACACCGGATTCGGATTCAGCAAGCCAAAATACACCGTACAACTTTTTTGTGTGTGTGCCTGTGTTATTGATCAATAGCAGTAATAAAATCGGTAAATAAAATGAAATTCAACCAAAGGTAAGCAAATGGGAAACAACATCTGTACTATAAAAGAGGAAACAATGGGTACATATTGCACTCACAAGTTTAGGAATAATAAGTCACACTAATTTAACAAATATGTATTAATTACCAAGAAATCAAAGATCAACAATATCAACATGTCGGGCATGCAAGATAATATTAATAATAGTATTATATTAGAATGTCCGGATTATCATCAACATCGAAGACGACTGAAAATACCAGATCGGTTACATTTATCAGTAATTAACTGAGAAATTGCAGAAAATATGAAATTTAATTAAACTACTTTTGAAAATTTAATTTAGATGAACTGGTAACATTCTCGATATGCATGGACCAAAAAGACAACTGTACGAAATTAAACTCTCCTATTGATGAAATTGCGGGACGATGCGGCTAATGACAAAAATGTCGATGCTGCGAGGCCACAGAAAAATAGGTTCATTACTTGTTATTTCATGGACGTGGCTATAGGTTTAAAACGTATTTTTGCAATTGGCATGCATTTATTAAATGTTAATTCCAACAGATTTTTAAAACGATTTAAAGCGTTGACTTCGAACCCCAATTGAATTTAAGATACTTGAAAATGTCGAGCAACATTTTTCCAAAACATCAGCGATATATAAAAATGTCCAGATTAGATATCCGGAAGCGGCAGCATACTGGTTAATCAATCAATGAAACAATCAAAAGTTTTAAAAAATGCGAGAATGTGGCGGATGCGCCAGTTGAAGTCAAATAGTCAATATTAATCTTTGTATACCTCCCCACATCTGACCGACAACCGATTATGCTAGAGAACAACGCATTCGTTCTCTAGCACAACCAGATGTAGGTTGTTACAGAAATATAAAGATTAATTTTGATATTTTAATTAGATTCTCATTTTTTATTAAATAAATAGACATTTTTTTCCTTCTTCAATTCTTTGGAACTTCCTGTCACATGTATGTTTTCTTTTTAAACAATGCTCGGGGAATCTACAAAATATCACAATTAACTAGTATGTTACTGGTAAATAACCTCTACACGCCTGTTACTTTTACGTCAGAGGATCAGTTAGAGGTTGCTTTTTTTTAAATAAACAATACAAATAAGTATAAAAACTTGAAATTAAATATTTCGCCGACGTTTCGGAAATCTAATCTGTTTCCTTTTTCAAGGTTTTTTTGAAAAATCTCTTGCTATGTATGATAATTACACAGCTCTAAGAATGTTTGTTATATTCAATATCCATAGATACTTACTATTTACATAGAACTATTGATATAGCTGTGTATTCATCATACACAGCAAAAAGATTTTTCAAAAATGCCTTGAAAAAGGAAACAGATTAGATTTCCGAAACGTCGGCGAAATATTTAATTTCAAGTTTTTATACTTATTTGTATTGTTTATTTAAAAAAAAGCAACCTCTAACTGATCCTCTGACGTAAAAGTAACAGGCGTAGAGGTTATTTACCAGTAACATACTAGATAATTGTGATATTTTGTAGATTCCCCGGGCATCGCTTAAAAAGAAAACATAGATGTGGCAGGAAGTCCCAAAGAATTGAAGAAGGAAGAAAAAATAAGATAATGCCACAAATAACATTTAGACAATAAATAGATATTTTTGCAGACAAATTATTTTTAGAATTCTTTAATTTTTAGCATAATGTAGGTTATCAATAGAATGCAAACTGAAAATTAATATTTTCACAGATGGATTTTATTACTTTCACCTCCACGTAGAGGAGTGGAAGTAAAGTAATCGTAAAAACAATTTCAGTTTTTTTTTGTTGAAATAGGCTTAAAATGTCATAAAATTTGAGAGGAAAAAAATTCTGTCTGACTGTCGGTCTGTCTGTCTGCCTGTTGGTCAGTCTGTAACTTTCTTTGTGCTCACATTTCTTCCGAACGGTTTAAGATATTGGCACATATGTCTATCATGACCAGATCTGGAACTAAATTATATTTTTTGCGCTATATCCTATAATACATACGTGTACCAAATTTCAAGCTAAAGTCTCAATTTAATTTTATCAAATCTTTTAATAAGGGTTTGTTGGGTGGATGAAAAATATTATAAAAAAACCTGAGGCCTTCGCTTCTAGTATATACTCCAAATCCCAAATTTCTGTACTCTTACCAGCTTGCTTTACTTATTTTCCACTATTTACCCCTATTTAACCCCCAATCCTTCAACGGAAACATGTCAAAATATAATTTAGTTCTAGATGTCGTTATAGTACATGCATGTACCAAATCAAGTGCATATCTCAATTTTATTTCATCGATCTCTTTAATAATTGAGTAAGGGTGGTGGCGGGTTGAAAAATATTATAGAAAAATCTGACGCCTTGGCTTCTAGTACATACACCGAATTTCAAGTTTCTGTACTCTTCCCAGCTTGCGTTACTTATTTTCCCCTATTTACCCCTATTTAACCCCCAACCCTTCAACGGAATAATTCAAAAATATAATCCAGTTCCAGATGTCATTATAATATATACGTATACCAAATTCCAAGCGAATATCTTTATTTATTATCAACCCCTTTAATAATGGAGTGGGGGGGGGGTCTGGTAAATATAAAAAAAATTGAGACCTTGGCTTCTAGTACATACACCAAATTTCAAGTTTCTGTACTCTTAGCAGCTGGCTTTACTTACTTCCCCCTATTTATCCCCCAATCCTTCACTGGTTATGTTCAAAAAACAATCCAGTTCCAGATCTCGTTATAATATATACGTGTACAAAATTTCAAGTAAATGTCTTAAACCGCACCAAAGAAAACGTGTGGAAAAAATAAAGTTACAGACAGGCAGACCTACAGACAGACTCCGACAGACAGACAGAAAGTTCTAATTTTTTTTGTTGAATTAGCACACTCAATTTTAATGTCATTTAACGTTATAATCAAATTATTTTTAATTTTTTCACGTGTTTCCTTTCTTCCAAATAGCATAATCTTAGATTTTAAAGGATTAATACTAAAACAATGTGACCTTAAATCACGGTTCATTGTAACATTTGCCTCTGCAATGTCCTTAATATCGAATGATAAATATAATTGCGTATCGTCTGTATAAAAATGTAGCAGTTTTTTATACAGCTCATAAAATGAGAACTGTACATTGTGAAAAACAGGGGACCTTGAATGGAACCCCGTGGCACACCACACTCAATGTCTCTAGCAGATGACATTTTACCATTAAGTATTACTTTTTGCTTTCTTCCACTTAAATAACTACTAATCAGAGCTACAGCAGGACTATTAAAATCGAAATAATGCAGAATTTCTATAAATAGTTTATGATTTAATCTGTCAAAACAAAAGTTTTAGTATAATCCAAAAGAATCAGTGCTATGACTTTATTGCTATCCGCTGCTGTCAATATGTCATCCGTTATTTTCTCTAGTGCGGAAGAACAACCATAATTTTGTCTAAACCCCGATTGTGTTTCAGAATATTATTTTTCTTTACACAAATGTAGCTTCATAAGGAATACCCAATGCATTTTATGTTTATTTAATTTAGTAATATACATGGTACTATTTCTAAACTTTATTGACTGCTTGAGTAGTACTTCACAATGTAACAAATTTGTTTCATTGGGTGTTTAATACCAACAGATTAAAATCTAATCTCTTAGTTGGTTTTAATCAGCCAAAACAAACATACGCTTCTTTAAATTACTAATAAAAGGATGTAGATTCTTCTTTCATACAGTGTTGAAATCTCTAGCTTTTATAACTATTTATTTACATTCATTAGTAATGCAGGATTTGCGTTCGGAAATATAAATTTAAACAGGATTCCTCAGAAACAATTATGTAATAAGTTACATAAATTCCTTCTATAATTAGATAGAAATGAATGATTCATATCTTACATCTATAAATCTTAATTCGTACATTAATTAACGTAAGTAAATGAGCGATAAAAATATCTAGTTATTTAAACACCTTCTGCATAATTTGAATAGTGTCATTCTTTTCTTCAAAATAATATCTGCAAATGATCATTCTATTCCAATAGGCCTCAAAGGATGGGTACACTTTAATTGCATTAAAATGTTGATTTATTCTTCAAAATTAGCAAGAGACTAATGAGGATTCTTAGTTTGGCCGTCGACGACAACAGACATGTGAAATTAAAAGGGCTTCTACCTAGGACAAGACCCATTCAAATGGTTATTGGTAAAGAAAAGGAAACTAGAAATCAATTACCATTTTTAGATGTTTTAATTAAAAGAGTAAATGGTACAGTTGAAACAAGTGTTTATAGAAAACCAACACATACCAACAGATATTTAAATTTCAACTCAAATCAGTCGATGCACGTTAAGAGGGGTGTTATAAAATGTTTGTATGACAGGGCCAGAATCATCTCTTCTAATGTGAAATACTAAACAATGAGAAGCGGTTTATAAAAGAAGTTCTTATAAATAACCAATACCCTGAGGGTTTTGTCGATAAAACCATAAATATTGAAAATAACAATCAGGTACTACAAAAAGCTGAAACACTTTACACAGGGTTAATTTCTTATGTATGCGGATTATCCGAAAAGTTTCGCCGTATCGGTGGATATTAGGACGACATTTCAAACAAACAACACTTTAAGATCTATTCTGACAAAGACGAAACCGAAGAACCACAAACAAAATTCAAAAAACCGCATTTATAGTATTCCGTGTGAGTGCAACAAACATTACGTGGGTGAGTCATCCAGACCGTCTAGTGTAAGATTGGGTGAACACAAAAATTACATCAGAAAAATTGAAATTCAGAGGTCCAAGATCTGCGAACACGCTTGAGAGAACGGATATAAAATAAACTGGGACTCGGCAGAAATTTTAACAAAAGAGGTTAAAAGTAAAAAAAGAGAAATTAAAAATCAGCGATAATATTATTGAATGAGAATAGATGCGTGTCGTAGGTGTGTCTGTACAACCTTGTTGCCAATGTTAAAAGAAGAACTTCACAAACTTAACATTGCATAAAATTTAAAAACCTGTTAACTATATCAACAGTTCTATGTCTAACGTCGGCGAAATATTTAATTTCAAATTAGCATACTTATTTATGTTATTTGTTAAAAAAAAGCAACCTCTAACTGATCCTTTGACGCAAAAGTCACAGGGGTACAGGTTATTTCCCAGTAACATACTGGTTAATTGTGATATTTTGTAGATTCCCCGAGCACCGGTTGAAAAGAAAAAATACATGTGTCAGGAAGTCCCAAAGAATCAGAAAAAATGAAGATAATGCCACAAATAACATTTAGACAATATTTGGTAAAGAAAGTTGAATACGGTGATTTTAGCGTAAAGTGGGTGACATGTGTTTATAAAGCAATATATACGTATTAGCTCTGCTGTGACTTAAGAGTAATGAAACTCCAACTGAAACTAATTTGGAAAGTGTATCTAAATAAATAATAAATTTCTGTGTGCAGTGAGTAAAAAATAAAGTATATGAAACCAGCCCAATAAGAGACAATAAACTAGTGACCACAGAAAGACAAAAATATAAACATAATTTGTTATATCAACATAATTTATCAATTTATAAACCTAATTTGAAATAATTTCAAAAACAAAACTGTCAAACAGAAAGTTGGTAATGGAAAAGTACCTGGAATTTAATGTAAATGGCAACTGAAATATGTTACTACAAAAACATTAACAGATCTACACAGGGTGTGCAAAAGATTCTCTCATTTGCAACTACGCGATAAAAAATGTATTTTTATAACTTGGAGCAACAACTGGACTCAAGTGGGCAGGAGGAATATCCAAGCAGACCACCCAAGAAATTAGAAGAAATAAGAACAGAATAGTGTTACGCGACTTCAACACTCACGCAGGAAAAGAGAATCAAACGCCTACAGATAAGAACGTCATTGGAAAACCCTACTTCACAAATAGTCAAACGTAAATGAAAGTCCACAAAAAAATTGCCAGACAGCTCTTCGATGGGAAGAAACACACGGAGAAAGAGCCAAACCAACTCCTAAATAGACCATATCCTGGTGGATAGAGAATAAGGAAAATGGTTAAAAATATTAAGGCAAAGAGAACAAAAAGCAACACATTTCATACGCCAGCTCAGTGGCGCTGTGCTAAAGGTGTTTGGCTTGCGACCACGGAGTCTCAGGTTCGAAACCTGGCCAGGGTATGGATGTTTAGTGGAGTTTTTCATGTATGTTACCCAGACGGTAGCAGTGAGCTAGACCGCTGTTGGGTGGCACAACATGTCTAGTCGCTGTTATCTCTCCTGAGTTCGAGTTTTAGCTACGGCAGATGGCAATATCGCAGGTTGTTGTGTTGATGTCTATGTGTACGCGTGTCCTGGTCGAGTGGTAGAACAGCAATAGCTGAGCTCTGCCAGGACGTTAATATAAATAAGGCCATTAAAAAAATACTATATGAAAACTAGAGACAAAGAAACTGGAAGTACTTAAAGGATATCACAAAACATCAAATAACACTTGTGACATTTTTCTACTATAGAAAGAAGAATATAAATATACCAGAAGGGAGTAGAAAACTACTAATAGGGGAACAACTTAATTGATCATTAATGAGTTCAAAAATTAAAAAGTAGGAACGGGGAAAACGCTGGTATGGAAGAAATAATACGAATGACCAAAATAAATGAAGGTCATCAAACTACAACATATACCAAGTACATAAGGATAAGGAAAAACCTTAGCCAACACATGGTCAAATGAAAATGGAAGCTCGCTAAAGGATACACCAAAACAGCAAGTAATGACACCTGAAACATCTCCCTACTACAGAACAAAGAACTCGCAAGAAGGAATAAAGTAAAGAATATACACACTGCTAGATTCAGAAAAGGAAGATACAGAAGACCCAGAAGAAAATAATATATGGAAACTTAAAAGAAGCATTTCAGAAACACCTACTCTTCCCATCCTATAGTCTCACACCATACGTCATGTGGCCCTAGCTCCTGGCAACAGATATGTCCCATGTACAATTCGGCGTACCTAGCCGGTCTGGTGGTATATAAAAATATCCAGTTTGAATATAGGAACATGGCAGCAATGCCTACCGTATACTGGCTAATCAATCAATCAATAAAATCAATCAAAATGAGCAACGGACTAATGCAGCATGGACCACAAAGGCTACCGGAGCAAATGCTGGGAATTATCACGACAGCATCGATGGAAATCACACCACTACGTATGGATTGGAACGCGACTATATAAATACCTCTCCTCAACATTAACTCACCACTATGTGGTGATAATTACAGAAGGATAATACTCTGTAGCAGATGATACTTAGACTACGCATTATTTTCGCCTGAGTAACTAGAGAAACACATTGAAAAATTACCAAACTACCATACAGCAATCATCAAAACTCGATCAAAGAACGATCTTATGTACATCACCAGAAGAATCCAAGAAAGAGAATGGAGAATAAAACTACATATAGTTGTGATAGATCTACAAAAGACATCTCACAAGGTTATAGTCAACAAATTACGTAGCAAAAAAACTACATTTTGATATGCTTTTTCTAGCTATTGGGGATGATTCAGTACATTTTCAGCAGAGGGTGGCAAGATTTTGACATGTTTTATTTTTTCTTTTTTCTTTTTACTTTGACTAAAGTAAAAGCTAACTACATTTTGAAACACGGAAAGAGCATCGGTTCTATTTTTATTTAGTAAATAAAAATAAGGAAATGAATTATGATATTTTAAATATAACATTACATTATTTGTTTGCACCTATATCGCACGGAGAATTTATCAATTTGTAATATTTTTTTAAATAATTCTATGGAATGCATTTTCGTAAATAACTCGTTTATTTTAAATTTTTCGAAAAAACTATATCAAATTGTTTATCCAAAGAGGTCCATGCCATTTATACTGATTGTAGGAATTGATCGACGGAATAGTTAATTTTCGATTTTTATTAGGAAACTCTTCGGAATTTGTAAAATTTATCAAAAAAATCAAGTTTTCCAGGATTTGTAGATTCGATTTTGTACTGTCAAATTTCTCACAAACGTCAACTAATAGACCTAATCGAGCCCTACAATTGCCATTTTTTAAAATCAAAATCGGACCTTTGGTTCGGGAGTTATTAATTTCTTTGAAAAATCATACTCTGCCCTGGAAAAAATATTTGCGTGCTTCCTAGCTCGATTTCGAGAAAACCAGTTTTTTGCAAAAAAATTCAATTTTCATTTGTTTTTCAACATAGTCTCTGGTATACTTATTTGTAGAGCTTTGGCACCATTCCTTTTTTGAAATATCTCGATTCGGCTACCCGTTACCGGGCTATTCAATTTCTCCCGAAAATCTGGAAACGTTTATATCGGGTACTTACGGTTTCCGGACGGACCCGAGCTTCCGGCGTTAAGGTTTTCCGAAGACCTCCTATTAACCACCCAAGTTTCATCGAAATCCGAAAACGGGTTAGGGGGGCTGGGCGTGACAGACAGACAGACAGACAGACAGACAGACAGACAGACAGATAGACAGATAGACAGACAGACAGACAGACAGACAGACAGACAGACAGACAGACAGACAGACAGACAGACAGACCGACAGACAGATGGACGGAATTTTCTAAATTCGCTCTCGAGTCGATGGATATGCTTTCATTTCGATCCGACGTTTTTTTCGGGTTTCGAAGGTCCACCGGAAAAATGCAAAACCTAACAAGTGAAAAAAACTACATTTTGATATGCTTTTTATTCAATTTGTTGGGATGATTCACATTTTCAGCAGAGGGTCGCAAGATGACTCAGTGCTTTGACATGTTTAATTTTTTTTTTTTGCATTGACTAAAGTAAAAGCTAACTACATTTTGAAACACGGAAAGGGCATCGACTCTATTTTTATTTAGTAAATGAAAATAAGGAAATGAATGATGATATTTTAAATACAACATTATCACTTATCAATTTGTAATATTTTTTTAAATAATTCTATGGAATGCACTTTCGTAAATAACTCGTTTATTTTAAGTTTTTCGAAAAAACTCTATTTCAGATTTTTTGTCCAAAAAGGTCCATGCCTTATACTGGTTATAGAGATAGATCGACGGAATAGTTAATTTTCGATTTTTATTAAGAAACTCTTCGGAATTTGTAGAATTTATCAAAAAAATCAAGTTTTTCTGGATTTGTAGATTCGCTTTTGTTTTCTCAAATTTCTCACAAACGTCAACTAATAGACCTAATCGAGCCCTACAATTGCCATTTTTTGAAAATCAAAATCAGACCTTCGGTTCGGGAGTCATTAATTTCTTTGGAAAATCATACTCGGCCCTGGAAAACATACTTGCGGTCAACGGATTCGGGCCGCCAGCAATAGGCCTGATTTGTGGCCGGGTACCTTTGATCCCACCAAGTCTCATCGAAATCGATCAATATTCTGGACAGTTATCGTTCTTCCTAGCCTGATTTCGAGAAAACCAGTTTTTTGCAAATAAAATCAATTTTCGTTTGTTTTTCGACATAGCCTCTGGTATACTTATTTGTAGAGCTTCGCCAGCGGCACCATCTCTTTTTTGAAATATCTCGATCCGACTACCCGTTACCGAGTTATTCAATTTTTCCCGAAAAACTCGAAACGTCTATATCGGGTAGTTCCGGTTTCTGAATGGAGCCGAGCTTCCGGCGTTAAGGTTTTCTAAAGACCTCCTATTAACCAAGTTTCATCGCAATCCGAAAACGGATTAGGGGGGGGGGGGCTGGGCGTGACAGACACACAGACATACAGACAGACAGACCGACTGACCGACGGACGGAATTTTCTAAATTCGCTCTCGAACCGATAGATATGACTTTCACATCGATCCGACGTTTTTTTCGGGTTTCGACGGTCCACCGGAAAAATGCTAAACGTATACTACATTTTTTTTCAAAATGTAGTAACAAGATAATAAAAGCACACCTTTATGAAAAAACTGAAATCCAATGCAAAAATCACTTTAAGTTAGGAATTCTTGACTGATGTCTAACTTTATTATCAATAATATGAACAAATGGTCCCACTTTCTAGCGCTGAAACATGCAGAATAGTATATTGTGTATCTAGTAGTAAAAGCAATACATTCCCGGATGACGATGTAAATTGTTGGCCGAGGTGTTAGTTAAGGCCAACAAGCCTTGAAGTCCGGGAATGTGCTTTTACTACGAGATACACATACTATTTTTTCTGAAATCGCAATCAATATTATTATAAATTAAGTAATTTTTATAAATGCATAACATTTTTGCATTACCATTTGATTACCTATGAAATCGTTTCTTGACAACCACTGTTTGTTTATTGTTGTGATAGAAGTCAAAGATTCAGTACCTATTTAGCTTTAATAACAACTTATCGCTAAAAAATATTAAAAACCAGTACGGGAAAGTTATACGGGAAAGTTACCTACTTTCCCGGCTTAGGACGGAAAAAACTGCCCCGGACTGTTTTCTGATGGTTGCTAAGCACCGGACTAAAACACTAGAATAGAGTATTTTGGGATCTGAAATTGCGCCGAGAAAGTTGGCATCCTTGACAGATTTCAGAAAGAGAATTTTCTAGTACATTTTAGCATTGTACAGTTGTTCTTTGAGCTAATATTAAAAATGAACAAGAAAAAATATAAAACTTTTACATTTGTAATAGCTATGCAATTGGATCTTGGACGACTGTTAATGAAACATATTCTTTATAGGATTTTGCGAACAGCATAAAAACTATGAGAACTAAAATAAAAACACTTTGTAAAATTATTGATTTACAATCTTTGCATTGTTACGATAACTTGAATTCTGGTTATGCTAGCGATTGAAATCCTAAAATGAATTTGTCCTTCTTATTGGACAATTCTCATTCTAACACTAGTTTCCACACAGTCCCCTACGGCTATGTAGAGTAAACCAGTATCCACATAACCCCCTACGGCTATGAAGATTCAGTTAAAATGAGAACAAAGACCTAAAATGAATTTATTTACATACCTACCTCGTCTTTTGGAAAATTTTTCATTCAAATGGATTATATTTTTATGAAATCTATCATTCTGTTTCTTGGAAATGCTTAGCCTTTGAAACGTTGTTTGCCCTTATTCTGGAGCTCACCAGAAAGGCACAAAGTCACTCACACGATGCTCCATGCAAAAACCAAGACAATTACCAAGTTTTTTCATTAATGTTGGACATTGACTGAATGAAAAAAACAGATTTTCACCTATGTACTACCTAAGTAGTAATGGAGCCTAGATACTCTATACATGTTGAAGAGTGAATTATTTCTTGTTAGCTTATACTTGTAATGAAATATACTCTTTACAGGAATTTGCAAATATTACAAGTATAAACAAACAAAAAATAATTCACTTTTAAACATGTATAGAGTATCTTGGAACACTTGTTGAACATTTAATAAGTGTACATATGACTCCATACACTAAATCGGTGTATTTCAAGATATCAAGTTGCTTGAAGGTAAATAGATAGCGGCACACATTGGTACTAAGTTAAATAAAAAATTTCAAAATGTTTGCTACACTCGTGGAATAATGAAAAAAAATGTCAGTCACGGGAAATTGTGGATAATTATATGAACAGAAAAGCGCGCCACCGCTTATTTGAAAAAAAAAATACGTTTCTACTCCCTTTCTGAGGGATGAAAACCGATTGAAACGTTGAAACACAACAGCAAAAATCATTTTTAATTGATTAGAATCAACGAAATTTTGATGAACATTAATTTATAGTATGCGTAATTGCTAAGAGACGGACTGTTAAGGGACGGGTGAGACGCAAGATGAGGTAAAAGGCAGAGCCGGATGCCGGTATTGTCGATTACTATTTCAATGTAGATATTATTTGTAAAAAAATTCCACAAAAATTTGCGAAAAAGGTTAAAAAAAACATTTTTATATTCAATATTATCATATTTAAAGTTATCACTTTAAACTATTTTCAAAAACGCAACAGCTAATAAACAGATACAAGATAATTATAACTTATAATATTACACTTACAATAAATACCCCTTAACGCACTGGTTAGAAAACTTAATGAAATTATTTTCCAAAACACAGCAGATAAAAGAAGTATTGAATTAAAGATATCTACACGCGCATTAAAACACATCTAAGAACTAACTGCTACCAGCTGCCACGAAATTTTTTTAAGGGGTGAATACCGAGAGAACAGTTAACATGAACCCCTCAGAACGAGGGTAGAAACGTATTTTTTTAAGCGGTGGTGCACTCTTTTATTCGTATAATTACCCACAATTTCTTACTTACTTTGGCCCCACTGTGCGGTATTGGCCTTATTGATGACGTCATAGCTGCAAAGTTCACAAAATAAGAGCGCAACAGCATGCTTTTTTCCAATCAGGACAATTCATGGAATATGCTTTTACTTATTCTCACAACCTAGTTCAATCTGACGAAAATCGTTATTTGACGACTTTTTTTATTTGGCTTTCCCTACTAAGAGGCATTCATGTGTAATTTAATTATTTCTCTAAGGCAGGTTTAAAAAGTTCGTGGCTCTTATAAAAATAAATAAAGGCAATTTCTAATGACTATCTTGTAAATTTAATGAGACCATTAAACCAGTCAGGAATCAATCCATAGTTTATATTACCTTTCAAGCATACTGCTAAGTGATTTTTACAGGTAAAAAATAACTATCCATAGGTCAGTAGTTGTGTACTTAATAACTGCCATAACGCATTTCTAATAAACCATGCATGCGCTGTCAGACATAAAAGACGATACATAAAGAAATTTTTCCGTAGCCAGTTATTTATTACGGCTAGTGGCTATTCCTCATCTACTATACAAAATTATGACACTTGCCTTTAAGTATAAAACAAATTACAACAACTAGGAATATGCAATATTTAGTACAACACCTTCTGAAAGATGGTAATTGACGTTTTATGTCTACAGAATATCGGATACTGTTGCAAAAATAAACGTTAACTTATAAACATTCTACAGAAGACATAAGTTTTGCAGGGAAGCGTTAAACATCAACGTTTGCATCGACATGGCATGTAATTGTTAACAATGGCAAGTACTGGACTTGTGCTAATGTATCTCAGTACATAGAATTCTATCAACATTTAATTCTATATTGCTCTAAAGTCCAGTCTATGATCAATGTAAAAATGAAGTAAAATGATAAAATGAGTTTATATGTACTACCACCATACCATATCTTTACATAATATCCATTTATTTTAAAGGATAGTTCATAGTATAACAATTAGAAATTTATTTTGCCTTCATACAAACGCGCTTACATGTTGGTAGTTAAGCAATGAGCATATAAAATAAGAAATAAAAGTTCAGTTTGCTTCAAATGATTGATTATAAGATAAATGCTGCGTTTAGCCGATACCAGCCATTGCACTTTAGTTATAGAACGAACGTTTGTCGTCTAATGTAAGATCTATTACAGCGAGAGAACAATAATGCTGGATACAACCCTTGATTCTCTGGAGACTAAAAATCCAAAAGCTAGTCTAAGTTTGTCATTACTATTGAATCTTTCAAAAGACCGGTTAAGAAGATGTTTTATTCATCATAAAATAGATCCCTGAAGTCAAAATTACTATATAGTTTGATGGAAGGCAATGAACATAAAGATTAAATTGTTGTTATCGGGTGCAAGCAAACTTCTTAAAAAAGTGTTTAAATAAAATTATGCTTACTAAAGAGGCCACAAAGAATACAAATAGCTGAGTACTACATTTACTGATAGATGAAAAGATGATTAACTAGCTATACAAGAAAGTGAAGGTTTAGCACGATTATAGAAAACACGGTTACATATGAAGCGGAAGCCTGAACCTTGAACAAAGGTTTAAAAAACAAAATCAACGCTCCGGAAATGATGTACTGGTGAAGATGATGCAAAACCACAATTTTAGATAGAATAAGAAATTATGAAATTAGAAACAAAATGGCTGTCGATACTACACTTACGGACAGCATCGGAAAAAAACAATTAATGTGGTATGGGCATATAAGAAAACTAGAACAACAAAGATTACCACAGAAATTTTGGAGGTGGAAAAAGGAGAATACGAGGAACAGAGGTAGGCCAAGAGGGACCTGGAACCAGGAAACTAAAGAAGCCGTGCAGAAGAGACAATTCGTGAAAGAAATGTGTTTAGATAGGGAGGCGTAGAGACAGGGATGCGGTAGACGGCGAAGAAGGCAGTAGACAATTGTTGGTAGTAATTGATAATTTTCCATTAGAAGTCAGACAGGAAATGTATTTTCAATTAGATGAAGCGTCGATTCCTAATTCTCGGATTGTTCAGCGATGGTTAGACATACTTTTCCTCGGAAATAGCTCTTCGAGTTCTAGCCACCGAGGTAGCCAAGAATAATACCTTACTACTTTGGATTTTGGAGGGAGGATAAAGAATAAAATTTGCTTTGTAACTTATTAAAGATGTTAATATAAAATTGTGTACGAGAACAAAAGTTCTGTATAAAATTTGTTGGTATCAGCCACTTCATCCCCTTTAAACGTCGGTCAGTCGAACTTCGAACTGGCAAATCATTTTATGGGTTTCTGGGTCAGGCGATTTCAAATATTATATTATTATATATTAAGCAACTTTTTTTAAATAATAATAATTTTTGATATCTCCAGGAGTCTCTCCGCCTTAGTAGGCAACGTTGACAATTCAATTAAGCTAAATACCTCAAAAGATGAAGTTTGTGAAGCTCTATTGTTGTACACTGTATATGTATTTCGGTACAGCCCTACGACAACAATCCAATATTGTATCTAACCACAGTCAAGCATATTCTACTTAGTGATACTTTACGTACAAGTAAATTATTACAAGTCATATTTAACTTCATTTAAAACATCTTCAATAAAAGTTAAAAAAAAAATGAAAAATGTTATTCTGAAAACAGTCGATAAATTGCCACGCGGTTTTTCTCTGTTCTCAAATGAATTTGTTGAAACCTTATACCAGAAATTCTTTTTCATACCTCAACTGCGAAGCGAGTATAAAACACCGGTCTCGATGTCCAATTAAAAGGAAAGTCCTATTTTTCGACAGACGGTAAATTATTGCGAAACTTCCGAAGAGATATATTGCGGTCGGAATTTTTAACGAAATTGGATAACAAGGAGGAACATCATTCATTTAATTCCCTTCCATTACGATTGTTGATTTTTATTCAATGGTCGACGTTCGAAATTGTTTGTATTTCTTTCGTTGGCTAGTGAACTAGAACTTGCAGTTTTCTATTTGCAAATGATAATAAAATTAGTAATAGTAAATTAATTTCTTAAATAGTTTTCTTATACTATTCTAGTTGATCTCCCTTTACTGTGTGACAGGACTAACAGAATCACGACACCTATCGCGCTTGTTAGACATGTGATCTCATCAGTTCCTTGGAGAGTGTCTTCTTTACCATTTGTCGTTCTTTCTGTGACCAGTGAACTAGAACCTGCAGTTTTATATTCACAAATGATAATAACAATAGAAATAATAGAGCACTTTATTGAACCACGAGGATCGAGGTCCTCTGCTTAATATAAAATTAGTTTCGTAAAAAAATGTTATTGATTGAATGAGTATTAGAAAAAGTTCAAATAAAAGTATTTTCAGCGTGACTTTAGACACATTTCCTCTCCTTATTCACGCATTATCGGAATGTGGGCCGCTTACCATGCGTGATATGCAGATCTGATTTGTTCCATATATAATTAATTATTTAGATATAAAGGGTGTTTCACTTAAAAGTCCCCAGGCCATTATCTCTAAAACTAATAAAGATATTTTATTTTTGTAAATGGCAGATGATTGATACCAAAGAAAGGTTTAAATAACGGTGATTAGAATTTTTCCTCAACAGCACACCGAGATGGCGCTGCGATGCAAAACTATTTTTTGATGGCTGGAACCTTGAAACATAAGTCATGTAATTAAACAATAATTTGTGAATAATTTTGATGGTATAGAGAATTTACAAAAAACAAGCCGTTTTGGAGTTACATGAGTTTCTTTCATTAATGCCAGTACACGTGAATTTTGATAAATCCCTATAATTTATTTATTATTTATTATAGAATATTGGTTACCAAACACTTTTTTTCAAGATAAGGAAAGTGATATAATACACTATCATAAAATTATGTTTACCACTTCCGGCCAAACCGGAACTAACATGATGAACCAATATCCATATGTTCCTACATATTACATTTTTTTTTTCTAATAACGCTTCTAATAAAACGGCTCCCAAAACTTAAAGACAACAAAGAAAATACACACTAATTTAGAATGGGCTAAATTTATATTAACAATTCAGTAAAGAACGTAAACAAAAGTTTTATAAACAAACATTTAAAAACTATCGAAATATTATTAAAAATGAAATTAAACTAATTTCTTTCTTATTAGTAGGTACTTATTATATTAAATGTTCAAAATTTCTCCCTTCTTCATGAATACACATATTGTACCGTTTCAGTAACTCTTCATTGCAAACTTTTTGTAACGTATGTCTATTTATAGCAGCAACACTTGCATATATTTTATTATACAAATCGGCCATATCCTCAATGGGTTCAATGTACACTACACTTTTTAAATACCCCCAAAGGTAAAAATTTAATGGAGTCAAGTCAGGTGATCGTGCTGGCCATCTGACTACTCCATTAGTACCAATCCATCTCTGAGGGTACATTTCATTAAGACAATCTTTGACTAGTACTGAGTTATGGGGTGGTGCACCATCTTGGTGAAACCAAATATTCTCCTGGTTATGAGGGATAGTCTCTAATAATCCTGGCAATACATTTTTCAAAAATATCTCATATTTTCTTCCATTTAAAGTCCCATGGAATAGATAAGGTCCAATAATACATGAATTTAATATTCCACACCACACGTTAACTCCAAAAGTTACCTGATTTCGGGTCATTCTCATCCATCTAGGATTATTTTGTGACCAGTATCGGCAGTTATGCTTACTCACAACTCCGTTGTTGTGAAAACGGCTTTCATCGCTCCAGAGCACATTTTTTAAAAAATTTGGGCATTCTTCAGAAAGAACTGAAAATTCAGCTAGAAAATGTAATCTTCGTTCATAATCGCCAGGCCTTAAATGATGGATCAATTTTAATTTGTATGGATGGTATTTATTTGATTTTAATATTCTATGGCACGAAGATATTGACAGATTAGTTTCCGATGCCAATTTCCGGAGAGAACATTGAGGATTGTTGACAACACTATTTAACACCAAGGCTGTATTTTCATCGTTTCTAACTGGCCTATTTCTGTTACGAATAGTTTTCTTAAAACTACCCCAGTTTCTTAAATTTTTAAACAGCATGATAAATGTTTTTTTATCGGGTGTAGGTCTATTTGGAAATCGTAAACAAAACAATCGTTTTGCTTGTCGGGAATTTCTTTTGCATTCACCGTATATTAAAATCATATTTAACTTATCTTCATTGGTGTATCTAACCATTTTTAAATATATTTTTTTTATTGCCTTATTTGGATTAATTTGCTTTGAATTGTTTCTAAGTACACTTTTTCTGTTTGAAACTATGATTGAAATGCACCAACTACAAACTTTGTTTAATAACTGTCAAACTTAAAATTAAATCAAAGCCTACTAATATCTCTTAAGTAGATTTTTCATTACCATTCTAAATTAGTGTGTATTTTCTTTGTTGTCTTACTTACTTAAGTTTTGGGAGCCGTTTTATTAGAAGCGTTATTAGAAAAAAAAATGTAATATGTAGGAACATATGGATATTGGTTCATCATGTTAGTTCCGGTTTGGCCGGAAGTGGTAAACATAATTTTATGATAGTGTATTATATCACTTTCCTTATCTTGAAAAAAAGTGTTTGGTAACCAATATTCTATAATAAATAATAAATAAATTATACTGATTTATCAAAATTCACGTGTACTGGCATTAATGAAAGAAACTCATGTAACTCCAAAACGGCTTGTTTTTTGTAAATTCTCTATACCATCAAAATTATTCACAAATTATTGTTTAATCACATGACTTATGTTTCAAGGTTCCAGCCATCAAAAAATAGTTTTGCATCGCAGCGCCATCTCTGTGTGCTGTTGAGGAAAAATTCTAATCACCGTTTTTTAAACCTTTCTTTGGTATCAATCATCTGCCATTTACAAAAATAAAATATCTTTATTAATTTTAGAGATAATGGCCTGGGGACTTTTAACTGAAACATATATTAAATATTTTTACTATACACAAATTGAACTTTTAATCAATGTATGTAATTATTAGAAATCAAATCTCATTAAACTACATCCTTATAAGTTTAATCCTAGTGTGATTCTGCGATATGGATCGGTAACTAATTTCTAAGGTAATTCATATTCCTATCGTAAACGGATTCCTCGCGTCTTTTAATCAGCACCCAGCACCTCGATCGCAAAACGAAAAATGGCTATATTATCTATTAGACATATATCGGAAGAAGTACATCAATAGTGACAATACAACAAAAAGCAGCAACGAAGTTGAAGGTGAGTATATTTTTTCTCTCTGGTTTTCCAAGAATTACAATCGCAAATCGTATTCTAAGAGATACAAGGAATCATGTTGAAAGTGGAAACAAGTTGTCGAAGTTTGCAGAGAACGCGACCGGTGCCTATGATTGATTGATTGATTTGCCAGCGTCTGGTGAGTATTGCTGCCAATTCCGGGCATCCATGGAGGTTCGTTCCAACACGCAGCCCGGTCGTCCGTCCAATACGCCCAACGGACGGCCAAACCGCGCGCCGGAACCAAATCTCGGATGTTTTATATACCGCCGGACCAGCTGCATACGACGGGTTGGACATTGGACATGCTTGTTGTCAGCAGCGAGAGCCGCATGACGCATGGGGTGGGAATATAGGATGGGAAGTGTAGGTGTTTGAGAGATGCTGCTTTTAAGTTTCCATGCTTCTAATAAGTTTCCATTTGTCATCATCGGCTGGGGTGTGGTGATTTGTTTGCGAGATACTTCTTTTCAGTTTCCATGCTTCTTTTAAGTTTCCATCTATCGCCATCTCCTTATTTTTCTTCTTCTAAGTTTTCTGGTTCTTGTGTCTCTGAATCTAGCAGCTTTCATTTTTTATTTTATTTTTGTATTTTTTCCCTTCTTTCCCTCTTTTTTTTATTTATTAACCGCTCCACAAATAAATAACCATCTACGGTGGAGTTGCTGGGAAAGGCCCTATCTTGCGGTAACATTATTGTCATTATCACCATTATTATTATTTTTTGCGCGTTATGAGCAAAAAGATCCGAATAATATCAATTAAAGATAAAAATAAATAAATAATAGCTTATCTGTCTTTCTGCAGCGTCTTGTGATTGCTGTTTTATTTTATTTCCTTTCCTTTTCTTTCTTCGGTTGAGTTAATATTGTCCCATTTAAAAACTTTCCACTGTATACAATAACTTTATATAAATTGTGTCCTGTTTTTCAGGTGTAATGTAATGTTCACCCGCATTGAGAAATCTAATTCTTGGACTTTTCTCGATCACTCAAACTAAATCAGGCTCTGCTGATATTCGTAGTTGACGGTATTATCAACATACACCCACCCTCAGGTGTATTATATCCTTTCTTATTTACTTATGTATATTTATTTTCAACCATTTAACAATGAAAGACCAACTACAGACAAAATTGACAACTAAATAAAGAAATACGCACACAATTAATTATAAGTTCGAAAACCATTTACATGAGAATAGGGTGTATTCATGGTGGCAAATAACATGACAAGCAAGAATTTAAATGGCACATGTGTACATAATATCACACTTCTTATTGTTAAGTGACAGGTTGTTTATTGTGCACCAGCTACTTAGACCGTATTACAAGTTGAGACAATCGCCTATGTTGGTAATAAAGCAGTAAATTTCATATTGTCTGCATAGATGTCTTGTATTGAGAACATACGTTATAACGTTTATGTAGATATAAAACAACAGAGGACCCAAAACTTATTCTTGTGGGACTCCTGATGTAGCTTTTATATTTTTTTATTTGCAGCGTTTGTGCTTAAAACATTGTATTCTGTTGCTGAAACAGGGCTTAAATAAAATTAGGAAATTATGTGAGACATCAACACTGTCCAGCTCAGTTAACAATATGCCATAGTCTAATAAATCAAAGGCCTTTCAGTGTATATTACGTTTACCTGACATTGACGATCGAAAGCCCTTGAAATGTACTGCCCAATACATAGCAGATTCATAATTCTCGACCTACTTTTCATAAATGCGTGTTGGTGGGGACTAATAATTTTCATTAGCTAATGGAACATTAAAGAAATGCTTTTGCTTTTAAAACTTTTGCAAAATTTGAGCTGACAGCAATGGTTCTATAGTCACTAATTTCATGCCTACAACCCTTTTTAAAGATCAGACCCAAAAGTAGATACATTTTGAAAAAGATTATAGAACACTTGAAGAATATATTTGGATACAGTATCTATAACAGGCTGACAGATTGTCGCCAATTTTAAGTTACACAAAATTATATTATAATGCATCGAACCTTGACCTTCTATCAGTACACGATCAATAGCTTTCAAATAATTTTACTTTTTTCTCCCATTCAAGAAAAACATACATATTTTATATATTTAGACTGTTTAGTTTCATACTTACACAAGTATCATAAACTAACTAAATAGTGGATTTTTAACTAATTAGTTCTGTGATAAATGAAAATCGACCAAAAAATTAAATACTTCAAAACTGAAATATTAAATCGTCCGTTAAAATGATGCTATATGTCCGTTTACACATCACTTTTTAATTGGAATAAGTGATACAGTTAAGTTGACAGTTTCATTTCGTTAGTCTTAAAATAAATATATATTTTTAGAGTTTAAGTACATTTTCTACCGGACATTGAAACTTATCTAGCTCCACATCTACAGAATCCGTGATATTATTAGATTTACCACAAATGAAATCATTTTCATTTTTTATGGGACGTTTATTGAATTTTAAAATAGAATG
Source organism: Stenurella melanura (assembly GCA_963583905.1). NCBI lineage: Eukaryota > Metazoa > Arthropoda > Insecta > Coleoptera > Cerambycidae > Stenurella > Stenurella melanura. Next base: position 49,797,021 of record OY757311.1, read on the forward strand.
AAATCATTATATCTGATTATAACATCTGACCCTAAAATTACATTATCTAAACGAAATATCACAAATCCTGTTTATGGTGACTAGTTTTGAATCATTATTATATGTTATTTAATCAAATAGGTACATTGTAGATGGACAAAAATGTTTAATAATAATTTTTGTAGAAAGAAATTGTACAGAAATATATTTCATAACAGGCAGAATTCATATATCGAATAAAACATGTCTGTATTCCTCTATGTGTGTATAAATTGTCATTTTTATATAAAACATAGTTTATGTGGTATTATAATGTTAGAAGAAACTGTTATTATAAACTTTGATTAGGCCGACAAACATTTGAAGATGTACAAGATATAAAACTACAATATAGTGTGTATCTTAGGTTTAAATGAACTCTAGGTAGATTAGGAGATATGTCAATTAAAAAGTAATTGAAGTATGCTTAATATGGTTTAAATATTAAAAAATATCATAAATTATCTTCATGTCAACAACATACATATTTATACTAAATTCTCACCGATGTATTTTAGCACCTATTTCAAACAAACTCTAGCAAAGAAACATGAGAACAGTTTTCCGTTTCGGCATATTATAGGAACAGATTATAACTTCAGTCCACTCCAATCACTTTTTAAGTCAATCAAAACAAATTAGTTTACATCTCGACTAGTACGTAGAGGGCTTGTTCACTTCATTGTATCGCAACACTGTTAACGGTATTCTGGCCCAGCGAGTCTTCCTAATTTAACAGGAAATATTTATCTTAACATCATCTAAGTACTTCATAACAACTTACATTTTTATGTAATAGATTAGACGCTGCTGTTTATATCATTATGTCATGCACATTTTTGAATCTCAGAGACATAAAGAGAAATTACTATCATACATGGTGGTCCCTAAGCACTTCCCTGTTGTATATAAAAAATATATTTAAAAAAGCATTTATTCAAAAAAATATACTAAAACGTATTTTTTTATTCATACATCTGGAAACCAAAAGCTTTGGGGGCGGTCAGTTGAGCAAAATAACTGTACAATAGTGTTATATTATCACCACCAAAGCTTTATGTTCTCAGACGTATGAATTTAAAAAAAAAATTACCTTTTAAAGTAAAGCAAGCAGTAATTTTTTTTTAAAAAAGCTCTTTTTTAAATATGTTATTTTATGTATCATTTTATGTTTTACTTTTTAGTCTTTACTTATATTACAGACAAACAGACAGACAATACCCTTTCATTTGATACCAATGTCAAGGGGGTTGTGAAGTAAAAGGTAATCCGCCATCCTAGGGCGTCTGCTATATTAGATTTAGAATGGTCCCAGTGTATCGTATTCTACTCGTCAAACCCTCTGTATTGATACCCATACCAAGGGAATTGTGAAGAAAAAGGTGATCCGCCATCTTGCATCGTCCGCCATATTGGATTTATAACGATATTAGATATACTATATTGCATTGTCACCGGACGCGGGCAAAATTTCAAAGCTCTAGCTTAATTAGAACTAGTTTGAATGCAAAGTTTGACCAAAAACATACTAACTAACATACAAGTAGGTGAAGTTAAATAAAAGCTTTAACTAACTGATTAACTAACTAACATACAAACAGGTGAGGTTAAATAAGAAGGCTGTTTTTTGTTGCTAGAACTGAATTGCTTAGTTCGAACAATGAGAAATAGCAGTAGGCAACTATCAAGGAGTACCTGAAGATGACCGATGCAATTCTACCAAAAACGTAGCGCTGCTAAATTTTTGTGTTTCTATATAAATATATTTTTATTTTCAGCTTTAGAGTGATAGGAAAGGAGATTGAGACAGAACAAATGATGAAATATATATAGAAAAAATTGATTGATTGATTTGCCAGCATAAGGTGAGCATTGCTGCCGATTTCGGGCATCCATGGAGGTTCGTTCCAACACCAGCTTGGCCATCACCGAACCAACGGACGGCCAAACCGCGTGCCAGAACCAAATCTCGGATGTTTTATATACCGCCGGACCGGCCGCATACGCTGTGTTGGACATGAGACATGATTTTGTCAGCAGCGACAGCCACATGGGGTAGGAATATAGCATGGAAAGTATATGTGTTTGTGAGATGCTTCTTTTTAGTGTCCATGTTTCTTTTAAGTTTCCATCTATCATCATCTCTTTATTTATTCTTCCTCCAAGTCTTCTGTTCCTGAATCTAGCAGTATGCACCTCCTTCTGCCCGCCCGCGTTCACATCGTTTGTTTGCCCAGACGTACATGCATTCGCTCGCCGCAGGGAGTTTTCTTTATTAACCGTTCCACAGGTAAATATCCATTTACGGTGGAAGTGCCTTATCTCGAGACAATAAAGCTTTTTATGGCGGGTTGGTTATGAGAAAGAGGCCCGAGAGAATAATTTGCACACCCTGTATATTAGTTTGTTTTTGCTGCTTTCCAGTTCGTGGTATTTTCTATTTCGTTGCCTATATTTAATATCTTTTCATTTTTAACCCTAAATTTTTTCCCTATATATTCACTAAATTGATTATAGACCAGTACTTTCAAAATTTTTTAGTCTATGCTTCTCAGCTTTTTTTGCTCCTAAAAATATTGTTACATGACTTATGACTCTGGTTCTCTATATATCGGGAAAACCATAATTTAAAGACGCAATAATAACTTGTAACAATAGGGGTAGACAACGACGTCGAATGTGCCTTTTAATAATAATAACTCAACTTTCGAAAATTTGTTCTGTTATTCAAAGATAATTTTTAATAATTTCTCGACAGTTTTTGAATTCAAAAATAAATTGATCATAAATTATATGCTAGAGCATTTATGTTGATGTAATTTTAGCCAATTATCTACGGAGAACAATACTTTTGGAATACATCCATATATTCAGATCTACGTGTACTCACATCTTCCTGATATATGCAAAAATATTTATAAAAAAAAAGAAAACAAAAAAAATTTGAATGTTGGAAACAACCATTAGTCCAATCAATCTATATACAAAAACCGGTCGATAAATACAAGTTTTTGTGCCCTTTTTCAGACAAAAATGTGCCGACAGTAGGTATATCAATCAATTCAAATAAAAAAAAAAAATGAAAAGTACCCTTAAGACATTGTGCTTTAATGTAATGCTGCGGCAAAGTGGATTTGAGTTAACCTAACACTTTTGAGGGGTTAAAATAGAAGTTGAAAGTTTAATGTGGTGAAAATTCCAGATTTAAGTGAAATAAAGTTTAACTGATCCAAAGTTGTCCTTCAGGAATGAAAATACTGATAAAAATCAAAAATACTGTCAAAAATTGGGTTTTTTCATACGAAAGCTCTTAACAAAGATGTCAATGCTTTAAATATCTGAGTTATTTGATGAGTCACAAATCTGATGCTAAATTGAAGGAAAGTATCTTCGTTGGGCCTGAGATTCGAACTTTATTTAGGGACCAAGGATTCGTTGATTCTATGAATGAAGTAGAAAAGACGGCATGGTTAAGTTTAAAAGACGTGTCCTCAAAAGTTCTCGGTAATATCAAAGATCCAGACTACAGAAACATTATATCAAAAATGATAAAGAATTACGAAAAGTTAGGTTGTAGAATGAGTTTGAAATTTCTCGATTCACACCTGGATGAGTTTCCAGAAAATAACGGTGATTTCAGCGAAGAGCAAGGAGAAAAATTCCACCAAGATTTAAAAGACCGAACGTCGACTTCAAGGTGAATGGGATGTCAACATGTTAGCAGATTACTGCTGGATGCTACAAAAAGAAGTGAAACCATACGGAACGAAACGGCGAAGAAACCCCTTATACAGATCGTTTGAAGATAAGCGCGTTCGAAAACGAAAATCCATATAAAATTGAAATACAATATATCACTCGCAATGATTCTTGAAAAAAAATATATTTTTTACAGTTTTTTTATTTTTCTCAGTGTTTTCATCACTGATCCCAAAATTTGACACCAGATTCGTGATCAGCGGAAAAAATTACTCGATAAAGGTATATGCAGACCATTGGAATACGCTATGCGTTCATGAAAAAACGCGACATCCATGAAAAAAACCAACGATTTTTGACAGTTGTTTTGATTTTCCTCAGTATTTTCATCACTGACCTTCAAATTTGACTCAACAGTTGTGACCAGAGGGAAAAATTACTCAAAAAAGTTGTATGCAGTCCATCGTAACACGTTATGTAATTCATGCAAAAAAATGTGATATCCATAAAAAAACATAGTATCCGTGAAAACGCGATTTTTGACGATTTTCTTATTTTCCTCAACATTTTGACAATATGCCCTGGGTTCTAACAATAGATTCGAGGTCAGTGGGGCAAAAAAACATAAGAAAAATACATGCAGCCTAGCCGAACACGCCACATGCATATTTTACCACCCAAAAAACCATAAAAAACGCATTTCTTGACAGTTTTTCGGGTTTTTCTCCGTAATAGGCGCATTAACCATTCATTATGACTTCAGATTCGTAATCAGCGGGAAAAATACTAAAGAAGAGTATGTTCAGATGTCCAGTTCAAATAACTCCTTTTTGTGAACCTGTGTAATCTTTCATCTGTGATTTTTAGGTTAGGTTAACTCAAAGCCACTTTGCCCCAGCATTAATCTAAATTACATATTTTTCATTTTTTTTTTAATTTAAATTGATTTATATATCTACTGTCGGCAGACTCTTGTCTCAGAAAGAGCTCACTTTTTCCCACTGTTTTCCAGAATATCTCGTTTCCCATGAAACCTGCGATGAGAATAGTTATCATCAATCTTGTACAATATAAAATTCTTTACAACGTTTGTCTAATGTACTGTTACTAGAGTGCATAGTCTATAAGCCCGTATATTGAGTTTTAATTTTTTCAGAAACATGGACTCTGCCTTAGAGAGTCATTCTACATAACATACAAAGAATTTTACCAAACTTCTCAGTTTGCATTTTTACATGTTCTCGTTGACTGGCCTATATTGAGTACGCCTATGGTTTTCATGTGGTAGTCTTCTGCATCTGACCTTAACGTTGTCCCGTAAGACATTGCGCCACTGTTAGCCGCAAGAAGTAAAGCAACAGGTAAACAGTAACAGCGTATAAATTGTGTAGTGTTAACTGTGCGTGGTAATAGTGAATTGTTGTATATTTATGTACCTATTTCACAACATCGAAATTTACAGATATTGAGTGGGGCCGGAGAAAATGCACGTCAGGCTACCATGAACGAATTCCTAACGAACTTTTGTGTCGGTTGACTATGGATATTTTCAATCGAGGGCTATTACTTACTTTGACGAAATAAAATATCAACTTTGGATGTGTTCATTTTCAGTTGTATTTATAATTCCATCATTTAGAGAGTTAATAAGTTACGTCGTTGAGATTGGGGGTATGAAAATGAGTTTAATTTTTCTTTTAATTTATAAATGTAAAAAGTGACATTGAGCTTTACATTATCTAAGGACTTACAGATTAAAGCGTAATGAGTATATTTGCAAAACACCCTGTATTGTGACTGACAAATATTTTATTCTCCCTGTTGTATAATAGAGTTTATTACATTGTCAAATATGATTATTGACGAAAAACAAAAATTCGATAAACTAGTGTTGTTAGTAGAATAGTAAGTATACAATTTTAACCGCAAAGTAAACTTTAAACAATTTATAATCAAACTCATTTTTTATATTAACTAAGTAATTTTTAACCTTTGTTTTAATTCTGCACATGTGTTATGCTGGTATAAAATGAATGTATTGTCCACAATGCTCCCAATACTGTCAGTCGAGTTCAATTCAAACAGATATTATTAATAAGTATATATCTTAAAATGCAATGGCCCCCATACCGTACTTTGAAGTAATCCAAAGCTATAGGTTCATCACTTCTAATTGAATTTATCTAAAAATATGGGGGCTCTTTGCTTAAGTGACTTTTGAATAAGTCCAAAAGACTGTCCCGTGAAAGTCCACGTTTCCTTATGTATCTAATAGTTGCAACTGACTTACAGTATCAGAAGCTTTGCTTTGCTTTATATAAAGTTGGCTTAGTTTTATCTAAGTAAAGCATTTATATATTTACGTCTGAAATTATGTATGCAATATTTATTTTTATTCATTTCTGAAGAATTAGCCCCCGAATTTCTTTACAGCAATTCAGAAACGCCCTGGTTATACAAAAAAAAATCTTAAATTAACATCGACTTTTATGTTTCTTTCCTCAATCTTAAAATCTCATGCAAGAGATAAGCGGCGTGTTATAAAGAATTCGTAATAACGATTATTTTCTCCATACATTTCAAATCATAATGTAATTTTATATATCCACGTATTACTTCCACATCCACGTAGTGGATTGGAAGTATGGTAATCGCAAAAAAATTTTCAAAAATTTTTATTCGTGAAATAGGTTTAGAATGTCATGAAACGTCGAGATTTTAAATTTGAGCGAAAAAAAAATTCTGTCTGTCTGTCTGTCGGTCTGCCTGTCTGTCTGTCTGTAACTTTTTTTGTCCGCACGTTATCTCTGGAACGGTTTAAGATATTGACTTGAAATTTTGTACACGTATATATTATAACGAGATCTGGAACTGGATTGTTTTTTGAGGATATCCGGTGAAGGGTTGGGGGTTAAATAGGGGTAAATAGGGGAAAATAAGTAAAGCAAACTTGTAAGAGTACAGAAACTTGAAATTCGGTGTATGTACTAAAAGTTAAGGCCTCATATTTTTTTATATTTTTCAACCCCCCACCACCCCTACCCCATTAATGGGGTTGATAAAATAAAGTTGAGATATTCATTTGAAATTTCGTACACGTATGTATTATAACGACGCGACGTCTGGAATTAGATTATATTTTGAGATGATTCCGTTGAAGGGTTGGGGTTAATTTGGGGTAAATAGGAAAATATAAGTAAAACAAGTTGGTAAGAGTACAGAAACTTGAAATTCGGTGTATGTACTAGAAGCCAAAGCGTCAGATTTTTTTTATAATATTTTTCAACCCCCACCACCCCTACTCCAATATGAAAAGGGTTGATAAAATAAAATTGAGATATTCATTTGGAATTTGGTACACGTATGTATTATAACGACATCTGGAACTAGATTATGATTTGAGATGATTCCGTTGAAGGGTTGGGGGTTAAATAGGGGAAAATAAGTAAAGCAAGCTGGTAATACTACAGAAACTTGAAATTCGGTGTATGTACTAGAAGCCAAAGCGTCAGATTTTTCAACCCCCACCACCCTCACTCCAATATGAAGAAGGTTGATAATATAAAATTGAAATATTTATTTGAAATTTGGTACGAGTATGAATTATAACGACTTCTGGAACTAGATTATACTTTGAGATGATTCCGTTGAAGAGTTGGGGGTTATTTAGGGGTAGATAGGGGGAAATAAGTAAAGTAAGCTGGTATGAGTACAGAAACTTGAAATTCAGTGTATGTACTAGAAGCCAAGGCCTCAGATTTTTTAATAATATATTTCAGCCCCCCACCACCCCTACTCCATTATTCAAGGGGTTGATAAAATTAAATTGAGATATTCACATGAAATTTAGTACGCATATGTATTATAACGACATCTGGAACTAGATTATATTTTGAGATGATTCCGTTGAAGGGTTGGGGGTTAAATAGGAGTAAATAGAGGAAAATAAGTAAAGCAAGCTGGTAAAAGTACAGAAATTTGGGATTTGGTGTATACACTAGAAGCGAAGGTCTCAGGTTTTTTTATTGGTATTTTCCATCTCCCCACCACCCCCACTCCCTTATTAAAAGAGTTGATAAAATTAAATTTAAATTTTCACTTGAAATTTGGTACATTTACGTGTTATAACTATATCTGAAACTGGATTATATTTTGACATGATTCCGTTGAAGGGTTGGGGGTTAAATAGGGGTAAATAGGGGAAAATAAGTAAAGCAAGCTGGTAAGACTACAGAAACTTGACATTCGGTGTATGTACTAGAAGCCAATGTCTCAGATTATGTATAATATTTTTCAACCCCAACCTTCATTATTAAAAGGGTTGATAAAATAAAATTGAGATATTCATTTGAAATTTGGTACACGTATGAATTATAACATCTGGAACTAGATTATGCTTTGAGATGATTCCATTAAAGGGTTGGGGGTTATTTAGGGGTAAATAGGGGGAAATAAGTAAAGCAAGCTGGTATGAGTACAGAGACTTGAAATTCGGTGTATGTACTAGAAGCCAAGGGCTCAGATTTTTTAATAATATATTTCAGCCCCCCACCAACCCTACTCCATTATTCAAGGAGTTGATAAAATAAAATTGAGATATTCACATGAAATTTAGTACGCATATGTATTATAACGACATCTGAAATTAGATTATATTTTGAGATGATTCCGTTGAAGGGTTGGGGGTTAAATATGGGGTATATAAGGGAAAATAAGTAAAGCAAGCTGGTAAAAGTACAGAAATTTGGGATTTGGTGTATATACTAGAAGCGAAGGTCTCAGGTTTTTTATTAGTATTTTTCATCCCCCCACCTTAATTAAAAGAGGTGATAAAATTAAATTTAAATTTTCACTTAAAATTTGGTACATTTTTGTATTATAACTATATCTAAAACTAGATTACATTTTGACATGATTGCGTTGAAGGAGTGGGGGTAAGTAAGTATAGGTAAATAGGGAAAAATATGTAAAGCAAGCTGGTAAGAGTACTGCAAATTGAAATTCGGTGCATGTCCTAGAAGCTAAGGCATCAGATTTTTTAATAATATTTTTCAACCCTTCCACTACCCTTACTACATTATTAGAGGGGTTGATAAAATAAAATTAAGATATTCACTTTGGCAGACGTATATGTATTATAACGACATTTGGAACTAGATTATATTTTGGGAAGATTCCGTAGAAATGTTGGGGGTTAATAGGAGGACTAGGGGAAAATAAGTAGGAGTACAGAAATTTTGGATTCGGTGTATATACTAGAAACCAAGGCCTCAGATTTCTTTCTAATATTTTTCAAACTCCACCACCTCCTCTTCATTATTAATGAGATTGATAACATCAAATTGAGATATTCACTTGAAAGTTAGTACACGTATGTATTGTAGTGACATTTGATTGAGATGACCCCATTGAAGGGGTGGGAGGTGGTAGGTTGTGAATAGTGGAAAATAAGTAGGGTAAACTAGGAACTTCATTTTTAACCTATATGATAGAAACCAACTCCTCAAACTTTTCTATGACATCTGCCCCAACTAATAATATTCTATGACCAATAATTTCCACATACTAGAGTGCAAATATAGTCAAGATGTTTCCTTTAAAGCGACTTGGATGAAGAATCTGGATGTGGAAGTAGTGATTCCTTAGGCAGCGGTTTTTCATATAAGAAATTGTGTTTAAAAACGATTCGTCCATCAATTATCCAAATGTAAAGAAAGGAATTGAATCTGGAATGTCAACTGTCCCGTATAATACGGGACTTCCGCATTGGAGCAATTCGTCTGATGACCTTGTACGGGAAGCAAAAACTTGATGTTTGAAGTCGAATTCTGTAAGATTTATGCGATAGAATTGTATTCATAAAGCTGCTGTTTTCGCATTAAAATCAATTAATTAGACAATTGAAATACAATTGTCTATGGAACGTGGTTTATAATATAACAGAAAGTATTAAAAAGCAAAAGAGATAATGGGATCATTTATTTTTTGTACATAAATACAAATGTTGGGTAAAGGTTGGCTGAAAGCTGCATGAATTATAACTAAAAATATATGACAGCATATTTCGAATACCGTACAAATTGTCACATAGCGTCGGTCTGCTTTGGATTAAAAGAGTATATCCTGTGTTTTTTACGTTATTTTTTTGCTACGTAGCTCACATAACTCATAAAAGTGAGTGTCTGGTTTCCTCCTGACGGAACGTTTGTCATTTATTTGGAAAGCTGATTGTGGTATTCAATAATTTATGCTTTTCATACGCATAGAGTCTCTTAATAATATTTGTTGATCTTAGGGTTAAACTAATCGCAATTTTTGAGTTTGAGGACAAACATGAACTTCAAAAAATGTTCATACATTCTAAAACATGCCTACAAATTTGTTAATAAACTATTTGTCAATAAAAAATTAAATCAGTTGCTCTGTTTTTTTTTACTTTTTTATAGTTGCATGCATTTTTGTACAAATAAATCCATATATTTTAATATAAGAGTTTTATATACCGCCGGACCGGCTGCATATGCTGGGTTGGACATGGAACGTGCTTGTTGTCAGCAGCGAGAGCCACATGACGCATGGGGTAGGAATATAGGATGGGAAGTGTAGATGTTGGTGAGATGCTTCTTTTCAGTTTCCACGCTTTTTTTAAGTTTCCATCATCATCTCATTATTTATTCTTCTTCTAAGTTTTCTGTTTCTGAATCTAGCAGCTTTCACTTTTATTTTATATTTTCTTTATTAACCGTTCCACAGGTAAATATCCATTTACGCTGGAATGCTGGGAAGGGCCTTATCTCGCGCTTAAAAAAATAAATAAGAGCTTTTTATAGCGGATTATGAGAAAGAGGTCCGAGGGAATATTTTGTACACTCTGTATATTGTTTTTTTCAAGCAATCAGTTTTAATTTCTGTCCTCCAATTCCGCTTTCCAATTCCGGGTATTTTTTTATTTCATTACCTACATTTAACACCTTTTCAATTTCACTTTTAATTTTTTTTCTCTGTTGTGTAATAAACTAATAAACAAATGCAATTAATAGACTAGACTAAATTTATCTTTTGCTCGCTTTGTGTTTATATTGTTAGATTTTCCCTTCCTTCTGTAATATTCCCGCACTACCTGCACTCTCGGTTTCATCCTTCCAGATGTTGTTAAGTGGGTACCATTCACTTTACCGCAGGTAAAACTTCACTGGACTCTTGCTTCTCTATGCACTTTTAGCCACTAGAGGCCATACATTAATTATGTCACGCAAATTTCAGGATTTTTCTACCCCTTCCTCCCCCTATGTCACAGGTTGTCACATTCCCCCCCCCCTCCGTTGTGTCGACTCACATTTTAAATTTTGAGGTAGAATTTTCCGATTCCATTCAATTAAAACAGTGGTATACGTAGATGTAAATAATATTATGTCACAAAAGTTTGGCCCCCTCCTCCCCTCTTGTCACACTCTGTCACACTTTTTGGACCCCCCCCCCCCAAAGTGTGACACGTAATTTATGGATGGTAACCTTTTACATGTGTCCGAGTTATTCAGATATTATTCACCACACTTTATAATTAGTTATTAATTTTGCATGAGTTCAAACTTATATTGCGTGAGGCAGAATTTTTTTAGCCGCAATGTAGTATAAATTTTATTTTATTCGCTCAAAATTTGACCGGTCTTTATGTGATTTAGAATGGAGCGACTCGGTACACCTCTGGTCTCTATGAAAGATACTTCATCTCTCCAATAAAATGAGAATGCACAGAGATGATATTTTATTTAGTTAAAGTAAGTGTTTGAATTGTAATCTACCATTATCAATACATACTTGAGCTCATTTTAGCAAGGCGCCATTTCAATGCGCAGCACTTCGCTAGACAAAATTTGTTTCATGCAACCCCCTAAAAAGTGGTCGCATGAAGTGAGATCTGGAGACTTAGCTGGAGATAGCACGGGCTCATCCTCTTTCAATCCATGTAGTTGCATAGGTTACATTTTAATATATGGCCCTCGAATAATACGATACGATAAATAAAAGATACCACATTCGACGCAAAGTTTGTACTGGCACACTGTTTAATAAATCTGACAACCCTCACGTAAAAATATCAACTATCTAAGTCCATTAGGGCGATTTGGCGGTATGTACACTATGTACAGCCCAACCAAAACATTATCAATTATTCCCGCTCACACAATAGAAAATGTTTGTTTATGATGACTCACGTATTGCTTGTGAGTTTTAGTCAATCCAGATGTGTGTGTTGTGAACGTCGAAAACTCCAATTTGAGTACATCGCGCCTTGGCGTTAAATAAAATGTAACTTACAAAATTTGGCATTTCAGTATATTTCTGTATTAGCCATCTACAAAATTATTGTCGTCGAAGTTCATCTTCAGATTTTCTGCGTGTGATAAGGATGCAGACCCTGTTCGTTCAAAGTGTGCCACATTACAAAATTCGACACTCTAATTTGTGCAGATAGCCTGTGAATACATATTTTAGGTTTTTTTCAGCATCTAAATTAGTTTTTGGAATTCAATAGCCTGTACCCAACTAGCAATTTAATATTTTATAAAAGTTGTAGAAATATTTCTGACACAAATTTTATAAAACAACGTTAGTCTCAGAAATACTTTCATAACGTTTTGACAGCAGCTATAAATGCAAAATTGGCATCATCTTATAAAATATTTCAGTCGCTGTTGATATTTTATAACGCCTTTTGGAACCATTACAAAATAGTTATATAAACATTTTCGCAGGCTTTATGAAAATTTGGTACCATCACTATATAGCAGTTTTATTGAAGCTTCATTTATTTGTACTCTAAAACACGGTTCACTGTTTGTCAATTGCTGCTATAAAATAACTAAACAATTGTTTTATAAGAATTTTTAAATAGTCATTATAAAAGAAATCTGATTTATACACACTAATAAAATAAAATTATTTCTTAAATGTATCCTAAAAGTTGCAAGAAGTATTTTTGACACTAAAAGCAATGGCATTGTGATTTAATACTATATACCCAATATCCTATAATAATTATTATTTAAGAGACCTGTTCTGGCTTACAACAACTGCAATTTTTGATGCGGAGAAAATTTTATTGTGAACCATGGCCATGTTTTTAATATATTTTTAGTGAGCTGATTTTATGAATTTGAGTTTTTCTGCAATGTAACTTACACTAATTTATTTTAGTAGTCATAATTGTATAGTTAGCACGTTTTTGACTCCATAAATTCTAATAAACATTTGATATTTTAAAGTTTCATATCTTGCCATATTTACCATCACGAACGATGGCATTTTAAGATGGCTTCTCTCTATAAAATACTTTTGTGTTAGTAGCAAGCATTTCAAGATATTTAAACTGTTAGACGATCCTTATAAAACATCTATAAAAATGCACCTTATTGTAACTTTTACGCGAATCTTATAAAATAGATCAGTTACTTTCGCGATACTTTTGCGGCTCTTATGATAAATCTCTTAGTGCTAAGTTGTAAATGCAACCATAGAAACAGAATTGGTTCAATTTGCATAAATATAACCTAGAAATTAGTGACAATAATTCACCTTATTTACAGAGCTGTTTATTTATGATTTATTTAATGCCAAAAGCACCTAGTTACTTTTACTAGGGGAAGCAAGTTTCTCCATTGTCCTAAATCTGATATTTGTAATTTCGTTATATGACCTGGCAAGATCTGCACCGTTCTGTCCAACCAAAATAATGGTAACCAACATTTTGGAAGAATTTTTTTTATAAACTTGTATACTATCATTTTCACAAATTTTCATCAAAAGACAGACTTTAATTATAACAAAATATAAATACACAGATAAGGCAGAAAAGCAATTTTCTAAAATATGTTTTATTGTATTGTTAGCCACCACAATTTTATGCCCAAGTGAACAATTTTGTTTTCTAATGACTTTGTTGCTGTTTCCATATTACAGCAAATACAATGCTATATAATAATTATATAACATACTCTGGAACAACAATTTATTCTTAAAAGTAAAATTGTCACAAATAGACCTTTAATATAACTGTTTTGTAAGATGATAAAAAATAACATAAAATAATTATAATGTATATTTTAAACGATGTTAAAAATGCTGCTGAACGTTGCTAAAAAATCGTTATAAAATAATTTAATTTTATAAGCTGAAATGATTTATAACTTAGTCACGGAAACATTTATAAAATAATTTCTTAACTGAACTATAAGATATTTTATAATTTTGCTTAAAAACGTTTTAATGATAAATTTATAAAATAGTTCAGTTGCAGACAACAACATAGTATTTTCTGAAATTCTAATATAATCAATTAGCAGTTAGAAGCATTAATAAAACAACAATAAAACAAAATAATCATAGAACATTTGAATTATAAAATAAATTTGCTGGTTGGGTAGGATACATGTTAATAGCAATGGATTAAAATTGTCCATAGTTCCTTAAATGTTGCACAGCCGAAATATATTAGGAAACCGTTGGTAGCATATCCAATTTATTCAAAATACACACAGGCATAATTTGAAAGTTGTACTAAACGTTTGAGCTTTGTCAAGATCTTGTACCGCCAAAGCACCTGTCGCGTATTCAGTATACACAGTGTTACCGACCTGAAATGTCATTGCCACTAGAAACAGTTTTATAATTAACTAGTCCAATTACTCATCAAAGCCACGCTTCCAAAACAAAATACTGCAATATGAAGTAGTGCAGCTTAATAAGGACGAATTTCAAATACACAAGTAAAACTAATTGTGAGAGATAGTTTATTATATTCACAATGATCATTTGTCCTCGCTAGAAGGAACCGATTAGGTATTTGTATAATTTTGCTATGAGCGGAAGAACCGAAATACTCTCGTGTTTGGTTTCTTTCCAAGCATTTATATTATATTCGTAGGTGGTAAGTCACTTTGAATTTGAGCTAGTAACATTCGACCGTATCTGATATACGGGATATAGTGAATTGTCGACATGATAAGCTTTATTCTACATGCATCTCGATAGTAGCACGTTAAGATATTGAGTTGATCCTAACTGAACTGTTCCTTTTTATAAAAGTGTGAAATTTTAAAACATGTGTTCATTCTTCACGGTATCCTCTTACAAAAATTTGAATGTTATGGCTTCTCGGACAACCTTATTGAGCTTTTTAAGTCCTATCTAACTGATAGAAAGCAATATGTTGTATACCATGGTGTTAGATCTATTGAGGTTTTAGCCACGTCAGGAGTCCCCTAAGGTTCAAACTTAGGTCCACTTTTCTTTAACTTGTTTGTAAATGGTATAGTAGATAATCTAACTGTTAACTGCCTTCTATATGCGGATGATTTAAAACTCTTTTGTAATATTGCAAGTGAAAAAGATTGCTATGAACTTCAAAACAATATTGATCGTATTAATACATGGTGTGTGATAAACAAATTACCCTTGAATGAAACAAAATGTAACGTTATGACATTTACAACAAAGCAAAATATTATCATGCACGATTACAAATTAGACAATCATATACTTTTTCCGGCCAGACACTTTTCGGGACTTGGGTGTGACATTCGATAAAAAACTAACGTTTGTAAACCACATCGAACTTGCTGTCACCAAAAGTTATAGAATGCTGGGTTTTG
The DNA here is from genome assembly GCA_963583905.1 of Stenurella melanura. Taxonomy (NCBI): domain Eukaryota; kingdom Metazoa; phylum Arthropoda; class Insecta; order Coleoptera; family Cerambycidae; genus Stenurella; species Stenurella melanura. Next base: position 49,812,389 of record OY757311.1, read on the forward strand.
TTATTAGAAACTCCGCACATTTTGAAAATGTACGCACATTAAAGCAACTCTACACTACTTTTGTTAGACCTCACCTTGAATATGCTTCAATAATATGGTGTCCAACCTATAATGTACACATACAAAATTTGGAAAGAATACAACGCCGTTTCCTGAAACATGCGACTTTCAAGGCTGATGGGACTTATCCAGCTATTGGTTATCCACATGAAGAATTGCTCTCTAGGTTTTGCCTAGATAGTCTAGAGATCCGTAGACACCGATCGCAATTAACTTTTTTATACAATATTTTACACAATAACATCGACTGTGGAGATATTTTAAGTATGCTTAATTTTCAAATTCCTAGACCGGCATCTAGACACAACAATTTATTTCACTTGCCTTTCTCAAGGACAAACGTAAAAAAATTTTCTTGTATCCAGCAGATGTGCAGTATGTACAATAATTTAAATAATCGATTAGATATATTCACTTGTAGTCTTACAGACATAAAGAATCTGTCTTTAACTTAAATTTTGTATTTTGTTCCTTTTTGTTGGCACAAGTAGCCTCACCGTGTACTATACTTCTTGTAAAAGCTGTATATTTTTTATGTATGTATATTGTATATGTATATTTATACTAAAGTGTATTATATAAATTTAGTTTAGTTAGTTGTCTCTTGGATGAATTCACATGTATTCATGTATTTATGTGTGTATATGTATTTTTCACAAGTTACTATTTTTAATTTTAGTTTTTATCTCCTATTCTGTAATTGGGTTTTTTAACCTGTTGAATAGTGTATCAAATAAATAAATAAATAAATAAATAAAATTCTTACTGACTACTTACTCATTTATGTAAAATTATGTTTTTAAAGTAACTTTCGACTTGATTCGCTTTGATAAGAGAAAGAGAAATTAGAATCATTCATTATTCAAAATACCTTTGTTATTGATTGATTGATTTGCCAGCGTAATTGCTGTCAATTCCAGGCATCCATGGAGGTTCGTTCCAACACGCAGCTTGGTCGTCCGTTGAACACGTCCAACGGTCGGCCAAACCGCGTGCCGGAACCAAATCTCGGATATTTTATATACCGCCGGACCAGCTGCATACGCCGGGTTGGATATTGGACATGCTTGTTGTCAGCAGCGAGAGCCGCGTGACGCACGGGGTGGGAATATAGGACGGGAAGTGTAGTTGTTTGAGAGATGCTTCTTTTAAGTTTCCATGCTTCTATTAGTTTCCATTTATCATCATCGGCTGGGGTGTGGTGCAGGTGTTTGCGAGATGCTTCTTTTCTGTTTCCATGCTTCTTTTAAGTTTCCATCTATCGTCAAATCCTTATTTTTCTTCTTCTAAGTTTTCTATTTCATCTGTCTCTGAATCTGGCAACTTTTGTTCATTTTATATTTTATTTTTGTCTTTTTTTTGTTTTTATTTATTAACCGCTCCACAAGTAAATATCCATCTACGGTGCACTTGCTGGAAAGGCCCTATTTCGCGGTTACAATTTTTTTTTGTGCGTCATGTATGTCGTTTCCTTGAAATAATCGGTTTCAATTTCGGGCAGTTTTTCTATTTCATCACCTATGTATTACGTTTAATAACTTTTCAATTTTGATCTCCATTTCTTGTTTAACATTTAATAAAGACAAATAAATAAACCAATGCTAATGCTACATAAACAAAAACTTATCTGTTTCATTCACACATATGGCTGGCTATTGCTTATTTTATATCACCCACTTCAAGAAGGGACGAATCCAGGTATAGATTTTACGATCAAGCACTCAAGTAGTACACTTTTCTCGGGTTGTTTATATACACTATTTTTATTGCTTTATTCAACCAACATAATTTAATCAAATATCAACTATATCAAATAGCCATACTCGTGCCAATTTATATCAATCAATGCAGAATTGTTCACACTTCAATTCAGTACAATTTCGGCGTTTTGTTGCCGCTTTATCCGGATTTATCTCGATATCCCAGGAGCCACGAAACATGCGTCTTTCACCGAACTCGACACACTTTGAACTCCATTCAAAACACCTTTATTTGAAAATTAAACTGAATCAAAATCACTATCACCACTAACTAAAAGCTTTACCAGAACTATACACTAATTTTGTTGGCATAAAACCTACAATGTTATGCAGGACCATAATAAAATTTTAGAAAACTATCACTAATTAAACAAACAAAATCAATCAAACGTACCACGAAATGTCAACACGATACAAACTTATAGACGGACAGCTGGCTACGGAAATTAAAAATAAGACGAAGTGAAAATTTTTAAGTAAAAACTCTCCTTGCTAGCTGAAAAGTACATAGCTCTGCAGCCAGAGGTCCATTCCGGGGAGGGAAGGATGGGCGGGCGATCAAACGCGTTAATTTCTAGTTAAAATGAAATCTTTCAGTGGACTTGACATTTCAATTAGTCTCGTCGGAGAAAACAAAACATTAAATTTTTAAATGTTCATAACTAAATAAAAGCTTCCTAAAACCCGGAAGAATAGGGAGATTTTAAATATAAAAACAAAATCGCCAGAACTGCAGCTTGCCATTAAAATTTGAACAATTTTCTTACAATTTTACTGACTTCTGGCAACGTTTAATCCCCGACCTAGATTTCGGGCAATAATTTTATGCAATTTCTATAATTAAAAACTATAACTACACAAAATTTCAGAGCTGCACTCAAAGATTTGATTTTGATTTGACCGCCCGCCCTTGCTTCTTTCGCCGGGTTGAACTTCTGGCTGCAGAGCTATGTACTTTTCAGCTAGTAAGGAAGGTTTTTACACAAAAATGTTCATTACACCTTATCATTTTTAATTGCCGTAGCCAGCAGACAATTAGGACTTAGTAGAGTTAGGGCCGGTTTACCAATTCAAGGATAACAAGTTATCCTATAATTAAATCACAGTTTATAATACTTTACTTCCCATATTGAGTGTAGTCCACGCATCGATAGCCTTACTCCTGCTATCGACGCGTGAACTACACTCATTAGGGGAAGTGATCCTACTGTATTATTAAACTGTGATTTAACTATAGGATAACTGTATCTTTGCATTGATAAACCGGCCCTTATCAGAGTAACTTATGGCAATATCCCATGTAACAAAGTTGTACAAACGCGTGACTCAAATTGGATGTACAGTGTACACCACAGTTTTCCAAGCGAATGTTTACCCCATCATAGTAGTAGCAGATACAAGAGTTGTTAGCAATACTACAAATCAAACATAGTCAGGTTGTTTTCATGCAGACTGCTCTCCTAGGTCGAGCCACTTCTAGTACATAAGTGTAGAATGCTTTAGAAGATCTAGTCAGACTTAAAACGATAAATCTTGAATGGATACTGGGACACAGCAGTTATGACTCGGACTTGAGAAGTCATAACTACTGATTCTATTCAATACTAAAGCACTGAAGATTAAGCGATGGTTACTATAGTTACAGAAATTAACAAATTAAAGACGACCTGCTTACTAGTTTGATTCGAAATATTGTCTAAATTTTGGCAGGATAGAATGTATGAGGCACCTATTGCTGATAAGAGCGGAGAAAGGCCTTATCTAGGAATGTGGCATTTAGTAGATTTATTTAGCGCTATTAGTGTGTTGTTGTCTTTTAAGTGAAAAAGAGTACTCAGTTGAACTAGTTTTCGAAGTTCACAGTACTGACATTGAAGTTGATATGATGAATATGTCGTCGACTTATCCGTGTGCATTGTCTTCAAACTCTTTGTTGATGAAACATCTCAACAGTAATTTATTCATCAGATATCAGAGTATGTCTTTGAAATGTTGCTAATCTCTTAAGCATATCAGATTACCTCTGTTTATTTTCTCTACGTAAAATTAAAAGGTTAAATATTGATGTTATCAAGAAATAAATGTTAGATAAATCCTCGAATACATCAGATCCCCACTCTTACCAAACGTGAATAAAATAGTAAAACCAATAAGATTCAATCCTAAGTTAGTACGACATTGCAAATTCTGTTAGTGGCGAGAATCCTACAAATAGCTATATTTGTGCAGATTGGTATTACAAGACAATTTTTTGGTACAGGTTTTTCGGTTCTCTATTGTGAGAACATCAACCTATTTAAAGAATCCTATGAAATTTCAATAAAAATGTCCTATTCTTAGGAACTGATAATTCACAATAAATGAAAAGGAACCTCTCTTACGACAGAAACTTTATAGAAATGCACTAATACATAGATATTCAACAAATGCCAGATTTTTTAAAATAATTCTCGGACTCTTTAAGATACAGCGGCTGCATCGAATCAATAGCTGGTATATAATGAGTTGGCAAGTTTAACGGAATGTTGAAAATAGCATTTTCAAGCAAGTCAAATTTGCATATAGCAAAGATACTATAAGCGTTGGGATAATAAAAAGGTTAATATCCTGAGCAGGAGTAGCATAGCATTCTGCTTTCCAAATAGCAAATATTTATCAGCTCAATCTCTTCAGTTATTAAAAGACAAATTGGAATTTTAATTTTGTGATCTGCAAGACCATGTATTTGAATTGTATTCTCAAATAAAATTAACATTTGCTTATAATTTTCCTGCTATTTCAGGAAGAACTAAAGTAAACAATTTTCAAAACTTCAACCAATAAATTCTATCGAACAAGCTCATTTTGGCAGATTAAAGATGAAGAAATCAAGCGGGGCTAAAATTATCTTCGGCTATCAAAATTAGACAGTTCTGATAGTCGAAAACACTGCTTGGTTTCGTCATACTGGATCTGCCAAAATGAACTGACGTACATTTTCTGTTTTATTTCAACCGGAATTTTTTTTAGAAAAATTCAATATGGCAGATCCATGACGACTGACAATCAAATTTGCAAATCCAATACATTCTACAACTATCTACACAGAGGAACATACAAACATACACACTAATGTATAAATCCTCATCTTTGGTCGGGGGGTTAGAAATACACAAAAAATCAGACATATTTAACCTTAAAGGTAATTTGCAATCATACGTTTTCTAAAACCCAAATATAGAAAGCTAATAGGGAAAGTAATGTGAAATTCGATTTTGAGTTTTTGAGGATTTACAAGTTGCCTGAACCCAAAAAAGCTTTCTTTAGACTGACTTTCTGTCGTTTGCTATCTGCCATATGTCGCTACTAGAGCCAAAATTATATATATAGATTTTGCTCAAATTTTGCGGTCACACCTCGAGAAGAAATCGCAAAATCGACAGTACTTCAATTAATATGAAATAAACCCTCTAAGAAATGATAGAACGTGGAAGAAAACGGCTCTAACAAATTTAATACGTAGATACTCCCCTTATACCAGCATGAGATAGCATAACTAATTGTTCGTATAAAATACAGGATGGCAAGCTGTGGCGGTAGAGTTCAAAATATTAAATTATTTTTATCTTTCAAACGTCCCTACGGATTTTCATCAAATTTATTACATAGATATTGCCATTGTCCCCGTATGGGATGAAATGACCAATTCCACCTAGAAATTGCCGAGAGGGAGCTAATTTGAAATGATGGCAATGAAAGCGAGTTCCTCTTAAGATTGAAAACTTGAGAACTTAAATATTGCCGCGAAAGATATCATCCAAGAATTGTGACTCTGATAATATATAGGTGTAAACTACCAATTGACTGAAGTAATTGGTGTACAAATCGAATCATTCGTCACTTACGACCTTATTAAACGTAACTTTCATGCCATTTCCAGAACACTAGAATTATTTCTGCCGTTAATTAAATCGCGACGCAGCTTCAGCGGCCGGAACTGGAATAATACCCCACTAATTATTCGGTAGTAATCTAGTGTTTAATTAGATTTCACCATATATGTGAAATTGAAATATAGGATTGCTAGACGATACAAAATTAGGAAGTAAAAACATGGCTACTGTTCACGTCATAAAAATGTCGAGGATGTAGTGACTCGTGCTACAAAATAAACATAAAAATACTCCCGTTCATGCATTCGCGAATATACACATCTGCCGTCTGGGATATTTATATTCGGACGCAAATAGGCTGATATACCTCTCGCTGAGACACGCAGACTACCTTTCCTTCGAGAGGCTGATAGACCGGGAGACAACTGCAAAAAGTCAACGTCAATTGGTTAAGTCAAAATCTGTTTTTGTATTGATAGCAGTTCATTCAGCTTAGGTGAATCGGTGTCAATAATGTGTGGAGGCGACAGCCTCGTGTTCACTGGGAATTTCACTTTAAGGTACATTCATTGAGTTAAGTGGTTAAAATTGTTGGAATTTACTTTAAAAACCACAAAGCAAAAATGGTCAGTGAGTCCACCATGCTGATATTGCAGACTGACCACATGAATATGCTGATTCTGTGAGGGTGCTTTAACATCATCGAGTTAAGTAATGTTTTTTCAAATTAGAGCAAAAAACTACTTTTAAAAGTTTTTGGTCAGCCAGCCAGTAACAGTTCCTTTTCGTCAGCCTGGCTGAATTTGCTATTAGAGGTTTCTTGTGATTATCTCTGCCACATGCAATAACTATTTAAAACGAAATGAAAACAGCACACAATGAAATGTTTAGAAGCGTCTGTATCTATACTTGTCTGGCAAACATAATATTGTATCCCTTAGCGGAAGGGGTGGAACTGCATAGTTCATAATTCTGCCATTACAGTAGCAGAAGTTTTTGTCACCTTCAACCATCTTGTGGAAAACTTACGAATGAAGATTCAGCAGTGACCCAAAATTTAAAGTATACGCATAACACTTCATAAATATTTTTAAACACTTAACCACACTGAAATATTTATAATACTTTAAAAAAATGAAAATTATCGTAAACTTACCATGTTTTAATTTTTGCAATGTAATGATTTTTTGCATTAATTATAGCCTTCCAATAATTATTTTATTCTATTCTCACAAAGGGTATTTATTATAAACATACAAATTGACCTTACTCAAAAACATTGGGCGGCATCATCTCGAAATTGATCAATCGTACCAAAGAAAAGAATGAAAGCTTATTTCTAGTAAGACCAATGAAAATAAAGACAAAAAAACGGCGAATTTCTTGCAGGCCAAATAACTTGCGAGCGGATGATGATAAAGCAAAATGTATAAAAGGTTTTTTTTGTAGAGGCACAAGGTTTAATATCGACCTAATGCATTCTTCTCGTAGGAACAATAGATATCCAGATAATCCCAAAAAACCTCTAATAATTCATTCAGCCAGGTCGGCCAAATGGAACAATTACAAGCTGACTGTCCAAGGAATTTCGAGAGTAATTTTTTTATAGGCTAATTTAAAAAACCATTACATTAAAGTACCCCGCAGAATCAACACTCTCATCTGGTCAGTCTGCGATATGAGCATCATTATTGACCTACTGACCATTATTTTGTGTTTCTTAGAGTAAGTTCTATAATCTCCAACAATATTTATCGCTTAACTCAGTGACGTTGAAGTACATTCCCAATGAGAACCAGGCTGCCGCCCCCACACATTATTGTCATCGATTCACCTGGGCAGACCTCCACTTCCAGTATCAACTAATGGATTACTATCAACATAAAGAAAATGTTGACTTAACTAAATGCCGTTGATTTCTTGCAGTCGCCTCCCGGTCTATGATTCTGCCCACCGTTCGTTTACATTTGCAATCTCACTGTGCAAGTTCAAAAGCAAGGTTACGTTGGGATAGGTTATGGGTTCATATTAACACTCCGCTCTCGGAAATGGTAATCCTCTAGTATTACCCTTTCATGCGAGCCGTTAACTCTGATAGAATTACCATCAAAGGTATGCAAATGACAACGGAAGATACATTTAATGCGCGCTAGAAACTGCTTTGGAACCACGAACACAGGCGGTGGAAATGTAATGGGGTAATAAGGCACAATGCCGATTGACCTTTAAATCAAGCTGCATTCGGGGTTTGTTTGGGGTGTACTTGTCTGTACGAAATTAATATCAAGCTGAGTTAAGCCATCTTGGGTAACAGAAATCTGAAAATTCTCAATTTCGGTTATATGCACTTACAGGGCGAATCCTAATTATATTCCAAACATTTACCGGTGTAAGGAGAAATAGTTATTCTTGCTGGTAGATTGCAAAATGCCATTTTTGTAATCAAGAATGAAAGTTCTAAATAATTCGAGAATGCAAAAGAATTTCACAACATTCTTTCGAAAACTGTCTACCAAAGTTTAAAAATTACTAAAAATGTGAAGAGAAAATTGAAATCACTGTATCTATGAAATGAAAAATAGACATTCTGTAAACTGTGGTAAATCGGTTTATTCTGTAAAAAATGAAAGTATAGTGAGAATTGTTGACGGTGTTGTCGCCAAGAAATAAATGACACAGTAAGTATAAAATAACCGCACCGAGAATACGTTATTTTGTTTTGACTAAAGTCGAAACGAGATAAAATTATTTACGGTGCCGATTATTTATCTAGTCCCAGTTTGCTAGAGAACTAATGAAAATATAACTCCCTTTCCTGTTAAACATAGTGTGGCGATAATTAAGACAAACGGACAAAGTTTTATGCAAAGTTACCATGTTTGTAATCACACAATGTTTTAAAATTCACATCGTGCAATTAGTTTTAATTCTGTAAATGAGAAAATATTTTCAATGTGTAACAATTTAACAAATGCTTTTAGAGATATTATAATTTCCGTTTTTATTACTCATAATTACTAGATTCAATGGACTCAATTAGTGTGACGTCACACGATTATGCAACCCCTATATACTAGTGTCATGACACACGGGTTGCCTGCCAAGCATACTGAAATTTGATCCTTAATGCATATGTTTATAAGGCGACATTTTCGGGGATAGAAACATAGCATACAATTTTATTTTATTTCTCCCGTGTAAGAAATATTTAAGAGATTTCAGTTATCATATTACATGGACAAGGTATCGGTAAACATACACGAGTATAAAGTATTACAAAAACTGTAAACAAAAATTAAAATAAAGTTTTTATAACTCATACATAGATATATACATTTTAACATATTTTTTGAATGTGAAATAGGTATTCGAAGTCCTTAAATATTTCTTCCAGAGGAGAAATAAAATAAAGTTCTATGCTATGTTTCTATCCTCGAAAATGTTGCCTTATAAACATATGCATTAAGGCTCAAGTTCCAGTGTGCTTGGCAGGCAACCCGTGTGTCATGACACTAGTATATAGAGGTTGCCTAACTTGTGACGTCACAACTAATTGAGTCCATTGTATTTTCATTTTGTTAGAAACTATTCTGGATGTTAAAGATTCAGTTTAAACACCTAGTTTTGTCTGTCAAAAATAACGTAATAAGGTGAAACTATTCCTGATTTTCGACTATTTTATTATTATGTCTTATAGCACAACTCGTTGCCCTATGGAAACAGAAATAATTTGAAAATCGGATATACAATAAGAAATATCCTGATTCCTTTGCATATGCAGAATTCTAGAAATGATTCCTAGACTGCACAGCAGTGGGTGAGGTTAAACGTGCCTGCAAATATCCGTAGCTTCCATAGGGATTCAGAGACAATCGAGTAAATAAGCTGATCAGAAATTGTCGGAGGACTCAATAAACCTATCAAAATGATGGTGGTCCAATAATTTTGGGTGCGGCCACCATAGACCAAGTAAGAACTGATGTGTTTTACTTTAACTGCAAGCATGCCAAACAATGATGTGAAATCTGATCACTACATTAAGTATCCCAAATGCACAAAATTCTATATATTTTTTTTAAGTCCCGGGGGGAAGGGATTGCCTAACAGGTGCAAAAATTGTTCTTCAATTATATCAGCTTCTATTTAAGCTACGACAAAAGCGATGATACCAGTATAGAGGGCACTTCGAGCAGTAAAACTTTGCTCCTCTTGACATTCGTCGTAACTGCAACGGCTATCGATTGGAGGGTTAGTTCAGCTAGCATGAAGATTTTTTCCTGTTATTGCGACAAGATCACCTACCTCGGTGATTTTTTTGCATACGTTTTAAGCCCCAATTAAGTATCCCAAATGCACAAAATTCTATATTTCTTAAGCCTCTGGGGAGGGGAGGATCTTACAGGTCCATCTTCAATTATTTCGACTTCTATTGAGGCTATAACAAAATAGATGACACCAGCGCAGAGGGGGCTTCGAGCACTACAACTTTGCTCCTCATGACTCTCGTGGTAACTACAACGGTTATCGATTGGGGGGATGGGCAAACCTTTTCGGAACAATTTTTCTTTAATGAAATTGTATATTTGCTTTTACTATTTTAAACATTCTGTGATCATATTATCACTTTATATCGTTAGTAACGGCAAATGTGAACGTGGACTCGAGCCAGTTACCACCAAGAAGCAGCGCCCAAAGAATTGCTGAAATTAATGTACTGGAAAATGTGGAAAATCTTGTGGATGCAGAAAAGCGGGCATACAATGATCAGTTGTTTGTAAGCACTGTGCGGGGCGGGGGTTGGAAACATGCGAAAACAGATCAACAACATCGAACGCAGACAAAGACGAACTCGAAGCAAAAGAATCGTGGAATATACCTCCTGACAGCACGTAAAAAAATGAGCCTGGGACTGTACCTCTATGGTGGTGTGGAAAAGAGTCTGCATGAAATGTATGTTGTATTTTAATGTGAGTAATATATGTAAGTATACTCAAATGTAAGAAAATACAAAGAAAAGCTGAATAAACTTAATATAGCACGGAATTGTTAAATATGTATTCGCGCCTACAGAATATAGACATTTTCCAACTTACAATGTCCAAGTTTCATAAACCTGATAAACCGCGAATAAATGATAAAATAGGTTTATGTAAGTATGTATAGAATAGTAAAAGCATGCTGCAAATAAACGATTTTATTTAAAAAAATTGTTGCTCCGAAATAGTTTGCCCTATCCTCCAATCGATAACCGTTGCAGTTGCGACGAGTAGTCAAAAAGAGCAAAGTTGTAGTGCTCGAAGCTTCCTCTACGCTGGTATCATCGCTTTTATCGAAGCTTCAATAGGAGCCGAGATAAGTGGAAAACAATTTCTAAATGCTTAGCCTAAGCATTTCCAGGAAACAGAATGATAGATGTCATGAAAATGTAATCCATTGGAATGAAAAATTTTTTAAGACAAGGTAGATAAATAAATTCATTTTAGGTCTTTGTTCTCATTTTTAACTGAATCTTCATAATCGTAGGGGGTTATGTTGATACTAGTTTAATCTGCATGGCCGTAGGGGACTGTGTGGATGCTAGTGTTAGAATGAGAATTGTCAAATAAGAAATTAGACAAATTCAATTTAGGATTTTAATTTGCTAGCATAACCAGAATTCAGGTTATCGAAAGAATGCAAAGATTTCATTAATATTTCTACACAAAGTTTTTCTTTTATAGATAGTTATTTTTTCTGCTGTTTGCAAAATCCTATAAAGAATGTTTCAATACAATTATAAGCAAACAAATAATAATTCATTTTTAAAGACAGTAAATATTTCCCTGCCATGCCACCTGGACTAATTGTTGACAGAGCCATGTCAGCTCGGCGTATCTTCAAACATAAGAAACAACATTATTTTATATTTTCATCGATTTCATATTAAATATTATATACTAAATATGAAAGTTATCTGCTAAATATTCAAAATAATACTTTTCAATAATTATGAACTATGCAAACAGAAACAAGCTAACCATTATACCTTTCGCCAATTTACTACACTTGTTATATAATTGTTGCACAATCTACAGGATACTTTTCGCAATTTTTTTGTAAATGATACTAGTTTCAAACATTTTTTGTTTAATTAAAAAACAAAAACAAAAATTTCATTTAAAAAATTAATAACTTTTTTATTTATCGATCGATTTACAAACAATACAATCGGACTTTCGTACTTAAGTTATCGTGCTTACAAGAAACGTGACGGACGGACGGACGGAGAGACAGGCAGGCAGGCAGACAGACAGACAGATATACGGACATTTTGAAAGTGGTTCAGAATTCGATCACCAACACAGTGGTATGAAATTTTTTTCTCTACGAGCAATATTGCCGGTTTTAGAAATGTGCCGATCGAATGCAATATACTCTTCGTTTTGTATTTGCGATAAGTATAATAATAGTACCTATAACATACCTAGGTGAAAAGTGTTCCACTGTTGTCGAGATTCGCACCTCGGTCAAGACAGCAATGAAACTTTTCCCCAAGGTCTATATACTATTTTATTTATAATCATCCTTCGTAATGAATAAGAAGCCAATAAACCGTTTACTAAACTTTTAAATAGCATTTTACGTTTTTATTAAGTAGGCAATAAGAGAAAAATTCTTGTCAGAGGAGTCAAAGTGACGTTGCGTCGTTTCTCATATATATTATTATAATAGTAATTTATGTACCAAGGCAATAAAGTAAATCTTTATCGAACGAGTCTAAGATTATGAGTGGAGCGAGCGACGCGAGAGGCGCCAATCGTAAACATGTATAATTTAAAAAAATTGAGATATTACAACTTATCACATTTTATTATGACAAAGTGAACAGCAAATACAAAACAAATCTACTTATTGTTTGTTATATTAAACGTGAACTTACACCCTGACGTAATATAAAAATTAATTCCTGCAGTCGAAGGAGTTTCAATTGAAAATGTTTCAGAATTATTATCATCTTTGTTAACAATTGTAAATATCCTTTAGTAGAATTATCAATGGCAACAAATATGTTGTCAGTTTGACTGTCGCCTAAAATCGTCTTTGCGTGACAGTGACAAACGATTTCTGTTTAATATCAAAGTTATGGCTGTTAATAAAATATTTTTACCTGCCGCATATGCAGTAAAATAAATTGTTTTTCTGAAATCGGTCAAGATTCGGCGCACTTTCAGATCCCAAAATACCCTATTGTAGTATTTTAGTCCGTTGCTAAGCAACCATCAGAAAACCGTCCGGGAAAGTTTTGTCCGTCCTAGGCCGGGAAAATAGGTAAGTGTCCCGTACTGGTTTAATGTTACATATTTATAAAAATCTCTTAACTTATTATAATATTGCTTGCGATTTCAGAAAAAATAGTATATGTACCTCGTAGTAAAAGCACATTCCCGGGCTTCGATGCTTGTTGGCCTCGGCTAACACCTCAGCCAACAATTTACATCGTCTTCCGGGAATGTATTGCTTTTCTACTAGATACACAATATACTATTGCTTACTCCCGAAAATTGCTATCGTAATGTATGGCTTTACTGACGGTTGGCGATAAAAATATTTAACTGGTAAGAAAGTGGCCCTGCCCAACCTGAAATATCACATTTCAGTTCAATTGTCGAATGAAGTTGAAATGTCACACTTTCCATCTTTTGGCATGTACGATAATTTCATTATTACCGTATGATTGTGAATAAAAAATATTACTCTTAAATGCATTGGTAAAAATTCACTAAGTTCATGACAATGTCCGTCAGCATTCAGAATTCTTTCAACCAAAGTTTCATCCTTTTGCTGTATACCACTTATCTATTCTCGATGATTTTTGTATTAATTACGTGTACAGGTGCTTCAAATATGCATTACACATGCGCATAGTTTTGAAATTTACTGAATAGTTGGTAAACTCTTCGATGCAAAAAACGTGGTTAAAATTTTACCATTAATTAATTGTGACCCGTTTTTCCTACCTAATGCCAATATGACATACCAAGTGATACCAATTTAGCTAGCAAAGCGACGAGATGATAAGTAGGTTCTTATTGTTTGTTGAAACTCTCCTTTTAAAATTTTACTCTAAGTGGTATTATTAATAAACAGGATATGACGATAACAGATAAAATGTCATTTATTACTATTTCTCTATACATTCTACAAGCAAAAATAACAGGAATCAGACACAACTTTTCAATATTTATTACCTAGAAATATTTGTGTCAAATACTCGATATATTATTTATATTAAAAATAGATTTTAATTTATAAGCGACAATTTAATCTGAAAATTAATAACAATAATGAATGTTAGTAGTCAAAGGTGGAAGTATTATTATAAGTTATATATTTCAAGAATTTCATGCGTCGAAATTTATGCGTAAATGATAAATATAAGCAAAACGATTTACTGCTGTAAAGATGAGATTCCACCGTATTTTTGTAGAGCAGAGAATGAGAGCGTACATATTTTATAACTGAAACTTCCAAGCTCGGCACGAAAATTCTCCCTTAATTGGCAGAAAAAAGATATAAAGTGACTGTAACTGCGCTTTTACGACGTAAAATATGCAGTACATTTTATTAATTACATGCACACTGGCTTTCAGTGGAATTTATATATAGAGGACAAAAATTCTTAACTATTTCAGTGGCTTGTTCCGATTATTCCATTTAATTGCTTGACTTCCTTCGCTTAATGAATTCATAAATCTTATTCGGAATTTTATACATCTTGATCTACACTGCTCGAATAAAGTTATGAACATTGTAATAGACCCAAGAGGTATGGTCAGGGTTAGGAATTTTATCTCACATGTCAATAGAATTGCATTTAGCAGTATTTTTGGAGATGGGTAGCAGCGACAGGAGTCAAATTAATCACTCTTTATACACTTTAAAATCTTCATATTCACAGTTTCTTAACAGCTCACATTATTCTACTCGGTCTCCCTTTGCCGTATGGTACGTCTGATCATCACACCATTTGTCACGGTTGACTGTTAGGTGTATGCCCTCAACAGAGATTTGTTTCAATAGTCCAACGTTATGGAGAGCGCCCTTCTTTGTGTCTTTACACCTGGTTTTCTATAAATCATTAATCGTTTAATATGGTTCTATCTTTGATTAATGTGGCAAAAAATTTATACACGTCTTTAGACCCACATCTGGAATACATCAAAGCACCTGATTGCCTGTCTAACAGTATAACTGATCGGTTTTCCCTTGCTAATAGATTATTAAAACCAGGTTGATAGTTATGAGAAAAAAAAGGGCATGAGAAGTGGCAACACGTGCTAGTCGTGGAATCTGGATATTTTATTTTATTTTTATTTTATTCATACACCATCTAACAGTACAAGACCATTTACAAGATGGGAAACAACACATACATCGTACAAAAATTACTTAAATTTACTAGCGTACATTTCAGTAAAGATACATAACAAAAGAAAATATAAATATTAAAGAGAATAAAGAGTTGAATTTATTTACAATAAAAAGAGAAAATAAAAAATACATATATGATTTAGACAGAATCTCCTATTTTTTAAAGATGTCGATATCACGCTGACTGTGGTTATAGCTAGAGCACATGCTGTAGATTGGTGAAAACTTTAAAGTATTAGTCCGGGCTATAGGAAGGTAGAAAGTTTGGTTTTGTCTTGAATTTATTCGCGGAATATGGAAATTAAGTCTCTGGAGTATCTCACTACAGTCAATATCATAATGAATCACCTTTTTTAAGAAATTTATGGCAAATTCGTTGCGTCTTTCAGATAGGCTACGCATTGAAAACATTTGAAGTAAATCACTTTGTGGAAAGCCAATTGGTGGATATATACCATGAGATTTTAGATGTAGAAATTTAAGAAAGTGGCGTTGCACGTTTTCTAATTTAAGACTATGAGTGTTATAGCAGGGCCGCCAAACAAGAGACGCATACTCTAGTTTAGATCGCAAGAAAGAAAAATATAATAGTTTTAACGTTGAAATATTAGAGAAATCACGCCCATTGCGAATAATAAAACCAAGTGTTCTATTTACGTCGCAAATTAACGTGTCTATATGATTGACAAAGCTGAGTTTTTTGTCAAAAATTACTCCAAGGTCTTTAAACGAGGACGGTCGAGTTAATGGTTCGTTTTCTAGACAGTAGTTAAATGTAAAATTAACATCCTTTGTGGAAAATGTCATTACGTTACATTTTTGCACATTTAATGTTAGACTGTTCTTGACACACCAAGCGCTGAGTTTAGATATATTATTTTGTAAATTACTGCAGTCATTTATATTAGAGATTCTATGTAGTAGCTTGAGGTCATCTGCGTACATTAAAAAATGAACATCTAGTTCATATGTTATATCATTGATGAATATATTTTCACATTAACATGATTGAGTTCCAATATTTCTACACCATGCATCATGTGGCTCCCGCTGCTGGCAACAAGCATGTCCCATATCCAATCCGGCGTATGTAGCCGGTAGGGCGGTATAGAAAAATATCCAGATTGGATATCCGGAAGTGGCAACAATGCCTACCGTATGGTGGCTAATCGATCAATCAATATTTAATTTTTACTATCCTATGACCAATCTGTATATTTCTTTGACCAAAAGCTATCAGGTTTTCTTTGTATTAATAGTAATAACTACATTCCGATTATTATTCTCATATATCGTTTATTAATTAATAATTTTTTAGAGTGACCGCCGTGTATAAATAAAGAGGGAAGTTCTGAGTAAATACCTTTACCGAATTGTGAAGGTTTCAATTGTCTTTAAAAAATGTTTTCGATATAATTAATAAGCCAAAACCTTGAGATGAAAGTTGTTACAAAATCGTTGTATAAGGAGTTTTCGGATGTCCCCGTTCAAATTACGAAACATGTGTCTATCGATCTCATAAAAGTCATTAAATGACCCGTACATTGTTTTGAAAGTAGGTCGAAGTTCCTGCTATATTTTTTCGTAAATCATAAGTTGCCAAAGTTTTTGTTCCGTTATGAATTCTCACGGCAGCACAAAAGCAAGAAATCCGTTCGCTACTCATATCAGATATTTATTAAACCAATTTTCCCACTTCAGAAAACAAAACCGACAATCATACGATCCTCCTCTCAGTATTTCGACATTAATTATCTTTTGTTGAGTTAAAATGCTCGAAAGGCGTTATAGCTCGGTATTGTTCGACCCATCTCTGTCCAATTCTGGACATGAAAGTGAAAACTACCATTACGCCGGCTATGATGGATTATAGTCATTCCCAGAGGAAAGAATGTATTATATAGCCCTCTATAATGTTGGTAATAGAGTCATCATCATTGACTACCATAATTTTTAAGAAGTGGGCTGGAGAACAATAGAATTTTTCTGATTTAACTTTGATAGGTGGATTCAGGCGGAGGTTTTATCGTCAGACAACTTTTCATAGAGAGGATTTATGTATATACGACTTGAAAATTACATTGATGTGTGCAATTAAAAATATAACTACACATTATATATTTTAAAATATTTTTCTTGCAACTAAAATAACATCAATTCTAATTCATTTTGTTCCATTTTTTGCAAGAATGCTTTAACGATAGTATGAAAAATTTAATTGGATTAAATTTTGTAACTTGGATTTCTATAAAGAATCTTAAAATAAATCAATTTTACTTATTCATTGACCATATCTTAGAAGAAAAGTTCTTAATTTGTGTTAATTCGAAGGAGTACAACCACCCTTTGAAATCTCGTTGCCAGAGGAATACAATGTAATTTTAGATTTGCTTAAAACCCTCATAGTTTTGTCCATTCTATCCGTCTGTATGTCACAGGTTCTCAGAAACTACTGGGCCTACATAGCTGAAGTTCAAAGGAAACATTTCTGAATCATGTCAAAAATAATGAATATCATGTTCAGTCCATAATAACGAATAGACTTCTTATTTTTATCCTGCAGCGATTTGATCTTTCAGAAGAATCTACTCTAAATATATATTTATAAAACTTTGTTTACAGAAAACATTTCCTATTCATCGAAAAATACCTGCGGTGTAACGATCATGTGAAAAACTACCTTCCTATTTTAATAGAAAGATTTTTAATAGATGTAATATACCAAAAGAAATGCATACGTATCTCACGGGGTTCAATAAAGTAAAACGAAGGTTTATTATTTTCAAATAAGTTAATAATTATTGCTTCCATACCATTAACTGAACAAGGTGAAGCCATCTTAATTAAAACAAGTGATAACGAGCTCATACACTTACTCAACAATTTACAAACAGTGAGCTCTGACTATGGTTTAATTATACATTACAACAAAATGACCATTATGATTGTAAAAAAAAGAAAAGTCCAACACGTCAGATGACGTGATGCTGTTAAATGTGTTATGCAGTAAAAGGAGGCTAAATAAGGTAATAATAAGAAGGAGAAGAAAGAAGGGATGTTTTTTAAATTCTATAAATGAAGTTTTAAAGAACAGTCTATTAGAAATCTATATGGAATGAACCAGGAGACTCTCCCTCTGAAAAACTTGTTTCCTTTTGCAACTAGTTTCGTGACTTTCAATAGTATCCTCAAGCTCAAAGTATATTTTAACAAGTACTTTCAATGAATATTATAGCGAACACTAGTGCATAAGTACTTCCTGTACAAAAACGAAAAACCGTTTTTACTACCTACCGTTTCTATGACTTTCAGTTGTACCGGAAGTAACCCCAACAGCGTCTATGGAGACCGAAATTCGAAAACTTCGACTATGCGCAAAACGTGATATCATTTGTCTGACTATTTCTTCTTTGCTCTAGTGTCTAGTTTCAGGTAGATGGTTAGCGCATAGGTAACGCTTTCGCTTTGCTTTGTATTTTTAATTCCATATTAAATTTGTTATGATGATGATGATGCTTATGGTGCGAAGGGTCCCGGGATCAAATTCCGTCCGCTGAGTTTTTTTTCTTTAATTTTGTAACGATTAACATATTTTTTCACAAATTCTTTTCTGATTTCTTTAGGTTTTTATTCTTTTTATATAATAATTTCATTCTTTCGTGTGATCTCTTTAGGTTAGGTTAGTAGGTTTTTATATCGATATCTAATTGTTAATAATTATTAGCGCCGCAGGCAGTATTTGCGCTGCAGACAAAGAAAAGGGGGATGCGGGTTTCCCCCCGTCTTTTTTTCACAAAATAACATGAAATATTTCAATTTCTCGACTTTCGCGAATTTATTCACATTTATAAGGTAATGTGCATGCTCGAAGCTTTCGCATTTCTGTTTCCCTAGACACTTGTCCCCAACATAGGATTTTCAAATGGGACACTCCGTATATTTTTGCATTTTTGGAATTTCCACATCATTCTCCATATGACTATTAATTTAGTGCCTATTTAAATTTTTCATGTAGAAAGCCTTGACTCACTTGAAATTTTTCTAATATCCACAACTTGTTAAACAAAAATAAGTATTGCTTTTTTACTGTTGATTTATATTATGGGAAGGTCCGAAATTGATATATGTCAAGTATGAAAGAAAATGCATCCATTGCGTTTTTAAGAGTAATGGAAATTTTGTATTAATTTTCTTGAATATTGATCCATCCAAACTACTACTACCACCACTATACATAAAACTTGGTCTTGTTAAACAACATGTGAAGACACTAAATAACGAAGCTTCAAGTATATAGAACAAACATTTCGACAAATTTCTGATGCGAAATTGAGTGAAGAAATTTTTGACGGGCCGCAAATTCGTAAAATACTTAGAGATCCTCATTTTGTTAACACTATTAATAGAACCGAGAGAGAGTCTGTATAAGATTCAAAAAATTTTCTCGGGAATCATAAAAGTGAAAATTATAAGGATTATAGTGAAAAAGATGGTGTAACTTTGGTAAATTGGGGTGCAATATGAATTTGAAACTTCATTTTCTTCTTAACCACATAGACCAGTTTACGGAAAATATTGGAGATTTCAGTGAAGAGCAAGGTCAAAGATTTCACCAAGTAAAAAATCGAAAACTGCTACTACGTAGATCTTTAGAGAATAAAAGATTTCGTTGCAGTAGAAGAACTAGAAAAAACCAAAATAAAATTTTCTGCAATAGACAACTGTTTTACTTTTGATTTTCTGG
Organism: Stenurella melanura; assembly: GCA_963583905.1. Classification (NCBI taxonomy): domain Eukaryota; kingdom Metazoa; phylum Arthropoda; class Insecta; order Coleoptera; family Cerambycidae; genus Stenurella; species Stenurella melanura. The sequence continues at coordinate 49,832,236 of OY757311.1, forward strand.
AAAAATCAAGGGTTGTTCTTGAACAAGTTAAAAGTAAATCTTTTCATACCATCGACACGCAAACTTAATATTCAAGAAAATCAATACAAAATTTACTTTACTCTTTAAAACGCACTGGATATATTTTCTTTACTCGAGGGTGGTTTTGTAATCAAGTATCTTAAAACTTACTTAAGTAATATACAGAATGTGCCAAGAATCGCAGAACTTCATTTTTACTTATTTCCTTGTGACTCATTTTTTTTTTGGGGGTACTTTTACAGCACCCTAGGGGTAGATTTAAATCAAATCAAAAATGAAACAAAATTCACAACAAAAAAATTTTTCTTCGGGTTTTTTTAACATGATACAAGGGATTTTGTCATTTAGGGTGGTTTTATAAGCTGTAAGGGGTTGTTTTACTATAGTATGGATATTTAGTGTAAAAAATAGCTTACATACAGTTGCCCGGTTGCTGGACAATTTTTTTTCTGTACTTTGACAAATTCTTAAAAACTCGCCTCTTTGACCCATTTTTGGACTATTTTTGAACCACAAAAAAACTGGTGGGTGTAGGCACAATTCTGATGTCAGATTTGGATTCAGTGGCTCAAAATACATAAGGGTAGAGTGGACTGGTCAAAAGTTATTATTATGTCTTCTCTGTCGCGACTTTATTGCCGCAAGTTGTTGCACAAGACTATTTTCTGCGTAAAACAATTAGCCCTTGTCAGTTTTCACGTGTTAATTGTGAGTTTACAAACTCTGTAAAATTAGTTCAATGCTTGGTTTACTTAACAGAAGCCCTTATTAGCCCGTATCGAGATTTTAATGATGACTGGCTTTAGTGAGGTTGCTCAACTATCTAGATTTACCACGTATTAGCACGCAGTAGGGTATTAGAAATCCATGATAAAGTTTTTATATGCAAATTACGAGTGCTAAAGCAATACAATGGTGAATTATGTTTTACAAAGCAGACAGGAAATAGCGAACGAGTAGTTAGTTGAAACGGAAGATAATGTCAGAAAAAAATCAAAGATTAGTTTAAAAGAAAGTAGAGCCGGAAATAATAGTGGTATGCGGAAATCTGCATCAGAGAGATAAAGTAGTAAGCCGAAAAAGCTTACTAACGACCGTGGCATGTGACAGTTGACGTACGCATGAAATATAATTCACATCAGTTAATAAGACATGAAGTAATTTACTTCAGCTCCTGCCAGCTTTCTAAAATTTCTAAATTTAACATTAAACGTAGAATCTTGCTCAAGAAAATATCTAGCCTTCAGGTTCCGCAACGAATGATCTACTGATGTTTCACTGTCATTTTTAAAAAATGGCGGATACGTCATCAGCACAAATAAAAACCGCTGTCTAAGGAATCACTACTTCCACATCCAGATTTTCCATCCAAGCCTATTTAAAGGAAAACATCTTGACCATAATTGCACTCTAGTATGTGAAAATAATTGGTCACAGAATTTTAATAATAGTAGAAACTCGGAATATGAAAAAGAAACATGTTCCGTGGAACATTGAAAGGTAAAAATGTACTGAGTACTTTATTATATAGTACTTAACATGTATATACACCCCCTAAATTCGTCTGGCGATACCGGTGTCCAAGCACCCTCCAGGGATGGAAAACCGAAAAAAACGAAAAATTAGGTATTTGTCTCATCTTTCTGCAAAATTTTTTATTTTTGATAAATTATACATTATAACAAAGTCATGGCTATTTATAGGTAAGAGAAATGTATTGTTTAAAGCGTACACTGTCTCCTAAAACCTAGCATAGTTCTCTTATCGCGCAAATATTTATTTTCCTATTTTCGTAAATTCATTCCACTTGTTATTGAAGGCAGACGAACGAAAATATGAAAAAATTGATAAGAATAAAAGTTGTAGTCTATACTATCTGGATTAGACTAGTTTTTTCGGTTTTAGTTTTGCATTATAAATAAGCGAGTTACGACGAAAATAGTTAGTTGTTGTTAAAAATGTAATTCAACCCCCAGTTGCAACTATCTCTACTCTGTCATTTTCCCTCGCACTTTAACACGTCTTCCCGCTCGTCACCTCGGCCCGCAAAGCTCTTCTATATGCTCACATATGATGAATGCATGCATACTCCTGTGTAGAATATTCATTCATTACATGTTTTTAGTGGTATTTAATTAGATATTGTTATATATTTATAAGTCGAAAATCACTTAATTCAAGAAAATTATTATCTTTTAATCGTGAAGAAGCAGATACTAGAATATTGCTGCACATATTATCAGCCAAATCTGATGGTTTTACAGAATGCATTATAAGCTGTAAGGATACTTACTTCATTTTATAGATAGTTTTGACGTAAATGTTTACATGCAGACAGCACAAATGATAGATATAAATTCTATCAATCTTGATAACATTTTAAAACAAAATATGTTGTTATTTTACGCACTAAATAGCCAATTTAATGGAATTGGGGAAAAAAGTGTGTGGAAAATCTTTGAAACAAATTTCAGTCTGCTATCGCGTTCATGTGAAAAGTCTGTTTCTTTAGAAGTAACAAATTTTAAGGAGTTGGAAAAGTTTTGCATGTTACTGTACTCTCCCATTAATTGCGATAATATTAATGATTTGAGGGCGAAGATGGCATCTCAAATCAGTATAGACAAATTGCCCCCTATAAGTGACGCCTTGAATCAACACTGTTTGAGAGCATTTTACCAATTTATTATATGGAGTAGTGCTTTAAACCCAGTTATTAATATGCCGAATCTTTTGGAGTACGGGTGGAGAATAAATGAAGATAATTCTTATTCACTTATATGGACAAATAAATCGCCAATGCCAACTCTGACTGCAGAAATGTCATTTTCTTATTGTAAAACAGGTAAAAGTATCGCGAATCATTTAAACTACGTTTTTCTAATAAATGTCATTTCAGGATGCGCAACCATGAAGTGCCAGTGCAAAAAATATAAATTGTCGTGTTTGGGAAACTGGTGTTGTTCGGGTGGGAACTCTTGCCAAAATAATTACACAGACAAAATTACAGTTGTAGATGAAGAAATGGACAATGAAAAATGTTGTAAAAAATATGAGGTTTTGGCTTCTAGTATTTACACCAAATCCAAGTTTCTGTACTCTTACCAGCTTGCTTAATTTATTTTCCCCTATTTATCCCTATTTAGCCCCCAACCCTTCAACAGAATAATTTCAAAATATAATCTAGTTCCAGGTGTCGTTATAATATATATGTGTACCACACTTCAAGTGAATATCTCAATTTCATTTTATCAACCCCTTTAATAATGGAGTGGGGGTGGTAGGGGGATGTAAAATATTACAAAAAAATTTGAGGCCTTGGCTTCTAGTATATACACCGAATCTCAAGTTTCTGTACTTTTCCTAGCTTGCTTCACTCATTTTCCCTTATTTACCCTCCAACCCAGTACCGGATATGTTCAAACAATAATCCAGTTGCAGATCTCGATATAACATATACGACCCTGGCTCCTAGTAGTACATGATACAATGAAATGGTCATTGTATCATGCCTAGTATATACACCAAATCTCAAGTTTCTGTGCTCTTACCAGCTTGCTTTACTCATGTTTCCCTATTTACCTCTACCTACCGCCCCACCACTCCTTCAAGGGAATCATCTCAAAATTTGATATAGTTCCAGATGTCGCTGTAATACATATATGTATCAAATTTCAGATGGTATCTCAACTTAATTTTATCAGCCCCTTTAATGATGGAGTGGGGGGTGGCGGAGGGCTTGAAAAATGTTATAAAAAAATACGAGGCTTTGGCTTCTAGTATTTACACCAAATCCAAGTTTCTGTACTCTTACCAGCTTGTTTAATTTAAATACAATTTAAAAATTTTGTAAATGAACAAAAGTAAACATCAATATTTGCTGGTAAATTATTAATAGCCGATATGACTTTTGCAACAGGACAATAACTATTGTAGTTTGAATAAAAATTATCAGCATAGAACAAATCATTATTTCTCGTATTAAATCTAGGAACCCTAAAATTAAATAATTGCAAAATTTCTGAGGAATCTATTTTATTATTGATAATATTAAAACCAAATCTTTGTATCATTTTAAGACGCCTTTCCTTTAGGTGGCCATTCCCTAGAAAGAGACATCCGATAGGGAAATATTTATTATTTTTACCCATAACTTTTTTTCTTAGTACGTATATTTAAAAAAAAACTATAAGAATACCTAAGTAGAACCATAGCAAGACTATTGCTATGAATTCTCACCCAGTAATTTCAGTGGTTTGCAAAATAGCTAGATTTAAAACTACGAAATAGGAAGATTAACATAATTTTTAAATTAAATATAGCCATTTTGCAAACCACTGAAATTATTGAGTGAAAATTCATAGTAATAGTCTTGTTATGGTTCTAATTAGGTACTCCTATAGTTTCTTTAAATATACGTACTAAGAAAACGAAGTTATGGCCAAAAATAATAAATATTTCCCTATCGGATGTCTCTTTCTAGGAAATGGCCACCTTAAACCGTTTCGGAGAAACCATGCGGACAAAAAGTTACAGACAGACAGACCAACAGACAATCAGAAAAAACTTTTTTCGCTAAAATTTAAAATCTCGACCTTCTATGACATTCTAAACCTATTACAAGAAAAAAAATTTTGAATTTTTTTTTACGATTGCTATACTTCCAATCCACTACGTGGATGTGGAAGTAAATCAGTCTCAAATAATGTCAACTATTCAAATATTAAATAAACGCCGACAATTGAAATCCATACACGATTAACTAGGTTATACTACTTTTCAATGTTTTATAGGCATTGTCAACGAACCTATAGATATTTCATTGCTAAACTATCCTTTGAATTAATATATTTGTCATGTTCCAATTAGTCTTTTTTAATTCCATTAATCAACCGTGACAAACCACATGCATGAACGAAAAATGCGGTCGAAAATAAACCTAGTGTGTAAGTATAATATATAATCTATTTCTTAAACCAACATCCATCAACCACGGTCTATTATTGTCTTATAATGCCTCATTTCCGTCTAGAGCACTGAACGAAAGCATAGGGCTTAATAATACGTTTTTTATTCACAGCATTTTGTCCTGAGATGTAACTGAAGGGTTTCGTGTAGTAATTATACGAAAGTAGAACGTCAGTTTCGTAGCCGTCTCTAAAATATTAACGTTAAATATAAAATCAATTCGTTTCTACTTTATTTTACAAAATGAAGAATAATAATATTACTTCGTAATTGTCAATTAAACACAACTAACCAACCTTGTATTGCGTTAGCGAATAATTGCAATCCTGGAAAAACTGTGCAAGTTTTTTGATTGATTGATTTGTCAGCGTAAGGTGGGCATTGCTGCTGATTCCGGGCATCCATGGATGTTTATTCCAACACAGCTTGGTCGTCCGTCGAACACGGACGGCCAAACCGCGTGCCAGAACCAAATCTCGGATGTTTTATATACCGCCGGACCGGCTGCATACGCCGGGTTGCCATTGGACAAGCTTGTTGTCAGCAGCGAGAGCCGCATGACGCATGGGGTGGGAATATAGAATGGGAAGTGTAGGTGTTTGTGAGATGCTTCTATTAAGTTTCCATCTGTCATCATCGGTTGGGGTGTGCAGGTGTTTGCGAGATGCTTCTTTTCAGTTTCCATGCTTCTTTTAAGTTTCCATCTATCGTCGTCTCCTTATTTTTCTTCTTCTAAGTTTCCTGTTTCTTCTGTTTTTGAATCTGGCAGCTTTCATTTTTTTTTTGTTTTTTTATTAACCGTTCCACAGATCCATTTACTGTGGAGTTGCTGGGAAGGGCCCTATCTCGCGCTAACAATACTTTTTAGCGCGTTGTTAGAAAAAGAGATCCGAAGGGATAGTTTGCTCACTTTGTATGTCGTTTCTTTGAGACAATCGGTTTCAATTTCCGCCTTCCAAATTAATAACAAAATATTATGTTTTGAATCAATAAATGGGGCTGATAAAAATTAATATAGTAAAGATCAGATAGAAAGATAGAATAGAATAATATCAATTAAATCAGATAAAGTAAAATAAATTAATTTATAGCTTATCTGTCTTTCTGCAGTGTCTTGTAATTGCTGTTTTATTTTGATTCCTTTCCCTTTCTTTCTTGGGTTGAGTTCATTTTGTCCATTTAAAAACTTTCCACTGTATACAATTACTTTAGGTCACAACACAGCTATATTGCTTTGTAAACATATGTGCCTCATTTTGACACTAACTATGCTATTATTTATTGCCCATGAACCACTTAAAAAATATCTTGTTGGGTCGTCTAGGGTGTACGTAGGGACACTGCACTTCACTTGAGCTTGTTTGCTTTATTTGATTTAATATTATTAGAAAACCTTGTAATTATTAATTCCATAGGAACTGTTTTTCTATAAAGGCGCTTTATTTTACGCAGAGTATCTTAATCTACCGGTAGCTGAAATTTTTTCGAGTTTAACGGGGTTTTTCCCGCTTTTTTTACCACTTTTTAAAGAGCATCTTAAAAACACGTCTATTCACGACGACACTTAACTCACACCCCCGGAAAAACTGTACAAGTTTTTTGTTAATAAATTGTATAGTTGTAAAATTACTATACTAAAAACAGAAACTTCACTCTTAGTATCTAAATAGCAAATATTTATCTTTCTATTTATTTTTTATAGGCCGCTTTTCACTTTTCTTGGAGCCATTCTCTCAATTCACTTATTATGATATAGAAGGTGTTTTGAAATTTAAGTGGTATGCTTTATTTATTGATATAGCAAATATTCTATATCGGTGTGCTATTAGCGGTGGCATAAATCCAGCGTATGATTCAAGAAGCACAAATGACTCCGCACAAGCCTTATGGAAAAACGGCTTCGGTTATTTTAGCTCATTTCGCAATAATTCCAATGAAAGCCCCAATGGGCAGGGATCTAATGTTTCCGATATACAGAGGGTCCATTGTTCACAATATTACTTTAATAAACATGTAGCCAGAGTAATGGCTACACCAATAGCCGTTTTGTCAATTTTGGACACTATGTATCCCCGACAATTTTGATTGTGCCCATTGGGCTCGACTGGAATAATGTGTAGAACATCATATTGCAAAATGAGCTAGATTAGCGAATGCCCTTTTGCCATAAAGTTTGTGTGGGGCCTTTATAATTAAAGGATAATTGAATATTTAACAAAAATAAATTAGTTTAAGAAAAAATAGACTATTGTCTATTTATATGGAACAGGGTTTGATATGGTTGATATCCCAAGACGCTGTGTTGATTCCATTGACCATTGTAAGATCAAAACACATCAAATTGTCAAAAAGGTTTATTTATTTTATTTATTCATACGATACCTAGCGGGTACTAGACACAACCATAGGGCAAGAGGATTCTGACTGACTTGGTAAATCCAAGCAAAACTGGTAAATATACATGAAATTAAATTTAGGAAAATAATACTAAACTTAGGAATTATGAACGTTTGTATATAAATAAGTCACAAACCAACGAAACAGTATAAAAGAAGATTTTATAAATATCTAATAAACACAAAGAATAGCCAAAAAAATGATTACTGAGAAATAATCTCTACGCTTGTGACTTTTATGTCAAAAGAATAGTTACATGGTGATTTCTTTTAATGCAATAAAGTATTTCGCAGAATAGTATAATATATACTTGTTATATTCAATACCCATAGATAATACAGACCTGCAAAATTTTTTTCAACCAAAATGTGTGATTACGAAGGTTTTTGACGTTCTGAATACAATGCCGTTGACCGTTTTGCGCCATCACGTCAAAATGTTGAGAAAACCTAATCTAAAAGTGCTAAAGAGGCCATTTATGCCTACATTCGTGCCCCAATAACTGTACAACGATACGATATTAAGTAAAACGGACCACACCATCTTATTCTGCTGTCCCAAATCTTCAAAAACCAAGAGCAACAATAAAAAAACAACTACATACAAGTAAATCGGATCTAAATAGCTAATTCCATAGGATCTTGACACGCTTTTCATAATTCCGTTACCTGTTTTGCTCTATGAGGTCAGGAAAACAAAAACTAAATAAAAAAACAAAACAAAATTCACAGATCTTGCATCTTTCGCAAGTATTGAAAGTACGTATTGCGTATTGAAAGTACCAGATGCAATTATACTGCTCTAGGAGTCCAAGGATGGATGGCTACGAGAACAAGTATTTTCAGCATTTGCATTAGGTACCGTGAGCGATTAGTGATAAAATTTAAAAAAATAAAAACTTTCATCAAATTTAATAATACCACTTGGGTTCATTGTAATTGGACCCATATTTATTGATAATTTTTTTTTAGATTAAACCAGCTATCATCTGTCAAATTTTGTCATAAAGCTCGTAGTGCTTTTCTACTGTACTTTTTTACATCATACTTAGATGTGTTTGATAATTTTATTTACATAATTTTAACTATATTTGTCCATACGATCGAATTAAGCTAGTCCATGTTTTATGGGTTATTATGTTTTTTTAATGTTAATTTGAAAGTGACGGTGTTCTGTAAGAAATAACGCAAGTTATGCAAACTAAGAGACATACGATATGGCAGTGTCGACATGTATCACAAGAGACCATTAAGTTTAGGAGTGGTTATGTTTATATTTTAGTTTCGAGATACTACTTGGATTGTTGTTGAAACGTGATATCCCTAATAGTATGGCGTCGAGTGAACGGTACGGTTACAAGGCCGGCGCAGCGGCCTAGACAGATCTGTAGCTCTCGATACGTTTTTCGTAAGATGGGTCCTAAATGGAGCTACTTATGCAGACCTCATAGAGCAAAATGGGTAACGCCATTTTGTTCAGCGAACTAAAATCCTATGGAATTAGCTATTTAGCTCCGATTTACTAGTATATATACTCACGACAAAAATTCTAGTATTTCTTGATAAACTCGGAAATAAAATAATGTTTGCGTCATCCATAATTGCGTTTTTTATCGTTACTATTGGTTTTTGAAGGTTTTGCACAGCTGAATAAGATGGTCTGGTCCGTTTTATTCAATCTCCTATCATTGTCCAGATACTAGGGCACGAATATAGGTATAAATGGCCTTTTTAGCACTTTTATATTAGGTTTTCTCAAAATTGTGATGTGATGGCGCAGAGGGGGCACGTCAAAAACCTTCGGAATCACTTATTTGTGTTAAGAAAAACAAACCTTGCGGGTCAGTCTTACATAGAAAAATTAACATAGCTAACAGTTTTATTTTATATAATGTTAAGTTTGGTAAATTCCTCTTTTAACATTGGCAAACATGTTATATAAACATCTACGGAATAGTTCGGCATACAACCTCATTCAATAATATTATTTACGGTTCTTTAATTTTTCTTTTTTTACTATCCGCCTCTTTTGTTAAATTTTGCCAAATCCCAGTTTATTCTATGTTCGTTCTCCTAAGCGTACTCGCAAATCCTCGATCACTGAATTTCATTGTTCTTAATTTATTTATTTATTTATTGCATACACTGTTCAACAGGTAAGATACCCAGTTAGAGAACAGGAATAAAGGCATACAAAGCATTAATTACATAATATACAACATAGAAAGAAAGTAAAATGAAGAAAAAATTTACGTAAATGTACGAACTATGAATAACTAATAATACGAAGAAAGAGAAAAAAATAACATGGAAAATGTTTACATATAAAAACTATATATACATATATACACATATGTGATTCAAAGCAAATTAAGAAAAACAAAGACACTCACTGGTTATTTTATTTAGAACAATTTGTTTTATGTCACTAAGGCTGCAATTAAAAATATCGAAGTCGCTACATAATTTGTTAGAAGTACTGCAAATCGTATATAAAGGTGAATTATTTAGTACGTTGATACGCGGCGTAGGTAAATAGAAAACTTGGTGATTACGAGAGGTTAATCTGGGAACGTGAAAATTAAGCTTGCTAATTATTTCGGGTGCGTCAAAATCATTGTGTAGTAATTTAAACAAAAATACTTGAGAAAAGTACGTACGCCTATCCTCAAGAGTAGTCATAGGATATCTTTCAAGCAAGTTACTTTGCGGAAAACCAATCACTGGATAGGTACCGTCGGATTTGAACCACAGTAATTTAAGAAATCTACGTTGAACTGCCTCCAAGTTATTCTTGTGAACATCATAACTGGAACTCCAAATTAGCGATGCGTACTCAAGTTTCGATCTGACGAAGGATTGATAAAGAATTTTCAGAGTATCAGTATTAGTGAACTCTCGACTAGTACGAACGATAAATCCAAGGGCTTTGGAGGCTTCAGACACAATGGTATCGATATGATCAGTGAAGGATAATTTACTATCAAAAGTTACGCCGAGGTCGCGAAATGTCTTACTTACTGAGTCTTACGGTTACAGTATGTTCAGTACAATGGTTCTAAATCAAATACATATGTCGCAACCTCTGGCGTACCCCACGGTTCAAACTTGGGTCCACTCTTATTTTCGGTATTTATTAATGACTTGTGATGGACTGAATTGCAACAAACTTCTCTTTGCGGATGATCTGAAATTATTTAGTGAAATCACTACCATAGAGAATTGTGCAAGATTACAAGAACAATTAAATATCATTGAGAATTGGTGCCTAGTGAATAAATTATCAATGAATGCATCTAAATGTAATGTAGTTCTTGGACTGAAAGGTTTGAATGACTCACCCATGTAACTTTAGTTACTCTCGGTTACACTCGCACGGAGTGGCGTAATTTTAATATTGCGCAAAATATAAAACTCTATCAATAGTTCTCTGTAAGTGGTAAGTATCTATGGATATTTGATATAAGAGACATATTCTTAGAACTATATTTAGCATACACAGCAGAAAAGTTTTTCCAAAAAAGTGCTTTGAGAAATGAAATAGAATCCGAAACGTCGGCGAAATATTTTGTTCCTACATTCTTATTCTTCTTAGTGTCATTTATCAAAAAATACCATCTACCTATTCCTTTGACGTAAACGTCACAGGCGTAGAGATTATTTCCCGGTAATATACTGGATAAATGTATTATTTTGTGCATTCCTTGGACGTCATATAGAAACGGATATCGTTTGTGCCTGGTGTAGAAAGCTAACATACACAGATGCAATGAATTTGTGTAAAAAGATAGTTTAGAGACTAGCTCTTGTACAAGTATGTCTTACTGTGGCAAATCGGCTCGATAACTGCCCTTTGTTCTAAAATGCTAAAATTGGATGAATTTACATTTAAATGATTCTAAATTGTCAACGAAATTAAATGAGAAAGACTCATCAAAGGTAACACCTAAGTCCGGAAGCATCTGATGCCAATGCAATATATTATTAATAACATAATCGTACGTAGATCATTTGCGCGTAGAAGACAATATAGCATATTTAGTCATATACGAATACAGTCCTCCATGCTATAGATCCTGCAAAAGAGCTTTAGGTTATCAACGTAGATATCTGACTTTACTTAAATCACTTATTACACCATTGAAGAATAAATTGAAAAATAACGGAATAGTAGCACCTTTGCGGAACTCCAGAGTTACTAATGTATTTGACAGGTTTGAAACCATTAAATATAATGTATGGATATCTGCTAGGATGCTTTGGAAAAATCGGTGTAATATACACCGGTTTGTGATTGGTCATCTAAAATTTTCGACAAGTATGTTGATACTACATGGATTTAATGGAGGATGGGTGTCCAATGCACGGTCATTATCAGAGAAAATATAGAATCTCGTATTGATTTTCATGAAAATACAACGGTAGAATCATTTGAAGACTGGTTCAAAAATCGGTTAGATCCTAATATCCCTTCCAATGGTGTGATAATGATGGATAATTCAAGTTATTACAGCAAACATTTAAATGTCTATGAAGCAGTTTCCACAAATACAAAATCAGTTGAACATTATAGCTGAGGGTCTTTGTTATTCTTTAGAGTTATAACTTTTTTTGGACAACTCATATCCAGACACCATTGAAAATGCACTAAGAATTCATTGAAATAATCATTGATGTTGTTATGTTCCTTAGTGAATATGTCAAATTTGTTATAAAACAAGTTAGCGAAATGAAACATATTCTTCTCTGAACAAAATATGTTTCATTTCGCTAACTTGTTTTATAACAAATTTGACATATTCACTAAGGAACATAACAACATCAATGATTATTTCAATGAATTCTTAGTGCATTTTCAATGGTGTCTGGATATGAGTTGTCCAAAAAAAGTTATAACTCTAAAGAATAACAAAGAACCTCAGCTTGACATTAGAATAAAACAAGAACTGGACAAATTAAGGTTTCTCTATCATATTGCTAAAGACTCTGGTCGTCCTGAACTAATGAGATCGTTTAGAAATCATAAGAAATGTATTAACAAGAAAATATCCAAAATAAAGATAGAAAGTAATACAAACATAATCGAAAATTCCCAGAATAAAAATAAAACTTTATGGCAAATTGTAAATAATAAATTAGGGCGACAAAAAGAGAAAATGAAGCCAAGCATAAAAATAAAGGATGAAATTGTAAATGATGAAAAAGAAATATGTGTAATATTTGCTAACTACTTTGCCTCGTGTGTTAAGGATAAATTGAAAACTCATTTTGAAAACAATATGTCAAATGAATGCACAACAGCCAGCACTATAGTTAATTCAGCAATCACTTTTGAACCGGTGACAGGAGACGAAGTAATTAAAATAATAACTGAAATGAAAAACAAATCTTCAACGGGTGTCGACGAGATACCTATAAGGCTATTAAAGTATTGTAAATATGTTATTGCTGATTCGCTTGCGCATCTCATTAATTTATCAATAAACCTTGGACAGTTTCCTGAATTATTAAAATTAGGTAAAGTAATTCCGTTGTACAAAAAAGGAGATCCGCAGTCAATTCAAAATCATAGGCCCATAACCCTATTAAGCTACCTATCCAAAATTCATGAAAAAGCAGTTGCTAATAGAATATATCCATATTTAGAATCAAATAATTTATTCACAAACAGTCAGTTTGGCTATAGAGCTAATAAATCCACTGAACTAGCAACACTTGAATTTGTCCAAGAAATCTACCACCACCTTGATAATGGTAAAAAAGTAGCCAGTCTCTTCTTTGACTTAACTGCAGCCTTCGATTCAGTGAATCCGAAATTTCTTGAAACCAAGCTAAAGGCAATTGGAATACGTGGAAATATCCTTACATGGTTAACCTCTTATCTAGTAAATAGAAAAATTCTTGTCTCACTTAACTCTGGATCATCTAATATCGTAGATATGGAAATAGGGGTTGCACAGGGTTCTATTATAGGCCCGCTCCTGTTTCTTATTTTTATAAATGACCTGCCAGAGTTCATTAAAGATGGGGAAACATTCATGTACGCGGATGACACATCTGTTATAATCCACAGTGACAGCACAAAAGAGTTAGAAACTAAGACAAACAGGGTTATTGAGCAATTTGAAGATTGGTGTCATAGAAATTCTTTAATTATTAATAAGAATAAAACGGTTTTTTTATATTTCACAAATGTAATCTGATGACATCCCAAAAATAGAGTATGTCAACACCAGTCAAGAAACTACATTTTTAGGCTGTGTAATTGACTCTACTTTAAATTTTGCCCCTCAAATAGATAGCATATGTTCTAAGCTAGCAAAAACAACATTTGCAATTTTAAATTTAAAGAAAGACGTTAACACTGGATGTTTAATAACGTGCTACTATTCTCTAGCATATTCCGTAATAAGCTATAATATCAGTATATGGGGACAGTCAGTTGAGGCAAATAGAGTCTTTGTCATGCAGAAGAGAATCATTAGGATACTGTTTAATCTGAACTACAGGGAATCATGTAGAGATGCATTCAGAACAAAAAAAATTATGACGGTTACATGCATTTATATATTGAAAATCTCCTGTTTTGTTCACAAAAATTTGCATAAATTTAAAACTAATAGTGCCGTACATAACTACCACACAAGAAGGGCGCCAGAAATTCATATAAAAAGTTTTAACCTCAGCAAGTATAAGAAATCACCCTATTGTGCCGGTAGTTATATATACAATAAACTTCCTTCAGAAATAAAGTCACAAGATTCTTTCAGCCTATTCAGAAATAAACTAAAAATATTTCTAATTCAAAATTGCTTCTATAGCATGGCGGAGTTTCTTCAGCAGTAAAGGATGATAATTTTTGTTTCTTGTTTTTTCTTCTCGTTATTTCATAGTATCACTACATAACATGTAAATTATGCATATGTACCTATATACTGTATATTGTTTTACACATATTGTTTAATAAGTATATGTTTGTTAGTCTATCTGTAACCCTGTTTTCGTTTTATACATTTTATTTATTTTACTCTGACAAAACCAATTTGTTCATGTAACAAGATTTTACGGTTAATAAATTTATTATTATTATTATTATTATTATTTAAACACTAACACTTGACGCTTATTTCGCTAATCACATTAGCACCATTAGTAGGCAGTTTTAGTCATCTGAAAATTTCAGAATTATCAGATGACGAATCTGATTTTAAATCTTTAAAATTCAAAACGATGGATTTTAGCTAAACAGAAGATCACGGAAAAGAGTGAATTTTTTTAAATAGAACTGAATTGCTTTCAAAACAGTCACTAAAAAGTATAAAATAAAATTTCACTGTCGCGTCGCCCGGCTAATTGATACTTCGACGAAATTTCATTTTATACAATTTAGTGATCTTTCTTTTGAAATCAATTCAATTTCTTTATACATTTTTTTGAGATATTGAACTTGGGCGCGAAATATTTATCACGCTGTGCATACGATTATTTTAATAAAAATGAACTTGCATGCAACTTGAGTGGCCTAACCGGTAGTAAAATACCAAATAGTTTAATTCAATTAATGATGCAAGCAGTTATAACCATTATAAATTCCTAAATGTATATTATTATTTACAGGAAATCATGTTTTAAATACAGTTATTATATTATACCATGATTAAAATATTTGTGTCCATATAAGCAGATAGATATCCATAATTATACTTGAGAAGTAATAATATTTTTTGTAGCATTCACAAGTCTTTAGCCCTGTCAAGAGCAGACGGGTTGGGGGTGCTGAAGAAAGTTTAAGTACTTTAGGTCCTGCGTGCAGGTTCGGTCTGACTTATTGGAATTGCTATGCTGCGGGTGCCAACAGTCAGGGTAAAAATAAAAATAGAATTAAAATTACTCCGAGCTCGCATTCTAAAAGTTATGAAAACTGCATCAATGTAAATAGGTGTAGAGCCAGTTGTACAGATTTCCTATGAATAAGATACATGGAGAACATTGTGTGAGTAAGTATTACCACAGACATACAGAGAGCCACTTTTCATAAAAGCAAATTTTGCCTGCGTCGTGGAATTTTGACGTCATTTCCGGTAACGATTTTTTGTGTCATCGAATACATGAATAAAACTTACGTCAAAATGTAGGTTTTGAGGTATTCAATGAGATTGTAGTGGGGTGCTAGGCTTAATTTGCCCGCAACCCTGAGACACTCTCGATTAAAGTTTTTTTTTTTGTGTTTTGTTAATACGAATACATGAATGTCTTTATATTAGTTAAAGTACAAGCCCTCTAGTTATTAAAAAAATAAGCTCTTCCTATTTGCCCGCATCCTCCCATTTTGACGTCACGTTCGGTAAAATTCCGTGACGCGGGCAAAATTTGCTTATATGAAAAGTTGCTTCCTGTACGTCTGTGGTAGTACTTATTCACTCATACAAAGTTTTTCATGCATCTTATTCATAGGAAATCTGTATAGCCGGCTCTCTACCTAAAAGTTTTCAAAGAAAAAATATCAAGATATTTTTTAAATCACATTGGTCGTTCCTTAGCATTGATGTATTCACACGATTTGGCATGCATGCCAAAGCATAACCAATTGGCTTTAGTCATTATTAATTGGTTACCTGTATTTCCAAATTCTTACGTACTAATAACATAGATATTGGATGTGCCACAAATTTAAAGATCATAAGATCACCATACTCAAGGGAAAAATCCGATAGGGATCCGATAGGGATCTTTACTTAACGTTTGCAGGTAAGGCCCCATTTATTTCATTAATATGTTATAAAAATAGAAGCAAGTTTTAACTTTTCATACCAATATTTTGTCATTAAAAATTATTTCATTAGAAATAATATTCTTCGAATACATCATTTATATTTATAAACACACACGTTCAGAAACGTAGGTGTCAGTAAACATTGAACTTGCTTGTACTTATAAAGCGCTGGCGCATCACTTAGCTTACGTACTTAAAACAGGAAAGTAACTCGGGTTAGGTAACGTTCAGCCGGATACCAAAAGAGGGCACCCTCTTACAATTATAAGCAAACAAATAATAATTCACTCTTGAAAAACAATTATCCTATTGACTTAATATATTTGAAAACGCAAAAAACAGTTTAGTGTTAAGTAACGATCGGGTCTATCAACTAACAGTGAATTTCTTAAAATGCCTCTGAAAACTATATTTTAATGCGAGCGAGTATTAGTATGAGATTTTAACATAAATGTGATTATTTACCTACCGAATAGATCTAATATTTCAAAGATAAATATGTTTAATAAGTTTTAAAAAAATACTCATATATCTAACTTAATCTGGACTAAAACAACTATGATATCTTAATACTCGAAGTTTCAAGTTAAATGATAAATGGTCGTTTTAAGCATATCAAACTAATTTGTCAGAATCTTAAAAAAGTTTCGTTCTGAAACACTCTCAAATATATCGCTCGATTTGCAAAGGGAAATTTTCTTGATAAAAGTTTTAACGGTGAATTTATAAAATATAATTTAATATTTAAGCTGGAGACGTTTTCATGATACGGTGTTTTCATTATGTAAGTAATTACTAATAAAAAAATATTTATTTGCAGAAAGCTTATATTAATAAAACAAGAAAGAATAAGGAGCAAATCATTTGTGAAAAATAATAGGAATATAACTAAGTCGTTAAAGGAAATTAACAAAATTGAACTGCTTTTAAAAAGTGGTCACCAGAAATTATGAAATAAAATTTCAATAATAACCGATATCGATATTGAGCTCGATCAAAAACAGGTTACTCATTTTTACACTGACCCCATATCGACATTAGCTAATAAGATTTGATTTAGTTCTTAAAGCCGATTAGAAAGTAAAAATATGTAAAAATTTAAAAAGTTTTTTTATGTAGCTTCTTAAAAAGGTACATTTTATTATGCTGGGTTGCAGAGCCTGGCTCCTATTTTGTGAAAAGTAAGCCACTTTGTAAAATTATTCAGTAAAACATACATTTTTTACCTCGGCCGCAGGATATTATGACTTCGTAAAAACAGCTGAATAAAGAATCACAACTTCCACATCCAGATTTCCTAACCTAGTATTTTTTAAACGAAAGCATTGATGTTATATTTGCACTCCAGTATGTGCAAATAATTGCTCATAGAATTTTAATACTATAATATCTGAAATCGACTCACCCAAAAACCCATAAAACGATGTGCCACTGCAATAAATTTTCGACTAACTTACGTTTAATGCCGATGAGGATGACTGATGCCAAAAAATTGTTTTGAATACTTTGGCTTTCGTACACACTAAATCACAATTTTATATTGTTAACCTCTTTAATAATGGAGCGATGTTGGTGATGGCAGATAACATAAAAAAATGAAGAACCTGGTCTCTAGTATTCACATACACACCAAACCTTAAGTTTTTGGGCTTTCTAGCTTGTTTTACTCCTATTTATACCCCACCCTTCTTCAACAGAATAAGCTAAAAATATAATCTAGTTCGAGATCTCGGTATAATGCATATGTGTACCAAAAACATTCAAGTCAATATGCCAAAATATCATTAAAAAATTTGATATCTTTACTTCTAGTATATACACTAAATCCCGAGTTTCTGGACTCTCACTAGCTTGCTATACTTATTTACCCATATTTACCACTATTGCACCCCCAACTATTCAACGGAATCATGTCAAAATATAATTTAGGGTCAATATCGTTATAATCTCTGGTTCTAGTTGAGTTGCGATCGAGAGCGCACGTGTGTGTTAATGCTCCCGGGAAAACACGGAAAGAACCTGTTAAAACTCCCCTAAACTCGATAAATTTAAGTCAGCGGTAGATTTAAAAAATTGTGCGTAACATGAGGTATAGTGGTGGAGGAACAAAGCATGCATCGAATTAATAACAATTGAAAATTAATGAAACGCGTTTGCTAATGGTCCCTAAAAATAAAAGTAAACAGAAGCAGTGTCTGTATTAGTGCACTATAGCTGGAAGGTCGTAGAATTTATACTACCTGCGACCCGTCCCTCCTTCAAGTGTATGGTGTATGGAGAACAACATGGGCAATATAAACAGCAAGTCAGCCAGATGTGAATGAAGGGAGATGCGTTTTTTGTTTGTTTAATGTAGCATTAGCATTGGTTTATTTATTTATCTATTTATTAAAATTTAAATAAGAAATGAAGATTAAAATTGAAAAGGTATTAAACATAATACATAGGGGATGAAATGGAAAAACTGCCCGGAATTGGAAAGCGCAAATTGAAACCGATTGTTTAAAAGAAACGACATACCTACATGGTGAGCAAACTATCCCTTCGGACCTTATTTCTCATAACGCGCAAAAAATATTGCTACCGCGAGATAGGGCCCTTCCCAGCAACTCCACCGTAAATGGATATTTACCTGTGGAATACATACCTTGTTTGCTCCCAACATAATCATATCATATAGCCATAAAAAAAAGGATAGAAATCATAACAACCCCGAGGCAACCGTGGCTGGTATGTGTAGAAGAGTAAATATTTTCATCAAAATAAATTATTTAATTCCTGCATTACCTGCTCTTTATGCAACAATGTGATGTATAGGCATGTAAAATTAGAGTAAAATACACAGACCACAAATTAGACAAGCCTCAACAATGTCAAATGCGAGGGAGATATATCTTTCAAATAACACAGACATGCATTCGTTACTAGCCAACATTATCAAGTAGAAGCTGGAAATTGAATTCAGTTATTGTTAGGTAATGGGATAAAATATGCTACCCATAACACTCTTTAGCTCACCGAATTACCAAGTCTGTCAAATATTCACAACCACCAGATATACAGAAAGAGTAGAGAAATAAAACATATTGCAGTAAATCATCTTTATTTACATATACACCAAAACAGAAATTATTGATTTTTAAACAATAGTTTTTGTTACTTATTCTGTTTTCTCCTACATCTTTTAATCTTCTTAAACTGTTATTCCCAAACAAGTAATTTTATTATTACTATTAATTATTGTATGTGTTCTGTGTATATATATCATCACAGCAAAACATAAATTATTTGTTTTACTATCCAGGATCTAAAAAAATAGTAATAAAATTAACATAGTGGGCACATCATGTGTTGTGTGATAAATATATATTTGTTTTAACATTGGAAATGTTTATGTTTTCGTCTATGGGGTAGAGTTACCAGTTTTTTTCAAGGTCAAAAGACATCGGTATCGCGGTCGACTGAAACAATCGTATGCAACGGCTGATATACGCAAATGTAATATGGGTTGCATATATCACAGGGGGTCAAGTTACCAGTTTTCATTTAAGGTGGAAATACAGTGTAGTGAATCGTGCTCGGCTTCGCCTCGTCCGGAAAATGTTGAAAAAGTTTATGTTTTATGTACTGTATGTATGTATGTATGTATGTATGTATGTATGTATGTATGTACATAAGCGGATTTAACAAATATAATAGGTAGAGAGTACACGCTTTATTCTGAGGGAATTATGTAATGAAAATATTTTTTTGCTCTAATTTAAAATTTCGACATTTCATGATATTCTAACTATTTCAACGAAAACAATTTTTGGAATTATTTTTACGACTACTAGACTTCCATTCCACTACGGTGAAGTAATACTTAAAAAGCAAAAACCGCAAAGAAATATGGTAATACAGAAATGTCAATTTTTTGCCCACAAAACACATATTATAATATTTTCTTGAAACAAAATTATATAAAATAAATGTTTTCTTGACATTCACTACTTTGCTTTTGCTGTTTGTTTCTAACATTTTAACAACACAAACAATCTTGACTGGATCTTCCTGGACACATCCGCAAGATATTTTCTACTGGACATTGCCAGCTTATATATTATAAAAAAATGAAACTACAATATATATATATATATATTTTTTTTTTTGCAGTATTAGGTTTAAGCCAGGCGTAATGGTTGCAACCCGAACTAGCCCGACCCTTACGCCTCAAAGATTTCTTATAGTGGTTTGGTCACGCAGTAGGATATCCTACAGTTCAGCGGAATAATGAACTTGGCTTAACTAAAGCAGGTCGGTCTCTATTGTAGTCTAGGGTGCGCCAGTAAAGTCACCAAGCAGAGGTCAAAACTATTTTTGTTAAAAGCGATATGTTATTTTTACAGCTTTAAATTGTTGGTAATGGGTATTTATTGATAGAACGAGATAACGATAGCGTTATCGAAGGGACGGAAACCCAAAGCTAAAAGCTTCTTGCAATAAGATTAGATTAGGGAATGGGAAGCTACAAGTAAACCTTTTATGTGCCGTTTTAAAATATTTAGGGCTTGGGGTGTGATCAAGAAATACATTTTGAAGAAATAAAAAACTTAACGGTGACTATTAATTCTGGAATGTTTATAAGATACCTTTATTAGAATCCTGTTTATTTGCTTATCGAATATGAAATAACTTGATCGCGACGATAATAATAATAATAATAATAATAATAATAAGATGAATATTTTCATAAAGACATTTTTAAATTTGTAAGTGTACTTCAAAAAAATTGCCATTTTCATTTTATTTTATTCTTATTTAATAGTTAAACCCATTACAACATGGGAGCATACAACAATTATTATATATTTACCCACAAATGTAAAATAGTTCACATTAAAGATGAATTTATTCCATACTGTCCAGTAAATGACTATTGCCCGGATTCATTTGCGGCCGGTAAATCGAACATTACAGTATTTGATAGTGTAATGTAACATTACAGTATCTGATACTGTAATGTGTTACCTAGCTGTTATGTTAATAAAACGAAAGTTGGAGTTAGACTGTCTTTATTTCAGTATAAAATCATATCAGTGATTGATAAGGTTTTTGCAACACTTCTTATAATATACAACATCTTCCCCTTTTTATAACTATAAACCATTCTGTTTACAATTAATTATAATAAAATATAAATCAAACATTAAAATATAAACTGAATAATCGATTCGTTGAAAATACATTTTTTCTTTTAAAATAACTACATACATAAAACTACTACCTACCTAAAAAACTAATTATATTCTAATCTTTCCACCTTTTTAACTACTCTACCAGATCTAGTACATTCCGGAATATTATAAATATTGTCACCTGTACTTAAATCTAAAGTTGAATTTGAGTCAAAGTCAGTATTTTTTATATCTACGTCAGACTGTTTGACACTATTTTCTTTTGATGGTGAATTACTTTCCAGATTATTAGTATGATTTGGTACATTTTCGATAAATCGCCTATTTCTAGTTATACAAGAACCATCTTTTTTTTCAATTTCATAAGAGCGATCTCGCTTTTTATTTACAATTTTACCAAAAGACCATTTTGAACCCAAAGTATTCTGGAACCGAACTTGTTGATTAATTTTTAATGGTTTTAATTTTTTACAATTTTTATTATAATAAATTTGTTGTTTTCGTTGCTTCAACTCAATATTTTTATTGTATTTTGTACAGTCAATAGGTTTCGGTTTCAGATTATTTTCGGTTGATGGCAATATATCTCTAAGCTTTCTAGACATAAGTATTTGAGATGGTGATATATTATTCTCAATTGGTGTATTTCTATACAATAATAAAACTAAATGTAAATCTTTTTTATCCTCCAGAGCTTTATTTAACATTTTTTTAATAGTTTGTTTAGCCCGCTCTACCATCCCGTTTGATTGGGGATATCGGGGGCTAGATTTAATATGTGAAAATCCCCATTCTTTGGCAAAGTTATTAAAATTAAATGAGCTGAATTGAGGGCCACCATCGGATATTAATACTACAGGTATACCAAACCTAGCAAACATAGATTTTAAATGGTTAATCACAGTGTCTGAATGGGCATGATTTCCCAACAAAATTAATTCTATCCATTTACTATAATAATCTATAACTAATAAGTACATAGTAGTGCCTAAATACAAAATATCACACCCTATTTTGTACCAGGGGATTGTTGGTATCTCATGTGGAACTAAGGGTTGTTTCTGTTGTGAAACTTGATGTTTTAAACAGATTCTGCAATTTAAAATAACATCCTCTATCTGTTTACACATACCCGGCCAATAAAATGCATCATTGGCCCGATTTTTACATTTAACTATGCCAAAATGGCCATAATGAATCTTATTTATTATGTCTCGTCTCATATTACTAGGAATAATTAATTGTTGACCTTTAAACAACAAACCGTTAGTTTCAATTAGTTCATTTCTCCATCTAAAATAATTTTTTATTTCAACAGGTACTTTGTTTATACTTTTAGGCCAACCTTGTTTTATATATTTATGTAACAATTGTAATACTTTATCTTCTGATGTAGCTTTCATTAATTCATTGCATTTTTTGTCTGTCATTTTGTATGGCATATCTATTATACAAACTTCCATATTTGTATCAAAAATGTTTTTTGTTTTTTGATTTCTTAAAAAAGCTCTTGACAAAGCATCTGCAATAAATAGATCTTTACCTGGTTTGTATATTACTTTTAAATCATATTTCTGCAACTGTAACAACATTCTTTGTAAACGTGCGGGACATGTAATTAAAGGTTTTTTAAAAATTGATATCAGGGGCTTATGGTCTGTTTCCACAACAAATTCACGGCCATACACAAACTCATAAAAAATTTCGCATCCAAATACAATAGCATTTAATTCTTTTTCAATCTGTGCGTACCGCTGTTGTACTTCAGTAAGAGCACGTGACGCGTATGCACAGGGTAAATTATTTTGCAATAAAACTGCTCCAATTCCATTTTTCGATGAATCTACTGAAATTACAACTGGTTTATTCACATCATAGTACTGTAATACAGGTTTCTTGGTCAATATATTTTTTAAATTATTGAATGACTCCATATGTCTGTCGGTCCACTCGAACACAACATCATTTCTTGTTAACTCTCTAAGGGGTGAATTTAAATTTGACAAATTTGGTATGAAGCGACCAACATATGTTATCATTCCTAAAAACCTTTGTACCTCTTTTTTATTTTTCGGTATGGGCATATGCTTTATTGCTGAAATTTTATTTTCATCAGGAAAGAAACCATTTTGTGTAATTTTATGTCCCATAAAAGTTATTTCAGTCAAGCCAAATTTGCATTTTTCTTTATTAAAAGTAATATTATTTAACTTAGCAATATGAAATACTTCTTTTAACCTTTGATCATGCTCAGCCTGCGATCTACCCCAAATAATAATATCGTCAATATATATTTCAACTCCCTCTAAATCAAAAATTTGTTTAAATCTTTTATGAAATACTTCAGGGGCTGATTTAATTCCATATGGCAAACGTAAAAAACAATAACGACCATAAGGGGTTCCAAATGTACATAATTTTGCACTTTCATCATCTAAACAAATTTGCCAAAAGCCACTATTGGCATCTAATTTACTAAAAAATTTTGCACCCGATAATTTACTTGTAATTTGATCAATTGTAGGCAACTGAAAGTGTTCTCTTTTTATCACTGAATTTAAATCTCTAGGATCTAAGCAAATACGCAGTGATCCATTATTTTTTCGAACTATTACTACAGAATTTACCCAATCTGTAGGTCCGTCAACTTTTTTAATTATTTTATTTCTTTCCATTTCTACGAGGGTATTTTTAAATTGTTTAAGCAAAGGTACCGGTATCTTACGAGAGGGGTGAACTACAGGCTTAGCATTTTCAATTAATTCTATGTGATATTTGTTTTTCATACACCCTATACCTGTAAACAAGTTCAAATTTTTTTAAGTCGGTAATAAATTGTTCTATCGGTTCATTTTCTGCTTGCCTACGAGTAAAAAATTTAAATCGTTCATACGATAAGTTTTTTTTCGGCAAGAAATGATTTTCAAAACACTTTAGCACTTTTTCTAATTTCTTTTTATCATCTTCATTTAACGTGAACGTATTATAAATGCGAATACCTTCTACTCCTATATAGTGAATTAATTGCGCAACTTGTACACTTTCGTCCTTTTTGCCGATTTCAGAAGCCACTAAATAATTCTCAAACCTTTGTCGCCATAACTTCCAGTTATCACTTAAATTTCCGGTAAAGTTCATAGGTTCTATACCCCTATATTCACCCATCTTTATCAATTTTACTAAATTTTAATTTCTAATACTTTGACACTTCAAAACTAGTTGCCCTTATTCACTTTTCTTTTAAATTAATTTCCGACTGCGCCATGTTATGTTAATAAAACGAAAGTTGGAGTTAGACTGTCTTTATTTCAGTATAAAATCATATCAGTGATTGATAAGGTTTTTGCAACACTTCTTATAATATACAACACTAGCAACACTATCATAGCAAGCAATTATTTTTTAATTTTGACTTTCTCACTTAAAAAATAGTCGTTTTTTTGCTATAAAATATACTTTCTAACAGCTTTAGTAAATGAAGGATGTTACATTACTCTAGATTAAGTTTCTACTACAAAATTTATAATATCTTGTCTAACTAAAGTTAGTAATTATTATTTTGTTTAAACTAATATTAATATTGGTACTATTGTGAAGTAAGCACTTTGGCACCTACTCTTACTTATAAAACATACTTTTCTACTGGTATTAGTAAATGAAGAATGTTAGATAACTACAGATTAGGCTTCTACTTTATTAGTCATTAGTAAATTGTTATATTCATACTGTTAAGCATTTATAGGTACCTGTACTTGTAAAATATAGTTTTCTACCAACTTAAGTAAATGAAGAATGGTAAAGATTAAAGAATCTGACTTCTCTTTACCAGATTTGTATTATTTTGATTAAATATAGTTAATATTCTCTATTTTAATTGGAACCAATATACAAATTATTTAGTTACACCTTTATTTACTTTGACAGTGACAAATTAAAGACAGTCATAATTAGCTATGAGAAACAATAACTACAACATCGTTAAGCTGATGCGATTGTTAGATTACGGACCAAGTTTTTAAATTCGAACAATTATAACTTCTTATTTATTTTAAAAAGGATTATAAAGACACTATGAAATAAAATATTATATGCTACATGTCCGGTAGGTCTCATTACAGTACGAGTTGGTTTACGGACGAGGCGACGCAGGGGCCGAGTCCGGAATATAAACGAGTCACCTACCGGACTTATAACGTAAATTACTATTGTGTACCTACTTGGCAATCTTGGGCAATCTCCAAACAAAAAATTATGAGTACGGTTTACATAATATAAACAGAACGACAATTATAATTGAAGATTACCAAATGAAAACTATTAATAAAGTAAGGACACAGAGTACAGTATGAAGGATATGTGATTGTAAAGTGGTAGATTAGATTTTAGATGGAGGAGTTGGCGATTGGCCTTGCCTACTGCGACCAGTATAGGTCTATTGTAGTACTCCATTTTATACCTTAGGGCTCCTTATCCAGACATGGTCCTTACAAGACTTCGAGTCTGTTGATAAGGAGCTCCTTGGTAAAGTTATCAGTCCTTGTTTTTATTATCTCGCCAAGTCGTCTCAGTCCAGCCAAGGCTATTCAGCTCATGACATAGACTGACGTACCTGAACGAGAACTCACCCATCCATGCGCTGGACCCGACCGACGTAGCTTAACTTCGTCGATCGAGTGCCCGCACCTAAACCGGTGACAGTACAAGGAACTGTAAACATCTAAAACATCTAAACATCTAACATCTAAAATCTAAAATCTAAAGTGGTAAGTAATATTGTTTACCTCAAAAGACAGATGCGTGGCCAAAATACAAAGCTCGTAAAGCAAAAAAAAACGAGACTAAAAAAAATTGTTTACTTCGAAGCCCTAGCAAACAACACTAGACCAAAGATTAGAGAATTAACAAGATAGGACAGCCGGCGGAAAACCTTTTATCTTTCAGCAATAGCGCCAATGACCTCGACATTTAAATTGGAGTTCTCGCGCAGTTGCCACAATGTGACAATCAGGCGAAGAAGGTAACATTAGAAAGAGAGGCCAATAGTGAAAAATGGACCAAACTGTCCTGATCGAACGACCGAACTCAGCTAACTGACAATAGCCAAGGTCACTAAAGAAACAGGTTGCTTTGTAATATATGTCACATGAAGTATTTCTATGTTTATATGTTAGGTATCTACTTGGTTAGGATAGAATTGTGCATTGAAAGAATAATTTTGAAAGTTTTTTCTATAAAATGAGGAAAAGACAGCCACACGCAGCTGTCATCGAAGTCTATACATGACGTAGCACTTGTTTTGCCATCACATATAACTATTAAAACTTACGTATTGGCGATTTAATATAACGTTGTCCAATATGTGTATTGTCATTTAATTGAGGGACGTTAGAAATGGTACTTTGCAGCATTCAGAAGATTATTTTACACACCTTACTTATTTCAATTATTTATGTTATTTTGCTATTTAATCTGATATATTATGTATAGAGCAGAATATTTTTTCATGCGCTTACAATAGCTAATATATATGAACACCTCTATACATGTCATTAATAAACAGTATAAAGAGGAGTGGACCAAATATTGGCCCTTGGGGCACTCCTGAGAATACAGAAGTTTACCACGAAATGAATCAGCGGCAATCAACATATATTAGAAACCTCACAGAAAAGGTAACACCAGTTTTAAATAATGAAAAAGAATTATTATTTCTGTAATGAAAATAATATCATGAAGTCGTTATACATTGTAGATTAAAAACAAAAACGCCTTTGGAACTATTGTACTATGTACTGTACAATCAAATATCTGCAGAAAATTTTGATAACCGTTATGTTGGTAGAAGGAACAGATATATAAGAACCAGTAACGAGAAACACGTGCCTCTTCTCTATTAGATCCCTATATTTTAACCCACCATGAATTAAATTTAGAAAATACAAAAATCGTGAGCGTGGAAAAATTTATTCGAAACAAATTTTTCTAGAAACAATAAATTTAAAAATTTCAATATTCTCAAGTACAAGGCAGACGTTTTATCCATAATTTTATGATACATTTTGGTTTTCGTCAAATCCAGTTATCCATAATTAAACTGAATATATTTTATGAAATGTAATTTTTAACACAAAAACTAAACTTCAATGTTTGTTAAGTCTTTTTATTATTAACTTGGAAATAATTTTAAATATTCAAGTTGGTGTAATTTTCATACTTTGCTTGACATTAATTATTAACTGTGAATAATAGTATTTTTAATAATTAATAAATATATTTAAAAGTACCTATAATACCATATATCTTACAGTGCTCAGAAAATGATACAATAAACACACCCAAACGTCGGATTTTTACAACAATATTTTCTTTCAAATAAGACTTATGTTACATATAAACTATCAATTATATATTTAATAGAGGTAAATTCAAGGTAGTTTTAAATATTGAAAACAATTATTAAGTACGTCCATGGTACAATTTACATGTACTGTTAATTACGAAATTTGGACCTTATCTTTATAATTGTTAATAAATTAAACACTGCTTTTAGATGAATCAATCAATATATTATAAATACTCTACATATGTTTCGGCTTATTGGGCCTTTATCAAGAGTATTACATAGTGAATACTAAAGTTTCCGACGTGCATATTCAATTTATACAATTAACAACAATTTATACCTATTTATGATATATTGATTGATTCATCTAAAAGCAGTGTTTAATTGATTAACAATTATTTTCAAGATGTTTCACAAGGTATCTACCACAAGTTCAGTCCAGTGTACTTATCTTTATGTTGCCAATAGGAATGACGAATACAAGTAATAGTAGAAAATGTGTAATATTATTAAACTCTGTCCAAATACGCACTGGATGCCAGGCACCTGTGATAATTCTCTTTTTTTTATTGACTTATTTAACGCCAACCTATTTCCGCTCCTATGGCCAATCATCGACGACGAGCTACCGCCAACCTGAAAATTTTGCCAAACCTCAGCTCTTAAGGTCGTCATGCCCTAGAAAAAGACATCTGATAGGGAAATATTTATTATTTTTAGCCGTCACTTTTTTTCTTAGTACGTACGTATATTTAAAAAAACTATAAGAGTACCTAAGTAGAACCGTAACAAGACTACTACTTTCACTCAATAATTTTAGTGGTTTGCAAAATAGCTAGATTTAAATTTAAAAATTATGCTGATCTTCCTATTTCGTAGTTTTAAATCCAGCTATTTTGCAAACCACTGAAATTATTGTGTGAAAATTCATAGTAATAGTCTTGTTATGGTTCTACTTAGGTACTCTTATAGTTTTTTCAAGTATACGTACTAAGAAAAAAAAGTTATGGACAAAAATTATAAATATTTCCCTGTCGGATGTTTCTTTCTAGGGAATGGCCACCTTATGTGAAGTAGATATTTTTTACGTGCCTAATAGTTAATAAATATGAGACCGACCGCTTTACATCCCCTTCGAAAATTGCTATATACGCAACGCAATTCCCATCCAATATCACATAGCTTCCACATATGCGCTACCGTAAGAAAGTGGTGTGATATCGCTGTATATCCTTGGAAGGTCACCAGGTTCACCAGGTCAGGTCACCATCAGTTACTTTAACGGAATAAAATATTAATTCTGTTGTGTGATCATTATCATTTTCAATTGTGCTTAATAATAATTAGTTTACGCAGGCATAGCAGTGTTAAAATAAAAGTTTCGCGTTCGAATTGGAGGGATAAAAGTGAGTTCGAAATGCATGTTTTTTTTTATTCTAATATTAAAAATTAAAAGATGGGGTTGGCCTGCGTATTACATACCTAATTAATATCAAACATCAAAATACGCGCTTATACTTCAAAAACACCCTGTATAAAACCAGATTTTGCAAATCTTCGTCCATAAAAATTACTCTCAGAACAACAGGACACATTCATCTCACCAATTATTTTATTATACATTGCCAGCACTGGTGTATAGCAATCCTTTATGGTAGTATGTGGTGTATTAAAAACCGAGATTTAAAATTTATTGATCAGCTGGTACGTGCTACAATAGACTTCCAATATAATTTTTCTTTTAAGAATGATTTATTGCATTTTGTGGTTTATATATGGCAATCTTTTACGATTCTATTATCGTAAATTTGAAAAGGTTTTACGTCTGTACAACCCTCGGATATCAAATTAAACGGGATGAAATGTTGTCTACGATTCCAGCCGAGGTGCCGACAAAGTACTTAATACATGTTTAATAAGTCATATGCTTAATATCCGTGTTAACGTATTCAATGAGCTAGGATTCTGAATAGATGAGTTACATGTGTTGTATTTTAAATCCAAGTTCAAGTTGTAAATAGCTTTATATCTATTAGTTGAGGTCCATACAATCGAAATGAGTTTATTGAAACAAAATTCTTTATTATTTTAATTTTATTTCTAGTTCTAGGGTAAAACGGAATTCACAATTCTGCAAAATTATGATAATAACAAGCTAACCATTACACTCGTCGCCGATTTACTGCACTGATTATATAATTGTTGCACATTCTATAGGATACTCGTCGCAGCTTTTTTTGTAAATAATATTAGTTTTAGACATTTTTTGTTTAATTACAATATACAACAAAAACATATTTTTAATTTAAATAATTAATAACTTTTTTATTTATTGATCGATATTGTTCAAAAACAATAGGGTCCTCCCTCTAGCTAACACTAACTTACTGCCCAAATTTCAATATAATCGGATTTTTAGTTCTTAAGTTATCGTGCTTACAAGAAACGTGACGGACGGACGGACATTTTGAATGTTGTTCAGAATTCGATCACCAACACAGTGATACGATTTTTTTTTCTCTACGAGCAATGTTACCGGTTGCCGATCGAATGCAACATACTCTTCGTTTTGTATTTGCGAAGAGTATAATAATAACGTGTAGAAGTTGCAGTCGGGCGTGGCACAGTAGAACAAAACTGTAATGTTCCACCCAAATCAACTTATAGATGATAAAATTGAAGATTTTAAGATGCTTTTCTCTTTAATGTTTGTTATGAAATTCTCTATCAATCCCTCTAGTCAGGTTTTCAGTTTTCTTTCCCAATTTCTTATAATTTTCATCTAAAAACATATTTTAATATAGAACATGGGTTTTTACAATAGAAATCAGTGTCAAGGTTACAAATTTATAAATATTTTCGATATTTTAATTTTAAATTTTCATTTTACTAATACAGTCCAGTCGATAAAGTAAAAAATACATCAGAAGCTTGCAAAAAATGTTATTTGAGATTTGCCTTCAGTAACTGTGTTGTAACATCAGTTCTGGGGATGCCGCGCACAAAAACATCCCCTCCATGAAATGAGCCTTATTTTACTGATAACTTTTTAACCGTTGAAGATATAAAAAACTATAAGCTTGACTAATCGTCTAAAAAAAAGTCCTCTTGTAATTTTTTTGTATATGCCGTGGTTTTCGAGAAAATCGATGTTGACAAAAATTGCAAAATTTTTATTTTTAATGCACGCGAATTTTCGTTTGAATTTTTTGCGCGCGGCCTATAGAAAAAATTAAATTGCTCTAAAACCAAACAAGCTAGGAAGAAAAATCAAAATAGGTTTTAAAGGGGATATAAAATATTTCTTGTGTTGCCATTTCTCATGGCTGTTGATATCTATTAGTATATAAAAATTACAATATAATATAGTTATGAAACATATTCTTTATAGGATTTTACAAACAGCGGACAAAAAACTATCTACGAGAACTAAAAGAAAAACTATTTGTAAAAATATTTATGAAATCTTTCGATAACCTGACTTCTGGTTATGCTAGCAAATCAAAATTCTAAAATAAATTGGTCCAATTTCTTATTTGACATTCTCATTATCACACTGGCATCCAAAATAGTCCCCTACGGCTAAGCAGATTTAACTAGTATCTACATGACCCCCTACGGTATGAAGATTCAGTTAAAAATGAGAACGAAGGTCTAAAATGTATTTATTTACCTAACTTGTCTTAAAAAATTTTTCATTCTAATGGATTACATTTTCATAAAATCTCTCATTCAGTTTCTTGGAAATGATTAGCCTTTGAAACGTTTTTCGCCCTTATTCTGAGCTCATCAGAAAAGCACAAAGCCACTCATAACGATGTTTCATGCAAAAACAAGGCAATATCCATGAATAAGTATGCAATATTTATATTTGACATTGACTGATATAAAACAAGTCCCCTACGGCTAAGCAGATTAAACTAGTATCTACATGACCCCCTACGGTATGAAGATTCAGTTATAATATAATATAGTTATCTCTTGATTTTTTGTGCATCTACCTATTCACAGGCACATAAAAAATAACTGACTTTAATATAAGTTACAAGTGCGTTATCTTTTAGTTCAAGGTAGTACTTCAATGCAGAAAAAGTTAGGAATAAAAATATTCACATGTACAAATTTACCAGCATGTTGAAGTTAGCAAAAAAAAATCCAAAAAATGCTGCGTATTCAATTTTTTATGATATTTTTTATGGAATTCTTTAACTATTAAATGATTAGAAACAATAGTTATATGATATATAAACTCAAAAAAAAAAAATTGCTAAATTTTCAAGATGTTTGGGTCATTTTTTATTTTCAGGAAACTATAAAAAATTGGCCAAAATTTGGCTAACTTCAACATGCCGGTAAATTTGTAAATGTGAATATTATTATGCCTAACTTTTCGATAATGCATTTATAACTTATATTAATAATAATAATAATAATAATAATAAAGCATTTATTATTTACCCAATTTGACAAATTTAACAATAGTAAATTATACATGTTTACACAACAGGTAAATAAAAGGCGAGTAGTTCAGTTTACTCACAAGCCAGTAAACTGTTCTTCCACTATTGCCTATAAATAATATAAGAGGTAGATAAATTAAATAAATATAGGTACTCATATCGAAACAATCATAAAAAAAAATTAAAAAAAAAACATCAAATTAGAATGAAAAAGAGGCAAACTAGAGCTGAAGGAAGGAGGAGAGTAGGAAATGAGAGGAAGAGAAATAAAAGAAATTAGAAAAAAAAATGAAACAAAGAAAATGAAAGAAGGAACAAAGTTTAAAAACAGAGAAATTACGGGAAAAGGAAAAGATTTTATTATTACTGATTTCGCATTAAATATTTTTTAAATGTTTTTTTAAAACTTACACACGAAAGGGTGAGTCCATTATTAAAGTCAGTTATTTTTTATGGGAATGTGAATAGATAAAAGCGTAAAAAATCAAGAGGTAACTATATTATATTGTTATTTTTATATAGTAGTAGATATTAATAGCCATCAAAAATAGAAACACAAGAGAGTAATTTATATCCCCTTAAAAACCCAATTTGATTTTTCTTCGTAGCTTGTTTGATTTGCGAGCAATTTAACTTTTTCTATAGGTGGCGCGCAAAAAAATTTAAATAAACGAAAGTTCGTATGCATCAAAAATATAAATGTTGCAATTTTTGTCAATGTCGATTTTCTCGAAAATGAGGTATATACAAGAAAATTACAAGAGGACTTTTTTTGGGAAATTAGTGCAGCTTTCTTTTTTACAATGAGCAATTTTTTTATATCTTCAACGGTTAACGAGTTATCAGTAAAATAAGGCATTCTTCACCGGGGTGGTTTTTTGGAGGGGTTGCGCGGCAGCCTCAAAACTAATTTTTGTGGATTTGTGATGTATAATCCCTCCACTAACAGCTACTGAAGGAAAATCCCAGATAACAATTTTTGTTATGGAAATCTTTATAATTATTGGACTAATAAGCAAATGATCTGTAAAACATTTTCTATTTTCTTTTACTTCCCTCGCATACCGAAGGGAAGTATTGTATTCGAGAAAAAATCACCCTCCGAGATTTTTTCGGATTCTGACGTTTCAGAACACGTAGATTCCGAAAATAT
The DNA here is from genome assembly GCA_963583905.1 of Stenurella melanura. Lineage (NCBI taxonomy): Eukaryota > Metazoa > Arthropoda > Insecta > Coleoptera > Cerambycidae > Stenurella > Stenurella melanura. The sequence goes on from OY757311.1 coordinate 49,865,527, forward strand.
AGGTTTTTCAATTCCGTCAGTCTGTCTGTCTGTCTGTCTGTCTGTCTGTTGGTGCATTAACTAAAAAACTACTTGACGGAGAGCAGTCAAATTTGGTAGGTAGTTAACCCTACTGTCAGCGAAGAACTGGTAGAATTTTCACTGAAAAATATACAGGGTGGACCGTCTAAACGGAATAAATGGTGAAAAAAATTTTTTTTTGCTCAAATTTAAAATTTCCACGTTTCATGACGCGCTAAACCTATTTCAGGAAAAAAAAATCATCATTTTTGAAAAAATTTTTACCACTAAAAAAAATTTTTTTCTTTGTTCAAATTTAAAATTTCCACGTTTCATGGCATTCTAAACCTATTTAAAAGAAAAAAATTTTTCGAAAATTGAAAAAAATTTTACCACCAAAATAGATGAATTTTTTTTTTTCAAAATTTAAAATTTCCACGTTTCATAGCGTTCTAAATCTATTTAAAAAAAAATAAAAATTTTTGAAAAAATTTTACCACAAATAGATGGAATTTTTTTTTCAGATTTAAAATTTCCACGTTTCCATGGCATTCCAAATTTATTAAAACAAATTTAAAAATGTTTTAGAAAAATTTAAAAAAAATTAAAACATGTTTATGTAATCCATTTATCACCATTATAGAATAGACGAAATATTTTTTTTGCTCAAATTTAAAATTTCCTCGTTTCATAACATTCTAAACCTATTTCGGAAAAAAAAATTTGCAACATATTTTCACCAATTTGGAAAAAAATTTAACACTAGAATAGACAGAAAACATTTTTGAAAATTTGTTCTATATTTTAATCACCACTATACTTCCACTCCATTACGTGAATGTGGGATTGAGAATGTGAGAGATGGCAATAATATTTCGCATATCCTATTATATACTTTTATTGAATAATATCATCCCAAGAAATAATTGAGTCATGGTGGACATTTATAAAGGTATTTGCGCAAGCCTTCCATATTTTGCACCTGTTATTTAGTATATTGAACTTTTGCTGTTGGATGAACACTCTGTATATTTTTTTGACCAAAAGTTATCAGGTTTTCTTTGTAATAATACCAATAATTATATTCCGATTATTATTCCCAATGTCATTTCGTAATTAATAATTTTTTGAGTGACTGTCATGCACAAATAACGAGGGAAGTTCTGTGTAAATAACTTTACCGATTTTTTTTATTGGTGACAGCTGCCAAATTAAATGTCAAATATAATTAATTTTAAAGTGTATCTTCTGTACCTCATATAGAAAATAATGTAAGACTTTAAATAAAATAATAAATACAAAATACTTCAAGACTTTCCAGTTACGTAATTGATACTAATCTTTAAGTTTGACAGCGTGGACGACCGCGAATACCTACCTACTTGCCTAACACCTTACTCGAATTACTTTTATGTGAGATTAACCATACCTACAATCAATAATTTTTTCTAACAATATTCTAAAATGAAAATGAAAAGTTCGTATTTTTGATGAAATTAAAGAATTATTCACAGGAAACAATGGTACAGGATGGTACAGGAGCCAGGGTACAACACAACACAGAAAATAACTTTTTTTTTAATTTTATATTTTTCCATTTTATTGATAATTTTGGAAAGGCTGTATAAAAATATCGGATATCTCAAAGTAGCGATTGCCACCAGAACAAATTAGATCAACTAAATCTTTTTTAAGAAGTCCTAAAATTCTTTTTTACAGTCCGGTTGGATTGAATTCGGTGAACTTTCTCTCAGATCACATTGACGTTAATATGCTTCAATTGGCACCACAATGAATTCAAGGTTTCGTGCAGGAAAAAAGTGTCCACACATATCTAAAATTATTGTTACCAATCGATAACTTTTTTTATGTGCTAATATACGGATTCATAAAATAAACTATACATAAAAGGTAACGGTGAAGTTACAAAATAGCACTAAAATTATCTATAATTTTGTTTCCTAGGGCACCACTTTTCGGAGCTAGTCACCGTTAAAAGGTTAAAATTTAAAGATCTTTTGCTGGTAGCTAACAAAATATGCTACAGTATAGATAGTAAGTAGGTGTATCTTTGACTTTGAAGTATGATGCCTTTCGCAACTTATCTAGGAAATCAAATGTGGAACACCCCTTGTTTGATATGTCGTCCGTGTCATTATCTATAATTTTTTTTCCTAGGGCACCTCTTTTCGAAGCTAGTCACCGTTCAAGATTAAAATTTAAAGATATTTTGCTGGTAGCTAACAAAATATGCTACAGTATAGATAGTAAGTAGGTGTATCTTTGATTTTGAAGTATGATGCCTTTCGCAACTTGTCTAGGAAACCAAATGTGGAACACCCCTTGTTTGATATGTCGTCCGTGTTCGAGAAAAAATAGTTTTTGTAGTATGGTATAGAGACTGACATTTTCCTACTTGGAAGGAGAGTGTTTCTGATCGAGACCTACATAAAATGCATGTTGTGATATTCATTAGATAAAAAAGTTATGTCAATAAACCATAATTACAAATCAAACTACTTATTACAATTCGATAAGGAAATATTTATTATGTTTGACCATAACGTACTAAGAAGAAAAAGTTATGGTCAAGAATAATAAATATTTCCCTGTCGGATGTCTTTCTTGGAAATGGTGACCTTAAGGGATTTAGAGAGGTCACCTCAAATTTCAAAAATTAGTTATTATAAAATTTTAGGGGTAAAAAACATTAGGGGTGTTTCATCCCTGGCTCTCCAGACAAGATGTGAAAAGAACCATACGTCTAAATCAAAGATACTTGTTATCTACACTGTTCTAACTTACGATCAATAAGGCAGTTTGGAATCTATCAATAAAATCCTCCCTATAATTTTAATTCTTAAGGTTGAATGACTCGGACATGGCACGCCCTAGGAAAACAGTTTATAGGTTACACTAGTGTCATTTTCACCCAGTCTATATGCTCCTGAACTTTTTCCACATACGCCTGAAACAACCTGCATATTTAAAAAACGACAAAAACTTGGAAATCAGGATTTTTCTGACTTTGCACTTCGCTAGCTACAAAAATTGAATTAGGGAGATCGGACCTAAAAAAATATATGAATTTCATGCCTTCGGAAGAAGGGACTATCTAGATAAAAATTGCCAACAAATGTTCACTCAATGACAGCTTTTCGATAGTTTCAACTGTAGCTATACGATTTAAGGTCTCATTTCAGTAAAACATCTAAATCGCATAAAAACTAAATTACCCTGACGAAACAATATTAGTACATAAAACTTAAACTTCTCTTTTTTTAATAAAAATTTATTACCTAAGAATATAAACAGGGAAATAAACAAGTTTAACAGCATGAATAAGGACTTTGTAACCAATAGCGTTCTTTTGAAATTTGCCTTTAAACATAGGTACTTTTATTCTCGGCGCACTGTTCATTGTTCATAAAATAAATTAGTGTAAAGTCCGGTTGCATTTAAACAAACAAATAGAGCTTTGACGCGCCAGTTCCCAATGAATCTCTTTGTTTAAATATCTCGCTCATTTAAACAAATGAAATGGGGCAGTATTAATAATGTCTAGCTTTTATGTGCTGTATTATAGTAAGTGTTTAATGCTAATAAAACTGAAAACTGCGAAAAACATAATACTTGCATCTCCACAATTAATATAACAAAACGATTTAAATAAAAACATGTATTAAAGAAAAACTTGTAAAAACACGCATTTATAAAAATGCAGTGAAGAATAAAAAAGAAACTTTTCAGCCACTGCACCGCAGTAATTACAGGTGTATTATTGAAAATAGAATCGTGGATGCTTAATTTCAGTGCATATCTCTATTTTATACATTTGGAACATATAAAAGTGAAACTACGTTTTTACGCACTTTTTAGTAAATATCTCGTTTATTATTCATTGTTGCAAGAAATGCTGATAATACTTTTTTTTAGTTAATAAAATTATTTAAATTTTTTTTTCTAACAACGAAAATTTAAAAAAAAGGTTGTCGGTTCAAAGTGTGTCGAGTTCGGTGAAAGACGCATGTTTCGTGACTCCTACAGGATATCGAGATAAATCCGGATAAAGCGGCAACTAATCGCCGAAATTGTACTGAATTGAAGCGTGAACAATTCTGCACTGATTGCTATAAGTTGGTGCGAGTATGGCAATTTCATATAGTTGATATTTGATTAAATTATGTTGATTGAATAAAGCAACACAAAATAGTGTATATAAACAACGTGAGAAAAAGTGTACTGCCTGAGTGCTTGACCGTAAAATATATACCTGGATTATTCCCTTCTTGAAGTGGGTGATATAAAATAAGCAACAGCCAGCCAGATATGTGAATGAAACAGATAAGTTTTTGTTTATGTAGCATTAGCATTGGTTTATTTATGTCTATTAAATTTTAAACAAGAATTGGAGATCAAAATTGAAAAGATAATAAAGATAATACATAGGTAATAAACATAATATATAGGTGATGAAATGGAAAAACTGCCCAAAATTGAAACCGATTGTTTCAAGGAAACGACATATAGGGTGAGCAAACTATCCCCTAGGACCTCTTTTCTCATAACGCACCAAAAAATATTGTTACCGCTAGATAGGGCCCTTCCCAGCAACTCCACCGTAGATGGATATTTACTTGTGGAGCGGTTAATAAATAAAAAAAAAGAAATGAAAAAACGGGGGAAGAAAATACAAAAATAAAATAAAAAATAAAAGCTGCCAGATTCAGAGACACAAGAAGCAGAAAACTTAGAAGAAAAATAAGGAGAGGACGATAGAAGGAAACTTAAAAGAAGCATGGAAACTGAAAAGAAGCATATCTCAAACACCTACACTCCCCATCCTATATTCCCACCCCATGCGACATGCGGCTCTTGCTGCTGACAACAAGAACGTCCAATGTCCAACCCGGCGCATGCAGCCGGTCCGGCGGGATGTAAAACAGCTGAAATTTGGTTGCGGCACGTGGTTTGGCCGTCCGTTGGGCGTGTTCGACGGACGATCAAGTTACGTGTTGGAACGAACCTCCATGGATGCCCGGAATTGGCAGCAATGCCCACCTTACGCTGGCAATTCAATCAATCAATCAATTAATCAACAATGAAAATTTAAAAAGATATTTTTTTTGCAAATGCGCAGTTTTAACACGAAAAGAAATATCTAGTCGATAAATATGAATTTTAAAAGGCGTGCCTTTATCATGAGGCTTATTCGATGAGTGCGGCGATGTTCGCTCGGCTGTTATACTTTAGTTAAAAAATGTTTGAACGACAGTTTATAAAATTTAAAACCTGTCCTATATAATGATTTTTTGTTGCAGTGTAAATGGCATTTTTTATTCCTTAAAAACAACAAATTTTTTATTATACAATATTGGTGAATCGAAAATACTTTTCAGACATTTGTAACTCCGTTAATGTTTAGTGTAAACGAACAGAAATTGTAGAAAATGATCATAGCTTTAATTTTCCTTTAGTGACAATTTTATTTTATCAATGATCTTACCTTACCTTGGATAATCAGACGTTCTATATTACACTCTCTCCGGTTGATATGACCAAAAAATGAGAGGATTCGGGAAAGCGCGCCGCCGGAAGACGCCTTGGGGGACGCATTTCTTGGAGATTCGAGCTGCTGGTGTGAGGGGCTGTCCAAGGAACTCGCAGCAAACGTCTCCATGCCCAATATCTCGAAACGTCCAATATGCCGTGCCGTCTACTCTGGTAAAAAAGTTAAAAAATAATGATTTGTGACTAACAAAGATAATGTATTACATATATAATTACATATACAATTTATATATTTTTTAAACAATCAATTGTACATTTTTATATGTTACGGCTATATGAGGTATTTCCTCCTCCGTTCTGCTATTTTGCTTTTCAGTTAATGCAACATGATTTGATATTTAATAATAATAATAATAATAATAAATGTCTTTATTTCCCAAAAAGATGAACAATGAAAAAGAATACAAAAGAATACAAATTTTATAATAACGTTAAATGGGAAACAAGGGGAAGTTCACTCAAAAGAGTGCTCTACCACTTAACCCTTGTAAATGAATAACAGACAATGGTAAACACAGAACAACAGAAAACAAAGAAATAATATTACTCAAGCCAGATTTTGTTTGTTCATGAAAAGTTTCCTGATACATTTTTTGAACTTATAATTGCTGAAAGTCTTAAAATCAGTAGGAACAGAGTTGTACAATTTATATATCATGAATTTAAATCCTCTCTCAAAAAATACAATTTTATGAGCAGGTGGAGTTAGCAATCCTCTGCTCCTTACATTAATATTGTGAACGTCAGTCCGGTATGATATTTTATTAAATAAATATGATGGTATTTTTGTCGTGATAATTTTGTGGTATAAGAATAGAGCGTATATTTGAAATTGGTTTTTCATGTTGAGCCATTTTAATTCAACCAACTTATGCGACACATGGTCAAATTTTCTGATGCCATATATAAAGCGTATACACGAGTTTTGAACACGTTGTATTCTACTTGTGCGCGTCAATATTCTTGACTTTGATGGCGGTCTCGGATGATTAGGGGTCGAGCTTTCAGCTCTTTGCCCCAATCATCGCTGTAGACCTGGACCGGCCTCGTAAGGGGTGGGCCTGCTTTTTACGATTACCCCACCTGCAAATGCAGACGGTGTAGGCGAAGTTAGCAGACCTCCCCTGGTCCTGGCTGTTGGATCCTGCCAGCTGGGTCGTTTCTTCTGGCGCTCTTCTGTCTTGAGTGTCTTTCTTCGCTGGCATGTCGGCTCCCGGGAACGTCTTTCGTCTGTCGTGAGAGGGAACGGCTGTTGCCGCACCCTCTCGGAGTTTGGAAGGGTTTGGGGGTGTGTGACTAGTCGGAGCCCAGGGTGCCATCATTATCTAAACAAGGTCCATAAACAGGAGCACAATAAGTGAACTGCGATAGTACCAATGTTTCACATAACATTTTTTTTGTCTGACAGTTTAAAAACAATCTATGCGGATAAAATAATTGAAGGGATTTCTTATAAAATAGGCAGTTTTATGAAAAAGAAAAACGCAACGTGTTTGATAACCTACAAAAACTAAAAAGAATTATTTTAGTATAGAGCATTAATTTTCCGAGTTAATTTCAAGTAACTTTTTTCCTCAAATAAAGTTAAATGATTAACGGTAAAAATATCAACATGCATTCAAATACCTGTACGTCGGCCAATTTCTACCGTAGAGAAATAAAGAAAAAACAAATTAAGGGCAATTTTATTGCCTACAAATATGCACTATTTCCATATTTTGTGAAAATTAATATTAGTACTTTGGTACCAATAGCAATGCTTGCGTTCAATCTACCGTCTGACTCAATACAAAATTAAAAATAATATTAATACATTAATTAATTAGTTAGTGAAATGAATGTTTTACTATTGTATTTTCGTTGAGAATACGCCACTATGTCATAATTAAAGACTTTATGAACACAAGGAATGGGTGAAAAATTTAAGTAGAAGATTTGACCCAAACAAACAGAGAGAGAGAGAGAGAGGGAGAATGAGTTACATAAAAGAGTGGAAATTAACTAGAATTAAGCACAATTTGAAAAGCATTATACAGGGTGGTTCACTGAAAACAATCCAATTTTTTTGTGTCCTTTTAGTTAAAAGGAGAAAAAATGTCTGGATCTGCCAATTTTTGTTTCGGGGACTATACATTACATTATTTAAGCGTTTCTATCAATGCCTATTCAACCCCCAAGCAGAGATAATTCCCATCGTGAAAATTTTAAATGGCAATGGAGTGTTGTGGCACACATCATTTTAAAACGTAATAAGTTTCTTGCAGAACGGCGCTCCGCTTTTTAAATTCGAGCCACTGGTTGTCGAATAACTTCAAATTAAAAATAATCTAATAAACTGATTACTATTTACTTTAATAAATGTTCAAAATGTTCAGCATCCATCTCCATACAATAAAAAAAACACTTAGACAAAATGTTGTCGAACGTTATGAAGAATGTCTAGAGCGATTCAATGCCATTCATTAATGATGCGCAACTCTTTCAAAGAATCAGCTTGGCTTGCATTCATTTTGGTCTCATAATAAAAATTCAAGGGGGATAAATCAGGTGATCTTACGAGTCACTCAATAAAACCTCTCTTTTCAGTGTCAGCTGGAAGAAAATGTGATCTTTCACTATGAAGGTGCTCCTCCTCACTCTGTATTGTACAACATTTTTGGATGAAATATTCCCTGCTAGGTGAACTGCCAATCTTGTCCGCAACGTCTGGCAATACTTTGAGCATGTGCTTTATTATTGTATGGAGGCGAATGCTGGACATTTCGAAAATTTAATAAAGTAACGCGTTAGTAATAACCAATTTCTTTGATTCTATTTAATTAGCAGTTATTCGCCAAAAAGTGATTGAGTTTAAAAAGTAAAGCGTTGTTTTATATAGAACCTTCATTAAGCTTTAAAACCACGTACCACAACACCCTCTTGCTATTTAAAAGTTTCAGGTTAAAGGTCATCCCTGATTGAGGGTTAAAGTGATGTGAAAGAAAACGCTTAAATAATGTGTCTCCTTAGCCAAAAAAATTGACGGTTCAAGCGTTTTTCTTTCATATAAAAGGGCAAAAACTAGCTTGGATTGTTTTTGTGGTCCACCCTATATATCATTGACATACTCGCAAATGGCTCTGTTGAATGTAAAATTATACAGGCTGCATCATAAGAAACATGCATATTTTTAAGTGATGAAACTTGTAGCATACTATCGCCTAATCAAATATTAAACGAGGTTGAGACAAGTACTACTTTATAAGACTAACTTACCCCCGTACTTCTCTGACTCTTCCTGGTATAGAGCAAATAATATTTAATTTATTGTCGGCATAATTTACTACATAAATCTTCAGAAAATTTATAGGATTAATTCATTTACATTTCCACGTAAAGATAAGGCATCATTGCTCGCGAATTAATTTAATAAAACAGAATACGTTACTATCTAGTTCGCAGTTTGTTGTGCCATCAAACAGACTATGATTACCTGTAATCTACTGCAACATATTAGTACGGTGTCGCACTATGCTGACATTTATTAAAATTATAACCACGAAGAATGTTATTAATATGCATCCTGTTAAACTAAAGTTACTTTTGATCTTGATTGATTGCTTTAATGAACGTCGCAACCACTCTTAGCTCCTTAAATATCACAATGATAAATTATTATTAGCATTATTATATTTCCAAACTTAGTGTTGGAGTCGTTACCTCAAGTACGCCTACGCAAGATTTTTAAGTTTAATCATTTTTTTATTTTGTACTCCTCGAAAGTGTCACTTTACATATAACATAATCTGTAAATAAAAGTATACACATTTGTTAAAAATAAAATTCTCATATTTTATTGGCTTCTATTTTTAATTTACTAGAATAATATTTCAACAAGTTTACTCATTTTCTAAAAGCTTTTATTCAACCTTACGTGAGTTTGGTTAAAATCTTGCACGTCAATTAAGAATCACTTCCAATTGATGTATTACCTTAAAATTAGGCATACATATATAGAGTCGATGAAAATACAATGTCTTAAGATTAAATCTACAGAAATCGGACTATCTAAGTCAAAAGTCTTTCTATGGTAAGTTATAAGTACAGTAGCTTTGATCTATATGTTTCAAAGTTTGTGTCGCACCCTGGTTCACATTTGAGATAATCAAAAATATTAAACTTAAAAGCAAACTCCTAAGATTTAAACAGAATAATGACCATATTACTTTTGAGGAATTTAAGCCACTGCGGGTTAAAATAAAACTGGATATTACTATTTCCTACAAGAACTATATACGTTCGGCAGAAAATAGTATACAGAGTGACCCAAATAATTTCTGGGCGTTCATAAAGAGCAAAAATGGTTCAACCAACATATGTTCTATGGAGATAATAAGCTAGATAATCCAAGAGATATTTTGAACTCATATGCCGACGTTTTCAGTAAATTGTTCACGCCTTCACCCGATTTACCTTTGGACGATGAAGAATTGTTACCTAATTCTACGTTACACATAAGTGCATTTAGGTTCAACGATGTTCTGACCGCCTTAAAGCAGAATAAATCTAATATGACGACCGGTCCCGATGCAGTCCCGGCTTTCTTAGTTAGGGACTGTGCCTACGTTCTCGTCATCCCATTATGTATTTTGTTTAATTTGTGTTTGAAGACCTGTACATTTTCTGAAATTTGGAAATATTATAAAGTGTGTCCTATTTATAAAAAAAAGGTGACAAACATGACATAACGAACTTTCGTCCAATTTCTGTACTATGTAACTTTAATTTTTATTACATAACAACATCTATCATCACGTCAGCAACAGACTCTCTTCGCATCAGCACAGCTTTACGAAAGATCGATCTACCACGACTAATTTAACTGTCATCATGCAATTCTTTGCTAAATCTACTGACATACAGGCTCAAATTGATATTGTTTACACAGACTTTCACCATCGCTTATAATGCTATTTGTATCATATCTTTCTCACAGGAAACAGTACGTAGTATTAGGTGGTTTCAGGTCTGTTGAATAACTTGCAACTTCAGGAGTTCCCCGGGGATCTGTCCTTGTTCCCCTGCTTTTCAACATATTCATTAATGACATAGTACTAGATCTAGATATAAATTGCCTGCTTTATGCGAACGACTTGAAAATATTTGATGTAGTTAGGAGTGATGAGGATTGTGAAAGAATTCAGCACAATTTGGACAAGATCTTAAATTGGTTCTTCTTAAATAAACTATCGCTTAATCCACAACACAGTAACGCAATGTCATATACAACAAAGACCTCTACGTTGGCATTTAACTATACTCTCGAAGGTACAACATTGGAGCACCCTAATGTCTTTCGCGATCTGAGTGTTATTTAGTAAACATATTGAGACGATATGAGAGGCGTACAAATCCTAAGGATATTTACTGAAGAAACTGCCGCTCTTATTCAATTTTCCGCGGAGTTTTCTCGAAGCAATCAAGTTAAGAGGTGGTCAAGAGGGGAAAGTAGGGTCTCTCACTCAATCACCCATTTCATTCCTTTAAGAGGGTAGGAATCACCTCTTTTCTTGACCCCCTCCCAACTCGATTCCATCCGAAAACTCCGAATAAAATCGATTCAGCTCGATTTTTCACCAATGGGTGGTTTCAACCCTTTGGTTAACGTCCTCATTCGCCCTACCTACTCCCGAGTCCTTCGTCTTCAATCTCATAAATGTTCCCAACAAATATCCTCGGCAGCAAACCAGCCATCCTGCGATATACTCCGAAAATCAAGTTTTGGGAGTGGCTCTAGGCCACTAGGTGTAGTTAGGACAATTGTCCAACCCCGGAACCCTTATGCAGTCGATTCCCTTCCCAAAAAATGGAAATGTCCCTTGCATCGCTATCTCAGAAGTGTCCACCAACAAAGTAGTACATTTCGCCTCCACATATCTAACACAATCCGCTGCCGCTGCACTGGCTGTCAACAGGTTGTTTCAGGATCACCATGCGCCGCTATTATTTTGTTTCATTTCCCCCTTCAAGTCCGAGTCACTCAACCACTTCATAATCACTTCTTTGACTATTGCTGGTCGGTCGAGGTCGTGGAGGGGTTATCCAGGCTTATTATTAATATTATTATTAATCTGTCGACGACAGAAGGGTTAATAAAAAATTGTGACCATTTTACATTCTCAAGCAACCCTGCTGCATTTGTTTGTCTTAAAAAAAACAAAAAAATATTCTTATTGTAAAGAAATAATAATAACCTTAACATTTTATGATATACCTAACAGTGATTAAAATATTCAAAATGGTGTCGAATGATGTACAAACGAACTAGATTTCTACCATCAAATTTTATTTTTCTTACACCGCATAATTTGGTTTTGGCAACGCCATTTGTCGTCCGCTGTATAAAGTTATGCTCTCAATGAGTAGAAAGTTACAATCAGCATAAAGCCGAGGGTTTTGAAAACAAACGAGCAAGTTTAACCAATGACTGTCCAAAGTTCCCTTTGAAGATACTAAAGCCTTTTCTATCTTGTTTATCTCTAATTTAGCATACATCTCATAAAATTTATGTCCCGCAAACTCCAAAACAGACGTCCCTTACCCTTTAAATCCTGAATTCACCTTATTTGACCTCGTCAAGTAATTATTGTGCTTGGCACTAAAATGAACTTTCTAATTTAATAATGATAGAAAATGTAAAGGAAACGTTAAGATACGGATGAAACAACTTTAGTATATATGTTTATTTTATCTACCTTTTGACCGACTCTACAAATTTTTAAAAATGGGAAGATTCTGAATTCGACATGTTTATTTTTCATATTTGGTCAGCGATTTCTCTGGATAATTGCATAAATTTTGTAAATGATTAGACCCATTTTTGGCCCACGGCACACAAGTGGGGATGAAAAGAAAATTTACCATTGGAAGTTATTTACAGCCTTTAAACTTGCCCAATATTATATATATTGGGCAAGTTTTTACGTATTTTTTATATAATCGTCAGACTTCTGGCTACAAAACTGTCAAGGCAGATTTTTGAGAAAAATCAAAATTGAACTTATATACGTCGTTATAGTTGACCAATAGTTCACTTAAAAGTGAATTTTATTAACTTTCGAAATTATTTTCTGCTGCATAATAATTTTGGTCATTTTATTTGTCATTCCAAAGTTATATTAGGCTTTTAGCTTGCCGTTTTCGCCAATAGGAATATATTTTAGTATAAGTAGAGCTATAAATAAAATATTTCTCTAAAGGGAGTAAATATTTTAAAAATTCGGGAATATTTTCTACTTCTAACTGAATTCGGCCATTTTTTTGCCAATTTTTTCGTGAAACACTTCAGGGCCGTTTTTTTAGAGTACCTATATTTTTATTTACTCAAAACCGACTAAGAGAAGAAAAATGCAGCCGTAATTGGTCAATTTATGTAATTATCTTGATTTTTCTGCTTATTCGACCAATTTTGATCAACTATAACGATGTTTGTAAGTTCAGTTTAGATTTTTTTTTAAAATCTGCCATGACAGTTTTTTAGCCAGATGACTGGTCATTTTTTTTTTCAGCCACACTGCGCGATAGGACCACATTTTCTTTTTCTAAAATGTTTTGACATGTTTTGAAGCAACTTAGGATTTAGAACCAGTAAACTTATGTTTACTCGTTATACATTTGTTTTTAACCTGAAGTCTGTTTTAATACGCTATACAAGATCTAAAACGTGGGTTATTTGGCAAATTTTATATTCTTGTAATCAATTAGATTTTTTTCGACAAGAAGCCTCATAACACCATTGTAGTTTTTATATATGTTAACATTTGAGGGATATAATGGAGCACATAAAAGTCCTGGAAATACAGGTTAATTTTACTTCCACATCCACGTAGTGGATTGGAAGTGGAAATGGAAGTGAAAAAAGTTTTTTTATATACCCATTGTATAAAAATACTTTATATTTTTTGTGTATTTTATTGAGTAAATCATAACATATTTAAACATTTCAGATATTTATGAACATAACTATTGGATGTATTCTTTAAATGTGTTTGAAATCAACAAATGACATTTTTAAATTTGTTTCTTCTTCATTTTGTAACATCTGACTTTACTGATTAGAAATAATTGCAGGATATTTTTGCAGTCGCGTCATTTTAGCATTTTCCTTTGAAAATTTAAGGTACAGGGTCAATTAGCTTCATTTCTGTTGTAAAGTGTTCAAAAAAGCATTTAGAAAAAACAGTACCTTGTATTTTTTGGCGGAAATGCTTGGTTTCATTGTTTGTCCAATAATTGGCCAAGTTTAATGGCGAATTTAATTAAATTAATTGAAAAATTTATTATCATACACAATGTGCCATAGTATTAGACGAAAATGGTTCTTCGGGGGTTTTTGGGAGGCGTTGATCACGAATCTGAAGTCCAAAATGGCGGACCGGAAATGTGGCCATTGTCCAGAAAAAATGAGAATGGATATGTTGGTCTTGAAAATCTGCATTTGGAGGTTTTCGAGGTCGCCGATTACGAATTCGAGACCTAATTTGGTAAATTCAAAATGGCGGACCGGAAGCACAGACAATTTTTCAGGAATAACTCGTATTTTTTTCGTTTTTGGGCTGAAAATGAGTACTCGGGGGGGTTTTTGAAGTCGCTGATCAGGAATTTACGAAATTCAAAATGGCGGACCGAATGAACAGTCAATTTCTCAGGACACACTAGTGTTTTTTTAGTTGTTGGGTTAAAAATGAGTACTCAGGGATTTCGTTATCGGTGATCAGGAATCCGAGGTCCAATTTACGAGAATCAAAATGGAAGGGCGGAAGTACAGTCATTTTCTCAGGAAAGACTCGTACTTTTTTCGTTTTTGGGCTGAAAATATGAACTTGGGGTTTTTCGTGGTCGGTAATAACGAATCCTATGTCCAATTAGAGAAAGTTCAAAATGGCGGACCGGAGGTAGAGCCAGATCCTCAGGAAAACCTCGTACTTTTTTTTTGGGCTGAAAGTATGAGAAATACGAGTTATTCCTGAAAAATATATTACTTCCGGTCCGCCATTTTGAATTTTCACTAATTTAACATCAGATTCATTATGAGCGATAACGAAAACTTTGAATTTCGAAAATTGAACCTCAAATTCTTGATCAGCGACCTCAAAAAACACCGAGTATTCATTTTCAGCCATAAACGAAAAATACGAGATTTTCCTGAGAACTTGACTGTACTTCCGGTGCGCCATTTTGAATTTGATAAATTGGACCTCGGATTTGTGATCAGCGACCTCAAAAATTCCCGAGTACAGATTTTCAAGGTCAAGATATCCATTCTCATTTTTTCTGGAAAATAGTCAAATTTCCGGTCCGCCACTTTGAATTTCCCAAATTGGACTTCAGATTCGTGATCGGCAGCCCCAGAAACCTTCAAGAAATCATTTTCGTCTAATTTCATGGCATATTGTGCATGATAACAAATTTTTCAATTAATTTAATTAAATTCGGCATTAAACTTGGTCAATTATTGGAAAAAAAAATGAAACCAAACATTTCCGCCAAATAATAAAAGGTACTGTTTTTACTAAATGTCTTTCTGAACTCTTTGCAACAAAAATGAAGTCAACTGACTTTGTACCTTTTTTTTTAGAGGTTCTCAGTTTGTTTATGATAAAATGACGCGACTATTGATAGTTCCATGCATTTCAGTTACTATAGATAAGTAGTTGTTGGTTGGTGCGGTATATGTTTAAATATATTTTTCATTATAAAGGAAGAAATTATGATAGTAATCAAGCCTATTATTTTCAGCTCTGAAATTCCTGAAAAGTCACCGAGGAATAGGGAACGTCAGGCGGAATGCATCAACGAACACCGGTCTATGGCCATCAGTCTTTAATTTGGCAACTAAGGCGATGATATCAGTGAACGCTACTTGCGGAGAACGCGGTCGAGAGGAATTCTGTAGAATGGCGGATAATGGGAAAGGTCGGTGTGGCATTTGTGATAATTTTAGTCCTGACCCTGGAAAAAAGCACTCCATCAATTTTGCTATCGACGGCACAAATAGGTGGTGGCAAAGCCCCGCGTTGTACTACGGCCCCGAATATGAATTTGTTACAGTAACGATCGATCTTAAACAGGTAAGTTCTATTTTTCGTTGGCGTTAGCAACACATTTTTCTTAATAATTCTTTCACACCCTAACAATATATATGTATGATTATTATTCGAGCGCTGAAAAAGGAAACCGGAAGTACACTTAACTAATTCACAAATATGACAATTATTTCATTCCTTGTATGTGACTACAAGACTCTTACAATACTGCGCAAGTACCTTTACATAAGGTTTAAATCTAATTTCTAATACATTGAAGTAAAATAAATATTTATATACCCCAACCGTTTTCAAAATAGTCACATAAGAATCACAACATATAGAAAAAACGCAATTGATCCAAGTTCTAAATTAGATTAGATTCTATATTGATTCCGTACGTCAATTGCAAATATTGAATGCAGTGAACCAATAGTTCACAAACATATAATAGTAGTATATAACATATAATATAAACAACATAGTGTAAACCAGTTAGTCGAAAATATACGGGGTGTTTCTTAATGACGTGCTTCAGGGCCTTAGGTCATATTATGAAGAAAAGTTCATATGAACATATACCCGTAACGGCGTAAATT
The DNA here is from genome assembly GCA_963583905.1 of Stenurella melanura. Classification (NCBI taxonomy): domain Eukaryota; kingdom Metazoa; phylum Arthropoda; class Insecta; order Coleoptera; family Cerambycidae; genus Stenurella; species Stenurella melanura. Next base: position 49,881,761 of record OY757311.1, read on the forward strand.
TTTTTTGCTACAGAATTTTTTTTAATCGTTATTTCTTAATATCTCAGAAAGTACACATTAAATATTATTTTCTATTTTGATATATGGGAATAGGATATAAAACCACATATATTAGTTAAAAAAGTTATTTTATAACTCCACCAGTGGCGTCCCTGCAAACATGTCCTCTGATATTTTTTGTCAGAAAAGTTTTATGTCACTAACATTTTTCCATGAGGATATTTTTTCTGATTAGCCTTGTCAGTTCTACATGAAAAAGGGTCTCTTGCGTGTTTCTAATCAGATGCACAGTTCTTGATTAAAACAATTAAATTCAAACTGAAACTAATTGTTATTAACGCTGATAATGATAATTATTTTTTTATAAAAATTGTTGGAAATGGCCAGCTTCGCATCGAATTGCGCTCTGGTTCAAATACGTATTCCATATTGATTTACACGAGGCAACAATTCGTTCTCTTAAATCTTCTAAAGTGTTAATGGGAGTTCTTTTTATACACCAGGATTTTAAAAATGACCCCACAAAAACAAATCCAAACTATTGAGATCGGGGATTTTGCTGGCCATTGCTGAGATCCTCCACGACCATGTTGTCATTTCCGCATTCGTGTAACTCATCATATTTACTGATATAACGAACAAAAACGAAAAAAAATAAAATAAATTCAACGAAACACTAAAAATCGAAGAAATAATAAGATGAGATGGTGTTTAACACCAACAACTTACTTTATGTCAAAAACATTGTTCTGAAAATGATATTTTAGGATATCCTCCGTTATGTGCGCCTTAGATGAGCCACAAAATAGTTCGGGACCAAAAAATGGGCCTTCAGCACCTCTTTTGCAAGGGCGTCAGCTAATTCATTTCCCTCTATTCCCTCGTACCCTAGCATCCACATCGAGATAACCTTGTAATATTTTACCAGTTGCTTCAGGGATTGTTTGATTTCCAAGCAGTTTAAGACTCACAGGTGTAAGATCTGAGAGCTTTTAATGCTGCCTGGCTATCTGAGAGTAAGTAGATCTTTGCTCTTGCGTTGCCCTTTATTTATGCATTCCTGAGCATATAGATCTATAGCATAAATTTCTGCTTAGAAGATAATTGGGCTCTGGATAACTTACTTAAGTTGCTGTTGGTTGAACTAGTATTATGGTTTTATTTAGGAGAAGCAACGTGCAGTATGGGAAAACCAACCAGAAAATAGTAACGATATCTTTTCATCCACTCTCATTATTAACATAATGAGTTAGCATTAGCAACAAAAATTTTAGGGCATTATTATTTGAGAAGAATATATTGTGTAAGAGCAGATGCACTCAAGCGAGCGTTAAAGTACTTTATCCACGACTCATTGTCTGCCTGAATGTATTTCATCACTTCTCCATAAAACAAATGGACAGCAGTTGCTGTAGATATTTTAGGAAAAAAATCCATGTTGATTATTGGAAACCATATGAGAAATATTCAGGCTGCACAATAACCTGCTTGGAAAACACAGTACTCGATAATTGTTGAGAAACCTGTGGTAACAGTTACTTATTAGTCTATCATTTTTCAGTATTTAAGTATCTTTCTTTTTATGAATTGGAAACAGGTTTTCAACTTTGAAGCATTCAGAAAACTTTCCCTTTTAAAATACAGATTTATCAAATAAAGATTCTAAGATATTTAGTATTTATTTTATTAAGAAAACGAACATCACCATATCCCGAGGAGCGTTTATTTTTAAGTTCGCACTATTTAGTATGTTGATATAATCTCGATTTCATGTTTAATAATTTTACCATTGTGTTTAATTGAAACAATTTTTAAGTGCTTCGTTTTATTAGAGAGTTCGGAAACTGTTCTCCAGATCAACCCTAAGATCGTTAGAATTATTTGTTTGGGCTTTAATGTGATGGGGAATTAGTTTCAACCTAAACATTTAGCATTACATGCCTGAATATTTTAACCTACTAATTAGGATTTTATTAAATCTAGTTTTAAATGTGTGTTTCAATATAAACATCATCTTAAATTTCAACTAAACGACCATTTTCTTCAAAAAAATGACTGGCAAAACTGGAATCGACTTTTCCTATCTTAAAACTTCTCTCGTGTTCCGATATTATAGCTTAGTTTCTCCGTGTCTTATCTCGTATAATGTTAATTGCATTTTCATCAATTTAAGACTAAGTCAATCAATTACTAAAAAAGTAACTGTATATACGGATTCTAACATCACTTTATACCTATATCAATCTATTTTTCAACAAGATGTTGAGTTAAATTGCTTAAATATTTCTTTACTCAGAATTTTGCGAGGAAGTTTGCTAAATACCTTTGCTTTATATAAAGACATGAACAAATAAATACTTTACAAAATTTCCAATATATGTATATAGAATATTAACTATTACTGCTGTTCACTGTTCTCTCAGATTGTAAGTAAGGTAATGTATATTTTTCTCTAATATATGGTATCTTTTGTTATATCAAATAATAGTTGCTTTTATATAAATCCTCTAAACAAGAGATACAATGAATTACAATATATCTTATTTTCATTCTGTCTTCACTCACTTTGAAAATATACAAATATAAGACATAGATATCAACGTAAATAATAGCAAAATCATTAGCTTGTCTAAATGTGTATCGATTTATTTAAAGACAGCTCTCTACCAAAATCTGGATGAGACTAATTTATACACAAGATAAGTTACGTTCTCTGTTTAATAATGGGTATTAGAAATCTGATCAAGTTTCGTTAATTCATCAGACTTTTGCTTCTATTCTCCTACACCTGTAATTTATATAAACGCCAAGATAAGCTTGACACGGAGATAAAGACAGAGTTTGACTGCACACTGGTTTTAGGCGTTACTATGATCAAAACCACTTCTGGTAGAATCATTCAATGCACATCAGCCTTGTTTTATTAATGAACTAACTTTAAATAACACAGAAATCCAGTTGTTATTGTTTTTTGTTTATTTATATTATTTATTTGTTATTCTAGTACCTAAGTGATTAAATGCAGTGCCTAAACAGTATACTATTAATAAGTAATCAGTGCAGGTTAACAAATTGTATGATGATGTTTTACCATCTAAACATAAACTAACAATAACAGATATGGTTATAAACTAATAGCACATAATTGAAAGGAAAAAAAACAAATAAACAAAACAAAGGACAATTTAAGGGTTTAAGTGATTGATTGAGTGATCATAGTATGGTAGGCATTGCTGCCGATTCCGGGCATCCATGGAGGTTTGTTCCAACACGCAGCCTGGTCGTCCGTCGAACACGCCCAACGGACGGCCAAACCACGTGCCGGAACAAAATCTCGGATGTTTTATATACCGCCGGACCGGCTGCATACACCGGGTTGGACATTGGACATGCTTGTTGTCAGCAGCAGAGCCGCATGATGCATGGGGTGGGAATATAAGATGGGAAGTGTAGGTTATTGTGAAATGCTACTTTTAAATTTCCTTGCTTCTGTTAAGTTTCCATCTGTCATCAGCGGTTGGGGTGTGCGGGTGTATGCGAGATGCTTCTTTTCAGTTTCCATGCCTCTTTTAAGTTTTCGTCTATCGTCATCTCCTTATTTTTCGTCTTCGAAGTTTTCTGTTTCTGAATCTAGCAGCTTTTATTTATTTTTGTTTTTATTTATTAACCGCTCCACAGGTAAATAAACATTTGCGGTGGAGTTGCTGGGAAGGGCCCTATCTCGCGATAACAATGTTTTTTGCCCGTTA